>JAPCWY010000005.1:46532500-47895000 GCA_028455895.1 Rhodomyrtus tomentosa
AACTTAAAGAGACCAAGGAGTCAATTCTTTTGATGTTATGGTTCTTGGTGTTCTTAGTTAGAAAGGTCAAATAGAGGAAGTGTACATGCAACACTTAAACTATTTGACAAAGCCGGAGAAACCGCTATTTATATTTGGTCTTGCATTTTTCTGCGTCTTAATACATTTTTTTCTGCCGCAGGGTTTGACAGTTGTCAATATAACTGCAACAACTTTTCCACAAACATTAGATCATCTTCATAATTATCTTCTTCAGGTATTTTCTTAACCGTTGCCTTCTCATGTTGAATAGTGGGGTCAGACATATTACGTACACTTGGAAGCATGTTCACGTGCATGATACACAAAGTAGACGAGATTTTGGAGTGAGTGGTCTTGGTCAGTGGTCATCTTGTTCGGTTTGCTACTTTCTTTTTTGAAGAAGCTGAGTGAATATGAAAAAGGTTACAACCATTATATTTCTTTTGCAGACTTGGAATGAAATCTTATCTTATTATACGCAATGATATAGCTGGTGATGTCCCCTTCCTAAGAAAGCAGTTGACTCTGGAAAAAGTCATGATTAGTAGATTATATATCTGCAGCCTATGAATGAAACTATAAATATTCAGACTCGTGCTTCTGCAATATTGTTGAGCTCGGGAACTTGCGGAATACTATTATTGGTAATTTTTGCTTCTAAATAAGATCATTCTGAGGGCCTAAAATTTCTCTCTGCTCATTTCAATTCCCCTTTGCAGTGTATTGAGCAAGGTATTTCATCATCTTCAAGCCAAAGTGGCAGGCACACAGTGGAAAAGTAGGTAGGGATTGGATGATAGTTGGAACATTTTCTGTTGTGAAAGTCTCTTAACAGAACATGTATGATGATAAAAGGTAATTTGCACAGTCCCTCCCTCTCTCTCTCTCTCTCTCTCTCTCTTTTTTAAGAAAAGAAGAGGTTTGGGGGGGGGGGGGGTTGGTGAGGAAGTGCGAAACGGTTGCATTTTGTCTTGTTCTTCTTGCTGCTGTCATTGCTATTGTTTTCTTGTTGCTGCTGTATATGTATGTTCGAGTACTATGAGTGCTAAGTATGAGTGGTGTTGAGGGATCGTTACCCTCAAAGATGCTATCATCTAGTTCCTGTTTTTCTGCGATACTGATATTATGCCATTCAGGCAGTTGCCTGACCTACATATTTTTCTATTGTACTTTAATGTGCACACGGCAGAACAAAGGTGCGTTTTTTTCACAGAAAATTAAAGATTTGAAAAATATTTTCTAAAAAATAAACACTTATATTGCTCATAATAATGAATGAATGCAAATTATTTTCATTATCTCGAAAATAATTACGCATAAAGTGTTAGTTACAATTAAAATATTTTCTGTTGACTAATTTTTCTAAAAGATATAAGAGTTTATTTTTTGGAAAATGTTTTCCAAATCTTTGATTTTCCGTGAAACAAACACACCCAGAGAGTCTGAGATTTTATTGAAGGATAGAGCTAGTTTGTTGGACGCGTATATAGTTCTATACTGTGTCACTTGATCATTGCATGTTGCCTGCTATCTGTGTTACATCCAATTGGTAGCAGCAGACTCATCGTGCCTTTTTTGAATATCTTATTTTTTATGCAGGCAATATGTGAGAGAGCAATCTGATGAACAAAATGTTAGAGACCAACTGAATTAGCCCCAATACTGCACTGGAGGCTTTCTACAGGCAGCAGATTGCCTTAAGATTGTTCTTCCATTGCCCATGGGAAAGCTCAGGCAAATGCTTCCTTCAGAGACGACAGCAGTTGAAATTGTATTGACGCAAAAAACGACGGAAGCGAAAATCGGGCGCGCAGTTTATGCTTATCGGCAGCTGAAGTGGTTGTGGGACATGAATGATTGTACGAGTGCTTCGTTTCACATTATAGTTGTGTAGCCACTGAATTGGACATTGCTATGCACAGCATGATGAAACAGCCGTAGTCTTTGCGTGAGTGGTTAGATTGGGATGTCAAGAAAGGAATGCGGACTGGTGAATTGGATTCTTTAAGACCAATTGAACAGTTGTTAACAGGAGTTAAGTCCTGTTAAGATACAAGAGATGATCGTCTGATGATGTGAAACACGTGCCACTCTAGACAACAATTTCACCTGTTCCGACGCATGTGCGTTCGGTTCACACGTACCGTCGCGGGTGGTGGGTCGCCCAGACCATATTCACCGTTAGGCGTGGGGAGACCCACGTGGGATTCACGTTATCTAGCGGGTATATCAACTGGGCTCAAATGTGTCGGGACATTTAATGCTTGTTTTTGCTTCGTCGATTATGAATAAGAAATGATTTCACTATCAATGATAATTTATGTGTAAATATTTTTTTATTTGTTAATGATATAAGCGATCTTTTTTAGAAAAATGTTTTGTAAAATAATTCATTTTTGTGAAATAAATGAAAGTTTTTTTTTCTCTGGGGGGGGGGGGGGGACGAAGAAATAAATAAAGCTTAAATTGCAACTTTTTCTTTTGTGATCTTTGTCTAGAGAGAGATCTTTATCCCTAGGTCGGCCTGTGGCAGTGCATACTATTAAACTTTATTTGATATCAAGTTTAATCATTAAACTCTCTCCGAAGGTGTATATTATATGTGCAAAACTAATATGTGAGTTTTTTTTTTAAATTATAAATAATTCGAAGGAAAAATTCAAATTTGCTTCTCAAGAGTGTTGATTGTAGCATTAGGAAAGTAGTAGTAAACTTATGCAAGCTAGATCCGGTGATCCGGTGGCTTTGACGTGCGAATTGCATCGATGTGAGCAAGCAATTTCCTTCCTCGGCTAGGTCTGCCTACTTAGGCCACTCAGGCACAATCGTTAACGAAAAGAATTTAGTGATTTTCCGGTATGGGATACCATAGGTAAGGATTAGAGGCTCACAACCGTATTTTATAAGATAATGACATCTGATGATGACATTTGGAGAAATTGAAAATAAAGTCAATTGGAATACATTTCCCGTGAATAAAGGCTTTCAATGTTTCGCGAAAAATAAATGATTTAGAAAATATCGTACTAAAAATAATCGTTTATATCGCTTGAAATAGTTATTCAATGAAAAATATATTTATTATCGGGAATAATTTATGTTTTAACATCTTTGCCGACGATGAAAATATTTCCCGTTCGTTCATTTTCCAAGCGATCATTCTTAATAAAGTATTTTATAAATTGTTCATTTTTCCCTAAATAAACCGAAACAAATTGAAGCCGCATGATGCATGAAAATACGTCTATTCAGGCTTGGAAAGGAAAGGCGTGATTTGGAGGGAAAAAAGGAACAGTGCTGAACCGGGGGAGGCGAGGGAGGGATATAATCGTCAAATGGGAGAGAAGACAGGGGCATAATAGTCCCGAAAAAGAGGAGAGATGATGATGATGATATGGCCGTCTTCGTCGTGCATGGCGGTTTCTCCTCTCTCACGAACTTCGTCGCCTCTCTCTCTCTCTCTCTCAAGTAATTCTTTGCTCGTTAGATTCAGATCTGAGACACTGCTGGGAACCGACGCGATTCCAATTCAATTGTGAGGACAAGAAGAAGGAGAAAGGAGATGGCGAACGTGTCCCCTCTTGCCAAGTACAAGCTCGTCTTCCTCGGGGATCAATCGGTCGGCAAGACAAGCATCATCACTCGCTTCATGTACGACAAGTTCGACACCACTTACCAGGTCCGGAATGCGATTCAATCTGGTTCTTTGATCGATCGTTTTGGCTCATCGCTCGCCCCATATGTGCATGTGTACATAATGTGTGGGTGGCGGGATTCGGTGGGTGCTAGGACCTGAAATTCCACCATGTGTGCCGTTCGATGTCGGGCGTTTTATTGAATGTGGTATCGATCGCGTGTGATGCTTGAAAATGGGATGCGGTCGTCCGAGAGTTTCCAGAGATGGCGTTCCTACGAACGTTTTCAGATCTTCTAGGCCTGCTATTGCATCATCGTTGTGCTACGCAGAGGACCTTCGACTTTGCAAATGGCTTTTTCTGAACTGAATTTTGATAAATATGACCATACTCTGCTGAAAGGAAAAGAAAAAATGGTTCAAGTGCTCGAAGGAAACCAATTTAATAAGCATATGATGGCTTTCTGTGAACTGAACCTCAAACGAGGATTGGAAAGAGCCACAGGTACATTGAGTAGGAGTGAATCGTAGTGGACAAAAAGAAAGCTTTTCCATAAAAACAAACTGGGTGGTTATCAAAAGTGGGTACTTGCTTCAGTGTTCAGTGTTTACGTATTACTATCATCACATTCAAATGTGACAAAGGAAAATGGAAACGTTATTTAGTAGGATTATTTTGAGATTGGATTCCTGTTCTGTCACATGAATAAGCTTACTCCTTAAGCTGTCTGAACTGCAGGCCACCATCGGAATCGATTTTTTGTCGAAGACGATGTACCTTGAGGATCGGACAGTGCGATTGCAGCTTTGGTAGAGTACCAGCCTCCTGACTCTTGCTGTTTCGTATCCCTGACATGCAAGTTTGTCTGAATTGAAATGGGTAATACCAGGCAACATTGATTCTGATGGGCAAAAAAGGTGTGGTATCTTATAAATACTGAAATTAATATAATCCAGTCTTAAAGGGATAATGGAGGTAAAAGAAAATGCAAAGATGCCCATATAGTGCTGGTGTCGCAGACCAAGAAAATGTTGCACTTGGATACGTCTCCTTTCTCCTCAAGTTCATATTAATCAGTCCCTTCGGAGTTCATGATTATCAAAGTAACAGTTAATGACATCATTTTTCTGGTTGTTTTCTATGAGTCTCTTCATTTCTGCTATTTTTTTTTAGTTCTAGTCAACATGGTTTACAAAGTTTACTGTTGAGTATACAGCTGGGATGTTTTTGATTTTTTATTATACGTTAAGTCAACGTGGCATTTGCTCGATTTCTACAAATTTCCATATATCACATCCTTGACTTTGTTGAAACCAGGGATACTGCTGGACAGGAGAGATTCCGTAGTCTCATCCCAAGTTACATTAGAGATTCATCTGTTGCAGTTATTGTGTATGATGTAGCCAGTAAGTATCGATTGAGGAGGAAATTTTTTGACACTTCTTTAGTTATCCTGTCAATTTATGAAGTAGCCAGTATCAGTTGAGGGAAATCTTTTTTGATCACTTAGTTATCTTGTCAAGCTCTTGTCAAACTTTCATATTTCATACAATAATTCCAAAGGAAACTAGAATTTGGAGTATTGAATGTGTCAGGAGACAACTATTATTTATAATGTGGACTGGAGTTTATGTGTCTGTTTATTTCTAGTTTTGGGATTGATTTTCCATTGATTTGAATCGAGGAAATCTTTCTGACAATTATATGCTCAAATTAGTGAGTGATCTTGTTGGCTGAATGTTCGGTACGGACCTCACTGTTAGTGTCATGTTTCCAGATAGGCAATCCTTTCTAAACACTTCCAAGTGGATTGAGGAAGTTCGGACTGAAAGAGGGAGCGATGTAATTATCGTCCTTGTTGGGAACAAAACTGATCTTGTTGATAAGAGGTAGGTAACCTAATAACTTTGATCTCTTCAAACTTGTCTGTAGCATATTCTTGTCTCTGTTTAATCGCACATTCAGTGCAAGGAATCATTAGAAATGCTAGTTAGCTCTATTGCAGCTCTGTCTTGACTAGTGCCATGTGCTTCCAAAGTATCCCTAATGAGATTGTCTATGTTGCTCCTATCTTCGATGCCTTTTCCCAACTAAGATGATGACAGGACTTTATTTTCCTGCAAGAAACATGAAACTAGTCATGCTTAAGTTGATTTGCTGGCTAAAATATCATGAACATGACAATTGGCGAAGAAGTCCCTTGCATTTTAGAAGAATATGGAACGTACTTCTCTTCTCAAGACTGTATAATGTGTTTACATTCGCATTGGATGAGATTTGGACTCATGGTCAAATTCGAGTATGGATCTTCTCTTGGTTTGAACTGTGTTCTGCTGGAAATTGAGATGATCTTTTCTGATGACTTTTCTAGAGGATTTTGTTTTCTGTATGAGGATCAACTACTAGAGTTCACTAAACAGTGAAGCTTTCAGCGGTGTATTAAGAATGGTCAATAATCTACTGTATTGAAATCTCACAGGCAAGTGTCAATAGAGGACGGAGATGCCAAATCCCGTGAGTTTGGAGTTATGTTCATTGAAACCAGCGCAAAAGCAGGATTTAATATTAAGGTGCCAACATTGCATTCCTGGTTTTTTTTTCTTTTCAGTATTAATTGAGCTGAAGAACTTCTCAAAGAAGGATTTTTTGAGGATTTTCTTCTATTTCTATGGATTTATTCACCTCGGAATGCAGGAGTTTCATCTGTCAACTTCTTTCTTGAACCTGCATGCTCATTTTTTGTATGGTGCAATCTTGTACCTCTGTTCTCTTCAGTTTCCACCTGCTTATATATGTAATGATAGCCGCGTCTTTCTATTCTTTTTTCTTAAACGTGCTTCTCATTTGGAAACCGCAGCCTCTATTCCGGAAAATTGCCGCAGCCTTGCCGGGGATGGAGACAATTAACTCTACAAAGCAGGAAGACATGGTTGATGTAAATCTGAAGCCCACCGTAAATTCTTCCCAGAATGAGAATCAAGGAGGAGGTTGCCCTTGCTAAGTGCACTTCTGTTCTTAGTAGAAGGCAGCTCACAGGTTTTCTTCTTTTTGTTTTTGTTTTTCCTTTTTCATTCCAATTTTTATGTCATTGTTTTCATGTTCTCCCCACCTTTTTTTGTTTTTGTTTTTTTGGGTCTAAATTCTCCCCACCTTATTTGGTCCCTGATGAAGGCGATCTAGACAACAGGTGAAATTGAATAGGAAATGGCAAATCTTGCTTTGCTTATGCTTGTACAAGTGAGCTTAATCAGATGAAGTGCAATCTCATTTTTGTTCTGCTGGCATCGATCGCAATTGAATCATTAAATTCCAATCGTAGTCTCGGAAAATCCCTCTTTCGTCTATTGGAAAGCCTGAAGATGAAATGTTTTTTTTTTCTCTCGTTACTTTTATATGAATACTTTTTATATGAATACTCACATGCCTGTCTTTGTGATGGAATGTTGTACCAAATTAATTTATCTTTCAAATTTACTTGCTTTGTTTGGTTTTCAGTTTTATCTTGAAGCGATGTACATTTTTTTCAAGAGAAATGAACATTTGATTCTGACAAAAAAAATAATAAAAGAAATATAAACGCTTCTTTTTTTCAAGAGAAATCTTACTGTCTACTTTAATGGCTAAGGCCTCAATTGGCCCAATGCCTGATCAATGAGTGGGGCCGGGCAGTCGATTTGTCTATAGCCTGCCCACGATATGAAAAAGGATTTGAGGCTGGGCGGACGGAACACAGGAAGGGATGGGCCCGTCTGAGCCTATTTAAAGCATGCTTCCATAATAATTACCGCCTGCAAACAGAGTTTTGATGGAACCTCCCAACATGCTACTTCGGAGAGGGGAAATGATATAGAAAAAATATTGGGTGGGCCAGGCCAACAAGATCTCCATGCGCCTCGGCCAATCACGAGAGGACACCTGTCCTCTCGGCCCCTTCTCTCTCCCCTCTCTGTCTGTCTCTCTGTGCTGTCAATCACGAGATGACAGATGTCCACTCGTGATTGGCCGGGGCGCACAGCCACTTGCTGGCCCCCGGCCCGGCCTGTCCCGTCCCGTCCCGACCAATACTTTCTCAAATGCTGTATAGCAGAAAGTAAACGAAAAACGGAATTGTGAGAGAGAGCAAAAGAAGAATTCTGACAAAAGAAAATATGTGATTAACGTCATACATGGCAGTAGCACCCAATAGAAGCTATCAGTAACAGTTTGTCACCCATCTGCAACCATCTAACCCACTTCTTCAACTTATCTATGATTCGAATGTGGATCCCCAGCAACAAACCTGTGGTCTGTGGTCATAATCTATGCCTTCTTCTTTGGCCAGACTTTTTTTTTTTTTGGGTCGATTTCGTTGGCCAGACTTAAACAATCAACGATTTTATAAATGCTCACTAATGGTTTGTCATATCATGGAGAACCAGAAAATTTCTCGGACATCGTTTCACCACTAAGCATTTAAGCTGCTGCACTGTCTAAAAGTATGCTAAAAAAAATTAAACATGCCAAAATCACGATCTGTCAACATGCCAAAATGGTTCTGACCCTTGGGGGAAAAAAATTCCAAAAAGGTATTTTACATTTCCATCTCGAAGTGGACTGTGATTGCATGCCACATGATAATCACTCTGAGAGGCCATTATTCACTTCACGTCAATGGCCACAGTAGTTTTTGCAAGCCAAAATGAGCATGATGCGCATATAGACAGGACAATGACAAAACGGTACCAAAATAATGGCTTCCAAAAGTGTGCCTTTTTTCCCTATTGAAATGAACATAAAGTATGACAGTTGATTTCTGAAAGACCATAGGCAATGCATGATAAGAATATCTTTTGCCGACATTTAATCACAGAAATCATTACCAAGCGATCCAAGTTCAAAGCAGTTGAGCAGAATTGTCTATGTACATACAAGCCTAGTAACACTCGCACTAGAAAGAAACAGGAAAGAAAGATCTACAACCACCAATTCTAAACAGAACATAATAACATCAAACGGTCACAAGCTGTGCTCGAACCCAGTACCATTGTGCCTAACTCTGAGGGTTAGATAAATGAGTACCAATGTCCCAAAGCTTGACCTGCAACCGCAACAACAGGAGATTACTAAGTTCATAGAGACAGATGTACTGAACGGGCAAGAGTAGTTATATCCCTTTCACCTATATGTTCATCGTTTTAGGTGATAATATTCTGCACCGTGCATGTGCTGTTTGTCTTGGTTCTTATTGGACGCTCACACAACTTAGTCAATCAATTAAGGTTTGCTATCCCATTTTGATGAGAAATAATTCTGTTCATGCTGAGAAACCTGACACAGTATAAGTACTATCCATGGTCAATAGATGGAGCATATTGATGGCTTCTCCTATAACGTGGCAACATTTCATTTAGTACACAGCAATTTGCAGATAATGGGAACGATATAGAATTGCTATCCCATTACGGGTGAAAACTATATAGTTTTTGGTTTAGGGCCGTTTTAGGAAACTTGTTAAGCAACTAAACAAAAAGCATGCCCTTAAAATGAGGTGGCATTTCTCGAGATATGTCATCTTTGGTTATCAAACATTTCCTAAATATGTTTTATCACCTAGGTATGCATAACAAGTACCCTTAATGCTGGACATGGAGCATGCTCTTACTATGAAGAATAAAGAGCTAGGGATAGGTTTGGAAGTAGAAACGACTGCAGAAAGTTGAACAATTAATTGAGGCTGTCTTCAGCTGCAATGAAATTAAAGCTTACAAGATGGAAAAGAAGATGACAATCTTCCTCGAATCAAATGAGGCAGCACGCTTGTATCTCCTCCATCTGTTGTTTGATGAATCATGAAACTTTTCTATAACTGGCTTTTCTGAAACACAAAAAAAAAGGCATAAGACAGACTTCCAAGCTTAGCAATTGTACTTTATGAAACATAATACAGACTTTAAGACCAGTAAGGCAAAATGCATTAGAAGAGAGAAACGACGAAATGCAGGAATAACTTAATTTTTTTTTTAGGTCAGAAAAGCTCAAAGTGGTTGAAGAGAACTTGTTTTACATTGATGAAATATACGCCTCCAAATGCAGGTTGAGCCTCCTGGATGAGCAAATTATCATGTAAAAAGATGCGCAGAAAGTGGCTATGCTGGATTGGCATGAAGTGAGCACCTATACTTAAAAAAGAGCTCATTTATTTTATACTTTGCAAATTCTTCGCCAAGTAAAATTCTTCGAAACATGGATTCATTAAGAGGTCTGATAACTACTTCAGCAAGATTGTGTGGTAACATCTTCAACCAGAATGTCATATTTTCTGTGTACAAGAATTTGGAGAGATGCACAAAGAGTCATTGTTTAGATTAGTCCCAAGTTCAAATACATAGAGCAGTAAGTCCATTTAGAGCAGTAAGTCCATTTGACAGGTTTAAATGGTGAAAAAAGAAGTGTGTTTGGCCGCAAGATTAAGATTTATCTTAAAGCAAAAATAAAAGTCGGATCCAGACATGTCCTAAATATTTACAAAGATTTATGGTGCTTATCATTAAATGAAAGTCTCATTTCAGATTCTAGTGAAAAAAAAAAAGTCAAAAAGCTAAAACGAACAGCCAGACCAAACACCTACTAAATTAGTTCCTACAAGTAGCATCAAAATATCCAGTTAAAAGATTAGCAGAAGACAGTAGAACAAAGATAGTGTCACAGTGTCTTCAAGCTCGTACCTTTACTGGGGAGCTTCAGAAACATTGCACTGTGATCCATTAGTAGTTGAGCTAACTTTTCGCCTGTCTTCAAGCTCACTTGTCTCTGCAAGACCTTTGGAGTGTTCTGTGAGTGGTCAAAATTCGATATAAGCTACAGTGAATGGCATAATAAATACGAAAAAGTTGTTACACCATGCTACAGAGGAACTACCTTAAGAAATGATTTTCACACCCAGCTTAGAGATGCAGAGTTTATAAAACATTCCGCAAAAAAGATCTCAATATCAAATATCATACAAAACGAAAGATCTAATCACAGACAAAACAATTTATAAAAGATTATGAACTGGTTTTTTATGTTGTACCTTGCTCATCAACATCAACAACACATTTATCCCAACCTAGTTGGGGTCGGCGGTCGATGAACCCAAAAATAAATAAAATAAAACCAAGACCGATTGAGGTGAAATAAAAGAATTATAAATATATATAAATATCTATAGGGAGAAAGCACTAGAAAGGACGGTCAAATATAATTTTGAACTGGTTTTTTTATGTAGTATCTTGCTCATCTATAAGTAAAATATGATAGAGCTGCACTTACAGCAAGTAAACTAAGGCTGTTTTTGTTCCCATGAGATTCCTCATGGGTTTTAAATTCTCCCACAGTTTCCTCCTTGATATCTATATCTATGACACACTGCGAATAAGCTTCTAAGCTTTCCTTTTGAAAGTCAATGCATCCTTCACAATTTGCGTGGGCATCAAAGCATATCTGGTTTTCACATTGATCTTGAACTTCTAGTAAGCCAAGGACTGCTAGCTTTGATCCACATTGTGCACTCATATCGTCTTCATCAGGCAACAGGGAAATGTTATAGACATCATTGTCCTGCACCAATGTGTTTTCCCAATCTCATTATCAGATTGCAGAGCAAGCTCAAAAAGACAGGATGCCAAATGACAAAGCTAATCTGCAAAGGCTAAATAATAATGACTAAAGAGACTGGAAGTGCTCATTTTTGTGATCCTCAAGAAAAATAGAACCTCGTCATTACTTACCAATGCTTGTGAATGGTGAATGGGACAGTTTAATTTCATTGGAAGAGAAGTCTCATCAAGGAAGACTGGGTACAAACCTGAATCGAAGGCCAGAGAAGTTTAATGAGGATTTATCAGCGGAATATTGTTTACTATCCTACGGGATGTGTCTGAAGCTAATTACCGAGCTGACAGTGTTGGCTGTCTTCCTCAATAATCGAATCTAGCGCGTGGAAGCACTGACAACCAATGGGAAGATTGCGGCTTGCATCTGCAATCACTGGGAAGCATGCTCTTTCCTGTCGAAAACTCTCCTATCAGGACGCGGGACGCTTACTTATGGATAAATAATTGGCACTCGCTAAAGTAGCTAGACAAATGTAATGGGAACACATCAGATAATCACCAGCACATAGCAAGGAGGGGGGATTGGCAAATTTCTTGGCCAATTATAAGATCATAGAAACCGAAGTTTACTTAACAAGAACTGACCCCCAGTTGAACTGGAGCTTCATTGTGCATCTTTCAATTCTCATGCTCAGTCAAGCATGCGCCCTCGAATCTCTCACAAACAACGAGACTTGCAATTTTTTTCCAAAACAAAGACAAATCGCGGGCCCAACTTCCATTATCTTTCAACCCCCAGCACATTACACACAGGTGCACAGAAGGAGCAGAAATTTCAGAGGAGAACCGCCAAATCGCTCGATAAAAATCAACTCGACGGCGAATCGAACGCAATGCCGTGAATTAGAAAGACAATGCGCGGCGAAACGCAGGTTGAGAGCGAAGTGCGACTTCACCTGCTCGTGAGAATTGAGCGCCATTGCCGAGGAGACCGCTGAGGAGAAGCAAATTCGCACCGGTAGAGAGAGATTCTAGTGGTCGTGCATCGTCTCAGCAAACTGAAGTGGTGGCGCGATTTGCCGGAAAAGCAGCTGACTGGGACGCTCTTGACGGCGACATTTCTGACCAAACTACCCCTTGAACTTTGATCCGATTTATCCATTTATTTATTTTATCATTTTAACGGTTGACTAAATACATAAAAACGGCCACCAAAAACTTCGAGATTCGTGACACATGTCGTAAAATTTTAGGTTGTGGCATTGAAAATCTCAAATTTGTATCATTCGATACATTTGTCTTCCGTAACGTTTTCATTGAAATCTATAGTTAAAAAAACAGCATTATTAATGTTTTTCGAATCCAAACAGCGTTGATGTAATATCACAATCACATATAAATAAATAAAAAAAATTAAAAAAAAATCAAACTTTTCTTCATCAAATGCTTGAGCGATATTCAAGCATGGGCCGAGCTCGGAGATTTGTCTTTACATAATGTTTTTAATCCCATCACCTTTAATAGCTCAAGAATCTCCTCACCTCTTAAATCTCTCCCTCCATGTTATAGATCCTTCGGCGCAGCTTCAAGATTGAGCGATCATGGCGGCCGCGAGCTTAGAAGCCTGACCTGACCGACCTTGAAGCGCACGATTGTCGTGGTCAGATCTGGCTTCGAAGCTTCCCACAGTTATAGTATCTTCTTTTTAACTTCTTTTTCTCTTTTTTTTTTTTTTTGCTTGATGTGGCCTTAGCGTGGCGCAATATCTACATCACTTGTCCTAAAAAAAATGTAATTACTACCATGTAGATTTTTCACAAGAATCGAAACGGTTGGTAAATATATCACTCGAGTATAAGTTTGAGGTTTTTAGCATATTAAAACAATTCTAATTCAATGTGTCACAATAAGTATATTTTGATATATTTGACGACTTTTCCTGTCATTTCAGTCCTAAAACTCTACAACCATGACCTTGCCATGATTTTTGTTCAATCAAGCCTAGCCTTGTTTGAATTTGCCTTTTGCTAGAACATCAATGCCAACGAAATGAAAAAAGTAGCAAATAAAGATGTAAGGGAGACGAAGAGCACCCCGATGGCAGGGTCGTGGGCTGCCTTGCCTTGACCACGACCACCCTCATCGAGACCCTTGCCCCTCTAAACCCACAGTGTCTTGCTACTCTCATCAATCGGTACCTTTGTGTGTAAAAAAAAAAAAAAGTTCGGTAGCTAAAAGAACGGCCATGTTACTGAAAAATCAAATAGTGTCAACATCACGAAAAATACCTCAAACCTTAAACTCGTGTATTTACGATAAATTTATCATAAATTAATTTTTCGAGTTACCAAAACTCAAACCGATACATTAATGGCATCACTCGAGTAACATGAATAGTTTACGCGAAAATCAATATTCGTCGGGATAAATTTATCATGTGTATCAATTAGAAGTTTTTTTAGTATTAACTCAATTAAATAATCAAATGAATGACAAAATCAAAAGAGCAAAAGAAGGAGAGATTTTGGATAAATCATCAAGAGCAATCAAGGGCAGGTCGCGGAATATAAGAGTGAATCTTTTCCGTGGGTCCGTCAGCGTACGAATACTGGTCGGAATCTTGCCCAATGAACTGCACGTGAAGCTTTAGCGAGAAAGAGACAAAAGCAAGGGAGTCACGAGATCGTCGGCTGTTCTTTTTTTTTTTTTTTTTTTTTGGTGGGTTGCGATTGTTGCTAGAGGGTGTGAATGATCCGAATCGGTCCGAGTTTAATATGAAATCTAAAACTGAACCGTAGTCTATGTCTTCAAATTTTTGGGACCAAGGACCGAACCAAGACCAGCGATTCGATTCAATCTCGGTTCGATCCCAATGGAACCGCTAACTATAACTGCTTATAGAAATTATTGAAACACATGCATATATGGAGAGGCAAAGGCAAGAGAATCAAGCATCGGGCAGAACTGCATTGCAAAGACGAGACACAAGCGTCAAGCGAGAGGAGTGAGTATCGACTATCGAGCAAAAAATAAAGACAGATAAACTTGGATTTAGCGAGAGGCGTAAGTGTCGAGCAGAAGATGAAGATAGAATTAGGGTTAGGTTAACTATTTCCTAAAAAAATTATATATTTTTCTCTATATATATTTATATATATTCTGGGCGATCCGATCCGATCCGATCCCATACATCATGGGACCGAGGATCGGACTGTCTGATCACGGGTCCCAATTATTAGGATCAGGGACCAGACCGTCCCCCTCAAGAATCGGACCAACTGTGTAGTCCGATCCGGTTTCGATCGTCCGGTCCATTTTACACACCCCTAATAGTCCCGGACCCATTAGACTCGAATTCTTGACGGAAAGCAGCCGATTTTTGTTTGAGCGAAAGGATTTTTCGCGAATTAATTTTTAAAATTTTGTATGCTTTCATACATTGAAAATAATTAGTGAATGTCGTTGTACAGTCGAAGAAAGATACCCATGCTTAAAATAAGGTCCCTAATTCTCATGAAAAAGTACGTTACTAAATTTCTCAAATGCAAATATACCCTCGATTTGCAATAAGCATCTAGTAAAAAAATAAATTTACTAGATTTACTTTGATCTAACCGATAGTCACTAATTACGCAAGAAATAGAATCTGTTTAGCAAACGAATTTAGTGGCCGCATGAAATTTGGATTTTCCTATATTAAACCCTATTACACATATTGAGATATTATCATGGACTATGGAAATGGACAAATTGAGCGGTACGTAGTACATATAAAATGCTGCTCGAACTTTTGGGGGGTTTTTTTTTTTTCCAATTTGGGTAAAAAAAATAAAACATCACAATAGATCAAAAAAAAATTATTTACGGATTTGGGTCTCGCACGGCAATTAAAGTGACTAGAGATATCCATGTGGAACTAGGATTGCCGCACAAGGCATTTGACTATTTCTTTTTAATTTCTTTTTCTTGTTTTCTTTTTATAGTTCTCTGCTCTATTTTCATTGTCGAGCATCGGTAAATGCATTTTTTTTAATCTTTATAATATTTGCGAAAAAGATAATTTTTCGGACATATGCTTTTTCATTTTTACCATGGATGCATGACATTGGAAACCAAATTTTAAGTATCTCGCGGGGCTCGAAGAGGGCAAGGCCATGAACTTGTGCTCCGTCAAGGTGGAGAGGTCCTGGTCCTGCGGCTCGGCACGGCATTCGCTTTTGTCTTTCTTCGTGCCTATTGTTCCTCAAACCCAAATGGGGCCGCATGTGCAACAACATAGCCGCCGGCCATCTAGACCCCTTCATCATCGTCCCGAGTGTCGATCCTCCACGTCGAGCATGCTGCAGTCGCCGAACCCAACCCTCGCAATCGAGATTTGGGAAATCTGCGGCTCTCCATCGTGGAAGGGGAGATTGTGCCGGCTTTGGCCTAGGGCGAAGTACATTGAGGTCGTCATGACGGGATTGATGGCGCAATATATACCGGCCCTCGAGTACTACAGTGAGGGGAAGCTGCAGTTGGTGTGCATGATGTATTGTTAGAGATATGCCCTAAAGCAATCATGTAATAGTTACATATTATGGATTTCCGTTTCGCTTTTGATTTCTTATTTAATTAATGATAAAAACGTATTTATTCATTTGTCCAATTAACTACTTGTATGAATAAATTTCATAAGATCAGTTGTTACTGTACATATTATTGAGATGTTGAGAATATGTGTGATGGGTTCCTAGCTAGATTGAATCTTTTAAACTGTTTCTGATCGATGGATCATTGAATGAATATCAATAATCTTGATGAGACCGGAGTGTTCTTTACTTTACAATTAAGTATTGGATACATAAGGGAATGACGAGTCACAAGTCATTGGGTATTGCGATGCCCGAGTTGTAACACAGGTGCTTGTATTAGATAAGTTCACTGAACATGAGACGCATTGAACGATTAGAGACATGAAAACTTTTGGTGTGGTCAATGTCTAATCGTTCATGCTTTGATTTTATTAGATAATCCTTAGACCTGAGGCACAGTGTTAACTTGTGTGTTGGATGGCTGTAGTTTACGATGACGCAGATTGACGGTTCATTCGTCTCTATACTTGATGGTCATAGTTTATGCACATACGAAGTAACACGTGTGGGCAAAATGAAATCTATCTCCTTGCCATATGCAAGGTATGTTATCCTATGTGATTTAATTATGACAATACATTGAAATGCTCGGCCAAGGTTGTAATTGAGAAGAAAATGTTTATGTCTCGTATAAATGCGTTTCAATTGAATTCGTGCATATGATCGAATTGGTGACTTGACAAATATTTCATGGTCTTTATTCGATCAATATATAGTAAGATGGAGGGATTGAATTATATTGTAGTCAAAACTGACATGTTCATTATGTTCTTAAAGAATTCACATTGTATTGGTAGCCATGACATATTGCTAGATGTCACTCATGACTTGTGGGACCTAGAGGTTAATCGGGACAATTAATTCTCTTGGAAGCACTAGCGTGTTAGTACATGTCTTACTGCCAACTCAGTGTTGAATCTATGAATGTTACACATCTTAACCAATATATGACGACAGTGAACGGAAAGATAATATTGCAAATATGTTTGCAATAACAACTATCGAATTATTCGGACCAAAATTATATTAAATAAAATTTATTTTATTTTATTTTGTTGTAGGCGCAAGTGCATATGATGCACATGTACGGATTAAATTGACACAAAATTATTATGTCGATTTGCACACATATTGTTTATCGTTTGTTTTGTTATGAGATATAATTAGTTTTTCTAAAAAGATCCATTCTGTATAAAATTGATTTTCTATTGTTCAATTTTGACCTCTGCTACCACACCCACTGGACTTACGCTTCTCTGCCAAGGCTTTGTGGCTCCAAATAAGATCCACCTTAGAACAACCAAAATCTAGTTTATACAAAACGTTTCTAAAATGATCAACTAATTCCACTTCAACTAATATATATATATATATATATATATATATATATATATATATATATATATATATATATATTTGAACAAAATATGTGTCATGCCACAGAATCAGCAAATTTGCTGATTGAGTAGCGAGCACACAATTAACAAATTGCTGATTATATGACAACATAATTCTAGGATCGAATCTTATGTAATTCGTTAATTATATTCGTTTAATATGATTTTCGATTAAAACACATGAACTACGCCTCTGGAGATACGTGTATGAGCATTTATTTATTTCCGCTGCGTTTATATGTTTTATTTTTTTTTGCCCATACGTGTTACATGAATACCAATAGTGGTATCAAAGCCAATCCTTAGGCGTTTTCGTGCGTTTAATTGATTCTAGTTCGTAATGATCTTTGCGATGCTATGGCCAATTTTATGCCAGTGAATTGTTTGCTTTTACATGGCCGGAAAATTTGATTATTTTATATGATAAATTAATCAACGTAGCAAAAAGCAAAATTGGGACTAAATCAATTTTGAATGGAAAATCTGTAGTGAGTATCATATTATGTGTGAATTATGCAAAGTGATACGTGGCTGTGAATATAAGATCGAGACTGCTACTACCGTTTAAATTACGCTCGCGAAATTTGTTTTGCCAGTGTTAATTTCTTGATACGGCTTGCGTTGCTCGATTATGAATTTGATTCAATGCAAAATTTTATTTGTGCCTTCCGAAACTTTAAATTATGAATTTATTGCTCAATGGTAGTGATCATGGAAAAACCCCTAATCAATGTAATTGACATATTATTGTATGTATGGTGATTATCCACAGTTTTGGGGTTGTAATTATTAAAATGGAGGCTGCATCCTTCTTTTATTTTTCATGTAATTTTAATTTTTTAGTATAGTTTAGCACAGTCCATTGTTGATGTAGATGCTTGGAAGACTATGTGGAGGATCCATAAAGGCAGAGAGCTCTTTGGGCCCGATTTTCGAAGAGTTTAAGAAACCAAGAAGAAGCGAAGAACGGATCTCCAACATTAAAATATTAAAATGGTTAAATGTGGTCTCACTGGCTCAAGAACCATTAAACCATAATTTCAGAATCACCACGTAGCATAGATGTTTATGTAATTGACATCTATTTATTTATTCTGTTTTTGCGAGCATATTAAACTGGTTAATGTGCAAATTGATACCTTTAATAATGACTCAAAATCTCTTTAAAATAATATTAAGTCATAACGAGTTTTGGACTCGTGGACTTCCGTCGTCGTGATTTGATCTTTTATTATAGTGATTGATTGATTAGTTATGGATACATAGGGGTCAATTGTCATTCATAATAATGGACCAATCCATTAAACATATGATGTTGTAATGTTGAAGTCAAACGATTTCCAATAACTGTTAGGTGAGGAATCGTTTGCGTTTTCAATACTTGCATGAGACGATGGATTATGCTTAACTATGATTATGAAATCAATCACTGTCAGGTGAGAATTTCATGATCTAGAGGCCGAAGTTATAATTGGACTCACATATGATGCATTGAATAAGTTGATTGGCTTATTAAGCTTATAGAACACCAATAACTATTAGGTGAGGTGGATTATGAGATGGTGGGACTCCAATCCTCACTAGTAATATTTATCCAATAAAGATTGTTGTTTCCCATTTTAAAGAGTATGTGATCCGAATATAAATTTAGTTGGATGATCTATTTCGTTTAAAAACCAAAATGAAATAGTTATTTTGAAAGACAATGACTAACAATTTATTTCTACACAGATATTTGTTACTCTGAAAATGGTGAACACAAAATCGCTCGCTTTGTTACTTGACAAGAATTGTTTGATTTGACCCAATTTCACCGATTGAGTGGGGAATTTGAGAATTGTTCATAATTCAGAAAAACTCGGGTGTGTACTTGATGAAAATATGCCAACCTTCTTTCTTGAGGGTGAGACTCAAGAGGAACGCATCACTTATGATAAGTGGCATGATGATGACTTAAAAGTTAGGTCATATATGCTTGCTTCAATGAACAACGAATTTCAGAAGAAGTAATGAAGCAATGGAAGCTGTTAGGTCGATCATATTGTCCCTGAAGGAATTCTTTGATGATAATAGTCGAACCTCTAGATATGAGATATCTAAGGTATTGTACCGTATGAAGATGTCTGAGAGATCATCAGTTCACGATCATGTCTTGAAAATGATCTAGCACGTAGAACAATTGGCGAGGCTGAATCTTGTCATGGACAATGACTTTGCTGTGCATTTGATCCTCCAATATTTAGCTGATTCCTTCTCTAATTTTGTCCAAAACTTTCACATGCATAAGGTGGATAAAACTCTAGCTGAGTTACATAGTATGATGGTAATTTATGAAAGTAAACGCACAACACATGGCCCGATGTAGTAACTATAGCTAAGGCTTCTTCTTCAAAGAGTAAGACTGTTTTGAAGAAAACGAAATGGAAGAGGCCTTTGAAAGTTGTTGTGCAACCAAAATTCAAGATTGAAAAAGAGAAATGTTATTATTGTGGTGTCGTGGGACACTAGAAGAGAAACTGTGAGAAGTACCTCGCAAGCTTGAAGGTTAAGTCTAAGAACCAACTTTACGAATGTATGATGTCTATACTTATTAAAACTAATCATATAATTAGTGCTGAATCAAGCTTATGGATTCTGGATTCTGCTGCAACCTTACATATTTTTATGTCATTGCAAAATCTGAAAATAAGCAAGATGCTGGGGCGAAATGAGATCGTACTAACATTCGCAAATGGGGGAAAAGTTGCTGCATTAACTATAGGGACTTTCCGTTTATTTTTCCTTCTGGACATGTTTTGGTTTTAAATAATTGTTAGCATTATGAGAATGTCGTTCGGAACATCATCTTTTTACCTCGTTTGGGTAAAGATAATTATGAATTTTTTTTTTGTTGATGATGTATGTTCTATTTACTATAATAGAATGTGTGTTTGTTTTGGATTATTAACTAGGGTTAATATCACGAAAAACCCCAAACTAGTACATCTGTGACAAATATATCCAAATTTAATTTTTTGACCATGAAAAATCTCAAACTTATACATTTGTGACAAATCTACCCTCTGTCTATTTCTGTGAAATTTCACCGTTAATTTTGCTGATGTGGATAACGTGTCTGCAATGTACGCTGACATGGATTAGGTCCACATGGAAATAACTTGATTTTAATAAATAAATTAGGATTTTTTTTTATAGAAAATCGTAACTTAATATACTTTAACTCATTTTCTTTGCACACAAAAACCCTAGCCCCTCTTTTCTTTTCATCTTCTTCAACATTCCATTGGACAAACAGCCTTTCGACAACAAAGAGTCCTCCCATGTCACCACAGGCTCGGTCCATTGCTCCTATAGCCACAGGCTCGGTCCATCGCTTCCTGTCGCCATTTTTGCCTTGCTTGGTTGCAACCTTGGGTGTATGCCATAGCTTTCATTTTGTCAAGGTAGGAAAATGAGATTCCTCCATTCGATGTCGCATTTGAGATTCTATGCTTATAAACGGACATGTAGTTGCTTTGCTTGTTATTGATTCATGCCAAACTTTGCGCTATATGATTTACCATTTGTCTTGAAATCTCTGTGCTCTTAGGTATTGCTCTTGCTACGTTGTTGTTCATGTTAGTTCTTGTCTCGTTGGTATTGCACTTGCTATGTTGGCGTTCATGTTAGTTCTTGTCTCGTTGTGTATTGAAATTATAGTACGAAACTTGTATGAGAATGGTATGATTGACTCGTGCACCACATGCTCGATGAAATGCCCGAACCAGGTTCACTTCTATTTGTCAATGATTTCAGGTTTATTTTAAGTGTGATTCTACGTTTTTTGGCTTGTGTATAGAACTAAAAAAAAAAAATACTAAGTATCTTATTTCCTGAACTCATTGTTCTCCTCTCTTTTGTCGAACTTGATCATCCCATATTTGCTAGTTATGTGTGAGATATTTTCACAAAATAATTAATTTTTTGTTGTTCTTTTGCAAATGTATGATGAATTTTCAATTGCACTTAACTTGGATAGAATTATGGAGTTTGGAGCCATCACGAAGTACACAAGCTTTCATGTGGAATATCTTCATTGTTGTAAGCCAACATCCATAAACTATAATGCAATTGTTAAAGTTGTTATTGATCAAGGATACATAGTTGAAAAGTTATGGTATCGAATTCCTGGGGATTCCTTGAGATATGGTATCGTGCAGATTTTTGGTGATGATCAAGTGTTAGAATTAGTGGGTTTAGGATCGAGTTTTGGTGCTATTCAAGTACATATTGAAGGAGTTGCTCTTGCTGATGGTGGAGATTCTTTTTCTAGTGGTGATAATAATGAGAGTGATAATTGTGATAAGGATAGTGAACCGGAGCAAGATCCTGGTACATTATCTTTAAGTGATGATGACTACATTCTCGGTGATGGTAACGAGGATTTCTTTCTCGCAAGGCAAATAAGAAGAGAGGCCGATACCATAGTAGCTACTGCTGATATAGTTGAAGTTAACATTTCTGAAAACGAGAATGAGAGTGAAAATGATTGAGATTTTAATCTATAGGAAGTAGATGAAAATCTAAGCCCTCCTAACTCTGATGGAGATGAAGAAGTGTGTGACCAAAGAAGAATGAAAGTCATTAGATATGACCCCAAACATGATTATAGGGAAATAAAATTTCAAGTAAGAATGAGATTTGCCTCACGCGCCCAATTCAAGAAAGCTGTGCAACTTTATGCAATCATAAATGGATTCAATATTGGATGGAAGAAGAGTGAAGCGAAAAAAAATAGACGGTTGGTGTATGAGTGGTTGCGAATGAAGCGTGTTTGCTAGTTGGACGCAAAGTGAAAAGACTTTCATCATAAAGATTGTTGGAAATTAACATATTTGCCCTCGGAGCATGAGAAATAAAAATGCAATGTATGTATGGCTTGTGGAGCATTTCTTGCCCAAGATTAGAGCAAACTTGAAATATACAACGTCACAAATGCAGACAGATGCAATGGAGATGTGAGCATTGACACTAAATAAGAGGATTTGCTATAGAGCGATAGCTAGAGCTCTTGACTTCATCAGAGGTCCTTTCATTGAGCAATATAAGTTGCTATACTCTTACAAGGTTGAGTTGATTCGATGTAATCCGAATAGCACTTTTGAATTAGAAGTTGGACAAAATAATACGTTCAAGAGATTCTACGTGGGCTTCAAAGAATTGAAAGATGGTTTTCTTGCAGGTTGTAGGCAAGTAATTGGACTGGATGGATGCTTTACGAAGACTGTAATTAGAGGTATGTTGCTTTGTGCTACTGGAAGAGACGGAAACAACCAAATGTTTCCAATTGCATGGGCTGTTGTTGAAGCTGAGACTGAAGAATCTTGGACTTGGTTCCTCGAGTTATTAATGAAAGGCTTGAATGTGAGACAAGGTTTTGGTTAGACCTTCATGAGTGATCAACAGAAGGTAGTATTATGCAAGATTTACTAATGTAAGTATTTTGTTGATAATAGTTTAACTTATTTACATGCCAAATAATTTTTTGCAGGGCCTTCTTGATGCGGTTTCTGGACTCTCTTCCAGAGCAGAGCATAGGAATTGTGCTCCTCACATATATGCTAACTGAAAAAAAAAATTACAAGGGAGAAGCATTTAGAAATTGCTTTTGGAGAGCTGTATATTCGACATATGAGGTCGATTTCAACATAGCAATAAAAGAAATGAAGGAAGAGTCTATTCATGCATATGAAGACTTCAAGAGACAGGGTCCAGAACACTTTTGCAGGGCATTCATCAAGTGTGGACAGAATTGCAATGCTATCGAGAACAACTTGAGTGAGACATTCAATGTTTACATATGCAAAGAAAGAGAATGTCTCATTGTTGATATGTTAGAGGGCATAAGGAAATTGCTTATGGTGGGAATGTACGAGAAAAGCCAATTAATGGTCCATTCAAGATATGAGATTTGTCCAAGAATCAGATTGAAGATTGAGGAGGAAAAGATGAACACCAGGTCTTGCATTCCAAGACCATCTACTGCTTCCAGATTTGAAGTTGAAGTAAATGATGACACATTTATGGTTGATCTCAATGAGAAGGCATGTACCTGCAGACGGTGGGATATATGGAGAATACCATGTAACCATGCCATCTCGTGCATCAACTTCATGAAGGGTAACTTAAATGATTTTGTAGCTGATTGTTTCAAGAAAGCTACATATGAGCTTAGTTACTAATTTGCATTACCTACCTTGAATGAAAGAAAAATGTGGCCAGTGACTAGCGGAGATCCTTTATTGCATCTACCATTTAGAAAGCTTCTGGGGAGGCCTAAGAAAGACAGGAAGAGATTCGACGGTGAGAAAAGAAAGGATGAGAAAAGCAAAAGAATAAGGAAGCCAATGGTCAGTATCACCAATCCTAACAAAAAATCAAAAGCTAGTATTACCATGAAATGCTCCAATTGTCATGGTATTGGACACAACAAAACCAAATTCCTCCAACCTTCGACACCTATGGAGATAAAACAAGCTGTAAGGAAATTCGAAAAAAATAGTTGTGATACATTTTTCCTTAAAATACACTTCTTATATATGTCTATAATGCAGGGCAAAAGAGGTAGGCCAAGGAAAGATCCAAAGCAACCAACCATTGAAGGAGGGGCATCTAACAAACAAAGTGAAAGTACCACAGCTACATCCACACGTGCACAATCAAATATTATTAGATCTGAGAAGAGGAGGGTGAGTAGTTGCTTCCTTCTTTACTTTTAGAATAAATTTTAGTGAGCATACAATAACTTGCATGGAGTGTTGTTAAAGTTATTTACAAAGTGAAAGTTTTTTGTGGGTTTTGTTACTTGCTAATGATCTATATGCTGGTTTTTCATAATGTGAAAGTGAATGTTGATATGGTTTGTCTTCTTATAGGTCCTACAAGGGTATGGATTGTATATATCTGAAGCCACATGATATTCTTATCTTAGGGTGAACATTTATTTTTCTTAAGGAAATTTTAATCTATAGTGACTAGCATAGTAACATAATATTTTTCCTTTAATTTCAAATGACTGGCAGTAACATAGTACATGAAAGGTGGTGCAAATCATACGATGGATGTTTCAAGCCAAATTTCTAGACCCTCTCAAACTCAACAATCTGAAGCAAGACACTGAATCCGGTGTGAGAGTTTAATGTATGGTGCAAAGCGTATTCAAGTCTAGTATATATTGAACTTTTTTTGGATGGTTGTGATATAGAACATGTGGACCGAGCTATTTTTTGGGTTGTTAGCTGATTTAATGTCTGGTGTAAATGTTATTTTGTAAAGCCTGTTCAAGTCAGATGTATATTGTAAAGCTTGTTCAAGTACATAGAACATCCTTTTGGACCTTGAGTATGTAAGGCCATTTTATAAAGCTTATTCAAATATATAGAACATACTTTTGGACCTCTAGTAGAGGCTGATGCCTTTTATTTAGCTGTCTGAACAGTGAGATTGTTTTCACTTTGAGAATAAGTTCATTTATTCTCATTTTGAGAGTAAGTTCATGCTGTGACATTTTTCCCTAAAAGCTTCGTGGCTTTAAATGTGAAAAGGAAAAAAAAACGTGGCTTTAAACCTTAAACGAAGATAAATTTTATCGATGATAATCACACCGTGGTGCATTTTATGCCCAAAATAACATCCATGATGTAAATGCCAAAGAAATTTTAAAAAATAGCAAATAATAGAAAAGTGCAAGGGTAGTTTTGTCGCATGTATACTATTTTAGGGTATATTTGTCATTGATGTATCGATTTGGGGTATATTTGTCACTAATGTACCGGTTCATGATTTTTCGTGCTATCTGTTCTATGAGATTTCTACGTAGACAGACCACTTTAGCATACCCAATAGCAAACGTGTCATCCATGTCAGCAAAATTGACGGTGGAATTTGACGGAAGTAGACGAAGGGTAGATTTGTCACAAGTGTACTAGTTTAGAGTTTTTCGTGGTCAAAAAATAAAATTGGGGTAGATTTGTCACAAACGTACCAGTTTAGGATTTTTCATGGTATTAACCCTATTAACTAATAATCTCTATGCCATTACAATGTCCGATAACGCGATTACCAATGTCAATAAGCAACAAAGTTCTGATGTGAATAACATAACTAATAAACGCCGCCCTAGTGATACTCTAAATCCAAAGTTTATTTGACATCTCCAATTAGATCATATTGGAGAAAATATGATTAACAAGTTGAGTAATGATGGATACATTAATCCAATTGGTTTTGAACCATACTCGACTTGCAATGCATGTCTTCTAGGAAAAATGACTAAAATCGCCCTTTGTAGGACATGATGTGCAAGCTGCTGACATGTTGAGATTGATACATACAGATGTATGTGGACCAATTAATGCGATCCAAAGTATATTTGACATCTCCAATTAGGTCATATTGGAGAAGATATGATTAACAAGTTGAGTAATGATGGATACATTAATCCAATTGGTTTTGAATCATACTCGACTTGTAATGCACGTCTTCTAGGAAAAATGAATAACGCGCCCTTTGTAGGACATGATGTGCAAGCTGCTGACATGTTGGGGTTGATACATACAGATGTATGTGGACCAATTAATGAAACTGCTATGGGTGGTTATTTTTACTTGATTACTTTACTGATGATCGTTCACGATATGGCTATTTGTACTTAATGAAGTATAAATCTAAATCTTTTGAAAAGTTCGAGGAATTTAGGTCTAAAGTTGAGAAATAAACAAAAAAGAGTATTAAGGCTCTTGATTTGAACGAGAAGGTGAATACCTTAGTACTGAATTCTTGGATTATCTTAAAGATAATGACATTTAATCACAATGGACATCTCCTGCAATTTCAGAACATAATCGTGTATCTAAAAGAAGAAATCGAACTTTATTAGATATGGTACGATCTATGATGAGTTACACCGATTTGCATGTATCCCTTTAGGGACATGATCTTGAGACAACTGCATATTTACTGAACAGAGTGTCTTCCGAGTATGTTACAACTATAGTTTATGAGATATGGCATAGTAGGAAACCAAATCTTAATCATATCAAGATTTAGGGTTATCCAGC
This sequence comes from Rhodomyrtus tomentosa, assembly GCA_028455895.1. Lineage (NCBI taxonomy): Eukaryota > Viridiplantae > Streptophyta > Magnoliopsida > Myrtales > Myrtaceae > Rhodomyrtus > Rhodomyrtus tomentosa. The sequence goes on from JAPCWY010000005.1 coordinate 46,558,860, forward strand.
TTTCGTCAAGAAGCTGAGAATAGAGAAGTTAAAGCTTGGGTCTAAACAAGGTCGTTTCATTGGATACCCAAAAGAGATTCTTAGATATTATTTTTATTTTCACTCTGACCAAATAGTTTCGATCAGTAAGCATGCTTTTTTTCTAGAGAATTAGTTCGTCCAGGAAGGTGGTGCTGAGCGAAAGATAATCTTACAAGAAGAAAATAATGAAGTACTAAATAACCAAGTTCAGACATCGATCTCTGATTCAGTGGGAGCTTTTGATATACAACCTCTTAGGAGGAGTGCAAGAACGTCTCGTCTGCTTATTCGCTATAGAGACTCGGTTAAAGATATTGAGCCATTATTCATTATGAATGATAGTGGTCAACTGAGTAATCCTAGCACCTATGAGGAGGCGATGTCGGACATCGATTCTGGTAAATGGCTAGAAGCCATGAAATCTAAAATAGATTCAATGTATTCCAATGATGTTTGGACTCTGGTTGATCTGCCTATGGTATTGTACCAATTGGGTGTAAATGGATCTTCAAGAGGAAGATGAACGCTGATGGTCAGGTCGGAACTTATAAAACACGACTGGTGATGAAAGGATATCGTAAAAAAGAATTGATCGATTATGACGAAATTTTCTCACCTGTAGCCATGCTAAATTCTATTCGGATTATGTTGGTTATGGCTGCGCATCTAGATTATGAAATATACCAAATGGATGTCAAAACGGCTTTGCTAATTGGTTTCCTTGAGAAAGACATTTATATGGAACAACCACAGGGTCTTGAATCTAATTGGTTTTGCACATGCTGTGCGCATTATTAGCAGATATTAGTCTGATCCAGGGGAAGAGCACTGGATAGCAGTCAAGAATATCTTTAAGTACTTGCGAAGGACTAAGAACTTATTCTTGATATACAGAGGATGAGAGTTTAAAGTTGAAGCTTATCATGATTTTGATTTTCAATCAGATTTGAATTACTATAAGTTTATATCTGGGTTTGTCTTTACACTCAATGGTGGTGCAGTTAGTTGGAAGAGTTCTAAACAAAGCACAACTGCTGATTCCACCACAGAGACGGAGTATGTAGTCGCTTCCGAAGCGGCAAAGGAAGCAGCTTGGATGAAGAAGTTCATTTCTAAATTAGGAGTAGTTACTTCCGTTGAATAGTTGATTACATTGTTTTGCGACAACGATGGAGCAATAGCTCAAGCTAAGAAACCAAGGTCTCACAAGAAATCCAAACACATTGATAGACGCTTCCATCTCATCAGAGAAATAGTTGAGGAAGGTGATATCGCATTGCAGAAAATTGCCTCAGTGGAAAATGTGGCAGATTCTTTTACTAAGGCCTTACCTCAGTCTTCTTTTGAAAGACACTTTATAAAATGGGTTAAGGTACCAGACCGGTTGGCTTTAGTACAAGTGGGAGATTGTTAGAGATATGCCCTAAAACAATCATGTAATAGTTACATTTTAGGGATTTCAGTTTCGCTTCTAATTTTTTATTTAATTAATGGTAAAGGCATATTTATTCATTTGTCCAATTACCTACTCATACGAATAAATTTCATAAGATCAGTTATGACTGGATCATTCTTGAGACTTTGAGAATATGCGTGACGGGTATCCAGTTAGACTGAATTTTTAAATTGTTCCCGATTGATGGATCATTGAATGGATATCAATAATCCTATTGAGATCGATGTGTTTTTAACTTCACAATTAAGTATTGGATACTTAAGGAATGATGAGTCACAAATCATTGGGTTTTGTGATGCCCGAGTTAGAATACAGGTGCTTGTATTAGACAAGTTCGTTGAGCATGAAACACATAGAACGATTAGCGAGATGAAAGCTTTTGGTATGGTCAATGTCTAATCGTTTATGCTTTGGTCTTGTGTGAATAATCTTTAGACACGAGGCACAATGTTGACTTGTGTGCTGGATGGCTGTGGTTCACAAGGAAGCATATTGATGGTTCGTCGATTCGTATCTGCACTTGATTATCATAGTTCATGCACATACAACGTCACATGTTGTTGACAGTTAAATGTTGATTTTTTAGAAATTCATTAATTTAAGCATAAAATGAGAACTATTCATAATTCTCACCAAAAAATTTAATTAATTATCGTGCATTGTATTTTGCATATTAATTTGGACCGATGGCAGAAGATTTGAGCTTAAATTAACAGATGATCAAGCTAGGCATGACATGAAAATTTCGGTCAAGCATGGTGGTGGGTTGCCGAATTTATTTGAAGTAATTTGGACATATTCTTGGATTTAATTAAGCTCATTTCGCTCAATTAAATTTGAAAAGGGATTTAATTAATTGTTCAATTATTCGAATAAAGCCTGTAAGCCCACAAACATTAGCCATGAAACCTAACGTGCATTATAAATAGAGCACTTAGGTTTCAGAAAAGAGGAGGCGACAATAATTAGAATATACGGCCACGAAAGGAAGAGAGAGGTGTCTCCCCTCTCGATGGTTTTGATCGGTGGAATCGAGAGGGCCACGGGATTGTCATGGCCATCATTCACGGTAAAAGACATGGATGAGGAAAGTTCACAGGAGGGAAGAAAAGCAGAGGCACACTTCATCATGATTCAAAAGGGGGTATGTTGATTTTTGTCTTCATATATATTTATGCTTGTTCATCCCCCAGATAAGCACGTTTTTCTTCTTTGTCTTAATCCTTAGGACATATGGTCTTCTGCTACGCTCAGAGATCGAGACTTTATCTCTCGGTTTTTAATCATTCACCGGACGAACTCGTGGACTTCATCGTTAAAACGGGGCTGGTCACTTAGTGAAGATCACCCCAGCCGCACACTATTTTCTCAACGATGATCCATCACGGAGCCATGGAGTTACTTCTCTGTTTTGCAGATTTATTGGAGATTTTTGTTATCGGCAATCGTTGAACAGAGAACCATACCATTGAGCTCTTCGTCGACGTCATAATCAAATCAAGCTCAACGAGCGTTAAGTAATATCAAAGTGGGGTTCGGCAAAAAAATTATGCTCACTTAGCCTACACGTGAGAAGAGAAAAGAGAGGACTCGGAGAAAACGTGAGTCCGGGCGGAGTTTGAAGGTTTTCCCTCAAGGGTCGAAACCCTCCTCCACGCCAAGCTCATCAAGGTGCTAATCCTCCTCTGCACCAAGCACCTTCACGCATCAATTCTCCTTCCCCGACCTACCGTCTCTGCCGTTGTCCACCATCCAACCTTGTCCTCGCCGTACCCAAGCTCAGCCGAGGCTCCCTCGTCGCTCACACACCAACTTAGCCGTCCTCCCACCGTGCTCCACGCCTATCATCTGCTTGCGTAGCTGCTGTTCAGCCGCCGATCAGCTTTGGTTCAAGGTCGACTCCTTTCTGTTTTGACATTATCCAAAGCTCTATCTCTTTTATTATTTATGCTCGATCGTCGGAAGGAGTTCGGCGGCAATCCGAGCTCAAAAGGTGCTATTTTTGGACTGATTTTTCAACTTGCGCGTGATCTGGAAATTGCTTGAGAAAGGTACGAGTTTCATGTCCTTGATTGTAGTTCATGTTGACTTACGTGACAATTTGTGTAAGTGCTTTAGCACCGTGATGAACAAACGCTGATTTGCAACCAAAAATTGGACCCTTTCATATCAAATTCACGCTAGCACTGAGAGTTGAATGGATTGATGCAAAAACTCCATCTTTTTTCGAATAGGCTTGGTATGTTCAAGAGTTGATTGAATTTTGTGCTAGCTTTGAGATTTAATGGAATCAGAATTAATCTTATTGATGAACTCCACAACTCTTTTCTAGGGCAGAATCTTGGTGAACAGGTTTCTTTTTCGGCATGCACACACCCTCATGGCCAAATTTGTTAGATGTAATAGAGGATAATCCTTGCCGTGGGCTATTGTGCTTTTTGGATAAGCTTTTGACCTTGATTTTAGTTAAACGATTTTATCTGAATGGTTTCATTGCTTTATCCTTTAAGAACACTCATGTCATGGATAAGACTTAAGATCTTTGAATGTTTATTCAATTCTTTGAGAATTATATGACAGTTAAATCTTCCTAATTTCAAAGATAATTTCTCGAATTAAAACTGGATCAAATTTTATTAGGATGAGGAATGATGGTCCTCAATCTCATAATCTTCGGCTATCTCTCTATATTTTTGAAATTCTAAGTCAGTTGTCTCATTTTTTTTTTTTGGTCGTGATTGCTTTGTTTTGATTGTTTATAAAATTTACACAATCTTAAACAATATTGCCCATAACACATGCTCTCAATCGTGTCTTGTCTCTCTGAAAAATATATATTAAAAGCAACATATGACTTCAATCTCGAAGTATGATCGTACCCTTACGTGAGAATTAGATATCAAATCCTTGATCTTGAGGAGCGAATTGCTAATTCATGAATAGAATTTCAAGGTTTGCCCTATATATATAGAGATAACGGTTATTCTATAATATATTTACTTACTAACCCCAATCTCATGGGATGTTGTGAATAAAATCGGATTTTCGGATTTAAAGGTGTTTTATGGGCAATATTGTTTATTTTTGTTCAAATATTTCTATATTTTCGTGCTTAGATAGATTCCTGAAAAATTTCCAAAAAATGTCATGTTTTTCTTAAGTTAGATCATATTTACTTTGACTCTAGGATATCATTTTACTTCATTTTTTTATAAATCCGAAAATACACAAAAAATACAAAAAATGTCATTCGCATTGCATATCGTTTAGTTTGCATTATCATACTTTTCACGTTATGCATTGTGCCACGTCATTATGCCACGTCATGCATCTTTGCCATGTCATATCATCTCATATGTCATATAGTTAGACTACAATAGCATTTGCATTTAATAAAAGAAAATCCAAAAAATTCAACCCATCAAACTAAGGATTTTTCATGAAAATTGGGTACCGAAAGGGCATTAATTTTCAATTAATGTAACCAAGTCCCCGAACTCATTTTATCTGGTTCGTAGAAATAAAATAGTTCTTCCGCTATTTTATTTAGTTTTCTAATCGACCTACTAAGAACGATTAGTGGCGGCTCCAATTTAATACATTTTTCATAAATAAACATAAGTGACAATTTGGTAAGATTTGGGAGAGTCTGAGTTAGGTTATTTAATTTAATTGACCTAATAATTCATTAGACTAATTTTTTAAATTGCGACACGCGCGTCTGCAAAAAGGAATCTATCTCCTTGTCATGTGCAAGGTATGATCTCTAATGTGATTTAATTATGACAATGTATTGAAATCCTTAGCCGTGGTTGTAACCGAGAATAAAATATTTTTATCTCGTATAAATGTTGTCGATTGAATTTGTGCATATGATCGAATTGGTGACTTGACAAATATTCCGTGGTCTTTATTTGATTGAGATATAGTAAGATGGAGGGATTGAATTATACTGTAGCCAAAGCTGACTAGTTCATTAATTTCTTAAAGGATTCAATATATCACGACTGTGAACGGAAAGACGATATTGCAAATATGTTTGTAATAACGACTATCGAATTATTAAGACCAAAATTATATTAAATGAGATTTAATTTAATTTTTTTTGGTTATGATGCACATGTACTGATTAAATTGACACAAAATTGTTGTGTCGTTTTGCACACATATTATTTATCATTTGTTTTGTTTTGTATGTGTGTGTCTATACACACACACACGTGTCACACAATCATCAAATTTGTTGATTGTGAGCTGAGCACACAATCAATCACAATCAACAAATTGATGATTGTATGGCAGCATAATTCTAGGATCGGATCCTAGGGTTATTCGTGATTATGCGTGTGCATTTGTGAGTAGAAAATTATGATGTCTCTCTCATTTTTTTTTGGCTCCTACGGTAACCAAAAATTCAAGAACGAGAAAAAAAACATCACCAGGAATTGCTAGCACAATTAAGGTGGTGATTTTCTGAGTTCGTTCTTTCGTTTATCGTTACGATTAGTGGTGTGTTTGAACTAGAGGCTTGATACTTTTGGGGATTGGGTCGAAGAACATCTAAATCAATATTTTTTTTTGGGTAAGATAAGAACCAACTTATTTTTCAAGCATGCTACGAGAGATAATCTATTAACTTTATCGTTTAATATGATTTTCGATTAGAACACACGAACTACACCTCTAGATAGAGATACGCGTGTGAACATTTATTTATTTTCGCTTTTTAAGTTTTACTTTTTTGTCCGTGCGATGTCACGTGAATCCCAATATGTATGACTCGTCAGAGGACCACCTCGGGGTCAACTTGGCGCTGCTGTGCCACCCGCGCGACGTCGTGTTCAGGCACCTGCCCAACGTGGGCTGCTTCATGTTCATCCCCTTGGAGGGAAATGGATGGACATTGACGGGGACGAGGAAGTGTCCAGTCGCAAGCTGGCGGACTTGGTTAATGTCCGGGTCGGGTACTATTACAAGGTGGTGGATTTGGTTTAGTCCCATGTCTATAGGATCATATCGCATGAATCTTTTGAGAATATGACGTCACTTCGTCTTCAAATTACCACACTCTTATCACGCAAGAGAATATGGCATGATCGATCACTTTTGTGAATTCATCTTTATTCTCTAGCTTTACTGTACATCAGACGTTCTCGTTAATCATGCTAATCTCGTATTAATGCAACATTCCTTTGGTTAAATGATATATAATTCTTTTTTTTAGAAAACAAGAAAAATAAATTTTAAGAAAAGGTAAATGCGGCAGTCCAAATGCCGCACGGGTCTCACGCGGCAGTTAGGGTGCTGCGTTAGACTCAAATCCATAAATAATTTTTTTTGCCCTATTTTAGTTAAAAAAATTTTTTTTGACCCAAATCTGAAAAAAAACCCTCTTTTTTTCCCCTAATAGCGAGTTATTTGTAAAAAAAAATTACTGAGCATGGTTGCTAATTTACTTCTCTGAATCAAAAGTTGAATGCCACATGAAGAAATTATCTAACTACTTTAAGGGTTGCTGATGGTGTTACACAAAATCAACTTCAATATGTAAAGTTCATGCGATTGATGATTATTCAGGTAAAAGGGTATTTTGCGGCATATCATAGGGACTAAGCTTTTTAAGTTGGTTTGCAGCAAGTTCCCATCGATTATTAGTTTTGGTTTAATTAAAGAAAATGAATTTTAAATTACAAAGCCATGTATTGAAAATGTTAAAGTTCGTCAGAAGGACATTAGAAGCGTCAAAGTTTATGTATGATGCTCAATTTGATATTAACATTTGTCACCAGCTCACTTAAGCACAAACTTAGAGAAAAAATGATCATTTAAGTAGCAAAGGCAAGAGATTTCGGCCTATTTGACTACGTGACATTTATTATTAGTTTTTTTTATTGTTGCATGACTGTTCCATGTGAAAAATCAGTTCACGTGATAAATTTTTTTAAAAATTCAATCCATATGAACTGATTTTTTTAAAAATAAGCTAAAATTTCTAAAATAAATAAGCTAAAAAAACAAAACAAAAAATGGATTGGTAAAGCAGCGAGGACCTGCACAGCCCTGGTCATCGTCGCTCCACCATAGCCAACAATGATGGGGGATGGTTGACAACGGTAGCGAGGATCTGCACAGCCCTTGTTGTCGCTGCTCCACCATAGCCAACAATGGTGGGGGATGGTCGACAACGGTAGTCGAGCCTAAGCTAGTAGCCGGCGACCCCCGCTCATTGTAGGCAAAGGCTTAACCTGTAGATTTGGGCCATCTAGGTGAGGTAGACCTTGCCCAACAGCTAGGCTTTGCCTATGCTGGTGAGGCCTTGGTGCCATTCCTGAACTTGTTGGTCCAACCCTTTCCTTTTTTTCCTTTAATTTTTTAGTTTTTTTTTTGCATTTAGCTTTTTTTTTCTATTACTGAAGGAATCCTCTGGAAAGCCATGTAGAATTAGATTATTAATAAAAATATGCCACGTAAGATTTCCAACAAAATTCACTAAAGTTAGCACTCAAATAATATTTCTTTAAAAAAATTAGCACTTAAATGATTCAAAAAAATATTTTTGCACCAAAGTGAGCGCCTTATACAAATTTGACATTTCTGATGTCTTTTTGCCATTAAAATTATTTTCCCTTTCACAATTTTTTAATAATTCTACAAAAGCTTAGCTGGTTGTTTTCCGTAACATATAAATTCTTTTCTAATCACCAGAAACAACAAAAAAATTACCGAGATAACATATTTTCAAAGTCTCTTATTCCGTTACTTTTTTCAACAATAATGTAAAAATTATAAATGCTAAAATTTCTAATGCGGATATTTATTTTTTAAAATCTCGCGATTTTAAATTTTAATAATAACCCCAGCTAAGCATGATATTTTTAATTTGGGACTTCTAGAGCCATTATTTATTCATATGGTTTGCATTTTACCAGGTGCTAACAGACGTGGACTTATCATTTTTCTATTTATGGCACCACTTCTCTTCGTTATAAATAATTTTAAAAAAACAAAAACAAAACGGGCAGGCCGTACCCGGTATTTAGTATTTACGGTCAAGATTGACCGGCGTCGTCCACTTCAAAACAGTCGCAAAGCGGCGACCAGTCGCTTTCTCAGTTCCAAAACGGCGGCGTTCTTGACCTTTTCGCGAGCGAAGCCCAAAACCTTCCAAGAAAATATCTTTTATCTTCATCTTCTTCGCTGTTAAAAGTCAAAATTTTCTTGTTCTTGTTCTTCTTCTTCACCCGCAGCGGATTTCACTCTCTCTCCTCCTCAAATTCGTCCTCTTCGATCGCAGTTCTTCGTCGTGCTTCGAGCTTGTTCAGATCCGAGGTCGCAGGGACTGGGAGCTCCGTTCTTTTGATGATCGACTGAGACAGTTCATGGCTGACGCGAGGCGATACGTGCTCGGTAATCCCCTGGGTAGGCCTTTCTTCCGAGCTCGATGTCGGTGAAATTGCTGGCGTGTGTCTCTTCGTTTCCACTTTTCGGTCATAGCTTTCTTGATGAAGATGTCGAGAGTTCTTGATATGTGTTTCTTTGGCTAAAGTAACGGTAGTTTGAATTGGAGTTTATTGTGTGGAGGTTGTCGTTGTGGTTCTTGTTATTGCATGTTATTAAGGTAAACGTGACTTTCGGAGATGAATTAAGCTTATTTAGGTGCTCTGTTGTCCTGATTCCTCTCTCCAGTAACCGTTCTAGTTTGTGAGGGATCAGCTTGTCTTGACGAATCCTCGTCGTATGGGTTCTGAGCTTTACTTCGATTCATTGTAGGAAATGTATCATTTGTGATGCTTGGTCGACAAATTTATCCCAAACTGGTTGGGCATGAACCCAAATAATAATAAAAATAAAATTAAAATCAAGCAAGTAAAAATATATAAATATGTAAAAATAAATAAATATATATATCTATATCTATTTATCTATACACTAACCCTGCACAATACTAATAGGCTTCCTGCACTCCGTCTCAAGATAAACTGTACGTTAATCTATTTACCACTCCATTAAATCTTGTTTTACTGTTTTTCCCAAGTAAGTTTCGACCGACCTCTTGCTTTCTTCGTTTCTTCGTGTTATGCTCTTGATAGCAAATTTCTGTTCGTATCGATGCATTAAGGGCTTTCGGAGTATATGCCCAAACCATATCAATGCATGCTCTCTCATCTTTTCTGTCACCGGTTCTACGCCAACTTTTCGTCGAATCTCTTCATTCCTTGTCTTATTCATTCTTGCTTTGTTCTTGTTATGCTCTCGATATCATTTGTGATGCTTGATTCTTGGAAATGATATAATGAAAGAAGTGTCTCAAGAATCATTCTGAAAGCCCTCCCTGTTAGCTTCCATTCTTTGTGGCAGGTCTCTTTCCTTGTTTGCTAGGCAATGTAGGTTAATTAGACACGTATAACTGTTGGTTAAATTCGGGGAGGTGATGTGGCTCAGGCAGTGTTACAAAAGACAAGCTTTTCATCAGTGAGATTATAGATTGAACAATGATTTCTAGGGCCAGCCCTCATACATCATCTGAAATTTCAACTTTTAATGTTAGAGCTCGACTAGTTGTTCTGTTAATGAATCCCATACTCCTACTAGATTTTCCCCCAAATATTATTCATTCATTTCGAAGGTAGTTCCTCACGTTCCTTTCTGGGTGCTCAACACGCTCACTGAAATGCAATTGCACTCAAGACAACAATTTTGAGCTATAAGTATACTTAAGGTGTAAATCAAGAGTCATCCATTGTTTCTCTCACCACAAGCATTCCCTTGTCACACACTTCCTTGTCTTGGGGGAATATGACAATGGGCATATGCTTTTGTTACCTGACCACACTCCCTTGAGCATTGTACTGGCCAAGATAGAGCCTGGAATCAAAGTGCACTTTTAGGGATTTGCCATGTCCCCATTGGAAAGAGGTGCACACAGAAAAGGAACCAGTTCCACTTGCATATGGCATTTCCAAGTGGTGCCTGCCAACAAATCTACAACTACTTCTCTTGCTTAAGAGAATTGTTCTTGGAACTACATCATTTTAGGGATGTATTTTGATTTCTCATTTGTCTAATATAACGGGCTTGCATGGCCCAGAGGTTAACGAGGAGTTTTGTTTTCTTGATTGTTATTTGGATGCTTACGGCGGACATTATTTGACTCCTCTGACTGAAGCTCCTATATTGACATCCCCTGACGGGTATTTACCTTTACAGCACTTTAATAACTGGCATCGCAACTTTATTTTACCTGTAAATCGATATGTTTCTTTCTTATATTTAATTGCCAAAGATAAAGGAAATTTTGCAGCAATTTGATATAATTTGGGATATGATTTGAATGTAGATATCCAACAAATACTACTGGATGCACAACATCGGTGGTTACGCCCAGCTGAAATTTGTGAAATTCTCCAAAACTGCAAAAATTTTCAAATTGCACCAGAGCCCGCAAATATGCCTCCAAGTATGTTGGTTTTCCATATCAATTGGGTAATTTTTTGGCTAGGTTTGTGACTTTCTGATTCACCGTGGAACCTTTCTGTTTAATCTAAATCTTGTATTTCGAGTGAGTATACTTCAATAGGAAGTAATAATTATAGATAACATAACTAATTGTACGCAGAGGCTGATTCTTGGTGAGGAGCAACATCTCTACATCCTACTGATTCATTTTGAATTCCTTTTCTATTTTTCCTACTTCGCAAATTACATGCTTGCATACTCCAGATGAACGGATAATAAGCAACATATTTGCTTGCTAGACAATAATTTTGTGTTTTAATCTTTTTTTGATAGATTTTTTGAATGATTTTGCATGCTGTAGTACCACCTCGGTACTGTGTTAATGAATTTGTATGTTTCATACAATATCAAGATACAACTAACAAGTTGACAATGTCGGCCTTTACATTAAGTTAGTTTTGTTTAATCTTGTTGGTGCTATGATTTACACCTTTTGGGTTCTCATCGTCCCCTTAAGGCATAACTCCTTTGTGGTTAGATTGAGATATCATTTCAGGAGGTGGAAGCAATCACTGACATTGCATTGCATGCAGGCAGTATCTACTTTTCATTTTTGGCAATTGTTCGAACTGTTTTCTCATCTTAAAGATCCATTCAGAGATGATTACTGCTTGCTTCGTCTTTTTACGTAGTTGACCCTCGGTCCTGCTTCACTGTGTTTTCTTTTTTTTTTCCCCTCGTGTATATGATCAGTGTCTTGAGCTCCTGTTTTTTTTTTAGTGTTTTAAAGTGCTGATTTATTGATTGCTTTTGTTTAGTTTCTTTCTCCTTTCATCTGCATTTGATATTGTTTTGGACTGTTGAAGCCTCTTTATACCTCTCTATGTTTATTGTTAGTGTTAGTGGGCCTAATTAGTTGGGCCTAGTTTATTTATTTATTGCCATAGGATTGAGAGAACTCCGCTTATGTAGTCTACATAGCTTGTCCCAAGCCAAGTAAAGGAGGAGGGTTACGTCAGGCGTAGCGAGCTGGTTATAAAAAAAAGAGCTACCTTTATGAGATGAACCCTATTGATATATCGTTGGAGCGTACCCTTCTTAGCGACGCGTTGTATCAGCGCTCGGGTGTAGCGAAAAATGAGCAAGGTCTTTGCACCAAGATGGGTGGGTGCAAGGGGTAAAGAAGCTAGCCTTGGGCCATTATTCCCAGAGTGATGCGCCACGTCGGTGCCCGGATGTGGTGATAAATGAGTAAGGGTCCTTACACTTCCGTGGGCGAGTGTGGGGGGCAAGAAAAGCCTAGGCGGTAGGGATTAGATTAGGGAGTTGGAATGTAGGAACCTTAACGGGTAAATTGAGGGAATTGACAGATACTTTTGCTAAAAGAAAAGTGAATATTGCTTGCCTAGAAGAGACTAAATGGAAAGGAGAGAAGGCTAAGGAAGTGGATGGCACCGGATGCAAGCTATGGTATACAGGTACAACAAAGAGCATAAATGAAGTTGGGATTCTGATCGATAAAAATTTCAAGGATAGAGTTGATGTTAAAAGAATAAGAGATAGTATTATTTTAGTTAAGTTAGTAGTGGGGGATTTGATTATGAATATCCTTAGTGTGTATGCCCCTCAAGTTGGACTGTAAGCGTCCGAGAAGAGCAGATTTTGGGAAGAGCTGGAAGAGATTTTAAGGCGGATACCACACAAGGAGAAGGTATTCATAGGAGGAGATATAAATGGACATGTCGGTCAGAGTGGCGGAGGTTTTGACAGAGTTCATGGAGGTTTTGGATATGGGACTAGAAATGAGGCTGGCGAAGACATCGAGTATGGCATTAGCTTATGATTTGATGTTGGCAAACGCCTTTTTTAGGAAAAGAGAATCACATCTGATCACTTTTTGCAGCGGTCAAAATTGTAGCCAGATTGATTTCTTTCTTGCCATAAGAGAGGATAGAGTTTCGTATGTAGATTGTAAGGTATACCTTGGTGAATGTGTAGTTACACAAGATAAGTTGGTGGTCTTAGAAGTTCGGTATAACAAAATATAAAAGATGAAGAGAAGTACACAGCACCCCAGAGTAAGATTGTGGAAGTTACATGAGGAGAAACAAACAGAATTCAAGGAAAGAATGCCACAGGAAGTCCCGTGGCGACTGGAAGGCGAAGTAAATGTGATGTGGAAGGAGATGTCTAACTGTATCCATACAATGGCAAAAGGGGTGTTAGGGAAAAGTAGAGGGAAGGGACATCAAACAAAGGAAACCTGATGGTGGAATGAAGAAGTGTAGGAGGCAATTAAGCAGAAGAAGGAGTGTTTTAGATGCCTACATAAATGTACGAACGAAGAGAATTTGCAAAAGTTTAGATTGGTGAGAAAAAAGTACTAAGAAAGCTGTACGAGAGGTTAGAGGCAAGGTTTTCACCGATATGTACAACAAACTTGGGAGCAAAGAAGGAGAAAAAGACAAACTTGCAAAGTCAATAGACAAGAAAAGTAAAGACTTGACGCAGGTTAGATGTATCAAGGATGAAAATCAAACACTTTTGATAAGAGATGAAGACGTCAAGGGCAGGTGGATGAGTTATTTTAACAAACTTTTTAATGGGGAGAGCGATAGAAGTGAGGTGGATCTGGAAGATGCTTCTGATGATTCAAATAGAAGGTTTGTGCGTAGAGTTAAAGCACAGGAAGTTAGGGAGGCATTAAAAAAGATAAAGACTAGTAAAGCCTTGGGACCCGATGGTATTTCTATTGAAGTGCGGAGATGCTTAGGGGATGTAGTAATAAGTTGGTTGACTAGTCTTTTTAACAAGATCCTCCATACTAATAAGATGCCTGATGAATGGAGGAAGAGTATACTTGTGCCTATATACAAGAACAAAGGGGATATCCAGAATTGTTCTAACTACAGAGGCATCAAGCTTATGAGCCATACAATGAAGCTGTGGGAGAGAGTTATTGAGCATCGTTTGAGAATAGAGACCACGGTTTCTGTCAATCAATTTGGATTTATGCCAGGAAGATCTACCATGGAGGCTATTTTCTTAATACGACAATTGATGGAGAGATATCGAGAAAGAAAGAAGGGCCTCCATATGGTATTTATTGATCTCGAGAAGATGTATGATAGGGTTCCAAGAAAGGTTTTGTGATGGATTCTTGAGGAAAAAAAAGTACCTTCAAAGTATGTCGAGGCAATCAAGGACATGTATGACGGTGCTGCTACATGTGTGAAGGCTTATAATGGCACATCAAGTTATTTTCCAATCACAGTAGGCTTACACCAAGGTTCTGCTTTGAGCCCTTATATTTTTGCCTTGGTTATAAATGAGCTAACAAAAGATATTCAAGATGAGGTGCTGTGGAGTATGTTATTTGCAGACGATATTTTGCTTATTGATGAGACCAGGGCTGGGGTTAACGCTAAGTTAGAAATATGGACAAGCACGTTAGAGCCTAAAGAATTTACGCTAAGTCGAAGTAAGACGGAATACTTGAAGTGTGAGTTTGACACGGAAGGAAGAGAGGATCAAGAAGCCGTAAATGTGCTCGGACAGGAGGTACCCAAGAAAGATACATTTAGATATCTGGGATCAATATTGCAAAAGGAGGGCGAGATTGATGAGGATGTAAGCCACAGAATTAGAGCAGGTTGGATGAAATGGCGCTGTGCATCGGGATTTTTGTGTGATCGCAAAATTCCTCTTAGGTTGAAAGGAAAATTTTATAAAACAACAGTCAGACCTGCATGTTGTACGGAGTTGAATGTTGGCGAGCACAAAGAAAACATGAGCATAAAATGAAAGTAGCGGAAATGAGGATGTTAAGGTGGATGTATGGTCATACAAGAATGGATAAAATAAGGAATGAATAAATTCGACGAAGTTGGAGTAGAACCGGTGGCTGAAAAGATGAGAGCATAGATTGAGATGGTTTGGGTATATCTTCCGAAGGCCTTTAGACGCACCGGTACGAACAGCTGTTTGCTATCGAGAGCATAACACGAAGAAAACAAGAGGTCGGCCGTAACTTACTTGGGGGAAAGTAGTAAAACAAGATTTAATGGAGTGGGAAGTAGATTGGCGTATGGTTTGTCTTAGGACGGAGTGGAGGAAGGCTATTAGTGTTGTGGAGGGATGGTGTATAGATAGATATATATATTTATCTATATATATACTTATTTATTTTTACACATTTATCTCTATATATATATTTATCTATATATATACTTATTTATTTTTACACATTTATCTCTTTTCCCTCCCTTGATTCTGCTTTTATTTTTATGATTCTTTGGGGTTCATCAACCGCCGACTCCAACTAGTTTGGGATAAAGGTGTTGATGTTGATGTCATAGGGTTGATGGCTATCTCTTCTCTATATATATTGTATCTCTTGCTCTTATCAAAGTATGAATGAAGTTATCCTTTCTTTCAACATGGTATCAGAGTTAGGTTCCGTAACCTAGCGTCCCTTATCTAAAATCTACCGGCCGCCATCTTCCTCTCGCCCCTGCCCTTTGAAATCTGCCTTCTTCCTTCATCTCTCTGCCTTCTTCCCAGCAATCCGCGATCTTCCCTCCCAAACCCTAGCATCTCCTTCATCTCTAGCAACCTTTGATACCTCTCGGCAGCTACTCTTCTCTTTGTTGTAGCTGTGGGCAGCTTCTTCTCCCTCCCAATGCTATCGGCAGCCTTCATGTCTTTTTCGGCACTTTCCGAGAGCCTCCTTGCTGCCGACTAGCCATGATGTTGTACAAATCATACGTTATATGATCTAAATCTTGTTCTTCGATGCAACTTATCATCCGAGACCATGTCAAAGACTAAAGCTTCGGACTCTCCTAGGGAATTGAGCCGTAGTGCTCTTGGTGTTTATCTCTCTTTTTCGACAAATCCCATCGGGTTAGATGGCTCCAACTACCTGATTTGGTCTTGCTCTTGCTACCTCACCATTGTTTCACGTGGTCTTACCGGCTATCTTGCTGGAAAAAGCTTGCAACCTACTGTCGAAGATGATGCTAGACGCAAGTGGATCTCCGAGAATGCCTTGGCTATGGCTTACCTTGTCAATTCAATGATTGACACTATCGCCCGTGGCTACTTATTTTTAGATACAGTAGCAAAGATTTGGGAGGCTGCTCGAAATACTTATTCTCAAGTGGGGAATGATGCCCAAATCTATGAACTTCAACAAAAAATTCATGAAATCAAGCAAATGGAGCTGTCCTTATCTCATTATTTTTCTGAGTTACTTAGTTTATGGCATGAATTGGATTTTTATGATGATTTTCATCCTTCAAACTACCTTGATGCTGTTGCCTTTAAAAAAAAGGGTGGACAAATTTCGTGTTTTCAAGTTTTTGGCTGGCCTTACCTTTTTGCCTTGGTTATGGATAAGCTAACAAAAGATATTCAAGATGAGGTGCCGTGGTGTATGTCATATGCAGACGATATTGTGCTTATTGATGAAACTAGAGATGGGGTTAATGCTAAGTTAGAAGTATGAAGAAGCACGTTAGAGCCTAAAGGATTTACGCTAAGTCGAAATAAGACGGAATACTTGAAGTGTGAGTTTGACACGGCAGGAAGAGGGGATCAAGAAGCCGTAAATATGGTCGGGCAGGAGGTACGCAAGAAAGATACATTTAGATATGTGGGATCAATATTGCAAAAGGAGGGAGAGATTGACGAGGAGGTAAGCCATAGAATTAGAGCAAGTTTGATGAAATGGTGTAGTGCATCGGGAATTTTTGTGTAATCGCAAAATTTCTCTTAGGTTAAAAAGGAAAATTTTATAGAATAGCAATCAGACCTGCCGTGTTATACGGAGCTGAATGTTGGCCAGCACAAAGGAAACATGAGCATAAAATGGGAGTAGCGGAAATGAGGATGTTAAGATGGATGTGTGGTCATACAAGGATGGTTAAGATAAAGAATGAAGATATTCGATGAAAAGTTGGAGTAGAACCGGTGGCGGAAAAGATGAGAAATCATAGATTGAGATGGTTTGGGCATATTTTCTGAAGGCCCTTAGATGCACCGGTACGAATAGTAGTTTGCTATTGAGAGCATAACACGAAGAAAGCAAGAGGTCGGCCGAAACTTACTTGGAGGAAAGCAGTAAAACAAGATTTAATGGAGTGGGAAATAGATTGGCGTACGATTTGTCTTAAGACGGAGTGGATGAAGGCTATTAGTGTTGTGGAAGGGTAGTGTATAAATAGATAGATATAGATATATATATTTATTTTTTTATTTTTACACATGTATCTCTTTTTCCTCCCTGGATTCTGCTTTTACTTTTTTGATTTTTTGGGGGTCATCGACCGCCGCTCCCAACTAGTTTGGGATAAAGGTGTTGATGTTGATGCTGAGTTCTTGGTTGGCCTTAATATGGAGTATGATCAGATTAGGCCCCATATCTTGTGCCGGATGCCTTTTCTGACCTTGGAACAATCCTATGCCATGGTCTATCTAGAGGAAAAGCGTTGAAGTGCGAGGCATCAGCCCGTTGTCCTAGAGCGCTCTGTCCTTTATACATATGTGGGAAGTGAATCTCGCGGTCGTTTTGGCAATGACAGACCGGTTGTGAAGTATGATTATTGTGGAAAAGAACCTCACACCCGCGAAACTTGCTATAAATTTCACGGGCGTCCTTCAAATGTTGGCCGGGGTCGCGGAAGTGGTCGTACCAAGCCTCAGGTACACTTGAGTGAAGCTTCAGGTCAGCCACCAGCAGTTCCGTCGGACTCTTTATCTGCTACCTAGTTGACTAGTCTGCGTCTTCTCTTATCACGCAACGTAGACAGCCCTGCCACCTCTACATCAACGGCCTCTGGCACTTTGGCCTCTAATTTTGCACAGTCAGGTAGCTTTTTTGGTGGTTTGTGTAAATCTTCTCAATCGTGGATCCTCGATTCGAGTGCCACGCATCATATGACCGGTGATATCACACTTTTTGCTGATTATTCTCATGCCCCTAAGCATGATTGTATTACTGTTGCTGATGGTTCCTTAGCCCCTATAGCCGGTCAGGGCTCGGTGTCTATTACCCGTGATATTATTCTATCATCCGTTTTATATGTTCCTACAGTTTACACTAATCTCCTATCAGTTGGTTCCTTGATTTGTGATCTGAAGTACCAAGTGTTTTTCTTTCCATCTTATTGTGTCGTGCAGGACTTGGCAACGGGTCGGGAGATTAGTCGTGGTAGAGTAGAGGGGGGCTTATATGTGTTCGACTTACCATCATCAGCTCATCTTGTCACTTCAACTTCTCAGCTGCCTTATTTGAGCTACATGTTTGGCATCGCCGTTTGGGACATTCACCGCTTAGAATAATAAAGATCTGTCCAGATTTAGTTGATAAATATAGTGGATTTCTTTTGCAATTCTTGTGTTCTAGCAAAACAAACTCTTGTTACTTATTCTCCTATAAATAATAAAAGTGATGCACCCTTTGCTCTTATGCATTAAGATGTTTGGGGTCCTACCCGTGTTTCCTCCATTTCGGGTTACCATTGGTTTGTGACATTTATTGATTGTTGTACCCGCAATACTTGGGTTTATTTATTGCAACAAAAAAGTGATGTTTTTCGATGCTTTCAGCAATTTCTAGCAATGGTTCAGACACAATTTGATGGCAATCTTCGTATTCTTCGAAGTGACAATGGAACGGAGTATATCAGGTCATATTTTCAAGCGTTTTTACATAACTGTGGTATTCTCCATCAAACGAGCTATGTTAATATTCGTGCACAAAATGGTGTGGAGGAACGCAAGAATCGCCATCTCTTGGAGGTGGCTCGTTCCTTTATGTTTTTCATGAATGTTCCAGCTTAATATTGGAATAATGCTATTCTGAGTGCGGCTTATTTGATCAATCACCTACCATCACGGATTCTCCAATATCGCTCTCCCATCGAGCCCCTTACTGGTTTTCATGAGTTTTTGATCCCTCCGAAGGTGTTTGGGTGTACGTATACTCACCCAGCTGGTAAGCTTGCCCCTCGCAGTTTCAAGTGTATTTTTTTGGGCTATTCTCCCACACAAAAGGGCTACAAGTGTTATTGCCCCTCCACTAGGCGCTATTTTGTTTTCATGGATGTTATCTTTCATGAGTCTCAAACCATTTTACTCGGGGACACCTCTTCATGGGGAGCCTACTCATGGTGAAGATGTGTCCTCTAGTGTGGATGTGATACCTTTACAGGGGGAGTTAATTCGGGACATTTCTAGTAAAAAAATCTGACCCTACAGCTGCTACTAATACCGAAAAAACAGCCCCACCAGCAGTTACAACAGATTTGGTGGCAAGTACAGAAGACTCGACAAGTACTGAAAATCTTGATTCTGTCAATGTCGAAAATTTATCCGAGGACCCACCGATTCAGGAATAGTTTCGGTACCCGATTGTGTTTACTCGACAGAATGTTCGTAAAGCCCCCTTTTTTACTACTCTACTCTTTGACAAATCTCCTCCCGCCAGTACTACAACCATAATTCCGGGTAATGACATCTCCCCTATAATTTTTGCTAATGATGATACAAATGATGAATTACCGATTGCACTTAGAAAAGACAAATGTTCATGTACACAGCATTCCATATACAATGCTGTGTCATATGATTGATTGCCTTCATCCTATCTTGCTTTTTCTTTATCTCTATTGTTTACAGCTGTCCCCAGAACATGGCAAGAGGCCCTAGCTAACAAAAAATGAAAGGAAGCTATGTTAGAAGAGATGAAAGCTCTTCAGAAAAATGGCACTTGGGAGTTAGTTCAAATTCCCCAAGATAAAAGTACCGTTGGATGCAAGTGGGTGTTTGTTGTCAAACAGAAGGCCGATGGCACTATTGACCGCTGCGAAGCTCGCTTGATGGCCAAGGGTTACACCCAAACCTATGGCCTTGATTACACTGAGACATTCGCACTGGTTACCAAGATGAACAGTATTAGAGTTTTATCTCATGTGCTGTCAATCTTGGATGAGACTTACAATAGCTGGATGTGAAGAATACATTTCTTCACGGGGAGCTTGAGGAAGAAGTGTATATAGACATTCCTCTAGGCTTTTCTGGCCCGGAGATAAAAGGTCATGTGTGCAAACTCAGAAAGGCATTATATGGCTTAAAACAGTCCCCTAGAGCCTGGTTTGGTTGATTTCAAAAGGTTATGATTGGCTTTGGTTTTACTCAAAAGTGATGATGATCATACTTTATTCATTAAACGATCAGGTACTCAAGTTGTTCTTATCGTATATGTTGATGACATTGTAGTGATCGAGAATGATACGGTCAAAATTTCTCGTCTTAAACAATATTTGGGGAGAGAATTTGAAATTAAAGACATAGGAGGTCTTCGGTATTTTCTAGGTATCGAAGTCACTCAGTCTGAAAAAGGGGTATTCCTCTCACAATTGAAGTATATTCTGGATCTTTTGGCTGAAGTTGGAATGCTTGGATGCAATCCGGCTGAAACTCCTCTTGAGGCCAATGGCCACTTGCGGTCTAAAGAAGGAAAGCCCGTTGATAAAGGAAGTTACCAATGATTGGTGGGTCGGCTAATTTATCTCTCCCATACTCGACCTGATATAGCTTATGCGGTGAGTTTGGTGAGTCAATACATGCATGATCCATACTCCTTGCATCTTGAAGCAGTTCACAGGATTCTTCGTTATTTGAAATCTGCTCTAGGGAAATGGATTTTATTTACACCTAATGGTCATGTTTCTGTGGAGTCTTATATGGATGCTGATTGGCTGGATCTTTGGATGATCAACGATCTACTTCCGGTTATTGTATTCTTGTTGGAGGTAACTCAGTCACGTGGCGCAGTCAAAAGCAAGCAGTGATTTCCCGCTCAAGTGCCGAGGCAGAATTTCGTGCTATGGTTCAAGGAGTTTGTGAGTTACTTTGGCTAAAGACCCTTCTCACTGATCTCGGAGTTGTTCCACAACCAATGCAACTTTATTGTGACAGCAAGTCTTCTATAGGCATTGGTCATAATCCAATACAATATGATCGCACCAAGCACGTGGAAATCGATCGTCATTTTATAAAGGAAAAATTGGACAATAATCTCATCAACTCATTTTTCGTTGCCTCTAAGGATCAGCTTGCAGATGTCTTCACCAATGGCTTGGATGCAGATGTCTTCACCAAAGGCTTGGATGGACGCACGTTTCATACCATTCTTTGCAAGTTGGGCATGTCCGACATCTATGCTCCAACTTGAGGGGGAGTGTTGAAGCCTCTTTATACCTCTTTATGTTTATTGTTAGTGTTAGTGGCCCTAATTAGTTGGACCTAGTTTATTTATTTATTGTCATAGGGTTGAGAATTATCTCTTCTCTATATATATTGTATCTCTTGCTCTTCTCAAAGTATGAATGAAATTATACTTTCTTTCAACATTGACCAATGCCATCATTGTGAAGTGCTAATCATTTCTTTTCTTTTTTGTGTGAAATGAAAATCTTCTAACACCTGTCCCTTGTAATGTCCTTGTGAACGAGCATATCAGATGACATGGGCTCATTACCATAGAAACTCAAAATGCATGTCTCACGTGATCATTCATTTTGTATGCAGGTGGTTCTTTGTTTCTTTTTGACAGGAAGGTAGTCAGATACTTCAGAAAAGATGGGCATAACTGGAGGAAGAAAAAAGATGGGAAGACAGTGAAGGAAGCTCATGAGAGACTCAAGGTAACAATATCTGACTTTTGTTGTTTCATTCTGAAGGTCTTTTGACGCTTTCTTTAATAATAGATGAAGTATAATCATTTCAGGCGGGAGGCGTTGACGTGTTGCATTGCTATTATGCACATGGCGAACATAATGAAAGTTTTCAACGGCGCACCTATTGGATGCTTGAAGAGTGAGTTTTCTTTAAGGCTTTACCAAATTATCTTTAAAGAATAAGGTTATCAGGATAAAGAGGCTATCGATTGTAAATTTTTATATTCTGTGTGGGTGGGCTTTTTTTATTAATTTTTATGGGGGGCTTATGGGGTTGTGGTTTAGTGCATAATATGTATACGTGTCTGTAGATAGATAGATGGATAAGGCACACTGTTGGCGGCAAAGAAAATTTTTCCTTTAAGTTATATCAGTTTAGTTAGTTTGGAATTCTATAATGCTTTCTTTGAATGATTGTTTGAAAATTATTTCTTTCTCTTCTTGGTAAATGTCAATAGAAGATTATTATTGGAACTCATCCAGAGGAACGCAAAATGTCTGACTGTGGTTTTCTCTTGTCCCATCTCTTTTGCTTACTGTTTCAGGGAGCTCTCACACATTGTTCTGGTACACTACCTTGAAGTAAAGGTGCTTATCACCTTTTATTTCTCTCCTTTTCCTGTGCTATCCTCTCTCTTCAATCTAATCGCTGACGCTGGCATAGTGTTATCTTGCTGCAATAATCATTGTTTTAGAAGTTAAATTGGATGAAAAACTAGTCAAGCCACTGGCTTGTGATTCGACTGTGCTAACTAGTTAATTGCTGGTCTAAGCGAGTGAAGGTTTGTAGTTCAACCTTGCCAACCATTTCCATCGCCTGGGTAGATGTAAATAAGTAGTGAAATAATTTCGGTATTTATTTGTACATAAACCAAGGCTTCTACACACACGTTTATGTGTATATGTGTGTGTAAATAAAATTAATATTGCAGCCCTCTATATTTAGTGGACCGGTGGACTTCCCCAAGGGACTTCATAATTTCATATGACCATCATTCTAGAGCACTTTGCTTTAATTTGTGCAGAGCCTTTCTTAATTTCCACTTAATCAGGGTGAGCTTTACTCTCAAACCCTTGTGGCACAATAACTTGAGTCCCAATAATGGTGACCACATCTGACTGCATGTGACGTTTGGACATAGAAGGGGGTCCTTGTGGCAGAGCCAGGTGCTCTTATTTTAAGATGATTGCTTTTATTACTGACAATCAAATAAAAGGCCCCAAGGCCGTCATATTCTAGGATCCAAACTATGTGGTTGACCAAGTGCATTATCTGTTGGGGTCCAGAGTGTTACGAATAAATACATTGAATCTCCATGTAAGGGTTGTAAACATGTCATCAAGTTGTCGGATGGTTTTTGTTGAGTGAAGAAAAAAAAAAAAATTGAACTGAATGCTTAGTTAGGTCAATGTGACCCCAAGCTATCTATTTATAATAAAGCCAAAAGGCCAAGAATTACAATATTGCCCTTATTGTTTCTATTCAAAAAATAATGAAAAAAATAGACAAATAAGCCCCCATCGGCCAAATACTCTCAACACTCCCCCTTAAGTTAGAGCATAAATATCACACATTCCCAACTTGATTAAAACGGGATGAAATGATTTACTCCCTACTCCTTTAGTGAACACTTCAGCAAGTTGATCATCGGACTTAATAAAGGGCATATAAATTAATCCACTTTCCAACTTCTTGATAAGTGTCTGTCAATTGCCACATCTTTTGTACGGTCATGTTGTACAAGATTGTGAGCAATACTAATGGCAGCTTTATTATCACAATATAGCATCATAGGAGGATGAATGGATACAACAAAATCTTCAAGTAATCCTTTAAGCCATAACAACTTACAAACTTCTGTGCCATTGCATGAAACTTTGCTTTAGCACTAGACCGAGCAACTGCATTTTGCTTTTTGCTGCGCCAAGTCACAAGATTCCCTTCTAAGAAAGTTCAATACCCAGACTTTCGGTCTGGAGATCCAGCCCAATCAGCACCTGTATAAGCTTCAATCTTCAAACCATCACGAGGAGATAAAAGAATCCTTTCCTAGGAGCAGATTTCAAATATCGAAGGATCCGAAGAAGAACATTCATATGAGTAGAGCAATGGATCATGCATAAAATGACTTCCCACACAACAAAAGTAATATCAGGTCGGGTGTGAGACAAATAAATCAACTTACCCACTAACCGTTGATAAGGACTCTTATCCACTAGATCACCATTTTTTTCTCGAAGACGAGTACTGGCCTCAATAGGCGTATCAGAGGGATGACATCCCAAAAACCCAACTTCCATCAAAAGATCAAGGACATAATAACCCAACTTCCATCAACAGATCAAGGACATACTTCCTTTGTGATAGAAAGACACCCTTTGAAGATCGGCCAACTTCAATCCCAAGAAAGTACTGAAGCTTTCCAAGATCTTTTATCTTGAACTCTTGGTCGAGAAACTTCTTCAACCGGTTGATCTCATCACCATCATTCCCTGTGACAACGATGTTATCTACATAGATGATGAGAATAGTGAGTTTAGCACTTGATTTCTTCACAAACAAAGTGTGATCAACTTTGCTCTGTTTATAGCCAACAGAGACCGTAGCTCTTTGAAACCTAACAAACCAGGCTCGAGGTGACTGCTTTAAACCATAAAGTGCACACTTTACCTTGAGTTTTGTCACAAGAAAAACATGGAAGAATCTCCATATACACCTCTTCTAATTCTCCATGAAGAAAGGCATTCTTCACATCTAAGTGCTGAAGATCCCATCTCTGGTTAACAACATACAAAAGTAGTATTTGAACGGTATTCAACTTGGCAACAGGAGCAAAGGTTTCTTGATAGCCAATCCCATGACTAAATCCCTTTGCCACTAACCGTGCTTTATATCTGTCCACAGTACAAACACCCACTTACATCCTACTAGTTGTTTCCTAGGAGGAAGAACAACAAGATCCCATGTAGACATGGCCAAATAAACCGTGGGCCTGGAACCGGCCCGGTTCCGGTTTCAAGAGCCGGTTCCGAACCGCCATTTAAAAATAAAAGAAAAAAAATGGAGAAAATGACAATTGCTTGAAGTGGTATTCGAACCCATGTTCCTTTGGTTGAAACAAGAGCCCTAAACCACTCAACTACCTTCATTTTGATTGTCCATATTGCAAACAAATTATAAAAAAAAGATATAAGCAAATTGAACCGGCGGTTCCTTAAACCGATCTGGAACCGCAGGTTCCGAACAGGAACTGGAAGGGCCGGTTCCGGTTCTAGCTTTTTTAGGAACCGGAACCGCCGGTTCCTAAACTGGAACCGGCCACATCTAGTCCAATGTGTCATTTTTCTTTAAAGCATATACATCTCCTCCACCATTGTTGCCTTTCACTTCTCATTTGCAAAAGCTTCCCACCAATTTTGTGGGATAGAAACAGAAGATAGCTAAGACACGTAAGTATTTGGTTGTGTAAACCCTAACATGCTGGTCCTGGCCCATAATTGTGGTGCATAGTTTCATCGACACAAAAGTATGCCCTGCTTGGATCTTGCCACCTTAAAACCATAAATTGTTTACAACTTTCCAGGAGGTTTGTCTAAAACCTTGACACGTCAACTTTCCCTCTTCTAGAAGAGTAATGCATGTATTTCTCTCATGTTGCATAAATCTCTGCAGACCTCTATGCTATTCATACATGACTGGGCAGATCCAGTCCTTTAAAAGCTCCGAACAAGCTTAACTCTGTTTCCATTCAACAGTGCTTTCACCGTAAAAGAAATTCTTTTCATTTGTGGTTTACTGGAACACAATATCAGCGAAAGCACAATTCTCGAGTGTACTGGTTACGTCTAATTTCTGTGAGGTAGTGTCCTAGTATCCTATCTCAGCAGAATTGCTAATTTGGTTTCTTTAACCCTGCACAAGCAGTGTCCCTTAACCCTGCACAAGCAGTGTCCCCTTCGAAAATCAACTATCTTGTTGCCACAAGAGTCTAGACTAATTGAGTCATTAGAATTAATCTACAAGTTTCTGCACTGTAAATACAATTGTATCTGATACCTTTTCTCTTGCTAGATGATGCTCTCACTATTATGGGCGCGTTTTTCTCAGGGCAACAGGATGAACATCCATCGAATCAAAGAAACTGAAGAGACAATTTCCTTGTCCTGTGAAACAGAAGCTAACCATGAGATAAATAGTTCTCTGTCTTGTAATTCTCTCCAAAATAACTACCAAGTTCCGTCTCAAACAATGGATAACTCTAGCCCTCAGGCATCGGAGTATGGGGATGCTGAATCAGGTTCATTTCTGGGTTCTATCATAGATATCATTCCTTGTTCAAAGTGCATCATAGTGTGACTGTCATTTTTTAAATTAACCCTCTTCTTGATTGTTCTTATACTATGCACAGCATACAGTAACCAGGCAAATTCTGGAATTCACTCTATTGTTGACTTTCAAGAGGCTGGATTGCAAAATATTGACACTGGACACTCTGATCCTTATTATCCAGCTTCAAATTCAAGTAATCAGTGCATTCTTTTTTTTTTTTTAAATTATTCCTCCCTTGATTTGGAGAGCATTCATAGCAATTGCTTCTAGGCTTCTTGAGCTTCTTATCTTTTCATTTGTTATCTTATAGCTTATCGTCACCAATCTTATGTTAGTATTCTCAACTTCCAGCTGATGATTATCAAGGAAACCTGTCTCTAACCCCGGAATGGATTTTCTCTCTTTCTCCAGCTGATACTTCTAGAGCATGTAATGTTGCTGGTTTAGCATTAGAGCCTCGGAAGCATCTTGATTTTTCATCTTGGGAGCCGGCGTTAAAAAGTAGTTCTTCTGGTGCCCAATCGAATCTTATTCATCCATCAGTTTCTTCTGCACAAGATGTCACCCCTGAAATCATGCCTAAACATGGTCATGATATACTAGAGCAGTTTTTCACTGATGGTATCATTACGAAGCAGGAGATTGGGATCCGATCACAGGACCAAGAAGAATTAAAGGTACTTGAAGATAGCTGTGTTTATCAGATCCTTCTTTTGTTACAGAAATTTGTACACTAAGCATAGTGTTAATATCTATGCAACCCGTGTCCATTAATCTTGTAGGTCAGATGATATTTGTAGAAGAAAATGAATTGTGAAATAGTTAAACCGTGGAGCAATTGCTTTTCTATTATGAGGTATATAACGTTAATCATGAGATATTGAGGAACATCCTTGTTAGATTAATAGCACCTGGATCATCTTAATCTGCTCTTGAATGGTTCTTACATTCTAGCGACAGGTGTTTTTTTATGTAGCAGAGCTTAGAGTTTCCTTAATATTTGCATTATCGAGCATTTAAACCTGATTCTGAAGTTGATTCACACCTTGTCTAAGTGACCTGGGATCTGAAGTCGCATGCAGACATAGCCTTTAATTTGATTTTAGTTGCATGGATAAAATTATGCTGCTGAGTCGCTAGTGTTTTGGTGCCTTGCCAGGTACATCTAACCAATAAAATTGCAGAGAGTGTAATCACAGAAAACGGACATCATACGAACTCATTCTTAGATGGCAATGTCACATTAGAAGGAAAAGGCAGCTGCCCTTCTACGGGAAAACAGCCGTTTGCCTATATTCTAGCGGAAGAAGGCTTGAAGAAGATCGATAGTTTCAACCGGTGGATGAGTAAACAACTAGGGGATGTGAATGAGTTACTTGGTCAGTCCAGTACTGGAGCCTACTGGAGTGCAGTTGTGAGTGACTGTGGTGTTGATTCAAGCGACTCTCAGGAGCATGAAAATAACTTTATGCTCACTCCCTCTCTTTCCCAAGAACAACTATTTAGCATCATAGATTTTTCACCAAGTTGGACATATGCTGGCTTAGAAATCAAGGTACTCCGACTGAAATTCCTGCATTGTGCACTGTTAGCATCGTCATAGCTTTTGCACCTATCAGAAGTTTGAATGGAGCAATACTTGCTTTGTTTTATACTTAAAGTGACGCCACTTCCTCTTTGCTATGTGGTGCAGGTGCTAATCACTGGAAGGTTCTTGAGAAGTCAACAAGAAGCAGAGCTATTCAAATGGTCTTGCATGTTTGGTGAAGTAGAAGTTCCAGCAGAGGTTATAGCGGATGGTGTTCTGCGTTGCCATGCTCCGGTGCACAAGGCTGGGAGGGTTCCCTTTTACATCACATGTTCCAATAGGGTGGCATGTAGTGAACTTCGTGAGTTTGAATTTCGTTTGAACAACTCTCATGATGTGATTTCTGCAGATACTAAAGATTGCAGTCTGAATGAGAGCGTAGATGAGACTCTTTACATGCGTTTTGCCAAGTTGCTGTGTGCAAACTCTCTGCATCTCAACAACAGCAATATTGGGGATTACTCACAGTTGAGAAGTAAGATCTGCTTATTGCTTAAAGACGATGATGCTTGTTGGGATCATGTCTTGGAAAGTGCTTCAAATGAGTTTTCTACAGAGATAGCGAGGGAGCAGTTATTCCAAAAGCTACTCAAGGAGAAATTATGCGAATGGCTCATAGAAAAGTCAGCTGAGGGGGGAAAAGGTGCCAGTGTATTGGATGAGGGCGGCCAAGGTGTGCTACATTTTGCATCTGCTCTTGGCTATGATTGGGCCCTGCAGCCAACGATTATTGCTGGTGTAAATGTAAATTTTCGGGATGCAAATGGGTGGACTGCACTACACTGGGCAGCATCTTTTGGCAGGTATGTGCTTTTGGAAGTTCGTACCTGGTTTTCTGGATTACTGTTTTCACCTCTAGGGCTTGTGGCAGCAAATTTTATGTTGCTTTTGGTTCTAGAGACTGTCCTATTTCTACTTTTCAATTACTGGGCAAATGTTGTCCATACATCAACTGTGTTTTTTTTTTTTTCGTTTTCTTCAGGATGTCATTTAATTTTGAATTAAAATCATCAACACTCAAATTTACTGTAAAATTTTTATTTTACTTTTTGTCTGCGACTTCTCTCTCTTTTTTTTTTTTGAAAGTTACTCTTTTTGGGTAGTTCTGCGTACTCAAGAAAAATCCCAGGGAAAGCAAAGGGTGCCTGGGCAAGGTTACATGTGATTTCCTCACTGATTTTTCTCTTTTCAGTTAGACAGAAAACTAGATGCTTCGTTGACTAAATGGGCCCTCAGATCTTCATTTTTTTTTAAGTTCCCAATAACCAAGTCTGGACTGAGATTTGGTTCACCCTTAGTTGTAAACATTCAGTAGACTCTGATTTTATTATTAGACATGGAATTGATGGACTATCAGTGGTTCACAATGCTATTGATATTTTTAAGCTTCATAGGGAGTACTCAAAAGTTCTTTTCGTGAATAACTAAATTAATTGAACATTTCAGTGAAAAGTTATCTCCTGTTATATGCGCTTGAAGTCTGCTGTATCATGTAATGATCTGTAGAATGTTATATGATGATGTTCCTGTAGTTATGCCTACATTTTCTTTTTATGGTGTAATAGCATTTGATCATTTTGATGTTAATGATATCAGAGAGCGGACGGTTGCTTCCCTCATCTCTCTTGGTGCAGCACCTGGAGCATTAACTGATCCAACGCCCACTAATACAGCGGGCAGAACACCTGCAGATTTAGCTTCTGCCAATGGGCACAAAGGGATTGCCGGTTATCTTGCTGAATCTGCTTTGAGTGCTCACCTTTCATTGCTTAATCTGGACACTGCTGGAGGTGATTCCTCTCATGGTTCTGGAGGAAAAGCAGTGCAAACTATTTCAGAAAGAAGTCCCACTCCAATCAGAGAGGGAGACTTGCTAAGCGGCCTCTCACTTAAAGATTCGTTGGCTGCTGTTTGCAATGCCACTCAAGCTGCTGCACGTATTCACGAAGTTTTTAGAGTGCAGTCTTTCCAAAGAAAGCAATTGAAAGAGTATGGTGATGATAAACATGGAATTTCAGATGAACATGCTCTTTCACTGGTTGCGACAAAGGTATACAAACCAGGACAAGTTGATGAACCCTTGCATGCTGCGGCAATTCGGATACAGAACAAATTTCGAGGATGGAAAGGTCGAAAAGATTTTTTAGTCACCCGGCAGCGAATTGTCAAAATTCAGGTGCATTGCATACCTCCCCCTTTGCTTATCACATTTCTTTTGAAATTTCTGAACCCATTTTTCTTTTAAAGTTTCTCAAGCTTCTTTTTGAGTTTTAACGTTTTTGCTTTTCAATTGGCTTCAATTTCCTTCAGAGGTTACCTAACCTTTGAAATGACTTTCATCTTTTGATTAAAAGGCCCATTTCAGAGGTCACCAGGTGCGGAAAAATTGCAAAAATATACTTTGGTCCGTGGGAATTGTAGAGAAGGTTATTTTGCGTTGGAGAAGAAAGGGAAGTGGTCTACGGGGTTTTAAACGAGAAGCACTTACTGAGGCCTCCAGCATGCAGGATGCACCCTCGAATGAGGATGAGTATGATTTGCTGAAAGAAGGACGAAAGCAGACTGAAGAAAGGTTGCAAAAAGCGCTTGCTAGGGTGAAGTCCATGGTGCAATACCCGGAGGCCATGGATCAATATAGGAGATTGCTAAACGTGGTTTCTGAAATAAAAGACGCCCAGGTAATTCCGGTGTTAGTAAAAATATGTTTTTAGTGCTTGAAGGTTTGCATCAACTGGCAAAACTCTCTCTCTCTCTCGGGATCACGCGCCACTTGTGTCTGCACACCATTTGTGCGCACCACCTGAGCCCAGCACGAACACTTATACACACATTAGTGCACTGGGAAAATGGAGGCAATTTTGTAGAAAATTGTCCATCCCGTTTCGTCTTTCTTACCACCTGCCCGCATTATGCGCTTTCTTAAGTTTTATTTTTGAATTGTGACTGGCATGAGGTCTTTTGAATGCTTCCTTTTGTAGGCGAGATGACTTGAAAATCTATCTGTGATGCAGTAATGAAGAAACAGTAAACTATTCATTGCGTTTTCTCTACTTCTTCAATGTGATTTCACGACGGTTATAATTCTGGTTCCTGATTTACAGGTTGAACACGAAAATACACCCAACAGTAACGGAGAAGCAACAGATTTTTATGATGATCTGATTGATCTTGAAGAACTATTGGACGACGACACTTCCATGCCTATGGCACCCTGACCCCACAATCTCTCTTCCCATCTGAGTTTGCAAATTAACTGTAAACCGGCAACAACTGTATAATGACTGACATCTAGTGTACAGATGTATCTAACAATTAATTCAACTAGGTGCTTGTTCATCAAAATCAAGGACTCTGCCGATCCACGGGTATAAAGGTTCTGTGTACATCATTAAGAGGGGCTGGAGTTGGATATATGAGGCTTAAGAAAGTTACAGGTAAATTTAAACCTTAAATTGTAGATACGAGCTTCTTAAGAAAATTCCAAATAATTTAAATAGCTTATGTCTGAAATATGCAACATGTTAGATTTATTTTAGAATATTAGCAAGTTGGAGGTATTTGTGTAAATGTATTAAGCTTAATCCTAAGCCTATAAGTATTCTTTGTTATCTTCGAAATAATACAATTTGGCTCTTTTATTGTCAACATGGTATCAGAGCATCAATTAATACCTAAATCCTAAAATCAACGTATATTTTGACGAACTCAAGCCGTCAGCCACCGTAGATCTCGCCACCCAGGCTCGGTGACCTGACTCTGGCATTGACCTAGGGCCGACGACCCCAAATCCAAAGTGCCCTGAGCTTGACGACCTTAACCCAGCGTCGCTGAGGCCGAAAACTCCAAATCCGACGTCAATCAGGTCACGACGACCTCGTCCAAAGTTGCTCAAGTCTCTGCAACCTCGTCCAGCGTCGATTAGCCCTAGTTGACCTTCTGACGACCTCGTGGTGAGGTCCTCAGGTCTCGACAACCTCGCCCACCGCCGATTAGTCCTCGGCTACCTTCCGATGACCAAATCGGACGTCGACTAGGCCCGGGCGACCTCCAGGCAACCTCGTCCAGAGTCGCCTAGGTCTTGGCGACCTCGTCCAGTGTCGATTAGCCCACGACGACCTTCTGACGATCTCATCGTGAGGCCCTCAGGTCCCGACGACCTCGCCTAGTGCCAGCCAGCTCCCGTTGACGTCCCAGCGACTCTTCCCAGCATCACCCAAGTCAAGA
The DNA here is from genome assembly GCA_028455895.1 of Rhodomyrtus tomentosa. NCBI lineage: Eukaryota > Viridiplantae > Streptophyta > Magnoliopsida > Myrtales > Myrtaceae > Rhodomyrtus > Rhodomyrtus tomentosa. The sequence goes on from JAPCWY010000005.1 coordinate 46,590,680, forward strand.
AATCTTGATTTGGGTCTTAGTCTTTCTGGTGGTGTCTCGATGTGTTGATTCTTTGGGAATGGTTGTACTTCAGGAGAGTTTTTGAGGCCTATTGTTACGTAGATTGAATGAATTTGCTGGTTGGTTGAATTTAGAGATATTTGGAAGTGAAATTTTTAGTGGCAGTGAGTTGAAGTTGGTTGAAGTTGGTGTGGTCGCTGGGATTGTTGAATATGGTACTGGACTTGACTGCATTTGGAGTTATGTGGTGTTAGAAGTGTGAATGTTGTGTCTACATTTGAAGTGATATTTGTGGATACTCGAAGAAGTGATATAGTAACTGGTGTGTTTTACTTGATTGCATACAAGTCAAGTTCCTAGTAATTAGTGATGAAAGGTCTGTGGAGATGTCTACTGATTAATCAAATTCTCCATCTATTGTTCCGAGATTAGTTCCCGCTAGAATTTCTTCGAGTTTTGGATCTTTTGGTCCATATTATAGTATGACAAATTTACATAATACCTTGGTCAAGTTGGACGGTACCAATTACCCTTCTTGGTCGATGGCCCTTTCAACTTTTATTTATTCTAATAGTCAATCTAGATGGCTTGAAGAATGACCACCTGCAGATTCAGCTAGTCTAGAAAAATGGAGGTATGTAGATGCAACTTTACGTACACTTTTATGGGGAAGTATGGTGGAATCTGTTCGTCATCTTTTCATGGATTGCACTACAGCCCATGCGGTATGGACAAAATGTGCTTTATTGTATTCTTGACAAAATAACATGAGTCGAGTTTGTGATATGCGAGAGGGTTTATTTGAAGCCAAAATTAGTGATGCTAGTTTGACAGAACATTATGCTCGTTTTGCATCTTTGTATCAGCGCCTAAGGTCTTATTTTTCACCTGCTACCACAGTCACTCAGATGCAGCACCGAGAAGCGGATATGATAAATGTGCTTTTTCTCCGTAGCCTTGGTCCAGATCATAGTGTTTTTCGTCAATAGATTACCTCTCAGAGCACTCTTTCTTCTATTGAGGAAGTGTATTCTCGAGTTGCTTGTTACACTTCTAGTTCCAAGACTTTAGTCATTTCAGATAATAGTGCTATGGTGGTTTATGGAGGTCAAGGGACTCGTGGTCGTATTAGCGGTCGTGGACAATGAAATTCTGAAGGTTCTTAACGTGGTCGTGGTTTTCAAGGCCGAGTTGTTATACGTAGTGGTGGTAGAGATACTTCTAGAGGAATACGTGGTGGTGGTCAAGCGAACCGTTTTTGTACTTATTGCCAGCTTTCTGGGCATACTATTGATTATTGTTATGATCTCCATCCCGAGCTGCGAGGTCTACATACTTCTATTGATACTGAGCCGTGGGCTCCTTCTACTAGATCCTTTTCTGGACAGGGTACAGTACAGTTGTCTCGTGCAAAATATGATGAGCTAGTTAGAGCACATCAGAGTAAGAGTGGTGGTGTCTCTGCTCCTATTGCTACTTTGGCACAGCGTGATGACCCTACATGTCTATTGTCCACTATGGGTCCTCGTTCTTGGGTTATTGATTCGGGTGCCACTCATTACATGACTGGCGATTCTCTTCTTCTCACGTGCACCTCGTCTGTTCCTTCTATGTCGGTCACCTTAGCAGATGATTCTCAGTCTAAAGTAACTGGCACAGGTTGTGTATCATTGAGTTCCTCTGTCTTCTTACTTTTTGTTTATCATATCCCACATTTTCTAGCTCTATTACTCGTGATCTTGATTGCGATATTATCTTTTCTTCGTCTTCGTGTGTTCTTCAGGATAGAAAGACTGGACGTCGAATAGGTGGTGGACGTGAAACTGGTGGATTGTACGTTCTGGACCCTGAGATTATTGCTGTTGCTACAATAGTTCAGAATAAAGCTATGGATGATCCTTATCGATTACATTGCCGTCTTGGTCATCCATCAGCAGACGTACTCCGACAATTTCCTTTTGTGTCTAGTTCAGGTATTCAGTTTAATTGTGAAACGTGTTAGTTAGGTAAACACCATCAGGAGTCTTTCTCTCCTCGTGTTTCGAGTCGTGCGTCACATCCATTCGAGTTAATTCACTCCGATGTGGGGGTCCTAGTCTAGAGTCTTCTCTTGATTTTCGCTATTTTGTCACTTTTATTGATGATTGTACTCGGACAACTTTGTTATATTTAATAAAATATCGAACTGAAGTTTTTCATTCTTTCTGCCAGTTTTATCATAAAGTTCCTACTCAGTATGATTGTTCTATTAAGTGTTCGCGTACTGACAATGCTCGTGAATAATTTTCTTCATCTACCTTTATTCCAACTATCAAATCTCATGGTATTTTACATCAGAGTTCTTGCGTTTACACTCCGCAACAAAATGGAGTTGCTGAACGTAAGAACCGTCATTTGATGGATATTGCTCGTTGCCTACTTCTTCACAATCATATGCCGAAATCCTTTTGGAGCTATGCTCTACTTACAGCATGTCATCTTATTAATCGTTTTCCGTCTTTCGTGTTGTAAGGAGATATTCCTTACGCTCTTCTTCATCCTAATCGTCATTCATGGTCTGTTCGCTCTCGTATTTTTGGGTGTGTCTGTTTTGTTCATTCTTTCTCTCCTGGATTAGACAATTTATCACCTCGTGCTGAAAAATGTATATTTGTGGGTTACTCCCACACTCAAATGGGATATGTCTGTTATAATCCTACTCGTCGTCGGGAATATATTTCTGCTGATGTGACTTTCTTTGAGGATCAAACATTCTTTAGCGATGCTTATCCTCAAGCACCATTAACCATGGATCTTTTGCCACCCTCCATACCTACATCTCAGCCGGAGCCACCGTCTGTTACTTTTGATGCAGCTCCACTGAATACAGGCTCACCAGCATCAACTCCTCTTCAGGTTTATACACGTGGCCCTCGTTCTACTTGGGGTCATACATCTTCATAAGCGAGCGTTCCACCACCATCTCTGGTTCAGACTTCCGATCCTCTTTCACCGTCTTCTGATAGTTCTCCTATTGCTCACCGCACTCAATCTCGGTATCCTCTTTCTAAATTTATGTCTTATCATAGCTTAAGCCATCAAATATCTGCTTTTGTATCATTTCTTGCTTTTGTGTCTGTGCCTAGTAGTGTCCAGAAGGCATTGGCCCATCCAGGTTGGGCTTGTGCTATGGAGGAGGAGATGGCTGCACTACGTCATAATAAGACTTGGGAGCTCATTTCATTATCGGCGAATAAACAATTGGTAAGTTGTCGTTGGGCCTTTGTTGTTAAACACCATCTAGATGGTTCTGTGAGCGCTTAAAGACGCGTATTGTGGCGAAGGGTTATACAAAAACTTATGGTGTTGACTACGACGAAACTTTTTATCCAATAGCCAAAATTCCTTTTGTTCGTATTGTTATTTCTTTGGCAGCTTGATCTCAGTGGACTCTTCATCAGCTTGATGTTAAAAATGCTTTCCTTCATAGTGATCTTCGCGAGGAAGTATATATGGAATAACCACTTGGGTTTGTTGCTCAAGGGGAGAAGGTGTGCTGACTGCGAAAAGCTCTTTATGGACTTAAGCAATCTCCTCGTGTTTGGTTTGGCTGATCTAGTTATGCGATTGTCACTTTTGACATGCATCAATGCAGTGTGGATCACTTAGTATTTAGTATGTCAAATTTCAAAGGATGTGTTATTCTTGTCATTTATGTTGATGATATCATTGTCACAGGAAGCGATGCTGAAGGCATACAAAGACTCAAGCAGTTTATTCAAAAGGCGTTTAACACTAAGAACTTTGGTTTCAATATTTTCTTGGCATCGAAGTGGCCTATGCTAATGGCAGCATTGCTCTTTTCCAGCGAAAGTATACTATTGACATTCTTAAGGAGATTGGCTTACATGATTCTAAACCTGGCGACACTCCTATAGATCTTGGAGTGAGGCTTGACAATGAACAGGGAGAACTTCTTCATAATTCAGAGAAGTATCGCCGGTTAGTAGGCAAATTAAATTATCTGACCATTACCCGTCCTGATATTTCATTTACTGTCAGTGTGGTGAGTCAATTTATGAGCTCTCCTCGTACTACTCATTGGCAAGCTGCTCTACAAATTGTTCGGTATTTGATGTGAGCTCCAGGTCAAGGACTTGTGTTCCATAATCAAGGTCATCTTCGTATAGCTGGTTATTCCAATTCCGAATCTTTGGAGGTGATAGGATATTCCGATGCAGACCCTATAGATCGTCGATCTACTTCGGGATACTATGTATTTCTCGGTGGTAATCTTGTATCGTGAAAAAGTAAGAAACAGTCTGTTATTTCCCGATCTAGTGCGAAGGCCATATATCGTGCTATGATTAATGTTACAGGTGAACTTCAATGGGTTCGTATGTTGTTAGCTGAGATTGGGCTACCTATGATCGAATCGTCTATTATATGCTGTAATAATCAATCTACTATTTATATTGCTAACAATCCAGTGTTTCATAAGTGAACGAAGCATATAGAGGCGGATTATCAATTTGTTCGAGAAAAGTTGAATTGTGAAGACATAGGATTGGTACAGACGTTCTGAAGATCAACTAGCAGACATTTTCACAAAAGCTCTTCGACGTGAACTAATTTCATATATTTGTCATAAGTTAGGACTTTTTTATATGTACGCTCCAACTTGAGGAAGAGTGTTAGATTTATTACTTTAGAATATTAGCAATTGAGGATATTTGTGTAAATATATTAGGCTTAATCCTAAGCCTATAAGTATTCTTTGTTATTTTTGAAATAATACAATTTGGATCTTTTATCGTCAACAACCTATCATGATGAATCCTTGCATTCGTAGATGACTGCCCCAAGCCCAATTGTGTTAATGTAGTGTTGATCTCTCTCAACACTTTGATGTCCCTTCCACTTGGTTTTGTAACTTTGGTCTGTACCATAAGTATGGAGAAAACTGATTATCGTTAACTAAATAAAATGAGACACCTCATTTTAAAAAGAAAACCAAGTGCTTGGAACGGTCGAGTCTTTCTGTGAATTGTGCAATCAGCAATCATTATGTGAGCCTGCTCAGAAGATTTGGTGGGGCTCGATGATTACACGACGGCAAGAATGAATGCTCTAGAGAACCTTGTATTGGTCTTTGATATAATTAAAGTCCTGCTTCTCGACAACCATGTCGAATAAGACAAGTATCAGCCCCTTCTACCTGCTCATCATCAATATCAATAAAATGTAGTCGTTAAAACAAAGCAGAACTTCATAAATATCAAAATTTTTCTTTCAATCTGGGGCATTACATGTGATCCTCCAATAAGCATTCTAAATGAGTTGTCCAAAATCTTATTTTACATGCTTGGAGTGGCCACAATACACAACTTGCTTCACGAGTTCTTTAACATCCAGGGCAAAGGACACATGAACGATGGCTCTCTCATTTATTGAAGCCTACTCTCCTGTATGCACACCTCAACGGCAATCACAATGCTATGGTTACTGTGCTTTGCTTTATTTTAAGCTGTCCCCCCCCCCCCCCACCCAAAGAAGAAGAAGAAAACACTCGGGAGTAAGACAATATTGGCTCAATGTCAGCTTAAAATCCCGGTAAAGCTGACAGATCGGCAATGCCTCTTGGAAGGTCAGAGATTTCTTTAAGCAGCCTAAGCCTGTTGTTTCTGATTCTGTCATCCTCCTGCACAAAGAGAGCAACACCCTTGACTGGTGTAAATAATCAGTTGCACATATACATAGAAATATGATGGAACTGTCACTGTGAAGTAATATCGTGAAGATGCTCCGAGTCAAGCTACAGACCACTCCATCCAACAAGTCAGAAGGTCACAGTTGATGCTGACGTCTCCAACCCCAGAGACATAGAGACTTATGTCATTTGGCGCTTACGTGTTCATTTTTAACTCATGAGTATAAAGCATCTACCTTTCATCCAGTTTCACATACACCGAGGGCAACACACTGGCCAACCTAAGAGATGGTCAATGAAGCTATACGAACATTTTGGAAGTTCCTTGCAGCAAGCGGTCAAAATTTAACTTCCCCGTGAAACCAGATTACTCATATGTATCATGAATTGAGGAAAAACGTACCACCATGACAAAAACGTTATTGAAGAAGTCCTCCAATGGCTGTACAAGCTTCGCAGATACATCAACAAAAGTATCAACCTCAATGGCTGCAGGAGAATAAAAAAATAAGAACAGAATCAAGTTGAATATTTTTTTTTTATCATCAGCAATTAAGACAAAAGCAAAGTTGGACTACAGGACATCCATTGGATGACAGGGCAGAAGGCCGCAAAAAAATTACAAACGGATCAGAAAAGAACAGTGACTTTTTATGGTAAGTAGATCAATACCAGGACTTATTTGGTTTTTCACTGACAAGAAGGTGTCCCACAAAGCCCTCTCTTCACTTGCGTCAAATGCAGCTTCATTCACCTAAACAGATGATAGCAGAAAAGCATTATTTACAACACTATACGGGACTTCAGAAACAACTGAAAGACTTCAAAGAGAAGTTCAGATCAACCTCTGGTAGTTGGGTAGATAACTCTCATCTTACACCCTTTTGACAAGAGAACTATTCCATACTGTTTCAAAAGCTAAGATTCGAAGAATAGTTTCCTAGCTCATAATAACAATGATCGTGGTCCGACAAAGTGAATAAGGACATTCGCTGGAAATGTAGAATGTGGACATTATCCACATTATGAAGGGTAAACCAGTTCTGGTTCGCTAATCTTATATCAATATACACTTTCAAAAACTCATAGGCTCATTTACCATTTTTATAGGGGAATGAAACAAATCTAGAAAAGTGTACCTTTGACAACAATATAGGACTAGTAGACTTATTTCCTAGTTAATTTCCAGAATTTCTAAAGCTTACATTATGCTACCCAAACATTAAAATTGTTATTATATTTCATCTGTATATAAAATGTCCTCTTCCAGTCAGAATTACCTCCACGGTGCCAAAATCCTTGCCACGGGTTATTCTCGTGGGGCGAGAATATGCTTCAACAACCTTTGGGAAAAGTTCTCCTTTTGACAGAGCTTCCATCTGGAAGAAAATGTTGACATACAATTAAAAGTTGTTGAATATCCAAGGGTAATGGCAAAGCAGATGAATGACTTTTTGTCTCCTTCAAGTACCGACTAAGAAACTCTTATTTAAGAATTTAATATCGTTAGGTAAGAAAACCTTGAAGAGAGTTTACATAGGTCAATAGAAAAAATAAAGGAGTATATATAGGTTCTGCATGCGAACATCTTCTGGTTGCTTTCTCTCAAAGGACATCCCTCCCAGTTTCCCACTTCAGCAATGAGAGCACTGCACTGTCCTATCAGCTACAGGTATTTATATCCTCTTTGGACTCATGTTGATGTTGATGTTTTGGACTCTTGTTGAACCATCAGAAACATCTGTTTTCTTTTCAGCTCCAAATCTAGTTTAAGCCTTTTAAACGGCTTTTGTCTTCTGGCTGAAGCATGATTTGAAAGATGAGGTTTGAGTTTCTGGAAAAACTGGCAACATGCTCACTTACTTTGAATGCAGATTTTGCTGCAAGGCAAGGCACATTTGCGCGTTCCAGTAGGACAGATCGAACAATTTCAGGACTAATTCCCTTATCAACCTGAAATTTGATAAACCATTTCGTATTAGGTCAAAAGCTGGCTGCACATCTTATCTCTTGCCAGAAACTATAATAATGATGGGAGAAACAATCTATGCACCAGTTCCATAAAAATAATCAGTAGGTAGCAACACAAGGAAACTGAAACATGATGTTAATTGTTGATTATTGTTTCCAGTCTTATACCTTTTGGAGGTATAAGTTGGATGCTATAATGTGGTAATACAATACCATGTTTTTGGTATAGTAGAATAACCATCTAATTTCGAGACTAGTTTAGATATCACCAATATATCCACATGCGTAGAATAATAACTTGAGTTGTATTCTTTCCCATTCACTTTTCTAATTGAGCTCTATCTTTAGAGTGGCATAGCAGCAAGGGAGATGTACATACCCAAATGCTGGAACTAAGTACAACAACTTCCTGTATATCAAATAGACTATGATGTCCACATGAAATGTCAATTTAAGTAAGAAGTCCCATACATAGAGTACACATACCAAAAATTGCTCCAATCTCCGAGTGACAAATTGATGTACCTAAAAGAAAATAAAATTAGCATTACTTGGAGTAAAACTATTGAATGTATTAGTGCACCTTTAACTCAATGAGGTGGCACACTTCACTAAATTACTATCCTAGGATAGGGAATGTTTCGAAACAACTTCTTTTGGGAAAAGGATGTTAGAAGCACCATAACTTTCATACGGCCCTCATCTTGATGCCAAAACTTCTAGCCAGATCACTTATGTGCCAAATAAGGAAAAAAAAAAAAACGATTGGTTAAGTGCTCCCAGCGACATATTCTGGCCAAAAGTCCTACGTGGCTTCTTAAATTATGTTTCGGCTCCAACATGGCTTTTTAAAAGAAATTGAAGACCAACATGGAAAAAATTTTGCCCAGCCAGGCAAAGGGGCTCTATTTTTCACGATGGAGAAACAGAGCTCTGTTTTAGCTTGTGGTTCACCTTCATAATGCTCCAATGCTCATTCGCTGCAGCTTGGGATGACGAAATCAGAAGCATGGGCGAATATGGGACCAGTTCTTTGAGTTTAGAGGAGGAAGAGGAGGCTTTGCAGTGAAGATGAGACCATGAGTGAAGAGGAAGACAAAACCAACAAGACAGATCAGTTGAATCTACAATCCTTGCGGAACCTTGAGGAGATCTTGAAGATCATGACATGATCGATGGACGATATACGTGCCCAACGACCCCGTCTTCAGCAACCACAAGAAGCTTTACATAATGCCTCTCCGCTTAATCTGCTTCAAGAATCACCTTGAACTAGAACACCAATCACTCAATTCTTTAATGACCTCGAATCTGCTTTTTTGGGGCTCTGGCTGACTCTCTTGCAGATAATCATTTGCAATCTCACAAGTAATTTCAATAGGTAGGGTTAGGGTTTGCTTCTTTGCCCCAATTTAGCCCCAGTTTGTCAATTTGAGGGGAAAAAGGACACATGATGCTTTTTGCTGATTGAAATTCTCCAGCGAGTCCACGTCAGCCATTTTAATAAATTGATGCCACGTCAGATTTCCAACATCCCAAAGTGGAGTTGGCACTTAGCTGATTGTTTATTTACCAAAGTGGCACTGAAGTCATCTGTTGAATAATTTTGCCACTAAAGTGAGCGCCGTACGAAAGTTATGGCAGTGTCCTTTTCCCATACTTTCAATCCACTTTGGATCATGTAAATTCATGGTACAAGGCACATAAGTTGGCCGCTCGACCCGACTGGAGGATGCCATGTTTAGGGACTGGATGCTATCGTCACAGTAATGGGAAAATGCACAGCCATTCAATCTTAACACAAGTCAAGGATCTTACATTAGTTAATGTCCTCTCCTCAACTTCAAGGGGTTGGACATCAGCTGCAATTCCTAGTGCATGCTTCAGATCGAGGTTCATGTCCTTCTCCACCAGCACTTGAACCTAGCAATACAGCAACGTATTCAAATGATAAATTGAATTTTAAGTGCATCATCAACGTGGAAGCAGCAAGAAAGGACGCAGATAACTCACAAGTCCATAAGAAATTCTCCTCAACCCAAAAGGGTCATTAGTTGAACTAGGCTGACAACCCGCTGCAAATAGGCCAACAAGGCTATCTAGTCTGCACAATGGTATCAATGGAAAATTATTCAATTAAGCTCAGGAAGAAAATTTCTGCAGACTATGCAGAATGCTATTCGATTGTGTTAAAATCATGAATTCATAACCAATGTAGTAAGATTATAGCATCAAAACCTTCCAGTTTAAAATGTAATGGTTTAACACTAGGAAACCTTCTATTAAACTATTCTTGAGGATATAAACAGCTAAATCGGTAATTGGGAATGAAACACAAAGGACATGAACTTATGTGCTCTTTAACAACAAATTACAGCATAATCTCCCATGACATGGATCATCAAGTGAAATTATAAGCGCTCTTGAGTGGGCTACTAATATAAACTCAATAATTTTTTTCACCTGTCAGCAATTGACAAAATTATCCCCACATCAGTCTGGGGAAGGATATCTCCAGAAAATCTGGGAAGTGTAACCTCAAACAAGGCCTCTGCAATCTGCCAAAGCCATAAGCATCACGTATTGCCATCTAGAACAAACCTGGCGCTAAAATGTGCCACCATAAGCAATTCCCACAAACAGATAACAAAAATCAAGACCTATTCCATCCAACCCAAACAAAGAAAGAAAGAAGAAAAGTCCTAGCAAAGTGAAGTCCTTGCAAAGACTGTAAATGAAGTTAACCTGCTCCGGATAGCCATCTCGAAGAGCATAATGACGGCCCATTATTCCGGCGAGGGAAGTAAATTCTGTGACAACTGAGGTAGCAAGATCAGACATAGCAAGTGATGCAGCTTCTTGGACAAATTGTAGCCTATCTTCATTAACACCCATAGCCAAACTTAGTTTGGTTACCGTGCTCTGCAAACGCGAAATCTTATCCAACATTGTTCCTAGCCTCTCCTATTTAATCATACATAACAGCAAAACAAAACAATCTCATGAATTATTCTAGGTACTGATTAAAACATCCAAATAATCAGTATGTAAGAAATAGATTACAAATAATCAGTATGTAAGAAATAGATTATGCCGCGTTGAAGAGTCAAACACAAAAATTAGCGAATAAAAAGGGAAAAACAATAGGATAACCAAATCGAAGATTGAAATGTATGTAGGGTTTACATTTCCACTAATGATGATTTTATCTTTTCCATAAAGAAAGTAGAGCATGTAGTTCCGTGTCGTAGAAGTTATTGACCACGAAATGAGGCTAAGCCAAAAATCATAGCTAATGACCTTAGAACTTGCTAAGAACAACTACTGTTGGAGGTAAAGTTCCCAGAATTTTGAAATTCCATGTACGCTGTTGCTGCTGTTGCATGTCTTGAGAAATACTGATCATCTCACAGTTTTCCTCATCAATGCTTTCAAGGCCTCCAGTGTGTTGTGTCTCATCTCAGATTTGACCAGGAAAGTAGAGCATGTAGTTCCGGGGCCTAGAAGTTTTTGACCAGGAAATGAGGCCAAGCCAAAAATCATAGCCGATGACCATAGATCTTGCTGAGGACAACTATTACTTTAGATAAAGTTTCCTGACTTTTGAAATTTCATGTACATGATGTTGATACTTGTTGCCGCTGCATTTCTTGAGAAATTTTAATCATCTCCCATTTTTTCTCATCATTATCTCTAGAGTATTGTCTCATCTCAGATTTGTAGAACACACTAGAGAGGGAAAATTCACTAGACTTATCTTTGAGGACCAAATTAGCTTTAGAAATACGCTCAACTAATTGAAAGAGGAGAGTCCTCCTAAGTCATGCCAATTCAAGTACTTGATCCAAAACTGATTCTAATGAGACCTCTGTTTATGTATACCTTACATTATGGTATGCTAATGATTTCTGAAAACTAATATTTGGTATGTATAAGAAGGAGAGAATTAGTGCTCGAAGAACTATTTAGTCCTACTACAGCACGCCTGGGTGCGTACTGAAATATTATTCTGAGATGGTGTAAATATACCCTCTAGCTGTTAATCATCTACAACCGGTCGCTATGCAAGCTTGACAAGCCAGATCTCATATCATGAAACAGATCTTACATATCCTGTCAGACTGTTCTTTCCTTAGATCACGCACACAGTTTACGAACTCACATGAAAAAGTATCCCTTTTAATTGACTTTGAAATTCTGAAAATCTTTTACATGTATCCATCTCATAAAAGAACTTTGCATCTTCGTAGCGAGCTCTGCAAAATAGACAAAAACTGGTCAAAACTACTAAATGGAAGTTCAATGAACAAATTTGCTCAAAATATTTTGTTCAATTGCTATTAGAATGAATTGAAGGTAAAATCATTTTCATTAAATGAGTTTATTTGACAGTACTTCACAAGTATAAAGTGTAGTATTTTCACGCTATTCATTTTGCAAAGTTTTAGTATGCCAAAGAGAATCGACTAAAGTATATCATTCATTCTCTGCTCGAAGAATCATCAGGTGTGTTAGAGATATAAAGAGGGTAGAATGATCTTTTGGTATCTAGGGTTTTTTTTTTTTTTTTGGTAAGGAAAAAAAATCAATAAAAATCAATAAAAATCATGTCATTCTATCTCTTCTTTCACATGGTATCAGAGCTAAAACCATCGTCTCCATCTTCGTCACCTATGACTCTCCACACATACTAGAACCGAACCTATTAGAGCCGGCGACCTTCCCGACGTCGCCCAGGGCCGGCGACCATTCCCGGCGTTGTCCAGGCCCGGCATCTCTCTTCCTAATGTCGCCCAGACCTGGCCACCCTCTTCCCGGTGTTGGCCAGGCCCGGCTTCTCCTTGTCTGACGTTGCCTGAAGTCATTTAGGCCGGGCGACTCATCTCTGGTGTCTTTTGACCAGATTCTGATCTCCTGATCAAGGTGCGACCTCCTCGTGGTTGAGGCGCGTTGCTGTTGAGGTGAGATCTTCTCGTGGATTTGATGGGTGGCAGCTGGATATGAGGTAGAATATTCTGTGTGAATTGGTGGCTCTGTGACGTTCGATCCCCTCTTTTTGGTTACTGAGTTGCTGTTAAGGATATTTGCTTGATGAGAACTCTTTGCTGCTGAGTTGTTTCAGTTTGGTTGTGGTGAATTCTAGTGTTGGATGTGGTGTTAGAATGGGAACGAATTGATGGTATTGGCTTTTGCTGAATTTGATGGTCTGATTGTGGTATTTTGGGGTATTTCGTGGCTGAGTAGGTGAAATTTGGTGGAGTTTTGCTGTTTTTGTGTTTGGGTTATTAAGTTGTTGAGTTGATTTAAAGTGGTCATCCATCATAATGGCTGATCCTCAGAAGAGTGGTACGGTCACGACTGAGATTCTTTCCGCTTCATCTTCTAGCATTACTGATAAGAAACTTGAGGGTATTACCAATTTTCAGCAATGGAAACGGCTTGTAAAGTTCGTCTTGACCGGTAGAAATGAGCATATACACTTGACTGGTACTAAGCTTGCTGGTGATACAACTTGGGATGTTAATGATTCACGTCTTATGGGTCAACTTTTGAATTCTATGGAGAGTAACACACAAGCTTTGGTAATACACATTGATACAATCAAGGAATTATGGGAGTATTTAGATGTATTATATTCTAGCCAGAATAATATCTCCAGGATATATGAACTTTCTCAGGAGTTTCATCGATGTGAGGTCAATGAGCGTTCCATTGATCAATATTTTGCTGATTTTAATAAAATGTATGAAGAGTTGAATGCTCTTCTTCCTATTTCTTCTAATGCTAAACAAATGCGACTTCAAAGAGAGCAATTAGCTGTAATGAATTTTCTAGGTGGTCTTGGTCCGACATATGATTCTATTCGGTCTCAGATTCTTGGAGGAGAGACTATTGCATCACTTAGGGATACCTATGCTACAGTTCTTCGGGTATCACGTGGTTCTTCTCAGAGCACCATAGCTATGGTTGATAGTTCCGCTCTTCTCTCTCATCATCGAACTGCTGGAGGTAGGGGTGATGAAGGAAATTGTGAAGGATATAATGGTAGTGGTGGTCGTGGTGGTCTAAGTATAGGAATAGGAAGAGGTCCAGGACAAAGACCGCCTTATGGACAATCCCAAACTTCTACTGAAAGTTCAGGGATTATTCGAACTTGTCATTATTGTGGAAAACCTGATCATATTCAGAAATTTTGCTATAAGTTACATGGTAGACTAGGACAACAGCAGCAGTTTGCCAATGCTGCATCTAGCACCAACTCTCTCCCTACCACAGTCTTCTCAAGGCAATGTAGTGGTTATGTCTGATGAGGAATATGCGTGGTACAACTAGTCTCAGATTTCATAGTCACAGGCTACTTCTTCTTCCACTGCTACTCTAATCCAGACAGGTAATGCTACTGCACGCATTTCAGCTAATTCTCGCCCTTGGGTCATTGATTCGGGGGCATCCGATCATATGTCAGGTCTTTTAGGTATATTACTTCATCGTCATCCACTGTTACTTTAGCTAATGGTTCATCTTCTCAAGTTCAGGGAGTTGGTATAGTTCATCCGACCCCTTCTTTATCATTATCCTCAGTACTTTATATTCCAAAATTCCCTTTCAATCTCTTGTCTGTTAGTAAATTAACCAAACACTTTCAGTGTTCAGTGACCTTTTATCCCAACTCTCCTCCTTTAAAGGGAGGGAACGTCTGAGGGAACCTGGATGTTTGACCAGGCCAACCATGCCAGACAGAGCTCTGGAGTCCTCTTTAGGGCAGGTCCTCTTCTCGCGGCCCCGATTCAGGGGTCCTAGAGCGACCACAAAAGCACTTACAGTCAGAGCAAGGACAGCCTGTGTCCTGGAATAGCTCAATGACTAGTACTTTGGCGGCCAACAATAGGCCCTGAACCGGGATCTGGCTATGAAGAAGACGATTGGTAGAGGACGAGAGACGGGGGGACTATATATGCTTGAAGATGCTCCTTTCATTGCTTGTCCCAGTATCACATCTCTACATCAGATTCACTGTCGTCTTGGACATCCTTCGCTACAGAGTCTTCAGAAATTGGATTCTAGTTTTCAGTCTCTTTCTAGTTTAGAGTGTGAATCATGCCAACTTGGCAAATTGCATCGTGTTAATTATCCGCCTCGAGTCAATAAAAGAGCCGTGTCTCCTTTTTCATTAGTTCATTCATATATTTGGGGTCCTTGTCATTTGGTTTCCAATTTGGGTTTTAGATACTTTGTTACTTTTGTTGATGATTACTCTAGAGTTACTTGGTTATATTTAATGAAAGGTCGTTCGGAATTGTTTTCTATATTTCAAGCCTTCATTTCTGAAATTTATACTCAGTTTGGTGTACATGTCAAAATTTTGCGTTCCGATAATGCTAAAGAATACTTTTCTGCACCCTTTCTGATTTTATGACTCAACGTGGTATCATTCATGAATCTTCTTGTTCTTATACACCTCAACAAAATGATGTAGCCGAAAGGAAGAATAGACATTTATTAGAAGTCACCAGGTCCATGTTATTTGAGATGAAGGTTCCCAAAACCTTTTGGTCTGATGCTGTTCTTACTGCATGTTATCTTATTAATCGTATGCCTTCTTTTGTTCTACAAGGAGGTATTCCTTTCTCCACCTTATTTCCCAATCAGCCTTTATTTGCCTTACCACCCCGTACTTTTGGTTGTGTCTGCTTTGTACATGGTCATCGACCTGGCGTATCAAAACTTGATCCCAGAGCTATTAGATGTACGTTTTTGGGTTATTCTCTTACTCAAAAAGGCTATTGTTGCTATTCCCCAACCTTGCGGAGATACTTTATAACCGTTGATGTTTCATTCTTCGAGTCCACTCCTTATCATGATGTTCCACTCACTGTTTCTGAAATGGATGAAGATTTCCATGTAACTATTATTCGGTCACTTGCTCCAACTGTTTCACTAGTGTCCGCCCAGGAATCTCCTCCTCTCCAGGTTTATACTCGACGCTCTCGAGCAGCCATTGATCCCCCAATGCTCTTGTCACTACCACGTCATCTTCAGCTCCAGATCTACCTTTAGCTGGTCCTCGGGTAATATCTTATCTTGATCTTCCTATTGCCCACCGTAAAGGTATACGTGCCTGCACTCAACACTCCATTGCAAATTTTGTCTCATACACTTCTGTGTCTTCTTCTTTTCGGTCCTTTTTATCTACTGTTGATCAATGTCCTAACCCCAAGTCTGTTGCTGAGGCATTACAAAGTCCTAGCTGGAAGGCACCTATGGAAAAAGAATTAGAGGCATTACAGGCTAATGAAACTTGGGACTTGGCGCCTCTTTCATAATGCAAAATTGCCATTGGTTGTCGTTGGGTGTATGCTGTGAAGGTCAATCCCGATGGTTCTCTTGCTCGCCTGAAAGCAAGGCTTGTTGCGAAAGGGTATGCTCAAGTGTATGGGGTTGACTATTTGGATACTTTTTCTCCTGTTGCAAAACTTACGTTTGTCCGTATTTTGATCTCTCTTGCTGCTACATATAATTAGTCCTTGTTTCAGCTTGATGTAAATAATGCTTTCCTGCATTGTACTCTTGATGAGGAGGTGTATATAGAGCAACCTCCCGGATTTGTTGCTCAGGAGGAGTCTGGTGGATTGATTTGTAAGTTGAAGAAGTCACTGCATGGCTTGAAGCAGTCTCCACGAGCATGGCTTGAAAGATTCTATGAAGTTTTACTCTTATTTGGATTGTCTAGATGCGAAAATGATCATTCTTACTTTTATAAACAGTCAGGGAGAGGCAGGATTTTGTTGATTGTATATGTTGATGATATTATCATTACAGGAGATGACTTGCTTGGTATGGCTGAACTAAAAATCTATCTCAAGCAACATTTTCAGATCAAGGACCTAGGAAAATTGAAATATTTCCCAGGGATTAAGGTGGCACAATCAAAGAAAGGTATTGTTCTATCACAACGAAAGTATGTCTTAGATTTGCTCACTGAGACAGGTATGTTGGGTTCAAAGCCTCTTGATTCACCTATGGAACATGGAGTTAAATTGGTAGCTGGTGCAGGAGAATTTCTTGATAATCCTGAGAGATATATAAAACTGGTAGGTAAGCTGAATTATCTTACAGTTACTCGACCAGACATTGCATTTCCAGTCAGTGTGGTAAGTCAATTTTTGTCGTCCCCTCGTACATCTCACTAGGATGCGGTTATTCGAATTTTGAGACACTTGAAGAAGGCTCCAGGAAAAGGACTTGTTAACAAAATCATGGTCATAGTAGAGTTGAAGGATTCTCTGATGCTAATTGGGCAAGATCTCCAGATGATAAAAGATCGATTATTGGCTACTGTACCTTGGTTGGAGGAAATCTAGTGTCGTGGAAGAGTAAGAAACAAAGTGTTGTTGCTCGTTCCAGTGCTGAATCAGAATATAGAGCCATGGCACAAGTTACATGTGAATTAATGTGGATTCAGCAGCTTCTGCGTGAATTAAACTTTAAAGCTTCAGCTCCTATGGTTTTATCGTGTGATAACAAGGCAGCAATACATATAGCCTCTAATCCTGTGTTTCATGAGAGAACAAAACATGAGGTCGACTGTTACTTTACTCAAGAGAAGCTCCAGAGTGGAATGATTTGTCCTACTTATATTGGGACTAGTGAACAACTTGCTAATATTTTTACCAAGCCTTTGGGTAATGGAAGGATAGAATATATTTGTAACAAGTTGGACATGATTGATATTTATGCTCTAACTTGAGGGGGAGTGTTACAGTTATAAAGAGGGTAGAATGGTCTTTTGGTATCTAGGGTTTATCTTGTATATATATATGTGGACTTTTATCAATAAAAATCATGTCATTCTCTCTCTTCTTTCACAAGGTGTTCAAAGGCAGATAGATGTAAACCTGAGAACAGCCTCATTTCCTTTCTTGACTATCGTCCTGTCAATGGTTCCGTTTGCCACCTAAAAGGTAATCCCCATGCCAGACTATCAAATAAATAATATTAATGTATATCACGGCCGAAAGAAATTGCTAATATTTCAAAAGAATCTCTCACAGCAATAAAATATGGCAACAGCCTCCCACTTTGATCAGCTATGGAGAAATACTTTTGGTGTTTCTGCATAACCTGCACATTGGAGCTTATACAAACTCAATTGAAAACAGGAAAATAACAGCTACAAAGGAAATTGCTTGAATGCAGTGGACACTCCATCCACAAATGCCAAATGAAATGATGAATACCCATTGGTTTTACATGCACCATTTGCATTATATAACTTCTGTCGTTGCAGGTGTTAAATGTGCATGTTCTACCTGTCATCGAAGTTCCATGCTTGAAGTAATCCCAGATTAAGTCATATGGTGTTAGTCTGGCAGCTTCTTTTTTCACTGTTGCTAGTTGGCTTAAATAATTGACTAGCAAAGACCACTTGTACAGTATATATTGTAGTCAACATATTTGACGCTATATCATGCTCATTTTGCAGATTGATTCCAAGCAGAAAGATCTTAATATCAAGATGCCACGTTTAAGAACTCAGTCAAAATCCAAAATCATTTCGTGCATCACTTTTGGAAGATAAGGTCACTCCTCACCGTCCATTGCAACTCCCAACCAACAGCCCTTTTCACCTTAAAAGGATGGGAAAGAATACCAAAACCAACTATATGACCATAGCCGAAGACTAGTTTGCAAGCCAACCCAAACACTAGTTTGCATTTTTGCACGGTAATATTCCCACCACATGAATGTAAAGAGCACATAAAACTCGTTGTAAGGCGATGTGGGACAACAACAACTTCAACACCCCCTCTATAGTTCAAGTCAGATTACGAGTGACACGTGAAAATTGACTAATGGGGGGTGGGCCCACATACGCGGACAACACTAGCTCTTTTATCATATTAGAAAGTTCAACCTAAGAGCTTAAGTTATTAGGTAGAGGGAGATAACATGAATACAAATGTTGGGTTTATTACTTTAGATATTAGCAAGTTGGGTTTATATACGTAATTGTATTAGGCTTAACTCTAAGCCTATAGGTACTCTTTGTTATCTTAGAAATAAAAATTGATTGCTCTTTTATCAATAACACGGTATCAGAGCCCGAATTAACAACCTAAACCCTAGATTTACAAAAGAATTGACCGAGGACCACCGGCTTCTACAGTTCTCGCAGGAATCCTCGGCTCCAACTTTGACGTCGACCAAATTCAGCAAGCCCCAGAGTTAGCCATCCCAAATCTGACGTTAGGAGGAGTCGCCCAGAGCAGGCAACCTCAGGGCTGAATTGCTTAGACCAGGCGACCCCAGAGTAGGCCTCGCTTGACCTCATCTAGGCACGGCGACCCTAGAGTAGGCGTCGCCGGCCCTTATCCAGGCTCGACGAGCCCAGGGACAACATTGCTAGGGCCGGCGAATCTAGAGGTCAAATTCGATTGTGAATATGCTGATTTTGCAGATTGTGTGTCTGTAAACGGGTATTTTTGTGAGTTTGTGCAGTTAGTGTTTAAAGAATTATGATATGTGAGTTTGTGAGTTGATGGTGATAGACGTGTGGCTGTTGGGATATTGTTGAATTTATTGGAAGTGAATGGTTGTCTTGAAGAAGTAAATTTTCGTGCTGTTTGGCTGAATGTGTTGTTTTGCAAAGTAGAGGCTGGGATCGTTAGATGTGGGGCTGGTTTTGTCTGAATTTTGTATGGCTGAATTGGTGCTGGCTGTGGAGTTGAATCTGCTGTTCTTTTTCTATTGATTAGTGGATTGTGGAGATGTCTACAGACTCATTGAGTTTTTCCGTCTATTGTTTTGGGGTTGGTTCCCCCTAGTACTCCTTCGAGTTCAATATCCTTTGATCCCTACAATAGTATGACGGGTTTGTGTAACACCTTGGTCAAGTTGGATAGTACCAATTATCCTTCTTGGTCAATGGCCCTTTCGACCTTTATCTATGCTAATCGTCAATTTAGATGGCTTGAAGAAGAACAACCTGAAGATTCAGCCAGTCCAGAGAATGAAAGTTCGTCGGTGATACTTTACGTACATTGTTGTGGGGAAGTATGGCTGAATTGGTCGCCATCTTTTCATGGATTGTGCGACAACCCATTAGGTATGGAGGAATTGTGCTTTACTATATTCTGGACAGAATAATATGAGTCGAGTTTGAGATATGTGGAAGGCTTTATTTAAAGCCAAAATTGGTGATGTTGGGTTGGTAGAATATTATGCTCGTTTTGCATCTTTGTATTAGCGCCAAGACTTATTTTCTACCGGCCAACACGGTAGATGCAACAATGAGAAGCAGACATGATGACCGTACTCTCTCCGAGGTCTTGGTCCAGATCACAATGCCCCCTTCCATTGAAGAAGTGTATTCTTGAGTTGCTCAATAAACTTCCAGTCCCAAGACTTTAGCAATGTCAGATAGTAGTACAATGGTGGCTCGTCAAGGTCAAGGGACTCGTGGTCGTTTTAATGGCAGTGAACAATGGAATTCTGACAGTTCTTACCGTGGTCGTGGTTTTCAAAGCCGAGGTGGTGTTCATTGTGGTAGTAATAATGCTTCTACAGGACCTCGAGGTGGTGGTCGAGGAAACTGCTTTTGTACGTATTGTCAACTTTCTGGGCATACTATTGATTATTGTTATGACCTCCATCCTGAGCCGCGAGGTCTACATGCCTCCATTGATACTGAGCCTTGGACTCCTTCGCCCGGATCCTCTTCCAGATAGGCTACGGTAAACTTGACTTGTGCAGAATATGATGAGTTAGTCAAAGCACAAAATGTGAATGGTGTTGTGTTTGGTCCTATTGCTAATTTAGCACAACAAAATCCTACTTGTCTACTTTCTAGTACAGTTGCTTCTCCGCCTTGGATTATTGATTCAAGTGTCACTCATCATATGACTAGTGATTCTCGTCTTCTTACATCCACATCATTTGTTTCGTTTACATTAGTTACCTTAGCAGATGGTTCTCAATCCAAAGTCAATGGTACAGGTTGTGTATTACTGAGTTCCTCTGTCTCCTTACCATTTGTTTACCATATTCCTAACTTCCCTAACAATATGTTTTTTGTCAGTTCTATTACTCGTGATCTTAACTGCGATATTATCTTTTATTTGTCTTCGTGTGGTGTTCAGGACCAAAAGACTAGGCGTCGAATAGTGGTGGGCGTGAGGTTAGTGGATTGTACATCTTTGACCATGAGATTATTGCTGCTGCTATAACAGTTCAGAATAAAGCTGAGGGTGATTCATATCGGTTACATTGTCGACTTTGTCACCCATCAGCAGACGTACTCCGATGTTTTCCCTTTATGTCTAGTTCGAGTCTTCAATTTAGTTGGGAAACTTTTCAGATAGGCAACACCATCGTGTGTTTTTTCCCCTCGAGTTTCAAGTCGTGCTTCCCATCCATTCAAGTTAATTCACTTCGATATGTGAGGTACTAGCCGAGAATCTTTGTTTAGTCTTCGTTATTTTGTCACTTTCATTGATGATTGTACTCGTACAACATGGTTATATTCAAAAAAAAATCGTACTGAAGTTTTGCATTCTTTCTATCAGCTTTATAATGAAGTACGTATAATTATTCCATAAAGTGTTTGCGTAAAAACAATCCTCCGGAGTGTTTTTTTTTCTTCTACTTTCATTCCATTTCTCAAGTCTCATGGTATTTTACACTAGAGCTCTTGTGTTCATACTCCGCAACAAAATAGACTTGCTAAACGTGAGATCCGTCATTTGTTGGATGTTGCATGTTACTTCTTCACACTAATATGCTTAAGTCCTTCTGGAGCTATGCTTTTCTTACAGCATGTCAGCTCATTAATCATCTTCCATCCTCCGTGTTGAAAGGAGCTATTTCTTATACTATTCTTCATCCTGATCGTCCATAGTGGTATGTTTGTCCTCGTATTTTTGGATGTGTCTGCTTTCTTCATTCTTTATCCCCTGGGTTGGACAAGTTATCACCTCGTACTGAAAAATGTATATTTGTGGTTACTTTCGTATTCAAAAGGAGTATGTCTGTTATAGTCCTACTAGTCGTCGGAAGTATATTTCAGCTAATGTGAATTTTTTTGAGGATCAAGCATATTTAGGCGATGTTCATCCTCATGCATTATTAACCATGGATCTTCTGCCGCCCTCAGCACCTATGTATCAACCGGAGCAACTGCCTGTTCATTCTAATGATGCTCCGCCGGATCCAGGATCACCAACATAGACTCTTCTTCAGATCTATGCACGTAGTCCTCGCCTTGTTTGGGGCTATACATCACCAACGAGCATTCCACCACCACCAACTCCGGTCTAGGCTTCTGATCCTCTTCCACCACGTTCTCCTATTGCTCACCGCATTCATTCTTGGTATCCTCTTTCTAATTTCATGTCATAACATAATTTAAGCCCTCAAATGTATGTCCTTGTATCATCCCTTGCATCTGTGTCTATGACGAGTAATGTCCAGCAGGCTTTGACCCATCCAGGTTGGGCTCGTGCTTTGGAGGAAGAGATGGCTGCAGTACATCATATTAAGACTTGGGAGCTGGTTTCGTTACCAGGAAATAAACAATTAGTAGGTTGTCTGTGGGTTTTTGTTGTCAAACACAATCTAGATGATTCAGTTGAGCGCTTAAAAGTGCGTCTTGTGGTATAGGGCTATACTCAAACTTATGATATTGACTATTATTATAAAGTCCAACCCAAAAAATTAAGCTATTAGGTGGAAGGAGACCACATGAATACAAAGAACATACAACACTTACTCACAAGCGATGTGGGACAACTTCAACACCCCTTCTCACTGCAAGCAATCTGCACGTGGAGATTAACTAATGGGGAGTGGGCCCACATATGCGGAAGGAAATAACACTGGCTCTGATACTATGTTAGAAAGTTCAACCCAAAAGCTTAAGCTCATAGGTGGAAGGAGACCATATGAATATAAAGAGCATACAACACTCACTCACAAGCGATGTGGGACAACAACTTCAATAACTATGATGATACTACTTCTCCGGTAACCAAAATTCCTTCTGTTCGTATTGTTATTTCCTTGATTGCTCGGTCTCAATGGACTCTTCATCAGCTTGATGTCAAAAATGCATTCCTTCAATGTGATCTTCACGAGGTATATATGGAGCAACCATCTGGGTTTGTAGGTCAGGGGGCGAAGGTGTGCCTGTTGCGAAAAGCTCTTTATGGACTTAAACAATCTCCTTGTGTTCGGTTTGGCCACTTCAGTGATGCGGTTATCATCATTTGCATGCATCAGTGCAGTGTGAATCACTCAGTATTTAGTATATCATCTTCAAAAGGATGTGTTATTCTTGTTGTCTATGCTAATGATATCATGGTGACAAGAGTGATGTTAATGGTATACAATGACTCAAGCAGTTTCTAAAAAAGGAGTTCAACACTAAAGACCTAGGTCGTCTTCGATATTTTCTTGGTGTTGAAGTAGCTTATGTCAATGGTAGTATTGCTCTCTCCCAGCGAAAGTACACTCTTGACTTGAGATTGGTTTACATGATGCTAAGCCTGGTGACATAAGATTGGTTTACATGATGCTAACCTATGAACCTTGGAATGAGGCTTGATAATGAACATGGAGAACTTCTTCATGATCCAGAAAAGTATCGTCGCTTAGTAGGCAAGTCAAATTATCTTATCATTACTCGTCCGGATATTTCATTTGTTATTAGTGTGGTGAGTTAATTTACGAGCTCTCCTCGTACAACTCATTGGCAAGTAGCTCTATAAATTGTTCCCTATTTGAAGGGAGCACCAAGTGAAGGACTTGTGTTTAATAATCAAGGTCATCTTCATATAGCTGGTTATTCCCCTGAATCTTTGGAGGTGAAAGCACGTTCTGATGCAGATTGGGCTAGTTGGCTATGGATCGCCGGTCTACTCCAGGATAGTGTGTCTTTCTTGGTGGCAATATTATATCTTGGAAAAACAAAAAGCAGTCTGTTATTTTCCGATCTAGTGCAGAGGCCGAGTATTGTGCTATGGCTAATGTTACAGGTGAACTTCAATGGGTACGTATGTTTAGCTGAGATTGGACTGCCTATAACTGGACCATCTACTTTCTGTTGTGATAATCAGTCTGCTATTCATATTGTTAGCAATCTGGTATTTCACAAGCAAATGAACCATATAGAGGTGGATTGTCATTTTGTTTGGGAAAATGTGAATTGTGGAGACATACGATTGGTGCACACGTTCTAAAGAGCAACTAACAGATATTTTCACAAAGCCTCTTCGACGTAGAGGAGTTCCAAATATTTGCCATAAGTTAGGACTTTTTGATATGTACGCTCCAACTTGCGGGAGAGTGTTGCGTTTATTACTTTAGATATTAGAAAGATGGGGGCATATGCGTAATTGTCTTAGGCTGAACCCTAAGCCTATAAGTACTCTTTATTATCTCAAAAAAGAAAAAATTGATTGCTCTTTTATCAATAACAATAAAGAACATATAAGACTCGTCATAAGGCGATGTGGGACAACTTCAACAAAGCCAACCCAAGCACTTGTTTGCACTTCCCAAGATAATGAGACTTACCGTAATTAAAAGGTCTTTAGGAAGCTCCATGAAGGATTCGTTGAATTCCCCAAGAATAGGAATAGGCGCCTCAACAAGATTGACAACCTGATGCAAGTTAAATTGGAGCTTAGCAACAAACTCGGCAACCATATTCAAATCTATTGCTTAAGAATTGTTACCTCGTTAAGTAATCCTTCATTGACAACTATCTGACCTTTGGCACTTTCTGCAAGTGCAGCTGATTGCCTGAAAATCTGATTTCTCCGTTCCTGCACACCAAAGAATCTGAAAGATCAGTATTCATCAACCTTACTGTTGAAGCCTCCTTATACCTCTTTATATTTATTGTTAGTGTTAGTGGGCCTAATTAGTTGGGTCTAGTTTATTTATTTATTGTCATAGGGTTGAGAACTATCTCTTCTCTATATATATTGTATCTCTTGCTCTTCTAAAAAGTATGAATGAAATTATCCTTTCTTTCAACATGGTATCAGAGCTAGGTTTTGTAACCTAGCGTCCCTTCTCTAAATCTGCCAGCCGCCATCTTCCTCTCTCCATTGCCCTTTGAAATCTGCCTTCTTCCTTCGTCTCTCTGCCTTCTTCCCAGCAATTCGCGATCTTCCCTCCTAAACCCTAGCATCTCCTTCATCTCCAGCAACCTTTGATACCTGTCGGCAGCTACTCTTCTCTCTGTTGTAGTTGTTGGCAACTTTTTCTCCCTCCCAATGCTATCGGCAGCCTCCATGCCTTGTCTGGCATTTTCCAAGAGCCTCCTTGTTGTCGACTAGCCATGATGTTGTACGGATCATACGTTATATGATTTAAATCATGTTCTTCGATACAACTTATCATCCGAGACCATGGCAGAGACTAAAGCTTCGGACTCTCCTAGGGAATTGAGCCATAGTTCTCTTGGAGTTTATCCCTCTTTTTCGACAAATCCCATCGGGTTAGATGGCTCCAACTACCTGATTTGGTCTCGCTCTTGTTACCTCACCATTGTTTCACATGGTCATACCGGCTATCTTACTGGAGAGAGCGTGCAATCTACTACCGGATATGATGCTATACGCAAGTGGATCTTCGAGAATGCTTTGGTTATGGCTGACCTTGTCAATTCAATGACTGACACTATCGCCCGTAGCTACTTATTTTTAGATATAGCAGCAAATATTTGGGAGGCTGCTCGAAATACTTATTCTCAAGTGGGGAATGATGCTCAAGTCTATGAACTCCAACAGAAAATTCATGAAACCAAGCAAAGGGAGCTGTCCTTATCTCAATATTATTCTGAGTTACGTAGTTTATGGCATGAACTAAATTTTTATGATGATTTTCATCCTTCAAACCCCCTTGATGCGGCTGCCTTTACAAAAAGGGTGGATAAATTTCGTGTTTTCGAGTTATTGGCAGGCCTTAATATGGAGTATGATCAGATTAGAGCCCAGATCTTGTGTCGAGTGCCTTTTCCGACCTTGGAACAATCCTATGCCATGGTCCATCTAAAGGAAAAGCGTCGAAGCGCGATGCATCAGCTCGTTGTCCTAGAGAGCTCTGTCCTTTATACATCTGTGGGAAGTGAATCTTGCGCTCGTTTTGGCAATGACAAACCGGTTGTGAAGTGTGATTATTGTGGAAAAGAACATCACACCCGTGAAACTTGCTATAAACTTCACGAGCGTCCTTCACATGCTGGCCGGGGTCGCGAAAGGGGTAATACCGGGCCTTAGGTACACTTGAGTGAAGCTCCAGGTCAGCCACCAGCAACTCTGTCGGACTCTTTATCTGCTAACGAGTTGACTAGTCTGCATCTTCTCTTAGCACGCAACGTAGACAGCCCTGGCACCTCTACATCATCGGCCTCTGGCACTTTGGCCTTTAATTTTGTGTAAATCTTCTCAGCCATGAATCCTTGATTTGGGTGCCACGCATCATATGAAGTGATATTACTCCGTTTTACATGTTCCTACAGTTTACAATAATCTTTCATCGGTTGGTTCCCTGACTCGTGATCTGAAGTGCCAAGTGTTTTTCTTTCCATCTTATTGTGTCGTGCAGGACTTAGCCACGGGTCGAGAGATTGGTCGTGGTAGAGTGGAGGAGGGCTTATATGTGTTCGATTTACCACCATCAGCTCATCTCGCCACTTCAACTTCCTCAGCTGCCTTATTTGAGCTACATGTTTTGCGCCGCCGTTTGGGACATCCACCGCTTGGAACCTTAATAAAGATCGGTTCAGATTTAGTTGAACTATGTAGTGGTCAAGATTTCTTTTGCGATTCGTGTTCTAGCAAAACAACCTCGAGTTACTTATTCTCTTATTAATAATAAAAGTGATGCACCCTTTGCTCTTGTGCATTCAAATGTTTGGGGTCCTGCCCATGTTTCCTCCATTTCGGATTATCATTGGTTTGTGACATTTATTAATTATTGCACCCGCACTACTTGGGTTTATTTCTTGCAACAAAAAAGCGATGCTTTCCAATGCTTTCAGCAGTTTCTGGCAATGGTTCAGCCACAATTTGATGGCAATCTTTGCATTCTTCGAAGTGACAATGGAACGGAGTATAATAGGCCATATTTTCAAGCGTTTTTACATGACCGTTGTATTCTCCATCAAACGAGCTATGTTAATACTCTAGCACAAAATGGTGTGGCGGAACGCAAGAATCCCCATCTCTTGGAGGTGGCTCGTTCCCTTAGGTTTGCCATGAATGTTCCAGCTCAATATTGGAGTGATGCTATTCTGAGTGCGGCATATTTGATCAATCGCCTATCATCACGGATTCTCCAATATCGCTCTCCTATTGAGGCCCTTACTGGTTCTCATGAGTTTTTGATCCCTTTCATCCCTCCGAAGGTGTTTGGGTGTGAATTTTTTCTACATAATACTCACCCAGTTGGTAAGCTTGCCCCTTGCAGTTTCAAGTGTATTTTTTTTAGCTATTCTCTCACACAAAAGGGCTACAAGTGCTATTGCTCCTCCACTAGGCGCTATTTTGTTTCCATGGATGTTATTTTTCATGAGTCTCAACCATTTTACCTGCAGACACCTCTTTAGGGGGACCCTACGCATGGTGAAGATGTGTCCTCTAGTGTGGATGTGATACCTTTACAAGGAGAGTTAATTCGGGACATTTCTGGTAAAAAAATCTAACCATACGGCTGCTGCCAATACCGAAAAAACAGCCCCACCAGCAGTTACAACAGATTTGGCGCAAGTATTGAAGACTCGACAAGTACTGAAAATCTTGATTCTGTCAATGCAGAAAATTTAGCAGAGGATCCACCGATTCAGGAACAGTTTCGGTACCCAATTGTGTTTACTCGACAGAATGTTCATAAAGGCCCCCTCTATCACTACTCTACTCTTTGACAAATCTCCTACCGCCAGTACTACAACCAAAGTTCCGGGTAATGGCATCTCCCCTATGATTATTGCTAATGATGATACAAATGATGGCACTTAGAAAAAGCAAACGTTCATGTACACAGCATCCCATATCCAATGCTGTGTCATATGATCGATTGTCTTCATCCCACCGTGCTTTTTCTTTATTTCTATTATCTACAGTTATCCCCAGAACATAGCAAGAAGCCCCAACTAACAAAAAATGGAAAAAGGCTATGTTAGAAGAGATGAAATCTCTTCAGAAAAATGGTACTTGGGAGTTAGTTCAACTTTCCCAAGATAAAAGTACCGTTGGATGCAAGTGGGTGTTTGTTGTCAAACAGAAGGCCGATGGCACTATTGACCGCTACAAAGCTCGCTTGGTAGCCAAGGGTTACACTCAAACCTATGGTCTTGATTACACTGAGACATTCGCACCGGTTGCCAAGATGAACAGTATTAGAGTTCTTATCTCATGTGCTGTCAATCTAGGATGAGACTTACAACAACTGGATGTAAAAAAAGCATTTCTTCACGAAGAGCTTGAGAAAGAAGCGTATATGCACATTCCTCCAGGCTTTTCTGGCCCGGAGACAAAAGGTTATGCGTGCAAATTCAGAAAGGCATTATATAGCTTAAAACAGTCCCCTAGAGCCTGGTTTGGTCGATTTCAAAAGGCTATGATTGGCTTTGGTTTTACTCAAAGTGATGCTGATCATACCTTATTCATGAAACGATCAGGTACTCAAGTTTTTGTTCTTATTGCATATGTTGATGACCTTGTAGTGACCGGGAATGATATGGTCGAAATTTCTCGTCTTAAACAATATCTGGGGAGATAATTTGAAATTAAAGACCTAGGAGGTCTTCGGTATTTTCTAGGTATCGAAGTCACTCGGTCTGAAAAAGAGGTATTCCTCTCATAATTGAAGTATATTCTGGATCTTTTGGCTAAAGTTGAAATCCTCGGATGAAAGCTGGCTGAAACTCCTCTTGAGGCCAATGGCCACTTGCGGTCTAAAGAAGGAAAGTTCGCTGATAAAGGACATTACCAACGATTGGCGGGTCGGCTAATTTATCACTCCTATACTCGACCTGATATAGCGGATGCGGTGAGTTTGGTGAGTCAATACATGCATAATCCATACTCCTCGCATCTTGAAGCAGTTCACAGGATTCTTCGTTGTTTGAAATCTGCTCCGGGGAAAGGGATTTTATTTGCACCTAATGGTCACGTTTCTGTGGAGTCTTATACGGATGCTGATTGGGCTGGATCTTTGGATGATCGACGATCTGCTTTCGGTTATTGTACTCTTGTTGGAGGTAACCTAGTCACGTGGCGTAGTAAAAAGCAAGGCATGGTTTCCCGCTCAAGTGCCGAGGCAGAATTTCGTGCTATGGCTCAAGGAGTTTGTGAGTTACTTTAGCTAAAGACCCTTCTCACTGATCTCGGAGTTGTTGTTCCACAACCAATGCGACTTTATTGCGGCAAGAAGTCTGCTATAGGCATTGCTCATAATCCAGTACAACATGATCGCACCAAGCACATGGAGATCGATTGTCATTTAATAAAGGAAAAATTGAACAACATTCTCCTCAACTTATCCTTCGTTGCCTCTAAGGATCAGCTTGCAGATGACTTCACCAAACGCTTGATCGGGCGCACGTTTCATACCATTCTTTGCAAGTTGGGCATGTCCGACATCTATGCTCCAACTTGAGGGGGAGTGTTGAAGCCTCTTTATACCTCTTTATGTTTATTGTTAGTGTTAGCGGGCCTAATTTATTTATTTATTGTCATAGGGTTGAGAACTATTTCTTCTCTATATATATTGTATCTCTTGCTCTTCTCAAAGTATGAATGAAATTATCCTTTCTTTCAACGCTTACTATGCTGTGACAGTCTTTCCAACAAAATGATATGGTTCGAAAATTGATTATCAAAACCCAAAAAATTAACCCAAAAAAAAATTGCAAATAATTTGTTTATATTATACCTCAATATCAATTTCAATTCCAGCTTTCCTCATTAAAGATGCATAGAATTCTGCACTTTCCACCTACAGAGGATTTTGGAATTTAAAATAGACGCCTGTCCATAGGTCAACTTCATAGAAGAATGGAAAAGCAGAGCAGTAGCAAAAATGCAAAGAGAAAACTCATACCAAAGAGTGTACGAAGGGAAATCACAACATTATTATACTTCCACACATGTAAAATCAGACAATAATGTTAATGCTCATCTCTTGGAAGGAATTTGGTATTATCTTTTGCTCCTGACCTTGTTGACTAGGAATTATCTAATAACATAATTTGTTCTTGAACAGCATGGAGCCCTTCCGTCGTCAAATACATACTGGCCAACATACTAGGTGGAGTTACAGTCCTAATAATATAATAGACAGCTTGCATGCCAATGCAATGATGCCACCTTTATTGGAATATTCAGATTCATCTTCCCAAACTCTGTGCGTCATTTTCATAGAATTCATATGAATAGTATGTCCTTTCAAGCTCCATTGCAGTACCACGAAACTGCACTATTTCATCTTCAACATCCAAAAGAATGCCTTTGATCACCATCCTCCTCCTTTAAACACACGCACAGCTAGGTTCCTTTAACGGCCATAAATGGCATGGTGCTTATAGTTGTATTCAATAATTTTGTTGATACAAATTTCCTCTGTGAAAAGCTACATCATACTACATATTTGAAAATGGACTATGGCATGCTGCATTAGATGGAGAAAAAAAAAACACCACAGAAGAACAAACCAGGGCACCTAGTTCCATAGGAAAGTACCAGAGACTGAAAAAGTGAGGAAAATTCAACCTGAGTAAAGAACAGAATAAAATGGGCAGAGCATACTGGAATTGCTTTCAATAGATTGAGGAAAGGGCTTGATGACAGAGTAGACTGATAAATGAGGCTTAGGTACACTACAGGTAGCAAAACTTGTGTACGGCACTCACTTTAGCGTCAAACCTTTCAAAACGATCACTTAAGTCCAAACTTTTTGAAAAACATTCACTTCAGTGCTAACTCCAGCGAGCCATGTCAACTCAAATATTAATAATAAAAAAAGCCACGTCGGATTTTAGGTGATCCACGTCAGTTCAAATCGGAGTAGGCACTGAAGTATCGTTTTTAAAAGTAGTTGGCATTTAAGTGATCGTTTTTTAAAAAAGTCGGCACTCAAGTGATCATTTTAAAAGTTTTGGCACTAAAGTGAGCGCCATACGCAAATTTTGGCACTTATAGTGTACTTTAGCCGATAAGTGACACAGAGCTTTTCAAAGTAACACAACACATAATATATATCCATGCCCTTGAAAATACTACAACCACAAGAAAATTCGGATACTTACCAGGAAGGTGGATGATGGAGTATTACGAAGACCATAAGATAAATTTCCACTGCAATAGCACGGGACATGCATACGAGCGCCGTTAGTGATCAATGTCCAAATAAACTTGAAAAGAAAAGGTTATCATGTACATGCACTGGCCAATGTGAGGACTATGCATGGGCAGATACCATGGCCTAAAGTTCAATTGCTGAATAAAAAGATTTCCCTGAAAGATCTATCTCTAGCTAATTGAATGCCCTCCCAATAGTAGGACACAAAAACAAATTGGAATAGTAAAAAGGAAAAACAAGTTAATTTGACATTCTGGAGTCCAAATAGCATAATGCAAGTAACCATCTATCATATGCCACTTAGAACTTGGGTCAGAGCAGAACCCATAAAATAAGGAAACAAAGGCAAAACACTTGTGTTTCTGCATAAAAAGATATTTTGAGTTATGTCTTGCACACTTAAAAAAAAAAATGAAAAACAAGAAAACCATTAAAGAGAGGTATCAAGGGGTTCCAGAGAGAGAGAGAGAGAGAGATCAGTGTATCCCATTAGAATACTAGCTATTTTCAAGAGAATATCAAGTAATCATAGAACTTATCCCATGTTCAAAAGTGGAAAAATATGACGCTTGATTAGCTCAGAAATTTGGACCTTTCAGAGCAAGTCCTCTTCTTACCACTTTCTAGAATAAATAAATGGAGCCATTAATTAATTTTAACATCCTCATCCTCGATAAGACAGGTTTTCCAAACTCTCAAACAATTACCCACTTAAATATGCAAAGCACATAGGTAAATGCAAAGTGTTTTCACTGAGCAATGAAAAGAAATTACTCCCTATCATTTGAGCAGTCATTGCTTTTGCAGGAGGCAAAATTTTCATAACTTGCACAAGCAGTCACTTTCAGATTACAGCAAACCACATGAAATTAGACCCACGACAGAAGGACATATCAAATAAAGCTTAGTCAAAAATTGAGAAAGAACACAGAGAAGAGAAAGATGCAGGTACTGACACTTCATAACTACCTCAAAAGTCCAGCAAATGTAAACGGCACAACCACATCTCCATGGAGGGCTAAAATCCACCGGATAGGTCTGCTAAACATCACCTGGACAATACAATAGTGACATCATTAAATGACGAAGGCTAGAAATGAACATCCTAACCATATATCTCGGCAGATGATAATGAGCATCAGGAGAATGTAGGCAGAAAAAATATCCAATAAAAGCCAAGCCAAGGGTGAAATGCACAAATCACTTCATGGATTGTTTGATATATTAGACTAAGATTTATGGTATTATATGATTAAAAAATGAGTATGCTACTCGTTAAGATATAACATAGTCTAGAACATGTAAAGGCAAATGCGACCCAATCGACAACAAATAGCTCTTCCAAATTTCATACAGTGACTACGAAATTAAGGATGTGAAATTATGTGGACGAATTTTGGTTAATGGATTAAACATATCGATATTAGTGAAAGATACAGACATTAGAAGGCTCCTCACCGCTTTTGTAGAAAGATGTCGGGTATAAGTATGTGTTGAGAGTATTTGGCCAATGAGGACTTATTTGTCTATTTTCTTTAATATTTTATGAATAGCAGCAATAAGGGAAATATTGTAATTTTTGGACTTTTGGCTTTATTAAAAATAGATAGCTTGGGGGCACATTGACCTAATCAAGCATTCAGTTTAGTTTTTTTCTCTCAACATGGTATAAGAGCAAGGGCTAAACTGAAACCCCAACCCTAATTTCTTCTAGCCCAATCGTTCTTCTCTCCCTCTCTCTCTCTCTCTCCCTCCCCCCACCGCAGCTCCTTCTCGCCTTCTTTGCCCTCCTTCACAGCATAGGACGGCACTAATGAGATGATTCTTTGAATCTAGTGTCTGCCCTAAATCTCACCTCTATGAGATAAATTAAAGTTTCTTCACAGTTTGCAATAGGTGGTTCAACCCCTTTTGCGATTTTTGGGATCTTCCTGTTTGAGATTGTTTCTCCCTTGCCGCTGCCTTTCCTCTCGCGTGTGAAGACCAAAGTACTGTAGTTCGGGGACCACCAAATTTATTTTTTTAGATTCTTTGGGAAAAAATCAGAATCAACGAATTTCTTTTTAGGGTTTTCAAAACCGTAGAAAAATTGATTTTTGCCTTCCCTCAGATTTGATTTGGCTGTTTTTT
This sequence comes from Rhodomyrtus tomentosa, assembly GCA_028455895.1. Lineage (NCBI taxonomy): Eukaryota > Viridiplantae > Streptophyta > Magnoliopsida > Myrtales > Myrtaceae > Rhodomyrtus > Rhodomyrtus tomentosa. The sequence continues at coordinate 46,623,837 of JAPCWY010000005.1, forward strand.
GGAGGACAACTTCAGCCAACTATCATAGGACTACTATCCAATTTTTGGGCTTTTTTCGAGTTGATTTTTGAGACAATGTCTGAAGACTCAACTACGAACTCTGGGCCTACAGGAGATGGCCGTATAGATTATATTAATTTTGCTGCGATCCCTGTGAAGTTTGACGACCCAAATTATTTGATATGGTCTCGATCGACAATCTTGACCATCACAGGCCGAGGGCTTACAGGACATATCAACGGCACTTTTGCCAGGCCGGCTACATCAAGTACTACTCAGGAAAAGTGGATCTCGAACGACTCTTTGATAATGTCTTTTTTCCTTAACTCGATGCGGTAACAAATTGCAAAAGGATATTTGCTTCTTGATACTACGGCACAGATTTGGTCAGCTGCAAGGATGCTTATGGTCAAGTTGGGAATGATGCACGGGTGTATGAACTTCAAAAAAGGGTTCATGACAACACTCAGGAGGACATGACTATACCCCAATATTATGCCGAGCTTCGGAGTTTGTGGCAAGAGCTAGATCATTATACTGATTATCACCCAACCAATGATGTGAACGTTGCTGCCTACAAAAGGCATGTGGACAAGATCAGAGTTCATGATTTCTTCGCAGGATTAAACGTTGAATATGATCAAATACGAGTTCAAGTCCTTAGCCGGTTTCCATTCCCTACTTTGAAACAGTCCTATGCCCTAGTTCACTCTGAAGAAAGCCGTAGGACAGCAATGCTTCATCCGTGTACCGTTGATCGATCTGCTTTGCAAACCAATGCTGGCACTATTGCCAAATCAGGTTCGTCCTTTCAATTTGATACCTTTAAGAAGGTTGTGAAGTATGAACATTGTCATAGGCCGTATCACACTAAGGCTACCTGTTGGAAGTTACATGGAAAACCTGCAGATTTTGAGGCAAAAACGCACAAAAGAAGGGAAAAAACATGGCAAACTGTACTGAAATGGTTCCTGCTGCACCTACTACTAATATCGATTCATCCTAGAAAGAGCTTCAAGCATGTCGACGTCTATTCAAAGCTTCTGCCGTTGCTACCTCCCCCACAGTTGCAAATTCATCTTCTTTTGCTTCAAACCTAGCCACTTAAAGTATCTTCTTTGGGGGATTTAATACCTCGGTTGTTTCCAACCCCTGGGTCAGCTACAGATCACACAGGTTCTTCTAATCTCTTTCAGCAATATACCCTACTTCTAGTAGAGACAAAGTTCGCGTAGATGATGGAACCCTGTTCCATTGTTGGAAAAGGGTCTATCAATTGCTCTCCTACTCTTTTATTATATTATGTTTTGCATATTCCATCATTCTCTACTAATCTACTTTATATCAGTAATCTGACTTGAGACTTAAACTATAAAGTAACCTTTTTATCTAGTAACGGAGAAGGAGATTGGACTTGGTAGATTGGATGGTGGTCTTTATCTGCTCGAGGGTAGTGGGGTTTCTACTTCAACTTTGTCTTCTACGCCTCATCAAGTTAATTCGGCATTGACAGATCTTCATCAGTGGCATTACAGATTAGGTCATCCCCCTTTAGGAACTTGAGAAAAAGTTTTCCCCAGTCTCGTTTAAGCTCGTAATAGAGATTTTTTTTTTTGTGAAGCCTGTGTTTTGGCTAAACAAAGTTGTTCAACATATTCATATTCAAATAATAAAAGTCGTTTTCCTTTTCATGTGATTCATACTGATGTGTGAGGTCCTTCCCGGCATACTTGTATTTCCGGTCACCAATGATTTGTCATTTTTATCAATTGTCATTCTCGTACGACTTGGGTTTATTTGTTGAAACATAAGAGTGGCGTTTTTACTGTTTTCAAAATTTTCACAAAATGGTCCAAACTCAATTTAATGCCATTTTGAAAATTTTTCACAATAACAATGTCACTGAATACACTGAGAGTCAGTTTCAATGGTATCTTTCTGATCATGGCATTATTCATCAGACTAGCTGTGCTGATAACCCTGCACAAAATGGTGTTGCCGAAAGAAATAACCGACATTTGTTACAGGTCGCTAGGTCTCTTATGTATGCCCGTCATGTCCCAGCTCAGTATTGGAGTGGTCCCAACTCAATATTGGAGTGATACAATCTTTTTTCTTTTTTTTGGGTAAGTTAAGTATGTATAAACTTTTCAAAGCACTAGATACAAAGATGAAACCGGGCACAAACCATGAACCAATAATGGCACCATTGCGTGCCAAATATTTTAATAAATTGGAGTGATACTATTATAACTGTTACCTATTTAATAAATCGGATGCCCACAAGAATTCTTGAATTTCACACCTATTGATGCTTTGCAGGGATCATCGACTTTTATTCTTACCCCAAAAACTTTTGGTTGTGTTTGTCATCCTCGTAATACCACCTCTAAGAGTAAGTTGGAACCTCGTGGTCTCCACTGCATTTTTCTTGGGTATTCACCTACTCAAAGGATGTACCCAAGAGGGGATCAAGAAGCCGTAAATATGCTCGGATAGAAAGTAAACAAGAAAGATACTATTAGATATTTGAAATCAATATTGCAAAAGGAGGGAGAGATTAATGAGGATGTAAGCCATAGAATCAGAGCAGGTTGGATGAAATGGCGCAATGCATCAGGATTTTTGTGTGGTCGCAAAATTTCTTAGGTTAAAAGGAAAATTTTATAGAACGGCAGTAAGACTTGCCATGCTGTATGGAGCTGAATATTGGCTAGCATAGAGGAAAACATGAGCATAAAATGAGAGAAGCGGAAGTGAGGATGTTAAGGTGGATGTGTGGTCATACAAGGATGAATAAGATAAGGAATTAAAATATTCGACGAAAAGTTGGAGTAGAACCGGTGGCAGAAAAGGTGATAATTGATTGAGTTGATTTGGGAATATTCTCCGAAGGCCCCTAGATGCCCCGGTATGAACATAAGTTTGCTATCGAGAACATAACACGAAGAAAGAAAGAGGTCGGTCGAAACTAACTTAGGGAAAAATAGTAAAACAAGATTTAAGGGAGTGAAATAGATTGGGGTACGATTTGTCTTAGGACGGAGTGGAAAAAGGCTATTAGTATTGTGAAGGGGTAGTGTGTGTATATATCTTTGTTTACTTTTTTTTACATATTTTTCTCTTTTTCCTTGATTAATTTTGTTTTATTTTTATGAATCTTTGGGGTTCATCGACCGCCGACCCCAACTAATTTGGGATAAATGTGTTGTTTATGTTGATGTTGATTCACCTACTCAAAAGGGTTATAAGTGTTATCATCCTCCTCCTAGGCGCGCCATTATATCTATGGATGTGGTTTTTTACGAGTCTAATTCCTATCATTTGGCTCCACCTCTACAGGGGGAGTTTCCTAGTGTAGAGGTGTTCCCACTTTGGAAATTACTTACCCCTTTTCTCCAATAGTCTATAATAATTCTCCTCCTTCCCAATAGTGTTCTCCTCTTGAAAAGGAGGAGAACACAGGTTCTACTCCTTCCACAGAGGAGAATAATGCAACACAATAAGAGGATAGTACAGTAACGGAGATAACAAAGCAACCACTTCCAAGGGGAGTCTACTCCCACTCCTGTTAGGCAGACTATCGATAGAAGCAAGACAATGAAGACATATCGTCGTAGGGAGCCCACTGCCAGCAAGCAGGTCAAGACCACTGATACATTGCCTGTTCAATCATCATTTTCGGATCCAGATTCTACTACCCCGGGTATAGTTTCTTCTTCTGATCTTCCTATTGCACTTCGAAAGGGTACTAGAACTTGTGCATAACGCCCTATATCTCAATTGTCTTATATGACTCTTTGTCTAGCTCTTATCGTACTTTTGCATCTTTTCTATTTGTATCATTTCTATCTTCTGTTTCTATATCGAAAAATTGGCGGGAAGCTTTGCAGATGAGAAGTGTAAGGCAACAATGGTAGAGGAGATGTACGCTTAGAAGAAAAATAACACGTGGATCTTGTTGTTCTTCCTCTTGGGAAACAATCGAAAGGATGTAAATGGGAGTTTGTAGTCAAACAAAAGATGGATGGTACTATGCATAGATATAAAGCACGGTTAGTGGCAAAGGGATTTATTCAGACTTTTGGGATTGACTATTGAGAAACCTTTGCTCCTGTTGCCAAGTTGAATACTATTCGAGTACTACTTTCGTGCGCTGTTAATCAGGGATGTGATCTTCAGCAATTAGATTCGAAGAATGCCTTTCTTCATGGAGAGATAGAATAAGAGGTATATATGGAGATTCCTCCAGGTTTTTCTTATGACAAAACTCAAGGTAAAGTGTGCAAGCTGAAACGTGCACTTTATGGTTAAAAACAATCACCTCAAGCCTGGTTTGGTAGTTTTCAGAGAGCTATGGTCTCTGTTAGGTATAAACAGAGCAACGCTGACCACACCTTGTTTGTGAAGAAATCAGGTACTAAAATCACTATTCTCATTGTCTATGTAGATGACATCATTGTCACAGGGAATGATAATGATGAGATTAGCCGGTTGAAGAAATTTCTCAACCAAGAGTCCAAGATAAAAGATCTTGGAAAGCTTTGGTACTTTCTTGGGATTCAAGTTGCCCGATCTTCAAAGGGTATCTTTCTATCCCAAAGGAAGTATGTCCTTGATCTTTTGACGAAAGTTGGGTTATTGGGATGTCATCCCTCTGATACACCTATTAAGGCCAATACTTGTCTTCGAGAAAAGATGGTGATCCAGTGGATAAGGGTCGTTATCGACGACTAGTAGGCAAGTTGATTCATTTGTCCCACACCCGACCTAATATTGCTTTTGTTGTGAGCTTGGTGAGTCGGTTTATGCATGATCTATACTCTACTCATATGAATGATGTTCTTTGGATTCTTCGGTATTTAAAATCTGCTCCTGAGAAAGGGACTCTTTTATCTCCTCACGATGGCTTGAAGATTGAAGCTTATGTAGATGTTGATTGGCCTGGATCTCCAGACCGGAAGTCCATTTCTGGGTATTGTACTTTCTTAGGAGAGAATCTTGTGACTCGGCGCAGCAAAAAGCAGAATGTGGTTGCTCGGTCTAGTGCTAAAGTAGAGTTTCGTGCGATGGCACGGGGAGTTTGTGAGCTGTTATGGCTTAAAGGATTACTTGAAGATCTTGGTGTATCCGTTCATCTTCCTAAGATGCTATACTGTGATGATAAGGCTGCCATCGGTATTGCTCTCAATCATGTACAACATGACCGTACAAAACATGCGGAGATTGACATACACTTTATCAAGGAGAAGTTAGAGAGTGGATTAATTTGTATGCCCTTTGTTCAGTCCGGTGATCAACTTGCTGATGTGTTCACTAAAGGACTAGGGAGTAAATCGTTTTAGTCAAGTTGGGCATGTGTGATATTTATGCTCCAATTTGAGGGAGAGTATTAAGAGTATTTGGCCGATAATGGCTTATTTGTCTATTATCTTTATTATTTTATGAATAGCAGCAATAAGGGCAATATTGTAATTTTTTGCCTTTTGGCATTATTGTAAATAGATAGCTTAGGGTCACATTGACCTGTCCAAGCATTCAGTTCAGTTTTTTCTCTCAACAGTATGTTAAATACCGGTGACTTGATTAGTTAAATAGTTTCTCTCTCCAATAAGTATACTCTTTTTTACCTCTACATATGGAAAATACTTTGTTGTAAATGAATGTGTTGAAGCCTCTTTATATCTCTTTATGTTTATTGTTAGTGTTAGTGGGCCTAGTTTATTTATTTATTGTCATACGGTTGAGAACTATCTCTTCTCTATATATATCGTATCACTTGCTCTTCTAAAAAGTATGAATGAAATTATCCTTTCTTTCAACATGGTATCAGAGCTAGGTTCTCTAACTTAGCGTCCCTTCTCTAAAATCTGCCAGCCACCATCTTCCTCTCGCCCCTGCCCTTTGAAATCTACCTTCTTCCTTCATCTCTCTACCTTCTACCTAGCAATCCGCGATCTTCCCTCCCAAACCTTAGCATCTCCTTCACATCCAGCAACCTTTGATACCTGTCGGTAGCTACTCTTCCGTCTGTTGTAGCTGTCGGCAACTTCTTCTCCCTCCCAATGCTATCGGCAGCCTCCATGCCTTGTCCGACACTTTCCGAGAGACTCCTTGCTGCCGACTAGCCATGATGTTGTACGGATCATACGTTATATGATCTAAATCTTGTTCTTCGATACAACTTATCATCCGAGACTATGTCAGAGACTAAAGCTTCGGACTCTCCTTGGGAATTGAGCCATAGTGCTCCTGGTGTTTATCCCTCTTTTCTGACAAATCTCATCGGGTTAGATGGCTCCAACTACCTGATTTGGTCTCACTCTTGTTAACTCACTATTGTTTCACGTAGTCTTACCGGCTATCTTACTGGAGAGAGAGAGTGCAACCAACTACCGGAGATGATGCTATACGCAAGTGGATCTCCAAGAATGCCTTAGTTATGGCTTACCATGTCAATTCAATGACTGACACTATCACCCGTGGCTACTTATTTTTAGACACACCAGCAAATATTTGGGAGGCTGCTCGAAATACTTATTCTCAAGTGGGGAATGATGCCCAAGTCTATGAACTCCAATAGAAAATTCATGAAACCAAGCAAAGGGAGTTGTCCTTGTCTCAATATTATTCTGAGTTACGTATTTTATGGCATGAACTGGATTTTTATAATAATTTTCATCCGTCAAACACCCTTGATGTTGCTGCCTGTAAAAAAAGAGTGGACAAATTTTGTGTTTTCGAGTTCTTGGCTAGCTTTAATATGGAGTATGATCAAATTAGGGCCCAGATCTTGTGTCGGGTGCCTTTTCCGACCTTGGAACAATCCTATGCTGTGGTCCATCTAGAGGAAAATCGTCGAAGGGCATTGCCCTAGAGCGCTCTGTCCTTTATACATCTGTGGGAAGTGAATCTCGCAGTCGTTTTGACAATGACAAATCACTTGTGAAGTGTGATTATTGTAGACAAGAACGTCACACCCGCGAAACTTGCTATAAACTTCATGGGCGTCCTTCAAATGCTGGCCGGGGTCGCGGAAGGGGTCATACCGGGCCTCAGGTACACTTGAGTGAAGCTCTAGGTCAGCCACCAGCAGCTCCGTCAAACTATTTATCTGCTGCCGAGTTGACTAGTCTGCATCTTCTCTTCGCACGCAACGTACACAGCCCAGACACCTCTACATCATCGGCCTCTGGCACTTTGGCTTCTAATTTCACACAGTCAGGTAGCTTTTTCGACGATTTGTGTAAATCTTCTCAATCGTGGATCCTGGGTTCAGGTGCCACGCATCATATGACCGGTGATATTACACTCTTTGCTGATTATTCTCATGCCCCTAAGCATGATTGTATTACTGTTGCTGATGATTCCTTAGCCCTTATAGCCGATCAGTGCTCGGTGTCTATTACCCGTGATATTATTCTATCATTCGTTTTACATGTTTCCACAGTTTACACTAATCTCCTATCAATTAGTTCCCTAACTCGTGATCTGAAGTGCCAAGTGTTTTCCTTTCCATCATATTGTGTCGTGCAGGACTCGGCAACGGATCGGGAGATTGGTCGTGGTAGAGTCGAAGGGGGCTTATGTGTGTTCGATTTACCACCATCAGCTCATCTCGTCACTTCAACTTCCTCAACTGCCTTATCTGAGTTACATGTTTGGCATCACTGTTTGGGATATCCACTGCTTGGAACCTTAATAAAGATCTATCCAGATTTAGTTGATAAATGTAGTGGTCAAGATTTCTTTTGCGATTCTTGTGTTATAGCAAAACAAACTCAAGTTACTTATTCTCCTATTAATAATAAAATTGGTGCACCCTTTGCTTTTCTACATTCGGATGTTTGGGGTCCTGCCCGTGTTTCCTCCATTTCAGGCCACCATTAGTTTGTGACATTTATTGATTGTTGTACCCGCACTACTTGGGTTTATTTATTGCAATAGAAAAGTGATGTTTTCCAATGCTTTCAGCAGTTTCTGGCAATGGTTCAGACACAACTTGATGGCAAGCTTCGTATTCTTCGAAGTGACAGTGGAACGGAGTATACCAAGTCAGAATTTCAAGCATTCTTACATGACCGTGGTATTCTTCATCAAACGAGCAGTGCTAATACTCCTGCACAAAATGGTGTGGCGGAACGCAAGAATCGCCATCTCTTGGAGGTGGCTCGTTCCCTTATGTTTGCCATGAATGTTCCAGCTCAATATTGGAGTGATGTTATTCTGAGTACAGCTTATTTGATCAATTGCCAACCATCACGGATTATCTAATATCGCTCTCCCATTGAGACCTTTACTGGTTCTCATAAGTTTTTGGTCCCTCCGAAGGTGTTTGGGTGTGAATGTTTTGTACGTATTACTCACCCAGCTGGTAAGCTTGCCCCTCTCAGTTTCAAGTGTATTTGTTTGGGCTATTCTCCCACACAAAAGGGCTACAAGTGCTATTGCTCCTCCACTAGGCGCTATTTTGTTCCCATGGATGTTATTTTTCATGAGTTTCCATTTTACCCACGGACACCTCTTCAGGGGGAGCCTACTCATGGTGAAGATGTGTCCTCCATGGATGTGATACATTTACGGGGAGAGTTAATTCAGGAAATTTCTGGTAAAAAATCTGACCCTACAACTGCTGCCAATACCGAGAAAACAGCCCCACCAGCAGTTACAACAGATTTGACGGCAAGTGCTGAAAACTCAACAAGTACTGAAAATCTTGATTATGTCAACGCAGAAAATTTAGCAAAGGATCCTTACCAAAAAAAAAAAATCCTTACCAAAAAAAATTTAGCAGAGGATCCACCAATTCAGGGACAGTTTCGGTACCCAATTGTGTTTACTCGACAGAATGTTCGTAAAGCCCCCTTTATCACTACGCTACTCTTTGAAAAATCTCCTCAGGCCAGTACTACAGCCACAGTTCCAGGTAATGACATCTCCCTTGTGATTATTACTAATGATGATACAAATGATGAATTACCGATTGCACTTAGAAAAAGCAAACGTTCATGTACACAACATCCTATATCCAATGCTGTGTCATATGATCGATTGTTTTCATCCTACCGTGCTTTTTCTTTATCTCTATTATCTAGAGCTGTCCCCAGAACATGCCAAGAGGCCCTAGCTAACAAAAAATGGAAGAAAGCTATGTTAGTAGAGGTGAAAACTCTTCAGAAAAATGATACTTGGGAGTTAGTTCAACTTCCTCAAGATAAAAGTACCGTTGGATGCAAGTGGGTGTTTGTTGTCAAACAGAAGACCGATGGCACTATTAATCGCTCCAAAGTTCGCTTGGTGGCCAAGGGTTACACCCAAATCTATGGCCTTGATTACATTGAGACATTGGCACCGATTGCCAAGATGAACAGTATTAGAGTTCTTATCTCATGTGCCATCAATCTTGGATGGAACTTACAACAGCTGGATGTGAAGAATGCATTTCTTCACGGGGAGCATGAGGAAGTAGTGTATATGGACATTCCTCCAGGCTTTTCTAGCTCAGAGACAAAAGGACTTGTGTGCAAACTCAAAAAGGCATTATTGTGCAAACTCACAATTGAAGTATATTATGGATCTTTAGGTTGAAGTTGGAATGCTCGGATGCAAGCCGGCTGAAACTCCTCTTGAGGCCAATGGCCACTTGCGGTCTAAAGAAGGAAAGCCCGTTGATAAAAGAAGTTACCAACGATTGGTTGGTCGGCTAATTTATCTCTCCTATACTCGACCTAATATAGCGTATGCGATGAGTTTGGTGAGTCAATACATGCATGATTCATACTCCTCGCATCTTTAAGCAGTTCACAGGATTCTTCGTTATTTCAAATCTGCTCCGGGGAAAGGGATTTTATTTGCATCTAATGGTCATCTTTCTGTGGAGTCTTATACGGATGCTGATTGGGCTGGATCTTTGAATGATCAACGATCTACTTTCGGTTATTGTATTCTTGTTAGAAGTAACCTGGTCAGGTGACGCAGTAAAACGCAAGTCGTGGTTTCCCGCTCAAGTGCTGAGGCAGAAATTCATGTTATGGCTCAAGGAGTTTGTCGCTTACTTTGGCTAAAGACCCTTCTCACTGATCTCGGAGTTGCTGTTCCACAACCAATGCAACTTTATTGTGATAGCAAGTCTGCTATAGGCATTGCTCATAATCCAATACAACATGATCGCACCAAGCACGTGGAGATCGATCGTCATTTTATAAAGGAAAAATTGGACAACAATCTCATCAACTTATCCTTCGTTGCCTCTAAGGATCAGCTTGCAGATATCTTCACCAAAGGCTTGAACGGGCACACGTTTCATACCATTCTTTGCAAGTTGGGCATGTCCGACATCTATGCTCCAACTTGAGGGGTAGTGTTGAAGCCTCTTTATACCTCTTTATGTTTATTGTTAGTGTTAGTGGGCCTAATTAGTTGGGCCTAGTTTATTTATTTATTGTTAGTTGAGAACTATCTCTTCTCTATATATATTGTATCACTTGCTCTTCTAAAAAGTATGAATGAAACTATCCTCTCTTTCAACAGAATGGAACACTGAGGAATTGTCCATACGTAATCATTATTTTTTATACGGTCCCTTTCGAAATAATATTCCTAGTCTTACGATATGAATAGTGTCTCTAGTGAGGAAGTATAATTAATGAGGACCCATCTAAATGATGGGTATGTCGTTTAATCTACAGCTGATAAATGCTCAAGAGTTCAAACAAAACACCTCACAGCTCTATATGTATCTCCATGCTTCTCATTTTAGTACATGCTCTAAGGGCAACAAATGCATTAATAATTTTAGCACCTTACCATCATAATCAACAAAGAACCATCTAATAGAAGAGCTATCACTAGATGACTGAAGAGATGAACCTATTTAAGACCAATCCATAGATGATTGATGAGATGAACCTATCTTTTGTCCAAAACTAAAAGCATGAAAAACATATAAGTTTGCCTGAGTTTCGGTTGTCCACTAAAATATAGGAAGCATTTCAGAGAAATACATTTGGTAGAACAATATGAAAAACATTTTGGAAATACGATCACTTGATATATTGGACCAAATCATGGCGATCATTTTTTAGAGGTATGTTATCTGTCTTGGCGAATCACATCAATCTCTGTTTCTCTTTGCAAGTGTATACTATTAGGAAGCTAGTAAAACTACTTAAACATTGACCATACCAAGACACTGAATGTCATGAAGTACTTCCGTTTGCAGCAACTTAATGAAGACAAAAATGGTTTCAAGGAATAAATGCAGTGTCAAACAAACATTAAACCGTAGAAAATGGGGCAGGAAAAGGCTCACAAGCCATACACATAAAATTCAAGGCATTACAGACATAACATGAGACCAATATGTTTTAGCGAAGTTGCCATCAAGGTTCATTAAGCATGAAAGCTATTTCCCGGAAAAATCAAAATAGAACAAAAAGAGTGAAAGAGAGCATTGAGTTTCCAGCAGAGGATGACAAAGTGAGCGAGAATACAAGATGTGGATACCTGAGAATTCCATCGCATTGACTTTGGAAATGATATTTTAGCAATTGTACCGGGCAACTCTTCAGACAAAACCTTAACATACGAGGGAAATTAATTATCAGAATCACACTTATCCAGACAAAAAACAATTGCCCTCACATAAGACCCACGTCCAATAATCATGGCATATGGTGATCATGAGCATAAGACGTATATGTTACATTTTTTCCGCAAAGTCGTATGATGATACCCTTTGCCAAAAACCAAAATAAATAGTTTAAGCTGCCAAAGAGTTGACACCTCTCGAATGATGCCTAGGTTGCACTAACGAGACTTGTTAAGCATTCTTAATAAAGATGGACTTGACTTTCAAAGCATTGACTGTACATAACCAAAAAAGTCAGCACCTTAGATATTTGGCGTCTTTCCTTGTTTCGTTCCTTAACAAGTGCAGTACAGGCATTGCCAAAGAAAATTCTATGAAGTTTTCCATTTACTGACTTTTCTTAAATTGGTGGTGAGAACATGTAAATTTTTTTTATCACAACTTCTACTGTTAGAACATTGTGAAGAAGAAACCATTAGTTTGTACTCCATGCTATAGTGTGGAGTGAACAATCTGGATTATATGAAGTACATAGCCATATCCTTTGCTGAACTATCAGCTCTTGCATGTTCTCTACTTTGGCTGGGTCTAATACGTTGCCAACAATTAAAAAATTAAAATGGAAGCTAGAACGCCCTTCCACTTGCAACTCTCCTTTTCAATAACGTATAAAACTTGTTTAATGACAGGCAAATTAATTTCATTAAATAATTTCAAATAAAAAATTTGAAATTGACAATAAAACGTATATAGCAGCAAAAAGCACTGTGTATCCTCAATTTCGCTAAATAATCTCTATCGTCAGTATATTCCTTCAGAGAACTGAGACTGATTAGTAGTCAGTTAAAAATGAATGAATGAACATATAAATAAGCAGCAAGAAGACCTGGACAGCAAGTCCAGCAGGTTCCTTTACACGAACATACACGTAATCTGTTTTCCCTGAAGAAAGAAGAAAGAAATATTTACCCATACATGAATATGTTAATTAAGAAAACAAATCAAAGTATGTTCTCTACAATGCCTATTCTGAAGTTTATTAACGGCCACATCCTGATGAGAAATCCATCCACACATGACGCAGAAAGAACATTCAAAACCTTCACAGATATCATGCAGCAAGCATAACTGCTTTCAAAGTTGTCTAAATTACAGACTGCTTCTTTACATATTTAAAATTCAATAATCATCGTTTATTATTGCCTAAGAAAACTCATTAACAGATTATACGGAAAAGAAAACTCCACATCCTTCTTATCATCTCTCCCTCCCTCCCTTCCTCTCTCTGGGCTAGCCAGCTTAGCGTCTTCAAAGACAATAAAACAAAACTTAGTGGTTGACAGGGAATGTTAGACGGATTCTAAGATAAAGTGCACATATTCTAGTTCCAACTGCCTTGAAGAGAACTTGCATAAGTAGAAAACTAAAGCTAAGCAGACAATTATGTGTAGAGAAGAAGAATTAACCCCAAATAAATTCAACTTCTCTTACCATCAGGCATTGTATATAATGAGTCCAGGCCAACAGAGTATCTACGGCAAAAACCTTCGGCAGCCTGATAAAGATGAATTCAAGACCAAATCAGTTTCCGGGGATACGACAAAATAGGATTATCATCGATTTGAAAGAAGAAAAGGATCTCATAAAGCACCTCTCCTCCCCCCCCCCCCCCAAACCCCAAGCCCCAAATAAAATAAAATAAAATAAAAAACCCAAAAGAGAATCCCTCAAAAAAATTTCCAGATATTGTAATTATATCCAGGCTTTAGTATGTCTTGAAGGTGAGTGTAGCCCTCTTCTCTAAAAGCTTAATTTGGAAGAGAAAAGGTAAGAAGATATTCTGAATTTTAATAGTACCTTTCAAGAGAAAGTTGATTCAATGACGAAACCATAAGCATGCAAACCCGTACGGGTGGGTGGAAGATTCTTGATGCTCATCACACATAAATGGGTGAAAAAAGAGTTCAAAGCAAACTACTAGCTCTAGTATTATCTTAAAGTGGAGTGAGAGGCCATCCACTTTCATATCTATAAGATTGATTAAATATTAAGCCACATCTTCATCTAACAGCTTAAGCTTTTAGAATAGTTGGCAGTGATCCCACAAAATCTCAAGTAGGAGACCCTAAGTTCCAATCTTTTCAGGCTCCTATTTGCCTTCCGAATGAAATATTTCCATGCTTAGTACTAGGCAAAAAAACCAGATTAAGCGTAAGGAGTGTTAGATTAATTAAATATTAAATCACGCATTCATCTAACAGCTTAAGCTTTTGGAATAGTTGACAATGGGTCCACAAAATCTAAAAATCTCAACAAATGACATAACATGTCAGCCCTTTGTAATGCATCGAAGTCATAAGAGATTCCACTAAACTTTAATGAGTTAAATGACACACAAGATCCGATTGACATAATCGATGTATTAGTAAATGATCAATGCAAGTGTAACTCCTCTAGTAAAATGCAATTAACCGCTAATCCAATAAGCCTAAGCTTTCATGAGCTCAAACATCAATAGAAGAGAAATCAACCTTAGTGGGTTTTCCTTGTTCATCAAAGGCTTTTGAAGCAGGAGGACCTCGAACTTCAACCTCATTGTCTGTTTGCTTGGCGTAAAGACTCTCCACATAGATCTGGAGATTAAGCATATGCCAAGACTTAAGATCACGCAAATGGAAACGTATAAAAAATGAAAAACCTAGAACATGATGTCTATGAAAAGTCATCTCAATAATACATACTCGTAGCAAAAAAAAGCTATGCAACATGAGTTAAAAGGCAAAAATAATTTGGTTGTTCTTCCTTTAACAAAATAAATTTTTCATTTCAAACCTTCAACTTAAGTTTAACTCCGCTTATATAATCTCAATAGCCTGTCCCAAGCCAGGTAAAGGAGGAGTTTTACGTCAGGCGTAACAAGACGGTTATAAAAAAAAAAAAAAAAAAAAGAGCTACTTTTATGAGATGAACCCTATTGATATTTCGTTAGAGCGTACCCTTCTTAACGAAGTGTTGCATCGACGCCCGAGTGTCACGAAAAATGAGCAAGGGTCCTTGCACCAAGATATGTGCGTGCAGGGGGTAAGAAAGCTACCCTTAGGCCATCATTACCAGAGTGATGCGCCACATCTGTGCCCGGATGTGGTGACAAGTGAGCAAGGGTCCACACTTTCATGGGCGAGTGTGGGGGGCAAGAAAAGCCCAAGGAGTAAAGATTCAATTGGGGAGTTGGAACCCAGGAACCTTAACAGGTAAGTTGAGGGAGTTGACATATACTTTTGCTAGGAGATTGAATATTGCTTGCCTGTAAGAGACTAAATGAAAATGAGAGAATGCTAAGGAAGTGGAAGGCACCGGATTCAAGCTATGGTACACAGGCACAACAAAGAGTATAGATGAAGTTGGGATTCTGATTCATAAAAATTTTAAGGATAGAGCTGTTGATGTTAAAAGAATAGGAGATAGTATTACTTTTTTTTTTTTTTGGTAAGAAGAGATAGTATTATATTAGTTAAGCTAATAGTGGATTATTTGATTTCTGAATATCCTTAGTGTGTATGCCCTCAAGTTGGACTGCAAGCATCCGAGAAGAGCAGACTTTGGGAAGATCTAGAAAAGATTTTAAGGCGAACACCACACGAGTAGATCTAAATGGATATGTCAATCAGGGTAATGGAGATTTCAACCAAGTTCATGGAGGTTTTGGATATGAGACTAGAAATGAGGCTGGCAAATACATCTCGAGTGTGGAATTAGCTTATGATTTGATGTTGGTAAACATCATCTTTAGGAAAAGAATCACACCTAATCACTTTTTGCAGCTATCAAAATTATAGCCAGATTGATTTCTTTTTTTTCTTAAGAGAGGATAGAGCCCCGTACGTAGATTGTAAAGTATACAATAGTAAATGTGTAGCTACACCACATAAGTTGGTGGTCTTAGAGGTTCAATATAACAAAGTACAGAAGAAGAAGAGAAGTGCGCAGCACCCCAGAGTAAGATGATGAAAGTTACATGAGGAGAAACAAACAGAATTCAACGAAAGAATGCTACGGGAAGAGCCGTGGCAATTGGAGGGCGAAGTAAATATGATGTGGGAGGAAATGCCTAACTGCATACAAAGAGTGGCAAAAAGGGTGTTAGGGAAAAGTAGAGGAAATAGACATCAAACAAAGGAAACTTAGCGGTGGAATGAAGAGGTGCAGGGGGCAATTAAGCAGAAGTAGTGTTTCAGATGTCTTCATAAATGTCGTAATGAAGAGAATTTACAAAAGTTTAGATTGACGAGAAAAAGTGCCAAGAAAGTTGTGCGAGAGGCCATAGGCAAGGTTTTCACCGATATGTACAAAACACTTGGGAGCAAAGAAGGAGAAAAAGGTATCTATAGACTTGCAAAATCAAGGCACAAGAAAAGTAATACTTAACACAGATTAGATGTATCAAGGATGAAAATCAAACACTTTTGGTTAGAGGTGAGCTATTTTAACAAACTTTTTAATTAGGAGAGCGATAGAAATGAGGTGGAATTGGGAAATTGCTTTTGATGATTTAAACAGAAGGTTTGAACATAGAGTTAAAGTACGAGAAGTTAAGGATACATTAAAAAAATGAAGACTAGTAAAGCCTTGGGATCCGATGGTGTTCCTATTGAAATGTGGAGATGCTTAGGGGAGATAGTAATAAGTTGGTTGACTAACCTTTTCAACAAAATCCTCCAAACTAATAAGATGCCTGATGAATGGAGGAAGAGTAATCTAGTGCCTATCTACAAGAACAAGGGAGCTCCAGAATTGTTCCAACTATAGAGGCATCAAACTTATGAGCTAAACAATGAAGTTGTGGGAGAGAGTTATTGAGCATCATTTAAGAATAGAGATCAAAATTTCTGCCAATCAATTTAGATGTATGCCAGGAAGATCTACCATGGAGGCTATTTTCTTGATACAATAATTGATGGAGAGATATCGGGAAAGAAAAAAGAACCTCCATATGGTGTTTATTGATCTCGAGAAGGCGTATGATAGAGCTCCAAAAAAGGTTTTGTAGTGGATTCTTGAGAAGAAAAAAGTGCCTTCAAAGTATGTAGAGGAAATCAAAGACATGTATGACGGTGCTACTACATGTGTGATGGCTTGTAATGGCACATCAAGTTATTTTTCAATCACAGTAGGCTTATACCAAGGTTCTACTTTGAGCCCTTTTCTTTTTGCCCTAGTTATGGATGAGAGCTAACAAAAGATATTCAAGATGAGGTGCCATGGTGTATGCTATTTGCAGACGATATTATGCTTATTGATGAGACCAGGGCTAGGATTAATGCTAAGTTAGAATTACGAAAAAGTACGTTGGAGTCTAAAGGATTTATGTTAAGTCGAAATAAGAAGAAATACTTGAAGTGTGAGTTTGACACAACAGGAATAGGGGATCAAGAAGCCATAAATATGCTCGGACAAGAGAATTTGAAATAGTCCCCTGCAGCCTGGTTTGGTAGATTTCAAAAGGCTATGATTGGCTTTGGTTTTACTCAAAGCAATGCTGATCATACCTTATTCATCAAACGATCAGGTAGTCAAGTTGTCGTTCTTATCGTATATGTTGATAACATTGTAGTGACCGAGAATGATACAGTCGAAATTTCTCGTCTTAACCAATATCTGGGGAGAGAATTTGAAATTAAAGACCTAGGAGGTCTTCGGTATTTTCTAGGTATCAAAGTCGCTCGGTTTGAAAAGGGGTATTCCTCTCACAATTGAAGTATATTATGGATCTTTTGGTTGAAGTTGGAATGCTCGGATGCAAGCCGACTGAAACTCCTCTTGAGGCCAATGGCCACTTGCTGTCTAAAGAAGTAAAGCCCTTTGATAAAGGAAGTTACCAACGATTGGTGGGTCGGCTAATTTATCTCTCCCATACTCGACCTAATATATTGTATGCGGTGAGTTTGGTGAGTCAATACATGCATGATCCATACTCCTCGCATCTTTAAGCAGTTCACAGGATTCTTTGTTATTTGAAATCTGCTTCGGGGAAAGGGATTTTATTTGCACCTAATGGTCATCTTTCCGTGGAGTCTTATACGGATGCTGATTGGGCTGGATCTTTGAATGATCAACGATCTACTTCCGGTTATTGTACTCTTGTTGGAAGTAACATGGTCACGTGGCGCAGTAAAAAGCAAGTCGTGGTTTCCCGCTCAAGTGCCGAGGCAGAATTTCGTGCTATGGCTCAAGGAGTTTTGTGACTTACTTTGGCTAAAGACCCTTCTCACTGATCTCGGAGTTGCTGTTCCACAACCAATGCAACTTTATTGTGACAGCAAGTCTGCTATAGGCATTGCTCATAATCCAATACAACATGATCGCACCAAGCACGTGGAGATCGATCGTCATTTTATAAAGGAAAAATTGGACAACAATCTCATCAACTTATCCTTCGTTGCCTCTAAGGATCAGCTTGCAGATATCTTCACCAAAGGCTTGAACGGGCGCATGTTTCATACCATTCTTTGCAAGTTGGGCATGTCCGACATCTATGCTCCAACATGAGGGGTAGTGTTGAAGCCTCTTTATACCTCTTTATGTTTATTGTTAGTGTTAGTGGGCCTAATTAGTTGGGCCTAGTTTATTTATTTATTGTCATAGGGTTGAGAACTATCTCTTCTCTATATATATTGTATCTCTTGCTCTTCTAAAAAGTATGAATTAAATTATCCTTTCTTTCAACAACCACTCATCCAATTTTAACCATCCTTGTTGACATCTCAATCATTCAAACTTACTCTATTGCTCCCTTTCAATAGATGGGAAAGGTGACTCCATTCTGAGAATACCAAACAGACTGATGCTGCTGTAAAAAATTACATGATAAAAGCTCCAAATAATGAGAGCCTATGTGAAATGCATTTCCCCTCTATGAAGCTTAACAGAAGTCACTGTGCATATGCAAAGGACAATATTAACAAAAGCGTGCAAAATTGAAGCAGTACCACTAGTCTGCGAGGAGTGCCGCATGTTTGAACTTGACCATGGTCCAATCTTTTGGTTTTCAACAACTCTATTACTAGATCTTTAAGCTGTAACAGAGAAGATGATCATTGAAGAACCAATGGGGTACTCAGTGGAGTTGAAAAGAGATTGTCCAGGAAGAGAAGAATACTTGTTGGCTTGCACTAACTACATCTTGAGGTGGCATCTCTTCAGTTCCAATTTCAAGTACAAAAGGCCTCGGTAGATCTTGAACCTGCGAACAATACAACAGAAAAAAAGGAAGGAATGATGCCCAATCATTTTAGCTGAAAATATATACAATCAATTATGATATCCTTATGTAGACCTAAGGTCAAAACAACCACCAGAAAAGGAAACCAATTACAATATTTTAAAAAGAATTATTGCACTATGCAAAGGTATATGTCCCAAAAATTGAGTAAGACTTTGATTTTTGGCCAACTAGTTAGACTTTGATTTGCCAGAACATCTTTCTTCATCTGTTAAGGAGAGCAATGATACGATCACAATCGAAAAAGGGTAAACAGTTTCTTAAAAGTTTATAATCAACTAAAACATGTCAGTGGAATGGTCAAAATCCGAAGGCAGTATCCCAAACTCTCCCTAAATCAGCAGTAATTCAACTTTGAGAAGGTTTATGTCTAAAAATCAAGTGCATGAATAATAAAAATAAATAAATAAAATAGCCACCCTTCCGAAAGAATCTGCGAAGTAAGGATAACATTGCACATCCAGTTATTTTTAGCCAAAAATATATAGTCAATGATGAGATCCTTATGTAGACCTATGGTCAAAACAACCACCTGAACAAGAAACCAATCACATACTTTGAAAAGAATTATATCAATATGTAAAGGTATATGTCCCTGTTAGAGTTATTAAAAAGGGTATAATGGTCATTGAGTTTTCTAGGGTTGTCCTTGTGTGTATATATTTATATATATATTGAGTTTCATTAATAAAATATTACGACATTCTCTCTATTACATGGTATCAGAGCCTCATCATCGATACTAACCATTGGTCACCGCCGCCGCCGCCGCCGCCGTAAATCTCCCCGGCGACCTTAAGATTGGCGTCGCTCAACGTCACCTAGCATTGGGGACCCCAGATCCGACGTACCCAAAGCCCGTCGACCTCAACCTAGTGTCGCCTAGGGGAGGCGACCCCAGGGCCGACGTCGTCCAGTGTCGCCCAAGACCGGCAACCCCAAGGCTGGCGTTGACTAGTATCGCCGAGGGCCAGCGACCCCAGGGCCGGCGTCGACCAGTGTCTTAGAGGGCCAGTGACCCAAGATTAGGACTTCCCCGGCCTGGCGACCCCTGTTCTAGTATCTCGTTCTTAAACTTCTTTGGGGTCTAATGTGAACATACGTGTTGGATTTTTCCAAAGCCATGATATACGGGGACGGTAGAGCTATTGCTGTTTGTTGAGACCTTAAGCAAATTGGGTTCTTTGTCGGATGTGGATTGGGTAATTGTCTTATGTGGTTCCCATAGCTTGCTGATGTTGGGTTTGCTCTCGGTCTCTCTGTATTCTTTGCTGATTTGGGATTTGGTGATTGAAGATTGTCTAGTGTGTTGAGTATTAGAGGCTTGTTTGCCTGATTTTTGGTTATTGAATTGTTGTAACTGATTGAGAGTGATCATCAATTATAATGGTCGATCTTGATCCTGAGAAGAGTGGTACCACAACGACTGAGGTAATTTCCTCTTCACCTTCCAAAATTACTGATAAGAAACTTAAGGGCATTACCAACTTTCAACAATGGAAGAAGATTGTTAAGTTTGTTTTGACGGTAGGAATCAACATATGCATTTGACTGGAACCAAACCTAGTAATGATGCAAATTGGGATGTTGGTGCACGTATTATGGGACAGCTTTTGAACTCTATGGAAAGTAATATTGTAGACTTGATAACTTATATTGATACAATTAAAGAGTTGTGGGAGTATCTAGATGTGTTGTATTCTGGCCAGAACAATATTTCTAGAACATATGAACTATCCCAAGAGTATCACCGCTACGAGAATAAGGGGCGTTCCATTGATCAATACTTCGCTGATTTTAATCGAATGTATGAAAAGTTGAATGCTCTTCTTCCTATTTCTTCTAATGCTGAACAAATGCGACTTCAAAGAGAGCAGTTGGCTGTGATGAATTTTCTAGGAGGTCTTAGTCCGGCATACGATGTTGTTAAGTCTCAGATTCTTGGAGGAGAGACTATTGGATTACTTCGGGATACATATGCTCAAGTTCTCCGAGCATCCCGTGGTTCTTCTTAGAACACCACATCTGTTATTGACAGTTCAGCTCGTCTCTAAATCTAGAGCTGGTGGAGGTAAGGGTGACGAAGGAAATCGTGGAGGATATAGTGGTCGGGGTGGCCGTGATGGTCGAAGTACTGGAATAGGAAGAGGCCAGGGACAAAGACAGTTTTATGGACAGTCCCAAGCTTCTACTAAGAGCTAAGGAGCTATTAGGACTAGTCATTATTGTGGAAAAGCTGGCCATATTTAAAAATTTTGCTACAAGCTACATGGTAGATCTGGACAACAACAGGTTGCAAATGTTGTATTTGGCACTGACTCTGTCCCTACCACAGTCTTCCCAAGGCAATGTAGTAATTATGTCTGATGAAGAATTTGCACGGCGTTGTTGAAGAATTTGCACGGTACAACTAGTCTCAGATTTCGCAGCCTACTTCCACTGCTACTCTAATTCAGACAGGTAATGGTACTACATGCATTTCAACTAGCTCTCGCCCTTGGATCATTGATTTGAGGGGCTTCCAATCATATGTCCGGTCTTTTAGGTATATTTTCCTCTCACTTCATCATCATCTACTGTTACTTTAGCTAACGGCTCATCTTCTGAAGTTAAGGGAATTGGTACCGTTCACCCTACCCCTTCTTTTATCCTCAGTACTTTACATTCCAAAATTTCCCTTCAATCTCATGTCTGTTAGCAAGTTAACCAAACACTTTCAATGTACCATAACCTTTTACCCTGATTTTTGTATTTTTCAGGATCTGGCTACGAAGAAAATGATTGGTAGAGGACGAGAGATGGGGGGACTATATGTGCTTGAAGATGCTCCTCCCATTGCTTGTCCCAGTATTAGTTCTCCACATCAGATTCATTGTCGTCTTGGAAATTCGTCATTACAAAGTTTCAAAATTTGGATTCTAGCTTTCAGTCTCTTTCTAGTTTAGAGTGTGAATCATGCCAACTTGGCAAGTTGCATCAAGTTAGTTATCTGTCTCGAGTCAATAAGAGAGCGGTGTCTCCTTTTTCATTAGTTCATTCAAATATTTGGAGTCCTTGTCCTTTAGTTTCCAATTTGGGTTTTAGATACTTTGTTACTTTTGTTAATGATTATTCCAGGGTTACTTAGTTATATTTAATGAAAAATCATTCAAAATTGTTTTCTATATTTCGAGCCTTTATTACTGAAATTTATACTCAATTTGGTGTGCAGGTCAAAGTTTCGCGTTCTGATAACGCTAAAGAATACTTTTCTGCACCTTTTTTCTGACTTTATGACTCAGCATGGTATGATTCATGAATTTTATTGTCCTGATACCCCTCAACAAAATGGCGTAGCTGAAAGGAAGAATAGACACTTATTGGAACTCATTAGGTCAATGTTATTTGAAATGAAGGTTCTTAAAACCTTTTGGTCTAAAGTTGTTCTTACTGCATGCAATCTTATTAATCATATGCCTTTTGATGTTTTACGAGATAGTATTACTTTCTCCACTTTGTTTCCCAATCAGCCTTTGTTTGCCTTACCACCTCGTGCTTTTGGTTGTCTGTTTTATTCGTGATCATCGACCTGGAGTATCAAAACTTGATCCTAGAGCTATCAAGTGTATGTTTTTGGGGTATTCTCGTGCTCAAAAGGGCTATTGTTGCCATTCCCCAACTTTAAGGAAATACTTTATAACTGTTGACGTTTCATTCTTTGAGTCTACACCTTATCATGAAGCTCCCATCACTGTTTCTGAGATGGATGAAGACTTGCATGTGATTGTCATTCAGTCACCTACTTCAACTGTTTCACCAATGTCTGCACAGGAATCTCCTCTCAAAGTTTATACTCAGTGTCCTTGAGCAGCTACTAATCCCCCCAATCCTCCCACCACTACTACGTCATCTTCATCTCCAGATCTAACTATAGCTTATTCTCAGGTAATATCTTATCTTGATCTTCCTATTGCTCATCGCAATGGTATACGTGCCTGCACTCAACACTCTATTACAAACTTTGTATCATATACTTTTCTGTCTCATTTTCGATCCTTCTTATCCACTGTTGATCAATATCTTGTCCCCAAGTTTGTTGCCTAGGCATTACAAAGCCTTGGCTGGAGGACAGCTATGGAAGAAAAACTAAAGGCCTTACAGGTTAATGAAACTTGGGACTTGGTACCTCTACCGTCAGACAAAACTGCTATTGGTTGTCGGTGGGTGTATACTATGAAAGTTAATCCCGATGGTTCTCTTGCTCGCCTTAAAGCAAGACTTGTTGCTAAAGGGTATGCACATGTGTATGGGGTTGATTATTTGGATACTTTTTCTCCTGTTGCTAAGCTTACATCTGTTCGTATTTTGATCTCGCTTGCTGCATGGTCTTTGTTTTAGCTTGATGTAAAGAATGCTTTCTTGCATGGTACTCTTGATGAGGAGGTGTATATGGAGCAACCTCCCGGGTTTGTTGCTCAGGGGGCATCTGGTGGATTGGTTTGTAAGTTAAAGAAGTCCTTGTATGGTTTGAAGCAGTCTCCACAAGCACGGTTTGAAAGATTTTCTGAAGTTTTGCTCTTATTTGGAATGTCTAGATGTGATAATGATCATTCTTTTTTTTAAAAGCAGTCAAGAAGAGGCAGATTGTAATTGATTGTGTATGTTGATGATATTATCATCACAAGAGATAACTCTACTGGTATAGCTGAATTAAAACTCTATCTTCAGCAACAATTTCAGACCAAGGACTTGAGAAAGTTGAAGTATTTCCTAGGAATTGAGGTAGCTCAGTCAAAGAAAGGTATTGTCCTTTCACAGCGGAAGTATGTCCTGGACTTGCTCACTGAAACGGGTACGTTGGGATCTAAACCTCTTGATTCACCTATGGAACAAGGAGTTAAACTAGTAGCAGATGGAGAAGAAATCCTTGATATTCCTGAGAGATACAGAAAACTATTAGGTAAGCTGAATTATCTGACAGTTACTTGACCAGATATTGCCTTTCCAGTTAGCGTGGTAAGTCAGTTTTTATCTTCCCCTCGTACATCTCACTGGGATGCCGTTATTCGGATTTTGAGATACTTGAAGAAAGCTCTAGGAAAATGAATTGTTTATCAAAATCATGGTCATATTAGAGTTGAAGGATTCTCCGATGCTGATTGTGCAGGATCTCCAGATGACAAAAGATCAACTACTGGCTACTGCACATTCGTTGGAGGAAATCTAGTGTCATGGAAGAGTGAGAAGCAGAATGTTGTTGCCCGTTCCAGTGCTGATTCAGAATATAGAGCCATGGCACAAGTGACATGTGAATTGATGTGGACTCAGCAACTCTTGGCTGAATTAAGCTTCAAGACTTCGGCTCTCATGGTTCTTTGGTGTGACAACAAGGCAACTATACATATAGCCTTCAATCCTGTGTTTCATGAGAGAACAAAACATATCGAAGTTGACCGTCATTTTATTAGAGAAAAGCTTCGGAGTAGAATGATTATTCCCAGTTATATTAATACTAGTGAACAACTAGCAGACATTTTTACTAAACCTCTAGGTAATGGGAGAATAAGGTATATTTGTAACAAACTGGGCATGATTGATATTTTTGCTCCAGCTTGAGAGGGAGTGTTAGAGTTATTAAAAAGGGTATAATGGTCATTGAGTTTCATAGGGTTGTCCTTGTATATATATATATATATATATATACATATATATATATTGAGTTTCATTAATAAAATATTACGACATTCTCTCCATTACAGTCCCCAAAATTGAGTAAGACTTTGATTTGCCACATCTTTCTTCATCTGTTAAGGAGAGTGTTGATACAATCACAGTGGAAGAAGGGTAAACAGTTTCTTAGAAGTTTATAATCAACTAAAACATGCCAGGGGAATGGTTAAAATCTGAAGGCAGTATCCCAAACACTGCCTAAATCAGCACCAATTCAACTTTGGGAAGGTTTATGTCTAAAAAACCAAGGGCATTAATTAAAAAAAATAGCTGTCCTTCTGAGAGAATATGCAAAGCAACGGTAATCGCACATCCAACGTTTCGTAGAAACAGCCTAACAGCATACAGAATGAAGAAAGTAATTCTGACTGATTTGTGTATTTACCTTGTTCAAAGCTGTGTCGACAACCTCCTGGGGACAAGCTAGATGAACAGGTTCACTAACAACGCCAAGTGGATGCCCTAGTGACTCCCTGGTCTTCAACCATAATTGCGCACATTGTCGAGCTAAACTGATCAGAAACAGGAATTAATATGAGTAGCTGGGGGACAACTCTTAAACTTGCCATGTCTTTTTATCATCCACCGACATAGTGCTTATGGTGTGGTCCAGGCTCGGAGGAGGGGACAAGTATAAGAGCAAACTGACCCTGAAATGGGTCATTGTAGAAGTTTTTGATACACAACACAAATGCTAAGCACACTTACTTTTTAACATTAAACAACACTTAGGTTTTATGCACAATAAACATTGAAATCCTAATAAACATTGAAATCCTCCAAAACAGATTTGAAAAAGAAAATCTCCAATTCAACAATTTTGACATCACGCTGTCTTCAACAAGAAAATCCTGAGCTAGCTAGAGTGGCATCTATGCAGAAGTATTAAACTTTTTTCAAAGGGTTAGCAGAAGACCATACCTCCTCATGCGACCAAAATACCTAGCACGTTCTGTCACCCCAATGAAGCCCCTTGAGTCTAAAATGTTAAAAGCGTGAGACGTCTTCAAAAGCTGATCATACCTAACATGTTGCATAGCAAGTGATCACTAAAACAAAGAGACACCTGAAGTTTTGGAAAAATCTAAAAACACAAAACATACGCAGGGATTGCCAGGCCCAAATCAAGCAACGAACGAGCTTCTTCCTCAAAAAAATCAAAGTGCTTTTGGAGATGATTAACACTTGCATGCTCAAGATAATAAGAGCTCATTTCTTTCCTGAAATACAATGACAAATATAAGAGGCGTCATCTGCAGCTTAAAAGTAGAGAAAATCAAAGCAGGGTGATGTTAGGCAACAGCAAACTGATGAGTGAAAAGGAGACAGTTACTCCAACTCATAACTATAGAAGGAGTGTGATCTCAGCATGTTTACACATACATGTATCATTTTGTCCTTTTTGTATCCTTTTGCAACATGAGCTCAACTTTTACATTCATCACTTTATCTTTTCAAATCTTTTTGATTGCTTCGCAGTAAATATAATGTACTGATTCGAAACGTCAATTAAAACATGGAAAAGTATAAGCTAATCAACAAGTTTTTTTATCAGGAACTCAACAATTGTGAAGGTAAGACAAACATATCGATTTTGAGTATTGTTAGCATAATTTTGCAATCAAACTTCTCAAACTGAGCTCGCTAGCCACTTTCTAATATATACATGGGCATTTGCATGCTCATTATATGAATTAGCGGCTAAGTACACTGGCCAGAGCAATAGTCTGCAGTATCAGGAGCAAAGAAAGGCCAGAGCCCATCTTTTAAAGACCTTGAAAAGATGAGAGCGTGGAAAGCAATCCAAGTTTGGGAATCTACTGCATTCTTAGCTGACTATCAAGATAATGAATGTTCCAGCATTGAGCTTTAGCTGTTATTGTCGATATTTCTTTCATCCTAAGTCAATGCCAGCCTTGAAGAGAAATTGGAGGCTGGTACCAACTGTGCTCCAATCTCTGTTCCAAATCAAGTACACAAAATAGATTGAAACTCTCCTCATAATAATTGAAATTCTTAATTTTAGCCCAACCAATAAAAGAATCTCGCAATCAAAGGTTGACCTAGCATGTTAACAGAAGAATGGATCTGACTTGGTATGCATGCACTTGTCTCATACAATAGATACTATTAGTCAAAGTTATGATATTCAAGGAAAGGAAAAATTCCCCAGTGCATCAATGCCATTTGTCAAATGAAACCAGCGAACACAAATTTTCTAAAGCAGCCATTCCAAAAAAAACCTCCCTTAAAACTGGCAAAAAAATTTCGGAATCTGGCATTTCCCCCATTAGATATGAATGGGTTGCCCCCATGACAAGTGAAATAATGTGGGGATGATAACAAAGGAATCCAAAAACCCCTTAGATCTAGGTAGGTGCCATTCCTAAATCCATGTTCACAGAATCTGATCAGGACTTTTAGCCAGGTCCTTGCGCTTACATGCTGCAACCGCTACAAGAGCCTTTTTAAACATCAACATCACCTTTATGTCAAACTAGTTAGGGTCGGCGGTCGATTAACCCAAAAATAAATTAACTAAAAGCAAAACCGATTGAGGGAAAAAAGAGGAGAAATTATATATATAGGGAAAAATGGCTAAAAAGGACAACCAGGAGCATAGGAATTCTGCCCCTCCACAATGCTAATAGCTTTCCTCCACTCCGTCCTAAAACCAACCATAAGCCAATATATTCCCACTCCATTAAATCTTGTTTTACTACCTTCCCCCAATTAAGTTTCGGTTGACCTCTTCCTCTCTTCATGTGAAGCTCTCAATAGCAAACTTATGTTCTTACCAGATCATCTAGGGATCTACAAAAAATATGCCCAAATCATCTCAATCTATGTTCTCTCATCTTTTCTGCCATCCAAGCTACTCCAACTTTTCGTCGAATACCTTCATTTCTTATCTTATCCATCCTTGTATGACCACACATTCACCTTAACATCCTCATTTCCGTTACTCCCATTTTATGCTCATGTTGCCTGTGTGTTGGCCAAAATTCAACTCCGCATAGCATTACAGGCCTTATTGCAGTTCTATAAAATTTTCCTTTTAGCCTAAAAGGGATTTTGCGATACACAAAAATCTTGATTAAAAAAGGCCACAAATCCATGTTATGCAGCTGAGATAATGCCACCCTTATTATTTTTTTATTCCATTTCTTTTGGCTCTGTTTGGCCAAAACTACTACCTCCTTTAGTTGAGTAGGTACACAAAACCCTAGCGGAAAGCAATAAATGAAAACTTAGACGCTTCTCTATGCTTAAAAAGGACCAAAAATCTCAAGTTTGATTATATTTATTCTATTAGGTTAGGCCATATTTAGAATTTTTTTTAGAAAGATACTTCATTAAGAATTTACCAAGGGGGTACCGGCCCTATACAAAATGGCTTCACATATAAGCCACCTATGTGTGTGTGTGTGTGTGTGTGTGTGTGTGTGTGTGTGTGTGTGTGTGACTTTGGCATACAAAAAAAAAAATTAACAGCAGATTGAGTTATATAACAAAAAAGTAGTGACGATCACAGCACATTGATTGCTTGTTTAACCCACTTGATGAATATTTAAACAAGACATGCACCCCAATCGACAGACAACCTTATGATGGCTCTAGAGACACGAATCTTGTTGAACCCAATTGATGAATATTTAAAGAAGACATTTACCACAACTAGGAGACAGACTTATGAAGGTTCCAAAGACAAGAACAAGAAGTTCACAAGCGTTAAAAGGAACTCTTACAATAATTAAATAGAGCACAGCAGAGAGAGAGAGAATGTTAACAAGTAATAAATGAGGCAAGTGTTAGCTTACTCATTCTCCAAGAACAGCTCCCCATATGTGATTCCATTCGCGTATTTAATTTTCTTAAAATGATCAACTCCCTAGGAGAAACCCACAGTTAAGTTTAGGCAAACTGAATGAAGTATCCAAAGGAGGATATACAAGAATTACCAAACCTGAAGCAACATCAGGATACGCTCAAGACCATACGTGATTTCAACAGATATTGGCATCAACTGAAGACTGCCAGCCTGAAGAATAAGGATAGAAGAATTGAAAAACATAAGCACAAAACCTGAGACGTAACAAAATCACCACATTAGTGGTCTGAACCAGAAAAAGAGAAAGATTCTTAGAAGATTATATTGCACATGAAAACCACGCTGCATGCATGCAATAAACCTGATCAAATTCTAGGAAAGTAAACCTGCTGGAAATAGGTGAATTGTGTTATTTCCATCCCATCCATCCAGACTTCCCAGCCCAACCCCCAAGCACCCAGAACCTGTGAGCAAATCACATCAAGGTTGGTCATCTGTGTGCAACATCAAAGAAAATTTCATGGAAATAATCAAGTTGCACCTTTGTGGATCTCATCAACATAACAAGTTGAAGAATGAAAAATCAGCGTGTATCATTCGAAGTTGATTGTCACAGAAAAAACTTACCGGACTTTCCCAGTTGTCTTCCACAAACCGTATATCATGTGCATTAACATCAATACCTGTTAATCAGAGAAGAATTTGATGCTGAATACAATGTACGAGAAAGGATGAACATGGTCGAGAATAATCATCATGGTCGAGAATAAGCATCCTGCTATTGCACTCAAAAGACAACTCACAAAATCAAAATCCTTAGCTATGAGTGCTCTTAATTTTTCATTTCTAAAACTGAAGGGCATTAGCAAAGAATTTTAATCCGGTCCCTTCACAGCATAAAATGAAGTTTACATCACTAACTGTTGGAAAAGTGAGTGTCAGAATTTGGTTATGCAACAAATTATAAAGTAAACATAAAACTTATGGAATGATGTCTAAAAAGCTTGTTTACACTAAAGGAGGAGCTCATGAAAATCCCGACATTGAAATAGAAATCCATGCCTATTTTCCACGGAGAAAAAGAGGTTATTTTTATGTGCTTATAAAGTAAAAGGTCCATTCCTAAAAGAGCCCATATCAGATGATCAAATATTAGATAAATATCTGAGTAAAATGTGAACTTATCTCCATGCATGTTAGATTAAAGAAAGAAAAAAAAAATCTGTTTGAACCTCCAATCTTCACAAAAGATGGACTACTATTGCTGTTAAACGAGCTAAATTCAAAGTTATGCCTTCCAAAAGCCAACATACTTCTAGATTAGTTTCGCAGAAAACACATAAGGGAAGATCACGTTGGATTATACCCACCGAGAAAAGGAAAAAAGCCTGCAAGGTAAAACAGTCACTACAATTTTATCTAGAGATCAACCCGAAAGCTTTGGTGTCAAAAAATGAAGGTTAATGATTAATATGTGAAAAAATTAGCACTCATTCACAGACGAGGTACAAGAATGTAATGAAGTCAACAAGCATGTATTTTAGGCGCGCTAAATAAGTTGCGGTCACTACCTAGTGCTGCCAGGCTACGTATAAATAGATCTTGTGAATTTCCAGGATCAGGCTTTAGTATTACCTGAGACCATTGAAAATAAAAGACATCCAAAGAAATTAAAAATACAAACAGACAGCATCAAGCATCATACAATCCATAATGGTCGACATGCCCAATTTAGTTAACCTGAAATTGAGTGTGTCGCTGAAGCCTGTTAGGATTTTCTCCATAACGACTATCATCAGGCCGGACACTGGGCTCCACATACCTAAAATGAGAAACATCAACTCATCAGCATTTTGTATAAACATCTGGAAACTGTTCTTGAACGACAAGCCACCATTAAACTTTACATTACCGGAAAACATTTACATGATTATCTTGTGTACAATCGAAATCTAAAAAAACCTAGGACTTCCTGAAAATAACCCTATCGAATGCAGCAACGTTTCCCTTCATCAATGGGTAACTACTATAACTATCAGAAGTAAATGTCTTGACTCTGTAAAAATTATGCAGATATATGTAAATTTTGGCCCATATTCAAACAACATTTGCTTATCTGTGTCTCCTGCACTGCAACAATAATCTGAGGATGACGCTAAATTCCATGAGAACATAAAATATAACTAATCTCGTAACCTACAGGTGCAATTTCAATCTCGTTTGATGGACCATGATAGAAAATGCAATATCTCATATGCAACACCAATCTTGTTCAGACTTGCGATGCAAATAATTGCCACTCAAGGATATGAATACGAGAAAAGCACACAAGTTCTTTTAAAACTAATTATTGTTTCTTTTTCTTTTTCTTTTTAAAGCATACTTACGCAACATTCCACGGTTCTGGACCAAGAACCCGTAAATATGTCAGGGGATTCATAGTTCCTGCTCCTACCTGGTAATACAGATGAAGGAAGAATGAGACATGTCATCAATTCACAGTGGTACTTAGAGCTCCTAACCGGTATGCACGGACAAAAGCATGACGAAGTAAAAAAGAAATGGATGTTGGAACCATGTCTAAGCTAGGCCAGAAACTCTTCCTTGGCCAGGATTAATTGCACCTGAGATCTTTGCAATCTAACAGCAGACTTTCCCGCCTATACTAGGGTGGACATGTGACAAATAGTACCCTAAGCAGTACATAAAAAAAAAAAAAAAAAAAAAAGCGTGACTTCTCTTGCTATTGCTACCTCGATTTTTTTGAAGAACAGATGATCATCAACGAATGCATAAACACTAGTATGCTCTAATGTACACTGACAAATCAATAAAATATCACCAAGATCCATGGAGTCAAAGAGAAACGTGAATAAGTCAATACTGCAGGTTACCTCTGTGTTGCTGCACTGCATTATCGCACATCCAACTGAAGCCCAATACTCCTGTTACTTCCATGTCAATATCGCAAGAAGAGCTTAATAATTCGCGTATTACATTGTCGGTTAAATCTCAAACATGGCAAGAACAACCATTTTCAGGGGGCAAAAGAAGAAAAGCATCGAGCTTTCGAGCACACAGAGAACTAAGTCTGCTCGAGATTGTCGAAAACATCAATCAAGAACTGAACCTCAAAACCCTACTGAATCTGCCTACATTGAGGAGAGCAGAACACAGTTCAAATGACAGGTTTTACGAACCGACCTGGAGACGCTGAATTGCCTGCTGGAAAGTCGGCGCCGACGGCTTCTGCGGCTCGGTGGAGCGGTGGTGTGGAGTCGCGGAGGTCTCGCTGACGGCGGAGACGGAGGTGTTGGAGAAATGGCGGGGGCCGAGCGGCCTGCAGAGGCGGAAGGAGCTTGATGTGCGAGAGCCGAAGAGAGAGAGCTTCGCAGTGTTGGGCTTGAGGAAGGAGATGACCAAGGGGAGAGCGAGGATGGCCATGGCTTGTGCCCGGATTGGCTAGTGGAAGCTGAGAGGCTCGAGAGAACCTTAGCCGGTTCCGAGCTTTATCTCGGAGAAGTTAAAGTTACGGTTTTTAGCAGGGTTTTAAGTTTTTGACCTCACAACTGTCCAGCCTGCGTCAGTTATTTTGCTGAAAGAACTTTCTTGTTAATCAAATAGGCCTTAAAGCATTTAATTTTGATCATTTAATCTCACAACCTCGGAAATTTATTTAATCAGAAAGTCATAACCTTTTGATTTTTCACAGAATTTATTATGATTTGACCCGTTATAAAATAATAAAAAACAAAAATTTTGTTAATTATCGCGAAAGAAATTCGATCGTGTCCTCCGCAAAGCAACGAGTAATGGGTCCCAGAGCCTGCTGCACCAACTCACCGTAGCGATTTTAAGAATTCACAAACGTGTTATTATAAGCGGCTTTCACGTATATGTCTGGTGTGAGATTCTATTAGTCTCGACAATAATATATAATTGTGCTCCTTCTCTCGAGAGCTTTCTTCAACCAAATGGTTGGCTTTGTCTTTCAATTTTGATAATTAGACCAAGGA
Organism: Rhodomyrtus tomentosa; assembly: GCA_028455895.1. Lineage (NCBI taxonomy): Eukaryota > Viridiplantae > Streptophyta > Magnoliopsida > Myrtales > Myrtaceae > Rhodomyrtus > Rhodomyrtus tomentosa. The sequence goes on from JAPCWY010000005.1 coordinate 46,656,263, forward strand.
AGAGAGAGAGAGAGAGAGAGAGAGATAATAGGAAATTAAATTACTCACTTTGTTTGCAAAGAGTAGCACCATAACTGCCATTACATATGAACAAATGGTGATATAACTCCAAGAACAGGGGTAACTTTCTGAGAGATTACCCCATTTTGTTCTAAGGTAGTTAGCATAATACCTGTTATTGACCATATTAAGTTCACAATGCATGCCAACAACATTTGCTTAAGCCGTAACAGGTTTGTTCCAAACTTAGGAAGGGTTGGTAACCCCAAAAATGGCCAGCTAAAACGGTACTTGAAAGGAATATCACCACTCAATGTGAAAATGGTAGAAATATAGTGGATGGTAAGTTCTCAAATCTGGATAAATTTCACTTACTCGTTGTAAGTTATGCATTGGAAAAGAAGACAGAATTAGTAATTTAGAGCCCGGTTCATGCATGTTAATCAAAAGGAATAATGATAAACTCTTCACAAAAGTTTGTAAATATCAAATCTAGAGGCAGTTACACCATGGATAAGTGAGTCCTTACTGAAGTTCATAACAACAACAAGTCAACATGGATTGAAAATTCTCACGCCACAGTGAATTTCCCTGGTTTGTAGGAGAATACGCCTTTCGGACAAGAAATGTGTTGGTAAATACTCGACCAAGTTGGCCACCCTCTCCAACATGGTATTAAACGAACAGTGGTAACTTAGGAAGGTCGTTCAATTTGACATGGCGCTTGAATAATTTAGCTCTTGATCCATAGCGTTAAATGCAAGAGAATATCTAGAAATGACAAAATTGAAGCAGAGACTACAGGAACATCAGAGAGAATGATTTTGTAGTAACCAAAATCTAAAACCTCCCCAAGCTATACAATTACCAGCTGGAAGATATGGATGATCAAATACAACTAGGGGCAAATCAAACATTCCCCTCATGCTCGGAACACTGCAATCTAAGCTTCCTTCTTTTTGACTCGGTATGGATATTTCTGGTATATCGAGATGCTACAGACGACAAGTGGAAGAGCAACAAGACAATACCATGAAGGCGGTTTCCCTTCAAAAATGAACTGCAGCAAGGCTGTGACTAGTAGCGCGGAAACAATAACAAACCCCTGCAACAATTTAAGAGAGAATTAACCAAGGTAGTAATGGGCATACCATCAACAAGACATGTAGGATCAATATATGAAATGCAATGCAATACGAAGTAAACTTAACTGTTCTTCCATGGCTCATTCTCGAGAAAAATTTTTAAATGACTGCCAAAAGCTGGCCAAACTAAATGCTTCCCAAAATTTTGTATCATAACTTTAAAAGGGAGAAGATCCTCTACCCCACATCGAGCATTCTTTGATGTCTCGATAAATCTCAACCTTTGATCGAAGTCTCATAAATGACTGGCTGACATTTATTGAGGCACCAAGGGGAGAATCTTATAGGGTAAAGGATGCATGTCCACCTTTAACATGGATCCGAAAATTCTAAAAATTACTATCAGACGTCTACTTTCCCACATTTACTAATTCATGTAAATTAGCCTTTTCATCTAACAGATGGCAATTTCACAATGCTTTCAACTAGAAAGAAATTACTTGACTATTTCTTTGTTTGGCCAATTAATAACAAAAGATACAGGACAGATTGCAGGATAAAGCACCCAGAGTTGCCACTCTAATGCAGCCGAAGTCAACCTTACCTTACGAACACCACCAGCATAGCTTGTAACTAGGCCAACGAGGATTCCACCAAGCGAATTAGAAATGACCGGGATCTGGACGAAGCAAAACAAAACAACATAAAATCCTCGTTGGTCATTGCTGCTGAGAAACGTGCATTAGGTGGTTCAGAAGGCAAAGTTAATAGATAGAAACTATTACAAGCTACTCATGCATGTACTAAGTAATGTTTTCGTCCCTTCCAATTCAAACCAAGAAAATTCACATGCCAGTCAGTTGCCACAGAACAGCATGCATTCGCTATCAACTAACTCAAGCTGAATTAATCAATTAAGTGCAACAGGACATTGATGCATAAACAGGCTGCAAAGCCCATTTCACTAGCTAAATGTCCGTAATCATTGATGCTGGACCTGACAATTTCAAGCAACTTGTATTCCAATGGAGCACATGACAGTATCGAGATCCTACTTAGGCTGTTCCATTCTGAACATGAAGAATCTTCTATGGTTTCACCAACGAATGGAGCCCATTTCAGAAGCCCACATCAGATTGTAATTGATTTTTTATTGCCAAGCTGTGTTGTAATGAAGAACTTCAGTTCAGTTTTTCAGGGAGTTTCACTTCCAGCATGTATGATTTCATTCCTCTTTGTTCACGCGCTTTATCCTAAAAATTCTTCCTCACCAATGCTCGAGATGCTTTTGCTCCAAAAACAGTAGTTTCAACTATCCATCAGTGAGAGTACAGCCGTCTCCGTCTCCAATTTAATTTGATGTCGTGTTTTTCAATTTAAGCACCTAGAAGAAAGCTATCTCAACCAGAATCCTACCTTTATGCTCTTTGAACAATAACATGTTTACAAGTTAAACTAAATAAATAAGAAACCCCCATGACCAAGGAGACAAAATGGATCTGTATGCTGAGAAAGGAAACCAAAAAAACGAAAAATTCCCTTTAGGCTTACCACAGTCATTGGAGTCCAACCATAAAAAAACCCAAGTTTCCTGATGGCTTCTCCATCCGGAGACTTAAAAGTACTAGCAAGCAGACACAGGCATCCCACAACGGACATTTCTACTGTCATCAAGTACGGTGAGTGCTTCTTGATCTGCAAAAAGGGAAAACGGGCATCACAAAAGTAACAGTCATTGTGCAAAATCGTTAATGCAACTCATGACAAGTTGTTGATGTTGATGTGTTACCTGAGAAGCCCATTGACACAGAGAAGAAGCCAGACCTGATAGCACAGAAGCCACTAGAACAGGAATAATCCCGTAAAAGAAAGTCTGGTCATGGTCTCCACCACTAGATCCTTTGCTAGAACCTTCACCAATGCTTAAAAGAATGGCTGCGATTATCAATAACAAGAGGGCTCCTATCTGCTGGATTGATTGCTTTTGCCTACGAATGTGGCACCAGACGTTGCTTTAGAAGAGTGGTCACAAGAATTCAGGAATTCTAAATTTTTAGACAAGTTCTTTTGTGACATTACTTGTTCCATCACTGTGATTATATGTGCATGTCCATATGTGTAGAGTGATTGGTGGAGTTGGGGGGGGGGGGGGGGGGGGGAAAAGATTGGTTCATCAGCGAAAACCAGGAGCACTAAATTTATGTAAAGTACTCACATAATGCAATCTAGAATTTTCCCCAAATAATATATTAGCAAAGATGGGAATGAAAACAGATTTTTCCACAAACTTAACCACCATTCGGCATGCTTAAAGATATTTTGGTTGGAACCTGAAGAAGAAAATCAAGGGCTCTTTGCCAGTATATAAGCATTCATTCTTATCTCGCAAAACATTCAATGTGATGCTCCAAAAGATGCATAAAGTTGTTGTCTTCAACAGTTGCGGTTACACAAACAGTCAATAAGTATAAATAGCCAGTTCAGGAAGATAATGTAATCATACACAAGAATTTTCTCCAAAATCGGAAAATAAAGAGAGTTTAAGCTACAAACCTTAAAATGATATACATAAACAAAGCAGTAAAGAAGAGTTTGATCTGGTTCAGCATTGAGAATGTTAGCGAATCGAGATTTTTGTAGGAAATCTGAAGCAAGCTATTCTGCAATGCGTAAATAGCAGCAGGAAGTCCTGAAGCTATCAGAGAATCGACCAAAGTCCACTGCTGAGATAGTTTCTTCAGAGTACCTTCTTTTGCCATAAAAAAGACGGCAAAGACAACCTGAAAACAAACAGAAGAATTTCACTCTTCTCTCAAAGTGATGTGATAGAAATGCAATAAATAGATAATACATGAAATGGGTAAGAACACAAAGGAATGAAAGAAGAAAAGTGCTTACTTTTGCTACCTCGCATGTCAAAACAGAGGTAGTCACAATGACTTCACGCCTGCAAAAAAAGATAAGATGAAGTCAGTGACTAGAGAAATGAGGCAAAGATGAGAGATTCTCCACTTTAGATCTACTGATAAAGGAAGTTCACCAAGAATGAACAAACTATTGCAATACAATCTCCATAATTTGGAACAAATAGACAGATTTCAGGGATCAGAGTTGGAAACAGTCTCTGACAAGTGTCAATCTATCACAACATCTAACAAGGGACAATGATTTTTGGTCCTTTGCAAGAATTAAGAAGGCCAACACGATAATATCTCGACCCTTTATGAATATGATGATTGAAGCCTTTGACCTCCCTGCAATCTTTATTGTGTCGTTATGACATCATTATAGTCAGTCGCATCAATGTACTCACATCCATTACATGTTCACGGATAATCACTTCTCTTAAATAGGACCAATCAAACAAAATATACAATCCAAGATGGCTATGGCTCCACTGCCCAGTTTCCCCAGAATCATCCAAAAAGTTTTGTGAAAAAAGGAATCTTAACAACTATCCCCAAACAAAAAGCCGGCTCTCATTTTAACAGTAGAGCCTTCATAGAGAAAGAAGCACCTCTCCTATCTCCAAAAGCAACACTAATAAACATTAACCTTATGATTTGGCAAAATTTGACTTTATGGCCTCTTGTTTGAGTTTTTATGCTTCAAAGAGGTTTAGTCTAACAGGCAATTTGACAGAGCAAATGCCACAACTCTGATTTACTAACCCTGCTATGGCTCTTCACTTACTGATTACAGCTTAGAACATGATTTTCCAAACCCATTAGCTATAAACTAAGTGAAGAAACCATAACATCACTGCAATCCATCTACCCAAGAATCTCAACGTGCATCAACACCCGAAAAAACAACATTTCCCACCAAAAGAGCAAAATCCCCACTATCGTTCAAGAATGAAAATTCCCAAGAAATCACTCCTAACACATCACACTTTGGATCGACTAATAATGTCGAAAAGGTCCCGCACAACCACACACCCAGAAAGCAAAATCGGTAAATGTTTGAACATGGGTCAAAGTTGCAAGCGAAGTGTTTGAAACAAGTTAGGAAGCAGCCGACCTGATGAACCACCTGGAGATCAAAGGTTGCAAGCCGTACTGGAAGGTGAGCAAGAGCGAGTAGAGCCAAATTCTTGCGCTGTTGGCGCTTGAATTCTTCACGGACTGCGTCGATTTCGGGGAGGTCGCCATTCGAAAACGAGCCTCCTTTTTCCCTTGGGTTGGCGACTCCGGCGACCGATTATTTGTGTTCAAGCAGAGGAAGTAAACAGCGCCAATTTGTGATTGTTGGTTATATTTCCATTTAAGAAATCTTTAACCTTAAGGGCGCGCATGAATATCATTTCTATTCCCGGAACGATTTTATCAACTAAAAAATACGTTTGATAACTATATAATTTTTAAATTTTTGAAATAAAAATTCGTTTAATAATATCATAAAATTTCTATTCCCTAACCCTATTTTCGATGGAGGTTGTCGACGATCGGCGATCGACGATCGCCGATCGACGACTGACGAGAGGCCACTAGCGACAGTGACCAGTGATTGATGGGAGGTTGGTGATTGACGACTGACGGCGACGGCGACGGCGATCGACGAGAGGTGGCGACCAGTGGGAGACGGCAATGGTGGCCAGCAACCGACGAGGATGAGTGAGAAATAAGTAGCAAATTATTTCGAGTTTTTGTTTTTAAAATAAAAAATTAATTTTTTTAAATTCTCATTTTTCATCTGAATCTATTTTTTAGCCAAAATTTTTGCATGAAAATAAATAAAAAATTACAGTGCATTGTCAAACGCATTTCTATTTCAACCTATTCCTTAAAATAAAAAAAATTGAGAAACAGAATGATATTCATGCACACCTAAAAAACAAATGATTAATCGATATATATTATTTTTATCATAATACCGATCACATCACTTTGTTTTTCTTTTATCATAATGTTTATCAAATATCACCGTTTTCATCGGTGACATATTGACGTGACAGTTTTAAAAGCACTGTCTTTTTTTTAAATGTAATTTTGCAACGAAAGCTTTTTATTGGTATTTATATTATTTATTTTGGCGATTCTATGCAATATTTTTCTGAATTTTCACAACATCGTGGAAAAATTCAAAGTCAATAACATGCTTAATTTATAAGCGCAATTAATACAAATGATTAATCGATATATGTTATTTTTATCATAAAAAAGGTCATCTCACTTTCTTTTTCTTTTATCATAAGTTAACATTTACGTATTAATCGCTATATATATATATATATATATATATATATTATTTTCTGATCCGAGAACACAAATGATTGGCGTAATGTTTATCAAATATCACCGTTTTCATCAGTGACATATTGACGTGACATTTTTAAAAGCACTGTCTTGTTTTTCTTCAAAATGTAATTTTACAACGAAAGCTTGTTATTGGTATTTATATGATTTATTTTGGCGATTCTACGCAACATTCTTTCTGGATTTTCACAATATCGTGGAAAAATTCAAAGTCAAGAACATTCTTAATTTATGAGCGCAATTAATACATAAGGTTCCAATTTCAAAACCACAAATGAAATTATTCATTTATCCGTCGAAATTTAGTAACTCGCTTTTATCGCTTAACTTATTTTCTCCGGAGACGGCTAGTGTTGGAATCATGTCGAACATCATTATAGAAACTCCATAGTCCTCTTACAAAAAAGTTAATTGAAGCAATGCATTAAGGATGCCTGTGTTCATATCTTTTACAATAATTTCTTTCGAATTTCGTAAGGAAAAAAAAAAGAAAGGAAAAAGTTATATCTTGATGTCTTCAGTATTTTCTAAAAGGAGAGCATTACGGCGCAAGCTTGCTTGATAAAAGCATCAAGAAATTTTTTTATTTTATTTTTATTTTTTAAAAGGAAAAGAGAAACCAAATATTTACAGATATAAGACAAAGGAGAGAACAAACATGATGCCTAACTGAGTTTTGGTGCACTCTTGCTACATAAAGGGTAAGATGCAAAACATGTAGAGGACTATACAACAGATAGAAACAAGGGTTAGCAGGTGGCAATACCACATTCACTCAAAATTGTCTGGAAGTGTGATCACCCTAACCCCTGCGAGAAGACCCACACAGGACCCAAGGCCATTGATCGCCTGGTCATTGCGATGATCAACGGTGCACCGGGTCTAGGCAAGTATTTCATCACCCAGCGCCAGCACAATACACAATCAGATGTCATCAGTGCTCCCCAACCACCACGCTTCAGGTGACTGGTTATCGGAAAGTTCAGCTCCTGATTCAAAAGGTTACCATCGGCAAATCCCAGGAGACTCCATTCGGCTAAGAGCAAGCATTTCTTCGTACTTGGAAGCATATACGAAGCCCCACAACTGCAAAACATAGAAGAGACTGAACATAAGGAGGCCAAATAAGCTAAAATCTATGACAAATGCTGGGTATAGAAAAACTAATTATAAAAATCAGTATAGTAAATGATGTGGCAGACTTTTTGGTTTTCACCTATAGTCTGTCACAAGGCTTAGTAATACCAATTCTATTGACAAGTCTTAGTATGTTTAGCGTTACTTAAAATTCGTGCAATTCCCTTTTCAAAGCACACTAGCATGCATGTCATAGAGCTTGCCTACCTCAACTTCCTTTACTTCAAAGTCTTGAGAACGTGCAAGACAAGGATTCCCATATGTTTCTGATACTGAGCTCGATCCATTTAACCTAAACAAAAATGAACAGCAGTGGTGAGTTCTCTTCTAAAGGAAAGCAACAAGACATAAAATAAAACTTCGAGAGTACAGAGAGGGGTAAAGAAAATGACAAGGAGCGAGAAAAGAAGTCTCACAGGTCGCCATCCAAATAGATTGCAAAGTGGCCACCCCCACCAATCGCTAAAAAGTCAGAGGAGCACAGAGTGTAATACCGATTGGCCCCTGTTTATATGTATTGTCAGGATGCATGCACCATGGCAACTGTGCGTTTCTAACCATTGCTGCGGGGAAGGAAATATAAAGTAGAGGAACGAAACTTGGTAGGGCAAACTAAACTAGCACTTCAAGGCAGGAACCATGAATATCCATCCAGGGAGACATGCACAACTCTTGCTATTTCATTTTTTTTTTAAAACATTTATCGAGATCGAGAGAGAGAGAGAGAGTAGGAAATGAAAGAATCACATTTTAGGAACAGATAACATTTTCTAATTCTTGAAATTGACACCTAATTTTGGGCAAGCTATACAGTGTTTTAGAGCTAGGTGAGTCTAGATACGCCTTTACTTTTTACTTACACTAAATTGCGTAGCGCATGCACTTTGACTATCTTTTTAAGTACTAAACACCTGAAACTTTCACAATATACAAATGTTGACGCTTAAATTCATGCATATGCTATATTTTACTAGAAAAATCAGAAAATAATTTAATTCTAAACAGACAAGCCCTAGATTTTTTATCTGAATGGACCCGTGATGATCCTATTTGGACCCTGTTAGAGATATAAAAAGGGTATAATGGTCTTTTGGTTATGTAAGGTTTATTTTGTATATATATTGAGTTTATCAATAAGAATTTGTACGTTCTCTTCTCTACTTTTCACATGGTATCAGAGCATCGACCTATATCGTCCATCTCTTCCACTTTCCTTCATCTCCATCTGTCATCGTCGCTGTCATAGATCACGCAAGACCCATCCCTAGCAATTGCAATCGCAAGTCCGACGGGACCCACTCCTGGTAGTCGCAGCGCGACTCCTCTCTGGTAGTCGCGGGTCGCGCGTGACCCACCCTTGGTGGTCGCAGCTCCAACACAACCTCGACCACACCCTGGTGGTCGCAGCTCCGATGCAACCTCTCCCTGGTGGTTGTAGTTGACGGCATGACCTTTTTGGTTGCTGTTCGTCGAAGGCGCGACCCTCCCGGTGGTCGTGGTTGACGGCGCGACCCTCTTGGTCGCTGGAGATTGAAGCGCGTTGCTGATTGAGGTGAGATCTTCTTGTTGGAGTGAACGGGTGGTCGCTGGATATGAGGTAGAGTTTTCTGTGTGAATGGGTAATTCTGTTAAGTACGACCCCCCCTCCTCGTTCTTTTTGTGCTCCCTCCTGTGCAAGTGATAACTGGATCTCCTGATTTTTTGGTATTGAGTTAAGGATTTTGTTTGATGAGTGAAATTGGTGTTACTAAGTTTACTTGTTTCTGGTTGTGGTGAATGCTGATGTCGGGTATGGTATTAGAAGAGGAATCGAATTTTATTGTGCTGGCTTTGGCTGAAATTGATGTCCTGAGTGTGATATTTGGGGGTATTTCGTGGCTGTAGCATTTTGGTGGAGCTTTGCTGATCTCGTGATGCATTAAATTATTGAGTTGATCTAAAGTGATTATCAGTTATAAAGGCTGATCCTGAGAAGAGTGAGAAGAGCGAAAAGTGTAACAATGTGACGACTGAGGTAATTTCCTCTTCGTCTTCTCGAATTACTGATAAGAAACTTGAGGGTATGTCTAATTTTCAACAATGGAAGAAGATTGTTAAGTTTGTTTTGACGGGTAGAAATCAGCACATTCATTTGATTGGAACTAAACCTGCTGATGATGTAAATTGGGATGTTATTGATGCACGTCTTATGGGCCAGCTTTTGAACTCAATGGAGAGTAATATCGTAGATTTGGTAACTCATATTGATACCGTCAAAGAATTGTGGGAGTATCTGGATGTATTGTATTCTAGCCAGAACAATATTTCTAGAATATATGACCTATCCCAGGAGTTTCACCGTTGTGAGAGCAAGGGGCGTTCCATTGATCAATATTTTGCTGATTTTAATCGTATGTATGAAGATTTGAATGCTCTTCTTCCTATTTCTTCTAATGCTGAACAAATGCGACTTCAAAGAGAGCAATTGGCTGTGATGAATTTTCTAGGAGATCTTGGTTCAGCATATGATGTTGTCAAGTCTCAAATTCTTGGAGGAGAGACTATTGGATCACTTCGGGATACATATGCCCGAGTTTTTCGAGCATCTCGTGGTTCTTCTCAAAGCACCACATCTGTTGTTGATGGTTCAGGTCTTGTCTCTCAATCTAGAGCTGGTGGAGGTAGGGGTGATGAAGGAACTCGAGGATATAGTGGTCGCGGTGGCAGAAGCACGGGAACAGGAAGAGGCCACGTACAAAGACAGCTTTATGGACAGTGTCAAATCTCTACTGAGAGTTCTGGGGCTATACGGACTTGTCATTATTGTGGAAGGCCTGGTCATATTCAGAAATTGTTACAAACTACATGGTAGACCAGGACAACAACTGCAGTTTGCCAATGCTGCATCTAGCATTGATTCTTTGTCCCTATCACAATCTTCCCAGGGCAATGTAGTGGTTATGTCAGATGAGGAATTTGCACGTTACAACCAGTCTCTGGTTTCACAGCCTCCTCGTTCCACTGCTACTCTAGTCCAGACAGGTAATTCTACTGCATGCATTTCAGCTAATTCTCGTTCTTGGGTGATTGATTCAGGGGCATCCGATCATATGTTAGGTCTTTCAGGTATATTTTCCTCTCACTTCTTCATCGTCCAATGTTACTTTAGCTAATGGCTCATCTTCTCAAGTTCAGGGAGTTGATACAGTTCATCCAACTCCTTTGTCATTATCCTCAGTACTTTATATTCCAAAATTTCCTTTCAATCTCATGTCTGTTAGTAAATTGACCAAACACTTTCAGTGTTCCGTGACTTTTTACCCCGATTCATGTATTTTTCGGGATTTGGCTATGAAGAAGACGATTGGTAGAGGACAAGAGACGGGGGGGGCTATATGTGCTTGAAGATGCTCCTTCCATTGCTTGCCATAGTATAACCACTCTACATCGGATTCATTGTCATCTTGGACACCCGTCGCTACAAAGTCTTCAGAAATTGGATTCTAGTTTTCAGTCTCTTTCTACTTTAGAGTGTGAATCATGCCAACTTAGCAAATTGCATCGTGTTAGTTACCCGCCTCGAGTCAATAAAAGAGCAGAGTCTACTTTCTCATTAGTTCATTCAGATATATGTGGTCCTTGTCATTTGGTTTCTAATTTGGGTTTTAGATACTTTGTTACTTTCGTTGATGATTATTCTCGAGTTAATTGGTTATATTTAATGAAAAGTCGTTCGGAATTATTTTCTATATTTCGAGGCTTCATTTCTGAAATTTATACCCAATTTGGTGTTCACGTCAAAATTTTGCGTTCTGATAACGCTAAAGAGTACTTTTCTGCACCCTTTTCTGACTTTATGACTCAACATGGTATGATTCACGAATCTTCTTGTTCTTATACACCTCAACAAAATGGTGTAGCTGAAAGAAAGAATAAACATTTACTAGAAGTCACCAGGTCCATGTTATTGAGATGAAGGTTCCTAAAACCTTTTGGGCTGATGTTGCTCTTACTGCATGTTATCTTATTAATCGTATGACTTCTTCTATTTTACAAGGAAGTATTCCTTTCTCCACTTTGTTTCCCAATCAGCCTTTGTTTGCCTTACCACCCCGTACCTTTGGTTGTGTCTGCTTTGTTCGTGATCATCGACCTAGAATATCAAAACTTGATCCCCGATCCATTAAATGTATGTTTTTGGGCTATTCTCGTACTCAAAAAGGCTATCGTTGCTATTCCCCAACCTTGAGGAAATACTTTATAACTGCTAGTGCTTCGTTCTTTGATTCTACTTCTTATCATGAAGTTCTACTCACTGTTTCTGAGATGGATGAAGATTTATATGTGGCTATTATTCAGTCACCTACTTCAATTGTTTCACCAGTGTCTACACAAGAATCTCCTCCTCTCAAGGTTTATACACGGTGTCCTCGAGCAGCCACTGATCCCCCTAATGCTCCCGTCACTACTACGTCATCTTCATCTCCAGATCTACCTTTAGTTAATCCTCAAGTAAATATCTGATCTTGATCTTCCTATTGTTCACCGTAAAGGTACACGTGCTTGCACTCAACACTCAATTGCAAACTTTGTCTCACACACTTCTGTCTCTTCCTCTTTTCGATCCTGTCTATCCACTGTTGATCAATATCCTATCCCCAAGTCTGTAGCCGAGACATTACAAAGCCCTGGTTGGAGGTCAGCTATGGAAGAAGCATTGGAGGCATTAGAGGTTAACGAAACTTGGGACTTGGTGCCTCTTCCATCGGGCAAAACAGCTATTGGTTGTCATTGGGTGTATGCTGTGAAGGTTAATCCCGATGGTTCTCTTGCTCGCCTGAAAGCAAGACTTGTTGCAAAAGGATATGCTCAGGTTTATGGGGTTGATTATCTGGATACTTTTTCTCCCGTTGTTAAACTCACATCTGTTCGTATTTTGATCTCTCTTGCTGCTACTTATAACTGATCTTTGTTTCAGCTTGATGTAAAGAATGATTTCTTGCATGGTACTCTTGATGAGGAGGTATATGTAGAGCAACCTCCCGGATTTGTTGCTCAGGGGGAGTCTGGTGGATTGGTTTGTAAGTTAAAGAAATCATTGTATGGCTTGAAGCAGTCTCCACGAGCATGGTTTGGAGGATTTTCTGAAGTTTTACTTTCATTTGGATTGTCTAGATGCGAAAGTGATCATTCTTGCTTTTATAAACATTCAGGAAGAGGCAAGATTTTCTTGATTGTATATGTTGATGATATTATCATTATAGGAGATGACTCGACTGGTATAGATGAATTAAAAATCTACCTCAAGCAACAATTTCAAACCAAGGACTTAGGAAAGGTGAAGTATTTCCTAGAAATTGAGGTGGCACGGTCAAAGAAAGGTATTGTATTGTCACAGCGGAAGTATGTCCTGGATTGGCTCACTGAGACAGATATGTTGGGATCAAGGCCTCTTGATTCACCTATGGAATAAGGAGTTAAATTGATAGCTGATGCAGGAGAAATTTTAGATAATCTTGAGAGGTATAGAAGACTGATAGGTAAACTGAATTATCTGACAGTTACTCGACTAGATATTGCTTTTCCAGTTAGTGTGGTAAGTCAGTTTCTGTCTTCCTCTCGTACATCTCACTGGGATGCAATTATTCGAATTTTGAGATACCTGAAGAAGGCTCTAAGGAAAGGAATTGTTTATCAAAATCATGATCACAATAGAGTCGAAGGATTCTCTGATGCAGATTGGGCAGGGTCTCCAAATGATAGAAGATCAACTACTGGCTATTGTACTTTAGTTGGAGGAAATCTAGTGTCGTGGAAGAGCAAGAAACAGAGTGTTGTTGCCTGTTCAGTGACATGTGAATTAATGTGGATTCAGCAGCTTTTGACTGAATTAAGCTTTAAAGCTTCGGCTCCTATGATTTTATGGTGTGATAACAAGGCAGCAATACATATAGCTCCTAATCCTGTGTTTCATGAAAAAACAAAACACATCGAGGTCGATTGCCACTTTATTCCAGAGAAGCTCCAGAGTGGAATGATTCTTCCTACTTATGTTAGAACTGGTGAACAACTTGCAGATATTTTTACTAAACCTTTAGGTAATGGGAGGATGAGATATATTTGTAACAAGCTGAGCATAATTGATGATTGATATTTATGCTCCAGCTTGAGGGGGAGTGTTAGAGATATAAAAAGGGTATAATGGTCTTTTGGTTATGTAGGGTTTATTTTGTATATATATTGAGTTTATCAATAAGAATTTGTACGCTCTCTCCTCTACTTTCCACAGACCCAATTTCAATTGATGAGCCTCAAATTCATGGTTTCATGCATTGACATAACGACAATGTCTACAAAACTTTTTTTCAAACTCAACAAGTTCTGCTGCTCGACCGCCGATCCTAACTAGTTTGGAATAAATGTGTTGTTGATGTTGAATAAGTTCTACTGCTGAGTTAAGAATTTTCGCATAAAAGGTCTGCGACCATTATCAAGCACAAGCTAATGCGGCATAAAAACTCGTCAACCGCAAAAGAATAATTTTGATGCAAACAAATTAGAGCCATAGATAGCTTGACAAAATAAATTCCTAGATGAAAGGAAGAGGAGAAATTAGTACCTGTAGGGCGGTATACAACTGGATGACCAGGTGCATCTGTGAAAACAAAAGTGCTATTCGTTCCCTGTGGAAAATCTAGGGTGAATAATGATCTATGTTGCGGAATATTTCAAACAATGAAACTCATGAGTGCCCACCTGATATTTTCTCTTATTGTTTGGTCTAAGTGGTGCCTCAAGTAAGCTGCCAAATACTGCACCTTTACGGTCCCCAACTATCTGGGTGAGCATTCACAGGTCCATAAGAGTTCTTTCAAGAAACATACAAAGAGAGAGAATAAAGCATCAAAGAGGCCAATTATATAGATATTGTCAAAATTGCCATTCAAATTTATAAAGTGAAGCGAAAGATTTTATCATCTCAAACAAACCTAATAGAGCTCACATGCATGAGAACCCACATTCTCAGGTTACTCAGCAAAAATACTGTTTGGGACATTGGAAGTACTTGTATCTGAGAAACTACAATGCAGAATTGTCAGTAGCAGTTCATACTTTAACTTTTCATACACTACTGTATTGTGATGTGCTCCTGTGGATTGGCTATTTAAGGTGTTTGACAATATCTCCAACCTCCATAATGACTGAGAAAAGTGTCTTTAAGAAAAGAATTATTTTTGTTGACATAAAATCAGGGTCTTAAAAAACTCTCAAAGCCATAAAAAGTACTTATAAGGTGCTTCGTAAAAGCCAAGCAAAAGATCACCATTTCTAGTTTGGACCTCTAATTTGCATGTGAGTCATCAAGCAAAACATATTATTCTGTATGCTAAAGTATGTGACTAACTCTCATACTCATGCTCTTCAGAGGCAAAGACATGAATAGTATGAACGCATTTCTAGACAAAAAATACTAAGATTTTTACCAGCAAGCTGAGACCAGGCCAAAGCATGCTTCTTCTATACAAAGTGGCAAGTGATATGCCATGCCTCCATGTACTGTCACATAAAATTTAAGAGGCACTTCTTTAATAAGATGAAATGAGACACCAGTTATAGGAAAGATGCAAACTGAAACAAATATGACCATACCTGTACAGCAACAACCATTTTCTCCCCTGAACGAGTGCAGGAAGTGATGTATAAAGTACACCACGTGTTTTCTCTGAAAGCAACAATGAAGGTTCTGACGTATCTGGAACATCAGTCGACGCGACAGGCTCTGTCTCATTCTGCAAATGCCTCATCTCAACTCCAGGAAGCATAACTTCATTTACATCGCCACACTTCATGTCACCATCGCCTTTCTGTTCTTGATTCCGGTACCCAGCAATCTTTGCTGCCTGGTTAAAAGCTTTACCCAATGATTGCTTCCCTTTGGAGAACAAGCTTTTCTTGCCACCACTTTCCTTCCTAGGCATATCAGATGCTTCTTTTGGTACAGCAACCACTTCACCTTTCACTTGCCCATTATCATTTTTCCCTTCAACATTGGGATCGTCTCCAGGCTCAGATGATGTCAAGAGAGAGTAAAGAAATGCTGTGAAAGACGATGTATCAGGACCACCAACTAAATCCTCTGAACCCTCTTCTCTGATTGAATCTAGTTGGCTTCTTCTAGAGTCACTGGCGTTATCCTACAAAAATAGGCAACTATGTGATGTAATCTTTCGACAGCAAAAACCATCGTACACACCAGAAGTAAAGAAAAACTGCTGTTTAATGCAGATGTTGAGTAATGCCAAATCATATCTTATCTAGGGTCTAAAATCTCTTCATACATTATCTTAAGCATGTAAATACAGAGTCTGCAATTTATGACCAAAGGAATTCATTGGCATGCAATAGTACCACAGAAAACCTCTACGATTGAGTTTTTCAGGTGTCTCGACAAAGAAGTGTGTAGCTGTCATCTACTTTGAGTGACTCTACATAAACCAGCAGAAATTATCACATATCTAGTATACACGACAAAACATAATCAGCACAAGTCGACAAAAAAAAGAAAAAAGATGATCTTGCCTATCTATAAAATCTTCAGAACCGTCTATCGGGCTCTGTTTTGCTTGACATGCATTATCCCATTAGATAATGTGTGAGTTGCGAGGGCAATTTAACAACTTAGTTGACAGCATATCATCCCAAAATAGCTTCACCAATTTTTGTTGTGGTTTTCTATTACGCACAGACACCAAACAGGCGAATACAGTATAGAAACTCGGCAGATGGAGTGTTTTCAGCAATCGTTTCCTAGATAAGCCTTGACTTCTAATGGCACGACCCATCAGCAGTAACGACTTACGCGAATCGGATGTAATCCCTATCGAGTCACACAGAAGCGCGGAATTCACCCCCGGACCATCAAGAAAACACAAGTCGACGAACCCACGAATCACGAAAGAGAAAACTTCAAGCTCTAGAGCAAACAAAACCCTGTCAACGAACCTCGGCAACAGACGTTTGACCGACTACGAACAGGACGGCAATTCAATAATGGGGCCAAAAACAGAAACCCAAATCGAAAACGCCCATAAAAAAGCTTCAAGAAAGCAGCTGAGACAGGGCGACTCACAGGGGATTGAGAGGGAGGAGAGGGCTTGGAGGAAGGTTTATCAGAGATTGGGTTGAGAAGAACAGTGGTGAGGTCAGAGACGAAGTGCGCAGCTTTACTCCTCAGCGATCGTTGCCTACCCATTTTCAGGACAAACAGAATCACTCCCGCCCAGATATTATCCAAGGACAGTGCGATGAACTTGCCCCGACATATTCCCACTTCCCAGAATAAACCAAGAGAAATTTCCCTTCTTGATTTTCTTCTCCTCCCACTTAGCTCACTTTGTTTCTCTCTTTCCTTCTACCCTCTTGACTTCCGCTGATCATGAAAGAAAAGAGAAGAGATCTTTCCTCGGTTTCAGGTAGCAAATGAACTGGAGGAGGAAGACGACGTTTTCGCTCCCATGTTCCAACTCGGATCCGTGCTGATCGGTTAGCGGGGCACCGTCAATGCGTTTTCTTCAAGAAGTGTGCGATTGGAACGCACGCCAAATCGCCTAGCCGTTCGATGAAAAAGGCCAGAAGCTTCTCCTCAAGAAACAAGCGAACACGAGACGGCCTAGTCCTGAGCGGGCTCAGGCCCGACCCGGATAGATCTATAGGTCCAGCCATTGGGTCCGCCCGACCCAACATCAGCCTTAAAGGATATGTTCGGGATCACCTAGGTGAGGAAAATGAAAGGAAAACGTCCACAAAATTAAAAATCTTTATCAAGTTTTTTGCTATGCTATTAGAAAAATGTTCCGTGGGGGGCGTATTATGGATGTTCACCATTCCTATTAAGTTTGAATCTTTTCCATCCAACCGACTCCCTAACAAAACTTAAATCTAAGATATTTTCCACGTATAATTATTCATCTTCTTCTAATTGCATGCTTTTCTTAATGAATTCTTTGTTTTATTTAAGGGTAAATGGCGCAAATGATCTCTAAAATTTGACCCGACGTGTAATATAGTTCATGGACTTTAGCACAATATGCAATGTCGCCTCTTAAATTTTAATTTATTCAGTGAAATCACTAAACTTTTGATGCATGTTCAAATTAGTCACTGAACCATTATTAGATATTGTCTCGAACTTGAATTATTGGAAGGGCGATATTGAACGCCTTTATACAGTTTAGAGGCTGAATTAAATATGTACCAAAATTTCAATAAGCACGTCGAACAAATTAAGCTAAAGTTCTTGATTCATATTACACCTTTGGTCAAAGTTTATAGAATCACTTGTCTCATCATCATTTCAATTAACGATCCAAAGTTTATTCTTGCTATGAATTTCTTGTACACGCGCAAATGCATATGCACTTTCGAGAGTTGTATATGGTAAAAATAACATTATTACTAATAAATAAAAGAAATCCTCTTCTTTCACCGTCCATCGTGCCCAGTGCACACAATTCCACGTTATCCATTTCTTTCTCCACTGGATCGAAAAATAAAAGAAAAGAAAATCCCTTGCTCCCGAATCTCGAGCAAGTGAGCTTATTTCTCATGGATACGCATGGGCAGATACCTCCGACTATCATATGAACGCGATTATAAATAATGGATATCCTCTTCGGGAAGTGAGGAATGAGAGAGAGATCCAAGGTCGAATAAAATATAATTAATTTCGAAAAACGCAAAAAAAAAAAAAAAAAAACCGAAAGGGGCTCTCTTCTGGGACATGCTGACAATGGGCATGGACCGACGTGCCTCCAAAGAGCAAAGCAACAAGAGATCAGTCATAATTTGACAATTAGCACTAATTAATGAAGCAAAAAAAAAAAAAAAAAGGTTGGCAACTTTAAAGCCAAAAGTGGGGTGTGTACGTGGCAATATTCAATTCAGATCCGCATTTTACAGCAATCAAAATCCCACCCGCTTGGGCCCACCATCCTAATAAGATGAAATAAAGACGGGAGAAAATCATATCCTAAACCTGAATTTGGTAATAATGTATTCATACCATAGTCAATAATCTCTTCATTAGGTTCAATCATTTTTACGTCACAATCTTCCTGTAATATTTCGCTGTCTGTCCGTATAAAGCCTGGCACATCCTCGTCTTCGGTTCCTCGCGACACCACCTACTCGCAGAGAGAGAGAGAGAGAGAGAGAGAGAGAGAGAGAATGGCGACTCTTACGGTGCCACCGTCGGTTCCGTCTCCGGCTGAGGATGCCGAGCAGCTTCAGAAAGCTTTCGCAGGTCCTCCATTCATCATCATCTTCATCTTCTTCGTCATCATCGTCGCCGACTTTTTTCTGTCAACTTTTGTGTTGCTCTGAACATTTTTGACTGTGTTGGTTGGTTCTCTTCGAACTGTTTGTTTCGTGCTTCTTTGATCCTCGTCGGTTGCGGGAGATCGGATGCTCTTCTGGGTTTTTATATCAGCACAATGTGTGTCCTTCTCTTATTTGTTCGGATGGATCTATGATTCCGTATCCTGCTGCCAAGTATTCTTTTTTCCCTGATCAATGGCGTAGATTGGTAATTCCTTCCGATCAAGGATAGTTTTTAGTACTGGACATCCCTTTATCCGCGTTGCTACGATCGATCTTGTCTTGCGAGTCCCATCTTTGTTTCTGCTACTGGATGAGCTAACCAAGAAAACAAAAAAGATGAGGAAAGAGTCATTTCTGCAGAGTTCATTTGACTGGTTTTAGCGCTCCCGCACATGGAGTTTGGTAGTGATTACGTGCTTTCGTAACACGAGGTCAGTGGAAAAAGTTCAAGGACGATGTTGAATAATTGATGAAAGTTCTGAGACCATTTGTGCTGTAATCCCTTTTTCTGGGGTTTGATCCATGGCCCGGGCTGCCCTTCTATCATATGTGTTCACGGCGCATTTTTGTTCATTGTGGTGGTTGCTTAGTGAGCAAATTCTTTAGCTGTGCGAAAAATTGTGTTTGCAGGATGGGGAACGAATGAAGATCTGATCATATCCATACTGGCTCACAGAAATGCAGTGCAGCGGAAGTTGATCCGGCAAACCTATGCCGAGACATATGGGGAAGATCTTCTCAAAGCGCTTGACAAAGAACTCTCTAGTGACTTTGAGGTCAGTTTTCTATCCTCCAGCGTAAACAGTCTTTCCTAAAGCCGGTTCTTACTCAGCTGTAGTCCTCTTTGTTTCCCCTGTCCCTTTATTCCATCAAACATCTATCAGAGATCTGTGCTTCTGTGGACCCTGGATGCTGCTGAACGCGATGCGTTCTTGTCCAATGAAGCTACCAAGAAGTTGACTTCGAGCAACTGGGTTCTCATGGAAATAGCTTGTACGAGGTCTTCAATGGAGTTATTCATGGCAAGGCAGGCCTATCATGCTCGTTATAAGAAATGTCTTGAAGAAGACATCGCATATCACACTACAGGGGATTTCCGCAAGGTATTACTAGCTTTTAACCTCATGACAGGATCATCCTGTCTATCAAAGAGATAGGAAGTCAATTTCATGTAGTTGCACCCTGTGGGAATGGAGATGTTACCTCTGCTGTCTAAACTGATGCCTTAAACACACAAAGCCAGAAGCTCGGGGAGAAAAGAAGAAAGATGTTAAAATATCTTCCTAGTGATGTTAAAATATCTTCCTAGTTTGTTAAGTATGCTTCTGATGGCAACTTGTTAGAATCACACACAGGGGAAAGTCTTGGTTCTTTTCTATGCAATTTTATGTGGCTGCATATGACCTTATAGTTTCCTAGCGCTTGACTTTGTTGTTTGGAACTTAACAAAACATGCTTATTGCACATGCATACACTGCAGCTGCTTGTTCCTCTAGCAAGCACCTTTCGGTATGAGGGGCCTGAGGTGAACATGGCATTGGCAAGATCAGAGGCTAAGATACTGCATGAGAAGATCCACGAGCAGGCTTACAATCATGATGAGCTCATTAGAATTGTTACTACAAGAAGCAAAGCTCAGCTTAATGCAACCCTCAATCACTACAACAATGAGTTTGGGGATGCCATCAACAAGGTATCCTACTCATTTTCTCCATAGCTACGTACTACAGTATTGCCAAATTTATAATGTTGTCAAGTGGATCTTGTTCCGGAAACTTGAACTTAACTAACCAAAGGATTCGCCCTGGGCTCTCTATTCTTGGGACTAACTTTAGAATTCATGAAGTTGCAGATTGTAATGAAGTTGCACATGCGTCTAAAAGCAAGATGTTAAAGTGTTCCCACAATACTTCTTTACTTCTCTGGATGTTTGGCATTGCACATGTCTTTAGAGATGTAATCTGCTATATAGAGTTACCCTTGAATGTGAGTTTTTGCCAAGTGAATTGCCAGGGTTAAGATTTCTTCTTGATACAGGCTCCTTCCCCGCAATTTTTCCTGTACTGATAGATGAGGACGGATGAAAGATCCTTTACATCCGATGCCTAGCTCAGTATCGATCATTGCCATATATTCCAAACTTGACAATCCATATTCTTGGGGATCTAATGGAGCAAGCTTAATGTTTTGATAGCCTGAGTGAGGATTTTCATCCTTAGATATTTCGTTATGCAAGAGAAGCTGAAAGCACCATATGGAAGGACTAACTTAGGTGGACGTAACTTTGATCTGCAAGTTGGCTAGTTGATTTCTCTGATATATAAGTGTTATGACCACTCTTATGGTATCACTAGATATTTTCACCTTGATCTGCAAGTTGGCTAGTATGTCAGATGTCAGCTGTGGAATTTCTTACAATTTCTTAGTAGAGATTTCTATGCAGCTGACCCTGAGAGATTGCTTTGGTGCTGTAATTACCTGGAGACCTGTGTGTGCAGGATCTGAAGGCTGATCCGAATGATGAATTTCTCAAACTGCTGAGATCAGCAATTAAGTGCTTGACTTGTCCAGAGAAGCACTTTGAGAAGGTTCTGCGTCTGGCCATCAACAAGCTTGGAACAGACGAATGGGCTCTTACTAGAATAGTCACCACTCGTGCGGAAGTTGACATGCAGCAGATCAAAGAACAGTACCTCAAAAGGAACAGTGTTCCTCTAGATCGGGCGATTGCAAATGACACATCTGGAGACTACAAGAAGATGCTTCTCGCTTTGGTTGGACATGAGGATGCTTGAGCGAGACTCGTGTCTCGGTTTTCTGTGTGTGAGAGATTTAACTGGCTGCGAGATATTTTGCTATGCTGGAGTTGAGTTGAGACCATCTTGTTTAAGGTGTGCTCATGACTCATGTTTGGGGAACTTTTTGCTGGTTTGATATGGTTTTAAGATATCTGTTGAAAGGCGTATCGAGCATCGGTACGGTCATGATAAGCTGGTGTTTTCACAAGTTTACAGTGTGGAAACCACCTTTTCCAGGCGGACTGATAAGTGATTGATTAAGAGGTTTTGTGGCCAATCTTAATCAAATTGTTATCTTATTCTCAATTTTAAAGTCGTAAAACATCATTGTCACGGCTTCGTATGCGAGGGGTGTCCTCAGAGAAAGGATGCAATAGCTGAATACTATCCCTTGAAAGCCACACTAAGCATATGACAAAAGAACAAAGATGTAACAGCAACATAGTCATGAATCTAATGGTAATGCTACATATTGCTCTTTATTTCTCAAGAATCCCAGCAAAATGGTTCTCTAATTATGTAAAGGAATCTGAAAATCTCTCTTTGACACTGATACCTCCATAGGTATAATACACCCAGACAACTGAAAATTGGTAGCCTCAGGTTAAAGTTCATCAGCCGGAGGAAATGATCTCGATGTTTCACAATAGAGATGGGGTACATGGAAGAGGTGGAGTACTTGAAAGAGAGGACATCATTCCCCCCTTCCCCTCCCCCCCCGGGACCGGGGGGGTCGTTCACCAAGCAGTCGTTGTTGCTCACCTGCTTGAATATTCCCAGGTTTATCGGGATGTCGAAGCTAAACGAGCCACGATTGAGGTGGACGCTGCTGACCGTGCAAGCGGATGGGCACAGGATCAACCAAGGAAACTGGAATTCCCCGGGGGTTGGTTGCCGACTGAAGCTTGTTTTCTCGTAATGTCATCATGCGAACAGCTTGCAAATTGGTGGAGGCTGCACTTCACCAAACTTGGATGGCGATGGGAGTACATGATCGACGAGTCCTAGTCGTTGTAGAAGCAAAAAAATCGAAAGGACGAGCACAATTATATTGATGTCAAATTGTCAACAGCACGTAGTTCGATCATCTGTTATGAAAACTATGAGTAACCTCAATCTGATCTACCGTCAATTAATTTTCCACCAATACAAATCGAGTTGTCACCTGGCCGAAGGATTATGGCGATGGCATCATTGATACGAGACGAGTGCACAAGTAAGAACGATGTCAGAATGCGAAAGGAAAAACAGTCATGTTACTTGAGATTATCAGTTAATCCGAGCGACCCATCATGTTGGTTTGACGAGTAAAAAGCAAGAAAAATCATTAGCTCTTTTGGATCAAGTTGTGTCCCGGCAAATCTTTTGCCATCAAAGGCAACAAATATAACATAAACTTATTATGTTGATGGTACACTGCGCGACTAATGTCCGTGCAGAAAATATGTTGGAACGAAGCCATTGATGAATCTCGCAAACAGCCCCAAGCATTCTGTCTGCCTCAGTGACCCGATCCTCCCAGTGAACTGACCGTCGCTTTCTAGTTAAAGAAATTAAGAGAATTATATAAACCCGGAACACCAAAAAAATCATAAGTTTACACGCATTTTCTGCTTGTCAACATCACCGTACACAAATAAGTTTGTCAAAGCAAGCCAATGTAAGAGAAATCAATCTTTAGCCTTTAATCTCAAACTGATACAAGAAGGAAATAGTTGAAAATAACAAGCTTAGATCGGTGGAAAGCGATACCTATAACTATTTCTAGCCCATGTATTGACTAACAAGCTTAGATCGGTGGAAAACAATTTTCTTTTTTAGGGAAATTACTTTCCTTTAACCTCTTTAAATTAGTGAAACCTAACTATTTTTCTTGAAAATGAATTTCACGAAAAATTATTTTCCACTTTATCATGAAATTTTCGGTAAAATAAACAGTCTAAATGGTGTTAACTTGTGCTAGTGGAAAAATCACCTCACCAAATGGTTATAGCAATGAGTTCATTGGCGTACAAGACAAAAATAAGATACCTTGGTGGGTCGAGTTCAAAGGTAATAATAAAAAAAAAACATGGCAAAATGAAAAATGATATTATGTAACTTGAGAATATCAGTTAACTGAGTCATCGATCGTGTCCGGGTTTGACAAGTAAAAACAATGATGACCGGTTGGATCGAGGCCAAGCTTTTCCAGGCAAGAACATTATCATGTCCAGCAAATCTTTCGCCATTAATGCAACAAATATAACATAAAATTATAACTTTAGGCTTAATATCACAGAAAACTCCAAACTTTATATGTTATAACTTTACGGTTAATATCACAGAAAACTCCAAACTGATACATCTGTTATTTTTTACTAAAAGACGATTTGCTCAGATCGTATAATGGCTCGTTTATTTCTTGAACAACAAATGATTTGAAATATATATATATATATATATATATATATATATAAATGATCGATTATATCGCTGAAAACAATTAGTCGGTTCAAAATATTTTCATAATAATTTATATCCAAATATTTTCATTTGAAATCGAAAGTATTTTTTGTTTATTCATTTTTATAGGCGATACATGCGTTTATTTACAAAAAAAAGTTTTCAAAATCATTCTTTTTTCATGAAACATACAGAACCTTATAAAAAAATAAATTTTGACGTGTTCATGTAGTAGAAATTGTACCATGATAGATACGAGGATTATTAGTACAACGGCAAGCAAGATGAGAACCTCCGGGAACGTTTTCTTCAATGTTGTCGTCTCTAAACTCAACCTCTCTCTGAGTATTGTTATAATGAAAAGAGATTACCTACGCTCCTTCCCTGAGTATTATATAGAGACGAGCAATGTTCAGGAAAATGGATAAAGAAACTCGTTGCCAAAGCAAAAGGAGGCTTTTGGCTGAATTCGACACTGCGACTCACTCAAAAGGTAACTTCTTAGAATTACTCTCTAAGAAGTGGTAAGAACTTTTCAAAACTACTCTCTTTTTCTTCCTCGACATGGCAAGCAAGCAGCCTGCACAATTACACTGCTAATTTTTGGTAAAGAGGCTGGCTTCACCACGAGTTTTACTGAGAAAATCTTTAAAAGGGAAAATGTCAAAAAAAAAAAAAGTCCTAAAGTACACATGTTTTCTCAATTAAGGGGTCCAAAATGTAAATTGTATCAAAGAATGTCCTAAATTATTTTTCATGTTTCAATTAAGGGTGCCTTTTGTACTCTTTGTTTTCTGTTTTTTTTTTCTCCTCCCCTCCTGTTCATCATCTCCCTCAATTATGGGCTTTGCTGCTCTGGCGCAAGAGCAAGTGGCCAACCTCACCTCATCGCTCATCCCATCCCCGTGAGTTTTTTTTTTCCAAAATAATACAAAAAAATAAAAATTTACAAAATTAATTTTTTAAAAAATAATCACCATTTTAGGTCTCCCTCGGCAATTTTATTGCCAAGGGAAACCTGGGGGCCCACGGGCGGGCCCCTCTCCTGACTCTTGAAAGGAGTGTTGCGGCTTAAACGACATATGTAACAAAGCCCGAAGAAATGATACACCCAACTTGTGGCATGCGCGGATTACACATGTAAGTTAATCCTTTACCGCCCCCACTCTATACTAATTTCCGATCAGCTGGTGTGGTTGGTGGATAAGATGAGCTGACCCAGGTCGAAGATGACCTGGGGATTGTATTTCCAGATTCTCCACATAGCCAAGATATTTCGGCTGAGCCGATGACGCTAAAAGAAGAAATAGGTGATGATGGATTAGCCATCCCATTGACGAGATTGACTAAAAAGAAAACGAAGTTTGAATGTACGGACAAGTGTGAAAGTAGCTTTCAGGAGCTTAAACATCGGTTGACGACCGCACCAGTGTTGATGATTCCATCAGGACCTAAACGTAGGGAGCTGCAACACTCTCCCTCCCTCGGCAATTTAATTGCTGAGGGAGGATTTTGTTTGTTTGTTTTTTAAAAATTATAATATTAGATTTAAAAAGTATTTAAAATTTTGGGTCTTGCATTTTTAAACTGCCGAGTAAAGTATTTTAATTTTTTTGGTTTACATAAATATTTTTTCGATACCGTCTCGTCGGTTCGCGATCCCGTTTTCAAAAAAATATTTACGTGCCTCGACTTTAACAAAAACAAGCAAGACGACGGCGTTTGCTCGCGGGACTGCGGATCAATCATATTTACGTAAAAAAATATTTACGCGCCTCTCTTTTCTCGAAACGAGGTATGATCGCTCCGTGACCCCGCGAGCAAAAGCTAATGTCGTCGCCTTGCTCATTCACTCGCTTTTCTCGAAATCGAGGGGATCAAAAAAAATTTTTTTACGTAAATATGATTGCTCCTCGGCCCCTCGAGCGAATGCCATCACCTCGCTCGTTTGTCAGACGACGATATTTACGTAAAAAAATATTTGCGTGCCTTGACTCCGAAAAAAGCGAGTGAACAAGTGAGTCGACGGCATTGGCTTTTACTTGCGGGGCCACAGAACGATCATACCTCGCTTTGAAAAAAGCGAGGCGCGTAAATATTTTTTTCCGTAAATATGATCGCTCCGCGGCCCCGCGATCAAACATCGTCATCTCGCTCGTTTTTGTTAAAATTGAGATGCGTAAATATTTTAAATACGCACCTCAATTTTAAATATGATTGCTCATTTTTGTTAAAATTGAGGTGCGTAAATATGATTGCTCCTCGGGGGCCCGAGGAGCAATCATATTTATGTAAAAAAAATATTTGCATGCCTTGACTCCGAAAAAAAAACGAGTGAACGAGCAATGCGACGACATTGGCTTTTGATCGCGAGGCGACGGAACGATCATACCTCGCTTCGATAAAAGAGAGGCGCGTAAATATTTTTTTACTTAAATATGATCGCTCCGCAGCCCTGCGAGTAAACGTCATCATCTCGCTCTTTTTTGTTAAAATCGAGGCGCGTAAATATTTTTTTGACAATTGGATTGCGAACCGACGAGACGGCATCGAAAAAATATATATGTAAAAAAAATTAAAATAATTTACTCGACAATTTAAAAATGCAAAATCCAAAATTTTAAATATTTTTTAATCTAATATTATATATATTTTTATTTTTAAATTAAAAAATAAAAACAAAAAAAAACAAAACCAAGGGCAGTCCCCTGCGGTGGGAGCCGAAACACTCCTTTCAGGAGTTAGGAGAGGGGACCACGAGCAGGCCTAATGTTTCCTCGACAATTAAATTGATTAGGGAGAACTAAAAGGGTGATTATTTTTTTAAAAAAATTAATTTTGTAAATTTTTATTTTTTTTGTATTATTGAAAAAAAACTCCATCCCCGCACATTCAACTCTCACCTCATCTCCTCTCGGTTGACGCTTGAAACGCGCGCGTGTGTATATATATCTCCTTCTCCGTCGGTCCATAATTGCAGATCCAATCCAAGCTCTTTCAATCCTCGAAGCGTTGGAAATGGCCCCTTTTGTGCGCTCCAATTGCAGAAGGGTCGCTCTTGTTCTTCTGTGTTGCTCTTGTTCTTGCGGATTCCTTCGTTTTCTTCCGGGTTAGTGCTGGCTCGGAGCCTCTGGTTCAGAGAGAGCAGCTTCTTCAGGGTGCTGCGAGAAGAAGATTGATGGAAGTTCGAGAAGCAGAGGGCGATGATGACCAGATCATTGTACCCAAAAAGAAGGCCAAGCAGACCACGCTAGCTACCTCGGAGAAGTCCAAGAACCAGACCAAGCTCGCTAAATCCGCTCTCCGCCAAAAACCAGACCAAGCTGATGAAACCCAAATCGAACCTGTCCTCCAAGAACCTAACCAAACCTCTCAAGCCCACGAATTCGACCAAAAAAGCGTCGGCCCCGTCCACCATTGTTGATAAATCGGAGCTCAAGAAGTTCAACTCCACCTTGAAGCTCAAGAAGCTGAACACGACCTCGAAAGCCACCAATTCCACCAAGAGCGCCTTGTCTTCTGTCAAGAAAGGCTCAGATATGGGGAAACTAGCCACACCCAAGAAGAAAACGAAAAAGTCCCAACGCCAAGTCGACAGGAAGCGCAGTCAGTACGACCCCAAGAAACGGAGCAAAAACAGAGGTTCCACCGACCAAGAACCCAAGACGCCCAAGACCCAGAAGCCGAAACAGCCCAACTGGCTCGACTCCGAGGAGGACGACGATCTGTTCTCTGAGTTTCAAGATCTGCCCACCAAGCTCCAGCAAGCCCTCATCCCCGACAAGAGCGATTTCTTGCACAAGTGCCAGAGCAGCACCTCCTATAATCCCAGAGTTGAGAGAGACGATGAACAGGAGGGGTAGAAAAAAGAACAACAAAAAACAAAAGACAGAAAAAGATAAAAATCAGACCCTTTATTGAAACACAAAAAAACACTCTAGGCTTTATATATATATATATATATATACAAATTGCACTTTGGACTCTTTAAATCCCACTTGGCTGGCCATTAAACTTTTTGAACGAAATTTCTTCTGTCTAATCATACGATTTTGAATGAAGTACATATCGACGGGCGCGGTCGATTCAAAGACGGGCTATTGGCTTTTCAAGTGGGTAATTGGATCAATCCCAACAATTGAAGAGCAAGCGTGAAATACACATATCACTTGGTACGATTTTGAACGAAATTCCCTCCGTCTAACCATATATAGTCTTGTTCTTGGAACGGTGGGACCCTTCTTTTGCGTTATTTTCGACGGCTGTTTAAGACCGTCAGAGAAGTATAAAGTAAACTGGGTTCCTGTCGCCTTGGGCTCTTTGATCTACCTCTCTCTTTTGCATACGTTCTTGCTGAATTCATTGATTATTCGCGACTTCTCTTTTGCCTAAAAGCCGTCGGTGCATGGATTTTGGGTTCGTTCTTTTAGCAGGGCAGGCGTTTCCCGATTGCCATCTTTAATTGGCCCTTCAAGAGGCCATCACTTCAACTCGGACAAAATGTACAAGAGATCGAATACGCTAATTCCTTTCCCAATGAGATGGACTCGTTTTTTTTTTGTTTATGTACTTTACAGACGATCGACAATGGTGGTGGCGAAATAACATTACGCCGCAGACAAGAAAGAGCTCGAGTGGTGATAGGATTCGGCGCACAATAACAATGATGTAAAGCATAGCGATAAAAAGAAAATCAAGGCATAATATTTTTATTCTAGTTCACTGTTAAATTAAAGTTACGTGCAGCAGAGAATTCTACTGTAATTAGTACTTCGCATTTTATGTGACATCATTTAATTATAAGTATATTAAAAAAAAGTATCTATATAACAATAAACTATTGAAAAGGGATGAACCCACATAGGCTTGCGAGACGACGACTGCAGAACCTCCTTTTCCTAGTCGCCGTCATCATCCTCGCCGTTGTAGCTGCCCTCGTCAACGTCTTCACCGCCATTGTCTTCCTTGTAGTCGTCGTAATCGTTTACGTCGAAGTCATCACCGTCATTTTGCTGAGGAGAGGGAGGTTTGACAATATCAGTGTAAGGTGAATTAAACGTCTTAAGAAGGAAAGGTCAAAATCACCAAATATCTAATTACACTGCATTAATCCCTAATTTGAACGCCCAAACGCGAGCAACTAGCAAGAGTTTCAATATCAATTTCTTCGATCACGGTGTTTAGTTGTAGCAAGGTCGCAATCTAGAGCAATAACTATCACTAGATTTAAGTTAAGCTTTTCAAGAAATCTGCACAAGTTTTGAATAGAGAACAGAT
This sequence comes from Rhodomyrtus tomentosa, assembly GCA_028455895.1. Lineage (NCBI taxonomy): Eukaryota > Viridiplantae > Streptophyta > Magnoliopsida > Myrtales > Myrtaceae > Rhodomyrtus > Rhodomyrtus tomentosa. The sequence goes on from JAPCWY010000005.1 coordinate 46,685,621, forward strand.
TTCAGCTGAGTTTTAGGTTATTATCGTCTCTTACCTCCTCTTCGGCTGCTTCATCGTCCCATTCTTCCTTGTCCTCCTTGTCATTGCCACTGCCATTGCCATCCCAGTCACCTTCCTCGTTGACATAGCTGTTCTCAACGTTATCGTCCACAGAACTAACTGGGGAAGGCCGGTGAGATGACTGCAAAACCTCATTGTCCTCGTCATCCTCGTCATCCTTGCTACGGTTGTCGCCTTCGCCGTCCTCATCGACATAGTTGTTCTCGGCGTTATCGTCCATGGAACAATCCGGTGATGGCCAGTGAGACGACTGCAAAACCTTATCCAGATTGTCGTCCTCGTCCTCGTCGGCCTTGCTATCGCTGTTGCCGTCACCTTCGCATTCGCCTTCCTCGTCAACAACGCCCTTCTCATCGTCATCGTCCACAGAACAAACCGAAGAAGGCTCGCTAGACGAATGCACATTGTCATCCTCGTCATCCGGACCATAGTCTTCCTCGTGCACATCGTCGTCATCCTTCTTGCCATCGTCATCGTAATCGTCATCCTCCCTATTGTCGCCGCCATCGTCCTCATGCTCATCCTTGTCACCATCATCCTGCTGAGAGAGGGAGGTTCCAAATTATCATATCTCAAATGGATTAAGAGAAAACAGAATGCCCAAATATCATTTGAATATAATCCTTGATTTGAATACCCAAACGCAAACACCTAACAAGAATCGACATAAAGGGTTTTGCTCACTCTTTTTAATCACCCGAAGACGGCTTTCTAAGCATCAATCCAACATAAATCTGTCAGAATTAAGCATCATTCACAAATTTGAATATTTTCATTCCCTCAAAATTGAAAAGAGCAACTGTTAGGCTTTGAACAACTTCTTCATGACTTCCCCAAGACTTAACACAGACGAAGAAAAAAGGAGGAGATCTGATTTAGGAGATAACAGTGGATTTTTGCAAGGATCAAGTACTGATATGATATTCGACCCAAAATCAAAAAAAAAAAAAAAGTGCCGGTATGACGAGGGCCGATTGTCATCTCTGATGTGCAACGAGGGCCGCGGACTCTCGCCGATGCAGCCTGCTGGTCTTACTTTCTTGTTCAAGAATAAATTTTTAGCTTTTTAACTCTTTTAATTGTTCTTCTCTTTTCTTTTAACATTTTTTTCCCTCTAATTTTTAGTTTTTTCTTGTACAAATAGGAAGAAGGATAGTATGAATTCACAGTCAAATGGTTGAGTGATGTAAGATACCTGTGACTTCCCAAGGTGACACACATAAAGCAAATGAAGGTTCCTAGTCAGATGGGGGATTTCTAATGAGATTGTCCGTGGTCGCACGGAAGTTAGAATCATTCTGTTGTCTCTCTTGGTATGAATAGAGCAGAAACGGTAAGCGAATGAAGCAGACGAAACGGTGACGATCCAAAGAGCAGAAAGAAGGCGCGCACCTGTTCCAACAGAGGATCCCCTACTTCCGTTTCGCAGTCGTAGAAAGTTGCTTCGATTTCGGAGTCCGACGCTTGTGCTGTTGCTGCATTCAGGGTCTTCTCCCTGTAAGACTCCCAAGTGATGCTTGAACCATCCGGCCCAGTGTCGAGTAACTCCCCGCAATCCCTCACCTCTATCTGGCACCCCTTTGGTATTTTTGACCTTGATGCATCAGTAATCCTTTCCATGGATCTGCAACTATGAACTTTCAGCTGCTCCAGACGCTCTAACTCGTGCATGCCTTCGACAACCTGCAGGCTCTCGCACCCTACAAGGTCAAACCGCGTCAAGTTCTTCAAGTTCGACAGACCGCCTATCCTTTTAAGTGCCGCGCACTCTTCGACGGAGAAGACTCCCAGCGGCTTTATCGTAGAAGCAAAGTTAATCTCCTGTAGCTCCGGGCACCTCGACAGCCGGAATACTTGAAGCATCTTCAGGGAGCTGGAGACAAGGGACACTCTCCTCCCGCCGTCGGTCGACTCAGGATCTTCTAGCTCGTTGCGCCCTGGCTCCTTGGACTGATTAACCAACCTCTCTAAAGATTTGCAGTCCTCAATGCATAATCCCTCCAACGACATTAAGACACCAAGAAATCGAACTTCGACTAGCTCAGGGCAAGAGGACACCTGGGCTTCTCTCAGTTTTCTTAAACTAGATGGGATCAATAATCTTTTGACGAGTTCGCACCTTCTGATAGTCAATTTTTCCAATTGAGGAAGCGCATCGAGCTGTACCTGTTTCACTTGAGTGCGATCGAGCTCTAGAACTGTCAAGTTTGACGGAAGTTTTTCGAGGGATTGGAAGTCTAGTCCATACAGAGTAAGTTCTTTCAGCAGAGAAAGGGAGCCCACCTCTGTAGGGGGTGCGCGGACATTTAAAAGGGACAGCTGCTGCTTCCTCAGTTTGGATAACATCCCAATCCACTGCAAATCATCGCCACTGTGTGTTATATTTGATGCGGCCTTAGATTCAGAGCCATCAGATAGGAGCAGTTCAACTAGATTAGTAAGGTTTGAGAGCTTAGGGACAGTCCGCAACGAATTGGATCTCAGCCGAAGAGTGGTCAAACTGCTGGGGAGCTCCGGCAACTCTTGAATCTTATGACAATGCTCTAAGTCCAGTGTTTGGAGGCGACCGAGCTCGCTCGTTGTACTGGGCACTTTTGCGATTGGTGTGGATGACGCATTGAGAGATGACAGGCTTGGTAGTCTACCAATGGAATCCGGCAAAGCCGTGATAGGCGTGTGCGACACATCCAACTTCATCAGTGACACTAACTTCGAAACCGAATCAGGGAGTTCGCTCAAGCTATCACAATTCCTGAGAGAGAGGTTCCGAAGATTCGTTAGCTCTCCAAGTTGTTCAGGCAATTTTCCAAGCTTTTGACACGACTCAATACTCAAATCAGTCAGCCACCCCAGTTTTCCAATGGAGCAGTGAATTTCCATCAAAGATGCACATCTAGAAATGGTCAACTTCTGTAAAGCCGAGTACTCGGAAAATGTCGGCGTTCTGCATATCGACATATTATTTTCAAGAGTGAGAACCTTCAGTTTCCTCCCCTCCTACAAAAGCCAATGAAACATCAGGAACGGACAATTGGTCGTCTGAACAAGAAATCGGATTGTTTGTCCTTTGGATCCTCTCACCAAATGAGAAAATTAGACCAAACTGACATACCTTGACGAGGCTCCTGATATGATCATCCGTGAACCCATGGCCAACGAGATCCCCCACAACCACGTTTTCTAGATTCAAATTGGTTGCCTCAAAACGTGGATGACGTTCAGAACTTCCATCAGGGTAAAACAAGCTGATCCATTTCAACTCGGGAAGACAGCCCGCGAAGTCGCCTTGGCAGGTTACGTTGTGCAACCACAGCATCCGAAGACGTGGGAACCGTTTAATTTGCTCCGCGGTGACGGTCATGTGGTTACCAGTCCATGACGAATTTGTCAAAACCAGCGCTTGAACGCTTCTCTTGATCTGCCAATGACATTGAGGAGTAGAAGCAGGTATTTGTCAATATCATACGATTTTAATCCGTTGAAGAGAAGGGGGGGAAAAACGAAACAGAAGATTAGCTCCCAGTTCAGAAACGTGAATCCTCAGTTATGAACAAGGTAAGTGATTTTTTTATTCAAATTAAATTTGGTCATACTTCACCTCGGTTGATCTTATTTCGCGAATGATGTCGTCTGTAGCCCACAATCTGGAGCGCTGTTGATTAGCAATTGCCCTTCCAATATCTCTAAATTGATTATGCATCAATAAGGTATTATCGTCTAAAACCTTTATTGTGCACCTGTTACTAAGGGCATCAATAGCATATTCCGGGCTAAACCCCACAATCTTTCCACGCAAAGACTGGATTAGTCTTATCTTTAGCGGTGAAAAAGCACGCAATATCGAGAAATATCTGTTGTTGATCCGTTTCTAAGGCATCATAGGTAATCCTTAGCTTTCCCAAGACATCGCTATTTGGTGTTTTCCTTAGCTTCTCTAGCATCTCTTCCCATATTTTCTTCTCGTTCTGAAGAAAAAGCAATGAACCTATTGCTTGAAGAGCTGAAGGTAGTCCACCCGCTGTAGAGACGATGTCTTTTGACAAAGTATCATAATCGGCTGGAGGAAAGTCGGCATCAAAGGCATGCCTGCTGAAAAGTTGAAGCGCATCTTTGTCGCTCAATACCTCCATTTCATAAGGCACGATTTCATACTTCAACCCTCTGATCTTCAATACGCTTCTGTCCCTAGTGGTAACAAGTATCCTAGTGCCAGGGTATAAAGAATTAATTCCAATGAGGTATTCGATTTGGTTTCCCTCGTCAACATCATCCAATACAACTAGTACCTTCTTGTTGCTAATCGTTTCTCTAATCATATCGATCCCACGGTCAATCCTATCAATGTGGCGAGCCACTCTAGAATTAGAGATATCGGACAACAATTGTTCTTGCAGCTTCACCAAGCCCTTGGTTTTTGCCATTTCCCTTACACCATCGAGAAAGCTGCAGTTTTTCCCAAACCGAGGACACAGTTGGTTGTAGATGATCTTGGCAAGTGTCGATTTACCGATGCCGCCCATCCCGTAAATTGCGATGACCCGTGCACCACCGGATTGGATGTCTAGTAAACTGTTTATGGCTTCTACTCGATCCTCTATTCCAACTAAATCTCCGGTTACTTTTCTTTCTCTTGTCTTGAGTCTAACCAAAACCTCGTTGACAACAGCCGCGATAAGATCCCCATCGCTGCCAGAAAGTTGAACAGCTTCAATTGAGAGAAGGTAACAGATTCGCAAAAATACAATCGAGCGTTAAAACTCTTAAAAAAAATTACAATCAAATACTAAAATTTGTCACGTTACTGCAATCGAATCGTTCTGTTTTGCACCGTCTAAATTAATGGATGGAAAATATTGACTTGGCATTAAAAAAAATAGGCCAAAAAACTATAATAAATAAAAATAGGTAATAAGAGGCACAAACGGAAAAAAAGAAAAGTGGTAAGAAATTTGATCATCTGTCGATTCTTCATTAAAACTACTCATGGTTTCTCTGAATTGTGTTCTTGATATAGGAGTTTGAAATACTACATGGAACCTCTGCTGGTCATGACTGCGAGCTCGAAGAAACACGAATCACCATGGCCGAACGACGAGCTCGACGAAGATCGAGCGACAATAGCCTCGACCTCGACGAAGCCCCAACCGCAACGGCCAAACTCGATTAAGCTCAAGTGGCCATGGCCACGAGCTCGAAGACTCTCCAGCTGTCGTGGTTGTAAAGTAAAAGAGTGGAAGAATCAAAATATAAAATTCACGGATCAAGTAGGTATTAAAAAAAGCCAAATTGACCTAACCCCCCCCCCCCCCCCCCCCCCCAAAAAAAAAAAAAAGCCAAAGTTCTCCAAAGGAAATTAGGTCAAAACGAAATTAATCCTATTAATTAGTCCCACTAAATTTGGATATCTCATGATTCAAAAAAGACGAAGAAGAATTTGGGACTTTCTATTTAAATTTAGGGATGTTAAGAGTTGAAATATAATTAATGACTCATTTTATCAAATCTATACCCCGATTATAAAAGATAATTTTGACATTCACAGTTAGATGATTACCCTGGAAATTTATTCCGCTCCCACCCCTTGGTGCCATCAACTTCGCTGAGCGTCTGACGCCATGTCTGTACTTCTTCGGAGCTGAACTTCTTCTTCTGATCCTCCATCTTTTGCTCCAAATTTAGTATGATATCGCGGTACAAGGAGGTTCTTAGCTTCACATCGGCAGGTTTCACGTCATAAAAGATGGGCAATATCACCTTCTGGTTCCCCTCTTCTTTAGGTTTAGAGGTGTTCTCCACCATCTTTGTGAGCTCGCGGAGGCACCAGTGACTCGAAGCATAATGTTCGGAGAAAATGGGAATGTAAAGCTTGGAGTCGTCGATTGCTTGTAGAAGGTTGCCACTAATTCTTTCTCCCGGTCGAAGCTCTTCGTTATCCATGAAAACGTGAATCCCCGCATCTACCAAGGCATGGTAGAGGCTGTTGGTGAATGCCCGGCGAGTGTCGGGCCCTCTAAAACTCAGGAACACCTGATACTCACCTCCTAATGGGTTGTTGGTGCTGGTTCCTATCTCTGAGTTCGCCATAGAATCTCACTTCGCACTTAGCGGGTCACTCCTCTATCTCTCTCTCTCTCTCTCTAACAGCTTTTGATGCCTCATGATCTACCACCAGGGGGGGGGGGGGGAAGATGATTAGGACTTCGAGCAAGGAGGACTCTGAAAATATCGTAACGAAAGTGGAAATTGGAATATTCCATTGTGATCTCATGTTCATTTAAAGTAAATAATCATTTAAGTCGTGTATGTCTGCTTAATTGTAAGACGAGAAATTTGGTGAGAAGATTAACAAGAAGCATGTAAGGAAACCTTCTTTAATTCTGATTAGTTTAGAAAACTGAAAAATAAAATAATACTTTAATAATGTTACCAACTAACGATTGCGGTCACTCCTCTATATATATATATATATATGTATATATATATAAGGCATGATTGAGGTACTTTTTCATCTAGCATGTTGTACTAGGTATAAGCAATTTCGTATGAACCGAAGATATTGTTGACATACTTTTATGCACTTTTTCGCTTGATTTTGAAAAGTACCAACATTTGTTTATACGTAGAAGATTAGCAATTAGTTTAATAATCTACCAATACGTATCATTGTGACTTACCAACTTCTTTGAAGTTACTAACTATTGTTCGATATTACCAAACTTAAGCTGACCGATATACCAACACGTTACATTAAAAACCAATTAATTTTAATCACTAAGCAACTTTTTCTCTTGTTTGGTTTGGAAAAGTACTAACATTTATTTGTACTTTCAGGATTCCTTACTACGTTAATGATATACCAACGTTCATTCTTATGGCTTATCAGAATGGGCGCCTTCTTGGAAAACATTTTGTTAAGTCGGGGCACTTGTTAGCCGCACCCAGTAATAAAAAGTTTCCTTCTTCGATACAATAATTGTGCATGACATTAGAAAAATTAGTGACAAAATATATCTAAAAAATCTTTGTTCATGATGACCCATGAGGCGCTAGATAACTAAACAAGTGAAACCAAACCAGACTGCATTGGACTCGCAAGAGGGAGAACATACAAAGCTCCACAGGGCCGCGTTCATTCAAATAAAAAAAAGCGAAAAAAGGAAAAAAAAGGTGTCGAAATAATTATAGACCTATTATATTGGTATTTTTTCACTCTTTAATCTTTTAATAGGATTAATTTAGTATTAACCATTTTGCATTAGTACTATTTCATTCCATCTCACCATATTTGTAAAATTTTTCTTTATTTTTTATTTTTATTTCTTTTTCTTTTTTCACTGGAGGCAGCCCTCATCCAAGCTATCGCCTATCGAAAGTGAAGGTCGCCAACTCCTCGCTAGATTTAGCGAGGGTGGGCCTCGCCTAGGTCATGACGGTTGAGTCCTTGCCTAGGCCGTCAAGGTTGAGCCCTCAATCCTCATTGCCGCAATGAAAAAATAAATAAATTACAAAATTTATCTACGTCATCATCAGTTGTGTCACATAGGATGGCTGGTGATGACCGATGTCCATGTTAGTGATTTGACAAAAATTTGGTTGTATAGACTGAATAGATATCAATATCAAAAGTTTAGGGTAAAATTGATCCAATAGAAAGATTTAAGGCTGAATTGGTACCGATAGAATAGACTTAAAAACATTGAGGTATTTTTCGGTCAAAATTTACTTTTTTAAGGGCAAAATTATTGCTTCAACTGGATGAGTCACGGGATGAGTCACGAGATTACATGTCTAATATGATGTTTCCTTGGACCATAAACCGGTCAAAAATAGAACTATTGCGATCACATGGAAAAGCTGCCAAGAAACAGAGTCTGTCTCATCATTACAAAAGTATTTTGCAAATTAATTTTTTTTTTGTCGGGTTGGCGGATTAAGTTTAAAGGACAATAATTTAGGGTGGCCATATCCATATCGGGAAGAATTGTGTGTGTGTGTGTGTGGGGGGGGGGGGGGGGGGGGGGGGGGGGGGCGGGGGCGGACGATGATTAGGACTTCGTGCCAGGAGGACTTTGAAAATATCGTAACGAAAGTGAAAATTGGAATATTCCATTGTGATCTCATGTTCATTTAAGTCGTGTCTGTCTGTTTAATTGTAAGACGAGAAATTTGCTCAGAGGATTAACAAGAAGCATGTAAAGAAATCTTCTTTAATTCTGAATAGTTTAGAAAACTGAAAAATAAAATAATACTTTAACAATGTTACCAACTAACGATTATTTCCAAACAATTTTTTTTTAAAAGGACTGAAATAAATGCTGTAATTCATATTATTAGGTCCAAAAATCACGTCGAGTTTAACTTAGGCTTACCAAAAGGAGAATAAGTTAATACGATTTATTGTGCTAGAGCCTAATCTTCTTCGTCTTCTTCTCTATAGGAACTCCTATCAAAAGAGAGGAAAGGGACTTTTTCTTACCTGATGGTCAAGTACCACGGCATCCTTTTCGCAATGCACAAGCTAGATATCATAATTACGAATTTCCAATATGTGCACATGTATAAATTGGGACAAATTAGTGAACTCGACACCGCATCCAAACGAACTTATTTCGAAAAATGAGCATGGCCGGGTCTCGGATTAAAGCTTTGTGTAAAAATGATCGTGGCCTACGTGATATTATTGATGATTTAATAATTATTTAAATGATAAAAAATAAAAATGTATTGGCTACGAAAATTCGCAACTTTCATGAGTTCTATCATCCATCAAATAAAATAGTTAAGAAAAATTTGGTCGGTTTCTTCGTTTCTTCTGTTTCTGCATCAATCGAATTCTCGAGTGCATTGCTTTCACCATGTTATTGCTTCCTCAAAACTATTGCTATGGATAATGTATACCTTAATCCCTGTTGTCGTGAATAACCATGGAGGTATAAGATCCTTTAACTATGAATTTCCACATAATAGAATTACATTTTAGCTAACATTTGACATCAGAGCATGGTTTAGAATCTCTTATTTTTATATTAGTAAATCATTGTTTGGGTTAAGTGCTCTTGATGCATTTTTTTTTTTGTAACGTTCTAAAGTACGATGATTTTTTTGCTAATATATGAACATATTCTTAAGGCATCATAATGCATAAATTTATCCTCATACTTTTATGACGATTTATCACGAAAGGGATTAAATCTTATCGTTTTGAGATAATCCAATTATGAAAAATTTATTGTGTTTCATATTTTAAAATTCACTTATGAATGGTTTGTTAGTCATCATAGTGTCGAACTTTAAAATCTTTGGAATTTTAAAATTATATAATGTTTTGAATCAATTACCCATGACTAAATGATGCTATGACTAAAATTGTTATATTAAATACCCTTATTGGTGTCAAGGGCATATTTTTCTTACAATTTATCAACGTAATAGTTGGTAATTCATATGCCTTGTTAAATTTGTCAGTATATCCAAATATAGAAAATAAATTTTAATGAGGTGTATATGTAATTGTAAAATAAAAGCTATTAGCATCATTATGGTTTGGATTAATATTCATTTCATAAACTAGACAAGCTCTAAAATTGCACGTCGGGATATTTTTGACTTGTGCGCAAAATCGAAATGAGCTAGGTGAATTCCATAGTTGCAGAAGCCGGATCCTTTTGCTTATATGAACGAGAATAGGTACACATTTGACAAATTTATCCCAAACTATTTTTTTAGTGAAAAATTTCAAAATTATACACATGTGAGAAATTTATTAACTGATACATTTGTGATACATTTATCCTCCGTTAGTTTTCGTAAATTTTGCAGTCAAATTATTGAGTTGGATGGCACGTGCCCATCAACAGGTCTATCAATTTAAGATTTTTACCCCATTTTGTCATAAATGTATCAGTTTTGAATTTTTCGTGATATTAATCCGATTTAACAAAAATTAACGAAGGGTAAATTTTTCATAGTTATACCAATTTATGATCTTTTATGTTCAAAAAATTAGTTTGGGGTAAATTTATTACATGTATATTAGTTTGAGATTTTTTATGGTAAAAAAAATAGTTTGAGGTAACTTTATCATAAGTGTACTAGTTTGGGATTTTTTATGGTCAAAAAAATAGTTTGGGCTAAATTTATCATGGGTGTGCCAGTTTGGAGTTTTTCATGAAAAAAAATAATTTTGAATAAATTTGCCACATGGATATCAATTTGTGGTTTCTCGGGATATTAACCCTTGTGGCTTAATATATGTTTGTATATCATAGGATCACCCAAAGCAAAACTATGATATGCATGTCTTGTTTAATTTGAATATGATTATGTGATATTTTTAAAGCATTATTAAAGCATTATTGTATGACTCTTTTTTTTTTGGGAAATTCGTATTATATGGCATGTTTTTGTTCATTTACATGCTTATTATGTTTTTTTTATAACCAGGGTGTTCGGGCCAGCGTGCGCGCACCTCAACTATTCTTCATGGGAGACTAGTACAACAACTCACCGCCATGACCCCCCACTTAAATCACAGGTGCTCATCTGGAGTATCGAACCTGAGATCAGTGCGTCTAACCACACAATCATAAGTGCACCCTAACCAACTGAGTTAACCATGGGTAGGTCTTATGTTATATTTTTGAATGAAATAAATTTATATAATTGGTGTAAACAAGTCCGATTTTATTGAGGTGCCCTGGATCTTGACTTAGCACTTCAAGTAGACGAACCGGCTACTATTGCCAATGAGAATAGTGATAATGAAAGGCCTTTCCATAGAGCTTGGGAAAGATCGAACAAGTAAAGCCTAATGTTTATGCGAATGACATTTGCAAACAACTGAAAGAGCGCTCTTCCCAAAAACTAACAATGCTAAAAAATTTCTGAAATTTATGGAGGTTCTCAAACTACCGATAAATCACTTGTTGGTAAGTTGATCAATACTTTAACCACCACGAAATATGATGGTTCATGTATCGTGCATTAGCATGTACTAGAGATGATGAACTTTGTTGGGTGCACGCAGTGGAAGTCCGATACTTTCACTTGGGGAGTTCATCAAAAGGGAGTTCAAGTTTGAGCCCATCAATATATCCAGTTGAACTTACCTTCACCCAAAAGCTTAAACCAATAAGTTATGGGTCAACTTGAATATATTAATTGCTCAATACCACATCATTTCTCTGATGTGGGACTTTTCTAACACAACTCACACATGCATCCTAACAATCTCTCCCTCACATATGAGCTCCAGTGTTAGGTTTGATCTCCCTTAATCCAAGTATCCTTCCGCACTAACATATATCAACTTGAATCTCCATCAACGCCCATCGGGCCGATTGCTACACCACAACGTCCACCGGCCCGAAAATCGCGTTGACTCCATCTCAACCTGAATCTCAATCAATGTCCATCGGGTCCACGCTGCTACACTACAATGCCCATAAGTCTGAAACCCACGTTGGCACCAGATTCATTCTTGAGACGCAATCACCAAAATCCTTCTTGAGATATTCACCTGAACAGATTGGAGGCCTATCAATCAACCATTGTCTCTGATACCATTTGTTGGGTGTACGCAGTGGAAGTTCGATACTTTCACTTGGGGAGTCGCCAAGAGGGAGCTCAAGTCCGAACCCGTCAATATATTTAGTTGGATCCACCTTCACTCAAAATCTTAAGCCAATAAGTTATGAGCCAACTTGGATATATTCACTGCTTAATACCACATCAATTCTCCGATGTAGAATTTTTTTTAACACAACTCACACGTGCATCCTAACAAACTTAGTAGCAAAATTAAAGACTTTGAGAATGAACATGGATGAGTACTTTTTAGTACGTTCATACTCAATTCTTTGCTTCACGAACAATGTGGGCCATTTTAGATGAATTATAACACTATCAGGGACAAGTGGAATATAAATGAATTGGTTACTGTGCTTATTCAGAGTAAATAAGGATAAAGGATCAAAGAGCTTTTCCATTCATCTCTTAAGTCATCAAGAAGCTTAAAAGGATTCCCAAAGAAAAGGTGGAAAGAGGAAGTCGAGGGTTACATAAACTGAATGACTCTTCTAAGGCTTCTCAAATTCACAAGAAGGAACACAATCTTATAAAATGTCACTTTTATAATGAAATTGGATATTTAAAGAAAGATTGCCTTAAGCATAAGCTTCGTTTGAATAGAATGGTAAGCGCTGCACTTTATATACAGAATCAAACTTTACCGAAGTTTCTCGTAATACTTGGTGGATTGATCATGATGCCACCACTCATGTTTCAGATATGATGAAAGGATTCCTTACGATCCAAACCATAAACCAAATGAGAACTATGTGTTCATGGAGAACATAAGGAAAGCTCTAGTTAAAAGCATTGGCACTTCTCGAGTAATCCTAAATACTGGGCTTTATTTTGATTTGTATCAAATCCTTTATGTACCTACATTTTTCCATAATTTAGCTTATTTACCAACACTTGATTAAGCTTTGTTTTCTTTTAAGTTTAGTTTTGGATCTTTCGGTTTATTTAAAAATAATAATCTTATTGGAACTGAAATTTATGTGATGGTATTTCCTTACCCAAAAAAAAAAATTATGTGATGGTCTCTATAATTTTAAACTTTTGGTCTAAATGCAATTTAGTTTATGAGAATTCTTCTTACTTGTGGTATAAACGTTTCGGTGACTTATCCAAAGAAAGAATATTAATATTAGTGAAGAATGATATCCTTGCGGATTTGGATTTTACTTACCTTGGAGTATGTATTGATTATATTAACAAACAAAACACATTAAGTAAGGTGCCACAAGAATCATAGAATTTCTTAAAATTATACACACCGATATATGTGGTCAATTTGATGTTCCAACTTTTGGTGGAGAAAGGTTTTTTTTATGACCTTTGTTGATGGTTTTTTATGTTATGGTTGAATATTATAGAAAGTATAATGAATTAGGACAATTCGCAGGTCCGTTTGTTAAATTTCTTGAAAAAGACATGGTATTTGTGCTCAATACACGATCCCATGTACACCACAACAAAATAGTGTAGCAGAAAGACGTAATCGTACCTTAATGGAAATGGTTAAAGAGTAAGATAAGTTATTTATGTTTACCGTTATCATTGATGATATATGCATTAAAGACTTTTATATATTTATTAAATATGATTCCTATTAAGGCAATTTCAAAGATTGTTTTTGACATGTGGACGGGAAGGAAATCTAGTTTATGACACCTCAATGTTTCGGATTCTCATTGAAAGTAAGAATATATAATCTACATGAAAATAAATTGAATTTTAAAACAACCAATGGTTACTTCATTAGTTATGCAAAGAAAGTTAAAGGGTATATATCTTACTGCCCTTATTGTAGTACAAGAAATTGTTGAATCTGGAAACAAAAGTTCATTGGAAATGGTAACACCTATGTGGGATGCCTACATTCAAAAAGTTATGGTGGAATTTCCTATACCCAAAACTTCTAAAGTAGTTTTTTTTTAATATTATAGTTCAACCCAACAATAATTAAAAACAACAAATAGATTATTAAGCACTCCATAATGAAACTGTCAATATTGAATCTACATTTATTGAGCCACAAGAAATAGCATTAAGAATATCAAAGAGAAAAGAGCTTATCGATTTCTCGTGACTATGTGGTTTATCCACAAAAGTCAGAAATTGACTTAAGAATTGATACGTGTCCAAGTTTATTTTCACAGGTTATGGAATGTGATGATTCTACTAAATGGTTTACTGTTATGGAAAAGAGTTAAAATCTATGAATCACAATTAAGTTTGGATTTTTTTTTTATTACTTGAAGGGTGTAAAAAGGTTGAGTGTAAATGGGTCTCTAAGGCCAAGCGTGACACAAAAGGTTATATTGAATGATAGAAGACCAGAGTTGTTACTAAATATTTTACTCAGAAAGAATGTATCGATTGTAAAAAGTCCTTTTCACTGGTCTCTAAGAAAGATTCACTTAGAATCATTATGGCTTCATTGGCTCATTACAACGTAGAGTTATACTAAATGGATGTCAAAATTGTCTTTCTTAATGGGAATTTAGAGAAAGAGGTTTAAATAGACCAACTTGAAAGTTTTTTAGTTAAAGAAAAGGAACACATTATGTGTAAGTTAAAGAAGTCAATATATAGACTTAAACAATCTTCTTGACTATGGTTTCTAAAGTTCAATGATACCATAATTTCTTTTGGGTTTAAGAAAAAAACCATTGATTGGTGTATATATATGAAGATGAGTGGGAGCAAGTTTATTTTCTAATTTTGTAAGTTGATGATGTTTTACTTACTTCTAATGATCTTGGTTTATTACATGAAATCACGAAATTCCCCTCTCAGGATTTGAAATAAAAGATATGGAAGAGGCAACATACGTGATAGGAAAATAAATATTCTGTGATAGATCACAAGGATTGGTAGGGTTGTCTTAGAAAGCTTTATTAAAAAAAATTTGGAGAGACTAAATATGAATAAATGCTCAGTAGGAGTAGTTTCAATTTAGAAATTGGACAGGTTTATCCCTAAGCAAGTTTAGAAAAATGAATTGCAATGAGAGCAAATGAGAAATATTCCTTATGCATCTATTGTTGGGAGCTTAATGTATGCTTAAACTTGCACCAAACTAAACATCAATTTTGTTGTCGGAATGTTGGGTAGGTATTAAAGTAACCTAGGAAATGATCACTGGAAAGATGTAAGGAAAATTCTTAGGTACCTACAAGAAACTAAGAACTATATGCTCACTTATAAAAGAACTAATCATCTTGAAGTAATGGGATATTCATATTCAGACTTGACCGAATGTGCTGTTACAAAAAAAAATCAATGTTTAGCTATTTATTCCTTTTTGCTGGCGGGTCAATTTCATGAAAAAGTGCAAAGCAGTCAATTATTGCTGCATCCACTATAGAGGCTGAGTTTGTGGTATATTTTGAGGCCACTATTCATGGGTTTTGACTATTGGAACTTTATTTAGGGCTTGTGATTATCAGCAATATACCAGGCCACTGGAAAAGTATTGTGATAATTTTGCAGTAGTTTTCTTCTCTAAAACCGATAAGTATTCTAAGGGTGCTCAACATATTGAGATTAAATATTTGTTCATTATCGAAGAAGTTCGAAAACAAAGAGTGTCAATTAAGCATATTATCGACAAAAAAAAATTAAGCGCATTAGCACCACCCTTTTGATTGCAAATCCCTTAACAAAAAGATTACAGTCTGAAGCATTTCATGAAGATCTTGAAGATGAACATTATCGGACGTCTTAATAATATTGCATTTTGTTCCCATTAAGATTATTCATTTGACACTCTAAGCTCATTTATGTGTTTCTAATACATCATGTTTTCTAGAGAATACATGATGAAAATAGACGAATGTTTAACGGATAGTCTTTAAGAAAGACATTACATTTGGACCATTGCTATACATCTCATTTATGGATCATGTTAGGTAGAGAACTATAGTCATAGTTCATAGAACATAGAAGGGATTGTATCGATTAATGACATACAATTGCGATGACTCGAATTAGTTTTCTTTACTTAATTGTGCTTATTATGTGATGGCCAATTTAAGAAAAAATTTAGCATAATATTATTATGCACATTATGATTTTATTAAACCATGAAAGAAAGTTCATATGGACCAAGTGGGAGAATGTAAGAATAATTATGGCCTACATGATATTATTTATAGTTCAATAGTGATTTAAATGCTAAAAATATAAATGTATTGGCTATGAAAGTTTGCAACTTTTATGAAGGTAGAAATCAGAAGTTGCAACTTTGATGAAGATAGAATATCAAAAGCTGCAATTACTATGAAGATATAACGTGCTTTGACCGACAGCACATATTAAAGCATTCATTGAAGATTCTAATGAATGTACTTTTTGAAGGCATCTATTGATACTTGATACCTATATAAAGAGTCTGCTCCTCTCTCGACCCATACAATAACAACGAAAGTTGTATTCTATCATCCATCGAATATAATACGTTAAGAAAAAGTGGGTTAAGGAAAAGAAATCGGACTTCATCATTTCTCCTATTTTTGCACCAATCGCATTGTCAAGGTTATTGCTTTCACAAGGTTATTACATTCTCATGATTATGTCTATGGATAAATGTATGCATTAGTTTTTTTTTTCCCGAAAAAACAATCATCAATTCACCTAGTCAAAACTATTCTAATAGGCTGCTTTATGTATAAATGCGGATAAGGACGCTATAAGTGTTATCACTTTCGTATGACGTTCACTTGAATGTCACAAGTTTTTCTTTTTTCGACTACTTGAGTGTTATAACTTGTAGAAATGCCACAATTTTTAAAAAACGTTCACGCGAGTGCCGGAAATCCGAAGTGACATGGTACTCTTGATGAACATTTGGTGAACATTTTTATAAAGTTAATATGCTCAAGTGATTGATTGAAAAATTATATGAAACTTGAGTGATTGGGAAAAATTGTGGCACTCAAATGAGCGACATATATAAGATATGGCACTCAAGTGATTGAAGAAAAAGTTGCGGTATACAAATGAGCGACTTTCGAAAATTGTGACGCTTGTGGTGTCCTTATCCTTGTATAAGTGGTGAATTCACAAAATTAACAATTTATACAATAAGGTTCTGTGGTTTGATTTGGTTTCCAAAAGTTGAAAGCAAAGCAAACAAAAAAAAAAGGTTTAGTTTGATTTGTGAACCGCTTTGTTTTTTTTTTTTTATCCCAAGAAAAAACACCCTCAAACGGAATCAAATGGCAAAAAACGGCGTGGTCGATTTTGGTTGAAACGTTTGAACGGATTTTTGCTCATCCCTAATAGTTATTCATTTTAATTAGGAGAAAATAGTCTTGTTTGTTCCTCCACAATGCGTAGGCTCATATCTAGTATCTGTTGATATTTGTGGCATATTAATCCTTACTCCTACAATATAATTTTTCATCTTCAGCAAGCGATCTTTAATATATAATGCTATTTGTCTTATATAAAATTCACCAATTGTATCATAAGGAAATTTCTACATGTGTAACATCGGTTAGGCTCTCTTTTATTTCCCGAAAAATGGATGATTCATAAAACATTTTCCTAAAAATGACCAGCTATATCAATTGAAATAGCAAATTGATGAAAATAGTTTACATGATCGATGATAATTTGTCTTAATATTCTCATAGACGATGAAAATATTTTTCATCTGTTGATTTTTTAAAGCGATATAACCAGTCTTTTTTAAGAAAACATTTTCCAAATCTCACATATCTTTAAAAAAAAAAAAACACTAATGCACCCACCCGTAGCATGCTTTTATCTAGTGGAGTTGGTCTTATAGTGTTGGATGTTCGAGCTTGGCTCCGTGGAGTTTCATGACACCGCTTAAATATCAATTGTTAGATACTTATTTTGCCTTTTTTAAAAAGCCGACAGTGCTTATTATTCATAAAGTTTTATTTTTTGTTCCTAGGAAGGCATTGAATTTACAAGCTATTTTATTAATTACTAACCTCAATTACATTGACTTATTAATTACACTCCAATTAAATTACTCACTAGTTTTGATTACCAAATCTCATTGGAGTTACTTGGCAGGTTTAATTTTCTTTAATTATCAACTTTGTTTGTATTTTACTAAATTCTGTCAACCTTTTTTTAATCATGCCTTAAATTTTATCGACCAAACTTACATGAAATTACTATCTTTAATTAAACGATTCATTAGTTTTTATATGATCAAGTTATAATCCACATAAAGTAATAGGAATTAGACCTAAGACAATTCCAAATAGAAAAACTTCAATCATTTCAATTTGTTTAAAAGGGAAAAAGGAGAGGCAATATCTATCCCTATATTAATCCGCATTGCCCGTGAATCTGAATGACCACTAATTGGAAATTAACCCGATAATGAACTATAGAGTCCATGAATACCATATAAAGATCTCTTTCTATGCATTGTGATCATTCAGTTAACATTGGTAAGCAACTCAATTCTGACAAATTTCAGAGGAAATCTCTCTCTCATATTCATATTAACAATTGGAATTCTACGTATATATAGCCTTTCCCTTGTGCCTAACATTATGTTAACCGAATACTACAACATCAAGAAATAAAATCATCTACTATACCTCCCTAACTTACATGATACGATATAACATATCAAATCCTTACAAAATAAGGAAATAAAATCTCACTTCAACACCCCCCTCAAGTGGGTGAAAAAATATTTTTGATCCCCAACTTGTCAAGTGAGTTTCTAAACTCCCTTCCAGATATGGCTTTAGTGAGCATGTCTGCAAGTTGTTGAACTGACCTAACTAGCAATACTTCAATCACTCTTTCTTCCAGCTTTTCCTTAATAAAATTACGATCTATCTCAATGTGTTTAGTTTGATCATGTTGTACAAGATTCTGAGCAATATCAATGGCTGCCTCATTGTCACAAAACAACTGCATTGCACTCTCGGGGAAAAAACCAATTTCGGATAGCAACCTCTTGAACCAGAATTGTTCGCAAATGCCTTTTGTTACACCCCTAAACTTTGCCTCTACACTCAACAGGGAAATGACCTTCTGCTTCTTGTTCCGCCATGCAACCAAGTTCCCTCCCACCATGGTGAGATACCCTGAAGTCGACCTTCGATCAATCAAGTTGCCGGCCTAATCGGTATCCGTATATCCTATAACATCAAGATGACAATGTTTTCTAAAAAAACAATCCTCTCCCAGGTGCACCCTTCAAATACCTTAAAAGCCAGATTACTGATTCCATGTGATCCTTCCTCAGGTCGTGCGTAAACTGGCTTACCACGCGCACTGCATAGGCAATGTCTAGCCGAGTATGTAAGAGGTAAATTAGCCTTCTTACCAATCACTGATACACCTCCTTATTAGTCACAACTTAATCAGTGCCTTGTTGTAACCGGTGATTTTGGATGATTGGAGTGTCAACTGGTGCACAATCTAATATACCACTTTCTACAAGAAGATCTAGCACATACTTCCGCTGAGACAAGAAAATTCCGTCTTTGGATCTTGCTACTTCAATCCCTAAAAAATACTTTAATTCTCCGAGGTCCTTCATTTCGAAATGATCACTGAGTCTAGCCTTGAGTCTCAAGATCTCATTCGAGTCATTCCTTGTGATAATGATATTATCAACGTATATAATCAAGAGGGTCACCTTGGATTTCTGCCGGCATACAAAAAGAGTGTGATCAGAGCTGCATTGTTTGTACCCACGCCTCTCCATAGCTAAACTGAACCTTCCAAACCATGCACGGGATAATTGTTTGAGTCCATAGAGTGACCGATTTAACCTGCATACAGCTCCTGGATTTTCTTTGCAAGTATACCTTGGTGGAATCGTCATGTAAATCTCATCTTTCAAATCTCCGTGGAGAAAAGCATTCTTCACATCAAGTTGGTATAAAGACTACTCCATGTTAGCAGCTAGTGATACTAGGACTCATACAATATTTAGCTTTGCCACCGATGAGAACGTTTCCTTGTAATCAACTCCATAAGTTTGAGTATACCCCGTTGCCACTAACCGTGCCTTGTGCCTCTCGATCAACCCATCTGCTTTGTACTTAATAGTAAACACCCATTAACAGCCTATAACCTTTTTTTTTCTGGCGGGAGATTAACTAGATTCCAAGTGTTATTTTTATCCAGTGCTTCCATTTCTGATTTCATGGCCGTAACCCACTTCGGACTTCTGACTACCTCTTCCTCCCGTTCTGGAAATTTCTCAGCTAAAACATTGTTGATAAATGCTTTATATGATTCTGAGAGTTTTTCTGTATGCACATAGTTGCTGATTAAGTGCTTGGCCTTTTCTGATTTTTCCTTCAGGAGAGTACCGATCAGGTGGCTTGCCCCTGTTATGCCTCTCAAGAAGAACATATGTTTGGCAAGTATAAGAAATATCAAGTGGAATAGAATTTACCTCAAGCGCATTCGCAGGAGTTTGGTCGGGTACTATAGAGGATGAGGGATAGACTCGTGCTTGTTTCTCTTCGTCTTTTCTTCCTCCCGGTTCAGAGTTAATACTCTATGTTTTTGAAAGTTCAAATTCATCACCATTGATCGGCTGAGTTCTTCGTTTTGTTCTTGACCCTACTCCGACCGCGGGCTGAGCTGAATATGTAGTTGGAGTGATCGCAGTCTGTGAAGGATGCACGACAGTCTCCGGTTGTTCTATCCTAGGTTGAGTTATTCGATGCTCGACTAACCACCACTGTCCATCCTCTTTATCTTCTATTATTATAGAATCCCGGCTCGGAGCATATAAAAACATCTCTAATTCAACAAAGGTAACATCTAGTGTGACATGTATCTTCTTTGTACTGGGATTGTAATAACGGTAAACCTTCTGGTGTGACCCATAGCCCATAAACACACATCGTTCTGCTTATGGATCTAGCTTCATTCTCTAATTTTTGTATAAGTGCACAAATGCTACACACCCATACACTTTAGGAGATAATGTCAAAATAGACGGAAGTTCTACATGCGCCACCAATGCTTGTAACGTAGTTTGGAACCCCAACACCCGAGAAGGCATCATGTTCATCAAACAGCTGTAATCACAACAATGTGCCATAGCCTCTTTGGCACATTACCCCCTATAAGCAAGGCTCTTGCCGTTTCCAATATATGCCGATTTTTTCATTCTGCTATCCCGTTTTGCTGTGGAGTTTGAAAACATGAAGTCTCATGAATGACTCCTTGTGTCCTAAAATATTCAACAAGCTTCCCATTAACATACTCACCCCCGTTGTCAGACTGAAGCGTATGAATCTTTACTCCGAATTGGGTTTTTACCATTTCATGATGAAATGTTTCAAATATGCCTTTTACCTTATCCTTATGTTTCATCATGTAAAGTCAAGTCATCCATGTATAATCGTCAACAAAACTGACAAATCATCTAAAACCACAAGTGGTAGAAATTGGGGAAGCTCCCCATACATTAGAGTGAACAATCAAAAAAGGTTTAGTCATTTTATTCACACTAGGAGAAAAGCGAACACGATGGCCCTTGGCTTGAATATATGTGTCACAAGTAAACAACGATTCTGATAAAACTACGAAATAAATCTGGGAGCAAGATCTTCAAATACCCAAACGAAGTATGCCCTAAACGACGATGCCATAACTAAATTTGCTCTTTCTTTTCATCAGTCTGACACTTAGCTTGGAATACCTGGCTACCATCCATTTCATCCACAAAGTAGAGTCCATCCTTCTTAGTACCACACCTAATAATCTTCTTCGTGCGAATGTCCTAGAAAAGGCAAAATTTAGGGTACATGAGCATACAACACTGCAATTCACTGGTAAGTTGTGCAACTGATAACAACCTACTCAACAATGAAGGTACAAGCAATGTTTTAGATAAAGATAGATTTTGGGATAGCTTAACTTCACCAGTCCTAGACACACATGAACTAAGGCCACTTGCATCATGTCTCAGTATAGAAGAATTGATAAGGTCATGTGGATTGAAGGTCATATGATCCGTAGCTCCGGAGTCAATAATCCAACCTGAGTTTTTTCCTTTAGGGGCGACCGAAAAACATGTGCCAAAGGCACCTTCTTGAGAGTTAATCGATATCTGATCTGACACAAGTGAGAGATTAGATCAACCAAAGACCATTGCTGCCTTGCCTGAATTCTTTCCCGAGCTCTTTTCTGTCTTTTTCTTCTTCTGTAGCTCCTGCCACCAATCAGGATAGCCGTGGAGCTTGAAACATGTGTCTCTCATGTGCTTAAAGATGCCGCAATGGGAGCGCTCATCAGTGGTAACCTGTCTCCCTCCTGATCTGGGTCGATGGCTATCAAAATTTTCTTCCAGCCTTAGCCGAGTCTCTGGATAACCATGTCGGGAAACCATTGCCGCCCTACCGCCTTCTAGTTCACCAGACGATAACGACACTGCCTATCTCATGTCTTCCCTTCTAATTCGAGCGTAAGCTGTTCATCCGTAGGAAACGGTTGCATCTAGAGGACATCTGTCCTTACATTGTCCAGTTTATCATCAAGACCATCAAGTAATTGGTATACCTTATCCTCCTGTATAGCCACAACATACTTGGCGATGTCAACAGTGCACGCCATTGGGTTTGGCCTCCGAAAATCTATTTCCTGCTAGATGCCTTGAAGGTTATTGTAATAGGTCTCGATCAGTCCACCACCCTACTTCATCCGAGACACCCTACGCTTAAGATCATAGACTTACGAGGTATCGGTGCCATAAAAAAATGTTGTTGTTGCGGTGTCCCACACGATTTTAGCAATTGGAAATCGTATGAAGTTTCCAATCAATCTTGGGTCCATTGAATTGATAAGCCAACTCTTAGCAGTAGAGTCATCGATTTTCCACTTCCGATATCTTGGGTCGGTCGGAATCGGCTGTGGAGCCTCTCCTGTCAAATATCCCAACTTGTCTTTGCCAGAGACATACATCTCAACAATTTTGGACGAAAGACCATAGTTCTTGGCATCAAACTTGATAGCGATCGGTGGTGCAACAGTTTTGGTTGGGGTAGAAGTCTGGTTCTGAGTCAAAAGCTTCTTCATTGTCTTTGTGAGGTTTTCAAGGATAGCCGTAATTGCATTGCCATTACCACCGAGATAAGGGCCAACGGCTTGGTCCTGGTCGCTCATGGTGGTTTTCGGTCGTAGGAATGAGGACGCTCTAATACCATGACAACTTTTAGAGAAAATCCTTCTCTCATATTCATATTAACAATTGGAATTCTACATATATACAGCCCTTCCCTTGTGCCTAATGTTGTGGTAACATAATACTACAACATCAAGAAATAAAATCATCCACGACACCTCCCTAACTTACACGATACAATATAGCATATCAAATCCTTACAAAAAAAAATAAAAAAGGTCTCAAACTTTGGATTGGACTAGAAAGAGGGAAAAGACACAAAGTTTCACGGGTGTTGAAGGGACATATCTGCTTTATCTATAACTCCAAGACAGTCGATGTCCAATGTGACGTTCCATCGTACCTTAAAGCGGAAAAAAACTGTATCAGGAAAAAAAGAAATGATCACGACTTCGAGGAAGGAGGTCTAAGAAAACATCATAACGAAATTGGAAATTCCATTGTCATCTCATGTACATTTAAGTGTGCTTGCTTAATTCTATAATTAGAAATCTGGTCAGACGTTTAAGAAGAAGCTGGTAAGGAAACCTGCTTTAATTTTTGAATATTTCGGATAACGGAAAAAAAAATTCTATAAGCGTAAGAAACCAATATCTTTATTTTCAAATGAAATTAAGAAAACAGATGAGAAGATTGATGCATTTCATGTTAATGTTATGATGGTGCAAAAATATGTCGAGTTTAACTTAGGCTTATCAAAAAGAGAAGGAAGTTACACGATTGAATGTGCTTAAAGCTGCTGCTGCTGCTGCTTCTTCTTCTTTCTATAGGACAATGAATCAACTAATACTGCACTAAATGCGGTCTTTGACAATTATGTATTACCCCAAAAACATCGAAATTTAACCCCAAAATCATCGGAATTTAATCATCGAATAATTTAGTTTCGACTCCAATGGCCTGCAAGATTAAACAATTATTTGTCAGTGATGAGAGAAGAGATTCGCCCTAGGCAGGTCAATTGAATTTTTAGGTTTATGTCGAGTGGAAAGGGAACGCACACAGTTTCACAGAGCCACGTTCCTTCAAACCAAAAGCCGAAAGGGCTTTTTTAAAGGCAAAAACATTGAAAACATACCTTCGGCTTTCAACTGGATGACTACAAGGTAGTCGGTGTCCAACATGATGTTCTCTTGGACCATAGACCAGACAAAAATGGATGAAATGTCGCAATGACATGGAAAAGCTGCCAAGCAAAAAAGAATCCATCTCTTTCTTTGTAAAAGTGTAGGCAGATTAAGATTAAAAAACAATTATTTAGAAAAACAAATTCAAATAAAGACATGAAATATGATTTTTTAAATAAAGATATGGATTAAAAATTATTTTAAATAAGGGTATGAATTAACCAAATCGTCTCAAATAAGGGCCTAAAATAGTATTGAATAAGGATTTTTGGCTAGCTGGCTGGCAAGCATGTGACTATTCCTGCTATCGGAGAACCGGTCTTTTAGTACAAAAATATTAAAATGTATATTTTTCATTTGTTAATTCTTTTAATTTTCTATTCTTTAAACTTTTCTTTTTGTTCTTTTCCCTCTCTCCTCCCCCCCCCCCCCCGCGCCTTCGACCATCTCCAGGTCTCGTGGATGGCCAACGGAGGTCGTTGGGCCTCAGGCAAGTGACGCCCTCGCCAAATTCAACAACGATCGGGGGAGGAGAGAGACAAAAAAAGAGGGAAAAAAAAAGAAAAAGAAAAGGCTTGACCTCTGCTGGCCATCGACAAGGCTTAGCGATGGACGGTAGAGGGAAGAGGCATAAAAAAAGAAAAGGAAAAGAAAAATAAAAAAAATTGAAAAAGAAAAAAAATTAAAAAGTAAATGACGAAAATCCTCTTTCGTCGGCAAGGTCAGTCCCTTCTTGAGATTGATATGGATACTTCATGCTCTTATTTGAAATAAAATTCACTTCAGATTTTTATTTAAAATAAAGTCCACTTTAGACTTTCTTTTAGATGATTCGGTCATTTCAGGTCATATTTGAAACAAGATTTACTTATAACCCTTACTTGAGAAAATAAGGGCATTTCAAGGCTTTATTTGGAATTTTCCCTTATTTAAGGTCACATTATCTATATGAAAAGAAAAAAAGGTGATGAGGAAGGAGTTCGAGGAAAGAGGACTAAGAAAACATCTTAATGAAATTGGAAATTGGAATTCCATTGTGCTCTCATGTACATTTAGGTTGTGTTTGCTTAATTGGATAATAAGAAATTTGGTCAGACGATCAGCAAGAAGATGGTGTGGAAACCTTTCTAATTCCGAAGAGGTTTCAATTTCATTAACTTGAAGGCCACCCTCTTCAAGACAATCTTCTGAAGAAGTCTTGCGGCCATAATATCATTTACTTGATAGAGAGTTTCTTCATCTATTGAAAGTTTATTTTATCTTTTGTTTATCTTACAATATTTTGAAATATGTCCTCTTTTCCCACATGTATAGCATTTAATATCTTTTTTTCCTGGTTTACTATCTTATCTTGTCGTGGTTTAATCTTGCCATAATTCTTAAATTTTCTCTTAGGATTCAGTTAGGAGGACAATCTCCTTTATGTTATATAGATATACATATATATACATACTCATATATATACATCCTATATATAAATCCTTATATATAATAATATATATACGTTGGCATTATTTTCAAATAAACTAAGAAAAAGGAATTAAATAATTGATGTATTTATTGTTATCTGGTCAAAAATCACGTTGAGACTTTTTTTTGTTTCTCTTCTCTTCTTCTTCTCCTTTCTATAAGGAACTCCGATCAAAAAAGGAAGGGAAAAAAAAACTTTTCTTATCTGATGGTGAAATATCACATTTTGTTCTTTAGAAAAAATTACCAAAAAATCCAAAACACATTATAATTGTGCCAATACAAACCTAAACCTTTGGTCTTGCCAATTAAGTCCTAAACGATTTGTATTTGTGCAAATTCAGTTCATCTGATCAATTTTGATCAAAAAATTTCAAGAGACGACTGCGAGCGAGGCCATCTCACTTAGATCTGGGTAAGGCCAACCTTGCCATGGCCTATTTATTTAATGCCAGAACTAGTCAGCAAAAATTTGCATAAATATAAAAGATTCAAGACTTAATTAGCAAAAAAAAAAATTAAAATTGAATTAACAAAATTATAATAGTTTTAGAATTTTGTTTTCCGTAATGTTTGCTTTGTCCTTCCTGAGTGAGAAACACAGCTTGTCCTTATGACCCCACTCACGGAGCATTTGATATCTTTCCACGTCATTATTAGTCAAGATTCCCAGGCAACAACAAAAGCGCTCACGATACATGTCATATCTTTCCATGTCATCATTAATCAAGATTCCATTTCAACAAGTTTTTTTGGGCCCACTTTCAAGCACAATGACAGCGCACATGGTACATGCCAAATAGATCATGATTTTTTGAGAAATTTTCAAATAAATACCCAAAACACCTTCATTTTTCTCAAATGATAACCTGAAATAAACCTCCTTCCACATAAAAGTTTGAAGTGACCATGTCACTGTAAAAGAAGGGTGTAACCTCGCCCACTGACCAAATCTTTTGATAGATCAAAGGTATTTTGTCATTTATGATTTCTAAAAAAAAAATCTCTTTTTTTTTGTCTATTATTTCCCTTCCTTTTCATAAGTGGTCAGTTTCAAGTTATGGCCTACTGACCAACCACGAGAAAGGGCTGGACGATGGTCGACCTCGCTCAATCGAGATCATCCCTTGCTAGATGTGCGCAAGGGTCACCAGCCGCAACAAAGAAAAGATCGAAAAATCGAAAAGGAAGAAGGAAAAAAATTAAAGTAAATGGCGAATGCCCTAGTCAATAGACCAAAAAAAGAAAAAGAAGAAGGAAACGAATAAAATTAAGTGGCGAATGCCCTTGATTAGACAATGAAGTCGGGCCCTCTTATGAGATTAACATGCCCTTTTTTGTGACTGACATAATCACTTCGGGCATTAATTCGAGATAAGATTCATTTCATGCTCTAATTTGAAACAACATTTACTTCAAGTTTTTATTTGAGAAAATAAGAGCACTTTAAATTATTATTTGGAACTTTTCCTGATTTTGTTGTTTGCACACATGTATACATTCGAATAGATCACTGGGCTGGTGAAACCAACGCAGCACCCGAATAAAATTTCTTCTGAGGATGAGGAAGATGCTGGCGATGAGCATGGTGAGCCTCCTCCCAAGCCACCGCATCATGTTCAACGACCCGCATGAACAAATGGAAATCCTAATTGTCATACTTGCAGTGATTGCTGATGATTCTCGGTTTTCGGGTCCTCCAACAGACCACCGGGCCGAATTTATTCAAGAAATGTTCCGACCAAAAAAATAATAATAACAATAACTGGGGCCCATGTGACTCCTTTTCTGTAAATAATTGAATGAAAGTCATTACAAATAACATAATATGACTTTTTCCATTAGCGTACTTATAATTGTTCTTTCTTCTTTCACTTTTTTTTCTTAATCTCTATCTTTTTGTAATTTCATGAAAATAAAACCAAATTAATTTCATGAAAATAAAACCAAATTCTACATTAACAACACTTCATATATTCAGACAAAATGAAAATCAAACCTGTTTCAATAGGGCACTTAACATATTAATGGTAGAACGAATTAACAAAATTAATAATTTATTCACCGATTTAGTTAATAAAAACGGAGTTGAAACCAAATCAAACCACAAAAAACAGTTCGCCTTAATTTGTGAATCGCCTTTTTTTTCAAAAAGGAACTAAACTGTCGAAGTGATGAGAGTGCGTAGCAGAAGTCTGATACCTTAATCTGGGGAGAAAATTGCGAAGAAGAAGCCCGTGTTCGAGCCCGTTAACATAGTCAGTCAAACTCACATTTACTCAAAAGTTTAAACTAATGAGTTATGAGCTAATATAGATATATTAACTGCTCTACACCACTTCGATTATCCGATGTGAGATTTCGTTGACTCTTTAACACCACTCACTCATACGTGCATCTTAACAAGAAGTTTATTCAATTCAGTTTGGTTCAACGGATTGAACCGCTTTTTGCTCGCCCCTAATAATTATTTGTTTCAGGATAAAATAGCTCTTTTGATTATTTTATTCTCAAACAACATGAATTTTCATACGTATTATCGAGTTATACTTGTAGCATATTATACCCGACTCTTACAACATAATTTTTTTAAGCAAGCAAACTTGAGGTTATTGACATCAATATATTATTGATTTGATGCCATTTCGCGTCATTTGAAAAATCATACTTTTAAAAAGATCATATGTGATTTGTTTATATCCGTTGGAATTGGACCTATAATGTTGGATGATACCAAACGTTGACCTTCATGACGTTGCTCAGATATCACTTTTCGATTATTTTGGAGTGAATGTAGTGGTAGCAACACAAAAGGATCACAATAAGCAAAGAACTTTATAATTAGACAAACAATATGAAGACGCTATTACAATACGTTGACTATCACCTTATAATAGGATGGGAGGGTCTGTTTGTTTATGTTTATGTTATTAGGTGTCACCGTCTGTTTGGGATTTTGTTGGTTTTTGTTGTTAGGTGTGATGTTATTGCTACACTTAAGCTGGTGATGTATTTAACAAAAATGAAGTTCGCTCTGAATGTAAGAACATCGTCGTTTTGTTGATGTAAGAGAACATAATTTTGCTAGTGCAAGGATTATATTTTGCCAGGTGGTGTAAATGCAATGCTATTTGGTGTGAACTCAGGCGAAGGTTGATGGAATATGGGGAATAATGTTTCTTCTAAGCTGTTACGGGATGACAAGAATGAGACACGGGAATCTTGCTTAAGCTATTACATGATGTGTTTAAGAAAGTGAAACCAACAACTTACTAAATAGAAACTAAGTGATCATTTTCAAAATTTAAAATAACCTAAGTTGTCACTTTTAGAAAGTTGATGAATCAAGTGTTCACTAAAAAAATTGTGGCACTCAAACAATAATTCGTAAATTTATTGGAACTTCTATTGTCCTTCAACACCATACGCAGAATAGCCAAAATTAACCAGACAATGCAGGACCATATCTGTTCTTGCTGCAGAAATTGCAGCACAAATTGCGTACCATCTATCATTTATATAAATCAACAATAATGCGCAAATTGCATCACAAAACACCATTTTCACCAAACAGACAGATATAATAAGGCCATTCAACATAGTCATCACAAATCAGGCCATTCTGTTGGGATTTTGTTGTAAAATCTCATAAGAAGTGAATGAGAAAAGAAGGATGGAGAGTCTCACATAAAAAGAAAAGTATATGGTGGATGTGTTTAAATATTAGAACTTCATAAATGGGTTTGGGCCCCAAGGGGCACCGCACTTTTGTGGACGGTGGAGGACTTACGCAAAACTAGATCAGCCCACACGCGCACGCCACTGCCGCCCGCCAGCTTAGCTCGATTCGGGCCAGGGTCCACACGTTTATTTATTTTTACACCATCATTTTTTTATTCTTTTTAAATTGAAGGGACATGAAACTTGAATAGACATATCCGGAAATTTCTGGACATTCCTTTTCTTTCGAACAGATTTGTCTGTTCGACGTTGAGCGAACATGAACGTTCGTCAAACATACATGTTCTGACGAAGGAATGCGAACCGAACAGAGTTCTGTTACGAACATACATGTTCGTTCGGATTAAAGCGAACGAACATGTTTGTTCGTAACAGAACTCTGTTCGGTTCGTATTCCTTCGTCAACAGAAATGTCCGACTTCGCAACTCTTCATTGTCTATAAATACAAACTTCGACCGTCCTTTTTCGATAATTAGAACGTTTGTGTTCCAACACTCATTACTCATCTTCATCATTTGTGCCATTGTTCTACAAAGTTATATTCGCCAGAGTCCTTTGAGAAAGTACCGTTTCAGAGAAACGCGATCCGTTCTATCCTAAAAGATAATTGTGCAAGGTCTTTGGGTACTGATTGAGGGGGCAAATTTATCTTAAGGACACAACGTCATTTTGTTGGCCTCGGATCAACATTCTGCTTACTCGTTTGCATTAGCTGCAGGTTAGTCTTTCAATTACAATTCTGATTATACGAACTTAGGCAATAACAATCTTAAGATAAATTTTATTGCTGTTGACGTTCCACGTGCCTAGTTTGTGTGATATTTTCTTTAGAAATATTTTGTACCATCGATCACATATAACGTCTATTCGAATTAGTCGTTTCTCGAAACTCTATAACGTAGTTCGAATAGTCCTTTGTTGAATTCCAATTGTCGTCATCCTTATAGTTCTTTTGGAAAAAAAATATGTGGCTTCGTTTATATAATTGTTCGATATTATATACGTCCTCTTATTTTCAATAGAAATGGCTTTGACTTTTACTTCGATTACTCCTATTCCGAATCATGGAGAAAAACCAAAAAAGTTCAATGGTTCTAATTTCAAGAGATGGCAACAAAAGATGTTTTTCTATCTCACGACCTTGAATTTGGTAAGATTCCTCAAAGAAGATGGTCCTAAATTGGACGCTGGAGAGATAAACAAGGAAAAGATTGCTGCTATGGATGCATGGAAGCATTCTGATTTTCTGTGTCGTAACTATGTCCTCAACGGTCTGGACAATACCCTGTATAACGTTTATAGTCCGCTGAAAATGGTTAAGGAGTTATGGGATAGCCTAGACAAGAAATACAAAATAGAAGATGTTGGATTGAAGAAATTCATTGTCGGCAATTTTTTGGATTTTAAGATGGTCGATTCTAAAACTATCTTAAGTCAAATTCAAGAGCTTCAAGTGATCATGCATGATATTTATGCTAAAGGAATGACACTAAGTGAATCATTTCAAGTGGCTGCCTTCATTGAAAAATTGTCATCGTCTTGGAGAGATTTCAAAAATTATCTCAAGCACAAGAGAAAGGAGTCTATCACTTGAAGACTTGATTGTTCGATTGAGGATTGAGGAAGACAATAGACTTTCTGAAAAGAAAGTTGGTAAAAATCTAGAGGTCTCAAGGGCCAATATTGTTGAAGAAGGGACGAAACCCAACAAGAAGAGAAAAATGACTAGCAAGTCTGGAGAGAGATTCACCCAAGGCCTGAAGAAGTTTGTTGGTAAATGCTTCAATTGTGAAAAGTCTAGACATCGAGCCAAAGACTGTAGAGCCAAGAAAAAATAGAAAACTCAGGCCAACATGGTGGAACAGATTTCTAATGGTGTTGATGATATCAATTTTACTGCCATGATATCTGAGTGCAACACGGTGGGAAACTCTAATGAGTGGTGGATTGATACTGGAGCAACTCGTCATATCTGTGCAAATAGATTGATGTTCTCGTCCTATACTACTGTGGGGGGTGATGAAAAACTCTATACGGGTAATTCATCGACCAAGTTGAAGGTGTTGGGAAGATTGCTCTAAAAATGACATCTGGAAAAATCGTGACACTAAATAATGTTCTACATGTGCAGGATGTTCGCAATAATTTAGTGTATAGATCTCTCCTTAGTAAGAATGACTGCAAGTTAGTGTTTGTGTTTGACAAGTTTGTACTCTCCAAAAATGAAATATATGTAGGAAATGGCTATCTGAGTGACGGTTTGTTCAAGATGAATGTAATGACTGTTGTAACCAAGAATAATATGAATAAAACTGCTTCTGCTTATGTGCTTGAGTCTCCTAATATTTGGCATGCTAGATTAGGACATGTTAATTATAAGTCAATAAAAAAATTAATGAATGTGATATTATTGTCAAAATTTGGCTGTCCAAGTGAAAAATGCCAAGTGTGTTGAATCTAAGTTCTCTAAGCCTCCTTTTCATTC
Source organism: Rhodomyrtus tomentosa (assembly GCA_028455895.1). NCBI lineage: Eukaryota > Viridiplantae > Streptophyta > Magnoliopsida > Myrtales > Myrtaceae > Rhodomyrtus > Rhodomyrtus tomentosa. Next base: position 46,717,234 of record JAPCWY010000005.1, read on the forward strand.
TGTAAATAATAGAATAACAGAACCTTTAGATTTAATACACATAGACATTTGTGACATGAAAGCAATACCTTCTAGAGGTGGTAAGAAGTATTTTATCACATTTATAGATGATTGTTTGAGGTATTGTTATATTTATTTACTAAGCAGTATAGATGAAGCTGTGAATGCTTTTAGAACTTATAAGTCTGAAGTTGAAAATCAGTTAAATAAGAAAATAAAAGTGATAAGAAGTGATAGAGGAGGTGAATATGAATTTCTTTTTGAGGAAATTTGTTCTGAATTTGGTATTATTCACCAAATCACAGCGCCTTATACACCACAATCGAATTGCGTGGTGGAAAGGAAAAATCGATCTTTATAGGAAACAATGAATGCATTGTGGAATAGTTCTGGTTTACCACAAAATTTGTGGGGGGAAGTTGTCTTAACGACAAACTTTATTTTAAATAGAGTACCCCTACAAAAAGATACAACAAACTCCCTATGAGAAGTGGAAAGGCAGAATGCCTAATTTGACATATCTCAAATTGTGGGGGTGTTTGGCTAAGGTTGCGGTTCTTAAACCTAAAAAAGTTAAGATAGAACCAAAAATCGTTGATTGTGTCTTTATTGGATATACTTTTAATAGTAATGCATATCGATTTCTTGTTTATAAGTATGAGATCCCAAATATACATGTTAATACGATGATTAAGTCAAGAGACGCTTCGTTCTTTGAGAATATATTTCCGTATAACATAGTATATGAGCCAATTGGTAACGATAAGAGGCCCCGAGATGCTACGTCTAGAAGTGATCCAATAGAGAATGAACCTAGACGTAGTAAAAGACAAAGAACTTCTACGTCTTTTGGACCTAATTTTCTAACATATTTATTAAAGAATGAGCCTCAGACATTTAAAGAAGCTGTGGCATCCCCAAAAGCCCCGTTTTGAAAAGAAACTATCAATAGTGAAATTGAATTCATCCTGTCTAACCATACTTGGGAATTGGTCGACCTTCTTCCTGGTAATAAGCCACTACAATCTAAGTGGATATTTAAGAGGAAAATGAAAGAATATGGTACTTTTGATAAGTATAAGACTAGACTTCTAGTAAAACGCTACAGGGAACGAAAAGGTCTTGATTATTTCGACATTTATTCACCTGTCACGGGAATTACATTTATACGGTTGTTAATCGCTATAGCAGCAATGCATAGACTTGAAATCCATCAAATGGATGTTAAAACAGCTTTTCTAAATGGGGATCTAGAAGAAGAAATATATTTAGAACAACTTGAAGGGTTTATTGCTTCAAGACAAGAGGGGAAAGTATATCGGCTTATCAAGTCACTATACGGCTTGAAACAAGCACCAAAACAATGGCATGCTAAATTCGATCAAGTCATGTTGACGAATGGTTTTAAGATTAATGAGTGTGATAAATGTGTATATATTAAGCACACTCATAATATCTTTGCCGTTTTATGCTTGTATGTAGATGATATGCTTATAATGGGAAGCAATAGTGAGGTTGTCAAGGCAACCAAACGCACGCTCACAAGCAAATTTGATATGAAATACATAGGGGTCGCAGATGTTATTTTAGGAATTAAAATCTGTAAAACATCTGAAGGATTATTTCTATCGCAATCTTATTACATTGAGAAGATTCTTGAAAAATGCAAGAATATAGGCATTGCACCAGTAATTATCTCGAGAGATGTTAATTTACATCTTTCAAAGAATAATGGTGAAAGCAAGGGTCAAAATATATATGCTAGTATACTAGGCAGTTTAATGTATGTCATAAACCGCACTAGACCAGACATAGCTTGTGCGGTAAGCAAGCTAAGTCAATTTACAATTATTCCAAATGAAAATCACTGGAAAGTTATGAAACGTGTGTTGGGCTACTTGAAACATACTCAAAACTATGCTTTGCATTACATAGAATATCCAGCGGTACTTGAAGAATATTGTGATACAAATTGGATAACCGACGCAAAAGACACAAAATCAACAAGTGGATATGTGTTCACACTCAGTGAGGGATTAGTGTCTTGGAAATCATCCAAACAAACTTGTATAGCACGATCTACTATGGAATCAGAATTTATTGCTTTGGATAAGGCTAGTGAAGAAGCGGAGTGGCTTCGAAATTTCTTGAAAGATATTCCTAATTGACCAAAACCAGTGCCAACTGTATGTATTCATTATGATAGTCAAGCGGCAATAGGAAGGGCAATGAATGTCATGTATAACGGTAAGTCTCGACATATACGTCGAAGACACGATACTGTAAGATAACTTTTTAGTGGAATTATCACAATTGACTATGTGAAGTCAAAAGATAATGTTGCGGATCCACTAAAAAAATGCCTAACTAGAGAGTTGGTTGTGAAAATATCAAGGGGAATGGGTTTAAAGACCTATAAATAAGTCATTATAGCGGAAACCCTACCTAATTGACTAGAGATCCCGAGATCTAAGTTCAAAGGAACAACCAAGTTATGAAGACAGTGTAAAATACTGTATATTCTTACTCATTCCCGGATGAAAACAGTACGAACATGTGAAGGTTAAGCAAAAAATTTTAATGATTCTGAATTAAGTATGTAATATACCGCACAATCAGAAATCAATTATGTGAGTGTGAAGTGAGAGCTGGTTCTAAGAGAATTGAAAATGCCGAATTCTTTAAAGCACTCATGAGACCGGACGGTGTTCAAGGCCAAAATGAATACAACAGTGAGAACTAACTTTGTTCGAGAGATAGTTGTGTGATTTCTATTGTCTAGGCTTACACCAAAGGTTGACAGTTCAAAGACATCAAGTTTACAAATTAACCGAGTAAGTTTGATAGGTCTCACTAGGGAAAGTTCAAAGTCTTAGACTACTTATCCTAATACAACGTTCTATCATGAAATAATCGCACATTACATCTCATGCATACACGAAGAGTCGTGATATCTGAACGTCTCATTCATGTAGAGGATTGTTGGGATTTTGTTGTAAAATCCCATAAGAAGTGAATGAGAAAAAAAGGATTGAGAATCCCACATAGGAAAAAAAAAAGTAGATGATGGATGTGTTTAAATATTAAAACTTCACAAATGGGTTTGGGCTCCAAGGGGCATCGCACTTTTGTGGACGAGGGAGGACCTACGCAAAGCTAGGTCGGCCTATACGTACGCGCCGCCCGCCCGCTGGCTCGGCTCAGTTCGAGCCAGGCCTTGGTCCGCGCGTTTATTTATTTTTACACAATCATTTTTTTATTCTTTTTAAATTGAAAGGACACAAGATTTGAATAGACATGTCCGGAAATTTCTGGACATTCCATTTCTTCCGAACAGATATGTTTGTTCAGCGTTGAGCGAACATGAACGTTTGTCAAACATACATGTTTGTTCGGATTAAAGCAAACGAATATGTTTGTTCAAACAAGTTCGATCGTCGAACATACATGTTCGTTAGGAATAAAGCGAACGAACATGTTTGTTCGTAACAGAACTCTGTTCGGTTCGCATTCCTTCGTCAACAGAAATGTTCGACTTTGCAATTCTTCATTGTCTATAAATACAAACTCCAACTGTCATTTTTCGATAACTGAAACTTTTGTGTTCCAACACTCATTACTCATCTTCATCATTTGTGCGATTGTTCTGCAAATTTACGTTCGTTGGAGTCTTTTGAAGAGGTGCCACTTCAGAGGAACGCGATCTATTCTATCCTGGGAGATAATTATTCAAGGTCCTCAAGCACTGATTAAGGAGGCAAATTTGTCTTAAGGACACAGCTTCATTTTTTGGGGCTTGGATCAACATTCTGCTTGCTCGTTTGCATTGGATGCAGGTTAGATTTTCAACTATAATTCTGATTATACGAAATTAGGCAATAACACAACCCACATACCAGAATTGCCAAACGTAATAACATTCTAGCATAAAATCATTCCGACAACTAACATTTATTGCTCCAAATATAATAACACGTTTCATTGTCCTTCAATTATGGTAGATTTCCGACCCAAAAAAAAACTATGATAGATTCGGCAGCTTCTTGTCATTACTGAGGTTACATATGATCACGAAATAGACCAAACCTAACAACATCAAGACAAACACACTTAATAAATATCTGTTTGAATTTTCTTCCTTAAAACGTCCTTCTTCAAATGGTTTACCAAAGACTCCAGACTCTTGATTTTTGATGGCATTGAGTCGGCATCGTCCAACTCATTTTCAATACAATTGAAGATTCATATCGTCCTTGAAGTAGTTCCAAGATCACCTTCATTGCTCGGTTCACAAATTTTCGTCAACTCGCCTGAAGTGTCCACAATTGAAGTCTTTTCTATACTTGGCTCTTCCATGGTTGGTACCTTCTCCTAGGACTATCTCTCATCCAAGCTATTCTTGTTAGACTTCACATGCCACAAATTGAGTCACTTCTCCTGCTTCTACTTCCCATTGCGAATTTGATGAGATGATTTGCCCCCAACTTGAAGAATTAAGGTTTGAGTGCAATTAGGGTTAGGGTTCTTGAAGATGAAAATTATATTTTGCACCAATTTGTTCAAGTAAGGCTAAGGTTATTTAATTAGATGAGTAAGTGGCGCTGTTTAGCTTCTCATTGCTGATTTCAACTTGCCGACATGCCATGTTGCATGATTCATTATATCTGACTTTCCGGTGAGGCTAATCACCAATGATACTTAATGGATTGATTCAAATTTGGGGTGCTTAAGTGAGCAACAAACAAAGTTGTAGCACTCAAGTCAGAGCCGAATGAAAATTATGGCACCCGCACTGTTATTATCTTTATTACTGAGCTTGTAGAAAAAACACATGAACACTTCACTGCCTGCCCACCGCAATTCCTTCCATTAATCCTTGAGTAATTTTTTTTTTATTTTGACATTACTTAAATATAAAACGAAGAATTTCTTTAATTTGCATTTTCCAAAATTGCCAATTATCGCGACCTTCCTAGAAGGGGAACAACCGAAGGAAGGCTAATGGATTACAAAGCGTGATGGTTAGCGTGGGCTCTCTCAAACCCTACTGACAACAGCTTGGTACATGATTCAACATGCAATTTATCTTACCTTTTGAAGTCGCGACTAATTGATTATGGATTGATTAGACACCCATGTGAAATATGGTAATACATTTAACGGACTCGGAGACTTGATTATTATAAATTAAGCTAACACCCTTTTGGTATCTTTTCTCTTTACATCGAAAAATGTCTTTCATGCAGTCCTTATCAATTTTTATTCAAAACCACTAATGTCGTAATATACAAATATTAAATCACGTTTTATTCTAATAACTTAAGCTTTTAGAGCAGTTGGCAAATGGTCCCATCAAATCTTTCATGGTATCAAATCTACAACCAACAGAAGCACAACCATTCAGGCACGACACCAGCGACCGTGAAGCCGATCACGATCCACGCCTTCGGACTCGACACATGAGCTTTCAGCACTTGCAATGGCCTCGACATGCCCAAAGTATTGAATCGAGCACAATGTGTTAGTGCTTGGTGGCGGAAGGGGCTAGCTAGCGACTATAGGGTCGGGGCAAGAAATCCTGAGTTCAAATCTTTCCAGTCTCCTATATGTCTCCCCAATGAATTTGTCCACGCTTAGTACTAGGTAAAAAGATCAGACTAAGCGTGAGGAAGAGTGATGGAATATATAAATATTAAATCACGCATTCTTCTAATAGTTTAAGCTTTTAGAGCATGCTCAAGCAAAAAATTGCAACAAAATAAAGACTTCTAATAGTTTAAGCTTTTAGAGCGTGCTCAAGCAAAAAATTACGACAAAATAAAGAAACCGAGATGCCTTTGGGACGGGACGTTTGTGAGCACTGAGCAATGCCCTAAACTAGATAATGAAAATTCACTAAGAGATAATGCCAAGTAAAAACATGGCCTGGAACGTAATATTGGAGAGTAACAGTCTATGTAGCACCGACACTCTCTGGAAAGCTTCGTATAGTATCGGACTGATGACGCGTTCGACACGCGGCCAACGCGTCCAGGGGGGGTTGTCTGGCGGAGGTCGGAGGAGGAGAGGAACTAGAGGAGCACATGGCTCGGCGAGGGAGGTGGGGGAGAGGCGACATGTAACCTCAACGTCTTTTGCAGACATTCCATCCGCGAAGTCAAATATTCTTGCGAATTATTCTTGTAATCCATCTACAAGGAAAAAAAAAAACGTCAATGGGGGTTCGCAAAGCATGAGAAGAGGAGCGGCGGGGAAGATGAGCACTTCTGGTAATTTGATTCATGGGGAGAAACTGCAAGTGCCGGCCGAGGATTCCGTCCAAGTGTGCAGCCGGAGAGGGGACTACCGTAGTAAGTTAGTAACACCATGAGGATCTACATCGACCCCGATCGATATACCGAGCAATTTCCCTAGTCAATCCATCTATGGATGCGATCTGTGGAAAGACGGGCTACCGGCTACTCAAATTTGTATGTTTTTTTTTCATGGAACATCTACGTGGCACCAAACTAGTGCCCACATGGGCCTCGAATAATATTTGAAAAAGTCATGCTAGTTGTTTCCGATATTCAAATTAATTAGAGTTAACAAAGATACTTAATCGCACGTGTGAAAATTTTCGGACTTAATTACATTATCGTCAAAAAGTTTTTGAACTTTAATTAACTCAAATAACACCTAGCGATTTCATAAAATAATTGGGCAACTTAAATGCACACAAAAAAAAATATATGGGTAAATTATACGATTAGTAAGCACTTTCCAAAATGTATTGATGGTTTCATACAAAACAATCAAACAAAAGTCGATAAATGGAGTTGAACAAGGGTTAGCGTCTTTAACTCGCCCGTAAGTTGCCCACATGAAAGTTGGTAAATTATCAAAATAGTTGGTAATTGTGGCAAAAACAAATAAATGTCGATACTTTTTCAAAATCTTTATAATAAAAAAAAATACATAGGTTTAACAAGAGAACTTCCAGTTGGACTCATCTCTTACAATCACGTTCATTGTAAGGTTAAGCACAAGAATTTTCTCGGACAATATAGGCCGCGGTTAATCCGGAAAGGAGCCGCCAGAATAAAGAGAACACATCATCCCAATAGCTACCATTAAGCATATAAGAAAGCAGAAATAAATATATTCTTTCCCCGCCAGCTTATTCAGTGGGGCTAATTTAACATAATCATGGTTTCATCTTACAATTGAATGAACGGGACTAAACTAAATAAACTGTGACTATGATAATGATAATTATGCAGAAGGAAGAAAGAAATACTGTACATAGTATGTTCTCGACTCAAGTCTTATTTGGGTTATGCATACCACCTTCATCCATACCCATCCATTCAAGACAAAGCGTATTAGCATACTTTTGCATCCGGCCCCATATGTAAAAACGGGCTAACGCAGCTTAAGTATGCATCAAAACTATGCAAGTCGTCCAAAGATGGCTGTGGTTCTCAATGCGGGGGTACCTCTGCGAACAGCACATGCCACCTTAATGAGAATCATTGCTTGATTAGGCGCAGTTCCCAGTTACCCTCACCGTCGATAAGCCGCAATTCCAATGCGTGGAACGGAATAAGGGCAGGACGCTAGAAAAAGAAACTGATGTAAGTCCATAGTAACGATTATGTAACGTCAACATGCGGAAGAGGAACTGAAGCTGCACTATCAGAAGCATTGGGATACATCTAACATCGCATTATAGTCCCACTAAAACTGACTAGACAATAACAAAAATTGCTCAGAGAGAGAGAGCAAAAAAGCAATAATAGAACACATTCAACTCACTTGCGAGGAAGTGACAACAGTTATACCCATATCAGCTGCAAGCCTATACAAGTGTTCCTCGACGTCAACACTCGTGGCACTGTGGACAAACGAAGGAGAGCGCGCAAGTAAGATGATACACAATGAGACATCATAGAAGTGTTCCGAGAAAAGACAAATGTTTGAACATTTGACATACTTGGTGCACTCGTCAAGAATGCCAAACAGGGGCTTCTGGAAGAACAAACGTGCCTAGTGGGAAAAAGGTAAGCATGTCAGAAGATTAGGCAGCAGAATTTTGTCACAAAATGTGAAATGGAAATTCACTCACCATGCCCAATCTCTGTTGTTCTCCGAGAGAAAGGACATCTTCCCAATTTTTATTAGCATCCCAACTACCTCCCTCCCTCTCCAGAAGGTAATTTAGTCTGACGTTCTCAAGAATAGTTTTCAGATGCATGTCTAGGTGGGTCGAGTCATCTGATCTCCGATCTGAAATCACATTGCAACCCACAATAACAGCAGTTTATCAGCCACATGAAAGAAAAAAAGAGCTACAGAGCCCTTTTCTCATCTCCAGCCATATCTTATTAATGAGCACGCTCTCCCTTCCAGTTCTTGATAAAAACAAAGAAGAGAACAAAGATTACATCTAGTAAACATGTAATTTACCACTTTCATGAAACTGTGATAGTCTGAGCACTGCTTCCTCAGGTGAAAGTGGATATATAATTTGATCCCTCAAAGTTCCTAAGCATGTATATGGCCGTTGGGGAACATAGAAAATCCCACAACCAGATCTTGCTTCATTAGTTGATTGGGATGGCTTTGTGAGTCTTCCACTAACGATGGGCCAAAGACCTCGCAGAGCTCTAAAAACAGAACTCTTGCCGCTGCCGTTGGGACCTAAAAACACTGAATTTGTTATATGTATATTTCCAGTATAGCAGACTATCAAAAGAAACAAAAAGAAAAATCTCTAACCAGTAACAAGTAAGCTCTTTCCAGATACAATATCACATGTCAACTTCCTGGCAAGCAATTTCTGTGCCGGGGTAATGATGTCCACTTTATAGAATGAAATGACGTCTTCCGAATAAAGATTGCTGCTTTTTGATGGCAATATGGCATCAGATGCAGATACCCCTGATTGATCATCAACTTCATCAGCAGTGAGCAAAACATTGGGACTCCCAAGTAAAAATAGACTGTGGACTACTTTGCACACCACTAGATTTTTTGAGGTAGCATTGGCACAGTAAAATTATGTTAAGTCCAAAAAAAAGGAAAAGGAAAACATTAAAAAGAAAAAGCAGCACATTCATGCGTATATGACTAGGTAGACACTTTAAACCTGCTGACCGAGACCAAATACCATACTGAATGGACAAAGAAAGTATTTAGTCATCAATTCATTTCCAAAGAAAGATGTACCAGACTGAGCAGCAGCAGCTAGAAGCTCTTCAAGCTCAAAAATCCGATTAATACCACCAGAGAGCTCAAGGAATTTTCTGTGCAACTCGAGAATATCACCAAATGCTAAAAAGCTCTGAGACACTACAGATGCTAAGAACCGCAAAGCATGCGCCAGCTCACCTGCTCGTATACAAACAAATTAAAATTAAAAAAAAAAAAACAAAGAGAGTACTTTCAATGAAGCAGAGACTTGATTAAATAATAAAGTCACCTTGAGTAGAAATCAAGGCCCTGTCTCCCTTGTGCTCTATAGCATACAACAAGCTGAGGCCCCATGTGACATTATGGGGTAGTTGCTTGGTGATAAAATCATCCAGGACGCCAAACAGCCATTTTTTCTTCAAAAGCAATTCAGAATGATGTAGAAGCTCATGAAATCTCGACTCAACCATCTGCTTCATATCTCAACATGTAAGTGGAACGATCGAGGACATTGGGTATTTTGACACAAGGCATAGAAAGGAATACATGTATGCAACCATCAATTTATATGCATGATGCTTATAGCATCATGCATATAGAAGCTCAGAATGATGTAGAAGCTCATGAAATCTCGACTCAACCATCTGCTTCATATCTCAACATGTAAGTGGAACGATCGAGGACGTTGGGTATTTTGACACAAGGCATAGAAACGAATACATGTATGCAACCATCAATTTATATGCATGATGCTTATAGCATCTATCCACTTCATTACAACTTGACCATACATACTGTAGAAGTTGTATACACATACATACATCAATATCAACACCTTTTTCCAAACTAGTTGGGGTCGGCGGTAGATGAACCCAAAAAAGAAAAATAGAATAAAATAGAATAAAATAGAATATAACAAAAATAAAAAGCAAAGATCAATTGAAGAAAAAAGAATAAAATAAAAATAAAAATAAAGAAAAAGGGACCAAGGACTAAAAAGGTCACTCTGGAATATAGAAAATCTACTCCTCTCTAATACTAATAGCTTCCCCCCACTTCATTTTAGAACAAACTATACGCCAATCTATTTCTCACATCCTTAAATTTTGTTTTACTACTTTCCCCCAAGTTAGTTTCGGTCGTCCTCTTCCTTTCTTCATGCCATGCTCCCGGTAATAAACTTCTGTTCTTATTGGAGCATCTAGGGGTCTTCGAAAAACATACCCAAACCTTCATTTCTTATCTTATCCATCATTGTATGCCCACACATCCACTTTAACATCTTCATTTCTGCAATTCCCATCTTACGCTCATGTTGCGTATGTGTTGGCCAACATTCAGCTCCGTATAGCATTGCAGGTCTTACTGCTGCTCTATAAAATTTTCTTTTTAGCTTAAGAGGGATTTTGCAATCACACAAAAAACCTGATGCACTACGTCATTTCATCCAACCTGCTCTGATTCTATGGCTTACATCTGCGTCAATCTCTCTCCCCTTTTGCAATATTGATCCTAGATATCTAAAAACATCTTTCTTAAGCACCTCGTCCAAGTATATTCACCGATTCTTGATCACCTCTCACCGTGGCGAACTCACACTTCATGTATTCAGTATTATTTCGACTTAACGTAAATCCTTTGACTTTCAATGTACTTTTCCATAATTCTAATTTAGCATCAACCCCAGCCTTGGTCTCATCAATAAGCACAATATCATCTGCAAAAAGCATACACCATGGCACTTCATCTTGGATATGTTTTGTTAGCTCATCCATAACTAGGGCAAAAAGATAAGGACTCAAAGCAAAGCCTTGATGTAAGCCTACTGTGATTGGAAAATAACTCAATGTGCCATTACAAGCCTTCACACATGTAGTAGCACCATCATACATATACTTGATTGCCTCTACATACTTTGAAGGAACTTTTTTCTTCTCCATAACCCACCACAGAACATTTCTAGGAACCCTATCATACGCCTTCTCAAGGTCAATAAAAACCATATGTAGATCCTTCTTCTTTTCTCGATATTTCTCCATCAACTGTTGTATCAAGAATATAGCCTCCATAGTAGATCTTCCCAGCATAAATCCAAATTGATCTGCAGTAATCTTGGTCTCTATTCTCAAACGATGCTCAATAACTCTTTCCCACAACTTCATTGTATGGCTCATAAGTTTAATGCCTTTATAGTTAGAACAATTATGTATATCTCCCTTGTTCTTGTAGATAGACACAAGCACACTCTTCCTCCATTCATCAGGCATCTTATTCGTATATAAAATCTTGTTAAAAAAATTAGTTAACCAACTAACTGTCACAATCCCTAAACTTCTCCACACTTCAATAGGGACCCCATCAGGCCCCAAAGCTTTACTAGTCTTCATCTTCTTTAATGCATCCTTAACCTCATCCACTTTAATCTTACGCACAAACCTCCTGTTTAAATCATCATAAGCGTCCTCCAAATCTACCTCACTTCTATCGCTCTCTCCATTAAAAAGCTTGTTAAAATAGTTCATCCACCTTTCCTTAACTTTTGTATCCCTTACTAGAAGTTTTTTATTGTCATCCTTGATGCACTTTACCTAGATCAAGTCTTTACTTTTCTTGTCCCTTATCTTTGCAAGTCTATAGATACTTTTTTCTCCCTCTTTGCTCCCAAGCTTTTCGTACATATCACAGAAAACCTTGCTTCTAGCCTCTCGCACAGCTTTATTAGCATTTTTTCTCGCCAATCTAAACTTTTGCAAGTTTTCATCATTAGGACATTTATGCAAATATCTAAAGCACTCCTCCTTCTATTTAATTGCCTCCTGCACCTCTTCATTCCACCACCAAGTTTCCTTTGTCTGATGTCCATTCCCCTTACTTTCTCCTAGCACCTCTCTTGCCACTCTCTGGATGCAGTTGTACATTTCATTCCACATCATATTTACTTCTCCCTCTATTTGCCACGATCCTTCCTGGAGCATTCTTTCCTTGAAAGTTATTTGTTTTATCTCATTTAACCTCCACCATCTTATTCTGGGGTTCTGAGCACTTCTCTGCACTTTCCTAACTTTGTTATATCGAACCTCTAAGACCATCAACTTATGTTGCATAGCTCACATTCTCCAGGGTAAACTTTGCAATCTACATACGAGGCTCTGTCCTCTCTTCTAGCCAGAAAGAAATCAATCTGGCTACAATTTTGACCACTGCGAAAAGTGATTAGATGCGACTCTTTTTTTAAAGTAGGTATTTGCCAACATCAAATCATAAGCTAATGCGACGCTCGAGATGTCTTCGTCAGCCTCATTTCTAGTCCCATAACCAAAACCTCCATGGATTCTGTCAAAGCCTCTGCTACTTTGACCAACATGTCCATTTAGGTCTCCTCCTATGAATACCTTCTCCTCGCGTGGAATCCCCCTTAATATCTCCTACAGATCTTCCCAAAATCTATTCTTATCGGATTCTTGCAGTCCAACTTTGGGGGCATACACACTAAGGATGTTCAAAACCAAATCTCCCACTACCAGTTTGACCAAAATAATCCTATCGCTTGGCCTTTTAACATCCACAACTCTTTATCTCTGAAATTTTTATCGATCAAAATCCCAATTCCATTTCTACCTCTTATTGTGCCTGTGTACCACAGCTTGAATCCACTGCCTTCTACCTCCTTAGCTTTCTCTCCTACCCATTTAGTCTCCTGCAGGCAAGCAATATTCACTCTCTTTCTAATAAAAGTGTCTGCTAACTCCCTCAACTTACCCGTTAAGGTTACTATGTTCCAACTTCCCAATCTAATCCTTACTCCCTGGACATCTCTTACCCCTTGCGCTCGCCCATAAGAGTGTATACACATACCCTAGAAAATTCAAAAACCTGAATTGAGTCCCTTAAGTTTGTTCACTCCATTAAGAGAATCGCTAAGTAAACAATAGCGCCTCCCAAATATTAAAGTTCTCATAACATCTCCCAATGAAGATCAGAGTCTCCAATGCGCAAACATCAAGTGACAATTGACAAGTATCAAGCATTTGCATGAAGGATTTAAAGTGCAACTATTGTCACCTAGCAATTGCAAAATGAATGTTGGAGGACACAGTGGACTCATATGACAGGTTGAGGGTGTTGGCTTCCATCTTTGTTAGCTATATACACGTTAGGTAGTCTTACTTATTTCACTAGGTAGAAATAAATTGACCAATGCAAATGAAAGAAGAGGCGATCAAGAAGTATACTGGCAGGAGTACCATGGCTTCGATTCTGAGAAAAAGAAAAGTTCGGGAAAAAAGCGAAGTGAAAAAAACCCAATGAAACATCATCAAGAGCAAAAATATGAACTTCCAAAACTGGAATCTTGCACGAAAACTCATTTAGGCCCCATGTAATTCGGCAGTCTAGAAGGAATGGAGATAGATAAAGAAGGCAAAAACAGGCAGGCAAAAAGGAGCTATTTATGTACATCCATCTAGACAAGTGATTCCACCGTGATCTTATACACTTCCAATTTCAATCATGCAGCATTCAGACTGAAAGCAGCGGAAAAGAAATGGGAAAAAGCTTACAGCTTTTTCTCGGGCACCACCACCAAAGAAAGCTACAGATTCAGCATGTGTGCGCAGCCTTTCATGCATGAACCTAATTCATTCATAACCGCAAATTATATCTATGCCTGAAATTAGATGAATAAGAGTTAAATATGCTGACAATCCAAAACTATATTACCTAAAGGTTCCTTCTAGTTGTTGTTGTTGACTAGTCAGGTCGCCAAAGTCAGGAGTCACAGTCCTTAAGAAACCCAAACCTAGTAACATGTAAGCATACAATATGGCAACACCTCTCCGACCCGTCAAAAGCTTCATTCGCCAGGTGAACCTTAATTAATGCAGCATCAAGAAATGTTCCCGTGAAATCAGTGAATAACCAAAGAGGATCTATGCCTGCATCATGAGGCTAGATTGACAAAATATGTATCATTGTGAAGTCGAAATTACAGAGACAAACTCACCAAAGAATGTCAACAGATGGCTTTACCATTCCGGTAACCAATCCTGATAAATCAGTAGTTAACTTTTCAAGATCGGTAGTTATCCTCTGGTCAGCATCTATATTTCTGCTCGACATGTTGAAGACCTGAAAAAGAAACATGAAATAAAAGCTTCAGTTAGTATCCTGGACGACTAGCTCAAATTTTAAATGGCTACGAGACAAATTTCCACCTTTAAGCTTTGTTTGGAAGAGAAGGGAGGAGGAGAAAGTGAGAAGATGGTGTAGAAATCGTGATGATTTAAAAAAGAGAGAGAGAGAGAGAGAGAGAGAGAGAGAGATCGGAGGGAAGACTGAAAATTGTCCTCCACCCACCCTTAATTTTTCTTCCCTCCTCTCTCCCCCAAACAAAGCCTTAGGCAATTGTCTACATTGAGAAGATGCTAGCAAGAAAATTAAAGAGGAGCATTTCTTTAATTCTTGAATAAATTAAAGCTAAAACAAAAGAAATGAACCGATTCATGCAACGAATGCAAGGAATCACAGAGCTAGTTTTACAAGACTCCTATTTATATTAGTACCTTATAGAATGCATTGTTTCTAAGATAATTCTTCAGTAAATGCTGAGTCAGGCGTATCCTCCACCCAAGGGCTAACCTCTGTGTCAAATGCCTGAAATGAAGCCAGCTCATGCTCATACATAATATAGTACTTAATTGGCGAAGCCTCAAAAACAAGATGAATTTTCAAATGAACAACGAAGCTGAAGGCATTCTGCCAGCATGTAAAACTCTAAATGCTGTTAGAGTAGCCAAAGAAGTATATAGGGGGCTCCCTGTTCATGATACTACAACTTACATATTCTGATGCTTGGGCAATTGGCTTCCTTGCATAAATTATTTTACATAATATGAGAATTAACTAATTTATACCAAATGCCCCCACTTCCAATCAGGCATATCTGTTCAAACTGTATCCTGCATAACATATATCAGGCCGAAATGGCTAGGATGGACTGTAAATATGACAATTGACTCTTTTAAAGAAAAAATGGTGACACTCCGCCCCCCCCCCCCCCCCCCCAAAAAAAAAAAAAAAAAAAAAACAAATGCTTCAGAGACCCGTAAGTAATTTGAATCTCACTGAAAGTACCTCAAAGAAGGTGCAATGAAGGAAGATGCAGCACTTTGCAGGACACTAACACCAATAAGCCGAATGAAAGATGCCTTGTCCTGCTCTAAGACATACTTCACAGTGGTTCCTGATAAGAGTTGTTGAACAGCTATTCTTAAATACTCATCCCATTAAACAAAATAAATCAATGGAGACTTGAAGAAAGGATACCATTCAATGAGGCAATACGATCCGATACCCATGTTCTTGATAATACGAAAACAGCAACAGCAAGAAGTTGTGCACCTTGTTTATCAAACACTGTTGGTACCTGGAGAACAAGAAGAAATTCAGGAACTCAAGTTATGAATTGGTTGACATAAAAAGAAACCCAGGAAATGCAGTCTACCGACAGGAATACAGGGAGTAGCAACCTAGTAAAACAAGCTTACTATTTCATCTGCCTAGCATTAAAACAAACTTTCGGGGCTTATCTAGAAAACATAACTAAGAGAGACAGCTTTTCAGGGGCATATGATAATGCATGAGAACATAACGTTGGCATATCTAAGCCACACTATCCAGTCATACTCCTCAGGAAGACCATGTCTTCCAAAGCAAGATAGACATTTTAGAGCAATAGTTAACAAGCATAGATTAGGAGCATTAGGAAAGATACTTACCAATACTTTGAATAAGGCAGCGACTCTCAATGGCAATATCCTCGGTGAGCTCTTAAGTTGTGGGACAAGAGGCATCGAACCACGATTGTCTGTAGAAGGAGATCTTGCAATCACCTCTGATATATATGACTGTTCCTTTGTATTTAAAAATGCAGCATCCTAAGACAAGTCGCAACCATGGAATGTTAGTTTCTAACTAAGCTCAGGAATCATTTAAGAAACAAATAAGAACACTTTTGACGTTTTCATGCCTTTGTGTTGGTTGCAAATGCTCGCTGGACAGCCATTGCATCATTCTGGCGTACTGTCTCGGAAGACTTAATCCCATTGCTTCCAGCTTCAGTGAGGACAGGAGAATCCTCCCTGCATCTTTTTTGTTCAGTACAACAGAGCAGTCTCCTATGATCCGACGAATCCAGGAAAGTACAGCAATATCTAAACACACCAACCTCTTGCGATGCACACTCCAGCCTCCTTCACCATTAAGGGACAAAACCATGTCATGAAATGCAACCAGTGCAGGCCTATGTGATATGGTTATGCATGATGTTCCCATAGCAAGAACTTTGGCACAAAACCGTTCCTCCATATCCGTTGTCACAGCACTTGTGCACTCGTCAAGGATTGCAAACTTAGGCTTGTGGTAGAATAACCTAGCCATCCCTAATCTCTGCTGCTCCCCCAAAGATAATTCATCACCCCAATTAATCTCTTCCTCTGGTGGATAACGGTCCAACAAATATTCCAGATCAACCTATAAGATAAGAGAAAATACCCATGGAGACAAGTGTCAATAGTACATTACAGATCCATCCACTAGTAGCAACAAGAGATCCAATTGTACTTATAGCAAAACACGATAACAAATGAAGGGCTGGTGGAAGAATCTACATTTTTCAGCAGTTCCACCATTCCACTGTGTGTGAGTGGCTCAACTTCTTGATCTGCTGTAAGAGGATAAATCAGCTGGTCACGAAGAGTGCCAACAGCAGTGTACGGTCGTTGCGGCACATAGAATATCTCCTTATTCAGGTCAGAACCAACACCAGGTTTTGCAATACGGCCGGATACAAGTGGCCACAGGCCTCCTAGAACTCGAAAAAGTGAACTCTTCCCACTGCCATTTGGTCCTATAGTGGAGGCAATGATGTAGGTCATGTTAGTAATGCAGGTACATGCACTGTTTGGGAGAAAGAGATTGAGTAAAGTCATCACTGAAATAGTCGCATTGCCACTGATTCAACGGATCATGACATAGGCAATACAAGTAACCTAATCCAATAACTCAAATAGAAGGGAAGGAGGAACTTAGAAGCTACATCTAGACCAAACTTAAATTAATTTATGATCAGCAAAGGTAAAAAACTCATTTCAGAATGTTAACCTCACATATCGCTATCCTGGAAATTCAAGACCCAACAGAGATAATTAACATATGCATTAGATTATTCAAACAGCAGAGTTCAAAAGAACGCAGAAGCAATTTCATTTTTAATAGTACTTCTGTGCAATGCATCTTCTTCTAGGCACAGAACCATTATCTAATTGATAGCTTAAAGCGAGAACATACGAAGCGAATCTTTATGTTAACACTCACTATAAGGTTTCTGCAAATATTCCTTCTGCAATCCCTACCCCTCCCCCCAACCCCACAAAAAAAAAAAAGGAAGAAGAAGAAGAAGCCTTGAACGTGGAGAAATCATGTCAGAAGTGCCAATGAAATCTTTGTATTTACACCATTATAAGCTACTATAGAGTTATCTAAAAGCAAACACCCTTTCTTTGCCTTCCTTGATCTCACCTCGTAACAGCAAAATTAGGCAAACCCTGTAAGATTTTGCCATTGACAATTCACGATGCAAAGGGGTCTAAAGAAAAGAAAATTACTGAGTCAAGACACCTTGTTAATAATACCTGTAATCAGAAGATTTGACCCTGATTCAACCCTTAGAGTTAAATCCTCCACCAAAACATTGCCAGTTGGGGTGACAACCTGGAAGACACTGTTAATATGTGAAAAGGGGAAGAAAGCATGATGAAGTGAGTAAAGTTAATTCGAGTACCTTGACATCAGAAAATTCTATGAAATTAGCTTCACTGAAGCAAATTTGGTTTCCATTTCCTCGGGAAGAATATTTTTCGGTAGCAGCACCTAGCTCCCTTGATATGACCATTAATTCATGAATGCGGTCTGCATAACCACTGAGCAGATGAAACCAGTGTCAGAAAGAAACAGAAAAGTCATGCCTAGGACATTCCATTAGCAAGAATAAAAAGGTTCGAAGGCCTTTGTTTCTTGAAGCAACATAGCCTCATGAAGACCCCAAAATTGAAAAAGCAAAGACTTAACCATACATTTGTGAATTGGTTAAAGGAAAAGCATAAAAAATTGCTACAGGGGTGACAGGAGGATCAAGCAATACCTGAGACGATTGAGACGTCTCGAACTTATAGACAGTGTACCCAGAGATTGAAACAAGGATATGATGACACTAGTATGGTATCTCAAATTGCTCAACATTTCAGCACGTCCCAGAGTTGAAGTGTCGGGTCTAAGGTCACCAGCAAAGAAAGGTTCTATAATCAAGATAACAGCAACTGTAGCGCCAAGATATTTCAACAAGAAGTCTTGGATCATTCCGAACCACCAATGGTCATGAAGGACAACTCTCATGTGCTTCACCAGATTTTTAAACTTCTGCTGAATATGAGATGCTTCTCTCTTTTCTCCGCCATAAAATGCTATACTTTCTGCATGGGTCCTCAACCGAGAATGGACCTGCCGATATTCTCCTTCCAGTTGTTGCTCTTTGGACATTAGTTTCCCAAAAGGAGGAGAGAAATTTCTGATCATGACCCCTGCGCCCAATACATATGCCTGTAAAATAATACCACGTACTCATAGTAAGATAAGTAACCTTTGAATCTAAACCATCTGATAATCAAAGTTACAGAGGAGAGAGTACCAAAATCCAAAAAACGTATTTTGGGCTAGCATAAGAACAAAGGCGCCAGGTATAAAGCAGGCCATCTGCTACAGCTGTCAGATCGTCCTGCACAAGATCACTCAATTCTGAACAGAACCTTGGTACATCACTTGCAATCCGTTGCTCTGGATTAGATATCCGCCCATCAACATGTGATATTTTGTAGTATGCCATATTCTGTAACCATAAGAGAATTAATGAACTGCAGGGCACAAAGCAGGCAGAAAATATGGTGTGATCACTAGCTAATCATATAATTACGACTTGTCCCCTCGAGACGGTACTACATACTGATACTTGAAAAGCAAAACTTCATTTTTCAACTTGCGACATATTGCTTCAAGCCACTTGCTATAATAATGAAAAGTTCCACACACACTAAAGGCACAACATAGCATTTGCAGACAGTAAGAGACACAGAAAATAATCAACTGGAACTGCACGCTTGGTTTGACAAAATCAGCACTGATTTAAAGAAAAGAGAGAGAGAGAGAGAGAGAGAGAGCTGTACTGGACTTCAACATGAAGACCCAAATACAATACACACCTCAAAGTAATGGGTATGGATCAATTTCGTCAATATCTTCCTAAACTGCAGACTGAGTGTCCCCGTTATGTACTTTGAAGTAGAGTGTATCGTGGAAAGAAGAAAGCATAATAGGATATTTTCTGAAATCAGCCGGAAGAATAGTGGAACGCGCCGAAGAAAAGCAGCACGAAACAAAAAACCTTGCACTTTTGCTAATCTATTGCTCAAAGCCGTCCGAAATACCTGAAAAAGAAAAGAGTTAGCATCCCATCCCGAGTCTGGGGTCTTCCAATTCATTAAATGCAAGTATGAAATGAAGCCAGACATAAGAAGGTAATTAATTACTGATGAATGCAGTGTAAAGCTCCACAAAACATGCTCAACTAGATATTCAAATTATGGCATAGAGAAACTGACAGAAAGATCTTTCCTAAAAGCACAGTGGAGTAAGGACAGGGACGGACAAGCACTGATCTTCATTCTTACCTGATTGTCATGGCTTCCAAAAACAATCTTGCCTACCCATAAGATCTACATAGAGTTTCCTCTTACACCACTTGTAAAATCAATACTTTCTCAATTACTATGGTCAAAATGCCAATTCTGGATATAGAATGAAATTCCCTCCCAATTATATTGATAGGCCAAACATTCTCCTCATTGATTATACTCAATTTTTAAATGAAACAAATCCCAGACCATGACAATCGAAATTTTCCTGAAAGCGTCGACCAACAATTGAGTCAGGAACTTCCATTAATGAGTCTGCAAAACATTGCAACAAGGCGGTCACATACAACCAGAAGACAACCACCTTCCTTAAGGCTTCTATCAATCAATTTTTCTGCAAGCACAAATTTTAATTGCATTTGCCTTTCATCACATTCAAAATCTCCTTCAGAAGTTCAGTATCAATGTCTACCTTGCCGATAAATTCGCATAGGTCCTCAGAATATTCCTGAATAGAGGATCAGTGTTGTTCTTCTATAATGCTGCCCAAGCCATTAACTTCCACCCTTCCTAGCAAAGAATTACCCAGTCCATAACCTTTCAATAATTACAAGCACTGCGGAAAATAGCATCTGCAGCCTGCCACAGCAACCATTATGTGATAGCTGGGCAGGCATCACTACTGCTACAAGCCACTACTGCAGTGAGAACTGATTTCACACCAGTAGAAGCATCATCTGAACCATTTTCAGCCTTCTTTTGTGTTTTACAGCTTACTACTTTCAGTTTCTTTAACTTCAATATTCCACATCCACAACCCCCAGAATGCATTTTGTATACCTCCGCACTAGCTATGACCAAGATTTAAATCTTTCATTCTAACTCCTTTGCTAATCCAATCTCTACCTAGTAACTCCAAGTCCACAAGGACACACCGGTCCTCAAGCTTCATAAGTAATTCCTAGAATCGATTGGCTATACTCCCTCTCCTATGAGCAATTGCTTCCAATGGAGGATATCCACTACAATTACAATAAATTTTTTACATCTGACATGTATGCCACAATGACATGTACGCCAAAAAATTGGATATGTTAACCACATGCTCAGGCATAGAAATCAATAGTAAAATAGCCAATTGAGAAACCCACGTTCCAACTGCACTTCAAAGAAATCCATAATACATCGTCATATCAGAATTCTCCAATTGACAGCCATCTGCCTTCTTCTTTAGTTTTTCGTTGTTGTTTTGTCATCGCTGTCGCTGCTGTGGGTGGGAGGGTTGGGCAAATAAGAACAATCGAAACACCACCCAACAGGATTGATCCGATTTTGAGTAAAATTACCAAATGGTTTACTCGAGAGGAAATCCAAAAAAAGAACAATATATCAGGAACTACCGACTAGTTATACAAACAAGAAAAGTTCTAGAAAACAGGTCTTATATACTTTATAGCATGCTATAACTTAAAGGTAGGGCTTTATAATACAGAATGATTTTAGACATTGCTAGCAATCTAGATAAGTATCGGGGAATTAAAGAGCATACTTTCCCAAGCCAAAACAAGTTTTTTTCTACGCCACATATAGTGAAAATAAATCAAAGAGCCATGCAAGAGCTTCAATGTTCCAAAGAAGATAATGACTCCACAATCTTGAAACAATAAGCCAATGCTTCATACTTGTTAAGGATTACTTTTGAAGGTTTAACATTCATCTTTACTGGAAGACAAATTGCATTGATGAATAATCTATCACTTCAGTTAACACGCACACATCCACTATGTCATTGCATTCGACATATACGGAAGAAGAATCAGAAAGCAAAGATGAAAAGAAACAAAAAATTTACACAAGATATTCTCTAGTTAAAGAATTAGCTCACCACAATACCAACTAGAGCCAAAAGGTCCCTTGCACCCATCTGGCCCATCTTGGATAGAAGAATGGCTGTTAGGACCTGCAGTGACTTCAATCCACCTTTCCTTCTACTAACTTTTTTTCGACTTTCCTGACCTTTTCCAGCCTTATTTGGTTTTTCTTGGTCATTGTCGATCCCATTGAAATGACCAAAAGGATTGGATTTTTGTTTGATAAAACGGGAATGAGCATATGCTGCAGTCCCGCCAGCAACTAAGAGACCGGTGGCAAGAAGAAGGGATTTCCTGCAGGAAGAGTTCACACAATTTACGATAGGGGTGACTATCAAATAGAAAATGCCATTTGCGCATGAGCAAGTAGTTGGTAGCAACTAAAAAACTAGTGAGACCAATTGCAAACCACGAATAAACCGGCGCATTATTTATAGCAAGAGTCATTCCATAACATGTTTTCTAACTTCAACAGACTACAGAACCACATCTTTGAGTACAGTAGTCATCGAGAGAACCAAGCAGAACAGAATAGAAACAATTAAATCAAGAGCAGGCAGCATAATGGCACGAGTGAGCATGAGTGAGAAGGTGAAACTCGCAGAGGACATCTTTCAAAAGAAGCCACCAAAAGGCAGATACTAAACAGTCTATCTTCAATATAGTAGCTGATACATTATCGACCGATCACAACCACAAAAACCAAAGCAGCTACAAGTAATTGACTATCGAGCCAACGAGCTCTTGCTCTTGCCCTTAATAAACAACAGGGAAGCATTACCTTCTGGAAGCCAGAAGACTCCGACCATGCTCCGTCAACTGGAGCAACTGAAGAGAAGGCATGGCTTCAGATAGACGCAAACCGCAATAGTTTGTTCAAGAACTCAAGAGTCCTCACTGACTGAATGATCGAGTTGGGCTACATCCAAAACCCTAATCGACATCACTGAACGACCCCCTCCAGCTTCTCCGCTCCACCGGCCCCCCTCCCGCGATCGAATCCCAGTCCTCGAGACCCAATTGACGACAGGACCGATGAATGAGGACAAAATCGGAGCTTTCTTACCCGGGCTCAATCTACGGTATTGAGAACATCAGAATCAAGAAGACCCAGAAGAAGATTTGGCGGATCGATGGATCATCCTCTTCATGTGACCTCAATTCGAGCAGGTTGCGCTCGCTGTTCTAACTTGAGAGAGAGAGAGAGGCAGGCACCGTCAATACAGATGGAGATGGGACAGACTGATTACGCCGAAAACGTCGGCCTTCCTCGGGTTGTTGACACATGCACGGCTTTAGCATCACGACATTGTGACGCGACACGCCCACCGATCTGCTCCGAGCATGTCTATGGGGTCCGTCAAGCTTTCTTCCTCGAGGTTATAGAAAAGACATCAGACGTAAAGAGTTCCAAGGTTGAATCATTTTTCAGATCCTAAAACTCTTTTTTCCGCGAAAAAGGTGCGGTTGACCTCATACCTTCGACCCTTTGCATCGCATGTGGCTTATCCAGTGTAACTAGCTAACCCCTAAACCAGCCAATTGTTAATTTTAAGTACGATTTTTAAGAGCTCTCATCTGCGGTTATTACCTGTTCTTTCATATGTTCCCCCGTGTTAGCATTACACAATATCGATGATATGTCATATAACTGGCGACAAAATGTGTCCAATGAGCCCTTTAACAGCTCCAATTTACGATTGAAATTGTTATAAACATAGTCCTACCCAAAAGTTGAGTTAGAATAGATTTGAAATTTTGGTTTCCAGTGGTATTGATTGATCCCAAAACCAAAACCCAGAACGAAACCCTTCTCGGTAGGCTCATGAAATTGAATATCAAACCGATTCGCAACAAATTTGAAATCAAAACCGGTCAGTTAGCGTAAATTCTCCATCCAACTTATAACGTCGATTGATTCTACCCCTAAGCTTTTTCTTAAAAGGTTATAATGTTTAAACTTTATTTATAAAAGTGGACACTTTCTAATCATGTCTATTCGTTAAGGGGACTTTCGAGCTTTTATTGCGTTGAGCATTTAGAGGATTTTCACTATTTTCGGGTGTTTCAGTAAAATCGGTTTCATGTGCTCGAAACACATATGCACTTGTTAAATATGTAAAATTACTCATAATAATTAAGAGTTTAAATGATTTTTTTAAGGATTTTTAAGAAATAATAAAATAGCCCTGCTTTCCCTCTCCCCGTCCCCCATGTCCCCTCTCCCTTCCATTCCATCGTCTTTGCGAATTGACTCGCCGTTTCTCTCATCTGCCCTTGCAAAAGGTTTCATCCTCAGCCGGAGCTCTCCGATTCAAGCCCACTTTGGATCTTTGAGGTCGTTCCATCACCTCAGAAAACCACAGTAAAAACCAGCTGCTAAGCTCTCCTTAAGCCCTTCTTTGTGCCGTCACTATCGTTGTTTCTTTCCCCTCTGCATACAAAATGGGCTTCACCTCCTCCTTCTTCTTCTTGTTTGAGGCCATTAAAAGGAGCTCTGTTTTCACCATTAGAAGCAGCTCAACTTGGATTTCCTTCGCCATTGCAAGGAGCTCTTCAATTCCACCAGCTTGCCCGCTAGGAGGGGCGTTGGCTTTATGATTTTAAATCGATGAGGACAGAGGACTGTTGCAATTCGTTTGCCTGTTTTGTCGTGGAGTGCAATCTGTAAACGGGCATTCGTGGATTTGAGCCTTCCGTTTTCAATGGGTAGGACAGGTTGCAGTTCCGAAACGTAAACAGAGAAAGAAACGGAAGCTTCAAGAGATGGGATCAATCCATTTTTTGGCGAAGCAACTTTGCGTCACCCACCTCCTCTACTGAGAAAACGAAGGAAAACAGGAGAAAACTTGTTGAGGAGTTCATATTCCCGTTCGTAGAAAAGCACTGAATGCCGCTATTCGGTGAGCAAGCAAGGTTTCGGTTCGGGAGGGTGGGGGGAGCCACCTCGGTGAATCCTAGGGAGTAGCGCTCTTCTGGAGCAAAAAACTTTTGTAATTTGAACTCAGTTTTATTTATGATTTGAGTTTGAACCCATAAATAAGTATTATTATTATCTATTTTATCAAACGAATTTCCCTACCAGATTGATTTCTAGTAAGGAAATTCTATTATGGCAGGCGATCATGCAGCACCTAAAAGGGCTGCGGATGTAGCAATAATGAGTGTGGAAATAGCCCGGCCTTTTTTACTATATCTTCACCCTAGAAAAATAGTTCTTGTTTGTTTTTTTTTTTGGTTGGAAAAAGTACAATAGAAGTGTAGGAAATAGATTTAAACAAAGGAAAAGTTATTTTCGTGGAACCTACACTTTTAACTCCCATTCTTTTTTGGCAAAATCAATATTTGTGTACGACATTCACTTTAGTGCCAATTTTGTTCGTTGGCTAATTTAAGTGTCAATTTTTTTAAAAAAAAATAGTTATTTGAGTGACAACTCCAACAAACATCGCCTAAAATCTGATATGGCATTTACGAGGCTCACCGAAGCATCCAAATCAGCAAAATTTTAAAAAAGTAAAAAATTAAAAAAAATCCAATTCATACTAAAAAATTAAAAAATAAATTAAAAATTAAAAAATTAAAAATGTACGGGAGGGCTGTGTCACCCCCGTTGCCACCGCCCTTACCGTCGTCTGCAATGGACAGCAAGGGTGGGGGATGGGCCAGTGGCTGGTGACCCTCGTCGGTCGCTGGCGAGAGTTCGACCTCACATCTGGACAAGGTAGAGCCCCGTTGGGGCTGGGCGACACCGGCCTCGGCGAGGCTGACCTTGCCCAGCAACTACCGTTAGACCTCGCCGCAGCCGAGCGCGGCAAGGCTAGGGCAGCCTTGGACGTCGCTAGGCGAGGTCAGCGTCACCCAACCCCGACAAGGCTCAACCTCGCCTAGATCTGTGAGATCGAGCCCTCGCTAGCTACCGACGGGGGTCGCTGGTCACTAGCTGAGGTCTCTAATGGTCGGCGACCCTTGACGACCCATCCCCCTACTTCGTTGTCCATTTTCGGCGGTGGTGGTTCGGCGAGGCTATGCAAGCCCTCGCCGCTCCATCTTTTTTTTTTTCAAAAAAAAAGCTTATTTCTTAATTATTTAGCTTTTTAAAAAAAATCAATATTATGTGGAAATCACTTTAATTTTTGCCTTTTTCTTTTGCCACATGTACTATTCTTTTTTTTAAAACAATTGCCACGCAGTAGTAAAAAATAATAAAAAAGTCACGTATACGAATTAGCCAGAGTTGGCACTTAAGTGATCACTTTTTTACCGAAATTGGCATTTAAGAGAGCCGGCAAAAAAAAAATGGTATCAAAGTGAGCGTCGTACACAAATATTGACACTCCAGGTGTTCTTCGGCCCTTCTTTTTTCATTATTGCCCCTCACTCAAATGTAGATAAGACCACGAATATTTATGGCAATTTACTAACTTTTCCCCCCCGTAATTATTTCCCTTCAACTTCAATGCACATCCGAATGACTAAAAACCTTTTAATAGAAAAATTCTTACAGATTCATTATTGTATGAGCGACATGTGCATTTGAGATTAATTTTATAAATGAATTTTTCCATACGTCGGTTGCCCCGGGGTTGAATTCGAAACTTATTGTTTACACCGATAATGAACTCAATAAAATTTCATAATAAACATGTCTATTCCTTTATTTCCTTTTCCCTTCATTTTTCTTGCTACTTGCAAAACCAAACAAGCTCTAACTTCATTTTTTTTTTTTTTCCTTCTTCTCATGTTTTCTTCCAAAAGAGAAATTCCCGTTATAGTAAAGGAAAGGTAGAGGGATGATTAATTTTGCAACACTCGTTATTCGTTAGCGAATGTCTCCAGAGGACTTTTCGCTCAATAACAATTTATGTCCAAATTTTTTTGTGGGCAATGAAAATTCTTTTTCGTTCTTTTATTTGATAAGTAATAATAGTGATCATTCTTTAGAAGAATATATTTCAAAATCATTTATTTTTCATGAAATAAATGCACCTTTATTGTGGAAATATTTTATTTTCAACACAATAATTACCTATAACATGAGAGAGATGGTATACTGGAGACAACAAACACGCACTACTATGGTGGACCTTGATCGAGGTTCGTCCATGGTCACGAAGAGGCTGCGAGCACCAGCTACCCATGGCCTGGAGAAGGTTGGCGACCTCGTCTTAAAGGTCGGGATACGGCGATTGCAATAGAGATGGGGTGGGGAGGAGGTGGCTGTAGCACTGAAGACGTGAACGGCGGTCGGAGGTGGTTGAATGCGAGCAGGAGTGGCGAAAACTTGATCAGGGTACCTGGATTAGAATAGCTTAATTAGGGTTTGTTTTGGAGGGCCGGGCATTTCAGAAGATGAATAGAGGAAAATTGAAAACAAATGGAGCAATTTGTAAATATCTACGTTGTCTCGCGATGGAGGTGCCATTTGGTGTCCAACATGTAAACACAAGATGCAAAATGGCACTTTGGAAAGTAAAACATCGAAAGTAATATCAACTAAAAGTAAAGAGAGTTTTTGGTATTTCCCTAACCAAATGATATAGAGACAAAAAAAGATATAATTACTGGCGTATCCAATAAATACTTTTTCATGGAGAGAGATACACTAGAAATGCTAAAAGTTACGTGCGGCACTAACTTTAATGCCAAAAGTTTTCACCGGATAATTTAAGTGTCAAATCAAAGAAAAACGATCATTTAAGTGCCTCTCGCGAGAAATTCCAATCAAAATGATTATCTGGCATTTGTAATTAATTTTTTAGTTTGATGTGACAATTTTTTAAAATAAGATACAGCTCACATGGATTTTAGAATTAAAAACAAACTAAAAAATTAAAAATTAAATTAAATTTGAAAAAAAAATATGAAAAGAAAAAGAGAATAGATTGTTGCATAGGCGGGGAAGGCTTGCATAGTACTCACCACTTCTGCCCACCCTTATCGCCTGTTGTTTCCCTTTTTTAGCTTATTTTTAAAAAATTTGTTGTAATATTATTAATTTAGTATTTTTGTTTTTTTGAACTTTCGTCTTTTTTATTGCTGACTGGATCTCTAACAAGTCACATTGGCTTCAAATATAAGTAAAAAAATGTCATGTTGGATTGCTGGCCAAAAAAATAGAAGTTGGAACTCAAGTGATCTGATGTACTTAAGGGACAGATGGACCCGTTATGGGACTAGACGGACCGGCAGATTCATCGGTCAACAGTCTCAGAACAGGCTCAAATTCGGTCGGTTAAAGCGAAATTGTTGTCTGATCAATACCACCACCTTTGGCCATGACTAAAGGCGTTTTTCGGCATTTCGGAGTCGTCTGGATGGGTGTTCGGTCCTTTGTTGTTTTCTAGGTAATTTTTATTTTTAATGATATTTTGGTAATTTTGTGTTTGATTTGTCATTAGGGTCAACGCCCTATATAAATTCGTTCTTAGGGTGAGAGGCAAATTTTAGATATTTGATAACTTTGTCGATTTTGATAATCGTCCGAGAGAACAACGTTTATTCCTCATTTTAACGATTTTGTTCTTCATCACCTTTTTTTCTATCACTTCGGCATCATTTGATATCAAAGCACAGGTTGCTTCGAACCAATGGGTGAACATAATCGTGTGGACGAAGGCAACAAGTTCGTGGAGGCCAGGGACGTGGAGTCGTTCCTGATGCAGATGAACAACTGTGTATGCGAGACCTGCGAGATATAGAAAACGAAGAGCTGAGAAGACAAATTCAGGATGTAGCGACATCTTGTGGAGGCAAGGCTTGACGCGCAATCCAAAGAAAGAGCGAAATTTACTGACTCAACCGAGGTTGAATAGGAGGAAGAAAACCTTTTTGGGGTTGTAAATCGGGGCAAAATCGAGGCGGAATCGAAAAGTACGACCTGAAAATTAAACTTCTTCTCAAAATTTTGGGATGAAGATCAAGATTCCTGAATTTCATGGTAAAGCTCTTCCAGATGAATTTATCGATTGGTTAAATTCGGTAGAGCGGATCTTTGATCTAAAGGATCTGACCGAGAGTTAAAAGATGAAATTAATGGTTATTAGGCTAAGAAAACATGCTTCGATTTAGTGGGAGCACATGAAAAAGCAATGTGCTAGAGAAGGGAAGCCGAAGGTGGATTGCTATGAGAAAATGAAAAAATTGTTGTAGAAAACTTTTTTGCCTACCCATTATAGGCAAGAGGCGTTTATCTAGTATCACAATGTCAAGTAAGTTGATTTAACCGTTGAAGAGTTTACAGAAGAATTTGATCGATTGCGGATGCGTTGCGATGTGACTTAGGAATACAAGCAAACGATTGCTCGATATCTTGCAGGGCTGCGTTATGAGATTTCTTATGTTGACCAATTACAACAATATTGGACATACGAGGATGTGGGCAGACTGGCCCTAAAGGTGGACGGACAATGTAAAAGAAAGAGCAGTAGTTCCAAATGGTCTGGTCAGGCAGCAGCTCCAAGTGGTCAGGCAGCAGCTCCAAGTGGTCAGGTAAAGAATCCCAAGGAAGAGCAGGGAGTTGTTCAGCCTCGGCAGCAATTAAGGGCGCCAGTTCAAAATCTGCAACAAAAGGAGAATAGGGTAGTACTAGATCTAGCAGGGGAGGAGTTGCAGCTAACCGATGCTTGAAGTGTCAGGGACTCGGGCATTTCGCGACCAATTGCCCGAATCGACAAATCGTGACCTTAGTTTATAACCCAATGTTTGTCGAAGATCTAGTTAACGACGAATCTGAAGAAGAAAGAGAGGATGCGGATCCAGATCAAGAGAACATTCTCTATGCCAATTCTAATGAGTCCTTAGTTGTACGTATGGTTTTAAATATTGTAGAGGTTGATGATGAATCGTGGCTTAGGCATAATATCTTTCATACGAAGTGCGCTAGTGGGGGAAAAGTGCATAGCATGACTATTGATGGAGGGAATTGCGAGGACGTGATATCTATTACTATGGTAGAAAAGTTAGGGCTGAAAACTGTTAAACATTCTCAACCATATAAGTTGTCATGGCTTAAGAAGGGGAACAAGGTAAAAGTGAGCAAGAGGTGCTTAATGCAGTTCTCGATTGGGAAGAAATATACTGATGAAGTGTGGGGTGACGTAATTCCAATGGATGCTTGTTATATTTTATTGGGAAGGTCTTGGCATTTTGATAGGAAAACACAACATGATGAATTCAAAAATACATACATATTCAAGAAGGATGATCGGACCATTGCTCTAGGTCCTTCATATTTGAGAAAAGAAGGAAAAAATAATATACTTTCCAAATCAAAATTCCAAGAGGAGGCAATGAACGTGCAAGAGCTTTTCATCGTTGTAGTCATGGAATAGAATCTTGATAGTCCAGAGATTCCAACTCAAGTTCTACCTATAATTGAAGAGTTTGCTGATGTCATACTGGAGGAATTGCCACCTGGATTACCACCCATGAGGGACATTGATCATTGTATAGATCTCATTCCATGAGATGTTATTCCTAAAAAGGCAGCTTATAGGATGAATCCTAAGGAGTATGAGGAGATGCAGAAGCAAGTGTAGGAATTATTAGAAATGGGTGCAATCCAAGAGAGCATGAGCCCCTGTGCAATGTCAACTTTGTTGGTTCCCAAGAAAGAAGGGTCGTGGAAAATGTGCATGGATAGCAGAGCTGCCAATAAGATCACGATAAGGTATCACTTTCTTATCCCAAGATTTGATGATTTAATTGATTAGTTATATGAGGCGACTATCTTCTCAAAGATAGACTTGAGAAATAGATATCATCAGATTAAAGTGCGACCTGAAGATGGGTGGAAGATAGCCTTTAAAACTAGAGATGGTCTGTATGAGTGGATGGTGAGGCCTTTTGGGTTATCTAACGTTTATGAGGCCGATGAATCAAGTGTTTCGTCCTTTTATTGGCCAATTTGTTGTCGTTTATTTTAATAATATTTTGATTTATA
This sequence comes from Rhodomyrtus tomentosa, assembly GCA_028455895.1. NCBI lineage: Eukaryota > Viridiplantae > Streptophyta > Magnoliopsida > Myrtales > Myrtaceae > Rhodomyrtus > Rhodomyrtus tomentosa. The sequence continues at coordinate 46,747,965 of JAPCWY010000005.1, forward strand.
GTGCATCGACTGAACAACACTTGCAGCATTTGATAAGGGTGTTTGAGGCATTGAGGAAGCAAAAATTATATGCTAACATGAGGAAGTGTCACTTCTTGACTAATCATGTAACCTTTTTAGGATATATTATATCCAAGGAGGGCATTCAGATGGATCCAGCTAAAATTGAGGGTATTACAAATTAGAAGATTCAGAAAACAATTCATAAGATATGTAGCTTTCATGGGCTTGCGTCTTTTTATTGGAGATTTGTTCGAGATTTCAGCACTATTATTGCAACTCTGACGGATTGTCTGAAAGAAGGAAAATTTGTGTAGACTAAGAAGGCAGAAGCTGCCTTTCAGTCATTGAAGAAGAAGATGACTAAAGCATTGTTCTAGTCCTACCTGACTTTAATGAGGTTTTTGAAGTGCATTGCGATACTTCAGGCATTGGTATTGGAGGTGTAGCGAGTCAAAAGTGTAAACATGTAGCATTCTTCAGTGAGAAGTTAAATGAAGCAAAAAAGAAGTATTCAACTTATGATAAAGAATTTTATGCTATTGTGAGGAGTTTGGAGCATTGGGGGCACTATCTAATTTCAAAGGAATTTATCTTGTATTCTGATCGTGAAGCCCTGAAATATATCAATGGACAGCACAAATTGAACGCTAGGCATGCGAAGTGGGAGGATTTCTTCAAGCTTTCAATTTTTCCATGAAGCATAAGGCGGGTGTGATAAATAGTATGGCTGTTGCATTGAGCAGAAAACACTCTTTGCTATCTACAATGCAAGTAAAAGTTCTAGACTTTGACACATTTAAAGATTTATATGTTGATGATCCTTAGTTTGGAGATATCTGGAGGAAGAGCAAAACGGAACCCTTTCAGCAATTTCATATTGTGAAAGGATATCTTTTTAAAGGTAATAGACTGTGTATTCATCAATGTTCTTTGAGGGAGTATATTATTATTGAAGGCCATGGAGAAGGTCTAGCTAGGCACTTTGGCGTGGATAAGACAATGGCCTTGTTGTGCGAACAATTTTATTGGCCACGAATAGAGCAAGACGGGACACGTTTTATAGAGAGGTGCAAGGTATGTCATGTAGCGAAAATCAAACGTACTAATGCTGGCATGTATATGCCTCTACCTATTCTAGTTGCACCTTGGGAGGATGCCAGTATTGACTTTGTCTTGGGTTTGCCAAGAACGCAGCGGAATAAAGATTCCATAATGGTGGTTGTCGACAGGTTTTCGAAGATGGCACATTTTATTCCATGTAATAAGACCTATGATGCTTCACAGGTCGCCCGATTGTTTCTGTAGGAAATTGCTAAGCTGCATGAGTTCCTAAGTCCATAACTTCAGATCGTGATGTGAAGTTTGTGAGTCATTTCTGGTGCACTCTTTGGAGACACATGGGCATGAGTTTAAAGTTTAGCTCCTCTCATCATCCTCGGACTGATGGTCAGACAGAAGTTGTCAATCAAAGTTTATGAAATTTGTTGAAGGGTTTGATTGGAGATAATCCGCGACAATGGGATTTGACGTTGCCTCAGGCAGAATTTGCATATAACAGATCTGAGAATCGAACTACAGGCAAGACCCCTTTTGAGGTGATTTATAGGCGTAATTCAATTACTCCCTTGGATCTCACGCATTTACCAGTTCACAAGCAGTTTAGATTAGACGCAGAAGAACATGCAAAACAGAAAAAGAGCTGTATTCCCAGGTCCATAATTAGATCAGCAGACAGAACATGAAGTATAAGCAGCACGTGAATAGGCATAGGAAAAGAGTTGTCTTTAAGGAGGGTGATCTAGTTTGGATTCACCTCAAGAAAGAGAGTTTTTCAGCAGGCAAGTTTGACAAACTACAACCTAGAGCTGATAGAACCTTCAGAGTTCTTGAGCGAATTAGTGACAATGCTTACAAGATTGATCTGTCGGGTAAGTATAATGTATCCGAAACTTTTAATGTAGCAGATTTGTCACCTTACCACACTAATGAGGACGAAGACCCTGAAGAGATTAACAACAATGAAGACGAAGCAAATTTGAGGGCGAATCTTTCTCTGGCATGGGAGGATGATGCACTAAGGGATCAGCGGACCTGTTATGGGACTAGATGGACTGGCAGACTTATCGATCAATGGTCTCAGAATGGGCTCAAATTCGATCAATTGAAGCGAAACGGTCATCTGATCAATACTCACCATCTTTGGCCGTGACTAAAGGCGTTTTTCGGCATTTCGGGGTCGTCTGATGGGTGTTCAGGCCTTTGTTATTTTCTATGTAATATTTTATTTTTAATGGTATTTTGGTAATTTTGCATTTTATTTGTCATTAGGGTTAACACCCTATATAAACTCATTAGGGTTCTGAGAGGCATATTTGAGATATTTGATACTTTGTCGATTTTGATAATCATTTGAGAGAACAACGTTTGTTCCTCGTTTTATCGATTTTGTTCTTCATCGCCTTTTTTTTCCGATTGCTTCGACATCATGATCATTTTCCAAAAAAATCATCACTTAAGTGATCCAGCGAAAACTTTTGGTATTAAAGTGAGCGTTGTACACAATTTTTGGCACTTTTAGTTTACTTGTCCTATTGCAATTGTGTTAATTCAGTGCTAAACTTTTTTTATCAATTAAATTCTAAAACTTTAGCATTTGTGTCAATTTAGTCCTAAACGTTTTACATTTATGCCAATTTAGTCCATTATGCCAATTTTGGCCTACCGACACTGTCATGGACATGGGTTGGCCTTGATGTGGCACTAACGTGGCAATTTCTAATACATCAACATTAATATCAATATCAATAACACATTTATCTCAATCCAGTTAGAATCGGCGGTCAGTGAACCCAAAAATAAATAAAATAAAAGCAATATCAATTGAGGTGAAAAGAAAGAATTATTGTAATATATATATGGGGAGAAAGGACTAAAAAAGGACAGTCAGGAAATTTCTAATAATTTCAAAAAAAATTAAAATTTTATCTTTTTTTTTCTTTTTTTCTTCTTCTTCCTCCTCCATAGATTGCTGCCGGCGATTGGATAGAGGAGAGGACTAGTCAAAGTGACGTTGAGTCTCGCCATATCTAGAGAGTCTTGACCTCACCCTTGCTAGCCCTCTTCTCTAGCCTATTGCTGATACGAACAGTCGGCTGAAGGAGGAGGAGGAAGAAGAAGACGAAAAAGAAAGAATAATTCAAAAATATTAAAATAATATTAAAAATCATCCACGTCAGTGCTGGCCTATCAAAGTTGACTGATTGAACTGAATTGACACAATTGCAATAAGTTTATAACTTAATGATAATTCTCTCCAAATAAATCAAATTTCTAATAAATGTATGTGCTTATATTACGCCTCTAAAAAAAGTTTCGCGATATTTGGGTGAAGTATAAGAGATAAACAAGGGGCTAACCCAAAACGAATGGCGAGTGTGGCATCGAAAAGTGTGTCGACTCCAACGAAAAATATTTTTCGATAATGTTTTTTCGAATTTTTTTCTAAATGAGAAAGCACATTTAAAAGTGAGAGGAAATCATTGTACCTCGTCTTTCTTTTCTCCACTCATTTACGTTCTCTTTCTTTTTTTTATTTTCTTTTTATAAATAATTAGATATTTTTATTTTTATTTGTAATTATTTCTATTTTTTTCCATGCATTTCTACTTCTTCTTTTAATATTTTATAGCATAAACAATATGAAAAAATAGAACACAACGTAATGACCAAGCAATATGTTCTCAGTTCCTTGTGAATCCATTTTTTAAAATTTTTTTACGGCAGAAAAAAATAATAACACCAACACCAACGCCAACACCAACGATGGTTTCAGGTGGATAGGGACGATTGCCTGCCGACTCTATCCGGTCTGCTCCCCGATTTCAGGGTGGGAAGCGATCGCCCGGCAGGCAAATAAATACAGAGCCATATTAACAGAACATACCAGAACTCCATACACGACGATCCAAAGTAAACACGGTCTCCCTGTACGAGTCAATTTAAGCACACTCAATATCTGAAAGATAAACAGCCTGAAATTCGCCGACTCGAAGATTATCCAATAATGAAGTGTTAAAAGAAAAAAAAGATAGTTATCAATTATCATAGCAGTCATGTACAATAACTGTCTCAAGAAGTGTCAAGGTCACATCCTGGAAATGCTTCCCCTGTGAAAAAAGCTTTTACAGAGCCAAGTGCTCCAACGTTGGTTGATTTGATTGATCCCTTGAAGGGTCAGGAACTGCAGGTTCACATTATTCTTCGTCCTCCGCAGTGGTTTGCTGCCTCGAAAGCAAGGATCTTTCGTCGTTATCATCCAAGTTGATACTTTCCTCCACTCCGTAATCGATGTCGATCACGCTCCTCTCCTTCTCATAACTGCCGTTCAACTTTACCGTACCGAGGTCGTCCAGGTTTTCTTCGGAGTGAGGGCTATCGACCTCCATCTGCTGCATTTCTGATTCAATCAGTGCAGTCATTCTTGCGCGGTCTCTATCTCTCGGGTACGTGCAGTAGAGTAAAGAGTAAATTAAGCAGCAGATCATCATCGGGATTCCAATAGCTGTGTAAAGGGCTTTCGCAAGCGATGCGGCGTTTTCCCTATCTGTTTCTATCTCTACGGAGTCGGATGATCCCTTGGGAATTGGCTTGAACCCATATACATGCTGAGCCAGAATGCCGACCACTGGGGGAGCGAACGATGCCAGGATGGACTCGAAGGAGCGATCCAGCGCATAGATGCTTGTTCTGGATTTCTCAGGGACTATCTCTGCAAATATTGGACTGTGCGCTGCGTTTATATTTGCAAGAAATCAACTGGAGAAATATTTTAGCAACTAAAGCTGCTAATTTGGCAAACGGGATCGCAGAAGTACAGTGCTACAAGGGGAAGCGCCATTGAAAACACAGTCCATTTGGACAAGCAAATTATCGAAAAAGCAAGTTCCTGCAAGAAGAGGTGATAGAATGTACTTGTTACGCTTACTTGTTCGTAGCCGGGGCATTCCAGGATATGATCAGACCCATGATAAAAAGAACCAGACCGTGCATGAAGGCTGTGGAAGGGTCATCAGGCAATGCCAGGAGCAAAACCGCAGCTAAAGGGATCGCTGAACCGGAACTTATCTGCGACAAGATTATTCTACCCGAGTTGGGCAAGCGTCTGGCGAGAATATCCCCCATCCAGCCTCCGAAGAGACCACCAAGCGAACCAGCGATAGTGAAGATTGTCATGAGGACTGCTGTTGTACTGTGAGTGAAGCCAATGAGTTCCAACCACATTGTCGCAAATGTAAGAGCTGACCACGGGAATGACCCAGACACTCCCTGAGCCACTATTATCTGAAATGATGGGATCCGTATCACCAATTTCGCTTCTTTAACCAGGTTCTTGAGTGCTGAACAGAAGGACTCTTTGGCTAGATTTTTGTCATCAGAAATTCGAGGATCCTTAGCGAAGAGCCGCACCAAGATACCGACGACGACACTTATGATGGCGACCAGGTGAAAAGCAATTCTCCAACCGGGGATTCCCAGGAAGGATGTTGAGGCTATTAAAACAGAACACAGCCCTCCGATGATGGAGCCGATGTTGCCCGTGAGCTGCAGCCACCCAAACGCCATCCCACGGTTGCTATCATCTGTAGAGTCTGCAACAAGAGACTGAACTGCAGGTATTACTAGTGCAAGTCCGATCCCATTCAAGCCTCTTGAAATTGCTACCTGGAAAACAAATAGGTGATGATTCTAAAAAGGCAAAAGGTACATTGTGATTGCACACACAAATGCTTAGACAAAAGGACTCCTACTAGATATTTGGATGTTTTTAACACAGAAAGCAAAAGGGTTAGAAGCAGCTGAGAACCATAGTCATTTATTTTTCTCTCTACTTCAGATTTGATAACCGCTTGATCTTATGCATTTGAGTCGCTGCCATTTCCTCCAAATTGTAACAATATCATAGACACGCCAGCTCATTCGAATCTCTGTCAAAGACTTCCTTTCAGATGAACTTCGCGTGTGTAGTCACAATTCATATAACAAGCTTCTAGGAACATGATCATATCCGACAAACGCTGGAAGCTCTTCCATTTCCTCATCCTCCGCGATTCTTTTCGGAGCTTGTTACACGTAAACTTTGCTCAAGCCCCAAATTCTACATGAACAATCATAGGGGGGAGTCAGACTGCATTTAGCAGGTTCAAAGCAAATGGTGAATCCAGGATTCCTTGAAGGATCCCATAAGTCTCGTTCAATATCAGATGATATAAAGCACTGCCACATTAACTCGAGATTGCCAAGAACAGAAGGTGAAAGAATCCTGGACTGAGCAGCAGCATCACTCCACACGCCGCCCAGATCGGTTCAGTTCCATCATGCCGATAATTGTTATAGTACAAAAAACGGCATCATGAGGCTGCGTAGTTGCATCATCCTAGCAGAGTGCCAAAGTGGGGCATTACGTGACCAACCGCTCATTGCTGACAACCTATTCGAACTATCCAACTTTCGAACCAAGCAATCCCGTAACCACCACAACAGGCCTCTCGGAACAAGAAGTAAGATCCTTCCATTGCTCAACCATTATACTATGCTGAAAATTAAATCTCAGTACCCTTTTACTAGATCTCCAGAAAAATATCAATAACCAAAAGAACCAGATCAAATCCACATCTCCTCCCAATTGTCATCCAAGAACAAGCAACTGAAGTATAAAACGATGAAAACAGAAAACAACCCAACCGTTCACCCATCAAACTAAACCCAACCCAATCACCCCCTCACCGAACTAAACCCCACCCACAAAGATAAGAGAGAGGACCTGAAGGAAAGTGGAGGAAATAGCGACGAGGAAAGTGGCGGCGGCCCAGAGGAAGGCGCCGAGGGCAATGACGTGGGCACGGTTGTGGCGGGACGCGAGGTATGCGGCGAGAGGATAGCAAGCAGATTGGACGATGGCTCGGAAAAGCGTCAACGACCCGAGACCCGTCGGATCGGTGTGCAGGGCAGCGCCGACCTCCTTGTACACGCCCGGAAGCAGAGATTCGTCCGCCCTCTCCATTATGGACGCCAGATTCACCAGCACCAAAGTCACCGTCTCCGATTTCATCTTTGCTCTTGCGCTGCTCCAAGAACAGCGGAAATCGGAAACTTGTCCTTTTCTCTGCGCATTCGACGGAAGAAAAAAGAAATGTTTGGAGGTGGAGGGAGGGTAGTGATGCGCTTGACTTTTGACTGGGGCGTGTTGGTGCAGGTCAGTCGAGGCTGTGAAGGATCTGATTGGGTGAGGGGGGACGTAGTGTGGGGCCCTCCAGCTGAGGGTGGGGGCCAAAGGCGACGGTAGGATCTGGAGGTTGTCCCACGTGTACGGACGAGATATCGTGGGGTGCGTCGAAGGAGGAGTTGGGGGAATTTTGCCTCAGCGAAGAAGGAAATCGTGACCATTTTCGGACAAGAAGCTTTTCTTTCTATAATTCTCGTCCATTGAAAACGCGCTGTTTCCTTTTCTAGGTTCTGTCTTAAAAAGTCGGATTCTAAACGCATGTGACGTGCTTTATAAGCGGTTTATTTCTCCGAAATTATATTTAAGAAAATTCTAAATTTATTACATTTCTGTAAATTCAGTCGTTAATCTTTTCATTTTTTTATCAATTGAGCCGTAGTAATCGAAAATTGCTGACGTGAATACCAGCCGTTCTATTTTGCAAGGGCGGCTCTGACAGAGATAATTTTTAATAATATATTTTACATTCTTTTCCTTTAATATTTTTCTTCAACGGTCGGCGGGACTCATTGGGATTCATAACTTTTTTGACAATTTTTTCGAGATTCCATAATAATTGATTCCTGAAAATATTATCCTCGATGCTATTTAAAAAAAAAAGAGGCGAAAGGCTCATGTGAATTGTGCGATCCGTGGGATCTTATGTGGCGTACAAATTGACTTATCATTCAAAAAAAAAAAGATAATTGAAGTTTGGCTTCATTATAGTCTTGTTGAAAGCGAATTTCTAGAGAAGCTCGGCCCATAACAAATTACACGATACAATTCTTAATACCCTCCATCACATGTAATTAGAACAAACCGTTTCTTTTAACATATTATTCATTGGCCAATTAAATCTTAGACATTTCATTTTTGATGAATTGAGTCATAAATCTTTCAACATAAATCTGACCGAGTCCTAATGTTATTATCGACAACGTTTCTTCGCGAGAAAAAATTGAACTTTTTTTACTTTTTTTTAAAATTTCACAAACTAACGATGATTTTAACCATAATAAAAATTTAACGTGGGTGGGGGGCTTTCTCATTAGAGGAAAAATGAGGAGCTTGGACTTCCATTGTTAGAGATTGCGGAGGAAATATGGGGATTGTTTAGTTCGGTTTTTGGGGATGCCTTTAGAAAGATGCAAGCGCCCGTTGAGCTAAAGGGATTTTACGAAATGTAAGCAGTATTGGGTAGAGGGTCCCTTAAAAATATATTGGGAAGTAACTTTGACTTAAAATGGCGTTTCATAAAAAATATACTTTGTAAATGATTTCTATTATTTGACCCCCCCAAAAAAAAAAAGGATTCCTATGAATATATAACAAAAAAATTCAAATTATTTATCGGCGGAAATCAGCCTCCGCCAACCTCCGGCTAGCCTCGCCTGAGGTTAGTTGACCTCCAGCGAGGCCTCGAGCGACCCCCGGAGATAGCCGCCTCAGTGTTGTATCGAGAGTTAGATTCTTGGCCTTGTCCTTTGTCTTTTGACCTTCGAGGCTCCCAAGTCCCAAGTAGTCAAACCGTCAATTCGCCATCCCAAATGAGGAAAGCTCGGGGCATTTTTCCATTTTTGGATTCCTCGGTCATTCCGAACTCGGCGAGGCAAATGAAATCCGAGACGCTGACGCTGGTGCTGGTGAATCTGGCGGCGATAATGGAGAGGGCGGACGAGTCTCTGCTTCCGGGCGTGTACAAGGAGGTCGGCGCTGCTCTTCACACGGATCCGACCGGTCTCGGGTCGCTGACGCTGATCCGATCCGCCGTTCAGTCCTGCTGCTACCCGCTCGCTGCTTACCTCGCGACCCGCCACAACCGCGCGCGCGTCATAGCTCTCGGCGCTTTCCTCTGGGCCGCCGCCACTTTCCTCGTGGCTGTTTCTTCCACTTTTCTTCAGGTTCTGCTGTCTCCCTCTCTAATTTTTTCGTGAGAGAGTGATTGGGTTGTGTTCAGTTCAATGGGTGAGTGATTGGGTTCTCAATGTTTCAGTTGCCTGTTCTTGATTGATCATTGAGAGTTTAGTAATGGGTAATGTTACTTGTATAGCATCACAGAATGATCTGAGAAATGTTCTTGATATGGATATTGATTAGTTATGGTAGAATGTTCGCAGTGAGCAATCGACGCTGTAATTACGAATCCCTCAGTTCGGTAGGTCGTCCTCAGAACCGGTCCGGACAGCGTGGAGTTGGACCACTCGATCCTCAATCTTCAAATCAGTCATTTACATCGAATTAATTCAGCGATGACTCTGTCTTTCATTGAGGGGTTTCTCGTGTGTAAATGCAATTGCAAAGTACCTTGCTGTGTTTAGTAATTTCTCTCTTTTGTTTTGCAGGTAGCAATTTCAAGAGGCTTGAATGGAATCGGACTCGCAATAGTGATACCTGCTATCCAGTCCCTCGTTGCCGACTGCACGGACGAGAGAAACCGTGGGATGGCGTTTGGATGGCTGCAGCTAACGGGAAACCTTGGCTCCATCATTGGGTCACTGTGTTCTGTTTTAATAGCCTCAACATCGTTCCTGGGAATCCCGGGGTGGAGAATTGCTTTTCATCTGGTTGGACTAATAAGTGTCATCGTTGGTGTTCTGGTGCAGCTCTTCGCAAGTGATCCTCAATTTTCTGATGACGAAAACTTGGCTGAAGATCAGAATTTGCACAAGCCCTTCTGGTCAGATGTCAAAGACCTAATTAAAGAATCGAAAGCGGTCATTAGAATTCCGTCCTTTCAGATAATAGTGGCTCAGGGTGTATTTGGGTCGTTCTCAGGGTCGGCTCTTTCATTTGCCCCGATGTGGTTGGAGCTCATCGGCTTCACGCACAGTACGACGGCTTTCCTTATGACAGCCTTCATCATCGCCTTCTCACTTGGTGGTCTATTCGGAGGTTGGATGGGGGATGTTCTTGCCACGAGCTTGCCCAACTCGGGAAGAATAATCTTGTCGCAGATAAGCGCTGCTTCGGCCATTCCTTTAGCTGCGATTTTGCTTCTGGCATTGCCCGATGATCCTTCCACAGCCTTCATGCACGGTCTCCTTTTATTCATCATGGGGCTGTGGACATCCTGGAATGCCCCGGCCACGAACAAGTGAGTGTAACTAGTAGGTTCTATTGCACTCTCATTTGCCCGAACATGGTTATTAGATGTTGCCTGTCAGATCCCTAGTTGATGAACCTTCATTCAATTCTGTAGCTCGAAGATGTTCTATTACGCCATGTTTCTCCAGTTAATTTTCTTGAGTATACTAAAGCAGAACATAGTCCGATATTTGCAGAGATTGTCCCTGAGAAATCCAGAACGAGCATCTACGCACTGGACAACTCTTTAGAGAGCATCCTGGCGTCATTCGCTCCCCCGCTGGTCGGTATTCTGGCTCAGCATGTGTACGGGTATAAACCGGTCCCTGAGGGATCATCCGTCTCGATAGACATCGAGACAGATAGAGAAAATGCTGCATCACTTGCCAAGGCGCTTTATGCTGCTATGGGCATTCCGATGGCCATCTGTTGCTTTATTTACTCTTTCCTCTACTGCACTTACCCGAGAGATAGAGAGCACGCTAGAATGGATGCTCTCACCGAAATGCAGCAGATCGAGGTCGATAGCCCCTATACAGGCGAAGATTTCTCCGACCTTGATACGGCAGTATCAAATGGGGCTTGTGAGAAGGGGAGGGGCGTGACCGACAGAGATCATGGAACGGAAGAGTGGGTTGATCTGGACGACAATGATGAGCAATCTTTGCTTTCCAGGCAGGAAACATTCAGGAACGTCGGAGAATAATGTGGAACGCGCGAGGTGCGCGAATCTTCGCAGGCTTGTAAAGAAGCAATCAGTTCAGTGATCTCTCGAAGGCTTGTTGTCTCTGTACGGGTCTCGCATCGGAGGGATTCCCTCTGCAGAATCGCTCACTCCGTCACCGGAAAGTTCAAGCTGGCAACCACCGCAATGAAATATCTTGCACTCCGTTATCGTACAACTTCTGAGCCGGGTTGATCGCGGACCGTCCGCCATTGGAATTCTTGTACTGGGTACCCTTAAATTGACTGAAACAGGGAAACCGGTCTAATCGATGTAGTGATCTTTTTTCCAGTTCATTTTCACTCTAGAGATGTGGACCAACATCTCTATATCCTCTCCCAAGTAGCTTTACCATTTTTTCGGTGCTTTGCTTTTAGTTGGGTTTCACTTTTTACCCACTGCTGCTTTAAGTCCTTTGCCAAACTCATGTCAAAAGCAGAAGAAAAAGAGTGACGAAAGCGAGAGCTTTGGGTATCATGGAATTTGGGAAAATTACCGCCAGGCTTGCGTAGATAGAATTGACTGAATGTGCTGAATTAACATAATTATAAAATTTTTAAGACTGAATTAGCAAAAAGAAAAATTTACGACTGAATTGGCATAATTACATTAGGTTTAGCATTTTTTTGGTAATTTTCCCTATGGACTTTCTAACATGTGGATCTGATGATCGTCCAAGGTGAATTGCTCGCGGTATAGTATCCTAAATGATGGTTGAGTCCTGAGGAATTCCTTTCTTATAATTTTTTTAAAAAAATAAAAACAAGAGCAACATAAATTTTTTCGCACACCCGGTGAAAATCTTTCAATCGAATCGAGCGCCATTTTGATCTTTAAGTGGCCGTGATCATCTCGATGTCGAGTCGTATGGAGCAACTATTCCGAGGCGCGGCCTTAGAATTACCGTTCGGGGGGGATGGATGGACCCCACCCTCCGGGGGTCCGTTGGGCTGGATATGAATCATGAGGGACAACAATTGGAGAGCGAGGAGAGCCCCATCATTGCCCTGGTGAACCCATTTGCTATTCCACCGGGGTATCCACGGGGCCAACCCCCTTCAAATCTCTTCCCCCCTCACAAAAGAAAGAAAAAGAAAAAGAGGAAGTGGTTCAAGATTCACCCTAAGATCCCCCTCAAAATCCCACATGGCTACTAAAATCATGCATTTGCTTCATTTGTCCATCCATGCCCAAAAGCTAAGACCCAAAACTGAAAAGGGTGTGTGAATTTTGTCCCCTTTTTAATCTTTTCCTTGAAAGGTAAAAAAAAAAAAAAAACCAAAGAAAGATACTCATATCATATGCCATCATAGCCCACAAACTGTTGCCAAAGATTCAAAATTTTTTGAAGCTCCCCCTCTCTTTCCTTTCCCCAATCTTTTTCAATCACACCAAAAGGTAGACAAAAAGGCAGATAGATGCATAATTGAATTATACATGCATGAAAAGAAGAAGGGAGATCATGATCTATCAATCACACATACAAACACACTGAACTGAAATGAAAGAAAGATGACCCACTTTTTTTTTTTCCCTTCTTTTCTTTTTTGGTGGCCTTTGGCTTTGGCAAATGTCATCATGATGACTGTTTTTGGGAGGAGGAGGGGTCGATTAGCTTTTATTTCAGAGTTTTTTCAGTTCTAAAAAGATGTGTTTCTTATCATTTGGTTTTTGATTATGTGTTGTGTGCTTTTTGTAGCTTTTCTTGGCTTGGGGGTGCCACATTATGCTTCCCTATAGTTACATGTCAACCTTGTATTTTGGGGTGGTGTTTTTGTTTTTGTTTTTTTTTTCTAATTTAAACGAAATACTTTTTCTCAATAGGTGTGATCGGTTGTACATAGATCCAAATTTTCAATTTGTTGGATTTCTTACAATTTACTTTTCTATTTTCAGGGTATCGAGATGCCACCGTGTGTCAGGATATCTCCAGAAAAACAGATAAGAATTTTTTTTTTTTTTTCAGTTCGATCACCCCTTATAACCTTAACTAGTGCCTTAAAAAAAACCAAAACGTTAGATACACCAAGTAGAAATAAATGATACTCCCAACTTTCTTTTTTCATTCTTTCATTCTTTTAACATTTATATATATATATATATATATATATTTGAAGCACGTAACCGCTGAAATCCCTCTGAAGATCAGGTTTGACTTTTGGTGGGGGGACATCAGTCCTCAAGACATGCCTTCGACTGTGCTTAGTCCACGTACACGCAATAAAGTATTCATATTATTATACACAATGTCAATCTAATTATGGAAATAGGTATAGAATAGATACTTAAATTATTCACGCATCTGTAGCTCAAGCCCTTATTTAAGTGGCATCGACACGTGACACGACACATGACACGTCGCTTAAAAAAAAGAAAAAGAAAATTTGACACGATGAAACACATTTTTATATATACACTATAATAAAAATATCAACAGTCGGTCGATTTTTTTTTCTTTTGTTAGGGATTCACGATTAAATTTATTTGAAATTAGTTGGGTATATTAATTTTGATGTGACCGAGTATATGATTTAAGTATATTAATTTTGGATCTAGCGAAGATGAAGACTCCGACGCTGTAAAATGGTATGTTTTCGTTTTGCCGATTTATAACGCAATAAAAAAGACTTGGTTTTTTCTTGGAGAATCTCTTGAAATGGTTTTTTCAGAAGGTTCGATCACTTATATTGCGACCCTTAATCTGTAGAAAATGACCTGCATAGGCTGGGATGCTAGACTCGTGTAGATAGCATGTTCAAAGCTGTCAAATATCTGACATCTGTTGACCAACGCGAATCGGTATCTTGACAAGAGCCCAACACGACACAGAGGCCTCCAGAGAGTGTGTGCGCTCTTCCTAAGCCCTTACCCTCTATCCCATTCACCACAATTAACTAGAATAAAAATAAAACACATTATACATATATGTACATATACACGTACATAAACATATGTATTAGATCGCAATAGAAATAAATAATTCCGATTGCACTTGGAAGCGCATGTGACAAGAACAATAAACAAGATTGGACGATAACAATAATAATAAAAAGCATAATATAAGATCCTGAAATTTAGATTTGCGGCGGGTCTCCACCCCACCCCTCCCCCCCCACCCCCCCCAAAATCCCGCCACCAATCACTCCCTCGATTTATGACAATTTTTCAACTCTTTTCATTTTTTAATTTCAAAACGCCCTTTATCACCGAAAAATAAAAAAATAAAAAAATAAAAAATATAATTCTGAACTCCGGAAAGCAGGCCGTCTTGAAACCGGAGCTCAACGAGACAAACACGACCAACAAAATAAAAATATAGAATCATCTTCGAGCCATTCGCGGCCGTTGCACCCCCACCATCTTCCCTCTCCTTGAGATAACACAAAGGCATATCAACTCATCATTGACTCGTTAATTTGTACATTCCTACGCTCTGATTCGCATGCTCGGATTCTCGTCCGACGCAAGAACAGCAGTCTTTACGGGGAGAAGACATCATCGGAAACAACGAAAGAAAAACCATTTTTTGTCCGCAGTGGTGCAGTCAATGATGTCCAGACAGTTTGGTTTTGAGACGGGGGAGGAAGAATGAGATTGGATTCAAGCCAAGATGCTATCATTTACAGATGATATATAGAAGAAAAAAAAAAGAGAAAAAAGTGAAGAACTATATCCGTGTGATGTTCGTCTTTTTTTCTTGTTTTTTTGTTTTTTTTTTTGGTGGTCGGGGAGGGGAAACGATATGCATGGGGATTGCATCGCATTCCTCAGCTACGTCCCTCGTTCGATCATCTTGCTCACAATATGCGTAAAAATCCCTACACTCCTTTTCTTGATTCTAGGGAATTGGTCCTGATGATTATGGATCCTATGATCAGCTTCTAATCCGATGAGCAAATCCACGACTCGACCATACCTTCGCTCCTCGCGCCGATGGCTGCAGCCTCCGGGCCTCTATCGCCGTGGAAACGATCCGGCGCCGAGGGGTTGTTGTCATTGCCCGAGTAGGTAAAGACCCTCCCGTTCGTTGCCCTCCGAGGATGACCCTCGTCGTCGTCGCCGTAATTGCCAGTAATGCTGCCGCCGCCGAGAGAGCTCAATAATCCTTGATGGTGATCGCCGCCGTCCCTGGCTCCTCTTTCGCTCCAGTTCGTCGCCGCGGCGCTCGTGTCGGTGTTCTCCATCAGGGTTCGCTCGGTGGAAGGCGGCCGCATGCTTGTCGTGTGGCTCAAGCCGAAGTCCTCCAAGGCCCCCATTCGGAGATTCGAATGAGGGTGATGATCGGTGGCGGCGCCGTCGATTGCGGAGGTTCCGGGCAGGTTAGGGTACTTGAGAGAGGCTTGGAAGAGGGAGTTTCCGAAATCAAGAATCGGGTTTTGAGCGTTCATGTTGATGAGCAGGTTCTGTGGATGCTTCAAGAGGCCAAATGGCAATGGAGGAGCTGCGTTAGTAGCAGTGCTAGTGTTGGTCGTCGCCGAAGTGTTACCAGAAGTGACGTTTTCGTTGTTGGTGGCGTTGGTGTTAGTAGTTGTCGCCACCGGAGAAGAAGAAGAAGCTAAGGCGTCGATCATCGCCGAAGGACCCAGAAACGACGGGGTCGACGAAGAGGTCGGAGGAGGGTGATGGAACCGCTGGGCGAACGGCCTCAGGAGATACGGTGGTGGCGGTGACGAGGATGTGTCGAGGTGGCCCGATCGCAGTGCGGTCCCGAAGAGATCGAGACGGCTCCTCTGGAACGGCGACGCCGCGAACGGCGGCGCCGGGATCCCTGTGAACTCCTGGACCATGGCCCGAAAGTTGTTCGTGTCGGTCGTCAGCACCGTCGTAGGCGCCCTCCTCGACGCCCTCGACCTCTTCTTCGGATTCCGCGCAGGGGGGGCGTTGGCGTTCCCGGCGTTGTTGCCGTTGTCGGCTGCCGACGGAGCCGTGGCCTGACCCTGCCCCGGCTTCGAGCTCTCTCGAGACAGAGGTAACTGGACCGGAGCCACGCCGCCACCGGGCGAAGGTCCTCTGGCGAAGCCCAGAAAAGGTGACTGCTGCGACGGGAGGCCGAGATCGGTGCAGCCGGGGTCGGGTCTCGGGCTCCTGGGCCAGGCGGCGTCCAGGTTCAGCAGCGGGCTCGCGGGAGGGGCCGAACGGGTCAACGGGTCGAAGTAGTTGGACAGCACGGAAGACGGGTCGAACATCAGTGGCTGGTGGTGGTGGTGGTGGGGGTGGGGGTGCAGAGACGGCGGTTGTTGGTGGTGGGCGGAGGAGGCATTGAAGAGGGAGGAGATGTCGGCGCGTGAGGAGTACGGCTCGTCATCACCGCCGCCCGAAGACTGCGAACTAGCGCTACTGTTCCCAGAATCCATGACCAGAGGAAAAGAGAGAGAGAGAGGGAGTTGGTGGCTTGGCGAAGTGTTTCAGATGATGTTTAGGGAGCTACAAAAGGGGAGCATGCGGGGGTGTGGGGAGAGGGGGGAGGCAATAAATGCAGAGGATTGATCTCTTTCTGGGAAAGTGAAGCGCGAGAGAAAGTACCTCCTCTTCCTCTGCTACCATAAAAACTTTAAAAAAGAAGAGAGAGAGAGAGAAGCTCCGAAGTCTGTGATCTGTTCTGCCAAACAAAAAAAAAAAGAAGAGAGGAGGAAGAAGAAGGGAACAAACAATCACTGCTCACCTCCACAGTAGGACCATGGGAACCGATGGCGGTGGTGCACAGGAGGTCGTGAGGGAAAAGACTGGATTTTTCTTCTTTTCCCCCTCTCCTCTTTTCTCCTTTCCTTCTTGGCTTCTTTCTGGGGGGAGAAAAAGGAGGAGAAAGAGAGCTCTGTGGTTCTCTCCTATGGAGAGCAGCAAGTATGGCGAGAAGAAGAAGAAGAAGATCTTCAAAAGCCCAAGAGCCCTTCTCTTCTCCTCTTCTTTTGCCTTGGGCTCACTGTTACACTCAAAAAGATCGGGGCGGGTCATTCATGAGAGAGAGAAACTGGAGAGAGAAAGAGGGGGGGGGGGTGTTACTGGTGGTGGTGAATGGTGATTGGGGGAGGGCAGAATGGTCATAAAATTTTCTTCTTCTTTTTTGGTTGGGCGCGGGGGAAGGTGGTGCTTTGTGCTATTCGGGTGTGAAAGGAAGAAGAATTAAGAGGACGAGGAGGGAGATGTTAGAATCACGCGAGTTCAGCAGATAAGTCCGTGCTACTTCCTTGCTAGAAACTATATTTTCTTTTCTTCTTTTTTTTGGGGGGGATGGTTGGTTTTTCTCTTTTAGTTTCTTAAATAAACTAAGAAATAAATCTAAATTAATAATAATAATAATAATAATTATTATTATTATTATTAAAGAAAAATGGAATAATGAGGGGGAGGGGAGGGAAGGGGAAGCGACCAAAATTGGGAAGATGGGTTGTTGAATGGTATTTTGGAAAAGACAACAACCATCACTACCATCTGCTTTTGCCTTTTGGAAGAGTCTCCTACGCCTCCCAACTCCTCCACACCACCCCCCCCCCCCCCCCCCCCCCACACACACACACAAATCCACATTTCATTTTAAAAAAATATTTGGGGGTTCTAAAAGAAATTGCCCCATAACTGATGAGAATAGGTATTTTTTTTAAAAAAAAATAGAAATTCACGACAGCATGACCTCATCCGAATGACGGCCCCGTTTGATCAAAAGCTTTCTGAAAAGCAAAAAGACGATTATTCCCTCTTCCTTCCTCCCTTCATTCCTTCCTTCCTTCCTTTTTTTTTTTTTTTTCATTATCGAAATTTCGAAAAATCAAGGGAAAAAAAATCTTTTACGAATTACCTTTTCAGTTAGTATATAGATATTACTGATAAAGTTATTAAATGTTACGATTAATATCATGAAAAAAAATCTCAAACGGATATACCTATGATAAATTTATCATAAGCTATTTTTTTTACCACAAAATAACTCCAAACTGGTACGTCCGTGATAAATTTACCCAAATTTAATTTTTGTTGATCAACAAAAATTCCAAACTGGTACACCTGTGACAAATTAAATTAGTACCCTAAAAAATTCTAAATTGATAAACCTGTGACAAACATAGGAGGAAAAATCCCAAACTAATACATTCATAAATTGACACATGTCAACCAACTTAGCAATTTTACAGTTAGATTTAACAAAAATTAAGATAAAATAAATTTATCACATGCATATCGGTTTAGATAAATTTATGACAAGCATACCAATTTAAAATCTTTGGTAGTCAAAAAAATAATTTAGACAGTTATTTCGATTTTGAATTTTTGGTGATATTAATCATAATTATTAAATCACGGCTTCATCTAATAGTTTAAAATTTTTAAACAGTTGACAATGATTCTACAAAATCTCCATTGTAGTCTACAATTTGTAGAACTTAAACCTTGAGCTACAAATTAAATGTAAAAATCTGTGGAAATGTTTGACGCAACTTTTCTTGTCCCTTTTTTTTTTCACTCGCAATTATTTTGTATTTATTGATGATATACTTATTATCTTACTCGCTTATGTGCAGAAATTTTGAAAAAAAAAAAAACAGGAAAAGGAAACTCAAATCGTCGGCTGGGTCAAGCCCCGAAGATAAGATACAATCTGGAAAGCGAGAAATCTCCACCCCAGCTGGAGTTATGATTAAGAAACCTCAGAGAATCTTTCAGATGTTTGCATATTCGCCCAAAAAATTAATAATAAACTATATATATATATATATACACACACACATATGGTTTTTGTTTTGATTTGACTCAGAAAATGTGATGGATGGATGGATGATAGATCAGCTCAACCACGTCTAAATTCGCTACACCCATCAAACCCGTAAACGACTTAGAGACAAAACATGTTTAATTAATCAGATAACATAATGTTTTATTTTCTTACTAAGGGTGGGGGGTGGGGGGAATGCTTAGCTTAGCAAAAATGTTTATTTAATGACAAGTAAAATAAATAAATAAATGATATTTGAATGCTTCCTTCCTTCCTTCGACAGAGACGTCTTCTTGTGCCTACGGTCTGAATTCGCTCCTACACGACCAAACCCTAACTCCGAAACCCAAGTCCGCACGTCTTCTTGTGTCCGCACGTAAAGACCACTTTCGAAGCAGATGGCTGTGTTTTCTCCATCCTTCTTTGGTTTTTTTTTTTTTTTTGGGAACAAAGTCGGGAGTTATAAGCGGTTTGTTTCGCGAAAAAAGAGTGATTTTGAAGATATTCTTGCTCGTCGCGAGTGTAGCATTGACACCGTAAGCCATATGGTGCGTCGTTTTGCCGAACGGCGTCTGCAAAGGAGGAGTAAAAATTCAAGATGCGCCGATGACAGAATTATTGCTTCATTTGGGCCAAATAAAACGGTGGTGCACGTCTGGCGGTAAGGAAACGCTGTCGTGCGAAATATATAGATACCTCTTCTCGAATATTATATAAATATAAGGCCCATCGGCTAAAATGTATGAAGACCAAAATTCCACATTAACGTGTATGTCGTAATAACTCAAGAAATGGAAGAAACATCGATTATCTTGACCCGTGCAGTGCGAACCCTTTAGACACGCGCAACCCCTTCTATACACCACACAAGAATTTTAACTTTGGATACCATGGCAAGAATGATTTTCATTTGCGTTGACTTCTGGTTGACTTTGAAGAGATGAGCTCTTCCGTTGAATATCATAAGTTCATAACCGAGTGTGTCCCACTTACATCCTTTTGTTCATGATAATATATTAGCGTTGTTGTTGTTTCCGGATAATGTTGAACTTAGGGTTTCCTTATTTGTCTTACCAAAGAAACCAGAGCAAATAAGCCAGCCTGGTTAATAAAAAAAAGTTTAAGTGACTATGTCGGCTAATATTTTCTTGATTGTAACTTTAGGGTCATTTTAGCGGTCTAAGTCGGAATAGTTTAAAAAAAATTCTCCAAAATTAAGATAAATATGTGGCTCTTTCCATTGTGCAAGCAAATCGGGCGAAAGAGGGGGGAGGGGGAAGATCTATGTTCCTAGTCCTTGATCATATTGACAACGAGCGGGACCGAAAAAATTCCGTATTATTCGATAAATTTCTCGCGGTTATTAATACATGAATTAGGAGATCTAATTACAGAATAACTGTTTCGGGGATCCAAAAAGGCCAAAAAAAAAAAAAAGTCGAGACAATCATAGCAAAATTAGCAATTATTCGCAGCAATAATTAATTGAACTTAGCTTCATTATTTATGTCTTAAAATGAAAGGAAAAAATGACTATACACCCACGTGTTATTCGAAGCTCTCAAATCAAAAACCTAATTATGTCTTATTATGGTTGCTTGCACCAGAAAAACTGTATGCAGCAGCCACTATCTTAATCCCCCAACCACCATATTTCGTTTCCTATCTTGACACGAGCGTCGATAGGACCACCCCTCACTTTCATAATCACTATCTACTCCACTAAAAAAAAAAAAAAAATTCCCATTTATTTCCCCACAATATGACCGTTTCGAATAACAATAAACCCAAGTTATATAATTTATCATTTACAAGGTAATCTAGCACCTGCTACGTGGAAAGGTGTGCCCCTAGGACCAATCAATTGGCCACAGAATAGATTTTCGACGAAAATTAACTGGATAAATTATATTGGGACTTTACATAGGGACTTAAGACTAAATTGATAAAGTTGAAAAGTTTTATCGGTATTCGTACAATAAATTTAGACCCGACCGGATAATTTTTCCTTACAAATATCAGTCCAAATTAATGTCGGGGTCTATCGGTGCATTAGTGACTATGCAGCCCTGCATAGCCACTAATATCGGTAGATAACAATACATGCACTCAGTTGGACTTTAGGAACGTTTCAATTTTCTATAGACGTGTCAAAATTGTCTATGCTTGCTTTTTTTTTCTTCTCTATGTATAGGACCCTGATATGGAGACAGTTGTGATACAGAACTAGAGGAAGATACATATGTATGCACGTATGTATTGTCTACTAATTTCCACAAATAACAGTCTACATTATATATATTTGATAATGGAGTCGTAAAAGATCTCTCGTTTACATTGGAATAAAAGGGTCTCGTTTACATTGGAATAAAAGGGTCATTGGACATAGCCACGATAAATCAGAGTTACTTTTTTTTTTTTTTTAACTTTATAGGTACATAGTGTCATTATCAATCTTTTAATTAGATATCCATCTTCAACTACTTTCTTGTTCTATTCCAAGATCAACAAATAGGACGATTAGCCTTACCCAAAAAAAAAAATAATAATAATAAAACAAAACAAACAAGCAAATAGGACGGTTAGGATTTTTTCCATGGTTATTGAGCGGATGGACAACTGACACGTGGTGCTTTATGCATTCACGCGCTCTTATGGGACCGCTTAGCGAAGATAAATTTGCATGCGTCGGAGGCATGTGAGCCCAAGATGTGCGAGTCAGTCATCAGATGCATGCAAGTTAGAGCAGCAGCTTGTTGTCACACGTTGTCACGTGTATGTGTGTGTGTGTATATGCCATAATCTACTGAAGAGACGGAGTTGTTTCTTGGAAAAAAGAGAGGGAGAGATTGTCGTCACCGTTGAACGGTGGTGGTGGGAGGACGAGCGGCAGCTGTCGTCGGGGATTGCATATCAAACCTAGCTAAGCGAGCAATATGAATTTTACTTTGTGTTTTAAATTTTCACGTGATCTGAAATTTCATTTTGGTTGATATGTTTAATTTTCAATACGATTTGATTGGAATTCACCTTCGAGATAAGTTACTATATATATATTTACTAGATCAATCGTATAGGGTGTGAATTTCACATGGGCACAACATCCTCGCGATCAAAGTATATTCCCAAAATCAGAATTTCTTAGAAACCACTAAAAAGAATATCTTTTTTATTTTATTTTTATTTTTTGGGTGGTTTCTCTCTGGTATTATTCTCTACACCAGACAGCTAGATTCCTCGCTAAGAAAATAAAGGATGGATACGAGATGGGATTCAATTAATAGCTGTATATCACATCTCTACAAGCAAAAAAGATAGAGATCAATGGACGACAAGAACATTACACGAAAAGCAATTAGGCCTACGAATTGATGTTCTTCTCCCCCACAAAATTATGCCAAAAGCGAAAACCGAGCGACAAAAGAAAATGCCGAATCGAATAAATCTGATCGATTCGCAAAACCCGCTTTCGCTTTGCAAGCTTTTCCTTCCTTTTTCGATCTCCGACTAAACGGACAAATTACCAGAAAATAAATCGCGGCGCAACATTTCATTATTCACATAGAAGAAGAAAAAAAATCCGGCTAAAAACTATATCGTACCAACATGTGCGGTGCCAAAAATGAACACGAGAGCTTCGCTTTCATCATCAATTCGAACTGTTTCATGAAAGCAATTTTTACGATAAAAATTTTAGTAATGGGTTAATGCGGAATCATGTTAATAATACATTGGCTGAATTTTCACCATCAATCCTTACCTAACTTTCACAAGTAAATACAAACTTGTACCTTTTGTCCACGTATATGATTAGACACCACTAAAGCCTTTTTCCGAATTTTTGTTTTTTTTTTTGGCCTTCTTTTTTACTTTCTCTATGCCATATGTTGCGGGCTTCCAAGCTTAAAAAAATATTTTCCGAGCCATCCCATATGTCAAAAGCTTCGGCCCGTTTTCGCGTTGAAATCGAGTTTAATCTAGAGAAAGATCGCTTTAGTCCCACGATATTCTCCAATCACGAGTCGGATCACATCCCACATGCGACATCCCGTGAAATGTTAAGTCGCTAAGGATATGCTTGTTTTTTGAAAAAAACAAAAAAAAAAACGAACGAGCACATAAATAATTACTTGCATTACTTGAAACAATGAATTCACGAAAATGTCTAGAAATAAATTATTGTCGATAATGAAAATATTTTTTCATTATTTAATTATTTTAAATAATCATATTTCGAAAAACATTTTCTTAATTACTCATTCTTTCGTCAAAAAAGATATAAAAAGAATAAAACGCGACCCTAATTGTATTTTAGCTAGACCACGGCATAAACTATCGTTGATTTCTAGCCGATATTTCTAAGCCCAATCAGAACAATGCTAAGGTTACGGTGCATTTATTTCGCGGAAAATGGGTGATTGGAAAAATATTTTGAGAAAAAAATAATATTTTGTAAAAACAAATACACGGAAGCATTTTTTATCGCCTACGAAAATGTTAGGTATATATTGCTATCGATGATGAAAATATTTTTCATTGATTAATTTTTCTAAATATAAGCATACATTTTTTTAAAAAATATTTTTTAAAATCGCTCATTTTTCCCGAGACGAACGCTCCATAAGTGAGAGCGTATTTGGAGTGATTTTTGTTCTTTCTATATTTTCCTAGTATTTGCGATTCTTATGTTTGATATTGAAAATCTTGATTCTCTTAGGCTGCGTATGGTAGCGTTTCTGTTTCTAGGAACATTTTTTGAACAGAAATATTTTTTTTTGTGTTTCTATTCCCGACTACAATTTTTAGAATAAAAACACATTTGCTAAGCAAAAAAAAAAAAAACTTTTTTCGTCGCCGTTGACCGGCGATCGGCGGCGGCCAACAGGTGGTGGCTGTGTCGGCCGTAATGAATGGTGATTCCAAAATTATTTCAAAATCCAGAATCAAATTTTTTTTTAAGTGTTCCTTTGCACAAAAGTATTCCGCGAAACACTTTTGAAATATTTTTAAACCATACTCGTTTCTGTTTCAAAAGTGTTCCTAACACTTTTGAATCATAAACAATTTCCTTGGCTAATATTCATACGTATCCTTAAATACCTAAATATAAGCATTTAATGTCATTTGCAATGAATAATTTTTATATCTATGGGTTTTGAGAGCTATCATTATTTCGACGAGAAAGTCGATTGGTGATTGTTACTTTTTAGTAATAAAATATGAAAACATACGTGGATAGCAATAGATCCCTATGCTCTGTGCTCTCTTGGTTTTGGACATGGGCTTCGATGAGGAGACAAGAGGACTTCATGTTTGAAAGGCGATGCTGACGTCCCGCCCACCCCCTTTTTCTTCGATAGATAACAGTCCAACCACGGCTGAGACCGAGAGAAAACTTGACACGTGGAAGCTTCCCTACAAAGCTGACGGTGCCGCTCGCCGGAAGGTCTGCGGGTCGCGACGGCTCACGGGCTCAATCAAGGCCGGTCCTATGGACGAGTCTAAACCCGCAATTTCTTTCTTGAGCTCATCAAATCTATATTCATTGAAACATGGTCAATTTTACATTCAAAATTTAGTAACTCCTTTGATCAAGCTAATCCTATCTACCATCTAGATCCCCTCATTGATCAAGTTGGTCACCCGCTCATAAGTTTCACTCTTTAATCCACAAAAAGGTATGTGAAATGGATATAATCTCAGTTATCTATCGCTTTGTAAAAACTCGGCCTTAACGAGTCAATTTGCCGTCATCATACTGACTCGATTTCACTTATATGAAATGTCTCGTGTTCGATTGTAAACTTATTGAGATTCTCGAATCCCAAAGGGGATAAATAAATTATATATATGTATTGTTGTGATTTATAGCAAATATTTGTTTCGTCCTTAAAACCTCATAAATACAATGGTATCATTTATTAGTTGCGTTGATACAGTAATTCACAAACCGAAAAATCGAGATAGGGTCTCTAAAAAGCGAAACATGCTTAGAAATGCGTTCAATAGATTTAACGTTGATAAATTCAGAAATCGATAGCCACTAATTTTTTTTTGGACGAATGGACTGGATAAGTAATAAGGAGTCCTCTTCTAATTGTACTCGTGTGTATTTTTTTCCCCCTTTGGCAATAGCTCAAGTTCATCGGTCAAAATTGCTCAAAATCAGAGGACCATAGTAGGATTGGCCAGCCGTCGAGCGGTGGTCCTAACGGATAAAGACTCGAGGGGGCTTGGGTGCGTCCAAGCGTTCCCCGCCTTTGAATCTTGACTCGTGGATCGTTCGCGGCTCCCTTGGACCCATCTCGAAATTATATCATATTTCAAATATTCAAGTTATGTTCTTTATAAGCATTTATGATCAAATTACAGTATAGAAAATCCTACAAAAAGTTCTAAATTCGTTGTATGACGGTCAATCCAGTCATAAACAATTTAATTGTGTCAATTTAGTCATAATTTTTTTTTACAATTAGCCAATTTAGTCCTAATTTTTTTTTTTTACGATTTGTCAATTCAGTCTTTCCGATCGATTATTCAAATAACAGTGTCAACACTAATTTGGCAAATTATCAAAATGTTTAGGACTATAAATTGACACAATCGAAAAGTTAAGACTAAATTGGCACAATCGAGAGTTTTGGGATTGAATTATATCT
Source organism: Rhodomyrtus tomentosa (assembly GCA_028455895.1). NCBI lineage: Eukaryota > Viridiplantae > Streptophyta > Magnoliopsida > Myrtales > Myrtaceae > Rhodomyrtus > Rhodomyrtus tomentosa. The sequence goes on from JAPCWY010000005.1 coordinate 46,773,404, forward strand.
TTTGAATAATTATCTCAATTACAATAGATTGTCTTTATGTTTAGTTGAAATTGATGCCCTTGTAATTCATTGCCTCTGGCTCTTCCTCCAAAACAAAGACAAACTCTACTTATATTCTATTCATTAAAAATATTAAAATGTTCTTTAAATGTTTATGGTTGCATTTTATCTTCAAAAAATCTGAACTTGAAATTCCAAACACTTATTACGAATTTCTCAAATCTTAAAAAGGACGGAAATTGATGTTGTTACAACATCAATGCAAAGTTATTTGAGATATACATCACGAGCGATATTGCATTCAAATAAACCACGTCAATCATATGACCGACAGATGGAAATACTAGTGACTATTTAGCACACGGTCTCCTTAACACTTTGACGATTTATATGCTTAAAAGAAATGGTATTGATTGGCCAAGTAAGTTTTAGGGATTTGGCTATACAAGTGTCGTGTGTGCAAGGATAATCTTTGAATAAATGTCACAATTATTGAAGAATTCTCATTATGCGCAAAGTTTCAAGTATGCTTCATAAAAATCATTATGATTAGCATCGTTAACGGGTATGATTTATTTACATGAGCTCCTTTGGTTTGATGCAAAGATTTCTCTTTTTTATTATGCGGTGGGACAAGTATAGAGAGATCTAGCTACCTGGAGCTCATGGAACACTTTGCAAGCCCATAAACAGACCTTAGAACGTACCTTTGATTTGTGTTGGTGGCCTTGACTTCGTGATATTTTGAATGAGTGGCCCGACCAATCAAATGTTCCGAGTGTGAAAGATTTTGTGGGACGAAATGCCAAGTGCTCTAAAAGCTTAAACTGTTAGAAGAAATCGTTCTCATATTTATATATTGCAACACTCTCGCTCACGTTTAGTCTGGTCTTTTGACTAGTACTAAGCGTGGACAAATTCATTTGGGGAGGCCTGAAAAGATTTGAACTCAGTATCTCTTACTCTGATACCATGAAAGATTTGATGGGATCTCTTGCTAACTGCTCTAAAAGCTTAAGCTGTTAGAAGAAGAAGTTATTTAATATTTATATATTGCAACACCGAGGTCATCTGGTGAAAAGTTTTCACAAGGCACACCCCTAAACTGTTGAGGATGCTCATCAACTATCCAACAATTAAGGGTGTAAAAAATACGCGAATCGAATGGAGCTGAAAATTTTGGAGTTTTCGGGTTGGTATCTCATTTGGTTATGGTAACAAGTAAAGGGATTTGGGTATATAAAGCAAAAATATAGTTGAGGATTGATGTTTGTTGCAATGGTCTGCCTTCGCGGCCTAAAGTAATGACCTTCGTTCTATCTTGACTCTTCATCTGTGCGACCGAACACATTCTTACTATGGACAATAACATGAAGAGTAAACTATCATGAATTCTTGAAACATTATGTTTGTTTGGCGACAAATAAATAAAATTAATAATAAAAGAAATTGGCGTGTAGCGAAGGAATTCGCATCGGGTCGCACCGGGAAATCACGAAAATTGCGTATAATTTCTCCATAAATGTTATGAGAAGCTGGCAGTGTAACAGTAAAATGGTGTAATCTCAATCGCAAAAAATATATACCAATCACGGTGGAACCTTCCTTTGATCATATGCCTAGAGTTTCATGATTATACTGTCATGCTAGTGTTGGGCAAACAACGTTAAAAATAATAATTTTGTTTTATAAAATTGAAGGATACTTAAATTCGAATAGCAATAGTAAATGTGGACAAATTACCTCAAACATACAAACAAAATCTAAACAGGACCGCAACAGTATTGAAAGAAATAAATTCGTCCATTGTAATGACTTAAAAGTGCTTGGCTTTGTCAAGATGCCCACTTTCCGGTTCTGCATTCGCGTACGCAGGTCGTACACTTGCGTCCAAGTTTCAACTTGTTGGGACTCCGTCAGGATTTGAGATTTGCACCTCTATGTCTAAGTTTCAATTTGTCGGGCCTCCATTAGAGTCTGGGATTTACATTCCTGCGCGTGTGCGCGAGTCATAATACTTGTGTTATAATAGTTACTACTAGTCATAATACTTGTGTTATAATAATTACTACTTAAAAGGAGTGTAACACATATAAAGCACTTCAATACATTCCTCCTTTTCAATGTAGTACTAGTGCTTTGTCAATTTTCACTTCCAATTCAAAGTGTGTTTTTTTAGAAACAATTTATCATCCAATTATCTCATATTTTCAATATCTAGTGAGACCAAGGAGCGGGCCGTGGTCCATTTTGCTTATTCCCCGTACTCCGAACACGTTTCAGTCATGCAAAAACCAGGTGTCCTTTCGCCGCGCGAGAACACATCATCATCGTCTCCATCGATCTACACACTCGGTTGTGTTGCAGAATCCATCAGAAACCCAACAAAGAGAGAAAGTGAGAGAGAGAGAGAGGATGTCGAGGAGGTTGTTTCGCCATGTCTACGAGAAAGCAGGTGGGCTATTAAAGCTAGAGCCGGGCAAGGAGGCGTCGCAGAAGTTCCCAGTTCTTGAAGACCACCCAGCGGGGCGACGACATGCAGAGCAAGCGATGGAGACGTTCGAGATGATCGAGAAGAAGAGGGGAGCGACGATGAAGGAGTTTCAGATTTATCGGTGGAGCCCCGACCGCCTTCTCCGCAAACCATACCTTCAGTCTTACTTCCTTGACTTGACCACCTGTGGTCCTATGGTAAGCCACTTTTCTCATGTCGATCTATGAATATATCGTGTTCTCGACATTGATTTTATTTATATTTATATTTTTCTTGATTTTAGTCATAACTTATTGATAATGATGTTAGTTTATCGATTATTTTAAGTGATACAAATTCATTTTAGAAAAAACACGTGATAATGTTCAAAATCTGGAACAGAACAGAATGGAAATATCGGAGTTTTCGCTACCATCGTAACATTGCCCTAGCATGCAATGGTGAATTCACCTCCTGAACCGAACCTGCTAAAATTTTCCCGCTCCATAATTAAGTTTGATTCATTCCATTTATATTGCCATGTATTCTTCGAAGTCCATGCGGCGGACTAGTCGTCATGATGGTGGACGGCATTGGTGGCGTGTGCAGGTGTTGGTGGCACTTCAGAAGATGAAAGCGGAGGATGACTCGACGCTGAGCTACAGAAGGTCGTGTCGGGAAGGGATATGCGGGTCGTGCGCCATGAACATCGACAGGACCAACACCGTGGCTTGTCTTAGGCCCATCGACGCGGACACTTTCAAGCCCACTACGATCACTCCCCTCCCGCACATGTTTGTCGTCAAGGACCCCGTCGTCGATCTCACCAGCTTCTATGAGCAGTATAAGTAAGCCATCCGGCAATACTAAAGCACCCTAATATGTGGTAGATACCATATATAGTGGCGAATTTATTCATTTTATTATGTGGGATATTCAGAATTTTAAAACACAGCAGAATTGAGGCCGGTCAAAATGGTCATATTTTGAATCATATGTACTTTTCTTGTGGATTTTTAACGGTCATACCGCCGTAGGAACATATGGTGGTCCTTAAGTTATTCTTTTTCGGGATTTGAGCAGTTAATAGTGTAAGATTATAATGGTGTAATCTCAACCACAAGTGTTATGAATGACAAAAATATATAGTAATCATCGTAGGATCCACATATAATCTTATGATTAGATCATGATTAGAATAGCAATTCGCTGTTATACTGTCATCTTAGCAAGACCCTTCTCTTTCAATCTTGTGTATTGGAAAGAGAAATGTGCACGGCCGTCCTTTAGGCTTCGATTTCGTGCAAACGGGTGGAATAGGTTTCCCTTTGTCTTGAGCAGCCGTGGCTTAATACGAGACGTCTGCCTAAAGATGGTCGGGAATACTGGAAAACTCCGGCGGAAAGAAAGAGATTGGACGGGCTTTACGAATGCATATTATGCGCAAGCAGTAGTAGTTCGTGCCCGTCCTATTGGTGGAATCCGGAAGAGTTCTTGGGATCAGCCACGCTTCTCCAAGCTTATAGATGGATATGTGACGGGTAAAATTACCATATTCTCCTTTCGGTTCCAAGGCCTCATATTTCTTGTCAAAAATGGTAATCGCTATGTTCTGGTAGCCTTGTCAATAAACCATTTGTGCATCCGGCATGTCACATTCGGCTTTTAAGGTTTTCAATATGTGTCCGGCATGCTTCGCTTGAACTCGAATTTGAAGTTAACCAATGTGGAAGCTGGGATAAATCAAGCAATGCCTCTTGTTATCAATCGGAGTGGTAGAAGTATATATCGCTTAGGCTCTTAGTGCAACAACTAGATGATATTGGTGTCTCTTCTTTGGCAGCCGAGACTAATTCGCCGACCAGCGACTGCAGGCACTAACGGAGGACCAAAAGAGGTTGTACAGATGCAGGACAATAAAGAATTGCACCAAGACCTGTCCGAAAAGCCTCGATCCCGCAGGTGCTATTCACAAGATGAAGACCCGGCATTTGCTTTCGGTGCCTGTCGAGAAGGCCGAGAGCCGCTGAGCGAGAACACTCGAGCCATGGCAATCCCATATTCATGCGATGTTAACGGATGGATCGTATGGTTATTTCAAGGTCGGCCCGTAAATTGTCTCGAATGATGTGGAACAGTAGCTTTTACTTTAATTTTCTACGTTTGAGAAATGAACGCTGTGTTTGGATAGAGAGAAGGAGACGGGAAGGATTAAGAGAAGTCACACAATTCACTCAAATTTCGCGATACTTATACGATAATGTATTCTTTTGACCAAACAAAAACACATAATATACTCTTCTCCTAACTTTATCCAAATATTATTTGTTTTGCCAATTCAATTTTGTCAAAAAGTCATAAATTCACTGCATTTTTGTCAATTGAGTCCTACACTAGTTGATTGTGTCAATTGAGTCTTAGATATTGTCATGTCATTTGAGTTTATTTGGCCAATTTTGATTGGAGGGTGCTTATGTGGATGCTGGCCATTTTATATGGCATAGTCGACGTTGACGTGTACTCTTTTTAGGGATATTTACTTAAATGGTCCTTGAATTTTGGCATAATGTACAATCTGGCCCCTGAACTTTTAATTTGTTTAATTTAGTCCATTAACTTTGGCATGATATGTAATGTGGTTCCTAAATTTTTGACTTATTCAATTTAGTCCATAAATTTTTAGTGCATGTTCAATCTAGTCTCTAAATTATAAGAAAATATTCAATATAGTCCTTTTGTTAATTTAAGATTAGGGATAACGTTGAACATTTTCATATAGTCCATAGACTAAATTGAATATTTACTAAAAGTTTAGAATTGCACATTTTGCCAAAGTTCAGGGACTAAATTGAACAAAATAAAAGTTCATGGATCGGATTGCACATTCTGCCAAAGTTTAGGGATTATTTGTGCCATTTTTCCCAATTCTTAATATATTTTCTTTTTACTTTTTCCCTTGGATTTAGGACTAACGAGGGTCAGGTTCCCTAGCCCGCCTCGCTAGATTTGGCGAGGGCGGCGACGCCCTCGCATATGGCTGACAACCCTAATTGGCTCTAGTTTAGACAAAAAAAGTTATTGGTATATTACTAAAATGATTGTATTAATATCAACTGTGTCACAAATGACATCTTGAGTTCATGTCATCAATTTATGGATAAAACTGATTGAATGAACCTAATTGGCAAAATGTGAAATTGTTTATAACTCAATAAGCACAATTAAAAGATTTAAGATTGAATTGGTACATGTGCAATAAATTTTAGATTTTTTTGACAATTCTCCCAATCTGATGTGTCGATGTCGAGCAATTATCATGTCGAATGAAACCTACTAGCGACTCCACCCTATTTTACCCTCAGGCTTATTTGGTCATCTAGATTTCTAGTCATGATAAGCTGGATATGATATGATAAGAAATACAAGAATTTATCATATCATACCTATTGTTTGGTGAACTGCAGATATAAAGTCATATAAGTAGAGGTAAGGTACAACTGAGATCGACCGAAACATCTTTAGAAATTATTTAGTGATGAGTTATGATGAGTGAGTTATTGTCAAGCAGAGACTTACGCCATATAAATTCAGGTGCGACATTGATCCAGGAGACCCAATAGAACCCGAGGTCTTGATTTGTAATCCAACCCTTTGAGAATGACTTGTTGATTTTATTGTTTTCTTGTCGAGTGAGATGTCGAGTGAGAAAACAAGTGTTGAAAAATGAAACTACTCAACCTCTTTTCACAAGTTGAAGATACGCTCATGCAGGTCGTTCAAGAGAACTATATTGAAAGTCGATGATTAGCCTCGAACTTTTTATAGCATGTCGAGACCCCTTGCGAATGTTGGAAAGGTTTGAGTGATTAAAGAACGAAGTACATGATCTTATACCACGTCAAACTATTGATTAAATAATGAGGTCATGGAGATACTCGGCATCACAGCCTGAGACCCTAACCTAGCGTAGCCGGAGAGGTGGTCACACTTGATGGTCACCGCCATTGGAGAGGTGGCCTGGTTCGAAAGAGAGGTTATGATTGTGAAAAAAATCTGTTTGTTTTTCATATATGCTCCCTTAAGAAATCCAATCTGATTCTATCCCACCATATTTTTTAGGATATTTTTATTTGAACTATATTCTCTATATTTCTTTTTATCCTATCCTGGATATTCATCAAATACAAGATATGACAGATATCTTAAGGCGGCACTATTTTCACTTCCATTTTGATTAAGACACTTCTTTTTGCTAGTTAACTTACTAAAATACATTTCTCTTTCTTCAATTAAATGATTTTTTCGTATCGGGGTAACTACTAATTCTATCTTCATTTTTAGTCTATCTTGATAAAAACAGAAAAGTAAAATTGATCACAAAATAGAATAGATTAATTTATTAAAAAGCATAATAAAATGTTGAGGATATTTATATTTAGATATGTATTAACAAAGGATAAATACGCAAAGGAAAAAACTTGAAATTTCATACTATTTAACTCTTGATATAAACAAAGGAGTTAATATCGATTGTAAATTCAATCTTATCGCAAGTGGATCACCGTTCGCGAGTTTGAAAGTGCAGAATATGTAAATAAATTTTCAAGCCTATCTTGCAATTCATATTAAAATTTGAAAAGATTAAAAAAATAGAAATAAGTCATTTGTAATTTTATAAACCTACAAGTCTATTTGAAAATTACCTACGAGATCAAAATTTTCTTGATAGTTATATTGGATTTTAAATTTCAATTTTTTAATAGAATTTTCCTCAAATCATTTAATAAAAACTAGACAGTTAATTATTTGTTCATAAACCGTTATAACTAGAAATTCCTAACATTTCTAATTAAAAATCATGATATCATAAATTAAGAATAACGAAATTATCTAGTAAAAGTGATCATATGATGTATTATAGAATGATATTTTATTGGATGTAATTTGACATTTATATTGTGAATTTGATATTTAAAAGGAAAAAATAGAAATAAAGGCAGTTTTGTTTGTTAAGTTGGTAAAAAAAGAAATAATAAGTTGAAGAAGGAGAATGGTATTTCGGTCTATTGATTGAAAATAGAAGTGCCTTAATCAAAATAAGAGTGAAATTATGTATTGACTTCCATCCTAACGGACACACACAGCTTTAATTTATGGTGCTACGATCGCGCAGCTAGCCGGGCTCAAACGAAAGACTGGAGTTTGGGTTCAAGACTGACCTAGTCCGGCCCGGCCCAGCTCAACCGCTGAACCTTTCTTCTGCTTGGGAGCGTCTTACGGGAAGAACTTCGGCTGTGCTTGCTCGTGCGCCACGCATGATTGATACATTTGCCTTGGGCAACAATGCAAATGGATCGGTGATCCTTGGAAAACAATCCAAGAAGTTGCCCGTCGTTCAGTCTTTTAAACCCAATTCGAGATTTTGACCCATGACAATTTTTCCCACCACTAGACAATGATTCTTCGTCGTGTTCTCTCTTCCTCCAAGCACCGCTCGAGAGAGGCTTCGAATTTGCTCCAGAGGTATAGACCCTTGAACCCTTTTCGCTTTTTCAGATTTTCCTCTCAGAGTTGCCTCCTGTTTCCCTGGGTTTCCTTCACGTCTGGATAATCCGTTCTCAAGTTATGCGTCCGTGATTTGCTGATGTCGGGCCTCATTTCGATGAGGGGACTCTTGCTGGTATCTTTTATCTGTCTGATGAAATTTCTCATTGGGTGGGGTTGTGTTTCAATTTGGAGTGAGCTGTTTGGTATCATAAGTTCCACGCAAAGTGTTACTGTCGTCAGGGCTTTCTGGTTGGAAGCATTTTGGGACGCTTATGAAGCTGAATCAATGTGGTTATGTAGTTTGTGAATACTCAGCTTCTGTTTTGAAGATTCATCTTGAGTTTGCAAGATGTGGGTCAGTACTGGTCTTTTGTTCTATTGGTGTTCAGATGGTTGCTGCAGTCGGGTTTTTAATAGGCGGATGGCCCTTGGGTTGTTCTTTTATGAACAACTTGTGACTATGCTTGATGTCTAAAATTAGATGATGGAAAGCAACATTTTCTCCATCTCTAGCTGAGTAAGATGGATTCATTGTTTTTTGGCAGAGTATTATGCAACTATGAGTAACATCTAGGATGGTCTAAGTGCTATAGTCATGTCCATTGGAAAAGCCTTTTGAACAAAACTACGTGCCTCGTTCACTTTATTGACCACTTGTGAATCTGTTGTAGGTTTGGTCCGCAGAGGAAGGTTCAAACTTTTAATTATTCAAAATCGTCCAGAAATGTGAATGGGCATCGGAATGTTTTTCCTGTATCGCCTGCTGAAGCAGATTCTTCTCAGCCTTGGAGAAACTATCTCATTGTATGTCATCATAGTTCATTTTCTTTATGAGATGATTGTTTTCTTGCTTTTCTGGCTTGTGCAACATATTGTAAGTATCCACGCACCTACACTTGTTGTTCTGTCTTGTGGTGTGCTTCTTTATACATTCTTATGTCTGTGTTTTCAATGATCTTATGCAGCCTAGTCTTATAGCAGGAAGTGTCGTCGGGGCTGCAGTTCTAATCCGTTATAATGACGAGAGGAGAGCAACTTTAAAAGGTAACTCTAATGGTTGGCTTATTTATTTTCTTTAATCTTACCTCGCTTTCAAATAGAAGAAGTAGGTGAACTCACTTTTGTGCCTTTAGAAATAATCTTTCCCTTCATCCACGTCTTTCTCTTCTCACCATATCTGTATTAGAGCACTTAATGTTTAAGAGCATTGAGCGTTTCTCTCTCATTTTGAGATAAGTCAACAGTTTTATGGGAGGTGCTTTTCTGAGACGCCAGATAAGTTTCACGAGAAAGATGGAAACATACGAACCCAAGAGACCAAAGATGAGTTTGTCAAGCATGATTAGAAATCTTTGCTTACCGATTTCATTATCCCATGGATTTTATTGCCAAAATCTTCAAAGTAATGTACTGAGGATACTGCTTGTAGCGCCCAGTTCCTGATGAAAATGTGCCCATTATGGACGGATGCCGAGTAAAACCTCACTTTTATAAATCTGGAAGTTCAACTCTCTTAAAACAATATGTGTGCAATCTTGATGCAGTTTTCAGACCAGCTCATTCTGTTTAGGATGGATACCTTATTGTGTTTTAGTTTTGGTTCAAGTGAATTAAAGAACGGATACATTAAGCTTTTACTGCTAGTGATCTCCTGCTTCCTGTGGAGGTTCTTGTTCCTTAAATTGCTAAATGTTTTACTTTATTTCTTCTCTCAAAACAAAAGTTCTGAAAGTAACTAAATGCATCAGATATTCATGAAGAAACTTGTAATGTGGGGATGTGGAATTGAGGGTAGCCTGTGTCCCATTAATCAAGAATCAACATGAGGCTTTACGTACTCAATCTCCATAGTGAGGCTTGTTACCTTGGTATACCTGACCAGAAAAGGACACCTGAAAATTTGTTGGTGATATAGAAATAAAATTCTAATTATATGAAGACATAAGTGACCTTTTATGTCATCACTCTTGTTGAATTAGGTCAAGGAAGGAGCAGTGAAGGAAATTCAGTCAGGGGACCGATTATTGGTGGACCATTTACTTTAATTGACACGGAGCATCGGATTGTCACTGAAAAGGACTTAAAAGGAAAATGGATACTCCTCTATTTCGGGTATACATCATCACCTGATGTTGGTCACGAACAACTCAATACAATGGCGAAAGCTATTGACGTACTAGGTTTGGCTCTTGTACCAACATATTTGTGACATGAATTATCTTTTTGTGGGTCACTGAGATTTCGTATACTGCTTGAACTAAGAGTCAAAACAGAACGCAGAGATTTTACCAGTATTTGTCACGATTGATCCTCAGAGGGATACACCTTCTCATCTTCGTGCTTATCTTAAAGGTCAGTGTTCCCTAATTTTTCCGTTACTTTGTTTCCAAACATAATTTGCTGCTAATTCTCCACGATTCTTGTTTAAAGGACTGCAGAGTTCCATCCGAGAATAATTGGACTTACAGGACCTGTTGCTGCTGTTAGGCAGATGGCACAGGAATACCGAGTTTACTTTAGGAAGGTTGAAGAGGAAGGGGATGATTATCTTATAGAGACCTCTCACAACATGTAAGCCCTTCTGACCTATAAGTTACCCTCTCTCTCTATCTGTCTAAATTCCATGACTCTGCCCTTGATTGCCACGTAAACTAAAATGGCATGAAGCGCATAGAATAGTGAGGGGTTTTATGATGTATGTGGCATTATTGACAAATAGTTACTCTTAGTCATATTGTGTTTAATTGGTATATATAATTAAGGAAGTTGAATTTTCGATGAAATGCAAATAGAGAACTTGAAAGGGTTGGACTGGCCTTGTCAGTTCAGTTGAGGTTGTTCTCCAATTGGATTTTTTGGTTGGGTAGTTCGCCTCTCAAGGAAACAAAGGACCGGGTACACTAGCGTGTTCCTTTTCTACACACTTTGTGTGCGCTTGTGTGTGTAGCTCTGTCTTAAATCTGTTGAAAATGGTCATGATGCCCATGAACTTCAACAGGTACTTGCTGAATCCAAACATGGAGGTGGCGCGCTGCTTCGGAGTAGAGTACGGTGCTGAAGAACTGTCGGAGGCAATAGCCAATGAATTTCAGAGAAACCTGAGAAACTATGTTGCTGGTTGTTCCGCACCTTGAAGCAGGTTTCATGTCTCGGACCGATCCCCTGAGGCCTTGCATTCCTAGGCAAACTGAATCTCACTGAGGTGACTTGGACCTTGTTGACAATGCGCGCGCGCGCACACACACACTGTCCTATGGAACGTTTGTATCTGGAATTGGGTTAAATTGAAGGCTGGACATTAATTGAGTGACCAAAAGTGCAATTCATCACAAAATCATAGGAACTTTGCAGTTTTAACACGTCCAACAGAAAGCGTTGCAATTGCTTTCTGTTAGTCTTGATATTCACTGTGGGGATTGTAGAAAGTCTTCCGGGAATCCCGTCACCGCTGGCCTTGGTCGACCCCATGGTCAAATCGGCTCCCAGCATTGAATCCCTGGGAGGTATTAGAGGTGCACGGCGGCACCGCTACAGAAATCTCGTGTCGGTCGTCTATCAAATGTATGGGAATATACAATTTGTTACCCGATAATGAATAAGTCGATAAGTAAGTAGATGGACAGATCGCCGACAACCCATATGAGGAACATTTTGACATCCCTAATCAATCGGAGCATGTTTTCAAGGTGCATTTATGGAAAAACTAATTATATCGTGGTCCGTTTATTGTTCTTTACATTTTCTTGGAAGCCTATTGTGCATTGCCATAATTACAACAACAACGAGATTTTTTTTTCGACATCCCTAACTGAATTTAGGCTCAATCACGATTCGTGCCCTCAAATTTGGATTTGTCTCACTCTGCCTCTTACTTTATTGTTTTTTTTCCTTAATTCGACCCCAATATGACAGAATCAGCTCAATTTCACCCCTGCAGCAAAACTTGGCACAAATCCTCTCCCCTCTCTGACTCACTAAAATAGGATTGTATGTATCTAATTACGTCCATCGTTTTTCCCAAAAGAAGTGCAGAGATCCTCGTTTCATACAAGACCGAGTCAATTGGTCCCCCTGTTTTCCACCTCCCATGTCAACCAGAAGAAAGAAAGAGAAGAAGCAAAACAACAGCAAGAACCAGCGAGGCCGAGTGCGGCGATCGCGACAAAAGACCGCCTCCCAAACGTCTCTCTCTTTTGCTGCAATTTTCTCCTGATCACGCATTGAGATTCTAGTTTCTGTCGTCAGCTTTTCGAAAACAGAGGAAGAACGCAGGATTCGTGCATTGGTCTTCGACTGGCCATTTTGAGGATGATTTGCACACGTCACAGCAGCCAGTTCTCATGAACTTTGGGTCCTGTTGTGTGGGTTGGTTCTTTGGGCAATGCACATTTACTTCTTCCCGTCAAACTTGGTTTCATACGAATCAAAAATCTCTTGCAGACGTTCTGCAGGATCCAAGAATAAGCTTTTCTTAACATACAAAGCCGTGAATTTTCGCGCGCCATTTGAGTTTTTTGTTGTGGATTTCGGCACTTTCATATGATCCTGGGTTCGATATGCTCTGATCTTTCCGAAAAAGCGGGAGACAGCAAATTTTCTTGATCAACACAGGAATGGTAGATACGTCTCCGGAGAGAAGATCGGGATGCGGCTTGCTTAATGTGGTCTTTGGGCGAAGCACGTTCTGGCTTAGGAGGAGCACGTCGACTGGATCGATCCCCACACCAAACAGCAGCAGCAGCAGCAATATTGCCAAGACCCCCAGCACTCCCAATTCTCAAATACGGCGAGGCGGCTCGGACGAGACCGCATTCCTCGACGCTTGTAACAATGGATCGGAAGGGCGTCCGAGACCTGTCTCGAGACCTTCCCCTAAGGCCCAGGGAAGGCATCCTCAAAGTCAAATCCACCCCGGAAACAGAGTTCCAGGCGGGCCCACCACGAACGTGCCGGCTGACCAATGTCATGTAAACCAAGGTAGGAGACCCCCCAAAGAAGCTATTGGGATATCTGGCGAGCTAGAGAGCATGATAGCTGATCACCAGAAGTCTAAAGGAAGTAACACGCTTGTTCGGGCCTCGTCGAGCAATGTCATGCTCCTCGGCAATCTGGGCAATTTGAGGCAACCTGGAACAATTAATGCTAGCCCAAATGATAACATGTCCACTTATCTTCCTAGACCTACTGCTAGAGAAGAAGCATTGGCGCCTACTGGAAGACAGACGGCGACAAGAACCACTAGTGAAGAACCGCCAGCTTCCTTGTGCCGTGCTATTTCGACTAGAACGGACCCTGAGACGCTCAAGATCCTGGGCAACGAAGATTACAAGAACGGGAGATTCGCAGAAGCATTGGCTCTGTACGATGCGGCGATCTCAATCGATCCGAATAAGGCTTCATACAGGAGCAACAAGAGCGCGGCTTTGACCGCATTGGGGAGGCTTCTTGAAGCCATCATCGAGTGTAGAGAAGCCATTCGAATCGAGCCTCATTATCACAGAGCTCATTACCGTGCGGCGACGCTATATCTCAGGTGAAAAACTGCTGGCATTTTTCCGTTGTTCTGCCGAAATGTTCCTGATTTCTTTCCATTCCATCACCGTGTGTCCTGTAAGTTGTAACTTTTAGCTTCGGCTAACAATCACTGAAGTGGGACTCTGTTGTGTTATGTGAACACAAAGGCTAGGGGAGGCGGAAAAGACAATGTATCACTATAAACATGCAGGACCTGAAGCCGATCCTGAGGTCATTGCTAAAGCTAGAGCTGTTCAAACCCATCTAAACAAGTGCACAGAGGCTCAGAAGCTACGAGACTGGAACAGCCTGATCAAAGAAAGCGGGCGAGCCCTATCGGCAGGTGCCGATTCAGCTCCGCAGGTCAGCATTAACGGCCATTCAATTTGAAAGCTAGTTATGGTTGAACCCGCCTGTCTCTGGCCATGAAGTACATTCTGACCCGAGTTGTTTGTGGTTGTTGAAAAGATCTTCGCGTTGCAAGCAGAGGCGTTCTTGAAGCTCAACCGGCATCAGGAGGCAGATGAAGTATTGATCAATGGTCCAAACTTTGAAGTCGATGCTTGCACAAAATTCCTTGGGCCCATCGGCAGCTCATATTTGCTGATGATCAGAGCTCAGGTTGACATGGCCATGGGCAGGTCGGTTTCCTTCATGACCATAATCTGAATCTTTCGAAGGGAAAATAGCCAATGCCTCTTCTTATAGCTCTTGTAGTGATCAGCAGATTCGATGATGCCTTGGAGGCAGCTCAACGTGCAGCTCGACTCGATTCAAACAACAAGGAGGCAAACATGGTGATGATGAGGGCTCGAGCAGTAGCCGCGGCCAGATCAAGGGGCAACGAGCTGTTCAAGGTCTCGAGGTTCCCGGAGGCTTGTTCAGCGTATGCAGGGGGACTTGAGCACGACCCTTGTAACTCGGTATTATTGTGCAATCGAGCTGCTTGCTGGTCCAAGCTAGGCCAGCTCGAGAAAGCGATCGAGGATTGTACAGCTGCTCTTAATGTACGGCCATCTTATAGCAAAGCTAGACTCAGAAGAGCCGATTGTCATGCCAAGGTAAACCATCTTACTCTAAACAAGTTTTGAACCATTTTGCTGAATCGAAGTACATAGAACAAGATGCAAACAACGCTTTGTTCTATTTTTGCTGACCTTTTGGGGTCGCAAAAGTTTGAACGAGAGGCTTTCGGCATGTGATGTTACTCATTTTTTTTTTATCAACTCTGGGATATATACAGCTAGGAAATTGGGAGACTTCGATAAGAGACTACGAGGTTTTGAATAGAGAGACACCAGATGATGAAGAGGTGAGCCGTGCGCTATCAGAAGCCCGATCACAACTCAACAGATAGCATGGCGATGCTGGTTGATCCTACACAAGTTGCAATTAGACACCCAAATCAGATTGAACTTACTTGGTTTTTTCATTTTTTGTGAAATAGTACTTTATTTCAAATCAAAAGTGTACACATTTGTGTTGAAGCTAGGAAAAGGAACTAAGCATTACCCAATCTCATTTGACTCTTCTGTCTCGTCTCTTAAAACTCATTTCACGATATAAAAGCTTGCAAAAAGTTTTCTCCACCTCTGTCTTTGATTTTGCTTTTCAGTCTAATTTAGCATGACAGTCCCAAATGGATGTTACAGGAAGCAAGAATGCTGTGTCCAAGGATACCAAAATTTGAAAATTTTAAGCAAAATGAACTCCAGCTCACGACTAACAAGTGACTGGTTTCAACAAAATCAGTAATAACACTTTCCTCGACTAACACTTGAACAAAAGATCAGCCTCAGAAACAATTAAAATTTGCCAAAGCATTATCACCACAATTTCTACGCTTGACAGCTTTTTATTTTCAAATCAGGGGTTTGTTTCATTGACTTAGCAAGCAAAAAAACAATACATTTTCTCAAGCAATGAAATCTTTCAACTTGTAATGGCAACAAGCAGGACAAAAAAATCACAGCCAAGTAAAATCCTGAATGAAGAAACTAGCGAAGACATTCCAGGCACCTCATGAAAGAAATGGGAAGGGAAAGATCCATGTACTACAACTTCGGATTGCACAGAAGGCGTCAAAGCGTGTATATGCAAAAAGGAATGCCTGTAATTGCACCTTCACAAGCTTGGAAGTAGTCTTGAGTATAAGAGATTCCAACCGCGAAACCGATGCGACACTAGTGTCTATTTGAAGGCATTTTGTTCGTCGAATCCAGATCCATCTTACATTTTTCTCTCATATCTTTGAGCTCACAATAACTACTTTGCTGCAAAGCAGAAATTCAAGTTACCTCTTAGTATCAATGAGAAAATAGCGCCCATGGCTCTATTGTAATGGAGGAGAAGGAAGAAAATATTTGGCCAGACAAAGCAATGTATTCAGAAGCTATGTTAAAAAAAAAATTAGAAAACTGCAAATTATCAAAGAAAATTAACCTTGTGTACAATCTCATAAAAGCAAATGGAATCATCTCCTTAAAAGAACAAAAATTGAAACTAAGCTACAGGAAACAGATACTCACGAGTTCGCGGCCTTCCTGGACTAGTATGTCCTCCATGCGAAGAAAGAGTGACCTCCACTGATTCGCAAGAACATATTCCAGATTCGGAGACTTATTTGAGTTTCCTGAAACATGGATAACATCCTTTGCCATAGCAGTTTTCTGAACCAAACTGTCAGCTTCTTTTCGACTCTTGCTCACTGCTGAAGGATGGATAACATGGCTTTTGTCAATTTTATCACCTTATCACCATGTATATTGAAGGAGACTAATATAAGTACCACTTTCCTGCTATCCAAAAAAAGAAATGAACCTCCAATAGATGGAAGGTGCCCAAGACAAAGGACATAACTTACCAGATATTCGACCCTTGATGTCTTGGTAGTGAAGGTCTGACCACATATGAGCAGCTGATAACAGAAACGAAGAAGATATCTATTTCAAGTTATATCTATTATGGATTGAATCTGCTGGATCGGAACAACTAGATATATTAGAAAGTGTCGAGAACTTGAAAGTACCTTTCAAACAAAAAGAACAGGAACATCTTTTGAGCAGGTCCTCTTCAGCACACAAATTGTCACACACATTTCCCTCCAAAGTTTGGCATCTTAGCAACTCGAAATTTTTGAGACGCTGTGAGTTAGGCAATCTTGACCACTCAATGGAGCCAGAACTGTTCGATGCTAGTTTCCCGATTCTGAGGCCTTCATCACAATTGCTAAGAACCTGAGTGATGGGACCTTGTGCAGTGCTCTCTCTTATAGGATCGACATCAACTTCCTTTACAACATCTACACGCTCTCCCCGCACCTTGATCCCCTCAGAGCTTTTCTCACCCACTTGACTGCCCAGAGTTGAGACAATCGACGAACAACTATCCCTTGACGCATCAGCCACTTCCAATACACTTCTTGCATTCATTTCAATCTTCGAAACCTTAGGACTGCTGTGTGAAACATTCAATGTTTCCTGAGATCTAACAACAGCAGAAAACACACTATCGCGAGCACTACTGAGCTTTTCATGCACAGGGGATGAACCACGAGCCTTCTTGTCCTTGAACACAGGAATAGTACCTTTCTTAAAGCCATGCCCCTCATGTCTGGTAGTGCATTTCCCCTTCACTAAATTCTCAACTCCCAAACACACATGCTTCACAGACGCCGCATCCCCTCCGCTGTCTATTCTACATTTACCCCGCCTGTCTTTAGATTTTGCTCCTGAATCATCAGAAACGAGCGTAAACCCCCTTTTCACAAGCCGATTGGTCACATCACCGAGAGCAGGGCAACCCTCACGGGAGCCGCCGAAGAAATTGTCCCCGCTCATCGTGAACTTCACTCGAAAAGCCCAGATCTGTCAACAAAACAATGCTCGCAGCTCTTGTACTTCAAAAACAAAGAAGGCCGTCCCCTCACCAACCCGAAATCTGACCAACAATGAACTTGACAGAGGAGATTCACCCGGAGTTTCTATCGCACCCTCCGACTTCCTGCTGCGAAAAAGCAGGTCGCGGTTGATCGAAAAAGACGAAAGCTTAGAACAGCGAGTGCCAAAAAAAGAAAAAAGAAAAAAAATTCGAGATCGAGAGAGCGACCTTCATTTGAGGGCGCGAGAGAGAAACTCCAATGGGGTTAAGGACGCTCGTCCGCCATCATTATCGACGATTGAAAATGGAAGGGAAGGAAGGAAGGAAGGAAGCGAGGATGGCGATTAGGGTTTTGGTTTCTCTCTCTCTCTCTCTGATGAGTGCAGAAATATTTCTTTTGAATTGAGGAAGGAGCGAGGAGGCGGGAAGAGGATGAGAAGAATCCATGACAAAATGGCGAAAACGGGGCTCCAAACCCGCGCCTCTTGGATTTTGAATTCGGGTCGGGAAGCACGGTAACGCGCCGGTCATCGGTACACGGTTTATTTATTTATTAGTCTTTTATTTGGCTAAGATATTAATGCAATTACAGACTAATTTTCCATGATTTGAATTGAAATATTCCTTTTACTTCAATTTTATTTAGGCTCTCCCTTTGCTACCCGACTCTCTTGTTTGAGTAGGGGGCTTGAGTCCCACAAAAGTCAACCTCAAGTTTTTCAAGGCCGAGCCTTGACCTTAGTGTCAATGCTTGAGTGCTCGACAGCGATATTCGAATATCCAATTCTTGCGTTTCAAGTCATTGCCATTAGACTTAGATTTCTTTGAATCTATAAGAATTGAAATCACGTCTTTTAAGGTTATCTGTATTTCAGTACTATGGCTATTATACTCAAATCATCAGTGCCAATCATGGTCGAGATTTGAGTGATTGGGTGGGACCAAGAAATATGTTAGGGATCTCAGCAAATGGATATTCTTTATTTCGCATAAAGCGACATTTTAAAGAAATATATGGTAAAAATTCAATTTTAAAATTTCAGTCAAAAAACAATGCTAAATTTTAGCGAAACAAATAGAATAAAAATAAAAGGAAAAGAACCGCCAAAATTCAGACTCGCCGCTCCAGTCCAGATTCTGAAACCAACCGGTGTTAGCGGTCAAACATGATCAATTCACCTTGGGAGGCGCGCCAAACAAAAATTAAAATTGTCAACGCCATCACCCAATCTCCTGCTGACACGTCGCCACTATCATCAGTCCACGTCATCTCCGTGCCGTGCAAGCAAACTGACATAAAGGGTTTTCCATCTCTAAGCTGACATACTTCAGATTCAAACCCTCCAGGCCCCTCCCCTCCCCTCCCACCTCCACACTTCCGTTTGCCTCATTTCTGTCTCTCTCTCCTAATGGAATCATCGTCGTCGTCGTCGAGCTCAGTTGAAGCCCCGGAGCACGGAGCTCAGTCGACGGCGAGGCGGCTCCTGCGTCTGCGCTCCCACCTGACGCCGGCCGCGCCTCCTCCTCCTCCTCCGTGCCGCGCCGACCAGCTCGAGATGCTGGCGTGTGCTAGGGCTACTAAGCTCGAGATCGACACCGAGAGATTGTCCGACTACATGAGGGGCAAGCACCGGGGTATCCAGGAGAAGGTGTACGAGTACTTCAATTCGAGGCCCGATCTCCAGACGCCGGTAGAGATCTCCATGGACGAGCACCGAGAGCTCTGCATGAGGCAGCTTCTAGGCCTGGTCAGGGAGGCCGGGATTCGGCCGTTCCGTTTCGTTTTCGAGGATCCGGAGAAGTATTTCGCAATCATGGAGGCTGCCGGTAGCGTCGACATGTCACTCGGCATCAAGATGGGTGTGCAGTACAGGTGATCTCGTTTATTGCCTTTTGACTTTCGGCTGGCTGATTCAGTTAGACTGTTACTGTTATCAAATAATTCTGGTCCACGCCGGGGTTTTAGGTGTTGGTTTAGAGTTGTTAGAGATGCTGTAGCTCTTTTTGGCATGATTTTGTTCGGTTTGATCTCAGAATATCGTGGAACTTCGATTGGAAGTGATTTCGACTACCATTATAGTTGAATTCGTTGTGTATGATGTGCAGCAAGAAAGTTAACTTTCTTGTCGCTACTCTTCCTAACACCTTGATGTCGCTGGTTGTCTAGTGTCTTTTTAACTTGAGTTACCAACCTTCTTGGGTTTAAATAAATTCATTTCTCATTATGCATGATTGCATGAGGGCCGTCCACTAGCATGGGACCTATGCCGGTGGATGGCTCAGTCCTCGGCTGAATTTGGTATTGCATGATCGAGAAAGTCTAGCATGTTATTTAAGGCATATGTTGAGTGGTGTGTTGACAAGATGTCCTGATTCGAGTAATCTCATTGTCATAGTTGTGAATAATTTAATGCAAATGCAAACATGCCGCAGAACAGCAGTATCATTATGCATGCATCAAATGACAGACTTTCTAGGTGACCTGCCTGATAACACATTAAGTTCTATCTTGAAAAGGATGAGAAAGTCATTGACCTTACATCATCAACATCAACTTTATCCCAAACTAGTTATTGACCTAAAGAAAAAAAAAATGAAAATGGTTATTCCTTATATAAAGAGATTGTTTTGCTACATCTCCATGCATTCCTTCCTGTTAAGCATGTAGATGTAACAAGGAAAAGATAAAAGAAAAAGAAGACAAACTTTATTTGAAGTAAGAGGGGACAGGGAGACTACTGAGCTACATGAATGCGGAATTCTGATGCCATTTGCAGTTTCTCTGTGTACATCACTTTTCTTCCTTCTAGCATCCCTGTAAATTATACGGAGGAAAAATGCTTTTCCCAGGATTGTCTTTTCGGTGGTATGGACATAGCGAAGCATTTTGACTAGCGGAAACAAACATCCTTGAATTTGGTAATTACGTGGTTTCTCTTTTCTAAGACCTGTTGTCTGTGCCCCTAAGAAAATTCTTTTGAGTATTGCAAAGAGGTGCATATTCAAGAAGAGTGATCATTGAAAGTGGCTGGTGAAGAGCCCATGCTTACAATATGTTGTAGTGTATCTGGCCCCATTTTGTTTGGCCTTTGGTTGTCTGATTTAAGCCGCAAGACACAAGGCACCTCTGGGAGGTTAGAGGTTAGTTTGACCGCAAGCTTGAGTAGTGAACTCCCAATATACCAACGTGCTTTAAAGATAATTTCTGAAGAAAGCTTTCCTTGGTGTGTATCTGTGATTAGCATTCATCTATCTAACGGCATTATTGATGACATCTTATAAATAGTTAATCTTTCCTATTCAAAGCAGGAGATATATGTTTCTGACAGTTTTAAACGTAGAAAAAGGAAGAAGATTCTAATAACAAGGAGTGATACCGTTTACTATATGAGGTTTATTTACTCTAGTGGTCCCTGGGAACTTAAGTATGCAAGTGGTTGTGAGAAAAACTCGTCAATTGTACTTTTGTTTGATAGATTGATAGAGAAAACTCATCTGCAAACTTGAGCTATTTTTATGCAGTCTTTGGGGAGGCTCAGTGATCAACTTGGGAACTAAAAGACATAGGGATAAGTACTTTGACCAGATCGATAGTGTGGAATATCCAGGTTGTTTTGCAATGACAGAACTTCATCATGGTAAGGTTTCTGATAATCTGTTTCTTGTCAGGTTGCTTTCTAATTTTTGTAAGCTATTGCTCTGAATTTTTTTTTTGGGTTCCTTTTTGCTCGGTAATTCAACTCAGTAGCTCTTATACCTTCCTCTCCTGTCTGCCTTGCCATCAGGCTGAAGACAGGTGGTAATTGCTGTGCAGATTTAAATTTATCTTTTGGCATAAGAATGACATAATTTCCTATATTTCATTGAGATAAAACAAATTTTCTTTTGTAGTACCATTTTACTGAAATGAAAGTTTTATAAGATCACTAACCAAGTGATTGTCGGCATCGGTAAGTGCGTAGCAGAAATTTCTGCTGTTCTCTTACTGGGCATCTAACCACTACTCATTCTCCAGTGCCTTTATTTAGTTAGCATTGACATACCAGTAAACTTACTTATCCTCTTGTCTACTAAATGGTTTTTGGCTTTCTTCTGTAAGGCTCAAATGTTCAAGGTCTTCAAACTACTGCAACATTTGACCCAATCACAGATCAATTTGTTATAGACACGCCGAATGATGGGGCCATTAAATGGTGGATTGGCAATGCTGCAGTCCATGGCA
Organism: Rhodomyrtus tomentosa; assembly: GCA_028455895.1. Taxonomy (NCBI): domain Eukaryota; kingdom Viridiplantae; phylum Streptophyta; class Magnoliopsida; order Myrtales; family Myrtaceae; genus Rhodomyrtus; species Rhodomyrtus tomentosa. The sequence continues at coordinate 46,795,039 of JAPCWY010000005.1, forward strand.
AGTTCGCAACTGTTTTTGCCAAACTAATGCTGCCAACTCATGATGCAAGAGGACTTGCTGATATGGGAGTCCATGCCTTTATTGTCCCGATAAGGGATATGAAAACGCATAACACACTTCCGGGAATTGAAATACATGATTGTGGGCATAAGGTTGGCCTGAATGGGGTAGATAATGGAGCACTAAGGTTCCGCTCCGTAAGAATTCCTCGAGAAAATCTCCTCAATAGGTTTGGAGATGTGTCTCGGGATGGGAAATACACGAGCAGTCTCCCAACTATCAATAAAAGATTTGCTGCTACACTTGGTGAACTCGTGGGTGGAAGGGTTGGCTTGGCATATTCTTCGGTTGGAGTCCTAAAAATTGCCGTCACAATTGCCACAAGATATTCTTTACTTCGCCAGCAATTTGGTCCTCCCAAGAAGCCTGAAGTTAGTATTCTGGATTACCAGTCTCAACAACACAAGCTTATGCCCATGCTGGCTTCAACATATGCATTTCATTTCGCCACTCTTTATTTGGTGGAGAAGTACTCAGAGATGAAGAAGTCTCATGACGATCAATTGGTTGGAGATGTTCATGCACTTTCGGCAGGTCTCAAGGCTTATGTGACTTCTTATACAGCAAAATCTTTAAGCATCTGTCGGGAGGCATGTGGAGGACATGGCTATGCAGCTGTCAATAGGTTTGGTAGCTTGAGGAATGATCATGATATTTTTCAGACTTTTGAAGGGGATAACACAGTGCTTCTGCAGCAGGTAATTTCAACATCGTTACATTTTATAGTTATACAATTATAAATGTTACAGTTTTACAGAGGGGAATGGATGCCCTATATTGACGAGCCTATGACTAACTTGGGAAAGTTGTCCTCCTTATGCCCTAGATTGATTTACAAAATCTTTGTCATATGTTCTCTTTTTGTTTCTTTGATATCAAGCAAATTATCAGTGTGGTGGAAATCAAACTCATCTTCACCCGACATTCTTTCTTTCTGTTAAATGTGTAGTAATCTTGTATAAGTGGAAAAAGTAGATAATGTAGCATTGTCATTAAGATATATGCAAAGTGCTTCATGGTTGCTAGTAAATTTTAATCCTGTTTACCTTGCGATTTCGGTCCTGTGCTGAATTTGTGGTCTCTCCCATTTTGATGCAATTATGTGCCATGGCGTTGTACTTGAAATGATAATCAAGAATGATGCATGTTTGGTTTCATTTTTACCACCATTGTGAGAGATAAAAATATACGCTCTGGTTGAATAACGTCGAGCGCCAACTCGTTTGGGCCTCTACTAGCACAGGATAGTTAGACATCTAATGCTGATGGTCTGAATTTCTCAAATTTATATGCAGGTGGCTGGTGATCTCTTAAAGCAATACAAGGAGAAGTTTCAAGGTGGGACACTTGCAGTTACATGGAACTACTTGAGGGAGTCTATGAACACTTACCTGTCACAGCCCAACCCTGTGGCTGCTAGATGGGAAAGCGAAGAGCATTTGCGTGATCCTAAATTCCAATTGGATGCATTTAGAGTAAGTGGCTTCATTTTGGTTTGACAACTATCCGTCATTGTGTGATACTCCTTAATGATTGAAGTAGGGATAAGACCTGTCCTTTATGACAGCTGCTAGCTTTCCTCGCTTTCCTGTCCTTTCCAATTATTTTGTTCTTTGTTTTGCAGTACCGGACTTCTCGACTGCTTCAGAGTGTTGCCGTGAGACTCCGAAAACACACTAGGACTCTTGGAAGTTTTGGTGCTTGGAACAGATGCTTAAATCACCTTCTGACACTTGCAGAGTCGCATATTGAATCTGTCATTCTTGCAAAGTTCATTGAAGCTGTAGAAAGGTACTTTTGATTTGTTGTGATAGGGTTCTAACGCATCATTGATGGATTTCTCATTGCACGCCTTCTTTGAACCAGATGTCCTGATGCGAGCGCTCGAGCTGTTCTCAAATTAGCATGTGATCTTTATGCCCTGGATCGTATCTGGAATGACATAGGAACCTACCGCAACGTCGACTATGTGGCACCCAACAAAGCTAAGGTATGACAATTACACGAGATTCTTCGTTTTGAATTCTATAAATTGCAACTGCATCAGAGTGCAAGAAATGTTATGATTCCAGGTACTCCATAGATACTCCTTTGATCTTAGTGATATTAAACTAGTAATGAGTTGTCAACATTTACTCTTATATCCCTTGCATACGCAGTTAGATCTATGTGATTAATCAGTGCGGAGCAGAATTTCTTGAAAAGGCAGATATCCTTTCACATTTTGGTGTAGTATTTTGCAGAATTAAATCTTCTTATCTTGGATATCTTCTTTTTCTAGATTTTCATGACTAAAGAATTATATTACGTTGTTGAAACTAGGTGTGTAGAAGAAGAATACATTTGATCATGAATTGCGACACCTTCGCATTGCCTGTCTTTTAAACCATAGCAGTTCTTCTGTGTACCTGATTTACAAATGGGCTCGTCTTTCAGGCAATCCACAAACTCGCCGAGTATCTCAGTTTCCAAGTGAGAAATGTTGCGGGAGAGCTTGTAAACGCATTTGACCTTCCGGATCACGTGACACGGGCGCCAATCGCTATGCAATCAGAGGCTTACTCTCAGTACACGCAGTATGTCGGATTCTAGTTTGCTCTGGTGATTGTTAACAGACAAATTCACACGACAGCCATTGGTTCCCGAAATAGGGATGTCATGGTACCTTGTCAAGTTTACTGTGCAAGAACAGTGACGATGTTGATACAGATCCATGCCGGGACAGAAATAAAGTGGTCGGACTGGGAAGTCACTGCCTCCGACCTTGTTCGTCTTTATGTACCGAAGGGCACACCAAATTCTTTGCAAAGTTAACATTCCCCGGCATTTCATCTTCAATGTGATGCAAGCATTGCCACGACGACTTTCATTTTTGTAACGCTCGTGAGTTCTGCTCCAGTCAATATGTAAACATTAACCGAGTTGATCTGTGGAAACCTGCGCAAAAATGCTTTCTCGTTTTGCTATGACTCCTTTGTCTGTATTCTGTATTGCATTGACCATCTTGTGTTTTACGGTTTAAACAATCAACCCAAGAGATAAAAACGTAGGACTACGATTCGTTCCATGATAAGTTTAGAAAAATTACTAATTGCAAGGATATGTCACTAGTTTGTCAATAGATAGAAACCCGCTTCTGAAGTGGAAAATGTTTTAACTAGACGTAGAAGCACGACAAAGTACAAATTAAATGGTATAGAGAAATCGCGACGTGATATTTATATTGGTTCATTTTTAAATTAGATTGGAGGATTTCACTATGTTTAGTAGCCCCTATTAATTATTACAATTCTTAATTACTGGAAAAAGAGATTATATATAAGAGTAGCTATATATGGGCATAAATTTAAACTATCAATAAAATACATGTTCAAACTATAAAAGCTCTCTAGAGTTCGGAGTCATTGCTCACTTGACATCCCTCTCAGAGCGGATCTCGTGCATTTCTATCAATAAAGAATATGAACCACACCTGTATTAGAAATTCCAATCCAAAAGCTTAAGTTGTTAGGTGTAGGAAGATTATATAAATATAAAGAGCATACAACATTCATTCACAAGCGATGTGGAACAACATCACCACCACCGACAGCACTCATTCACAAGCGATGTGGGACAATAACAACAACATCACCACCAACACCCCCAGAATAACAACTGGCTCTGATACCATGTTAGAAAGTCTAATCCAAAAACTTAATTTATTAGGTAGAGGGAGACCACGAGTATATAAAGAGCACACAAGACCCATTCTTAAGAGATGTGAGACTTACAAAGTCAACACCCATTCTCACGTGCAACCTAGGAAAGAGCGGCACTCTGATACCATGTTAGAAAAAAAGAATGCGTGGTTTAATATTTATATATTCCAACACTCCTCATTACGCTTAATCTGGTCTTTTGCCTAGTATTAAGCGTAAACAAATTCATTGGGGAGGCAAATAGAGATCTGAAAATATTTGAACTCAGGACCTATTGCTCTAATACCATGAAATGAAGTCCAACCTAAAAACTTAAGTTATTAAACGGAGAGAAACCACAAGTACATAGGTGGAGAGAGACCATAAGAGCACACAATATACATTCTTAATCGACGTGGTACTTACAAAGTCAATAACCCTAATAAAAAAAAATTCGCTCGCATTTGTAGGTGATCGAAAGCATCGAGTTGAGGCTTTTTTTTTTTTTTTTTTTTGTGGTGTTGAACATTGAGTTGAGTTTAGATAAATAAGTCTTGGCAGAGCGGATTCAACCACTACCGTATAAATGCTCGTTAAAAGAAGTACGCGGTTTCCAAACAGTCACGAACGTAAGATTCATGTTATTGAGGTTGCAACGAGATGACCTTAAAACTGAGAAAGAGAACAAACAAGAAGGTTATTCTGCTTTTGCCCTCCCTGCCTAATCATGCAAACTCAGGGGAAAAAAAAAAGTTGTCGACGCGATCTACGCATCAGAATCGAGCTGATAGAAAGCGCGCAGCCCGGCGCACTCGGCGAACGGCTCGTCCTTCAGGCATCCCATGGAATTAGCGTAGTGCCTACTGGAGATAGCTCCGTTGCTGCGAGTGAGGATCAGCGTGGCCTTGCCGCGCCCCGCGTCCACCGTCTGGCACCCGGGTTTCGGGCTGCTCACCAGGACGGCGTTGCACATCTGGTCCTCGTGGTCGTCCTCGACGGTGATCTCCCATTTTCCATCGGCGTCGGTCTCCGTGTCGACGGTGTAGGCGAGATGGGTACCGGTGCTGTCCATGCATTCGACCCTCACTATTGCGCCTGGAAAAGGGGCTCGGTTCAGACAACGCCTCGTTCGTCAGAACATGTTAAATGAATTGGATAGGATGAAATTGAGAGAGAGAGAGAGAGAGATCACCTTCAATGGGGGTGGAAACGGGGGTCTCAAAGCCAAAACGGCAAGTGTCGCAATACACTTTGCCTTGGATATAGAAGGGCCTTCTCTGCGAGTAGCTTGCGCTGACAAGACAAGGCAACATCACACAAACACCCACCAACAACACCAGCGTTGATCTCCCCATTACTTGGTCTTAACTCAGTAATGGCAATGCCCCCACAAATCTAGAGAGAGAGTGAGTAAGAAGAAGAAGAAGTAGGCGGAGGAGGAGGACGCAGAAGCAAGAGAGTTTGGTGCAGAAAGTAGATGGTAGATACGGTCGCTGTGTCGCCTCTATTATACTTGCATCCGATCCAAATCACATGCAGACGTAGTGAGACTTTTGCATATCTTGCGGCGAGACTCCGTTTCCTTCTTCCTTTTGTTAATTCGTCATTGATTGTTTCCAGTTGGACTCGTCAGCTTTCTCCTTTATTTGCGCATGAATCAAGCTATGGTCGGTCAAATGTAGTGTTCGAAACGAAACACCCGTTCCGTTCCGACCCGAACCGACGAGTGCTCGAATAGGGGAGGCCAATACTCGGCGTCTCCTCAGAGATATCGGTGTTGCTCTGCAGGAAGGATCGATGCAAGTCGAATAATGTATTGGTTCCACCGGCGCACCGTATGTTCTTGGATAAGAAGTGTTTGGACCAAAAACACAAGAGAACGAGAGAGCTCGGCCACGTCTGGTGTTACCATGTTGTAAGGGTACTGAATTGAATCGGGGTATCGGTGACCGCGAAAGCAGAATGAATGAGACATTACACCTATCAAAACGGGTCATAAATCGATTTCTTAATTTATGTATGATCGAATGAGCTGTTAAATGAGTTAATTATATTCGACAAATAGATCATAAATGGTTTAAATATAATATGAGTGCTAAATATATCATGAATGAGTTTACAACTTACTTAAACCCTAACAGCTTTTGTGAATCTCTTTTCATTATCTCTCACCTTGGTTTGGGTAATTTTTTTCTCCCTAAATTGGGTTAAATAGGGGTGGGACGGATATGAGTTGCTAATTTTTATTTTTATTTTTGTCAAAAGAGTAGCTAGATTGACATTGCATGAAAATGGATTAAAAAAAATGAATATATTTTCATTTGATAGGTGTAAAGTACATCCAGCTTCGCCATATCTACTCGTTTCTTTTATTTGCAGTACGTACGATAGTGAAGATCTCCATGGGCGAAGAGTTGAGAGATTGAAGGGGCAATGCATGTGGTCGGGAGCTAGCTTAGTGGACGAGGAAGCATTCTAGTTTTCAGCTGACGGCAGTTCGGGGATCCATACGCAGGTTTGACTTTTTGTCCTTGGCACATAGAACATGCAGGAATTTAATGCATCCGCCATAAACAAAAGCCATTTACGTGCCCAACTAGATCACTTCTCTCCTTCTGATTTCTCTTCGGGGAGGTTGGAGAAGACGGCAAAAAAATCAAGCGGCTAAGCAATGCTTTTGTTCCGACAAGTTCTAAATTGAGATGCTTTGTTACCGTCCCTTCATTTCGCAAAAAATATGACATTTCCAAATATGATTTGCAGAAGACCATTTTTCAGGAAAATATCAATATTTTTTTATGTTTGACTCTTAAAAAGAAACTAGAAAACATTTTCCGCCATTTAGAATGTTCCTAAGGATAATTATAAAAAACTCAAATTATTTACTTATTTTTCTATGTTTTCCTATTCATTTTTATTTTCTTATTTTCATTTTTCCTTTTTCCTTTTTCCTTCTTCCTCAAGCCGGCTACCGGCCACAGGTGGGGGATGAGCTCACCAACCTTGGGCGAGGGCCCACCACTCCACCTTGCCGAATCGGCAAGGTCGAAAGTTGACTACCCATGCCTTGCCAGATCGGAGAGGCTCGACTTCTAGAGAGCTCAAAGCTCGTTGACCTGGTGAGGCTTGAGCTCACTAGCCTCGGGCGTGCTTGACCTTGCCAAATCTAGAAAGGTGGAGCCTTGCCAGACTTGGGCGAGCTCGTCCCTCAACTGTGACCAATGACTGCTTGAGGGCAAGCTCTTCCTTCAACTGTGGCCGGCCGAGAAAGAAGGAAATAGAAAAGGAAAGAAAAGAAAAACTAATTTTATAGAAGAACAAATGTTTGATTAACTAAGGACCCGTGCACGGCCTTTATGGACCTGGGCCTAAGTGTCGGAGACTAAAGCTCGAGTGTTGAGGACCCAAGCATTGCCTTTATGGACTTAGGCTCAAGTGCTGGGCATCAAGCGCTCAAGCTCGAGCCCAACCTCCGGAGACCCTAATCCTGAATGACAGGACCGAAAATCAACGTCGGGGTTCCTGTATTGGATAGAAGTGAGCATGGTTTCAGGGTAAAACCTGAAACACGGAGAATCAGATCGGTGAAAATTTATTGATTTCAGGTTCCAAAAATTAGGAAACTTGTTTTGAGGGGTAGTCTAGGTAGGTGAAACCTTGAATCGAAACCTGAAATCTAGAGCAAGTTTTTATATTTTTTCTTAGTATATGTCTTCATGTCATCCTGAGATATTTCTTAAGGTCCGACGATGAGTGCATAATTTGTAACCACTTTGTCATTGAGACTTTTACTTTGTCATTGTTTCGTACTTTTTATGTGTTTAAATATGAGTTGTGGTTAGTAAATTTTAGTAGTAAATGATGATCATTAAATATAATTAGTCACTATAATCGTTTAATTAAGAATATACGTGAAACCTGAAATAGATCCTGAAACCTAGGACATGATAGGTGTTAGGTTCCAAAGTATACAAGGTAGGTTTTAGGTTCCAGAAAATGAGGAACTTGTATAGACGGGTAGGTTCTAGGTTTTAGGTTCCGGGCGAAACCTGCAAGGAACCTGAAACTGCTCATCCCTAGTGTCTAAGCGTTGAGTTTCAGGTCCAAGCACCGATATTTAAATATATTTTGAAAAAAAATCGATTTTTTAAAGAAGAAATCTTTTTTCTGAATTTAAGCATAGTTTTTTCGTTTGACTCATTTTACAGAATGAACGCCAAAAAATGAGAACAATATTTTCTCGAAATATGTTTTGCGCAAACGTAGTCTAAAGTTAATCTAGTCTTTATCGACCAAGCCAACATTTAGCCGCTAAAACCAAGTTCTAGCGACCAAACTCAGTTTGTTTCCACCTGGCAAGGCCTTCTTCGCCCATGGAAAAAAAAATAAAGAAAAAAAAAACCTATAACTAATTAAAAAAAAAAGTCAATGTAAAAAAAATTACAAAAAATGTCGACATTAGTGCTGGTCATACTATGTACAATATTTGCATTGGCGATTTACAATAAAAATTGACTTGAAAGATTCAATTAACAAATTGTCAAAGTTTTAGGATTCAATTGAAAAAATTAAAAGGTTTAGAACTGAATTAATATAAATACAATAGATTTAAGATTCTTTTGTAGTTTTCTATATTTTTAATTCTTCCAATATTATTTATAATAATTTGCTTGTGTAGGCGGAGACCTGGATCATATACTAATTATTTTTCTCTGAAAATATAGAAAAAAGGAGAGTCTATGCACCAATATCTGCCATAAAAGTGCCACGCCATAATAGATGATAAGCTATTCAAATCATAATGATTTTGTTATCTATTTTCAGCATCTTTGATGTCTTGCAATGGTTTTATCCAAATTAATCTGAGCAACATAACTTTTTTTTGGGTATCTTTGATTAATTTGGGACTTACTCTTATGAACCAATGAAATATTTAAAACTTTGATATATAATAAATTGTCCGTCATTTTTTATATTATTCTTTCATTTTCTTTTATTGTCTTTTTTGTTATATTTCCTTTTACTTCAGATGAATAGAAAACTGTGGAGTATATCTTTTGTGGTTCGAAGGCCACATATGAAATTAAGCACAATTTTACAAAGAAATAACCTATTTGTTTCTCGAGAAGAGATGAAAGATATGTTCAATTTTATCCCTTTTAGGGCCATGGCGGTGGTTTGCTATGCTAATCTCTCCCGAAAAATAGTCGAAGTACGTGCAAGCTGGCCCGACACATTGGTTATAAAAAAAAAAGATATGTTCAATATCTTGGTTATCAAAAAAAAAAATATATGTTCAATATCTTTTGCGCAAGCTAACCTGGATATTTTGGTTTAAAAATATATACGTTCAAAAAAAATTTCCAATTTTTTTTTGAATATTTTCAATATCAATTGATTGCTCCATCATCTTCTATATTTTCTATACAGTACAGAGTTCAGTAGATCAAGTCAATCGCAAACATCCATATGGCGGGATCCACAAGGACCCACAACATGGATGCCGCTATGGACCTTGTCCGACAGATTCAGGTTTTTCTATGAATCGAATTGTGATATTCTAAGTTAAGTGATTAGGTATACTAATCAGACCCACTACGAGTGTAAGACCAAATTGCTTCAAGATAGAGAAACTCAATAACTGGATCTATACGTATAAATCTACTTTGTAAAGTGAAGACAAGGGCTAATGGAAGTGGGTTCGTTTCAAGCCCAATCTCAAAGCCCGTATTGAAGCGAAATTACATGATCTAACGACACACGATTCAATGGAAGTGGGTGCTTCTTTCCTCAATTTTGTTAATAACCTTTTATTACCACATGAGAACTAGAAGTTACCGCATAGGGCGTGCATGGAGGTTTCTTGACATCTATGGCTTCACCCACATCGCATATATCGTTCTTGGAAAGACTAGCCTAGACGTTAAGGACGCGACGGCAAATTCCGGACGATTCTCCGACGCGCACATGGAATAGGCAAGTAGTTAGTCGGTATTCGAAAGATGATTGTATATGCTAGCGAAGCTTTCGTACATAGAAATTTAACATTTCTGGGGCAATTTCTAATGAAAAAGAAATAGGTCGAATGTCTGAAAATGTCCAAACATTGGGCCGAAGATTTGAAAAAAAAAAATTGATCTTTGCTTATCGATTCATGCTGAGGGGTGTGTTCAATTGAAGTCCGGCAGCAAATTTGAAGCTCAATAAAAATGTGTTGCATCATTTTTGTAAATTGATTTTGTAAAATCAATTTTTACATCCACCGCGTCCTCCAACTAGTATTTTTTTTTCCTTAAAAACAAGTAGAAGTCACTGTTAAATTCTCATATGAATGTTTAATGATGTGTCGGTTGATGATTTAAAATTTGCAGAAAAATAAGGGAGTGTAATGTTTGATCTCGATAAGCAAATAGGTTTAAATTTCTTACAGATGCATGGATCCGGGAAAAAGCAGAACACAAATCGTCGTAGATCACATGTAAAGTCCGACAACTTTATGGAAAGAAAATTATTGTTGGTCGGACCAATAATAGAGACAATACCTCCACTCACGGTAAAATTTATGCTAAGAAAAGAACCATACTTTAAAAAAGTGCTTTTATGATGAATTAATTAATAGTTGGCTATTGGCTTTACGTTCCTATAATTTGATAATATCTGCATAGTCCTAGAATGTGAGCTCATACAAGATTAACGTTAACTTTCTTGGATATCTCTTGTTTGCCTATAACGTATCAGAGATGAAAGGTTTAGAGAAACGGTATTATGTGAAAATTATTCAAAAAAAAAAGCCTTAAACATATTACAATTATAACAGTCGAGTCCTGAACATTTTCACCCTTCGCCAATTGAGTCCACCGATTCATTTTAATCGGAAATCGCCGACGTGGATGCTGACAGTCCTATGTGCCACGTAAGAAATCTAGCATCCACGTCAATAATTTACGGGCAAAATTGGTCAGATGGATTCAATTGAAAAATTGTGAGAATTTTAGAAATTAATTAACACAATTCTCTTCTTGTTCTTGCGCTGTAACTGGTGAGTGGTTGATGCGTGAATACTCCATTTTAGAGTTTTGAATCCTTCAACTGGCTGAGCACGAGGAAATTTAGTATTGTTTGCTTTTACAATAAGCAATCAAAAATCAACTAGTGCTACAATAACCCTCTTCATGATTTGTTCCATTCAAGAAAGTGCATATTTATCTCAACCCAATGGCCTAAGCTATTAGTGCCCTTTACCCAACTAGTCGTCGCCCTATCGGAACGAGTTTATATGATGAAAGAATCTCTTTTTAAAGAAGAAAAAAAATAGGGGTTTATTATTTCGAGGATTTTTTTTAAAAAAAAATAAATCTAGGGCTAAAAAAATCTCCAATTGAATGACGGTGTTGAAGACAATAATTGGTGTTATGATGATTTTTATTAAATTCTAGGGTTTGCCAATGGGGTGGGGGATGAGTGCACACCTTCCTTTTCTACTTTTTTGCCCATCTTGTGTGGTGGACTAAGGGCCAAAGGGACTCTAAACTTTATTCGGTCAACATAGCTCTCTCCATTAATGTACATAACTTGATAGGAAACAAACTATATATTATACATATAAATATGTGTCTATGTAAGCTAGATCACCACTTAATTATGACCCAATTTGACTTCGATTGTTTTGCGAAGGATGACCCAAGAAACTAACTATCGCTTATAACGCTTGGAATAATTAACCAATGAAGAAATTTTTATTTATTTTTTATTGCAAGATGTATGGGCCAGATTTCGCGTATCTCGACTATTTCTCGAAAGAGACTAGCACAACAACCCATAGCCATGGCCTCCCACTCAAATCAAAGGTGTTCATCTACCAATGAAAAATATTTTCATTGCCAAAGATAATATATATTAACAATTCTGTGGATAATATAAATATTTCCTATTCGCTCAGTTTTGTATATGATATAATTGATTGTTTTTGAAAAAAATACTTTCAAATCATTAATTTATCGCCAAACAAAACACGACTTAAAAGAAAACATCATCTACAATTCGTAGGTGAATGTCAACACCGCAACATTAGGGAAGTTTAGTCCATAACAATGAATCTGTTTCAGTCTAATAAAGTTTTAACACGACGTGACATGCGTCCATCAATTTCCATGAATGGCCGCGACATGCTTTAGACAAAGTCTTGTGTTTTGGGGGGGGGGCGGGGGGGGGGGGGGGGGGGGGGGGGGGGGGGGGTAGGGAGAGAGAGAGAGAGAGAGAGACACGTGTGCTTGTAATCTTATCCCACTTGATTGCTACGCATTTTGGTTGACAAATAGGTGAATTACATCTATCTTTGTCCCTCTTAGAATTGCTCTTCTTTTATACTAGCAAAAGGAAAATAAAATTCTTAATATTCTTTAAAAAAAAAAAAAAGAGGACAGTTTTTACAAAATTGATTCCCTTAGGCAGATTATTTACTTTATTGTAAGATTGGAAAGATGTCCAAAATGAAATTAAAATCCTCCAAATTTTGCATTGTTACATATAGAGATTGCTAGTACCACTTCAAAGTTAAAATCAGTTGTAATGCATCCTTTGTTGGATACCTCTCTCTATCGTCCTCCTCACTTTCCCTCCACCTTGCCCTGAACCCAACAACAACGTCTCGCTACTGTCATCTTTCACTAAGCCGTCGCTTGCCCAGGCACCGACAGCCGCCACTAGAGTCGAGCTCACTCATCATAAGACTTGATAGCAAGAGAGAGGCGACGATTCTAGAGACGATGATGGCGGTCAACATCGATTGCATTGAGAAAAGTAATCTATCAAATAACGCGTTGCGTCATAAATGGGTATGAAACGAACTATACTCGAATGCGGATATAAGAATTTATCGCGTTACTTTGTAAATCATCTCGGCAAATCACCATTACAGTTGACGAAGTCCTAAGACTTTCATAATTTTCTTTTTGTTGGATGGCTTTCATAATTTGAGTCCATATTTTGTTGACAGTATGAGTTTGGACCCATCCATGAAAAGCTATATATATAGAATTAAGTGATGTGATAGAGATGTGTGCGATGCTAATTATGGTGATATGTTGCTCGATTTTTAAGGGTAAATCATGATAAATCTCGTATCTCGATTATATCTTTATTGCCTTTACTTTGTATCTCATTGTGGTTGCACGTCGAGTCCTAACATTTTCATCTCTAAATAGGTATTTAGGAAAACACGGATAACAAATAGGAATCGAAGGAAGCCTGTTATGTTGTTGGTGGGTCCTCTAGGTGACGATAATCGTTTTGGTTATCAAAATAAGCATTTAAAAAAAAAAGAATGAAACCATTACATTTCTTTATTTTTGGCATAATGTCACAAGAAAAATAAAAGTCCAACGGCCGCAATGCAAGGCCTATTGGGGTCCCAATAATTGACGCCATGGTGGTATATGATTGCCGAAAACGACGCGTCGCACGCAAATGGAAGGCCACCGGCTGAGCCGGTCTCCGGTCTCTTTTTAATCTATTTTAATTACAAGAATTTATGTCATCAATGGCGACATATGTAGTATTCTTTCTTTCCTTTGTGAAGACGGGCCTATTGTTCTTGCGATCATCACATCACAATTTTTTTTTTAAAAAAATAGAAACATTGACACGTGTCCACGGAGTGCTGGTTCTGAAATATTTTACAATCTCTTTATAGCATCTATGATGTCAAGCTTTGCTTGATTTTGGTCCTTAACTATATTGGAAAATTAGGTCTGAATTTTATTTTTATTTTTGGAAAAATATCTTTCTTATTCTACTTTCGTTTAAAGATACGTGACTTAACTTTCGAGTTTCGACTGTCATTTACATCGTGTGATTGGAAGTTCACTGTCAAATAAAAGTTTTCACATTGCAAAAGTTAACATAAAAATCATGAGTAAAAAATAAAAGGTGGACCGACAACCATAGAACACTCACTTAAGTAATTCGTATTATGAAAAAAAAAAAGCGTACGCCCCAAAAGAATTTAGGTAATTTTTTTTTTAATGTACGAGGAAAGAAGAGACTCAACTCTTAATCAACAAGAATTCGATGCGTTCTTAATGAAATAGGTAATAAAGATGATTTTGTATTTGAATTCTAAATAGGAATTCACTCCTCCATATCGTCAAGTATTCCATAAATTTTTCATCTTTCATTTACAACCGTTGATATCATATCCAAAACTACTTTATTCTCTGTTAATTTCACTTTTTTCGATTATTTCTCTTCACAATGCAACGTGGGATCTGCAAGTAAATTATAGGGCATCACATAAATATTTCTTCCCCTGTCCGTGTTAACAAAATGTGCCTTTCACTTTCTAAGCCCCACCAAACCCTGCTCACCAAAAAATGTAAAGAGAATAGTCACACAAAACACTGAAAGCACACGTCGCCATACTATTATTGATATTTTACGTGCAGAAAACATTTGCCGATGAGTACATCGGTTTAGCATCACTAATCTCTATTTTCTGCTATTTTATGTTGTGCTGCATTGCACGACCAGGGCCTTTCCGCGAGCGTTTTCGCGCTAGGATAATTAATTAATTATTTTAGTTCGTTTACTAGTCGAAAGATTTGTTTTATTTATGACTAATTATTCATTAAAAAAATTAGAAAGTGGAGGTAAAGGGTTTTCTTTACTTTGATTTTGGATGACTTGTATTTAATTGGATTCGAGATATGCATTCATTAGTTGAAACTAGAAATTGGTTCTAACCATAATTTGACCCATCACTTCGATCAGAACACTTGATTAAGTATGGTGGTAATTAATGTAAATCAAGTCAAATGGGGAAATTCCCAGTCAAATGCGTCAGAGAGTTGATGTTATTGTTCATGTTAGAAAGGGAAAAGGTGCTGATCTTCTTCTGATGAAAACCTCCCACCCGTCCAAGATTCTGCGGCATTGAAAAATCCTTCTGATGTAATTCGTACAGATAGATTTATATTCCCCAATCCACAATAATTAATATACAGAAGATTTCCCACGTCTCCTTTGAAATGGGTTCAAATAATTTAAAGCAATGAATATAACAGAGATCGAAAATGAGATCATCTCATGCTGTTGCTACATGGAAAAAATAAAAGACAATTTCTTCGTAATGAATAAAAATGATACATAGATGAATTATATAAGATCAAGTATGATAATATGGATCCGTCGGGCTCGGACGTCCACCGTTTACCTTGTACAGTGCTGCTCTCGGCATCTCAATAAATCTCATTGAGAGGGAGTACCATGCAAGGCAGAGGGACCTCCATCGGGATCAATACATCCTCGACAATCAATTATTTATTTATGCCAAACTCGGTTTGGCGGGGCGACATTCATTAAGGATTTTTTTTCGACCATAATGAAAAGAAGTTAACGAATGAATTTAGCAATGACATGTTGTTTGAGAAGAAGCTAACATGAGACAGAAATTAGGGAGGTGCGATCGAGCGTGCAAGTAATTATTCCAGCGGGGAAAAAGGCGAAAGTTGGGGAAAATATCTTTGACTTTCTTTGTGAGTTTTCAGTTCTTCTATTAAAATGTTGACATCACTCCCGGTATCCTGTAGCTCTTGACCATTTCTTTACACTAGAATCGCAAGCAACTGGATGGAGAGCGAGAGGGAGAAGAGAGTACAAACGCGAGTGCCGTTTTGAGAAAACAACCGTGAGAGAAATTTTACCATTTTTCAAATGAAAGAGAGTTTTCAATGAAGAATGTTGAACTTGAAAATGAACAAATGGAAAAGGATCGAAATAGTCGATAATTTGACAAATTTATAACACCCTGCTCTCAGTGATTTGGTTTCATATGAGATTTGATGGGACTATTGTCAACCGTCCTTAAAAATTATGATATTAAATGATGGGTCGGTTTAATATTTAACTATACTGACGTTGGTGGCCTATGTAAATGTGGGATGTATCATATGATTAAGCATTTGTATTTGCCACCAAGAAAAGGTGACTTAAAACTTGAACCTAAAAAAATATAGCTTCTAAAGAACATAGTTCAACATAATCAAGTTTCGTCCTAAAAAAATTTGAGAAAATACCAAGAACTTATATCGCATTTCACCCGATGATTACTTTCGCACTTCTACTTTTGAAAATACCAAATACATGTTTGAGATTTATTCTTGGACCACCGTGGACCTTCACATTAATTTTTTTTTTTTTATAACCAAAGCATCCGGGCCAACTTGCGCGCACCTCGACTATTCTTCAGGGGATACTAGCACAACAAATCACCATCATGACCCCTTACTTAAATCACAAATGCTCGTTTGGAGAATTGAACTTAGGACCAGTGCGCCTAACCACACAATCCTAAATGCGCCCTAACTAACTGAGCTACCCATGGGTGGATCCTTCACATTAACTGTTCATGCTTCTCTTTTTCACGAAAATGCATTTTCTTTAATAAAAAAATTAAGAAGTATTCAAACAAGGGTATGAAATGCCCTCATTTTCTCAAATAAAAGAATGAAGTAGACTCTATTTCAAATAAGGGTTTCTCGCCAATATGCATACGACTTTTTTTTTTCTTTGGTCAAAACAATATGCATACGGCTTTAAATGACAATATAAGATATGAAGAAGAGAACCGGAAAATTGGCAGTTTTTTTTTTTTGGTTACTTTATCTGATCTTTTATGATTTGCATTTTGTTCCCCCTTTAACCTAATATACATGTTTGACGACATAATGATTGACACGTGTCAAACAGATGATTGCCATAAATATCCATCGATATATGGACATTATATATAAAGTTTTACGACGTGTAACGATAATAGAAAGAGAACAAATAGATTGAAAGAGGCCGGGAAAAATTGCGAGAAAAAAATGGAAGTGACAAAGATGTACGGTCGAGACGACAAATATAGGAACTTTCCGTTTAGCCCTAGCACTATCGTTCGTATTGATCCATGTAGAACCCTAACTTATTTTTTGTGAGGGCACCGTGATCGCACCCGTTGCGCTATATGTCATTTTATTATATACGTCATTTACTTTTTCCCTTTTATAAGGAAAAAAAAAAGGGAAGAAAATGAGGAAAATGAAAAAGCGAGAGGAGAAGCGTGACGTGGACTTCTTGTTCCTTGAGCCCGTAAGCGACGGCCCAGATTCTCTCTCTCTCTCTCTCCCCCCCGTCCCGACCTTGTTTTATCTCTCTCCCTTCCCTCCATACCCACCTCCCATTAACTCTCTCTCTCCCCCTCGCGAGTGACTGAGTGTGCAACTCTGTGTTACCCAACTGAGTCACCAGTTCATCAGGAGGAGGAGGAGGAGGAAGTGGGGTGATGTTGCTGGGAAAGCGCCCGCACCATCGGATTCGGAGGACGACCAGCGTGACCAGCATCACCGTCGTCGACCTCGACGTGGACGGCCCGCAGGAGGAGCCGCAGCCGGAGGAGTACGCGGCCACCTCCAGCCTGAACCAAGCCCCCGGCAAGGGTGGCCTGCCGCGAGCTGCGGCGGCTCCCGATCATCGCGGCGGCGTGGAGAGCATCGACATGGACCGTCAAAGCAGTTTCTTGGCGCTGGTGTCGCCGAGGAACTACGGCGGCATGGAGGCCGAGAGCGCTCATTTCCTGACCACCTGCGGGCTCTGCAAAAGCCGTTTGTTTCCTGGTCGCGACATCTACATGTACAGGTGATTTACACATCTCTCCCTTCTTCTTTCCTGGGTCGCTTTTCTTGTGGTAGGTTGAAGACGATCACCGTATATGCATATACGTATGCAGTCTGAACAGTGTTTGGAACACCTTTTCTTTTCCCTTTCCAGTTCAATCAAATCTACCCGTCAAGGAACACCCCCCCCCCAAAAAAAAAAAAAAAAAAAAGATGACGACATATTTATCATCTTCTTCTTGGAAAAACAAAGAAAGTAAAGCGATTTCGAAAATGCTGAAAATCAATTCCTCTTTTGCGTGTTGTCCGAGAGTCTCTGCATAATTTGCACGTCTTTGAGAGCGCTTTCATCCTTTTTTGTCTGGGAAAATGATATACAAAATGGAAAGTATTGAATAGGAAATGTCCATTTTTTTTTTCTGATTTTGTCTAGGCATAATTTGCTCTGAGGTGGGGCCTAGCATATTCCCTCCATCTTGGAAGCGTCATCTCCGCTCCGCAGGCACTTGGCTAGAGATCTGGAATTTAAGCAAGAGGGTTTGAGCCCTTCAACCTTTTATTACGTCATAAAATGCGACAATGCATATAGTAGATTGTAGGTCATGTTACCAAGTACACGACACTTAAGAAATCGTACATCTAGCATGGCTTGAGAAATCGAACAAGGCCAAGTCGCATGTTCTTGAAGCATGTGTATTACATAAAGTCATTCGGCAACTCTTTTTCACGGTACGAAAATGTAAATTCCTATGTACTATAGTTATACGGACAAAAATCCAAACTAAGGATACTAGTTAACAAGATCTTATAAAGATTCGCCGCTGTAGCCCCTCTCTCTATCTCTCGCGTACGGCGAAATCGAAATGTGTGAATTCTAGGCCGATATTATCACATAGGTCAAAAGAAAGGGTAGGGCGGATTTTGAAGTGGCATACTAGGGTTTGGAACCACTCTAGATCTTGGATTTCCAGATATGAATTCGGAGTAGCGCATTCGTTTCAGCGTGTTTGATTGTAACGCTTATTGAGTGTGACAACTGAAACGACGCCGTGGGCAGGGGAGATACGGCCTTTTGTAGCCACGAGTGTAGGGAACAACAGATGAAGCAGGACGAGAAGAAAGAGAAGCACAACAATCCCAACGTTGCAGCCAATTCACGTCGACAAGGTCGCAAGGGATCGCCATCGCCAGTCTAGAGAGAGAAACCATCTGTAATTACTCTCCAAGAGAGAGAGATGATGATGATGATGTTGATGGAATGGAAGCAAATACCATGCATTTCCTCCTTTGTTAATCTTTACGTATTTTCGACCCCCCAAAAAAAAATCTTTATGCATTGCCTCGAAATAAATATTCTCATTCTATGGGTATATGGCATGCGCTTATATACATGTATTTGCTGATCGAAATTCACGAAACACAATAATAATCACTAATTAATCTTGTGAAATAGGTAACTAATGATGTTTCGAATGCACGATTTGAAGTTGTTGATTGTTTAATTTCATCTACTAAACTTTGAATTTTAGACGTTCATATTTAAAGTTGAAGCTACCATTTACGTCCCATTCACCGAATGCATTTTTCCTACATCACCAACAAATCTCTGGCAAGTGAAATTGCCAAATTATCTTCATACTTTGGATGAAGAATGATAATTGCCCAATTCATAAATCCAAAGCATGCTAGAAAGGGCAGCCCGCCCAGGTGAGATCGGCCCTCGAGGGTCGCCTCGCGTGTGGTAGATGAGGGCGACCCCCACCCAGCCCTATCTCTAGTGGTTGGCAATCGCCCGAGACCAGTCACCAGCGAACAAGGAGGGAAAAAATAAATAAAAAGGAGAGAGAGAGAATTTCAAAAAATGGACAATAATGCCCTTGATCAGCCTGAAGATTTGGCCAACCGGAGAGGTCATGCCCTTCTTTGAAACTATCGTGGCTACTTTAGACCCTTATTTTGAATTTTTCCTCAAATCAATGTTTAAACTCCTAATAAAAGAGAATAAATACAAATATAAACAGTCTAAAATCCTAAAGAAATCCTAATAAATGACAATTAAGAAACTATTCAAAAAAGAAAAGAAAACCTAAATAGTATCTAAGATATAGTTGGATAACTAAGAAGCAACAAAATTACACAAACTTATAAGATAATTCTAAACCATTATCTTTCCTTGCCAATAGCTCTTGGAGCTTTAAAGATGAAGGAAACTGAATGGCAACAACTGCCTACACAATATTATAAAGAAAAAGTTAGAAAGTGCCCCTTGAGCATTTGTTAATCCTCGTTGAAGGTGCTTTGCAATTTTTGGGATAAATATAACACAAGTGCCAAAACTTTTGTACGTCGTTCACTTGAGTGTCATAACTTTCAAAACGTTCACTTGAGTGCCATATCGAAGTAAAAACGTTCAGGTAAGTGTCAATTTCGGCCAAAATCGTTCATCTGAGTTCTATTTTTACCGAAAAAGCATACATGGAATTTTCACTATTATTTTATTAAATTTTTTAGTATCACATGGATTTTTTTAATATTTTTTAATAGTTTATGATTTTTTTTTATTTTTTTATTCAAATCAGATTAAAATTAATGATTTTTTTAAAAAAAAGAGTAATTAAGGGTTACTCGGTGATGGCCGACCAAAGAGCAACTAAGGGTTTCTCGATGGTGGCTGGCCGAGAAAACGTTAGTTTCTCTCTCTTTTTTTCTGAATTTTTCATTAATTTTTTTTACTTTTGTTTTTCTGATTTGAACAAAAAAAATTACAGCAACTATTAAAAATGTAAAAAAAAAAATCCACGTGGCAACCAAAAAATTAATTAAAAAAACTATTTATCGGCGCCACGTCACCATTTCCGGCGGCCACGTCAATCGCGGCACTCAAGTGAACGTTTTTTAAAAGTTATGGTACTTAAGTAAACGTTTTAAAAATTATGATAATCAAGTGAACACCATACAAAAGTTATGGCACTTCTAGTGTAATTATCCCGCAAATTTTAAATTTACTACTTGAAGTGAGTGACTTTGTTACAACGTTTAATCCTTCCGTTTTTAAGGTGTCTTATAAATAGTTCTTTCCACGTTCGGTAAATTGAACGAGTGCCCTAAGAACACTCGTTATCATGACTCGTACTATAATATGAATTCTTGTGAGGAAACTCAATACGGCTCTCGATGCATCGTATTAGTTAGATGCACTTAAGAAAAAACTTCAAATTCAATTGATGCATGAGAGATAGTGTGCATATGTAGCAACAACATATCCCATATCAAGAAGTGATGGCCACATATAATTAGGGTTTTGGCATCTCCGTGGATAGTAAAACCTAATCTCAACTCATCGGTTTCTTCTTTGTGCCAAAATTCTCACACATCCGTTGAAGGTCCAGCGTGCGCTTGCATTCCAAGTAGTATTTCGAAAATAAATTCCAAAATACACCGATCAATATTGTGCTATCAGTGATCAGTATTTGAGATTCGAACATTTTTCACCACGCGTTTTTAATAAGTGTTTCGAGAATAAAATTAAAATGCCTTAAAGTTTAACCTAAAAAAAAAAAAACGCACCGTCTAAATCGTTCCACGTCTGCTCTCCAAAATGATTGGCGACCTCTCTTTTCTCGAGGCACGAACTCCATCATCACTATTTTTCTCCCCTCAAATGGTTTTCTTTTTCAGCCTCGAAAATGCCATGCCCAACTTCCAAAATTTCACTGGTCCCCCCCTCAACTTTTGTAATTTATGTTTCTTTACCTTCTTGATGCCATCACCATCGCCGCCCCCATAAATTATTTTATTACTCTCTCTCTCTCTCTCTCTCTCTCTCTGTAATTGTGATTGGTTCTGGAGAATGAAGTGCACTGCGGTCTCTTTGCTTCATCATGCAATTTGGACATTTGCATCATTACGACGTTTCTGCTGGATCCCCTATTATCGCATAAGTTGGTATAATCAGAATTGCAATTGAAATACTAATCTATAGTCAATGCAAACGAGTAAGCAGAATATTGATCCGAGCCCAACGAATTAACGTTGTGTTTTTAAGATAAATTTACCTTCTCAATCAGTGCCCGAGGAACTTGGATAATTATTTCCCAAGATAGAACGGATCGTATCCCTCTGAAGCGGTATTCTTCCAAAAGACTCCGACGAATGTAACTTTGCAGAATTATCGCACAAATGATGAAGATGAGTAGTGAGTGATGAGACACAAAAATTTCAGTAGTCGAAAAGTGACGGTCGGAGTTTGTATTTATAAACAATGAAGAGTTGTGAAGTCAAACGTTTCTGTTGCCGAAGGATTGCAAACCGAATAGAGTTCTATTTCGAACAAACATGTCCGTTCGCTTTATCCCATACGATCATGTTTATTCGACGATCGAACTAGTTCGTTCAACGCCGAACAAACATATCTGTTCGGAAAAAAAAGAATATCCAGAAGTCGTGTCCCTTCAATTTAAAAAGAATAAAAAATAATAGTGTGTAAAAAATAAATAAATGCGCGGACTCAGGCCCGGCCCGAATCGAACCGAACTGAGCAGAGCCGACTGGTGGCGGCATCACGCGTGTGTGGGCCGACCTAGCTTTGCGTAGGTTCTCCCCTGTCCACAAAAGTACGGTGCCTCTTGGGGCCCAAACCCATTTGTAAATTTCTAATTTTTAAACACATCCACCATCTACTCTTTTTCCTATGTAGGACTCTCCATCTTCATCCTTTTTTTCTCATTCATTTCTTATGAGATTTTACACAAAATCCCAACAATCCCCCACATGAATGAGATGTTCAAATATCACGACTTTTCGTGTATGCATGAGATGCAATGTGCGATCATTTCATGAGAAAACGTTGCATTATGATAAGTAGTATAAAACTTTGAACTTTTCTTAGTGATACCTATCGGACTTACTCGGTCAATCAATAGACTTGATGTCTTTGAATTGTCGACCTTTGGTGTAAGCCTAGATAATAGAAATCACACAAATGTCTCTCGAACAAAATTAGTTCTCACCGTTGTGTTCATTTTGGCCTTAAACACCGCCTGATCTCATGAGTGCTTTAAAGAATTTGGCCTTTTCAATTCTCTCAGAAGCGACTCTCACTTCACACTCACATAGGTGATTTCTGAATGTGCGGTATGTTACATACTTAATTTAGAATTATTCAAAACTTTCGCTTAACCTCCACATGTCAGTACTGTTTTCATCCAGGAATGAGTAAGAATTTATAGTATTTTACACTGTCTTCATAACTTGGTTGTCCCTTTAAACCTAAATCTTGGGATCTCCAGTCAATTAAGTATGGTTTTCGCTATGATAACTTATTTATAGGCATTTAAACCCATTCCCCTTAATGTTTCACAACCAATTCTTTAGTTAGGCCTTTTGTTAGTGAATCCGCAACATTATCTTTTCACTTCACATAATCAATTGTGATAATTCTACTAGAAAGAAGTTATCTTACAGTATCGTGTCTTCGACGTATATGTCGAGACTTACCGTTATACATGACATTCCTTGGCCTTCCTATTGTCGCTTAACTATCACAATGAATGCATACAGTTGGCACTAGTTTAAGCCAATTAGGAATATCTTGCAAGAAATTTCGAAGTCACTCCGCTTCTTCACCAACCTTATCTAAAGCAATAAATTCTGATTACATAGTAGATCTTGCTATAAAAGTTTGTTTGGATGATTTCCAAGACACTTTTCTCCCACCAAGTGTGAACACATATCCACTTGTTGATTTGGTATCTTTTGTGCCGGTTATCCAATTTGCATCACAATATACTTCAAGTACCGCTGGATATTTTGTATAATGCAAAGCATAGTCTTGAGTATGCTTCAAGTAGCCCAACACACGTTTCATGGCTTCCCAGAGATTTTCATTTGAACTAATTATAAATCGATTTAACTTGCTTACCACACAAGTTATGTCTGGTCTAGTATAGTTCATGACATACATTAAACTGCCTAGTATACTAGCATACACATTTTGAGCCATTCTTTCACCAGTATTTTTTTAAAGATGTAAATTAACATTTATTGAGGTACTTACTAGTACAATGTCTAGATTCTTGCATTTGTCAAGAATCTTCTCAATGTAATGAGATTGCGATAGAGATAATACTTCAGATGTTTTACAGATTTTAATTCTTAAAATAACATCTGCAACGCTCATGTCTTTCATATCAAATTTGCTTGTGAACATGCATGTGGTTGCCTTGACAACCTCACTATTGCTTCTCATTATAAACATGTCATCTACATACAAGCATAAAATGGAAAAGCTATTATGAGTATGCTTAACATATACACATTTATCGCACTCATTAATTTTAAAACCATTCGTTAACATAACTTGGTCGAATTTAGCATGCCATTGTTTTGGTGCTTGTTTCATGCCGTAGAGTGACTTGATAAGTCGACATACTTTCCTCTCTTGTCCTGAAACAATAAACCCTTCAAGTTGTTCCAAATATATTTCTTCTTTTAGATCCTCATTTAGAAAAGCTATTTTAACATCCATTTGATGGATTTCAAGTCCATACATCGCTGCTATAGCGATTAACAATCCTATAGATGTAATTCTCGTGACAGGTGAATACGCGTCGAAATAATCAAGACCTTCTCGTTGCATGTAGCCTTTTACTACAAGCCTAGCCTTACATTTATCAATAGTACCATCTGATTTCATTTTCCTCGTAAATATCCACTTACATTGTAGTGGCTTATTACCAGAAGGAAGGTCAACCAATTCCCAAGTATGGTTAGACAGGATGGATTTAAATTCACTATTGATAGCTTTTTTCCAAAGCGGGGCTTCTGGGGATGTCACAGTTTCATTAAATGTCTGAGACTCATTCTCTAACAAATATGTTAGAAAATCAAGTCCAAAAGACGTAAAAGTCCTTTGTCTTTTGCTACGTGTAGGTTCATCCTCTATTGGATCACTTCTAGATGTATCATCTCGGGGCATTTTCTCGTTACCAATTGACTCATATACCGTGTTATACGGAAATATATTCTCAAAGAACGAAGCGTCCTTTAACTCAATAATCATAGCAACATGTATATCTGGGATATCAGACTTATGAACAATAACTCGATATGTATTACTATTAAGAATATATCCAATAAAGACACAATCAACGGTTTTTGATCCCATCTTAACTTTTTTAGGTTTAAGAACCGCACCTTAACTAAACACCTCCATACTTTGTGCTATTTCAAATTAGGCATTCTACCTTTCCATTTCTCATAGGGAGTTTGTTGTATCTTTTTGTGGGATACTCTATTTAAAATAAAGTTTGCCGTCAAGACAGTTTCCCCCCACAATTTTTGTGGTAAACCAGAACTATTCAACAATGCATTCATTGTTTCCTTTAAAGATCGGTTCTTCTTTTCCGCCACACCATTCGATTGTGGTGTATAAGGAGCGGTGATTTGGCGAATAATACCAAACTCAAAATAAATTTCCTCAAAAGGAAATTCATATTCACCTCCTCTATCGCTTCTTATCATTTTTATTTTCTTATTTAACTGATTTTTAACTTCAAGCTTATAAGTTCTAAAAGCATTTACAGCTTCATCTTTACTGCTTAGTAAATAGATATAACAATACCTCAAAAAATCATCTATAAATGTGATAAAATGCCTCTTCTCGCCTCTAGAAAGTATTGCTTTCATATCACAATTGTCTGTGTGTATTAAATCTAAATGCTCTGTTATTCTAGTATCTACAGAATGAAAGGGAGGTTTCGAGAACTTAGATTCAATACATACTTGGCATTTTTCACTTGGACAGTTAAATTTCGGCAATAATTCCATATTCATTAATTTCTTTATCAACTTATAATTAACATGTCCTAGTCTAGCATGTCAAATATTAGGAGACTCAAGCACATAAGTAGACGCGGCTTTTTTCATATTATCCTTAGTTACAACAGTCATTACATTCGGCTTGAACAGACCATCACTCATATAACCATTTCCTATGTACATCTCATTTTTGGAGAGCACACACTTGTCAGACACAAACACCAACTTGAAGCCATTCTTGCTAAGAATAGATATATACATTAAATTCTTGCGAACATATGCCACATGTAGAACACTATTGAGTGTCACCACTTTTTCAGATGTCATCTTCAAAGCAATCTTTCCAACACTTTCAACCTTAAAGGTCGATGAATGACCCATATAAAGTTTTTCATCACCCTCCACAGTGGTATAGGACGAGAACATCGATCTGTTTGCATAGATTTGGCGAGTTGCTCCAGTATCAATCCATCACTCCTTAAAGTTTCCCACCATGTAGCACTCAGATATCATGGCAGTAAGATTGATATCATCAACACCATCGAAAATCTGTTCCACCATGTTGGCTTGAATTTTCTGTTTTTTATTGGCTCTACAGTCTTTGGCTCGATATCCAGACTTTCCACAGTTGAAGCATTTGCCAATAAACTTCTTCAGGCCTTGAGTGAATCTTTCTCCAAACTTGCTAGGCATTTTCCTCTTCTTGTTAGGTTTCGTCCCTTCTTCAACAGCATTGGCCCTGAGACCTCCAGATTTTTGCCAACTTTCTTCTCAAAAAGCCTATTGTCTTCCTCAATTCTCAATCGAACTATCAAGTTTTCAAGTGATAACTTATTTCTCTTGTGTTTGAGATAATTTTTGAAATCTCTCCGAGACGTTAGCAATTTTTCAATGACGGCAACCACTTGAAATGATTCACTTAGTGTCATTCCTTCAGCATGAATATCATGCATGATCACTTGAAGATTTTAAATTTGACTTAAGATAGTTTTAGAATCGATCATCTTAAAATTCAGAAATTTTCCAGCAATGAATTTCTTCAATTCAGCATCTTTTGTTTTGTATTTCTTATCCAGACTATCCCATAACTCCTTAACCGTTTTCAGCGGACTATAAACGTTATACATGATATTGTCCAAACCGTTGAGGACAAAGTTGCGACACAAGAAGTCAAAATGCTTACATGCATCCACAGCAACAACCTTTTCCTTGTTTATCTCTCTAGCGTCCAATTTAGGACCATACTCATTGAGGAATCTTGCCAAATTCAAAGTTGTGAGATAGAACAACATTTTTTGTTGCCATCTCTTGAAATTAGAACCATTGAATTTTTCTGGCTTTTCTCCATGATTCAGAATAAGAGTAATCGGGGTCGAAGTCGAAGCCATTTTTATTTAAAAAAATGGAAAAACAAAACATATATAATGTCGAGCAACTATATAAATGAAGTCACAGTTGGAATTCGACAAAGTATTATTCGAACTACGTTATAGAGCTTCGAGGAAAGACTTATTCGAATAGACGTGATATGTGAATGATGGTACAAAATACTTCTAACGAAAATATCACACGAACTAGGCACGAGGAACGTCAATAGCAAAAAATTTGTCTTAAAATTGTTATCGCCTAAGTTCTTATAATTAGAATTGCAATTGAAAGACTAACATGCAGCCACAGCCAATGCAAACGAGTAAGCAATGTTGGTCCGAGCCCAACGAATTGATGTTATGTCATTTAAGATAAATTTGCCCCCTTAATCAGTACCCGAGGATCTTGGACAATTGTCTCCCAAGATAGAACGGATCGCGTTCCTCTGAAGTAGTATTTCTCCAAAGGACTCCGGCGAACGTAACTTTGCAAAAGTATGAACAAATATGTCCGTTCGCTTTATTCCGTTCTATTGCGGACCCGGGCCCGACCCAACCCAACTCGAACCGAACCGAGCCGAGCCGCCGGGCGACAACGCGCGCGCGTGGGCCGACTAGCTTTGCATAGGTCCTCCCCCGTTCACATAAGTGCGATGCCCCTTGGAATCCAAACCCATTTGTAAATTTTTAATATTTAAACACATTCATCATCTACTTTTTTTCCTATGTGGGACTCTCCATCCTCATCCTTCTTCTCTCATTCACTTCTTATGGGATTTTACACAAAATCCCAACATCCCCTCCCCTTTTTCTTTTTCTCATAGAAATATATTGGTAGGACTGAAGACTGTGTAGTAAAATTAATTTAAACTCGTGTAAAAAGAGAGAAAAATGCACATGATGAGAAAAAAAGGAAGAATTTGAATAAGGAGAAGGACGACAAAAAAAAAAAAACCAATTTCAAATGAAAGCTTCCCCGTGATATTCATCAGGGGCACTCGTATTTGACATCAAATACGTTATCTAATTGCCAGACCATACGGATCTATGCCCCTTTGATATAGTATATGGAAAATGCGAAGAAATACATGATTTGAGCCCACGATTTAATTAGAAAGATAGAAAATAAAGACGCTTTAATCCTCTTGGAGATCATTGTGCACGATAATCCATCGAAAAGAATTGCGGGCTCCAGAGCTTTTATCGGATCTTAGAAATTGCTAGAAAATTTAGGGCTACGGAATTTAGTCCGAGTCGGTATTGCGGGTATGATTTCCATTTCCTACTTTGTGGATCATGTGGACAAGAAGGAAAGCTTCTAAAACCCCGACAAGATTATGGTATCAATCAATCGCTTCGAGGCACCAACAGATGGCCTCTTTGGAAGGTTGAGACCATGACCTGTTTGGTTCAGCATCTGGCCAAGAAATTTTGAGTAAAAGCAAATAACTTTGGGCTATATGTATTTTTTAAGATACAAGTAGTGTTTGGTATAGCGTTTTTTTTAAACACATTTAAAAATAACTTTGACGTAAATATCGTTTGATGAAAAATACACTCTATAAAGTATTTTCGAAAATCCCACGACGGTTGTCGATGGCGGCGGCGGGCAGTGGGCGGGTAGCGGCAGGTGGAGGTGACAAAGCTAAAAGAAAAAAATTGATTCAACTTTTCAAAGTACCTCGCTTTGAGTTAAAAGCCCTTTGAAAAGCATTTGAGATGTAATTGAATATCTCCAAAGTAAGTCAAAAAATGAATCAAATACCATTTATATTTGACTAAAGTACTTTAAAGCCCCAATACTCTTTTCCAGTGCCGAATCATACGGGGCCTCGTATCCCTATTGAGAAATAGCGTCGCATCGATCTCGAAGATCTATTATTAATCTGTCACCCTCGCTCCTCATCTACCGGTGCGCCTTTCTTGCTTGTGCTTTTTTCCTTTTCCCCCCCGAAATATTATAGAGCAACTCGGTGCGGACCATCGAATAGCAAATTGGTCTAGGAAGCTTCTTCCCAACCCAAGGATGTTTTACTTCTTCAGTATCAAGCACAATAGAAGACGATTTGACATTTCTTCGCTTTATGACGAAGACACTGTCCTCGAATTGGCAGGACCGTCACCATGACATCGACGTCTTTCCCAAGTAATTAAATCAATCTATTTGATGGAGAATTTTTTTTATAATAATAATAATAATATTTTTGGAGTTTATTCTCTTTCTCATTGGCGTGGCGTTTGGGTTTGGTAGGTTTATGCTTGTCTTGGGTCCCCTTCCCCTTGCCCTTTCCCTTTCCCTTCCCATTCCCATTCTCATTATTATTGATTTTTCCGTGCATCATTTCCATCGCTCTGTAGGGATCAAACCCCAGTTAGATTGAGACAGCACCATGGCTTTGAATTTTATTTTATTTTTATTTTTATTTTTATTTTTTTTGCATTTTCGATTGATGCTTTGAGCCATTTTCCAGGGTAAATCATCGTATAATTTTGCCAACATCGTTGTAATTCCGTTTCATGTTTGTTTCGAAAGAAGAACAGATTTACTCCATGTTTATCGTTTCGTCGGGGAAGCTAAAAACACGCTCTCAGCTCTTTTAACATGTGAAACCCTCTTTGTTATTACTTTGGACACCCATGTATCGGGTGATGAGGACACTAATCAATACGTGTAACATGGACGTCGAACCCAGCTCTTCGAATTAACCCAGTTTTTTTTTTTTTTTTCTGGTTCTCCTACAATTTTATGAACTCCACCTACGTAATCTACATAGCCAGTCCTAAGCCAGGTAAAATAGAAGGGTTACGTCAGGCGTAACGAGCCGACTTTAAAAAAAAGAGCTACTTTTATGAGATGAACCCTATTGATATTTCGTTGGAGTGTACACTTCTTAGCGACGCGTTGTATCGGCGCCCGAGTGCAACGAAAAATATGTAAGGGGTAAGGAAGCTAGCCTTAGACCATCATTCCCAGAATGATGTGCCACATCGGTGCCTAGATATGGTGATAAATGAGTAAGGGTCCTCACACTTCTGTGGGCGAGTGTGGGGGGCAAGAAAAGTCTAGGGGATAGGGATAAGATTGGAGAGTTAGAATGTAGAAACTTTAACGAATAAATTAAGGAAATTGACAGATGCTTTTGCTAGAAGAAAAATGAATATTGCTTGCCTTCAAGATACTAAATGGAAAGGAGAGAATACTAAGAAAGTAGATAGCATCGGATTCAAGCTATGGTATACAGGCACAACAAAGAGTGTAAATGGAGTTGGGATTCTGATCTATAAAAATTTCAATGATAGAGTTGTTAATGTTAAAAGAATATGAGATATGATTATTTTAGTTAAGCTAGTAGTGGGGGATTTGATTCTGAATATCCTTAGTGTGTATGCCACGTAAGTTGGACTGCAAGCGTCTGAGAAAAGCAGATTTTAGGAAGATCTGGAAGAGATTTTAAGGAGGATACCACACAAGGAGAAGGTATTCATAGGAGGAGATCTAAATGGACATGTCGGTCAGAGTAGTGAAAGTTTTGACAGAGTTTATAGAGATTTTGGATATGGTACTAAAAATGAGGCTGGCGAAGACAACTTGAATGTGGCATTAGCTTATGATTTGATGTTGGCAAACACCTTTTTTAGGAAAAGAGAATCACATATGATCACTTTTCACAGTGATTAAAAATTGAGCCAGATTGATTTCTTTCTTGCCAAAATAGAGGATAGAATTTTGTATGTAGATTGTAAGGTATACCCTGGTGAATGTGTAGTTACATAATATAAGTTGGTGGTCTTAGAAGTTCGGTATAACAAAGTACATAAGATGAAGAAAAGTGCGTAACACACTAGAGTAAGATGGTGAAAATTACATGAGGATAAACAAACAGAATTCAAGGAAAAAAATACTACAGGAAGGACCGTGGCCATTAGAGGGCGAAGTAAATATGATGTGAAAAGATATGTCTAACTGCATCCAGAAAATAACAAAATGGGTGTTAGGGAAAAGTAGAGGGAATGGATATCAAACAAAGGAAACTTGGTGGTGAAATGAAGAGGTGCGATAGACAATTAAGCAGAATGAGTGTTTCAGATGCCTACATAAATCTCCTAATGAAGAGAATTTGCAAAAGTTTAGATTTGCGAGAAAAAGTGCCAAGAAAACTGTACGAGAGGCTAGAGGCAAGGTTTTCACTAATATTTACAACAAACTTGAGAGCAAAGAAGGAGGAAAAAAGCATCTATAAACTTGCAAAGTCAAGAGACAAGAAAAGTAAAGACTTGGCACAGGTTGGATGTATCAAGGATAAAATCAAACACTCTTGATAAGAGATGAAGACATCAAGGACAGATGGATGAGTTATTTTAATAAAATTTTTAATAGGGAGAGCGATAGAAGTGCAGTGGATTTGGAAGGTGATTCTGATTATTCAAATATAAGGTTTGTGTGTAGAGTTAAAGCATGGGAAGTTAGGAAGGCGT
This sequence comes from Rhodomyrtus tomentosa, assembly GCA_028455895.1. NCBI lineage: Eukaryota > Viridiplantae > Streptophyta > Magnoliopsida > Myrtales > Myrtaceae > Rhodomyrtus > Rhodomyrtus tomentosa. The sequence goes on from JAPCWY010000005.1 coordinate 46,826,092, forward strand.
TAAAAAATATGAAGACTAATAAAGTCTTGGGACCCGATGGTGTTCTTATTGAAGTGTGGAGATACTTAGGGGATGTAGTAATAAGTTATTTGACTAGTTTTTTTAACAAGATCCCCCATACTAATAAAATACCTGATGAATGGAGGAAGAGTATACTTATGCCTATATACAAAAACAATGAGATATCCAAAATTATTCTAACTATAGAGGCATCAAGCTTATGCGCCATACAATGAAGCTCATTTGAGAATAGAGATCAAGGTTTCTGTCAATCAATTTAGATTTATGCCAGGAAGATCTACCATGGAGGCTATTTTCTTAATACGATAATTGATGGAGAGATATCGATAAAGAGAAAATGACCTTCATATGGTGTTTATTGATCTCAAGAAGACGTATGATATGGTTCCAAGAAATATTTTGTGGTGGATTCTTGATAAAAGAAAATGCCTTCAAAGTATGTCGAGGCAATCAAGGACATGTATGACGGTGCTACTATATGTGTGAAGGCTTGTAATGGCATATCAAGTTATTTTTCAATCACATTAGGCTTACACTAAGGTTTTACTTTGAGCCCTTACCTTTTTGCCATGATTATGGATGAGCTAACAAAATATATTCAAGATGAGGTGCCGTGGTGTATGCTATTTGCAGACGATATCGTGTTTATTGATGAGATTAGGGCTGGAGTTAACGCTAAGTTAGAAGTATGAAGAAGCACGTTAGAGTTTATAGGATTTACGCTAAGTCGAAGTAAGACGGAATACTTAAAGTGTGAGTTTGACAAGACAGAAAGAGGGGATCAAGAAGTCGTAAATATACTCAGACAGGAGGTACCCAAGAAAGATACATTTAGATATCTTGGATCAATATTGTAAAAGGATGAAGAGATTAACGAGGATGTAAGCCATAGAATCAGAGCAGATTGGATGAAATGGCATAGTGCATCGAGATTTTTGTGTGATAGCAAAATTCCTCTTAGGTTAAAAGGAAAACTTTATAGAACAACAGTCAGATATGCCATGTTATGCGGAGCTGAATGTTGGTCAGTCCAAAGAAAATATGAGCATAAAATGAGAATAGCGAAAATGAGAATGTTAAGGTGAATGTGTGGTCATACAAGATGGATAAGATAAGGAATGAAGAGATTCGACGAAAAGTTGGAGTAAAATCGGTGGCGGAAAAAATGAGAGAGTATAGATTGAGATGGTTTGGGCATATACTCCGAAAACCCTTAGATGCATCAGTACGAACAGAAGTTTGCTATCGAGAGCATAACACGAAGAAAATAAGAGATTAGCCGAAACTTACTTAGGTAAAAGTAGTAAAACAAGATTTAATGGAGTGGTAAATAGATTGGCGTACGGTTTGTCTTAGTTTGGAGTGGAGGAAGGTTATTAGTATTGTGGAGGGGTAGTGTATAGATAGATAAATATATATATATATATATATATATATATTTATTTTTACACATTTATCTTTTTTTCCTTCCTTGATTCTGTCTTTATTTTTGTGATTTTTTGGGGTTCATCGACCGCCGACCCCAACTAATTTGGGATAAATATGTTGTTGATGTTGATGATGTTACTACAATTTTATGATGAATTGGGTTAATTACATTAGAAGAGTCCATACCCTCCGCAATATTTAGCAAGGGTCGTTGCTAATTGATGGGTTGGATTCGCTCTTCGGACCACGTACGGTTCCACGGATATAAAGAAGTCGGATCATATGTAAAATGGAACCATATCTTGGATGCCAAAACCATGGAGATTCGCAAGGAATATTTACACCATATTTATAATTAAACATGGCCAATGGCCCCTCCAATAGCAATTCTCTACTTGTTAGCTAAATAATTCAGGGTCTAGAACCAATTTGTTTAAAACCTTAATTTAAACCCGACATCCAACCTTTAATCGGAGGTGATTAGGACACTGATTGGCTCTATTCCAGGATTAATTAGTGACTCTAATAGTTGTCAAGGACTCCTTTGTTGGTGTTCCCGGTGTCAGCCAAGTTCAATGTTTCGTGCCAAGGATCGGGAACAAAGCCACCAGCCAAAAAAACACAAGAAAATTGAAAATCGCTGTCTTATAATGACAAGACAGGATAGTCCTTTTGAACACATTGTTTTGTTGCCTTTCTTTTGTTTATTATATGGAAAATGTATTTTAATATTTTTGTGTGGCTGATATTGCGAGGATTACTTAATTTCAGTAATGACAAAGCAAATAGCATCAAATAATACCAACGTTAAGTACTTAACACCCGATTAAGGCTTTCCTAAATCGGGAAAAAATTACAAAAAAAAAGAGTCATAAACTTGTTACATTGATACCAATTTTGTCCTAAATTTTTCAACTGAATCAATTTAGTCCTAAATCTTATTGTATTGGTATCAATTTAGTCTATTCAATCAATTTTGGTTAGAAATCGCTAACATAGATGTCAACAGAGCTGATGTGAATATTATTTAAAAATATATTTTAAAAAAAGTATATATATATATATATATATTATTTTTAACTTAGAGTTTGGCTAGAGAGGGTTGCAGTCCTTGCCAGATCGGGATGAGGGTCGCCTCGCCCAAGACCATCGTGGCCTCACATGCAGCCCGCAAGGATTGTTGAAGACTCTCGCTGGCCAAACCTAAGTAAAAAAAAAAAGAGAGAGAAAATTAAAAAAAATTAAATAATGTCAACGTCAGTTCCTGTCATATATCCTACGTGACATTGTTCACGTCAGCGATTTTGAGTTAAAATTGACCGGATAGATTGAATTAGTATCAATGCAAAAAGATTTATAATTAAATTGATCCAAATGAAAAGTATAAGATTGAATTAGTACTGACACAATATATTTAGTATTTTTTTGTGCTTTTTTCTTGAATTGGGTGACTAATTATCTAATAGATCAAACTATTACTAGGATTGTTTCGATTTCTATTCAAAGTAAGTAGTCCTTGTAAAATCATGGAGGAGTAATTTCTCGTGATTCCCTAATCGTGACTCGATGACTTGTCTCCATCTTGACTTGGACGGTCGGCTTAGCATGATGAATGAGAACTATGATTAGAACTATTAAACGGGCGGATAGATTGTACTCTCGATTTTGACTCATTTTCATGCATTGTAAATTAGTGATGATTACTCGACCCAATTCATACTCAAACCATAGTTGACCCGTATTCCTAAAACAAGTTCACTTTGGACCCATTTCAGGAAAACTCATACCTATAATGAGGGAAATTTGCGGAACTAGTCAGGACGAGAGAGAATAAAAAGAGTCATAACAGTAGATTTGATCTAAATAAGTCATAAGCCCATTTATGATTCAATTACGACTCATTTATAACCCACTTATTAAATGAAATTAACCCATATAATAACAAAAGTCTAGTATATATGGATTAAGAAATAAGTTTATTACTCATTTTGATAGTTTATTGATGATTTACCCGGGCCATGGATCGGAGTTCATCATAATCAGATCCGATGAATCTTGGTCCAGACAAGATTTTCTCCCCTTGTAAAGTAAGCAATAGAGGTGGATTTGATTTAAGTAAATTGAAAACTCATTTATGACTCAGCAACAACCCACTTATGACATCTATTTATGACCCACGTCATGTTTAAAATTTAAACACATTTGTGACCTGCTTATTGAATATAACAAGCACATATAACAATTTAACTCATCATATATGGATGAAAAAATGAGTTTATGACCCATTTTAACAAGTGTATTGAAGATTTACCAAGGCCCATGAATCGAGGTTCATTAGATCCAAAGGGTCTTGGCACAAGCAGATCCTTTCCCCCATGTAAGGATGAGTGAGTCAAGACGTAAATTACATCACCAATGAGAATCCCAATATCATGTTAAGAATAAATAGGATTTTCAAAAGAAGATGCCATTCGTTTGATCAGAAATAAAAAGAAATACCGAAAATTTGAGTGGGTGAAGTTGAAGTTGGAGTGAGAGAGTCAAGAGTTCAAAAGATGATTCATTACTTCTTTCTCTCGTTCAAACCCGTGCATGAGAATTCCTCACTTCGTTCTCTCATGAGACTTTTATCTCGTTAAGCCGGGCGAGACCCATTCAGGCCTTGGCACAATGAAGAAGTCAAAAATGTTTTTTCTTTTTTTTCCTGTAATTTTGAAGTTCCCTTGTCCACATGACCAAACGGCTTTTGTGGAGCTCGCACTCTTTAAGGCTTCAGTTCGAGGGCATCAATTCTATGTTTGCAAACACTCAACAATTCACATTGCATTAACCATATGGGCCTGGCGGTGGTGGCAATTCCGCAACTTCAAAGCCTTTGAGCAGTCAAGAATCTCTCGTTCACATATCAATGAAAAATTTCGTATATTGCAAGTTATGATTTGACCGTAGGATTCGTGGACAATGGTCGCTGTTTCTTCTGCTTCCTGATGTGAAAAGATACGGGGAACTGGGAAACGTAACGAGAAACAACTTGCACCTGGGATGTTAAGCAAAACTCTCATGCTCCTCCCCCGTATTGACAGGATCGAGGTTCTGTGAAAATAGAATCTGCACAAGCTTCGCATGGAAAGACATTTCAATGTCGATCTTGCATTACAAAACGGGTGCTTCGACTACAAAAGCAGCAGAATAACCCCGCTTTGCGAAGGTTGAGCATGTTCAGGAACAGCCTTGCCACGAAACTATATATATAGACATAGAACGAATGGAAAAATTATCGAAGCGGGGCGACAATCTTTCCAACATCGACCTAAGGACAATCTTCACCGCTACCATAATCACAAACGGAATTTTGTAGGGGAGGGAAAGAAGCAAGCCTTTTCAGGAGCCAGAGAGCGAGTGAGTGAGCGGGCGGGGTTGCAAGCTAGCTCTTCACTTGTACTCCAAGATCATGTTGTTCTCCGGAGCCAAGCCTACGCAGGCCCTCATTATGTTCTCGAGCATCGCCCTCTGCTTCGCTAGCGCATTCACTACGGGCGTGCCGGGTGGGACCTGGTCCGAGCAAACATCCGTGAATCACATTTTCTCTTTGGTTGGATCACCACAGGACAAGCACAAAAAAAAAAAAGAGGAGGAGATGAGACTTGAGCTTACAAGAGGGGCCTTGGTGAGGTAGCTAAGGATGGTTGCAACCGGGTGGAATGAATGGAATTTGCCCTGCAAAAATCAAATTTTTTATTGGCGTCACAAACCCCACAACATGGTTGAATTCAGAAGCTGACAATTTTGGCCAATTTGGATGATACGCCAGCAGTGCCAAGACAAAAGAAGGAAGAAAATGAGAACAAGAAACACATCGGATTTGAAAGAATAAGCATACCTCGCCTCCGGCCTTGAGCTGGATCCGAGTGCTGAGCTCGGCAAGGAGGACCAAATCGAGGATGATCGGGGCGGCCAAGAGGGAGTCCTCGCACGTGTTGTGGAGGACAATGGTGTTCTTGCCTCCCATGAATATCTCCGACGTGTACTCATCCATTGCCCGCTTGCTGTCCCCAACATATGGCACATACTGCAAGCGGACAACAAAATGACACGATTTCCGTCACCACACCACTCGTACCGGACCGACAGAACACGACAGAAAAGGAAATAGACAAATAAGACCGCGAAATTTGGTTCCATTTTGATGCATGCAGCTTTCTTTGGCCAAATAATCTTGATCATCTCAAGTTTAGTTAAGTTTGCAAGTGATGTATAATGCTCGATGAATAGAACTATTTCAAAGTAATTTTGACAGAATCTCAATTCAACTTGCTTTCACCACTGAGATCATGACCTGCTAGGCTGCTACAACTACCTCAACAAACAACAGAGCAAATCATGTGCTTTTAGTTTGACATTTTTTATGAAAACCCCAGTGATCGAGCACGTTTGAGGTGACTGTCGAAAATAACTTTCACACAAAAAGAGGAGAAGGAGACGGAAATGCCATACCTTGATGACGACGACGTGGTCCGGGTGCTCGCCTGGCTCATACAGAATGGCATTGCTGGAGACCATGTCATCGACCACATTGCTCTTTGAGATTTCCTTGGACCGGAATGTCTGAGGGGCTGAGAGATTCATCCCGTCGTTGTTGCCAAGATGATTGTAGCTCACAATCGATGTTGGCTGTTCAATCACCACATTTAGTTAGTGTGTTTTTACTTTCTCCCCAGTTGGTATAAAATCAAATCAAACGGATTGACGGAAGACAAAGAATGCTGTGTACCTTGATCCCAGCCCCAACCAGGAAATCAACCAGAACAGATTTCATCTTGGTTTGGCCACTCTTGAAGTCATCCCCTCCAATCAAACTGTTCCTCTGGATGGCCAAGTCAATAAGTCCTGCAATCAAACCAAATTCACACCAAACATAATAGAATCGTCGCCCAGAACACCCCACAAGATCTGTCTATCTGGTTAATTACCGGGAACAAAGGTGTTTTGCGGGCTTCCATTGATGAAGGGGATGTTTTCGAGCACACAAGCAATTGCATACAAAGTGGATGGCGAAATCTCGGACTCGTTCTTATCCACGGAAGCCATCAAGTTCTCCATTGTGTCGTTCAGACCCACCACAACATTGCTGTATCTCTCCGTGTTGGCCGTCCACAGCACCACCACCTTGTGCACCTTGTTTTTCTCCTTAAAATCCCTATTCAAGTTGAAAATTTAGAACCCCAAATAAAAACCAGTACAGTGATTAACTTGCTCAGCATCACAGAAATTTGGACTCTAAATCACCATGATTCCGATTACTATCTTCGCTTTCAACTGAACAGAAACCAGTTTAAACATGACCCTTTTAATATCTACAGTACGACATTATCTATCTATGTCTATACTAGTATATGATCGAAATCTGGCGGAGCCCCGGGAATTGTTCACCTCATGTCCTTGATGATTTGCTGAACCTGCTCCTTCTTGGAGCCCTTGATCACATTGTTGGCGCGAGCCCCCTGGTTGGCCGCGATGAAGTCCGGGTCGTAGATCCCAGGGAGCGGGACAATGTGCTCCATGTAAGGCCGGAGCTGCTTCTGAAGATCAATGTCGAACACTCTGGCTCTGGCCATTGCATCGGCCAAGTTCATGTTACTGATGTCCCAACCACCAAACACGACGTCATCCGGGTTGACCTGAATCCGTCCATGCATTGTCAAATTCCAAATCAAATCGACAAAACCCAGGCGAAATCGGTCGATTGGTGATGATCGATGGAGGTGATTACCATGGGGAGGAGGCTCTTGAAGGGAGCATAAATCTCTTCTCCATTGTAGGACCCGACACGAATGGTGGATGCCTGGGTGAGAGAGCCGAAATAGTTGGCCTGTTGGACTTTGTCCTTGGTTGCCCAGGAGATTCCTCTGCGAAAAATGAATTCTTTTCTTCAACAAAAACGAAAACCCATCTTTTAAATTTATTTCCTCTTATTCAAATTTAGAATTCCCAGATATGAACAGCAATTTCAGCGGCCGAGAAACCCAAAAAAAACACAAACGCCCGCACAGATTTCCAGTAGAATCAAAATGGACCCCCACATCCTGAGACGTCCTTTTTAATCATTGCGTAATCTTATCAACCGAAAGCCGCAATCTCTAATTGAGTCAAAAAAGAAAAAAGAAAAAAAAGCAAAAAGTCGTTTTATAGTTTGCTCTCCTTTTTCTTTTTAACTTCTTGTGGCAGAGCACGATCAGGGTGCATCACGGGACTTACTCTCGGTTCGCAATAACACCGCCGGTGAGAGTCGAACCGTTGTTTCCGCCCCAACCGACCAGCATCACCCTACAGATATAAAGTAGCAAACAAGAGATCAGATCCCATTTTCGAAATCTGGGAAAAAGAGAGAGAGAGAGAGAAAACAGCAGTTACACAATCTCCCTCCCTCTCTCTCTCTATCTATTGCTCTGTTTTTTTTTTTCCCGTAATTACTCTACGGAAAACGGAAGCAAAAAATGGGGGTCGGGCGAACGAGACGAACCCGAGTTTGGGCACGCGGGTCTCGGTCTTGAACTCGTATTTGACGGACTTGGGCTTGACGGTCCACTGGTACGCCCCATTCCGGTTCTCGTGGACGAGCTCGGTGGTCTGGTAGTCGTAGACGGAGTGAATCTCGGTGTCGGTGTACGTGACGTTGGGGCTGTCGACCTTGAAGCTCTCGATGAACATTTTCCCTCTTCTCCCTCCTCCCCGGTTGCTTCTTTTTCTCGGTCGGGAAAGAGAAAGAGAAAGTGAAATAGAAAATGAGAGAAAAACGTTCGGGGACTCCTCTCTCCCTCTCCGCCTCTGGCTCGCTCGCTAAGGTGTTCGGCGATTCTGGCTCGCCCGGCTCCGCATATATAGAGACGATAGAGAGGAGTGGATCCACACGTGGCGCGATTTGAGTGGATTGTGGCCCCCCCACGACTTACAGTTGGCTTTTTGTGTCTTTTTCTTTTGTTATAAAAAAAAAAAAAACAAAAATTCCGTGGGTTATTTCATGTGATGGGCTTTGGGCCTCACATGAATGCCTCATTAAAGACCCCCGCTTTCTCTCTCTATCTCTAGGTTCTTTCTCTTTCTTTCTCTTTTTCTCTTTATTATTTTTTATGCACCAAAAAGGACAATCACTCGTGTTATCATTTTCACTTAGGAAAAAAAGAAAAATAAAAATAAAAATGGTCCTACCACGTCGTGAAGTACTTTGGTTGCATCTCGCGACGGCGACATGAGAAATGAGCCGAGCATAGACCGGCAGGTCCCGACCTATTTAAGCTAGGTCCGAGCTCGGCGCTGCGGGAACATCGAACTCCATCCAAGGCAATCAGACTCGCGAACTCGCCTCGAACATTGTGAAGGGGAGGAATTCGGGCACAGCGCGATCCATATAGCCTGGTGCGAAGAAGGCGTCTCTCAGACAAAGTCTCTAGAGATTGGAAAATGGGAGACAGGTTCGGCTGGATCATTAAAATTGGAAGGTCATCTCCTAGTTTAAGTAAGTCCTCTCACATGAGTATGTTTTTCGAATTTAAACAAGTTTCCTAATTTGAGCAGGTATTCTGGCTTTAACTATGTTTCTTAATTTCGAGTGATTTCATGATTTGATATATCATAGTAATTTACGTGTTGGTCCGTTTATAAATAGGAGGTGCATTATGAGGAAGTCAAATCTAAGTAATAGGAGGTCCATTCTTCGATTCTTTGTCCAATAATTCTTTTCTTTTCTTTTTTCTGTCCAATTCTTCGATGACAAACGTTAATTTTTTTGCATCCTCGGCGGGTTGTAGTTCTCGTCACTTACTCTCTTGAAACAGGAAGTAATAGTGTGCAAGCTGTGTTATTTGGCGTGCTTCCTTTTACGTCTCCCCTTAATCCGACGGTTAAATTCTTGAATGACTGTTCGGGGTGGCCAAAAATAGTGCCAACGACTACTGGGATACCATTGCATTGATCTCGAACCAGAGAATGTCCTTCGTATGTTGGACATTCTTCTCCGTGAAACCCGTCACCGCAAGTTGCTATGTTGATCGCGGGAGAGGGCCGCGAAGGCCTTATCGATGGCTGGTGAGGCTCACGGCCCTCTCCCTCACAATGGCCATCAAGGGCTTGCTGTGCTCCCACTCGGCAGGCGAGGGTTGCTAGCTCATGGCCAGTGAGGGCTTGCAAGCCCTTGCCTAGTTGCTCGAGGCCTGACTCCTTGTCAGTCATTAACAATAAAAAAAGAAAATAATATAAAATAATTTAAACAAATTTCAATATATATATATATATATATATAATAACGTCAATCGTGTCACGTAGGACGATTGAAATCCACTCAGAAAAATTATTTGTTAAAATTTATCGGAATAGCTAAATTTGCGAATAACCCCATATAGACTCATTTTACATTGAATTCACTATACTGTCTTTCACGGGTCCCGCTCTTGATTTATGACTATTTCTTACCTTTTTTTTCATTTTTTTTTTCAATTTTACTTAGAGGGGGAACTATTTATGCTCCTCTTCAACAACAATTATAAGAATAAATGTGGAGCGCACTCTTGATGAAGACCAATGCCTCTCTCTCTCTCTCTCTCTCTCTCTCTCCTCTCTTTCTGCCTGTTCTTTCTCCATGCCTGTTCTTTCTCCATTTGGAACAAAATTAGCAAACCTCTTTTTCGAAGAATAGTTTATTTGATATATAGCTAAATAATTATTGTGTTTTTGACAAAAAGGAAACTAATTATTCTATTAATGAGGTTTGCATTTTTTTTTTCGGGGAAAGAATTATTGAAGAAATAACTTAAGCACAAGTAAGAGGATAATCTATGAGCACATTGCGTATAATGAATACATCAACTATAGAATTTCATTTTTGAGTAAACTCTGGCAGATTTGATCCAAAAATCAAAGTCGAAATATTCGCGATCATGATAATAATCTAAGGAAATAAAGTAAACAATTTGCAAATAAAACTAGCGTTTCTTTATTCTAGTTAATGATTAATGCTTGCTTAGATTATAATGATAAAGAATGAGTTAAGAAGAAGACAAACATGAAGAAAACGTTGAAATTTAATGTGCGGAAGCAGCGGTTTGGGTGAAAAAAAAAGAGGTTTTATAGAGGGGATGTAGGTAAGTTTTTCTTTTAGTAAATAAAATTGAAAAAAGAAAAAGAAAGAAAGGATAAGAAACAACTTTATATCAAGAGTGAGAAAGGTTTCATGAGTCAATAAGGCAGTGAAAATAGCATGTTTTAAAATTGAATTGACACAATTACAAGATTTGGGAGTAAATCGGCCAAAGTGAATAGATTTATGAATTTTTAGACAATTTTCTCAATTAAGGAGCAAACTCATGTGTATTTTTATTTTTATTTTTTGGTCGGAACTCATGTGTGTAGGTTACACGCACAAAACATGTTTGATTGCCGACACAACAAAATGTAGTTAATTTCATGTTTAAGCCATAAACCTAGACTTTAGCTCACTTCTTACGTAGTCCATGAAGTTAGGGAAATGCTTGACGGGTTAGAGTTCCATAAAGTAACGGATGTGATTAATATCAAATAAACTAATAATAACCACGATGAAATGGTAATTTAAGGTACACATAATAACAATCATATTGGTTACACAAATTACGAGCTATCAATTTTAAGTTGGGTCATTTCCCAATCTTAAACTAGGAATAAGATCGAACAGGTCGATTCCTAATCTGTCAAATCGGGTATCGACCCTGCCCACCTTGAAGTCGAATAGACTGAACTTGGGATTTCATTTTCTCTCTCAAAAGTCTATATGTTTCTGTAAAGTTAATATAGTGTAAAATGAAATGTCTAATCTATGTTATTTGTAAAATGAGAGATTTTGTTTTTTGGTAAAGAGTAAAATGAGAGATTATTCTCACAAATAATATGTACTTTGTATGCTTATAGATTAAAAAAAATACTTTGGATCAATTTGGTCCGATTCCATCTTAGGAACCGGGAACCAAACCAATTCTTACGGGATTCTCCCAAAACTAGTTGATTCGATCCGGTTGTCAAGTTAGACCAGAATCGATCACATCCATTATACAAGTCTCTCGTGTACTTTAAACCTAGGATAACGATAATACATTTCCAAAAAATTCAAAGTACAATAATTCGCATCATTCAATAAGATAAAAAAAATTTGGATAAAAAATAAAAAAGGTACAGTATGTAAAGGTCACACATCCAAGGTCGACATTAATTATTATTATGAACTTAGTCTTTTTCATTGTTTTCTCTCTATTTTTTTTTCCCTTTTGAAGGAAGGAAGAAAATTCGACCGAAAAAAAAAAGAAGGATAGAAGGGGGAAAGAGAGAGAGAGAGTGAGAGAGGAGAGAACCACAAGCCAAGGCAACAGAATAAAAAAAAACCGGGCTGTTTCGTGGTCCACTGAGCCGCACGTACGGGGCGACACGACCGAAGGAAGAGGAGGAGACACGTGTCTCGCAGACAACACGTGGCGCCCTTGATCAGCATGCAAAACTGGGGTGGGTCCCAGGGAGTCAAGGCCGGGGAAGGTGCTGGAAAACGGATCCGGCTGGGCTGGGGATCCCCACCATTCAATGGGGGGCCCACCTAATTGAAAGGTGGGGATCACCCTTGTCCTCGCGCGGGAATCCGTGCTCCGTCGCGTCGTCGTTGGACTGTTGTTGGAAATTTGAACTTTTGTGGCTTTAACTGCTCTCGAGAGTCGAGACTCGATTCATTGTTATTCGCTAATGTTTTTATAAAAAAAACAAGAATAACGTCCGTAATAGAAAGCAACACCAGTTTAAAAGCGGTTTGTATTTTCCAAGAATGCATGCACAAAATCGAGTTTTATCCACATTAATGCAAAGCTAGCTATTCAAATGGGGATTAGCGACACTAATTTAACGCTCCCCACTTCCCCATTCTCTTTCCATTACTCTCTCTAAAACCGCTTTACCCCCGAAATTTTTGAAAATAATTTTGACCCGTATCATAAGAAAATTTGTAATTTTTTTTATGAAACATCTTTCTCGTGCCGAATATTTAGGCATGTTTGATAACACTTTAGATTCGAGAAAATTATTTAAAAAAATTTTAAATTTATTATATTTTTGTCAATTAAATTTTAAAAATTTTTATATTTATATCAATTCGATCATAATTTTTTTTTGAACCAATTTAATCTTAAAATTTTTATATTTATACAGGCCATCATGTCAGCTTTAATCGGCGACGCCTGTCGACAATGGCAGGGCATAATTCAATAATATTTAATTTTTTCAATATTTATTTACTTATTTTCTTTTCTTTATTTCTTTTTCCCCCTTATTGTCCATCTTCTCCTTGCTCCTTGCTCCTCCTTCCTCCGGACCCGAAGCAGAAGACTGGAAGTAAGGGCCATCAGCGCCGCTGTCGCTGGGCAAGCTTGTCCTCGCCTAGAACTGGCAAGGCCAAGCCACCCCTGGTTGGGGGAGGCCGAACTCTCCTTGCAAGGCGAAGGCGGAGCGCACGCAAATGTATGGGCGGCGGTGTATCTGCTGATCCGCTGACACATGAAATCGAAAACTCAACAGATGGGTGGCGACGAATCTGCTAATATATGAAATCGAAAACTCAGCATATGGACTACAAGTGTATGGGCGGCGTCGATTGCAATGGCGAGGCTCGGCCGTCATTGTCGTAGGGCTCGATCGAACTCACACAGCGATGGAGACACGACACCAAGGTTGGGCGAGGTTGAGATGCGCCCAATCGCGATAGCGATGCTGGGACCTGGTTGGCCTTCACTTCCAATCTACTGCTTCAAGTTTCTAGTCTTCTGTTTCAAGTCTGGATGATGGAGGAACGAGGAGGAAGTAGATGAACAATAAAAAGAAAGAAAAGGAAAAAATAAAAATAAAAAACTGAAATAAAACATTATTAAACATTACCTCATTAGTGTCGATCGGTATCCACGTCAACACCGGTCAATCAAAGTTAGTTGTTATACTCAATTGACATAAATGCAAAAGGTTTAAAACTGAATCGGCACGAAAAGTTTAGAATTAAATTGGTATAAATATAAAATACTTAGAATTGAATTGACAAAAGCGTAATACATTTATGAATTTTTTTGACAATTTTCCCCTTCAAATTATTTGATTCTTATTTTTTTGTTTTCGAAATATAAAAAAAGAAGAATAAGAAATATGTTTGGTAAATTTTCTATTATCGAGAACATATTTAAGAATAGATTTGGAACATAAACAAGAATAAATAAAAAAGTTATTTATTTACTCCCAAGAGCAATTTAAAGAAACAAGCTTGATAATCGGTCACTATTGCCATCGCTAGTGGCCACCAATGCTGCCGGTTTCCGCCACCGTTGATTACTGCCATTGGTCTCCATCGTCACCAATCGCCTCCACCGCTAGCCGTTGCCAGTCTCCACCACTGGCCATTGCTGATCACCGTTGTTGGTTTCTGCCACACCAAATTGCCACCGTCACTGTCATTCGCCATTGGTCTCCGTCATCGGTCTCCACCATTGCCAATTGCCATCACAGCCACCTGTTGACGCCAATCTCCTCTATCGCCAATCGTTGCCACCGTCGCTGGTCACCGATCGTTGTCGGTAGCCTCTACAGTTGTCGGGCCCTACCGTCTCCTCTCCTATTTTTTTTTATAATTAAATAAAACCTGAGAAGATAAATTTTTAGGATTGGACCAAATGCGTTTTTCTAATATGAAAATTGAAATTTTGTATAGTTAACAAATGAGTTTTTTGGCTCAGAAACTGTTCCAAAAAATAGAATCGGGAAAAATTATTTTTACTTATAAAATATTCTTGGGAACGTAATTGTTATCAAACATGCCCTTAGAAATCAAGACATTTCTGGGGAACGGAATGATTTTGTTCTCTAATGTACATGCATGAATTTTGCCCAAGAGCTTATCTATCCCGATCGTGCATTAGCCTAAGCACGCATAATTGTGACGTTTCAGAATAAAGCTTGCCGTTATGTCAAGAGGCATATCTATGAGCTAATTCTAGTTTTTGCACATATAGACGTACGTACGTACGTACGTACGTACATACATACATATGTATATATTTCAATCACACTTTCTCTTTGTTCGGGTGTGTAATTCGGTTCATTTTTGTCCCCTTTATCATATTATAACTTTGTCGGGAGCTGTTCCATATCGGAGGCCAGTAGCTTCGGTGACCACTCGAAGCCTCTCGTCGGTTAATTCAAACCATCTAATTTTTGATTCGGTCTGTTCGTCGTCACATGTTGGACGGTTGATTAACCGATGGTGGGTCAGGTGCCCAATTATTGTTCAACGATGAGTTGACGCGACGCGAAGGACCGATCCAAAGCCTTCCGTAACATTCGTGGGACACCTCAATCATCGTTTCCTCTTGAAATGAATCATTCACTTTCGTTTCATCAAAATAATGGAAGCGGTACTGCTGTGCCGATGGAGGAGACGAGACGACTTGGACACGTAACGATGAGATGAAACAAGAAACCCTAGAACTCGTTGGCTGCTCGTGTAAAACATGAACACCCCTCCAAAACAAAAGTCCAAGATGGTAAGCGAGCCGATGCTCTTTTTCCTGTTTGATTTCCCTCTCTTTCTAGAGCAGAAAAACTGATTGGGCGTGACGGAGCGGCGAAGGCGAACTCGAACACATCCACTGATCCACAATGACAAGATCCTATCACCTTTCCATCATCGTTCTCGTTTGATGAATACATGGACCCAAAAAGTGAAAGGCAATCTTGTCCATCCACCCACGATAGATTAAATTAATCATACATCGGCTTTGGGAAAAAAAAAATCAAAAAATTCTCAAAATTATTACACTTTTATCAATTCAGTCATAAACAACGTTTTTACTTTTTATTGATTTAGTTTTATTAATTGGAAATCGCTGATGCGGGACACCGGCCGTCCTTCTAGTTTGTTCTTCAGTGGCCGGGTGAGGCGGGGGTCGCTATAATTAGAGATTTATTAAACTACAGGTCGATTTTCTTTTGGTGTGAGGTTAACCTGTGAAAAGCTTTGCAGAACACCACATGACTGAAGAATCCGGCAGTGGCATTTGCTTGGACGACACCGCGAGGCGTGGGCGGGGAGGAGGTCCCTGGAAAAATTCAGGAGGAAAGAGACTGCGGCTCGAAAGTGGAGTGAAAGAAAATGTCAGGATCATGTGATCTCCCCAGAGGGCTCGAGAGAGAGGCAGTCTTATCAAGCCATCGCCCACCACGAAATTGATTTGTGGTGGTGCGTTTCGCAATCCACATGAGTGGCCATCCTCCGCCGAAAAGAACCGCCGGGACCGGAATTGGGACCGTGGTGGCTTGTGCCCATTAGACCCCACCCACCCTACAAACAAATTGCAGATTGGCCAACTCTTAGTGATTGAAAAAACATGGCTGCAGTTTGATCCGTCAAAATGAGTCATGGAGCCATGTCATATTTAATAAATGGATTTATAACTTATTTAGACTAAAATAACATTTCTTACTCCATCTTTATTCTCTTTCACCCTCACTCGATCTTGTGCTCGCTCACTCCGCACTATTACCTCAATTTGTGTATGAACTTTCCTAGATTGAATTACTATGAAAGCGATTTTAGGAATATGGATCGAGTCGAATATGATTTACTAAACTTGTATTGTAATAAAAGTGCCATGAATTGGTCGAATGCGTCTATTTGAGTTGGACCCATTTCTGACATAATCCAAACCAAACCACCCGTCTGACGGATCCAATAGCAGCCATCAGGGTTTTGTCTGGATCGTTGAATTCAGTATTGTTTCGACATCGAATTCAAAATAGGTGCGGGATTCATTGGACCACGTTCAACGTCACGTTGCGATAACGGGTAACGATATCGAATTTATCTATGCGATTGATTGAATTCACACATGAGTACCCTTTTTTTTCTTTTTTTTGTTTTCTTCACTTTCACATGCTACTTTTTCACGACCTTTTTGAATTGGAACGTAGCGCGAGGGAATTCGAGGCGGTCCCAGAATGTCCGATGTGACGAGATGGGACACCCGCCTCGTAGAAAGGACTGAAGAGGTTTGTGTAGAAGGCGCCAGGCAGGACCAACATCACGTGCAAAAGGCAGTGCAAATCTTGTCACATCCTTTTTTTTTTTTTGCTCTTTCTTTTTTTCGTCTATTGATTTGATGTGTCTAGGTGCTTCTTGAACCAATTATGTGATTTGAGAGAAGCGTTCTTCTTCTTCGAGAAAATTTGAGGGGAAGAACATTTTAGAACGTAAGCATAGTCATGGGTATCATATGTTTTAAAGTAACTAGTAGTAAAATTAACTCCACGAGAATGATAAAATTTTGTTGTTTGTAGGTTTTATGTAAAAGTTGATTCTATTAGGCACAACATATTACGCCACAGAAAGACAAAAAATGGGCATAGATATTTAACAATTATAGGGGGTATGGATTTTATCGCGTGAAATATAATTTATAGCAGAATAGACTGGAAGTATGCAAAATAATCTATGATGAATAGACAAAAATCGGGAGAATTACACAAAAAAATTATAAATTTATTGCAATTGTGATAATTCAGTTCTATTTTTTTTAATTTTTGCCAATTAAAGTACTAAATCTTTTGCATTTCTATCAAATCAATTCATTTGGCCAATTTTAATGGGAAATCGATCACATAGACCTTGTCGATGGCACGACCAGGGCTGATGTGGATATTTTTTTAATAGCATTTTTATTTTTTGATTTTTTATTTTCTTTCTCTATTTTTTCTTCCCTTTCTCCTCTAGCTGGTTGTTGGAACTCAGCGATCCATGAGGGCGCTGCTCACCCTCACAAGCTTTGGTAAGGTGGAGGCTCACCCTCGCTGGCCACTAGCGAGGTTGACCTTGTTGGCCTTCATCTCCGGCTGTTCGTTGAGGTCCCACGACTAACTATAGGAAGAAGGGAAGGGAAAAAAATAAAAAAGAAAGAAAAATGAAGAAAAATTAAAAATTATTAAAAATTGTCCATTTTCACATCGATTGCTCACGTAGGAAGATCGGTGTTCATGTCAGCGATTTTCGGATAAAATCGATTTGATAGACTGAATTGACACAAACGTAAAAATTTCATGACTTAAGTGGTTAAAAATAATTAGGACTGAATTGATACAATGGCAATATGTTTATAAATTTTTTGATAATTTTCTCAAAAATCTATAGAATTTAAGTTTTAAGCACAGTATAGAATGCATTATGTCATAGATAATATACAAAGAATTTGCATCGAGAATCAATACTACAATAGAGAGCGTAAAATTACCCTGATTCAATCTAACACAGAACGCATTAAAATTAAAGAAGTTGGAATTAACTTTCTTTTTCTTTAATGAAAGACTGATGATTGCTTCAAAATGAAAAGCAATAATGTCATTTAAAAAAAAATAATACATGATAAGTTCAGTTTTAGCGACATAGGACATACACGATATTCGATAAGACAACCAATCTACAATGCTAGATCATCTTCTGCACGTTACATATCGCACGATGTTTTCTTCCATTAGTTAAGTTTTATGGTTAGTGTTATTGTCATAACTCTACAATATTCATATAATTTGAATATTAAAAAAAGTATAAAAAGGAGCTTTAGTAAATATAAGTTCTACAAATTCTGAAATATAAAACGCATGCGAAGCATGTCCAAATGCACTAGTTATACTAAAAGTGATTTTTCTTATTCAATACTAGGGGTGAGCATGAGCCGGGTGGGTCGGGTCAAAACCAAAACCCTAAAACTGACGATGTTATAATCGATTTTCAATTTTTGGAACTGAGAACCAATCATATTTGTTTTGGAACATGTTTTGGAACCAGCCCTGTTTTTCGGTCCGATTTCAAGATCTACCCAAGAATATGTTTTTCTTTTTTTTTTAATCAAAATAATATGAGCCGGGTGAGTATGAGTTATACTAAAAGTGATTTTTCGCATTCAATAGCAGGGGTGAGCATGAGTCGGGTGGGTCAGGTCCAGACTTAAACCCTAAAACTAACCCTGTTATAACCAGTTCTCAATTTTTGGAATCAAGAATCTACCATGTTTGTCTTGGAACATGTTTTGGAACCAGTCCTGTTTTTCGGTCCGATTCCAGGGTCTACCCAAGAATATGCTTTCTTTTTTTTTTTTAAAAAATCAAAATAATCTAAGTATCGATAAAATGAGCAATAAAAATCATAATCCACCAAAAATAGCAATCCAAACTATAAACAATGGACTTTTAAAAGCAACAATCTAATAACGATTTTATGATACTATTTGATTTAAATATTAACTCTGGTTTTATGAAACCGATTAAAGCTTAACATGTAAAAAGTAGATTTTTAAAAATAACTAGAAATCAATTCGAAAATCGGTCCCGATGTGTCTCCACTAAAACCGAGAACCGGACCGGTTTCAATTGATTCCCAAAAATTGAAACTGGTACTCGAACTGGTTTGAAAGAGAACCGATTCTCGACCTTGTTTTTTCGGGTGGGCCGATCCGGGTTCTGAGTAAACCCGACTCGGCTACACACCTCTATTCAATATGTTGGACTTTCATGAATGAAGTCTTTTATTTCCAAATGAAAATTTAAACATTTCTTTCCAAGAAAAAAAATGAAAGTTTTGTGGAAAATCTTCTGTCAATAAAACTTAGTAAAAGTGATCTATGGGAATGAGAAAATTAATTTTTAAAAAATAAGGGTTATTTTATACGTTCACATAATTAAAGATATTACATTAATATCTGAAATAATAAATAGAAAAATTAGATTTATGAGAACGAGAAAATAATTATATCTATGGTCTCACGTAAAATTGACTCTATTATGCACGACGTATGATGTGATATATCTACAGAAAAAATCTACCCATATATCTATGGAATAAGGGTGTGTATAAGTATAAACTCAAGTTTTATTATATATAAATATACGATTTTTCAGTGTGTTTGTATATATAAATATATAAATATATACATTTACATGTAGAAAATTCAAGTGTGTGTGTATGCGTACATACATAAATTCATGTGTGTATCTACAGTTTCATTGTTGTTATGTCATAGATCTAAAATTATAAATTTTACATATGTTTAATGTGCAAAAATAGAGAAGCAGTATTAGTCATCATAATTATTCTCAAATAATGAATAAGCAGAACCATCGAAGGACTTACTAGCTGGACAGAAATGGGCTGAATTGCGCTTCTTTTTGGGCCACAACAAGTTTTGTGATCCTACTTTAGATCTTGACATAACGAATTGGGCCCAACTTTTTCTCATGCAATTTGTTTATTTTCTCACGCGGGAGATTAGAAATCTATAGAACTTTCAGGATTCAACCTCACTAAATTATGGAATTGACCGTTTACAATCACGGATTTCTTGCGTGACAAAGTCCGAAGACTCCAAATGGAACGACGTTTGCGAGAGGATAATCCTATGGCAATTGAAGGAAGAGAGCATCGACTTCGTTAGACTCATCAACAGACTCCCTATCCTCTATTGTTGAATTCAAATTAGTTTATATTCGTTATAGGATAAGAAGATGGATTCAAAATCTTTTATTTTTCATTTAAATCCAATCCTTTTTCCGATTTTGCAAATTTCAAATTTCTTTTTATCAATATGTTGCTTCTTCCACACATTTATGTACAACTTATAATAAGAAATAACTAATAGTTAGGACTCATTAAAAAATGGAGAATCATCCACTCATGGAAAATCCCTTCCCGTACTAGGTACTAATATCTTTTTAACGTGTAATTAGATCAAGTCAATCAGCCAAATTAAAAAATTATGAACGTACAAGATCCATCATCTCTTGATCATATATAATCTTTAGCCCGTGGGTCCGTCTATTCTTCACTCTGATCGGTTTGATTTGACCAAATGGTTAACCAGATCACTCGGGACCCTATAAATTGAGCTAACACTATAAATCAAGTTAATCGTGAACATTGATACCACGCGTCGGGGATGTAAAGCACGATACCTCCTCCTTTCTTTTGGAAAGTTGGTAGGAGAAAACTCAAATTCGACAGCATTAACATGTTAGATAGGACTTTGATCATAGTATGAGTGTGGGCAAGTTTTAGTTTTAGTTTTATTTTTTTAAACATATTGGAAATTACAGGAACAATGATCAATTATGGTTCTATGTATTTTGCGAAAAACATTTTTTGAGAAAACATTTTTCTCATTTTTCAGTGTTTGGTTTCTTTAGGAAAATGAGTTAGCGAAAAATGTTTTCCTATTCAATGGCAACTCTATGCTTAAATTTAGGAAAAATAATAGCCTTTTTGAAAAATCGAAAATCAACTTTCAAAATATAATTGGACATTGGTGCTTGGATTAGAAATTCTGTGTTTGAGCATGAGAAACCCAATGCTTGTTCCCGAGCCTTTGGCAACAAACTTAAGTCTGGAGACTGGGGTGGGGTCCCTAAGGTCTATAGAGGCCAAGCAGGGGTCGAAAGAGGTTGGGCCTAGAACCCCAGTGCTCGAGCCTAGGTCCACATTATTGGGCTCGAGATACCAATGTCCATGGCCGGGCCTAGGACTCCAGTATCTTTGCCTGATTCCCTAATGCCCTTGCCAGGATCCACAAAGGTTGTGCTCAAGATCCCGGAGCTAGTTCTCAAGACCTTGATGGCCAAGCCCATGTCCATTGAGATTGCGCTTGTGTCCATCATGGTCGGAAAATGTTCCTGGGCCCTCGGCAACAGACTCGGGTTTAGAGGTTGAGGCCGATTCCTCAGGGTCTCTAAAGGCCAAGCCTGGGTCCAAAGAGGACCTCAGTGCCCAAGTCCATTGTTATTGGGCCCAAGTCCTCAACGCACTCGCTCGGGTCCATTAAGGCCGTGCCCAGGACGTCGGCGCCGGTGCTCAAGTCCATGGCGCGCATCCCATGGAGGCTAGAGAGGGACCTCGAAAATGTGTCCTCGGTTGCCCAGGGCCTGGGCACGGGTGCCCAAATCCCGAGTATATGAACTATGGTCTCGGGTTCAACCTTGACGGAGCCGAGCACAGGCACCGGCCCCAACCTAGCCTCACTGGACCTAGGCTTGAGTGTCAGGGATTCATGCTTGAGCATCGGGGACACAAAGCATGGTTGCCAAGCTCCCGAGCTGGTGCATCAGGAGTAGCCCTTTGTGAAGTCAAGCCCAACCTTGACTCTGGCTCAGTCCGAATGGGCACGAGCACCAGGGCCTTGGTCCTGGCCTTTGTGGGTCTGGGCAAAGCTCTAGGGAGTCGGGCACATGCACTGGGTTCTTAGGTCCAG
This sequence comes from Rhodomyrtus tomentosa, assembly GCA_028455895.1. Taxonomy (NCBI): domain Eukaryota; kingdom Viridiplantae; phylum Streptophyta; class Magnoliopsida; order Myrtales; family Myrtaceae; genus Rhodomyrtus; species Rhodomyrtus tomentosa. The sequence continues at coordinate 46,847,865 of JAPCWY010000005.1, forward strand.
CTTATGTGGACCTGAGATCGATCCTGTGCTTGTGCTCAGGACTTAGGTACCGTGCTTGGGTCCCAAGAACGCGAGTCGGGATCCATCGAGGCCGGACTTGGGACCTTGGTGCTCGTACTCAGTTGTCTGATTGCCCATGCGCAAGTCGCTAGCTAGCGCTCGAATAATGTATATTTATTTTAGTCCTTGTTCAATGGCGAAAAATATTTTTCGGCTTATTTTTAGGTTTCATTCAAATACCGAAGGATATTACCAGTTTGGAAACTGACTTCCTAATTTTTTTTTTCTAGAAAAGTCACATTTTCGAAGAAACAAATGGAGCAATATATAGAGCGTTGGTTATTGCTCCTTTTATGTGGTGCGTTTTTCTTTCCGTAAGTTTTCTATATTGTAACACAAGAAATAGTGTTTAGTAAAGAGTTGATCTGATTCTAACTTTGTTCACTCCGTCTAAACAAAGAAAAGATTCCAAAACGTTGATTTGTTTACTGCTGAATCTCGTGTTTCACATCCTATTTATCCATCCTGTCCTACACGACCTTCGAGCGCAAGTGCGAGTTATGTTCGTGCTACCTATGCCGCCTATGAAAACAAGCGATTCTACAGTTGCCCCAATAATTCAGTCTTATGGTTTTTCATTACGTGCATATGGCCTCGGCCTAGAGCCTTGAGCCTTGTTGCTAAGAACATGAAGTCGGAATAATCCATTTTCTTCAAGGTGAAATTGCCAAGGCACGAGAGTTTTTAACACGCCAACGTAAAGTCTAAGGCGCTAAGTCACGATATTCACTACTTTAATCCCACTTCTATGGTAAAATTTGGCACTGAATAACATCATCTTAGCACCCATAGACAACCTTCTTCTTCAGTTCATCGTGTCGATCTAGGCGTGGTCTACTCAAAGTTGTCTTCAAAAGTCCATAGTTCCAAACACTTTGGACGCCGTATCAACTTGCCGCCATTGACGCACTCTACTTACCTTTCCTCGTGTTCACCGCCAAGCCCAATGAAGAAGCAAAGACGCATTCAACGAGACAACATTATTAGTATTACCAATACTATTGTTGTGGTCGTCTCGTTTACGCTGCATGCGAGTAGACAAGGTTCTGTTCAATCACAACAAGAAACGAGTGCTGAACTCATCATCGAAGCAAAGGAAAACAGTCACTTTCTCCATCTCTTTGACCTTGGCCGATCGAGTGAGAGATGTGCTTCGATCTGGGACACAGGACGAGGCTGCGGAAGCACTCGAACAAGAAGAGGTCATTGTCAGGAACGAGCGGCGATCGTCACGGGGAGGACGAGAGGAGGGGGCTTTTGCTCGAGGAGATGGAGAGATGGAGCATTCAGAAACAGCAACAAGGGAGGAGGTCAACCGATCAAGATCAAGGTCAAAATCAAGATCAAGATCATAAGCTCACAATTACTTCTTCGGCCAACCTTATTCACAAAGATTAGTAATCGTCTGTTTCGATTCTCATTCTTATGCTAATGATTCTGTCATGTTATGAGCACTTGTGGCCTCGACTACAAAAAGAAACAGAGAACAATGATAAGAAGTATAGTTCTCCTAGAAGCCGAAAATAAAAACTAGTTTGATCCGGGTATTATTTCACATGTATAACTTATTATGCTCGGCTACCGATATTTGGTGCTTCCTATTTGATAAGAACAAAATAAATAAATAGAGGCATTAATTATGATTTTGGGAAAATCATGACGTGCTGCTCTTTCACACAATATTCACTGAAAACCTTCACTCATTAAGCTACTTCCATATTCGTGGCTTCGAAAGGGCGGACGATTCTACTGCTCTATTATCCAAAGACGGAATTTTTTTTCCTTCCATGTTGGTATATTTCTGAAATAGCAACTGTGAAAACACCAGAAAAATTGTCAAAAAAATCCTAAATCTATTGCATTTTTGCCAATTCAGTCTATTTTTTTTTTTAAGTTTGCTATTTGAGTCATCAACATTTTCACTTTTGCCAGTTTAGTCCTATTAGCCGAATATCACCGACGTGGATGCCAACAATCCTATATGACACGAACGGTGCTGACGTGGATAATTTTTTTTAAATATTTCAAATATTTTGAATTTATTTGGTTCATTATTTTATTTTCCTTTTTTCCTTATGGTTTCTTCTTCGGCGGCCGATAAGGTCGCCTGGCCCTCGTTGGCTGTTGGCGAGTGCCACCATGACACCTCGCTGACCACGGGTGAGGCAATCACGGCCGTGGCGATGCCAGACTTGCCCAAACCATATCAACCATAGGCAAGGCTAGCCTCTACCGGGGACGCAACCCTTGCTCGCGGTCGGCGAGGTGTCGAGACCCTCGTCAGTGGCCAGTGAGGGCCAAGAAACCCTTACCTAGGGGTCAGCGAGGGCCAGATGACCCTCATCAACCGCCGAAGAAGAAACAAAAAAAAAAAACTAGAAGAAAAAAATAAAAAGAAAAAAAGAAAAAGATTAGGATTAAATTGGCAAGAAGTAAAAAGGTTCAAGACTTAATTGGTAAATTTAAAAGGTTGGAACTGAATTGACAAAATTGTAAGAGGTTTATGACTTTTTTTTTATATAATTTTCTGTGAAAGCATTGTCAGTAGAAAAAAAGTAGTTGCTCGTTTGATTTCCCGATAGTTGGCAACTCATCTATTTCTATTGGATATGAAATTACTAACTTTTTGGATGGGAGGAGAACACTAAAAGTGCAAAAATTTGTGTACAAAGCTCACCTTAGTGCCAAAAGTTTTTATTGGATCACTTAAGTGCTAATTTTTTTTTAAATGAACATTGGAGTGCCAACTTGCTTGGTCGAAAATTCGACATGGTATCTTTTTTATTATTATTATTATTATTTGAAGCTAACGTGGCTCGTCGGAGGTCCGGTCAATAATAAAAAACTAAAAACATAATAAAAATAAATAAATCAAACTTACTTAGATTTAAAAAATAAAAAGCTAAAATTTTTATAAAAGAAGACATGTGCACTAAAGGTCTTAAAACTTGTTGTGAAAGTGTAATTGATGCCTAAAATATAAAAAATATTAAAGGCCTATAACTTACCAAATTGGTGAATTGAGTCATTACTTTAACTCCGTCGATTTGGACTAATAAGATTTGGACTAACAACAAAAAACACTGACGTTCTTTTTAATATTTTCTCTCTCTTATGTGGTGATGATGTGGCTAAGATAACATCTTTTTTTGTTCAAATCCAATATCTAACAAAAAAATTAGTTAAAATAAATTTAAAAATGAGCTAAACTAAGATAGGGTTGGGAATCAGACGGAGAGGCCTTGCATTGCCCTTGCCGCCACTACCCCATAATTGTCGACAATGGCGGGGATGGCTGGCGACCCCACCTAGATCTAGGCGAGGGCCCTACTGGCAAGCTCTCACCACCTGGTTTCCCACATTATTTTTTTTGAAAAAAATTTGTGCTCATTTTTATATTTATTTTAAGTAAAAATTTTTTATATAAAAAATAATTTCTAGATCATTTTAAAATTTAAATAATTTATCTTAATATTCAATTTTTTTTAAGTTTAGAAGTCGAGGAGGGAGCTCACGTGCATTGTATTAAAACAAAATATCATGTCATATTGAAATTTAGTTATAAATGCCACCTATTAATTTTGGCCAGAAATCTCTCTCTTGAAGCACTTAAGTGATATCTTCATTTTTGATTTAACACTTAAGTGATCTGACGAAAACTTTTGGCACAAAAGTGAGCGCCGTACACAACTTTTGACACTTCTGCTGTTTTTCTTCCTTTTTGGACATTCACATGTTATCAATTGTCCTTATATGTTACTAAGACTTCGTTTATTTTGTGGAAAATGAGTGATTTAAAAAATATTTTCCTAAAAATGATCACACGTATCACTTGAAATAATTAGTCCATGAAAAAGTTATTTTCAATGCCGACAACAATTTTTGTCCATTTGCGTAAATGATGAAGGTATTTTCGTTCATTCAATTATTGTAAACCATATAAGAGATCTTTTTCTAAAAATATTTTCCAAATCACTTATTTCTCGAGAAACAAATATAGTCTAATTGTTATTTGTCTTTCTGATCAAATCCTTTATGAAGTTACTAACACCTGGGATTTACCAAATCCTGTATGAATTAAGTAGTCATAATAAGAATAACTTACCAACCTATTACCGATAAAATTTCCGACGGAGTATCCACTTTAATTTGTGTTACTTACCAACGTCTATTTGTTTTTCTTAATTTATCAACCTTTTTATTGTCTCTCCTATAAACACCTCATATCAACTCTTGTATGCATTTTATATGCTGCCATCTGTGTCAATTTCTCAATAAATGCGAGCTTCTGCGGAAACGCCGATCTGCAATTCTCTCCTAACTCCTCCTCCTCCTCCTCCTCGATAGAATAGGTCCACATCAAACAAATAAAAAATGTCTAAGCTATTAGAAGAATTTTTTATTTAATATTTGAATATTCTATCACTCTCCCTCACTCTTAATTTGATCTTTATGCCTAGTGTTAATCGTTGACATATTTAAATGGGGAGATAAAGGAGGCCTAGAAAGATTTGAATTTAGGACTTCATACTTTGATATCATGTGAAATTTTATAGAACTGCATCCAATTAATCTAAAAGATTAAGTTATTAGATGAATATGTCATTCAAATGTTTTGATATTTTATCACATAGGATAGACACTCATGGGTGTTGGTCTTTCGCAATTCCTAAGACTGTAGTCCATGGGATTAGTGTTATTATCTATGGTAAGATACCCAAATGACAGTGGTAACTAGCGATAATTTTGATGGAAGAAAAGCTGGTGAGTCACACTAGTTTGTGTTGGTAATTTTTAAAATGAGTTAATAAACATAAGAGGTTGTCAACTAATACAAACAGATCTGGTTGCTTAATAGAAAAATTAATAACTTAAAAAATAGTTAAACGTCACCTCGCCTAAATTGGTCGGATGGACTGAATTGGTACCAAAGTAAAAATATTTAGGACTAAATTGGTCCAATTGAAAGGTTTATGAATGATTCGGTACCAATGCAATGAGTTTACGACTTTTTTGGTACTTTTCCCTCAAGGTCTGGGATGCTTGCTTAATTAGGTTGGAGTTGAAGAGATGTATCGCAAAACGATTCAACGAACACATAGATAATAAAAGAAAAATGGATGACGCACGGTTATCCCAGTTCATCTAGAATAGGGCAACATCCCAAAAAGAGATTTCACTATGATTCTGGTTTACAGCCGTACAACTCATTACAATAATCTATCAAACGAGCATAATATACATGATTTAAAATGACCCCAAAATTTAAGCTTATCCCAAACCCTCGCCCGCTGATTGGATAGCGGGACACCCATTGTAGGGGCGTTGCCCCCAAATCCCCGCATTCCGTGCACAAAGGTCATATGTCATCGGATCTTACTTCAGTTTTTCTAAGCACACACGGGCTGCCCCATGTGAGAAATAAGGGTCTTCGAAATATTCGCCAATTCCAACCGGAGTTATCCCCAAAAAAAAAAGTTTCCGTGTACGCCATAGGAGATAAAACACGAATTGGTGAAAGAAACCTAAATACGACATGAATCATAGACGCGATTATAACCCGGCGACACGAAATTGCCAACCCTAATCAAGATCAATTGTTTCCCTCTTAACATGTCTAGATGCAGTGTATCTAAAACACAATTCCTTAGCGCGAAAGCAAAGGTAAAATCCCCAATGTCATGATGCCACTTAGCCTTTCCTTTGTATTTTAATACCCGTTGGAGTTTTGATTCGAATCGGATGTTGCCCCATCATTGTTAGGGCGAGAATCATGGTCCTTTTTGACTTCAGTGCGCTCAATCCATGACCCCTTAGTAGGTCAACACTGAGATCTAACGATTGCCACTACTTACGAATGATGTCCAGATTCAATGTACTAAAAACAAAAGGTGCGAGGCTTTGTGCCATTCGCCTGATTTTACCAATGGTTCGAGTGGTGTGCGACTGAACACGTAAGATATGCCATCGAAATGTGATCTTTCCCGAATAAGAAAGTAAAATCAACATTCGTATTGGAGGACTTTTTGTCATTTTGAAGTTAGCTTTTGTTGGAAACCTCAAAAGGCTTTTCGGGTTTCAAAGAGACTCTTCATAACCCAAGTTCATCTTGCTATTTGGAACGTAGGGAGTTGTTACCTAGGAGATTATGTCTATTTATTGTTGCTAGTCTTTCAAGATAACTTTAAATGTTATGTACTTAGACGTGTCTGTTCGTGTGTCTAGAATAGACATAAAGTCATATCTTATGCGATGTATCTTGTAATCATTTCAGTTGAATATGATGAGTGAGTAAATTTCATTTCCATATTTCCTTTTTCAAACCTTTTGGTACCAGAGTGTTGCGCCTCTGAGATCCAACATTTGGTATCAGATCCAGTTAGGCGAGCCAGTTTGGCCAGTTTAGCTAAGTTTTGTGAAATCTACTCTCGAGTTAGATTTCTTCTGTGAGTGGTGCTGGAATGGTCCAACCTCAACTCCCAAGGTTCGATGGGAAGAATTTTGAGCATTGAAAAATCCAGATGGAGGTAATATTCGGGTTTCGGGAGCTGACTGAGATTGTGGAAGCAGGATTCGTGGAGTCAGAAGGGCTAGCAGATTTGACAATAGGGGAGCAGAAGACGCCAAAAGAAAATCGTAAGAAAGATCATAAGGCTCTCTTTTACATCTTTCAAGCGATAGATTCGTCAATTTTTGAAAAAGTAGCAAATTCAAAGACGGCGAAAGAAGCTTTTGGCACTCTCTTCAACATATACAAAGGCGTAGAGAAGATCCAGAAAGTTCGGCTTCAGACTCTTCGTCAACAATTCGAGCTTCTTCAAATGGAAAAGTCGGAGTCCATTTCCGACTATTTCTCACGAACATTGACTCTTGTCAATCAAATGAAGGCCAATGACGAGACTATTGTTGATCAACAGATCGTTGAGAAGATTCTTCGGACTCTAACTTTGCAGTTTGAATATATTGTGATTTCCATTGAAGAGTCACGGGACCTTTCTATCTTGTCTGTCGATGAGTTGGTGGGGTCTCTACAAATGCACGAGCAACGACTCAAGGAGAAATCCATGACTGTGGAGGAAGCTCTACAAAGCCACTTGGTGTTGCTCGATGAAAAGAAGAATCTTTCTAGTCAAAGGAAATATCCAAAGCCGCAAGAGAAATATGCCGGACAACGAAAAGATAAGTCTCTTATTCAGTGTTTTATTGTAAAAGGTATGGGCACTATAAATCTGAATGTCGAAGCAGGAAGACTGGTGGTCAAAAGTTCCATGCTAAAGTAGCAAGATCTGTCGATAGACATGTTGAGGGCGACGGTGAGCAAGATAATGCTCTTTTATTCACATGTAATTTTACGGTGGAGAATCAGAAGAATGTTTGGTACTTAGATACCGGATGTAACAATCACATGTGTGGCGAGAAGGAATTATTCTTGAAGTTCGATGACACTTTTTGTTCGAAGGTTCGGGTCGGGAATAATAACAAAGTTCTTATCATGGGAAAGGGGACAATTAAAATCAAAGCGAAGGATGGGCCAGTTCAAAGCATTTCCGACGTCCATTATGTTCTCGATCTTCGAGAAAATCTTCTAAGTATGGGACAATTGTCCGAGCAATGCTATCTCATGACCATTAAGAAAAAACTTTGCACGGTTCATGATGGCAAAGGAGGGTTGATTGCGAAGTTAAAAATGGCTGGAAATCGACTTTTTCCTTTGTATATTAATTATGCTACGTCGTGTTTTAGTGCTTCCGTGCAAGATTCGACATGGCTTTGGCATAAGTGGTTCGGACACGTGAATTTCGACAACTTGAAGCGTTGTCTCAGAAGAAGATGGTACATGGACTACCCGAAATTTCTTTTTTGAATGAGATTTGTGAACCATGTGTTATTGGGAAGAAGTGCAGAGAAAGGTTCCCTTCGGAAAAATCATGGAGAGCTTCAAGGCCGTTGGAGTTAGTACACTTCGACATCTGCGGACCGTTCGGTGAGTCGTCGAATCGGGGGTACAGGTATTTTGTTACCTTCATCGATGATTTTAGTCGAAAAATATGGGTTTATTTCTTGAAACAAAAGTCAGAAGCCATCGAAGCTTTCAAGGAGTTTAAATCCTATGTCGAAAAACAAAGTTGGTATCAAATTCAGATTCTTCGAACTGATCGTGGCACAGAATATTTGGTTGGAGATGTTTTCTTCAAGTAGTGCGGCATCAACCATCAGTTGACAGCACTATATACTCCTCAATAGAATAGAGTAGCGGAGAGAAAAAACCGCACTATTGTCGATATGGTCAAGACCCCGGCGGAGGCATGGAGTAGTCGAATCCCTTCAGTTCAGCATCGTCGTGTGTTTGGGTGTATTGCTTATGTCCATGTGCCAAATGAGCTTCGCAAAAAGCTTGATGAGAAGAGCGAGAAGTGCATCTTACTCGGTTACAATAATGAGACAAAGGGTTATCTGTTGTACAATCCTATAACGAAAAAGGTGGTTATCAGTCGAGATGTCACCTTTGATGAGGAAGCTGAGTGGATGTGGAACACGGAAGAGAAGAAGCAGTTTCACTTTGTCTTCGATGATGAGGAGTCGGTTCAACTCACTGCTGACAGTCAATTTGAACCAACAACAAGTTCGACGCAACCTAATTCGACAGCAGAGATTTGATCAAATCTTGTTGACAATCTTGTTGAAAATCTTGCCAAAGATCTTGTCGAAATTTCCTTCCGTCCACGGTGAGAACGAGTTTTACTTGCTCGTTTGAGGGATTGTTCTTTGTCGAATGATGATGATCCTCTGATGAAGAAATTGTCAATTATGCTCTCTTTGCAAATTGTGATCCGACAACCTTTAAAGAGGCTTCCCAAGATGATGGTTGGGTTCGTGCGATGGTTGATGAAATAAATGCAATCGAGAAGAATGACACGTGGGGACTCACGTCTCTTCCAAAAGGCAAGAAGTCCATCGACGTGAAATGGGTCTATAAGACCAAGTATAAGCCAAATGGTGATGTTGATCGGTTGAAGGTTCGTCTTGTAGTCAAGGGTTATAAACAGAAACCTGGGATTGACTATTTCGAGGTATTTGCTCCCGTTGCAAGAATAGATACTATTCATATGATTTTTGCTTTAGCAGCTCAAAAGCGTTGGAAAATACACCAAATGGATGTCAAGTCCACATTTCTCAATGGCGTACTTACGGAGGAGGTGTATGTGGATCAACCAGAGGGCTATGTCAAGAAAGGACAAGATGGTTTCGTTTACAAATTGAAGAAAGCTCTTTATGGCCTCAAACAAGCACCACGAGCCTGGTATACCAGAATTGATTCTTATTTCTTGAATCATGGTTTTATCCACTGTCCTAATAAGCATACTTTATATGTCAGGGTTGGCTTGAACGGTGAGATGCTTATTATTTGCTTATATGTTGATGATTTCATATTTACTAGAGATTGTCAAGAGATGATCTGTGACTTCAGGGAGGCCATGACCCGTGAGTTAGAAATGACGGACATGGATCTCATATATTATTTTCTCGGCCTAGAAGTTTAGAGGATGGTATTTTTGTTTGTCAACAGAAGTATGCCAATGATATTTTTGAGCATTTCAAGATGACTACTTGTAAACCAATTAGCACTCCCATGAAGGAAAGATTGAAATTGACAAAAGACGGAAGTGGTTCTGAAATCAATCCCACATATTTCAAGAGGTTAGTTGAGAGTTTACGATATTTGACTTCTACTCAGCCATATGTTGTTTATAGTGTTGGGATGACAAGTAGATTTATAGAGGCTCCTAGACAATCACACTTGCGGGCGGCAAAAAAAGATTCTTCGATACATTAAAGGTACTGTGGATGATGGTATATTCTACACCTTTTCTAATGATTTTCAGCTTGTGGTATATACAAACAGTGATTGAGGAGGCGATATTAGAGAAAGAAAAATTACATCCGGTTATGTTTTTTCTTTAGGAAATGGAATTTTTTCCTGGTCTTCGAAGAAGCAATAGGTGGTTGCTTTTTCCAGTGTAGAAGCATAATATATAGCAGCGACTTATTGTGCTACTCAAGCAATTTGGCTACGTTCTATGCTCGCTGGGTTTTGTCATAAGCAGGAGCATTCGATGGTGATTTATTGTCAAGAATTGCACTTGTAAAGAATCCAGTCTTTCATGGAAGAAGCAAACACATTGATATAAAGTATCACTTCATTCGAGATCCACTGAAGTTCGAGGAGATTGTGCTACGGTATTGCAAGTTAGAAGACCTAGTAGATGACATGTTCATGAAGCTGTTGAAGAGGGACTCCTTCCTTAAATTCAAGAGAATGATCGACATGGTCAATATGAGCTCGGTTTAAGGGAGGCTGTTGGAGACCTCAAAATACTTTTCAGATCTCAAGGAGACTCTTCATAACCCAAGTTCATCTTGATACTTGGAACTAGGGAGTTGTCACCTAGGAGATTATGTCTATTTATTGTTGCTAGTCTTTCAAGATAGCTTTAAATGTTATGTATTTAGACGTGTCTGTTCATGTGTCTAGAATAGACGTAAAGTCATATTTTATGCTTATAAATAGATGTGTCTTGTAATCATTTCAGTTGAATATGGATAAGTGAATAAACTTCATTTCCAGATTTCCTTTTTCAAAACTTTTGGTATCAAAGTGTTGCGCCTTTGAGATCCAACAGCTTCCAGGAAAACCTAGAGGATAAATGACCAAAAAGTCCTAAATCCATTGTAGGGAGTCAATACGATCATAAATTTTTTAATCTTCCTAATTTAGTTATAACCCTTTTGATGATTTGCCAATCTAGTTGTAAACCTTTGGTCAACTTGCTAGCAAATTCATTCTGGCTAAATTTTAGCCGGAAAGTGCTGATGTGGAGCACCAGATGACCTAGAATAGTTCGCGTCCACATCAATGTTTTTTTGGAAAAAATTGATTGGAAGGACTACATTGGCAAATTCTCAAAAAGTTTAGATAAATGGATAAAATTGAAAACTTTAGGACAGAATTGGCCAATGTACAATATGTCTAAGACTATTTTGATATTTTTTCGAGAAATCTAGTGTAATCCCTTATGGCGTATATGCTTCAATGACTTACAGGTAAGATATGGCCAGATTTAGCTCATTTGTTTTGAAGTCTTTCATGAACATATACTACTAAAGTGATGGCATCTAATGTTAGCAAATTCTAGACTTCTAGTTGAAGATATAAAATCAAAATAATCTCTCACAAATAGTAAAACTTAGGGATAATTGTCTAAAAATTCCTAAACTTATTGTACGGTGGCCAACTTAGTCTTGAACTTTTTAATTTGGGCGATGCTCAAACATTTCATCGATTTTTCGATGTAGATTTTTCGGTTAATTTTGGCCAAAAATCAATGATTGCAAAATTCAACCATTCCACGAGACACGATCTCTGTTGATGTGGACGATTTTTAATTTTTTTTAATTTTTTTTGCCTTTTCTTTGTTTTTATTTTTTGTTGTTCATCTTTCCAAAAGTGCCAGTGACCCTCCCCGCCACGTCCATGTTGGTGCTAGGTCGGGGATTGCAAGCGCTGCTTGGCCATGAGTGAGGGTCACGGCCCTTGTCTAGACTTGGGTAAGGCCTCAAGCCTCCCCGACGGGCTTTCCATTGATTCTTAATGAAGAAGGCACAATATAGGAATTAACAGACATAGAGAACCTCGACTTCGAAACAATCAAATCAGTCCCGCATCTTGCGAGGAGGAACGAGATAGCGATGCACCTGCCCATGGGTAGCTTAGTTGGTTAGGGCGTATTTGAGATTGTGTGGTTAGGCGCACTGGTTCCATGTTCGATTTCTCAGATGAGCATTTGTGATTTAAGTGGGGGATCATGGCGGTGGGTTGTTGTGCTAGTATCCCCCGATGAATAGTTGAGGTGCACGCAAGCTGGCCCAGACATCTTGATTATAAAAAAAAATGAGATAGCGATGCGAAAACTCGATATGAAGACCATGGTGCAGCTCATGATCAGCAACCCAGAGCACAAGATCGCATCACATGTAGTAAACTCTAGCCTCATTTTCCCTAGGGTCACGACCTTCGCCCGTGGTTAGCGAGGGCTCGACGACCATGCCAGTTATTTCGGAAAGTTGAACAATGAAAAAGGAGGAAAGAACAAAACGAAAAGAAATACAAACATTTATAAAATATAAAAATTACAAAAATATCGAAGTTAGTGCTGACCATACCACGTAGGACGATCAGTAAAGGTCGAATCGCTACATCAAACATGTTCGATCAAAATTAGTCAGATGGACTACATAGAAAATCATTAAAAGATTTAGGACTAAATTCACAAAATTGAAAAGTTTAGGATTGAATTAGTTGTCATGTAATGAATTTATGATTTTCTGCACAATTTTTCCGTAAAACTTAGTCAGTAGGGTTTATCGTGGGTGCTTATCAAAATAATAGCTCTCCAAGAATTCTTTGGCTTGGACAAGATTACGTCTAGGTGCATTGCATCTAAAACACAACTTTCTAATGTAGTGAAAAGCAAAAGGTTGAACCCAAGTGTCATGATACCCACTTACCCCAACTTTACATTCCTCTCCTTTAACATCTCTAGGAGTTTAGATTCAACTTGGACGTGCCCCTTCATTGTACTCAAACCACGACCTCCCGGTACATCCTCTCTTGCTGCCCCGAACGACGGCGTTGTGGCGGCGATTCTCGGTCGATCACGGTGGGAGATAGACACTGATAAAATTGCGGGATGTGTTTTAATCGTACAAAACGAGAGCTGCTTTCAAGCTATTTCGATTCATAGCTCTCTCTCTCTCTACTCGAACCGGGTTCGATGGATTTGTAGGCTATTCATTGTTTATTTCACATACAAGAAGCGAACAAGGGAGAAGTAATCATTCTCGTGACCCTTCTACGCACCAATTGGGCTGTAATAAACTACGTACTTTCCGATCATCCATACTTTATCGAAATGTGGATAAGTTACTTTACCGAAGATGTGATGGACTACTAATGAATTGGAAGGCAAGTACCTGACAGGGATTTCCTCTTGAATCGGCAATTTACATTTCATTTCGTGGGGTATCAATAAAGTCGAGTAGAACACCCCACCACAAACACAGAACTTACTTTTGAAAAAAATGGAGGGCACGGCCACTAATGTTAGGAAACAGCGACGGCGCACTAAGATGAACAGGGTCTCTACCGGAGGATGCTCTTTTGCTCGTACCCAAATAAGGTTCTTCTATGGAGGACCAACGAGAGGTATTGGAAGTTCATTTTACTTTTGCTTATGTAAGTTTGGTGAGACACCTACGATAAGTTAATATGGTATCGGAACAAGCGTTCAAATTTTTCAAGCCTCGGTTTGCCTCCTCCGTTATATGTTTTCATGCTTTAGTCTTCAGGGTAAAAGTCCGATTATAGTGTGGAGGGGAATGCTAATGTATTCAAATATTTTCAAGCCTCTATTTGCCTCCCTTTTGTTTTTCCCCCCAAGTATCATGATTTGATCAATTTTGACAATTCTTTTTCTAGAGAAAAAATTATCAAAAAAGTCTTGAACCTATTGTGATCGTGCTAATTCATTGATAATTTTTTTTGGCTAATTCAGTCACAAGTCTTTTGCATCTGTGCTAACTCAGCACATTCGATCGACTTTTGCCGGCCGACTCCGACGCGGCAATTTTTAATAGTATTTTAATATTTTGTTCAACTTTTTATTTATTTTTTATTTTTCTTTCTCCTTCTTCCTTGAGCTAGTTGCCGAATGGAGGAAGAAGGAGAAAAAAAAAGGAAAGAAATGAAAAAGAGAGAGGAAAAAATAGAATAAGAATTAACAAAAATTTGAGAAATATTTAAATATCATTAAAAATTGTCATGTTGACCAGCAAAAATTGGGCGAATGGACTGAATTGGCATAAATACAAAATGATTGAGACTGAATTGACAAAAAAAAAGTTTAAGATTGAATTGGGACAATTATCATAATTTTTCTTTGATAAATTTTTTCTTTTTCTTGGTGTCATGAGCACTATCAACATTGAATTCTTTTCCCTCCAATCTGCGCTGGACCGACGTCCAATTTATATAATTGATCATCTAAAAAACCAATGAAACGCAAGAAGCAGCGCCATCCATTACCGAATCTCTCTCTCTCCTATTCGATATACGGCCACAACTTGTTCCCCCACCATGTTCACTCTCACCTCTCACGGCATATATACGAACTTGTATAATCCATTGAAGAATAAATCACCTACTCCTAAACCAACGAACTAAGCAGAGAAATTTTCTTACAAATTTCACCATTTTGGCATGTCCTAGATTTGTTGCAATCTGATAACATGTAGGCCTCTCTCATCATTAGCGCCACAAAATCACTTGCTTCCGTCCGATCGTCCAGTCCGGTCGACGACTTCTCTGAGCACCATCAACATCCTCTCCGATGGTTCTTGCTCCGTCGACTCCGGTGACTCAGGATCCCGTGGGGGCACCGGAAGTCGCGGCCTCAAGAGACGGAGAGACTCAGCTCTCCAAGTTCTCCCAAACACTTCAACACCACCAACAGCAGCAGCAAGCAAGAGTGGCTTCTTCAGGCAATGGAGAAGCCGACACAGTCGACCGCGAGAGGACCGCTGGCCATGCGGAGAGGTCCCGGTGGCTCACAACGGGCCCAGAGCCGCCGAGCGCATGGCGTGAGGTCGCGGATTATCTTAGAGGGTTCGGTTTGCCCAGTGGGCGCGAGCTGTCTTCGCTGAACAAGAAGCCAGCGGCCCAACATGTGGCTTGTGTTCTCAAGGCGATGTTTCCCGTCCTTCAATGGTGCAGGAGCTATAAACTTACACAGTTCAAGAATGATCTGATGTCTGGTCTTACTCTTGCCAGCCTCTGCATCCCGCAGGTGAATTTGCAAATAGGCCACGATGAAAACCGCTCTTTCATTGCTGAGAGTTCGTGTTAATGTATCCCTACATGCCTTTAGATTTATTCGTCCTAAGACAAGTGTCGACTGATGTGAACGTTCATGTTTCTTTTGTATGCAGAGCATTGGGTATGCTACATTAGCCAAGCTTGATCCTCAGTATGGCCTCTGTAAGTTATGAAACCGAAACTAGTTTCATACGAGACATTTTCCTAGCTTGGGCTTTGTCCGAGTGCATAATACACACTGACCAAGCAAAAGGGTGCGTCTCCGCGTGCTTGAATTACTGATTTTCGGTGTTTTGTCGGTGTCAGATACTAGTGTTGTTCCTCCTCTTATATATGCTGTGATGGGGACATCGAAGGAGCTTGCCATTGGACCCGTCGCTGTGGTTTCGATGCTGATTTCATCAATGGTTTCGATAATAGTCGATCCTGGAGCTGAACCGGCTCTCTACAGGGACCTTGTTTTCACTGCGACCTTCTTTGCCGGTGTCTTTCAAGCTGTTGCAGGACTCCTAAGGTGGTTCTCATTACTTTTGCCTATGGTGGCTAATAAGACGTGGTCGTATCTTTTTTCCTTACTAACCTATTCGATGTTGAAGGCTCGGATTTCTGGTGGATTTCCTCTCGCACGCGGCTCTTGTCGGCTTCATGGCAGGCGCGGCCGTTATTATTGGTTTCCAGCAACTGAAAGGACTTCTTGGAATCGCTCATTTCACGAACCATACCGACATTGTCTCGGTCATGCAATCTGTCTGGAGATCATTTCATCATGACTCTGTAATCAGTCTTCGCTGAATATATAATTCATTTATATAATCTTAGGAAACACATGAGAGAGAAGTAAATTGATGATAGGATAAGTAATAGTTTGTTCGTTCTTACGTTGCAGTGGAATCCTTATAATTTCCTTCTTGGGAGTGCATTCTTGAGCTTCATCCTCATTACCAGATTCCTTGTAAGTGAAGAGCAAAATAAGAATTCGGTCACCTTTGTCTGTCCTCACCATTAGACGTTCTATCCGACTTGAAGCTCTCATCGTACTAGCCAAATTTTTGCAGGGAAGAAGAAACAAGAAGTTCTTCTTCTTGGCAGCCATTTCGCCTCTGATCTCCGTGATTTTGGCGACGGTCCTCGTGTTTGTCACGAGAGCAGACGAGCACGGAGTCAAAATCATCAAGCACATCAAAGGAGGCCTGAACCCGATCTCGGCTCAGCAATTGCAATTCAGCAGCCCGTACATCGGCGAAGTCGCTAGAGTCGGCTTTATCATTGGTGCCGTCGCGCTTACTGTGGGTATCCAATAACGGACTAACCCCTGAAATTAATAGTGGAGGAATATTTTCAATACTTGCTTACACCAAGTCTGCGTTGTATGAAACTTAGGAAGCGATGGCGGTTGGTCGCTCTTTCGCTGCGATAAAAGGTTATCATCTCGACGGAAACAAGGAAATGGTCGCCATGGGATTCACCAACATAATCGGCTCAATCACTTCTTGCTATACAGCTACCGGTAAGCCCTCTCTCAGAGCTACATGTTCGGGAATGGACTAACCAAAACGGTCTCAAGAAAGGTTTTCGCAAACGTTCATGACCCATTTAGGATGTGTTGCGTTGTTCCTAGGTTCTTTCTCGCGCACTGCGGTGAACTTCAGTGCCGGCTGTGAGACTCCGGTGTCGAATATCGTGATGGCCATCACGGTGCTGATGGCATTGGAACTGTTCACGAGACTTCTCTACTATACTCCTACTGCGATCCTTGCATCCATCATTCTTGCGGCTCTTCCGGGACTCATCGATCTCCACGAAGCTAATCATATCTGGAAAGTCGATAAGATGGACTTCCTTGCTTGCATCGGCGCATTCGTGGGCGTCCTGTTTGTATCCGTTGAGATTGGTCTACTAGTCGCGGTATCACTTAACATCCTATACGATTGATTTAGTCGCCTATTACCTCATATATCTTAAGAAGTTCTTGTTCTAGAATGCTTGATATGAATATGAAAGTCACGGCATAAATTACATTCCCTAGATATCGTCCCCGTTGTCTGTCTTTCATGAATCGTTCATCACAACCTTGTTCTGACGGCCAAAGTGCGTACTACAGGTGACGGTGTCTTTTCTGAAGATCATACTCATTTCGATACAACCGGGGATCGAAAGGCTCGGACGCCTTCCGGGAACCGACACATTCTGCAATGTAGACCAATACCCCATGGCGATTACGATCCCGGGCGTGATGGTCGTCCGCGTCAAGTCTTCCTTGCTTTGTTTTGCCAACTCCAATTTCATCAAGGAAAGGTACTTCTATAGGATCTTATCATTACATCAAAAATTGAATTCGGGACAAAAACTTCTGATCATATGATTTATGTTGCGCATGTCTCTAATAACCACCTAATATCCGTATCTTCGTTTCACTCGACGCAAAGGATTATGCAATGGATTGGTAGAGAAGATGAAGGGGAGCGCAGGATTGATTACTTCCAAACCACTCAACTAATCATCCTTGATTTGTCTAGTAAGTTCTTGGTAAACATATACGTTCTTGTGTAGACGCACTGGTAACTTTGTACTTAACAAAATACCTTCTCTCTATAATGTCAGATCTGATGAGCATTGACACATCTGGGATTGCTTCTCTGGAGGAATTGCACAAGAATCTGGTTTCCCTTGGAGTTGAGGTAATTAAAAACGAAGTTGTGTATATCATTCCTCTTTTCCTGTTGGTACGATAAATTAAATATTAAATCATACATTCATTTAACGGTATAAACTTTCAAAAACATCGACAATGGTCTCAAAAAAATCTCACATGACATCAGAGCAGGAGTTCTCGAATTTAAATTTTCCAGACCCCGTTTGCCTCCTCAATTAAATATTTTCACTCTTAATACTAGGCAAAATAACAATTCAGTACTTCATGTAATCTAAAACTTCTTTTGCATCTTGCCGCAGATGGCCATTGTGAACCCTAAATGGCAAGTTACTCACAAGCTCAGGCTGACCAATTTGATGAGCAAAATTGGAGGGAAGGTCTTCTTGACCATTAAGGATGCAATCGATGCATGCCCAAATGCTAAACTTGCTTCCATTTAAGAGATGCTACGAGCATATGCTTGCTTGCCTACGTCTCCTCAATTTGTACTTTTCCTTCTAGAATTATATAAATATGTGTGAAATTCCAATAAAAAGGAGACTATCATGTAAAACACTATGTTGTTCTGAGCAAGCATGATGTTATGTCCCAAGATTGAGATCTTCTGCCGATGTAATGTACGAATATTTTGTGAAGAAAAAAATGTACGAATATTTTATGTGTGCTTTTTGCTAATATTCTTCTAAATATAAATATTTAGGATGATTTATACTAGTGGTTAGAGAGGGATTGCGGGCCCTCGCCCAGTGGCTGGCGGAGGTCGCCGAACCTCGGTCCGTCTTAACAATTCAAAGAAAAAGTAAAGAAAAAATAAGATAGAAAAAATTAATTTAAACTTTTAAAAATAAAAAAATCAACGCCAGCGTTGACAGTGTCAAGTAGGACGACTAGTGGACGATCGGTATCTGTGTCATCGATTTTTAGTTAAAATAGGCCGGATGGACTCAACTAGCAAACTTTGAAAAGGTTTAGAGCTTAATTAAAAAATATATTTTAAGACCGAATTGACACAATTACAATAAGTATAGGCTTTTTTGGTAATTTTTTATTCTCGCAAACATTTATTAAGCTTCAGTTTGTTTCGAGAAAAATAAACGATTTGAAAAATATTTTCCTATAAATGACCATTCGTATCGTTTGAAATAATTAGTCTATAAAAAATATTTTCATTAGCAATAAAAAGTTATGTCTAAATATTTTTGTTAACGATAAAATTACATGTCTATCCATTTTTATAAGCAACATAAATAATTATTTGTAAGAGAATGCATTATAATTAATTTATTTTTCGTGAAATGTAGACGGAATGCCACGAAAAAAGCAAATTCTGGCGAAGCGAAATGTTTTTTTGGGACGTGGCTTGTCTAATGCCAACTTCCATGGATCTGTTCTCATGCTGACACTTTGAGAATGTCTAACTTTTCTTGACATGACCCCTCTTTTGAAAGTGCTCTCGACAAGACTCGAATTGTCTCATATTGCTCTTTTAAGAGGCACTTACACCTCCAGACATTTTTAGTGTGTAACATTGTACCCCCATGATTCAATCTGTATTATCTACCGCGAGCTGCACTATACTTTCTAGAATAACGTAATTTGCACCATAGTGCTAGGTCTCAATAAAGCAAGCACATAGTGGAACATCAAAGTACCAAAAAAAAATTGAATGAAACGTATGGTGGGGATGATGCAATACAAAACCTACCAACCGCTGAAGCTCAATCTTAAAAGCTACGACAAGCTCGTAATCCTTTCATTCCAACGAAAGCAACCCGTTCTTTTCAATTCCATCGATTTAGTATCCAAAAGCGACAAGTGGTGTATCTTGTAATCGTGGAATGTTGATTCTTGATCACACACTATCATAGAGAAAAGTACTATAAAAAATCATATATATATATATATATATATGTGTGTGTGTGTGTGTTTTCTTTTTCTTTCGCTTGTCGACCTTCCAACCCTCGGCAAAGGGCAAGGCAAAAGCAAGCACCGACGAGGTCCATCTCGCCAGATTTAGCAAGGCTTGACGAGGCTGCCCTAGCAACCCTCGCCAGATCTAGTGAGAAGTGCCTCGTTGGCCACTGACAAAAAGAAAATGAAAAGAAACAAGTAAAAAAGAGAGAAAAATCATAAAAATTCTTAGCCTTAGCAATTTATTTTGGCGAAATGGATTGAATTGTTATTATCATGACTTATGTGAAAATTATAACAAATCGTTAACACTTGATTTCAAATTAATCTTTTTTAGTTTATTTTTAGAAAATTCATAAAATTTTTTATAAAAAGATAAACAAAAATTCAAAATCAACTTTGATAGCCTTGGCCAAGCTTAAGGAACCATTTTTGACTAAAAAAATGATTTTTCATATTTTTCGCATTTTTTAGTATTTTTGAAAAATAAGAAAATACATGAAAAATAAAAAAAAGTAATATTTGAGGTTGCAAAAAAATAGAAAAATAGTAAATATTTTTATTTTTATTCTCTTTTCATTACTATCTCACAAAAATTCAAAATTCAAGTTCAATTTTGAGTGTTCCTATGTTACACATAGAGTTGAACTTGGTAAAAAATGTCATTTGAATTTTTCAATTTGTAATTTTTTGCATTTTAAGAGTCTTGACATTTAACTTGATTGTCTTGCATTGCAATTTAGTCCAATAGTTCACCAAAATTGCACAATTGTGCGAATTTGGAAAAATTGTATACTTTTTTTTCAATTTACTCCCTAGATTTGGAAAAAAATGAAATTATTTTTAATCCAGGGACTGCCATGCAAAGGTAAGACCTCTCCTATATGTTTTCGACTATTCTGAACCGATTGGTGGGGGATAATTTGATCTGATTTAGCCATTAGGGCTTTCAATTTGATAATTTGGATAGTCGGATCCTAGATCAAAATTGAGGTTTTTGATCAATTCATGATGAGATTTTCGGAAAAATGGCATTCCCAGATGGAATTCATCCCCATGATCCCAATTTGGTGATTTAATTTGACAAATTACAAAGAATTGCAAGTCAATTTCAAGAGACTGAGTCGACCGAATCTGCTGGATCAAATCGAGTTCTACTTAGCGACACGGTTCACACTGTTCATCATCTTCCCCAAAATTCACACTACTTTTGCAGATTTGAAGGCCGAATTTCAATCGAAAAGTTGAAGCACCAATCGGCCATAATCGGAGGAGCATGGGTAGGAGTTCTGATCCTCAAAGTCACACGCTTCGATCGAGACCAGCAGCGTAGCCAACGGTCGTCAGAGCACGACATAATTAACAGGTCAATGCTGCGGTGGCTTAAGGAAGTCAACCTTCACAGAACACCCAAATTGGACGTTCAAATCGCGCATGTCAAAAGGCCATTCAAACTTGACGGAATCCTAGGCCGTCTCCGACACCGTCTATACCAAATTGGCACGGGTGGAAGACATGTGTGAGCTAAGTCGACATTCCCCTGATCGACGCCAAAATGAAAATTGAAATATTGCCTTCTAAGGCATTCTAGAAGGAGAAGGTTGATCATTTGGTTCTCATAGACGAACAGAATAGAGAGAGAATGAGAAAATGTAGAGAGAGAGAGAGAGAGAGAGAGAGAGAGAGTCCCGCGATCTCCATTGTCGCGAATTCGAGCTCTGACTGTGAGGAGCTCGTTGGAACCATTGAGGCCAAACCGAACTTTGCGATCACTTTCGGAAACTCGTCTAGGTGTTTAGGATCGTTGCCAACCCTTCCGATCAATTCGACATCGTCGGAAAAGGTAGTTTTCTTCTTCGAACTTCACACTGTGCATCCACGGCAGATCTCGTCTCCGACCTTGTTCCTTGCAATTACAGTAGGCATTTTACTCCTCGAACTATTCTAAGCTTAGTCGCGATTTGTTTTTGTGTCAATTTTGCATAATACCTCGCATCTGAGCCTCCAAAATCCCTTTGCCATTACCGATCCTGTCGAAACTCCCCTATCTCAATCTAGCTTAAATCAGGTCAATCGGACTTGAAGGTAAGTATTCTGAACTTCATTTGAAGCTTATCTATGGAGGAATTAGCCTGATATAGCCTAATTTACATGATTGAGATGCCATGGCCGTACTCGGCATTTTGCTTGTAGCTTGCAATCCTGTGGATAATTAGGTCCATAGTTTAGATATGTTAATCGAGATGAGAAGACGAGTTGAATGGCGCCGGCCGCACCCAATTCCATCGAGCTTTTACCGTTGGATCTTACTCGGAGCTTCTCAGCCGTCCATTGCAGAAGAGTCCTACTTAACGAAGACGACGATGACGTGGCGGTCCATGGGTCAACAAGCTGTTGTGGAGCTAATATGGCATGCCACATGGCAGCCACGTCAGCTAGGTCGTTAGGACTGAATATTATTCTGTTAGATGATCCAACGGCTTAGGTTTGGCCACGTGTTGACCTAGTAGCCGCCGGATCAAATTCGAATATTCTGTTAATGAAAACTGAATTTTTTAAAATAAAAGAAATAAATAGTTCGATCGGATGGTCGAGAATTAATTGAGTCGTTCGATCCTGGTTTAGTCGTTCTCTGATCCGGGTAGTAGGTCTAGTCGAGCAATCCTATGGCTATGGAGTAGTCTCGTGGTTCAACAGGAACCTTAAGATTAGATCGAGAATAAAGAAAATAAAAAACAGCAAATGCGTCGTTTTGAGGTGATGATTCGTGCGAGCCCAAGTCTAGGCCGGGCGCCCGGTCCACGTGGAATGGGCCGACCCGGTCAGAATAATCATTTTTTAATAAAAAGGAAAATATAAATAAAAACATTTTCAAAATTAAAAATGGTTTAAAAAGTTCTAAAAAATTATAAAAAAAATTGTTAGAAAATCCTAGAAAAATCCAAGAAAAAAAATCAGGAAAGCTTGTAGAAAATTCCTAGACATTCTAGAAATTTCAAAAAAAATTGAGAAATGGCCACAGACAATTGGTCAATGATATTTTTGGGATTTCTCATCCATTCTACCCACGAATGACCATCCTACCCTTTAGGGGTAAGTTGTCTCTACTATATGTCGGAAGTCTTTGAAAATGCCAAAATTGGGATTTGGGTAAGGTTAGGTGACTAATCCTTATGTTTGGATTTTTGAGTCACAACTCGTTACTTTTAGAAAAAAATGACGATTTTACCCCTTAAAGAGTAAATCGCCTTCTAAAATTTCAGAAAATTCAATAAATTGCTAAAAAAATAAAAAATGGGCCAGTTGGGTTGCCAATCCTATTTTCGATACTCTTTGACTCCAGATTTCTTCTGAAATGATGATTTTACTCTTTTTGGCAAATTTTTCTCAAATTTCTTCAAAATTATGATTTTGCCCTTCATGGGCGAATCATGTCTAAATCATTCTTGAGCCTTGATTGATATTTCTCTAGGCCAATATGGCCTTATTAAGGATGTCATGCTATATTCATGTGTTTTGTCCGCATGTCTTAAATTCTTGATTTGCGCAACATTCTTTTAATTGATTGTGAGTGCTAGGGTAGTTAGTCCTATCTACATGAACTCCTAGATTTAGAGTTCGTACTCGACTCATTTGCATGAAATCTTAGGTTAGATAATTCACTCAACTTAGGTACCGAAAGGGCTCTAACTTTGATAGTTGGCGTAACTAAGTGCCCGATCCCATTTCTACAGTTCTCGCATATTTGAATAGAAGCTCCCGACTATTTGATAGGGTTTCCAATCGTACGTTTCACGAAACGATCGATGGCAACTCCTTGACTTGTACACGTATCACATGTCACTAGATCACACTGAAGGTCGACCTCGTATAACTCAGTTGCGACTTGGATAATGGGCCTTGGGAGAAGCTCGCATCCAACCAGACTGAACGACCCGTTAACCCTTGATGCCAAAAAATGAGCGAAGGGTCGCGACACAAATCAAATCAGAAAACACACATATTTATATACTTAACCTAAAGACTCTTTTTTTTTCTCTCTACTTCTTAACCTACCAAATTGATAAAAATAACTTTCATACTCTTTTAGGCCCTAACCTTGGCCCAAGCACATAGAGAATTCAAGACATAGTTAACAAATATCCACCTTGGCTTGAATTTCTCAAATAGACAAAAGCAAAAAACAATATTCTCCTCCCACCAGAGCAAAACTCAGCTGCACCTAAATACTTCATTTCAAATTCAACACTCAACTTTGCTTTCAAATTCTATATATCATGTTTATTTTTTGCTGCAATCAACATTTAGTAATTGACAAATGAAAGAGCCATATTGAATTAGCATAGATATGCGCGACTATCAAATTTGCTCCTACAGTGGTCAAGTTGCCCCATAAACTAATCAAACCTTTTTTGCCACTGTATTTCAAGCCATATATAAAATTTTTAAATAGATAAAAATGTTCTCTAACCTCTTGATCTTCTTGATAGCATGTTTCTCAATCAATGTTATTCATCACTTAAATGTAACAAAAGCACAATTCTTCTGCTTTAGAAAACAAAACCCAATTCTTCCTCGAAAAGTCATCAAGAAACTTGAATAGATACCTTGAACCAAAGCCTTTCGAAAGAGCTTTCGTAGGCCCCCAAAAATCAGAATTAAAGTTATCCGAAGTGTCCTTTTTTGAGTGAATTCTTGTTTTGAAACTGACCATTTTCTATTTCTCAAAAACACAATTTTCACAGAAATTCAATTTTCCAGTTTTCTGATCACACAAAAGATCTCTTCCTTAGCAAATCTGTCCCTCTAATTCTCATATGGCCTAATCTCATATTCCGTAATTTAGTGTTGTCTGATTCTTTCATAGCGAATGAGACTGCATTTGAATCACTAACTATAGCGTCTTGTAGCTAATACAAAGTGCTAGTCTTTAGTCCTTTCATCAACAGAAGTGAACCTCATATAATCATCATAACTTCACCTTTAGCTATAAACATACCATTGTTAGCATCAAGTGTACCAAAAGAGATGAGGTTCTTCTTCGAATCAAGAACGTGTCTCACATTTTATAAGGTTCTAATCTTGCCGTAGTGCATCTTAATGGTGACAGTCTCAACCCTAACTGCTCTGCATTTAGCATTGTTTCCCATTAAAATAAAACCACAATTATATTTCTTGTACGTGGAGAACCAATCACGATGAGGACACATGAGGTACAAACATCCTAAATAAAAAATCCAACTTATTTTTATCATCTGGAACCAACAACCAGCCTTCATTTTCTTCTTCAGCAACACCAAATTGAGCGGGATTTTCGTTTCCTTGATTTTGTTTGTTTTGATAGTTCAGATTTTTCTGCCGATTTGCATACTCTTGATCTTGCTGATTCAGATTATATTCTCTTAATCACTTCGCCTTCAATTTCAAATAAAGGTGGTATTCTCCAAGTGCTCTCAGGATAGGGAGACGCTTTTTAACAAAACCCTCTCTATATTATGTAAGCTCGCTTAGTCCGTTGTTTCGGAAATCGAAATACAATAATTTTCTGACTTTTTTACATTCCTCTTTCAACGAATTTATAAGTGGAAAAAAGGCCGGAGGGAGATAAATAAACTAATAAAAACTAATCTAATCATTCCTAAAAATATTGTGTATATGAAAATTTAGTTATTCCCTTTTCAATTTTATCAATTTACCTCTAACCATTACGCGAAATCTCAATACAGTCCTTATAAAGAAATTGAAGGCACCAAAATGGAATAAACCAGATCATGATCCTTCACGGCTTGATTGTTTTCAAGATATAATTCATTTGCACTACAACTTAATTAACCTTTTGGCAAAAAAAGGCCAAAAAAGAAAAAAAAAGGAACAATAACTGAACTATAGGGCGATGTGGTCATCATTCTTTATTACTGAATTTTCATCCTGGTAACAAGAATATTCTGAGTAATAACATGCTAAAATGTCGTTGGCAATATTTTGAAAGTCATATTGTAATTATGTTCTCGAATGCCGTGGCCTTTCGATACGAGGCCCAGCTCCCCCTGAGCTTGTTCATACAAGGCGAAACCCTAGCAACTACGATACTGAAAAGTCAATTATTCAAGTGGTAACAATTTCGACAAAAAAAAAAGTGGTAACAACTAATGCCCAGATTGTACAATAATGAAGAGAGATTCCATCTGTGCAAAAAAAGAAAAAGAAAAAGAAAAATTATGGCAGATTTATGTTTGAGTTAATACTTCAAAAAATTCCAAATTGATATAACTATGGCAATTTGTCCAAAACTATCTTTTTCTATCACAAAAAACCCTAAAATGATATACATGTGATAATTTTTTTCAATTTTTTTTTGGTATGGCAAACCACAAAATGATGCATCTATGACAAATTTATCCCAAAGTATTTTTTTAAACACCAAAAATCATAAACTTGTATACTTGTGACAAACTTTTTCCCAAACTAATGTTTGACCACCAACAACCTCAAATTGGTATGCACGTGACAAATTTACCCCTATGTTAATTTTCATTAAATAGGGTTTAATACCACGAAAATTTTCAAATTGACACACAAATTGATACACCAATCAACTGTAATTATCATCCAACTCAACAATTTGACAGTGCAATTTAATGAAAGCTAACAGAGGATAATTTTTTTGTAGACGATTTTCGGTGGTTAAAAAATTAGTTTAAAGGTAAATTGATTACAAGTATACCAGTTTGGGGTTTTTGATGATGAAAAAAATAATTTGTGGTAAATTTGTTACAAATGTACCAATTTGTGATTTTTGGCGGCAAAAAAATAGTCTCGTGTAGATTTTTCATAGAGGTACCGAATTGAGATATTTTGTGATATTAACCCTTTAAGTTTTGAGCACTAAGTACATGAGCGTGTGAAATTTTAAACTATATGTCCTAGGGGTGTGCAACCAGATCGGGTTTACCTGGAATCCGGATTGGCCCACTCGAAAAATAGGGTTGGAAATCAGTTTTTGGTCAAATCAGTCCAGATACCGGTTCCAATTTTTGGAAATCGGTTGACATTCGGTGGCTTTCCATTTTCTTGCCACCAGCATCGCTTCTTGGGTTTCAATTTGTTGGGAAGCTAGAGCTCCGCAAAGAATGGCTTGGCCTACTAAACAGGTTACGCCTGACACACGGGATGCCTTAATGTCGCCGGAGCTATCTTCTGCCGCTGCCGCACCGGATTTTCCAGTGAGGTGGCCGAACTTGGCAAGGATTGCATAGGCAACACTATGAAACCTTGCCCTTGATAGCATGCAGAACAGTTGCCGAGAGTCTTTGCAATCGGATAGTCCTTTCATGAACAAAAACTCCATGCTTCACTGAAGTGTAAGACTAAGAAAGACTATGCTTGATTAAACACCGTGAGACGAAAGACACAATTTTTTTTATCCTATAAGCAATATTTTTTTATAAAAGCTGCCAGTCTGACAGTCTGACAGTAATATCCGTTATCTTTTACCATACGATCTCTCAATCAACGAGTGCTTCGTGCAAAATACGCGAAAATGGTGTGTGAATCTTCCATTAAGATTGTACTGTTCTTGACGGTACTATCGAGGGAGCATTTACTTTTTTTATTCTACATCAAATTTGTGTGGTTTTTACAAATTAATGTACTGCATTTTGTACCTTTACCAAAAA
Organism: Rhodomyrtus tomentosa; assembly: GCA_028455895.1. Lineage (NCBI taxonomy): Eukaryota > Viridiplantae > Streptophyta > Magnoliopsida > Myrtales > Myrtaceae > Rhodomyrtus > Rhodomyrtus tomentosa. The sequence continues at coordinate 46,875,097 of JAPCWY010000005.1, forward strand.
GCAGATGGAAAATCGATAATTGCTTTAGAACTGCAAATGATTATCATGAAGGCTTCAAGATAGCTTGCAAGCGACATCAAAATTTATTTCTCTTAGCTAAGGTAAAGCAACTTGATTGAGTCATATATAATTTTATTTATACATAATTGTACCTTTTTCCTTTCGATTACGATGATCTTCAAAATATCCGTATTGCCAAAAAATACTATCTAGATGCGCCAAATTATCTTCAAAACATTCCTCTGGAAATAAAATACTGAATATAATTCCTAGCATGCCAAAAACATAGCTGCGACGTCCAACTCAAATCACTGGCGAGTCCTTTGTGAGAGGCCACTGGAGCGTGTTGACCATGCATGCAGCGATTAGGATGGGAGTTAGGGCATGGACGATGATCTGCATTGTAAAATCGCCTAGCTTGATAGGCTTGACGGTCCGACTCAGGTTGTAATATTAGCCTAAAAGAGCCCAGTTTTCTTCTCTAAGCCCAGCCCAAACCCAACATCTTCTTTTCTTCTTTAACAACAAACCTACAGTAGAAAAATAAAAGAAGAAGAAGAGAGGGCAGAAGGAGAGTCAGCAGAAAAGAGAAAAAAGAAGAAGAAGAAGAAGAAGAAGAAGAAGAAGAAAGAAGGGAAAAAAGGGGTCCTCGTGTTGCCTCGCCAAGAAATTCCCGTATCATTTAACAGCAACCGGTACATATTTGCTCCCCTCTTTCATCCAATCGAAGTGATTTTCGGAGTTAGGGCTCAATTTTGAGTTTTGGTGAAATATAAGTCGTCGGGTTTGATTTCTTGATCTTTTAAACTGGATTTTTGCATAAAAATGAAACTTTATGGTGTTATGAAGCAGTAGGATTCGACGGATCTTTTGTTTGCCCGGAATAAGATTTTCAAATCTGGTGCGTACGATGAATAGTACGTGATCAGAACTGATTTTGCCCTTTTTGCCAATTTTCGAATAGATTTTGGACAAGCCGTGTTGGGGGTTTTTATTGTACGCTAAAAGAGCTTTCTCTGGACTATAAGATCGTTTAAATCAAAGTTCAGATAAGGAAGTTATGGCCCGTTGAAGCTTATCACGCCAGTAGCACATAACAGAAAACTTGCGTTTTTGCTATGATCAAGTGTTTTGTTGGTGCGTAGGTGTCGTCTTAGTGACAAATAAGCCTTTTTCAGTTGAGTCGTGTTCTAAGGTATCTTATTTATCAGTTTTTGATATCGTTTTCGTACTTTTGGTAGGTGTTCGGACGTATCGTTCTGAGTAATCCTTCTAGTTTGCTTTTGATGTTATTAGGTGAGTGATATTATTTCTTCTTTGTGTTGAAAAAGTTCATATTTTGAAAGAGATATACTATATGTGTTATGAATTGAGAAAAAATAGCATATTTATTGCATAAAACAGGATCGAACCTTTACTATTGTTTTTATCTATTTATTATGATTTGAGCTGTTGGTTTTGGGTTGACTGTGATATATTTTGGTTATGAGGAGGATGTTGTGGTTGGATTTTGTGATGCTCAAGATAGTTGTGAACGCAGTTGAGGGGTTTGTGGGTATGCGCATACTAGTTAGGATATCCTTGTGAGTCGAGCCACCGGTATTGTAGGTGGAGACCTTATCAAGGGGGGAATCTTGGTCGCCTTTTATCACATGCGTTATACGTGATCATGGTTAGACTCTTGAGCATGATATTGGTCAGTGGATAGACCACCGACATGTGTTTCTGATGAGAGTAGTCAATGGAAAGACCATTGGCTTGTGTTTTGACGAGATTGATCAATGAATTGGACCATTGATATTTTCGCTTGAGTTTGTGGTTTGAAACAAGTATTTTTGCTAAGAACATATTATGTTAAGGTGTTATATAACTCGTTTTGCCTATAAAGATCTGTTTTGTTTCGACTTTGACTTAAACGAGTTATATTTTGTTATTGAAATATGCCCAGTGATTGTTCGATCCACTTAGAAGAAATGTATTATTCACTGAATTGTGTTAGCTCATCCTTTCCATTTTCCTTATCTTTCAGGTTCAGCGAGGCGCCAGTAGGACCTGAGCGTAGCGCTAGCTAAAGGATTTTTGGGTAGGGGACACTTATTATTAAGTAGAAAGAGTCGTGTTGAGCTTTTTAGATAGCTCTTTTGTTAGTTAAGCTTTTAGATCTTTTTGTTGTTATAGAAAGCTCTAATGGTGTACCAAGAGACCTTTTTATTATATATATAGATGTACACATTTGTTAGCAGGCAGAGTTTAGTTTTGTGAAGCTTGCGTCCTTTTGAGAAAGGACGGTCGTGTCATGCCTTGAATTGGATTTGGGGTGTGACATTTATTGGTATCAGAGCTTAGGCTATGATCTCTATGGGTAGATATGGGGCGTTGTGAGATAGTGTGATAGATTTTAATGCGTTAGCCTAAGAGATACTAAGATGTAGTTGGTTTCATTTTTGGATTTAGGTAACCATAAGTTCATATCCAAAGTTGCTTGTCACTTATTGCAAAAGGAGTAAGACCAAGAGAGCTATCACCTTTGATTCCATGGATGTTCCTCGAAGTTCTAGGGGCAAGCCTTCGAGAGGAGAAGTAGATGCAAGGGCAAAATCTTTGGAATCAAGAGAAGAGAACCAGCAACAAGGTACCCAAGACAATGTAGCTGGAGCTGTTGAACCTAAGGGTGATAAAGGCTACACCTTCGCCTAGTTTAGGAAGGCAGAACCACCCACTTATGATGGGAAAACAGATCCTCTTGCGGCGGAACAATGGATTAAGATGATAGAAGGGATTTTCATAGTTGAAGAGGTTCCTGAAGAGAAAAAGGTCTATTTTGCTATGCAATATCTAGAAGGTGAAGCCGAATACTGGTAGGAGGGAATGAGGTCAGCCTTTGGAGACGAAGATACTATTATTTCTTGGAAGGATTTCAAGGAGACATTTAACGCCCAATTCTTCCCGCAATCTTTTCAAGCGCAGATGAAGCATGATTTTCTACACATATCACAAGGTGACTCAACTGTTATGGAGTATGGAGGCTGCTTCAATCAAATGAGTAGATTTGTGGGACGCTTGGTAGCCAATGAAGGGGAGAAGGTTGAGCACTTCATGAGGGGACTCCGGCCCGAGATTCATTTTACACTCGTTTCTCTTTCATTGCCTACTTACAAGGATGTGCTAGAACGGACAATCAAGATTGAACGAGAGCTTTCTATTAGCGGTACACAGGGCGCTTCATTGCATAAGAGGCTAAAGTTCACCCCTTTTCGAAAAATCAAGCAAGTGGCAGCACCAGGCAAAGAACCATCAGTAATCGTGGAAAGGAAAAGAGTTAGGTTATTCAGGGGACTTGCGCTACATGTGGGAAATATCATGGAGGCCTTTGTTACCGCAAGACAGGAGCGTGCTTTATTTGTGGAAAAACAAGACACATGGCACGTGATTGTTCCACTCAGAGGAGTACACCTATAAATAGCAGGGTATGTTTTGTTTGTGGCTAGCCTGGACATATAGCAAGTACTTGTTCTATGAGGAAGACATGCTCTTCAATTGGTAGGCCTCAAGATAGTCAGCAAAAGCAGAAGATGATAGGAAAATTTTTTGCTATGACAGAAGATGATACCGCAGCTTCTAACATCGTTGTTGTAGGTATTATTTTACTTGTCTCGCAGTGTGCTTATGCATTATTCGACTCTGGTGCTACGCATTCATTTTTTTCTACGGAATTTGTAAAGAAACTTGATGTGCTGTCTGACCTTCTTGATTATAAATTACGAGTTGATACTCCTACCAGTGACATCTTGATTGCTAATTGTGTGCTCAAGAGGTGTAAGCTCCAAGTTAATAATGTGGAAATGCCTGGAGACTTGATGTTGTTAGATATACGAGATTTTGATATTATTCTTGGGTTGGATTGGCTATCAACATACCATGCTATTATTGATTGTTATTCAAAGAAAGTCGTCTTTCAACTTCCGAATCAACCCAAATTTTCTTTTTCGAGAAGTTGTAAAGGCACTTTTCCAAGACTAATTTCAGCTATGCAAGTGAGGAAGCTTCTAAGGAAGGGTTGCTGTGGTTATTTGACCTGCGTAAAAGACACCAGTAAGGAAGTTGCAAAGTTGGAAAATATTCCAATTGTTAGAGAATTCTCGGATGTGTTTCTTGATGACTTAACTGGTTTACCTTCGGATAGAGAGATTGAATTCTGCATTGAGCTGTTGCCTAGCTATTGCCTAGGACAACACCTATCTCTAAAGCACCTTATCGAATGGTACCTGTTGAATTGAAAGAGTTGAAGACGCGGCTACAGGAACTTTTAGATAAGGGCTTCATTAGACCCAATGTCTCACCTTGAGGAGTGCCCGTTCTTTTTGTGAAGAAGATGGATGGTAGCATGCGGCTTTGCATAGACTATAGAGAACTTAATAAGGTGACTATCAAGAATAAGTACCTTTTGCCTCGGATCGATGACTTATTTGATCAACTCCAAGGTACTCAGGTATTTTCAAAGATTGACCTCCGTTGTGGTTATCACCAGTTGAAGATAAAAGCATATGATGTGCCGAAGATTGCTTTAAGAACAAGGTATGGGCATTATGAGTTTCTTGTCATGCCCTTTGGACTAACGAATGCACCTACTGTTTTTATGGACTTAATGAACCAAGTATTCAGGTAGTATCTTGATAGATTCATTGTGGTGTTCATTGATGATATTTTGGTGTATTCAAAAAGTTTAGAGGAACACGAGCAACACTTGAGGTTGGTTTTGCAGACTTTGCGTGAGAAGAAGTTATATGCTAAATTCAGCAAGTGCGACTTCTAGCTTGATCATATAGAATTCTTGGGCCATGTCATTTCTAAGGATGGTATTTCTGTTGACCTGAAGAAAGTTGAAGCAGTCGTTCAGTGGAATCGTCATACCAATGTTACAGAAGTAAGAAGTTTTCTTCGGTTAGTAGATATATTACAGGCGATTTGTGGGGGGGGGGGGAGGGGGGTTCTCCAAAATTGCTAGTCCACTTACTCGTCTGACTTAGAAAGGTGTTAAGTTCGTATGGTCAGATCGGTGTGAGCACAGTTTTCATGAATTAAAGAGGCGGTTGGTGACAGCTCCCATATTAACCTTGTCTTCAGGAACTGGTGGTTTCACTTTTTTTTGTGATGCGTCCAAGGAAGGTCTAGGTTGTGTTCTTATGCAGGATGGTAAGGTTGTGGCTTATGCCTCGAGAAAGTTGAAAGCACATGAGAAGAATTATCCTACTCATGATCTGAAATTAGCAACGGTTGTCTTTGCTTTGAAGATATGGCGACACTACTTGTATGTGAGAAATGTGAAGTTTTTAATGACCATAAAAGTTTGAAGTGTATTTTTACTAAAAAAGAATTGAATATGAGGCAGAGAAGATGCCTAGAACTCTCGAAGGATTATGACTTGTCTTTCAACTATCATCCAGGGAAGACGAATGTAGTAGCAGATACCTTGAGTCGTAAATCTTCTGGAAACATGGCAGTATTGTTTACTTCTCAGCAGCATGTCTCGAGGATATGATGAAACTAGAATTAGAGGTGTTGGTGCATCAGCTTGGTGCTCGGTTAGCTAATTTCCAAGTGCAGCCAACACTAATTAATAAAATAAAGGCTAAGAAGAACGATGATCCTCAGTTGAGGACGATTAGAGAAGGCGTAGAAGGTGAAGAACAACTAGATTTTAGTATCCATGTAGATGGATCACTGAGATTCCGTGGCCGATTATGTGTCCCCGATGATGTAGACTTGGAAAAGTAGATATTGCAGGAGGCTCACACTACTAGATACTCGATTCATCCAGGAATCACTAAGATGTACAGAGATCTGAAAGGAAATTTCTGGTGGATCAACATGAAGAAAGATATTGTGAAGTTTGTCGATGAATGCCTCGTTTGTCAACAAGTGAAGATTGAACATCAGAAACCAGGTGGACAGTTACATCCACTCGAGATACCTAAATGGAAATGGGAACATATCACCATGGACTTCATTGTCGGCTTGCCGAGGACGCCTAGTGGTAAGAACACCATATGGGTGATTGTCGATCGATTGACTAAGTCTGCACAATTCTTGTCATATCGATTTGGCCTTTCAATGGAAGACATAGCGAAATGGTATGTGAATGAGATAGTTAAGCTACGTGGGGTTCTAGTGAGTATTGTTTCTGATAGGGATCTCCGATTTGTGTCTAAATTTTGGAAGAGCTTACAAGGGGCATTGGTTACGAAACTTAACTTCAGTACGGCTTTTCATCTGCAAACAGATGGACAGTCAGAGAGAACGATCCAGACACTAGAAGATATGTTGAGATCATGCGTTGTTGACTTTAGAGGTTTGTGAGATGAACATCTACATCTAGCGGAGTTTTCTTATAATAACAGTTACCATTCCAGTATAAAGATGGCTCCTTTTGAAGCCTTATATGGTAAAAAATGCAGAAGTCCTATTTGTTGGGACGATGTTGGCGAGAAAAGACTAACTGGCCCCGAGTAAGTACTACAGCCAGAGGAGAAAGTCAGGCTAATTCGAGAGCATCTGAAAACTGCCAAAAGTCATCAGAAAAGTTATGTAAATCTCAAAAGGCATAATGTAGAGTTTGATGTGGGAGATCACGTATTCCTAAAGGTGTCACCTATGAAAGGTATTGTGAGATTTGACACTTGTGGAAAGTTGAGTCTAAGATATGTGGAACCATTCTTGATATTGGAGAAGATTGGCGAAGTCACCTATAAACTTGCTTTGCCGCCAGCTTTATCTGGAATGCATAATGTGTTTAATGTATCTTTTTTACGAAAATATGTGCCAAATCTTGATCATGTACTGGACTTCACTCCTTTGAGATTAAGAAAAATTTTGACTTACGAAGAGCAGCCTATTCGGATAGTTGATCGGAAAGAGCAAGTGTTATGACGACAAACTATTCCCTATGTTAAGATCCAGTGGCAGAACCACACCGAAAGAGAAGTTACGTGGGAATTAGAGGTTTGAGGCAAGAGAAAGTATCCTCACTTGTTCGAAAATTGAGGTAAGTTCAGTTATTCAAATTTCGAGGACGAAATACTTTTTAAGGAAGGTAGATTGTAATATTAGTCCAAAAGAGCCCATTTTTCTTCTCTAAGCCCAGCCCAACCCCAACATCTTCTTTTCTTCTTTAACAGCAAACCTATGGTAGAAAAATAAAAGAAGAAGAAGAGAGCGCAGAAGGACAGTCGACAGAAAAGAGAAAAAAAGAGAAGAAAGAAGAAGAAGAAGAAAAAAAAAAGAAGGGAAAAAAATGGTCCTTGTATTACCTCGCCAAGCCATTCCCGTATCATTTAACGGCGACCGGTACGTATTCGCGCCCCTCTTTCCTAGGATCGAAGTAATTTTCGGAGTTAGGGCTCAATTTTGGGTTTTGGTGAAATATAAGTCATCGGGTTTGATTTCTTGGTCTTTTAAATGGATTTTTACATAGAAATAAAACTTTAGGGTGTTATGAAACAGTAGAATTCGACAGATCTTGATTTGAAGTTACGGTTTCCCCGGAATAAGATTTTCAAATCTGGTGCGCGCGATAAACAGTACGCGACCAGAGCTGATTTTTTCCTTTTTGCCAATTGAGAATGGATTTTGGACAAGCTGTGTTGGGGTTCTTATTGTACGTTAAAAGTACTTTCTCTAGACTATAAGATCGTTTAAATCGAAACTCGGATGAGGAAGTTATGGCTCGTTAAAGCTTATCGCGCAAGTTGCACATAACGAAAAACTTGCGTTTTTGCTATGAGCAAGTGTTTTGTTGGTGCATAGGTGTCGTCTTAGTGGCAAATAGGCCTTTTTTAGTTGAGTCGTGTTCTAAGGTAGCTTATTACTCAATTTTTGATATTGTTTTCGTACTTTTGGTAGGTGTTCAGACGTATAGTTCCAAGTCATACTTCTAGTTTGCTTTTGACGTTATCAGGTGAGTGATAACATTTCTTCTTTGTGTTGAAAAAATGCATATTTTGAAAGAGATATACTATATGTGTTATGAATTGAGAAAAAATAGCATATTTGTTGCATAAAACATGATCGAACCTTTACTATTGTTTTTATCTATTTGTTATGATTTGAGCTGCTGGTTTTGGGTTGACTGTGATATATTTTGGTTATAAGGAGGGTGTTGTGGTTGGATTTTGTGATGCTCAAGATAGCTATGAATCCAGTTGAGGGGTTTGTGGGTATGCGCATACAAGTTAGAATATCCTTGTGGGCCGAGCCATCGGCATTGTAGGTGGAGACCTTGCCATGGGGAATCTTGGTCGCTTTTTGTCACGGGCGTTATACGTGACTATGGTTAGACTCTTGAGCATGAGATTGGTCAGTGAATAGACAACTGACATGTGTTTCTGATGAGATTAGTCAATGGATATACCATAGGCTTGTGTTTTGACGAGATTGAACAATGGATTGGCCCATTGATATTTTCACTTAAGTTTGTGGTTTGAAACAAATATTTTTGCTAAGAACCTATTATGTTAAGGTGTTATATAACTCGTTTTGATTATAAAGGTTTGTTTTGTTTCGACTTTGACTTAAACGAGTTATATTTTGTTATTGAAATATGCGTAGTGATTGTTCGATCCGTTTAGAATAAATGTATTACTCACTGAGTCGTGTTAACTCATCCCTTCCATTTCCCTTGTCTTTCAGGTTCAGCGAGGCCCCAGTAGGACCTGAGCGTAGCGCTAGCTAAAAGATTTTTGGGTAGGGGACACTTGTTATTAAATAGAAAGAGTTGTGTTGAGCTTTTCAGATAGATTTTTTGTTAGTTAAGTTTTTAGATCTTTTTGTTGTTATAGAAAGCTTTGATGGTGTACCAAGAGATCTTTTTATTTTATATATATATATATATATATATATATATGGATGTACACATTTGTTAGTAGGCTAAGTTTGATTTTGTGAAGGCTGCGTACTTTTGAGAAATAACGTCATTTGGGGTGTGACACAGGTCATAGTCGATCAAGAGGAGCGTTGCATTTCCAGTCTTGACCACTTCTTTCTTAGTCCCATTTTGTACTTACCCGGATTGGTCGCCATTGATCGGGTTGGGTTGAGGAAAAAACTTGAATCTGCAAGATTATCACTTGCAGAATAAAGAGAACAAATCCTTTTGAAAGGGTAAAAAAGAAAAAAGATGACATGAATGGAAAGCTAGAACAAACTCATCAGATTGGATTTCTTGCCAATGCAATAAAAAAAAATAAAGTTGAAAATGTAAAAGAAGAATGATGATTGACAAACGGGGAGCGAAAAAAAAAACAGTCGAACAGAGATAGAGTTTGAGAGAGGTGCCAGAAGAGAGGTTAAGAATTTTTATGTGTAGTGAAATAGAGCAAAAGAGGGCCTAATAAAATAATCTTGTCAGTATTAGTATAAATCAACTTTCCCTTGTGTTCGGAGGAAAAGGATTGCCTGCCATTTTCTCAAAAGGGCAGGCCTTGCTCATGGAATCTTGACCGTCTGTGTTATGAATGGACGGCCCGGATCATTGCTAAAAAAAAATAAAAATCCCAAAAAATTGCCCCCTAAAACAGGAGATCGGGGTCATCTGTTCAAAAACAGATGGCCCAGATCCCAAGAACGGACACCAGCCCTTCTGAGGAAAGGGTAGGCGATCCGGATCCCGTGTTCGGCCAGAGCGGTAACCCTTGAATCTAGAGCGGCTTGGAGTTCCAACCCAGTTCCAACATTGCACTTCTAATAGAGAAAAAAACGCTAAAGGGACTAGGCGAGTGTTGGCATTTTTTTCCCCTCTTGCTTCTGTACGGAGCATCCCTTCATCGAAAATTATTTATTAAAAAGAAAAAAAAACATTCAACAAAGTGAAAAAAAAAAATTGAATATGAATTAACTCGCTTAAAATGCTTTTATATGTATCCTATCTATTGTCATATTAAAATGTAATATGTTTACTTTATAATATGCTTTCAATTTAAAGCAAAACTCAGTTTTTGGATACACATACTTTATTGCTAACATAATAAAAAAAAAACCACATGGTAGTAAATTAATTTCAACAGATTGATTTGTTTTGTATATTTAAGAAGCCGGTATTTTTTACTTCGCAAGCGTTGATGATGTGAATCATTGTAACGTCTTGTGTTACTCTTTTCGCGGACATGAATATTCTCTTTTTACGATAATCTTTTTGGATGACAATGAAGACAAGGATGGCCAATTATTGATTTCGACGTCTGACAATCATTTGCTTTATCATACATCCGAAAAAAGAATTTTGTAGTATTCTCTCTGGTTTGCGATTAGCAGGCCGCCCCCTTAGAGAGGAGACACTTTTCAACAGTACTCTTTCAATATTTTGTAAGCTATGGTCATTTGGAGAAGTCAATGTACAAGAACTCTTGAGTTAAAGTGAAAGTTGACCACACATTAATTGCATGATCTACGGGATCATCTCGCATTAACAAACCCCCTAGATTCTCAATAAATGTTGAGCTCTATTTCAAACACAACTCTTCGTGGACGTCTCTCAGATGGTGCCTCACAAACGCACATTTTCATCAACAGACCCCAATATGGATGTAAATATAACAGGGTATGTATCGAATTGGTAGATTTGGTAGTGAATCCATAGATTTGCTCATATTATAATATTCCATAGTTTGCTTAATAGATAGGCATCGACACCTTAAATACAGTCTTACGACCTTATGGTAAGCAAGAAGCGAGAATTGATTAAGTATTGATAACTCTTCAAGCATATTTTCTGCTTCCGGGACATTAACACCTCCTCCCACGTATTTCTTCTTCTTCTATCTCGATTATTGTCTTCCTAAGTCAACACATTGAGGAAGAAAAGAAGGCCATCCTCACTGAGTTTCCACATTCTACGATCGAACTTATTGTCCCGATGCCATGAGCCACGCCATCTCCATCGCCTCGACGAGGCTCATGAACATGTTCACAGAAGGAAAAGCAGAAATGGAAGTTATTATTTTGTCCATTATGTTGCAGAGTGTTTCCTGAGAATAGATTCCTCGTGTTTGCCCTTGATGTCATCCAGAAATATTTCTCAACTTCTGAGTGTAATGGTCCTAATAGAATATTTATACACTAAATCATGCTTTCATCTAACAGCTTAAACTTTTAAAACAGTTAGCAACGGTCTCGTATTTTCTTACAAGTCATGTCATGAATGGAGAAGTATGTTTCGGATTCTCACAAATGCTAAGCATTGATTTGTATACACTTGTTTGCCTTCTCGTTCAGATTGGCTCATGCAGTTTATTGTGTTAGAAAGAGTCAAAGTTGTTTTTCATGTTTTTCAATAAAATAGCCAATCGTGTGTTGTCCTACTCAATAGGAAAGTTTATGTTAATAAAACTAAGTGGATCCTAGTTTTTAGGAATTGGTGGCAGCATGATCCTATACGTGGGTCAAGTTTGTTGCTATTTTTTAGCTATTTGTTAGCCTTTTTCATTGTTAGTACAGCCCATATAGAGGCTTGTTGAATATTGAATGAATAATGAGCAATAGCATTCATTCTCCTCTGTGCGTGTGCTCTATCTCTCTTTTCTTAAAACTGGTATCAGAGCTAGCATAGCCAAAAAAAAGAAGAAGAGACGAGGTTGAGAGTTAAACACGTGTGAGGAAAGAGAGTCGTGTAGCAGCAGTCGTGGCCACATATTCTAATTTTGTCCAACCCGCAATCCCTCACTTTGATGGTCATTATGACCACTGGAGCATGTTGATGGAAAATTTTCTAAGGTCCAAAGAATATTGGGATGTTGTTTCTTCTGGAATTGCAGAACCAGAAAAGAAACAACAACTTTGACAGCAGCACAACGAGCAGCTCATGAAGTAGCAAAGTTGAGGGACCTCAAAGCAAAGAACTACTTGTTTCAAGCAATAGATAGGTCCATCATGGAGACAATCCTTTGAAAGGATACTTCCAAGCGAATATGGGATTCCATGAAGAAGAAGTATCAAGGCTCTGCAACAGCAAAGAGGCAACAACTACAAACTCTTCGTACGGAGTTCGAAACTTTACGAAATAAATCAAAGGAGTAGATCACATATTATTTTTCAAGAACGATGGAAATCGTCAATAAGATGCGAATCCATGGTGACAAGACGGAAGACGTCACCATTGTTGAAAAAACTCTTCGATCCTTAATACCAAAATTCAATTTTGTTGTCTGTGCCATAGAAGAAGCTAAAGATATTGAAGAACTTTCAATTGATGAACTGTAAGGTTCTTTATTGGTTCATGAACAAAAACTTCATCACCGAGATACAGAAGAACAACCCTTAAAGATCTTTACTAATTTTCATCATTCTTCAACAGTAAGAATGAATAATAGTAGAGGAAGAGGAAGAGGATTCCACCAACGCAGCAACACCATCAATCTAAGAATTGAAGGCTCTTCCTCTGAAGATGGATGAAGTAGAGGCCGAGGACGATACCCAACTGGTTTCAAGCCAAAAACGACAGAGAAATCTAAAGTTGAATGCTTTAGATGCCACAAGTATGGACACTACAAGCCTGAATGTAGAACCAATCTCACTCGACATGTGGAAGCAACAAATTTTACTGCAACAAATGAAGAAGGAGAGATGCTCCTAATAGCATGCCAGGAGAAAGAGATGTCTTCACCAAATATGGTACCTTGACACTGGCTGTAGCGATCATATGTGTGGCAACAAGGAGGCATTTTCTTCAATCCATGATACCCACTGCACCAAAGTGAAGCTTGGAGATGATTCTACAATTTCAGTCGCGGGAGAAGGTACTGTTCAAATCTCTTCAAAGAAGAAAACACAAATCATTAATGGTGTTTTTTATGTTCTTGAATTGAAGACAAAACTCATAAGTGTTGGCCAATGACTTGAAAAGGGGTATAAATTCTATTTAAAGGTGGAGTTCGCAAGATTTATTATCAGCAACGGAACTTGCTTGTTCAAGTTGATATGACACCTCCTCTTCATATTCATGATTCTGCTCATGCTTGCTATACGGTAAAATTAAAGGAGGAAGCATGGATTTGACATTTTAGATATGGGCATCTTAGTTTTGGTGGCTTGCAGACACTACACCAAAAGCAGATGTTGGAGGGACTTCCTCCAATTACAATCCCATCAGGAGTTTGCGAAGACTGTATTGTCAGCAAACAATATCGAGCTCAGTTTCTACACGGCAAGGCATGGAGGGCAAAGAAGCAGCTTGAGCTAGTCCATTCAGATCTTTGCGATACAACCTCACCAGTTTCTAATGGAGCTAAACGATTTCTGATCACACTCATTGATGATTTCAATCGAAAGATGTGAGTGTATTTCTTGCAAGAAAAATCTGAAGCTTTTGAAGCATTCAAAAATTTCAAAAGTCTTGTCAAAAAATAAAGTGGCAATCAAATCAAAGTTCTTCATACTGATCATAGAGGGAAGTACAAGTCACTTGAGTTTGATTATTTTTGTACGAAGCATGGAATTCGTAAGCAACTTACTGCAGCTTATACGCCACAACAAAATGGTGTATGTGAGAGGAAGAATCGAACCATCCTCAACATGGTTCGAAGTCTGCTGTGAAGAAGTGGAATTCCAAAGACGTTCTAGCCAGAGGTAGTAAATTAGAGTGTCCATCTCTTGAACAGAAGCCCCACACTTGTTGTTCTGAATATGACTCCTAAAGAAGCTTGGAATGGACGAAAGCTAGCGGTTGATTACTTTAAAATTTTTGGGTGTATTACATATGCCCACGTTCTAGATCAGAAAAGGAAAAAGCTTGTTGATAAAGGAGTAACATGTGTCTTTCTTAGTGTAACTGATCAAACAAAAGCTTACAAACTCTATGATCCTATGACCAAGAAAATTATAATTAGTCGTGATGTAGCATTTGATGAAGAAAGGTTCTAGCCTTGGAATGATCAAGCTAAAGGAGCTGCACCAATTGTAGCTAATTTTGAAGAGATTGGCGAGGAAGACCAACAACACAATTTGGCCTCAGCTAGTAACAATTCTAACCCTATTGAAGTGGAGGAGCAGTAGCCCAATTCCAAAGATGCTGCAACACATGGTGAATGCCCCCAACGTCACCGACAAAGGCCAGCATGGATGATAGATTATGAGGTGTCCGTAATTGATCAAGGTGAAGAACCATTAACTCATTTTGTGTTGTTTACAGAAAGTGATCCAACTACTTTTGATGAAGCAGTAAAACATCAAAAGTGGAGAGATGCAATGGATGCTGAAATTGAAGCAATTGAGAAAAATAACACTTGGGAACTAACGAATCTTCCCAAAGGCAACAACATTATTGGTGTGAAGTGGGTCTACAAGACAAAGCTGAATGAAGATGGTGGCATTGACAAATACAAGACACATCTAGTGGCAAAAGGCTACAAGCAAGAATTCGGAGTGGACAACAAAGAGGTGTCCGCGCCGGTTGCGAGACTTGACACAATTTGGTTGGTGATTGCATTAGCAGCACAGAAATCGTGGTCTATCCATCGGTTAGATGTGAAGTCTTCCTTTTTACATGCAGGCCTCCAAGAACAGGTATTTATTGGCCAACCTCCTGGATATGTGAAGCCTGATTGCGAGCATTAAGTATACAAATTAAAGAAGGCTTTATATGGATTAAAGAAAGCTCCTCGAGCTTGGTACAGTAGGATTGAAGCTTATCTTCTGAAGGAAGGGTTTACCAAATGTCCTTATGAACATACTTTGGTTATTAAGGTTGGTCATGGTGGAAAACTAGTTTTGGTATGCTTATATGTAGATGATCTCATTTACACAGGGAATGATGGTGCCATGGTGGATACATTTAAGCAATCCATGATGCATGAATTTGAGATGAGAGATCTTGGGTTAATGCACTATTTCTTAGGCATTGAAGTTATTTAGTCTGCTGTTGGTATCTTTATTTGCCTAAAGAAATCTGTGCAGGAGATTTTGGAGAAGTTTCAGTTGAAGGATTGCAATTTAGTTGTCACACCAACAGAGGTTAGATTAAAGTTCACCAAAGATCCTGGTGGAAGGAAAGTGGACAACACCATGTACAAGCAAATTGTGGGAAGTCTCATATACTTAACAGCAACAAGACTAGACATCATATATGATCTTAGTCTCATTAGTAAATACATAGGGAGTCCCACCAAAAAACACCTTCATGCTGCTAAGCATATTTTACGCTATTTGAGAGGGACTGCATCTCTTGGGTTGTTTTACAAGAAAGGAAAAAGTTCATATTTGCTTAGTTTTACTAACAGTGATTATGCATGTGATATTGAGGACCGAAAAAGCATCTCAGGTTATGTTTTTATGCTTGGTTCAGCAGTTGTCTCGTGGTTTTCAAAGAAACAACCCTTAGTCACTCTTTCAACAATTGAAGCCGAATTTGTGGCTGCCACATCAAATGCTTGCCAACCTTTTTGGTTGAGGAAGATTCTTGGACAACTTCAATTCGAACACCATGAAGCAACAATAATTTTTTTGTGACAATAATTCAGCCATTCAAGTGTCAAAGAATCCAGTTCTACATGGGAGGAGCAAGCACATAGATGTGAAGTATCATTCTTGAGGGATCTTACAAAAGATGGTGTGATTGATCTTGTTTTCCGCAGAAGTGAAGATCAAGTTGCTAATTTGTTCACAAAACCTCTCAAAATTGCCACATTTCATAATTTAAGGAAACTCCTTGGAGTTTGTTTGATGAATGCCTTAGATTAAAGGAGAGCTTGTTTTTATGCCTTTAAACTGATCACTTGTAGTATTAGTTTAAGGGAGGGCATGTTAGAAAGAATCAAAATTGTTTTTCATGTTTTACAATAAAATAGCTAGTCGTGTGTTGTCCTATTCAGTAGGAAAGTTTCAGTTTGTAAAACTAAGTGGATCCTAGTTTTTAGGAATTGGTGGCAGCATGACGTTGCACATGGGTCAAGTTTGTTGCTATTTTTCTAGCAATTTGGTAGCCTTTCTCGTTGTAGTACAACCCATATAGAGGCTTGTTGAATATTGAATGAATCATGAGCAGTAGCATTCATTCTCCTCTATGTGTGTGCTTTATCTCTCTTTTCTTAACATATTTTGAGAAGATAGATTGTCCACCACTCAGAAAACTCTTGATTTTTGTCGCGACCTAAAATCAATAAATTTAGGTTTATGGATTATCAGGTTAATTTTAATAACTAACATAATATAAACTCCCCTAAGCTCTACCAATTCTTAACTAATGTGGTTAACATGCAAATATTTTCAATTGGAGTCGCCACTAATCATTTTGGATAAGTTGATTAAAAATCTAAATAAAAATAGCATGGTGACTATTTTTATTCCTACAAACTAGAGTTTGAGGATTCGAGGGCTTTGTTACATTAACTAATTAAAGCTAATGCCCTTTCGGTACCTTAATTCCATAAGATATTATAAGTCGGCAACTCAAGCTTGATTGTACTCTCTTTAAGTTCAAATGAGGTGTTTTTGCGTTTTCGCTTTTTTTATATTAATGTAATTCATGATATATGCAAAGACCAACCTATATGATATGCAAAAATGCAAAGGCAAACATGCAAGATACGTAGACTAAACCTACATGCCGAATTTAATTAATTTAAGCATTCAAAATGACATGTCAACGACACTCAAATAACCATGCAAACAATCAAATTAAACACGCAAGCTACGTGAATGAACATACAAACTGCAAAACATGCAAAAATTCTAATTAGCTTTAACAACATGTGATTTTTATTTAAGCAAATCGACTATGCCAAATTAATTAACCTAATATGAATGGCACACGAAATAAGACATGATAAAAATGTGATGCAAACATGCAACGTGAGAAGATGACATGTTACAATGCAATATGCATGATTTTTTTAAATTAATTTGTTTACGTGGAGGCAACATAATGGGGTACATGAAAATATAAATGCTTGGATAATATGTGCTAAGTTTAGAAAATATTGATGAATGACTGATAAAAAAAAATGAATGACATAAGATATGACAAAATATGAAACGAGTACTTTTTAGGATTTTTTTTTAGCAATTGAAATATGCATGAGATCAAAGATATGCATGATATACAAATGATATTTTAAAATATGGAATGCAAGATATGGTACTCAAAAATATGAAGTGGATGCAAGATATGAATGACAAGATATTCGAACTAACGCATGAAGATGACGTGAGATATTCAAGATATGCATGAAATCGCACAGGACGTCAATGAGCTGATTTTTGTTCCTTTTTCTTTGAATTTTCGGCCAAATTAAGAATACTCTGATTTGATTCTCTTAACCTAAATTGCAAGGTAAACTTAATGAGATAAATCTTTTAAGAAAGCTTATCTTCCTAAAGATTTAATTAGACATAATTTCTAAGAAACTATACCTCACTAAATTTTTTAGGAATTTTCAAAGTCTATCGGGAAATTTAAATTAGGCAAGATATCAATCAAGCATAGAATATCAACTCAATCAGGTAATCCAAGATAGCAATCCAGACAAATTGAAGCAAATTAAATCACATATTCTTGCAATTTTTCGAAAAAAGAATATTCATAAATCTAAATTCAGGTTTTTGAAGGTATCGAATCAGATCTGAACGGCGATATATCATATTAACTAAATTTCCATTTTTACCATCTTTACTCGTATCTAAACGACACTTAACATAGATATTGCCTATTAGGAAATATAATTTCTTAATTTAGATTTAGAATTTTTTATTCTGGAATTCATGTCCACGGAGTACAATTAAAATCTTTTCTTCGAAAATCTGACAACATTTGGGTTTTGACATGTGAAAATTGTTTCTTGAATTTTTTCGAGAAATTTTCTGTGTTTACACTTGAAGAACAGCAAGCAAACAGCATAGAATTCATCCAAAATCTGCATCGAAATAGTCGAAAAAGCGTGAAAATCTGCATGGTTAGTGACCATAATAAACATGTAAAAACGGGCTCGATTCGGACAAAACAGCACATGATCAGCATAAAAACAGCATGTGAACAGCATCAAAACCGCATGTCTTTCACTTCAAATCAAACTTAAAACTACCCTAGTAAGGATATGGGAGTTAGCTTGGTTTGTAGGACGAAAATCGAGCCTATTGGAAGTGGAAAAACTGCCCCACGAACTAGAGATGAGCAACGGCGGAACGCAGTAGCGGATCGACGGCATGGCTGGACGTCACGTGGGGGGTCTCGGTATTGTGGCAGCCAACGTGATGCAGGATTAGTGCCTCCGACGGCCAGTAAAATCGATGCTTGGAATAGTGGCTGGTCAGTGGTCGCCCTTCGCTTCTTTTGGCATTTTTACATATGGATGGAACGTCAGTGGAGGCTTCCATGAAGAAATCTTCAATTCAACCATGGACTCTTCCCTCCCTCACCTTTATGGTCGTATATCCCTCTTCAGAATTTTCTGAATTGCAGACCATGGCTGGAACCCTCCACTCTGGCCGTATATGAGAAATTCTGTGGCCCCTCGTGCGTGAACTCTAAGGATGTATTTATAGTGCACATTAGGTTTTCTTGCTCGCTAATCCAATTATGGGCTCAATTATTTATTTATTTTTTATATCTTTGTGGACTTCTTTTGAGATTAAACTCGAAGCCTCCTAATAGCTTAACTGTAGTTGTATGGGCTTTATTAATGTCACGGATTCTAATAATCCAAAGCCGTTCACAAATTGAACTTTAATGGGTCCGAAGTAGGCCATAAGTCTCTTACAAAATTCAGCACTCCCAAATACATTGGTCGAGAATTTTATGTTGAGTCCGGTCCAGTTGCCTGTCAATTTAAGCTCCAATTTCTCTGTTGTTGGCCTGAATGCAAAGTGATGCATGACTGACCGAAATTACGCAATGCGTGAGAATTTTTTTTTTTTTAGAACTATGACTAACTCTCATTTTGTGCTTAAAAGAATGATTTTTCTAAAGTCAAAAATTAGGTGTCAACAATTCTCATTGTCGATAAATCAGTTTCACATATATATGTCCATTAGTTTGGATTCTACCTTTCCGTTTCAATCTGGATCACAATGGCCGGATCGTATTAAGATGCTCTCCAGAGCTGTCAACATTTGTTCGGCGCATTCCCGGGGAAGCGACGGCCACATAATGTTGCTGGAGAGGCGAAAGCGTAGCTGCTCTGCTCCATTCGACTGATCCCCAGATAGGCGGGCGAAAAACCGAAGGCCTTCAAATTAGGATCTGCAGCATTAAAACCAAAAGCTTAACTATTCAACCAACCCCTTGCGATTAGAATAACAAATCTATTTAGAGAGATGCATGTACAAAATCACGACAGTGAGATTATAGGACATGCAGGATACAAAGAACGCCAAGTAGTAATCTTCGCATTCTGTTGAGACCAAATTTATCTCGTCCATTGACACACGTGCCTAAGGCACGAGAGAAGATCGAGATGAGGTACGAGGACATGGATAAGCCATGCGCACGGCATGTGGGAATTATCAAAATCTATTTGAAGATGTTCACGTGCTAATCGACGACGACATATGTTGATGCCACATGTCAAGTCGTTAAAAGACGACGAAACTGAAATGGTCAATGATTCAAGTGCCAACAGCTAGAGCATTAAAATGGTCAATTATCGTTTGAACATCCAGCGCCAGAATAACCATCGGCAAGGGAACTACATAAAGGCATGATTTTCGGATTCAAATAGAGTACTGGTTACATAAAGGCATGATTTTCGGATTCGCAATGGATAAGGAACGTGGGCACGGTCGACGTGGACAAATAAAGAGATTCGAGTTGTTGCAAGTCATCAGAGGATCATTGACAGTTATATAACCAATTGTATACAGCAGAAACAACTACCAATAACATGATCGACCAATTCATGAAAAGTGACGGACGTGAAAATTGTCAATGAATATTGCAACCGTCGAAGAGCAGTTACAATTCAACCATTATAAATACCATCAGCCAGTCCCCAACAACATCAACATATTTATCTTTTATCTTTGTTTTTACTTTCCTACATCGCACATAAATTTTCTTAAATATAGCTTTCAGATTCTCGTTGTTGAGTCAAATTCTGGCACTTATCTTTATCCTAGGCAATTTGTTGCCATGTTAAACTCCGGTGTATTGTCAAAGCATGTAGAAACAAATGCGGAAAATCAAACACAGAACAGAAGAATTTATGTGGTTCGATCAAGATGATCTACGTTCACGGGCGAGACAAAACAAGATTCCACTATGATCAAATAAAGTACTGATTATAGAAGTCGATTTTCTCGACTGAAACAAAGCACACGGCTCACAAATCTCTCGTACATAGAAAAACTTCGATACAACAAAATAAATCCTAACCGCAGCATAAATAGACTAATCATAATGAGCACGTCATAATTGAGGGTAATGGATTTAGCTTATGTCAAGTCGTCGAAGTGCTGGTCACTTGCTCTTCTGCTGTGTATTGCTGATTATTCTTTTGTTTATATTGTTTGTGATCATGACAACACCGAGGGTACGGTAGTGATAGGTGTACTTGCGTCCTTATAGTACGTGTTAATTATAACTTATCGCGAATATTATTAGTGGCTTCCAACCTACGTGGCTATTAGCGTTGGGGTGGAAGTCAATTTTCGGATAAATCCAAATCACTAAAAAAAAAAAAAATCCTATGTGATATCTTTATCTCTTTATTACGTAATTACTTGTTCATGATTTTTTTTTTTTGTAAGAGTAAGTATTATATTAACTTAAACCAAAGCGTAACTATACAAAAGTAGACGGAATCTGACACTACAAAAAATGTGTCTTGCACTTGTGATGATACAAAAGAATGTCATTACGAGTGCAATAGTGTCGTGGGCCCAATAACGGGAGCCAAAGTTCCCACAAAAAGCGAAATACTACCAAAACAGTGCGGCCAAAGAGGAGGAAAAGACAGAAGCTAACGAGACGATCAATAGCCCAGCTAGCTTGCAACCTTCTATTACGAGGGGTGTCTTCCACATGTTTAAATGTCATGACTCTATCTTTAACAATTTTCTGTAGGTGCAGCTTCATGGCTGGGATGAAGAGAGGCTGGTTGTGAAACAGGATGTGATTTCGCTCCCTCCATATAATATGACATAGACCACCAAATGAGAAGCGAGTCATGGGTTGGTAGAAGGAACGGCCACTAAAGTGCCGCATGGCCCAACGCGGGTTGTTATGCCAATTTCCATTAGACCAAGTAAGGTTGCACTTGGCTACCCAGAAGGAAACAAGACTACCTGTATGGTGGCAACCAAAATAAAGATGTCCCACACTATTTGGTTTACATCGACAGAAGTCACAAGCAGCAGCTGAAATACAATTATAGTCGAGTAAAAGCACCTGAGTGGGAAGGCGATTCAACGTGATCAACCAAAAGTGGAAGGAGTGCCGAGGGGCCAAGGCACGGATCCAAACAAAAGAGTGCCACGGCATAACCTGTCCAGTAGGCCTGATAGAATTCCAAGCCGAGGCAATAAAGAAGTCACCTGAGGTATAGCCAAGCCACATGAAGTGATCAGCACGCTGGTTATCGAGAAAAGGGAGCTGCTCAGGCCAAGAGTCAAGAATGTGAGTAATTAGCGACGTTTGATTGGAAGAGGTGAAGAAATTCGCCACCCTGGCCAAACGGGGAATGCCTGGCCTATAAATGTCCACATACGAGAAGAATCTATTCAAGGGCCCCTGAGGATGGCAATTATCAAACCAAAAAGAAATACCGCACCCACTACCAAGTCGTCATTTAAAGAGAAGTTCAAAATCCACGCGAAGTTCTAGTATTTTCTTCCAAGCCCAGAGCAAAAAGTGGATTTAGTCGCAACTCAAAAATTCTTCTTCTTCAAGAATGTTGAGTGGATCCATTTGTACCAAAGGAATTCCTTATCAGTGAATAGAATCCATATATGTTTGAGCATTGCCGCCCTATTACAATCTCTAAGCCTGCGAATTCGTAGCCCCCTTCCTCCCTAGGGAAGCATATATCATCCCAAGATACTTTCGCACCACCCGCACCAAGACCTAGCCCTTTCCATAAAAACTGCCTAAGGATCTGTTCAATACGGGCTAATACAGATTTCAGGAGAATGAAAACACTCGCCCAATATGCATGTATAAGCTGCAGCCGACCAACAAAGGATAGGAACCACTGAGTCCAAGATTGTGCTCTAGCCGTGATTGAATTTACCAAAGAAATGCAATGCTCCTTCCCAATCTGGATGTAATAACGGGGACACCAAGGTATCGAATGGAAGGGAGCCTACCTGGAAGCCGAGCACGTGACAAATCTAGGCACGAAGCTGTTCAGACCCCCCGGAGAGGAAGATTTCGCTCTTATTTATATTCTGTCGTAACCCCGCCCAGGCCGACAATCTATCCGGGCCATCTTTCAGTAATTGTATGGAAGCCATGTTTGCCTCAGCAAAGAGGAGCACATCATCAGCAAAAAAAGCCAGGACGCTTTACACTTCCAACAAAATTTGAATCTCGTCTAGTTAGTCTGAAAATGCAAAATGCCAGTAAAGATTTCCATAGCTAGGGTGAAGAGATAGGGAGACATCGGGTCTCCTTGATGGATCCTCCGTCCACTAGAAAAGAACCCATATAGGTCTTTATTAATTGAGATCCAAAACTTGGAGGTGAGAACACAAGCCACGACCATCTTGGTGAAGGTATCAGGGAAGCCAAAGGCTTCAAGAACAGATTCCAAGAAGTCCCAATCTATTGTGTCATAAGCTTTTTGGAAGTCCACCTTGATAGCACACTCTGGCAGATACGGCTCATGATGAAACCCACAAAACAGTTCTTGAGCCAAGAGAATATCGTCGCTAATGTGCCGCCCCTTGACAAGGTGCCGGTTGCTTTCAGAACTGAACTCTGGTGAGGAATCCATCACACGGGGCTGAGAAGGTGCCGGTTGCTTGGCAAGAGGCGTCTTCGTCCAATCCAGAGAGACACCAGGCTCTCGTACTGTCGAAGGGACTTGCGAGATATCCTCCTCATCCTCACTTCCAATAATACTAGCCTCCTCATTGGCCTCATCCTCTGAGTCAGAAGAAAGCAACGGGGCTCTTCGCTGGGCTCGAGTTTGCTCAAGGACTAGTTTCAACGTAGGATCTAAGTCAGCCAACGGCCTCTCCATGCGGGCAACAGCATCAACCTGAGGCCTACTAGCAGAGGGCTCATCATCATTATGAACAAGCAAGGGACCCCCTTGAGGTGACAAACGCCCTTTTTTGTTACCCACCTTAATCCATTGCTCCACAGGCTGAGAAAAAGGGGCCTTATTAGTAATAGGATCAGCTTGGGCAGGAGCAATCGTATCACAAACAGGTGGGCCCCGTCCGTCCGCCTTGCAGGGGATGAAGAGTCGTTGGGTTCTTCCCAGGACCAACGAGCCTTCGGACAATGGTTCGAAGGCTGTTGGAAATTGCAACCGCCATTTGGCCGTTGCAATTTCCTTAAAATAATAATAATAATAATAATAATAATAATATAAAAACCTATCAATCACTCTTCATTTTTCTCACAATTTCTCTCAATTTTTCTCCAATACTCTTAACTCTCAAGTCTCAATCTCTCAAATTCTGTCAAATTCTCTCAATCCGTTATTCTCTCTCAATTCCGTCTTAATTCAATCAAATTTCCGATCAATTCTCTCAAAAAATGAGAAGTGGAAGCAGAAATATCGAAAAGGGAAAGAGTCCGATGAGAGAATTTGATTATCCTGTTCGTGAATATGATCATCGTGAATATACATGTTGGGAAGATAATGATATTTCCAACCCCAATGTCGAGCACGTCCCAATGTAAGAAATTCTTTATCCTCCTATTGGTGTCGAAGAAACGTCGATGACAAAGAAGCCGAGACGGAAGAGCTGAGAATCCGACTTATGGCTGCATGTCAACAAAATATGGAATGAAAATGAGGGCAAGTTTGATATAAGCTGTAAATATTATCCGCAAACATACAAACTTGATAAAGTAGATGGTTACGAAACATTTCGTCGACATCTTACGAAAAAATATCCAACGCAAGCGGGGATCGACACTAGTCAACAACAAATTTTCGGGTTCGCCAATCCTAACCCTCATCCTTTATTTTGTTTCACTAATGCACTTTATTAATAAACATTAGCTAAAAATGTTGCTTTTGAGCATGTTCCATTCAATACTGGTGAAAATTTTAATTTTAGATATTTGGTAAACAATGCGCTGGCTCCGCAAGTACCATCTTTTCTGAAAACTGCTCTGAGATGCGAACATAAACAAGTTTATAAAAAAAACGAAAAAAATGATTTGATAAGTTTTTTTTAAGAATTCAATGGACATGTACACATAGGTAGTGACATTTCGAGTGATGCTTGGAATATTAATTTTTATATGGGTGTCACATGTCATTGGATAGGTGATGATTAGGTTATTTAAAAAAGAATTCTTGCATTTCGAGTTTTTCCTGAAAAGCATACGGCCCATAATATTTATAGATCAATAGGAAAGTTTTAGAATAATATGATTTGATTAATAAATTTTTTTCAATTGGTTTTGATAATACTGCCACAAATACTGCTTCCATTCCCGAGTTAGAAAAAAATTTGTAACCCTCTTTTGGCGGATAACTTTTTCACATTAGATGTGTTTGAATTTATGTGTACAAGATGGTTTACGATCTCTTATGACTTATCTCCATCCAATCAATAGTGCAATTAGATTTTTATGGAGCCGTCCACATCTTATGAAAGAGTTGAGAAAATTTTGTAAACAAAATGGAATAACGGCAAAAAGGTTTCCAAAAGATATTCTGACTCGTTGGAATTTTACCTACTAGATGCTTCTACAAACTTTTGATTACAAAGATTTATTATATTACTTTATTTCGAATATCATTTCCGATATTGCTTTACTCCCGCAACATTGGGACGTTTGCAAAATAATTAGATTTTTTGAAAGCTTTTAATGATGCTACTAATACTTTATCTGATATTTATTATCCCATTATGCATTTATTTTTAATAGAATGTGTTAACATTGCTAGTGTTTTTAATGAATATGAAAAATATATTGATTTAGCTTCAAGTATTTTAGTAATGTGAGAAAAATGGTTGCATTATTATTTAAACATTGCTCTTATCTATTTAGTTGGTATTATTTTCGATCCATGTACTAAATTTGATGATTTATTAGATTATCTGAATGCTTATTATTATGATTGTTTACATTTAAATGAAGCAATAAATATTTCAATTATACAAGAAGAGATTAAACAAGCTGTAGTAGCATTATATAATGAATTTTCTAGTAGATATGATTTAAGTGACAATGGATGTGGATTTGCCCAACATAGTATCTCACAAAACGATGCGGATATTTTACTTAGTAGAGGATATAAGATGCTCATGAGTAGGCAAAAAAAAATATAAAGGTACATCAACAGGTAGTATTTTCGAATTAGAAAATTATTTAATAATTTCTTTTGAGTTTAGTGATTCCGAACACAGCGCAGATTTCAAGATTCTTGAGCAGTGAAAGAACCATTCAACTCAATTTTCAGTTCTCTCCCTCATTGAGAAACAAATTTTAGCGACCCCTTCTTCAATAGTGACAGTTGAACAAGCATTTTGCGCTGAAAGATTAATTTTGGACCCCCGCCGTTCAAGATTAAGTCGGGAAAGTGTGGAGATTCAAGCTTGTGTCGATGATTAGACAAAGGCTAAATTTTGACAACAAAGTTGGATCGAGAACACGAATTCTTTATTGATGACTGTGGAGATACTAATGCCACCACAACAACGGGTAGGGACAATCGACGATGAGGTAAGTTGGGTTGCCGAAGGTAATCGAACTACATGGGTTTTCATTATTCTATCCCTAAAAAAATATGTAAGTGTTTAATGATAATTCATTAAGTTTAAGCTCATTCCTCCTTTCTTTTTTTCAAATTGTATTACAATGTACAATTTGATTAATGATTATAATTTATAATTTATTTATTTATTTATTATTTTAAAAATAAAAATAAAACTTCGGAACCGGAACCTGGAACAGGCCTGGAACCGCCGGTTCCGAACAGGAACCAGTCCCCTTAAGGGCCAGTTCTTAAACCGGAACCGGCGGTTCCGTGGAACCGGTCACGTCTAGTAAAAGATCATTTTCATGCCCTTCATTCTTTAGTCGCCTTATAGAGGCTTGCCAACCACACTAGCTGTGACATTCTGAATTTCCTACTATTAGAGGCTATTGAATGAGAATGTACCTTTCGATGTATCTCAACTTTATCTTGCTCAGATCTAGTCAATTTTGAGTAAACAAACCAAAAAGGGAAATGCTAACACATGACAAGGTACGTGGACTTAGGAAACTCGAAAAAGAAAATGACGCTTTGACCATAAGGATTGTCGAAGTAACATTTAGAGCCAATAAGGCCGATCAAATAACTATTAAGGAATGCAATGCTAACGTTATACGATTGGGTCGCGGGTGATGCCGCTTAACCAATGTATAATTTGTAAATTTTCCTAAGTCGAACCATGACGATCGAAGCAGCAGGAATTAGCATGAACTCTCGCAATTACATGACAACCAAAGTTGTTATAACTTGAGTTTTCATCAATGTGACGAGAATCACAAAGTTGATATGCGTAATGTCTGCAAAAACCGTTCGTTAGTTCGAGACAAACTGGAGGTACGATCAACGGACGAATGATTAGGAATGGAAGCTCAAAAGTGGCAATTAGAAATAGAGAATTTCAATTCTCAATAAGAATTTGACGACGTCTCGCCAAATGGTAATTTCGAATTGAAAAAGTGAAGTTTAAACTGAAAGTGCAAAATTGTCATTTTGCCCCTTGACCATTTGTTTTGCCTTAAGAAATCAAGAAGTACAAAATAGACAATCCCTCTCATCCATGGCCACCGAAAATTCATGCACAGAGTCAAAGATGAGTCAAAGCTTGGAATTGCATTATTGGACAAATGTCACATGTCAATCAATGGAGACCTCAAGCATTAATTGCCTTCACCAACCCAAGTCTAATCAAATTAACCTCAATTATGTGTGTGAGACAACTATTAGGAAGACTCGTCAGCCGTGTATAGTCTCCCCTCAATTTCCCTTACATTTTCTCTCCATTTTGGCTTTCACCGAAAACTGCCCCAGAAGATAGAATTCTGTCCTGCTGTTCGGTGAGATCACCGGCCCTCTTCCGGCGTCGCCTCGCCAAGATCCGACTACCATAAGATGTGTCCTTGACACGTTCCAAGTGATAGCTCGAGATTTCGTTGAGCGGTTTTTCCCTACCAGCCCTTAGACCAAAACTGAACATAAATCGCACGAGCTGAGATAAGGTCTTTGTTTTACCTCTTAGAGACTCCGATTGGCCTCAAATTTTTTAGGAGAGCTTCATAACATCTGTGGCTGCAAGTTAGATGGTGTTAAAATAGGTTTTCATGGCTGAATATTGATGAGTAAAACTAGACAGATTCTGACCATTTACTCGCTGGAAGGAAATAGGCTGATCAAATGACCAAAAGAGGTGTTCTTGCTCTGAAACTCTTGGTGATCTTTCTAAATGTATAGATTGAGATTATGGCATGTTGATTTTGTGGTGAATGAAAGTTTAAAGATGAATTAGAGGTTGTTTGAGGTGAAAAAAGTAATATACCGTCCAATCTGCCCATAACGCGCACCGATTTTAAATTGGATCGTCCTAAGTCGTACGATATCCAAATTGAGCTCCGTTTTTACCCACACGTCCATAAGATCTTGACGTTTAAGATCCTGGAATTTGTTTTCTCAAAAAATCAGTAGAAAAATTACAATTTTCATGAGACTAAACCTGGTTGTGGAGGACTCAAATTGGGTAGTTTAAAGGAATTGAGATTTTGGATAACTTGCCTTGCTAGAACGAAAATTGGCATGCTTAGGGTCATTGATTCAATGCTGTGATGACTTGAGAATAAGGTGTTGTCGGTATTATTGAGATATTGGCGCAATGAAATTTAGAAATAATCGAGTTTCATTGTGGTTTTCCTAGGCACGCCATGGGCGCCCCGTTTGGCCGTGAGCTTGCTGACCTAGGAGGGTTATTTGGATTAAAATTGCTAACTTGCTTGAAGAGGTAAGTGTCCCCTAATTCTTTATCTGAATGCTAGGACATTGCTAGTTGAGTTATTGAACGAAATAAAATGATTGACTGGCGAACTTTTTATGAATTGAATTGTGTTATGATGGCATTGTGATCTTCATGAGAAAGTTGTTGAGAATACCGATTGGTCCGATAACCTCGGTGGTATCGGGGGTGGTGAAATTGAATGTGAATGAGAATGCCGATTGGTCTGATGACCCCAGTGGCATTGAATGGCTGTAAGCCTAAAGAGTATCGATAGGCCTGATGACCCCAGTGGTACGTGGATATCGTTTGGTCTGATGACCTCGGTGATATCAGGTGACAGGAGTGCTAGAGGAGTATGTGGGTGGATAAGAAAGTGGTGGCAGTGGTATATCGACTGCATGTGAGTTAAGCATGATTATTTGTACTGCTTATCCATGATTAGCTAGTGGCATTTTTATTAATTGATACCATATTTGAATCATTGAAGTCCTTGTGCCATTGCATTAATGAATGCATGCATATGATAGCATGTGCAAGTGAGATCTGGAAGGACTGGCGTTCAGGTCTAGGTTTAGGTTTTAATTGCTAAGATTTATATCTTACCCCAGCAGGGAATTGACTTTTTCAGGTCTTCGAAGACGGAAGTACAAGCAAAATGAGGATGAGCTCTCGATGAAGTATTAGAAATGAATGGTTTATGTATTTTGTGGCCTTAGGGACTGTATCTGAATTTTGAGGATTTAGGAATTGAATTTTAGGTACTTGATTGCGATTTCCTTTAAGGATAATTTTATTTATAAGAAGTGTATATACTTTATCCTGAGTCACCTGATTGTGAATTTGTATAGAGCTGTTTAATTGATTCCATGACCTTATATTATTTTGGAGCTATGTTTAATTGGCTGAGGAATCCTGGGAAAATATTGAAGTGCAACAGTCAGGTGGAATGTTCGCATGTTCGCCGGGTTCGGGGCTTGACACTAGCCACAACACTAATTCCCAGGGCAGACCAAATTGCATATGGGATGTTCCTCAATCGGATCCAAACCGGAGGCATGATTATCACGCTTAAGGTCTAACAGAGGTTGCCATTGTTGGAGAAAAAGCGGTACCCGAGCTACAGTTATCGGACCACTATCAAGAATCTTGCGCCGGAATTGAGGATCCGGTGTGTGGAAGAAAAAGAATCCATCCTAATTGGCCATTACCTACGACAAATGAGACCCCCAATGCTACTTAACAATCGATTCAACAAGTTTGAATGGGAGGCATTTACCGATCATATAACCCTCCAAGCATTCATACCACTTCGGATCTGTCGCCTTAAGTATTTCATCCGAAATATTCACCATAATTCTATCATCTATCTTAGAGGAAGTACATAGGTTAGAGCATACCCTTTAGTTGCAGATTTCACAATAGCAGCCCATGAGCGCTGCATCGAGCGAGAGGCATTAGTCGAGGCTTGGCCGTGAGTTCGTGGTGGTTCAGAGCCAGCCTTACTCCGACTCCAACGCAAGGAGGGCGAGAGTCAATCAGGACAGCAGGCTGGGCGCCTCGGTGTCAGCAGTGGCCGCAACATGCTCCCTCCCCTTTGCTGCAGTAGCAGCAGCAGATCCCCCATGAACAGGAGCTTCGAACGATGCCGAGCTCGATCCTTCACCCCCAACACCACGACGACAAGGGCAAGAGTCATTCGGAGCAACAGTGGTCACATGCTCCTTCCCTTTTGTTGTAAAAGCATCAGATCTCCCATGAATAGGAGTTTCGAGCAAAACTGAGCTCGATCCTTCACCACCAGCTCGAAGCGGGAGACCAGCAATTAGTAGGGAGGTCACAAGCCTCCCTTGGGGTTGAGCCTTAGCTGAAGCTTGGATCTGGTGTGGGGGAATGGCTCCCCCGGTCGCATTCTTGACAGAAGGGCCAGCCGTGGAGACCTATCGTAGATCTGCCATAGGAGCCAAGAGGCTGCTCCTTTTCAAGATCCCAACGGTGAGCGTGTAGGAGGATCTTGTACGACCTTTGAGTCCAAGAATCAGCCAAAACCAACAGTTAGATCGTCGGGAATTGCCGAAATACGAATCTGTGTACTGTAACAATCGGGGGGAGGCTAGAGAGCATCTGGGTGAACAGTACCCCGCACGAAGGTTGTCTTTTATGTAGTTGAAGTTTAACTTGCTATATTCTGCAAAAGTTCTTGGTAGTTCTCAAACAACATATTCACCCCTTTTAAGTTATATTGTTAGCCCTAACACCTTGCCATTAAAGTTACCAATTATTTGGGGAGTGAAAATAAAATGAGGAAAGACTAAATAAATTTATGTAGATGACTAATTACCAATCTAGTTGATAATTTAATGAAAAAATGTTTGTAATTTTACATATGAGTGAATAATTTGAAAACCTTGGTAATTTATAACAAATCAATTGTCTTTTACGTTATTTAGAAAACTTTGAAACAATCTAATAGTTATTTGTTTGTGACTCGGATAAGATTTGATGATCTAAAACTAGTTTGGTAAATTAATCAAGTTAGGGTAAACAATATCCTAAAAGGGTTGCTAGCAATCTTGATAACACTTTGGTAAGATATACAAATAGAAGTCAGTCTTTATTGGAAAGGTTGATAACTTAAAAATAATTCAATTAACATTAATAGCATGATAAGGTTGGTAAATTACTAACAATTTACCAGATAAACAATTTATCAGTGACACTTTTCTTACCAATGGTATTTGAAACTTATCAATCTTTGTAAAAATTTATCTACATTGAAATGCTTCCCGTTCCTTTTCAAAAAGAACAGTAAAATTTTGCTAATCATCAAACACTAATAAATAACATACCGTGATTTTACCACAATCGTACACTCTATTTATTGAGAAACTCCTTGTCCCTACCATATTTTTCTAAAATGCAATGGTTAAATACTGATTTAAAGAGGTCATTCTAAACCTCTAGTTGTATCAAGTGACGTGATGTCATGATGACTTCATCATAATGCTAACATCAAAATAATGAAATATCGGTATTTTCGTTTGTGTTTGGGCTTTGGAGTCCCATTACATCCTTCATCTCGTATTATGTATAGGATCAAGAGATGTCAAATAAAAGTTGGCTACGATCATGAGAACCTCTCTATCCCCTTCAAATAACAGTTTGATTGTTCATGAAAAATTTGGTGGGACCACTTGCTAACTGCTCTAAAAATTTAAGCTGTTAAAAGAATGTGTAGTTTAATATTTATATATTCCAACACTCCTTCTCACGCTTAATCTAGTATTTTGCCTGGTATTAAGAGTTGACAAATTAATTAAGGAAGCAACTAGGGGTCTGAAAGATTTGAACTCAGGACATCTTGCTCTGATATCATGAATTATTTTGTGGGACCACAACCAGTATTTGGTGCTCTTGAACCTCTCTCAACCCAAAATCTAACTCAAAGGTTGAGGTTTTCCCTCACACTTATAAATCAAACATCAGCCTCTTCCACAATCGATGTGAGACAATCCCAATAATCTCCCCACACATCGGGCCATGGATCGGAGAAAGCGACAACCCGTATTTCTCCCGTGTCACTGTCGAGTCCAAACTTATTGGTAGCATAAACTCTAATACCATGAAAGATTTGGTAGGACCACTTACAAACTGCTCTAAAAGCTTAAGCTATTAGAAGAAGGCATGATTTAATATTTATATATTCCAATAGTTCACATCAATCACCAATATATAGACCAATTTGAACTTCCTATCGATGTCAATTGTCCACCTCTCGACGAGGATAACTGCGTTAATGCTAGTCGCAATTGCATTGTCCAATGTCACTTGATAGATTCAGAGAAATAGATGATGGAATGCTAAATTACAATTAGGCACGAGGCCTATATAAGTATACATACAAGATAGGGTATAAATAGAAAATACATACAATAAAGGGAAAACCCTAATATAATATAATAATATATCTAACACCCTCCCACACTCAAGGTGGGTCAACCAACGGGAGTTTGGAAATAAGAGTAGCAAATCGTTGTGATGTAAGATATTTGGTAAATAAGTCGGCAAGCTGGGCTACAAAGGCCACAAATGGAAGAGAAATGATGCATGCTTGGAGCTGATGACGCATGATGTGACAATCAATGTTGATGTATTTAGTATGCTCATGAAAGATCGGATTTATAGCAATGTAAATAGCACTCTTATTGTCGCAATAAAGAGGAATGGGAGCAGAGGAGGCAATGCCCAGATCAGCAAGGGGACGATGAAGCAAAATAATATCAAGTGTAGTGTCTGCCATAGCATGATTCTCAGATTCAATGGAAGAGTGAGATACGACGGCCTGCTTTTCGGTATGCCAAGAAATCAAAAAATCACCTAGAAAGACACAAAATCCTGTAATGGACTAGTGGTTAATAACATCGGCTGCCCAGCAGTATAATGAACTGTACGATGAGTAGCATCAGAGTAAGCATAAAGAGAAAGTGAGGAAGTCGAAAAAACATAATGTGTCAGAGTACCACGAAGATATCATAGAATTTGAAACACGGCAGCATAATGAACTATACAAGGAGCTGCTACAAATGAACTGACAAGATGAATAGCATAGGCGATATCAGTACAAATGGTTATACGATAAACAATAATGCCAACGAGAGCCCGAAAGCAAGTGGCAACAAATAGAGGCTCACCATTATTCAAACGAAGCTGTAAATGAAGTTAAAGGGAAGTAGTCGTAGTACGAGTATCAGATAACTCAGCACAAGCCAGAATGTCAACGATGTATTTCTGTTGGGAGAGAAAAATACCACATTGACTGTGAGTAATCACAATACCAAGAAAATAGTGTAAGAAACATAGATCTTTCACAGCAAACTGATGGTGAAGATGTTGCTTAATATGAACAATATGAGCAGAGTCATCTCCATAATAATCATATCATCAACATAGAGTAATAAAATCATACAACTAGCAAGAGATGTGTGAGTGAATATAGCATGGTCACTCTCGATTTGAACAAAACCAGCTGATCGGACAACATCAATATAGCGCTCAAATCAAGGTCGAGGAGTTTGTTTGAGACTATAAAGGGCCTGACGAAAACGGCAACCTGATCAGGAGAATGAAGAAGACCAAAAAGTGGTTGCATATATAGTCCCTCATGAATGGTCCCATGAAGAAAAGCATTCTTCATATCAAGTTGAAAAAGAGGCCAATTATGAATGGAGGCTACTATAAGAACAATGTAAACAAAAGTCATTTTGGAAACAGGAGCAAAAGTCTCCTCATAATCAATGACATACTCCTGACCAAAATCATTTATAGCTCCCAATGCTACCATTAGAGTGAGTCTAGATTTTGTAGATCTAACGACAAGATATCAAGGACTTTTCCAGTGGTAGAGGCACAAGATCCCAAGTATCAGTGCGCTCAAGAACAAGCAACTCCTCAGATATACCATCATGCCACTCAGAATATTGTACCGCCAAACGATAATGTGATGGTTCCTGCAAAATATTGACAGCCACCATAAAGTAATCAAATTCATCATAATAACTCGTAGATGCCACATTCCTAGCCCGAGGATGATGATCCCTTCAAGGATTCCGCCGTGGGGACGATGGGAGAGAATCGTCAAGAGGCGTTGTAGCGGCAGGTGAAGTAGACAAAAAAGGAGATATAACGGGAGAAGGTGATGACACTGGGTCAAACAAATAACATATAATATGAGGAACAGGAAATGAGTTGTGACACGTCCTTGAATTTCGACGTCTATAAGATAACTGGATTCGATGAATTTTTTAATCATGAATTCCAGCATGGTAAATAAAATTGAATTTCTGAAGATTTAAGAGACAATAATTGGATAGTTCTGAGACGTCGGTTGGAGAAAGTCAAGTCTGCGTAGTCGAGCCGTCGAGTTATAATATTGAGATCCTTTGTGCTCGAACCTAGCCCTAACCCAACCTTAGATGTGAGAATACCAAAAATGCCCTCAGTTTTAGTACATATAGGCTATTTTACCCCCAATGAGCTAAATTATCAGAACGCCCTTAGATATTATGCTAATGGGAAAAAATAGTAAATATGATTTGACCGTGGGCCCCACCCATTATCTCTCTCTCGTCCGAAGCCCCCCCCCCCAATTTCCTTTCCCTCTCTCTCATTCACTCTTTCCCCCTACCCGACGCCTTCCTCTCCCTTTTCCCTCTCATTTTTGCTTCAATCATTGTGTCACACCATCCCATCGTTGGTCCGTCGTCGCGTCGAGGTCCCCTGCTCGTCGCGAGCCAAGCCCGAGACATCTTGCCTCTCGTGGCCCGACCACCAAGAGCCCCCGTGAGCCACACCGCTTGTGTTGTCGCATGTCGTTTGTTGTTGTGGCTCATGACCCTCTACCTCTGCTTGAGCGGAACCGACCCATCCACTGCCTTTGTTGTCGTGGACTTTCGACCCATGCCGTTGCCAAGCCCATGGTCTCGCGACCCTGCGCCAGCGAGTTGCCGTTCGTGTCCACGAGTCACTTCCATTATCGCGCCCGGGTCGTAGCCCACCGTCATTAGTTTTTGAATTAATCCTTAAAATTTGATTAGGGCGTTAATTATGTTTATGTGATAGATTAATTAGTATTAACGATAGATTAGTTTAGTTAACTGAGGTCCGGTTAGATTAGCGATTATGGTTAGGTTAAATTAACCTTAATTAGGCTAGAGTAACTATAGTTTAATCATGGTTACTTTATATCAACTACGGTTAGATTAGATTAATCAAGTTACTTTAATTTAACTATAGTTACTTTAATTTAACTGTAGTTACTTTTAGATAACTATAATTACTTTATGATTAACTATAGTGGGTTTAATTACCTCAGGTAACTTTAATTAATCGTAGTTTAATTATTTACCTAAGGTCAGGTTAACTAAATATTGTAGTGTTAATTAATCAAATTTGGGTTAATTAATTAAGGTGAGTTAATTAATTAAAGATAGGATTAATTAATAAATATAAACCTAATTAATTATAATTAGATTACTTGACTGTAGTCGGATAATTAATTAATATTGAGTGATTATTGGATGATTTTTTGGTTATTGCTATATGCTTTGATAGTACATGTAAGTATGGATATGATGAATAATCACTCCGTTTATAGATGTAAAGGCTGGTTGATAATATGTGCATTCATGTGACCATGTATGGAGTCAGATTGCATATTTGAGCATGAAAATGGCCTTAGGATGAGTTCGTATGACCGCATAAGCATTTGACTAAATGCAAAGATATAAATTAATTGGTTATCTGGCATGCTTGTATGGTCACTTGATAGTTACTATCACTCGAAGGTACCAAGGGATGATGCCTGATATGTCCGTGTTGACATCTAAATTTTGGTTTCCTTAAATCATTCATGTTTGATTAAAAAAAATGAAAATTAATTTTAGTTCTCGCAAAAAAAAAATCATGCATAACATATTTAATTTTTCTCATCATACATTACATTAGCATTCATTTGCATCGGCAATGCAAGATTGATCTGATTTGACAAGCAATTGGATTGGAGCAATAATAAGTCAATTTTTGGGTATGATAGGATAGGAAGTGCCAAAAAATCAATGGGGCCTGGAATTTTTTCACATATTCAATTCAGCCCATTTTAGCTCATTTAAAGGCAAAAATACACTTTTAGTGCCAAAAGTTGTGTACGGAGATCACTTTAGTGTCAAAAATTTCAAATGGATCATTTTAGTGCCACGTTTTAAAAATACGACCAGTTTAGTGTTAACTCCTGTTTGGGACGCCAGAAAGTTGACATGGCTTTATTTTATGAATAAATCACCTCCATGGGGCATGCTGGAAAGTCTAGTCAGTAGCTATTACTAGAACGACGTCATTTGGGAGACTTATTTGACTATAAATTAGCCGGATTGAAGAACAAAATCCCCAATTTCGAACCCTAGTAGTCAATTTCGAATCGTAGCACCCAATTTTGATTTGCACCAAAGAAATCAAGCCGTATACTTTGAGATGGAGGGCTTCAAGAGCAGCTTTAGTAGCGGCGCAAACCCTAAATCAGCCAATTGGAGAAAATCCCCAATTTCAAAGGTTGGCTTCAGTGGTGGGTCAAACGTAGAGAAGACGACCAGCAGCAACGGATTCAGTAGCGGCTCAAACCTTAATCTCCATTGTTTTCGAAGCAAAGAAGATGAATGTTATTGTTATTGTAGGTTACCAAGTCCAATAAGAACATCTTGGACTCGGTTAAATCCGGGGAGGCGATTCAATGGGTGTGCCAAGTATAAAGAAGGCTTAAAGTGCTGTTATTTCAAATGGGTCGATGCAAAATTCTCTAGACGAGCGACTGACGCGATACTAGAGCTTCTTGAAGGACGGCGTGAACATCTACCAACATTAGTGGACGAGTTGGAGGATATCAATGTTCAGTCAATGTAGCTGAAAATAAGGAGCTAGCATCTTTGATCAATCATCTGAAGAAGGAAGTTTCAAGCATGAAAATTGAAAGAATTTGTTCTCGAGCATTGATTGTGTTATTATTTTGTTGTTTAGCCTATTTCATCAACAAATGTAAAGGGACCGATGAGAATATGTTTCTCGGTTTACCATAATGTTTGTGTAATTAGTAGTTGTTGTTCAATTTGTAGTTGCACATTATTATTTTGCTTTGTTTCAATGAAATGTTAGTCATTGATAATAGTTTGTTGCAATAGTTGTTGTTGATGAGCTTGATGCAATTTGCTTTCCGCAAACGTGTGAATAGAAAGAATCATGATTTGTTGAAGGTGTTCACTTCAGTGCTAGTCGAGATTACAAATTTTATAACTCAATGCCAACTTTCTATATAATTGATCACTTAAGTGCCAACTTTCTATTTAAGTGATCACTTAAATGCCAAGTTATTGTTAAAATGATGACTTTAGTGACAAGTTTAAGTTAAAATGGACATTTTCAATGCCAGTTGTTAGATAATGACCATTTTAGTGCTTGATGTAGCAACAACAATTTAAGTGCAAAAATGATATGGGGAGTGCACTTTTGCACAAGCAACGGTTGTTGCAGCATGCACAAGTTGTAATTGCTATTGTAGCATGCAGTGCAAGTGCACAAATCATCACCTGTACAAACAACTACTCCACAGACAAATTCTCCAAGCCCAGCCATATAACACAAGGAAATATCATTTCCATTGACTTTCAAATGTTAATTACAAAATAAAAACCAGTCATTGTTCATGCCAAATATCATTTCCATTTCCACCTGCATCACTCATGCCAAATGATGCTTCACAGCGCTTTCCACCACTAGTCATTGTTCGTCTTCCACTAAACATGTCAAAAACAAACAAAAAAAAACATAACACGAAACTCAATCAACATTCACTACCACCCCAGGTTTGTCCCCTTTCGATGGCTTTTTAACTTGATTCATTATCCTTGAACTCTTTCTAACACATTGTCGAGGTTCTTCACTTAGGCTTGGAGGTGGTCCATCATCCTGACATGCAGGTTCTTCAACTGTAGTAGGTGCTTAAACTGTCGTTCTTGTGTCAAACAACTTGTTTGCCAGATACTTTAGGACATCTGCTCTTTTTCTGAACTTCGCCGACATAAATAATTTTGGCACCAAAGTGAATTTGCACGATTGGACCCATAAGGCCTTGGAATTTTTTGTCAATCCATGTCCATGCTCCTATTGTCGAAAATTGCTTGGTATTTTAATGGAATAGGACTCTTGAATTTCAGAATTTTTAATCCTATGGCTAAGACTTGATCCTATTAGGGCTCCTAATTTAACGGCTTAGATTGAGTCCTAGTGATATTAGGTTTAGGAGACCCTAAGTTCTACAAATATAATACTATGTCCAGGGTTGCTTGGGGGCCACACATTGTCCACGTTCAGAACTTTTCAGAGAAAATTCAGAATTCTTTGAGAGAGTTTACGTGAGAAACATAAGGAAGAAGGAGAGAGCAATAGGTGAGAGGCGGATTTCCCAGGTAACGATGGAACATCGATTCCCTTTTCATTGTGGCTCCGGGAGTTTTTGCTGCGGTTTCGTCACTTTTTGGCTGCGATTTTTGTATATTTTGCTGCGGTTTTCCCTCTATTACTGCAGTTTTACATCTACTACTGTGATTTTCTCTTTTTTACTGCGGTTTTGGGGCCTGTCCCTGCGGTTTTCTCCTCTGTCCCTGCGATTTTTGCAATCTGTCTTCGTGGTTTCTTTATCACGTGCTGTTGTTCTTGCAGAGGGGACGAGAAGCTTAGGATTTCTCTATTTTGGCCTTAAGTCGACGTCTAACCTAGTTACTCTCTGGAGTTAGGTTCCTTCGTTGGAAAAAAGCTGTTTTGCCGTTGTTCACATGCTATGCTGATTATATGTTGTTTTGTCAAAATCAAGGCCGTTTTTGCACGTTTTATGATCACTAACCATGCAGATTTTTGCGGAAGCATAAAGGTAAGCATTTTACGAGCTATAGATGTTGTTTTGCATGGATTAGTTGCCGTTTGCTTGCTTCAAAGAATGACTTTTGCGTATCAAAAACCTAATTACTGTCGCAAATTTCAAAAATTGGGTTTTAATTGGATTTGGACACACTTTCATAAATAATTAGGAAATTTTATTTTCTAATAGGCAACATCTAAGTTAAGTTGGATAAACTTGTCCATTGCCATTCGGATATGACCCTCCAACTTGAAAATTTAGCTAATGTGATCTATCGCCTTTTAGATTTGATTCGCTATCAAAGAGCCGATTTTAGATTTAGAACCATAATTTTTATAAATAAAAAAAATTGTAAGAAGATGTGGTGGTTTGATTTGCGTATCTGGATTGCCATCTTGGAATATCTAATTGCAATATTTGTGCTTGACAAATATCTCATCTAATTTAAATTTCTTGATAGACTTTTAAATATTCCTAAAAAATGTAGTGAGATATGGTTTCTTAGGAGTCATGTCTAATTAAATCTTTAGGAAGATAATGTTTTTTAGAAACTTTATCTCATTTAGTCTATTTTGGCAATTTAGGTCAAAAGAATCAAGACCAGGATATCCTTAACTTGGCTGAAAATTCAAAGGAATTAGAATAAAAATCTGCTCATCTTATTTTGTGTGATTTCATGCATATTTTGAATGTCTCACACCATACTTTTGCAAATTTTTTAATGTTGTCTTTGCATATTCACTTTCATAATTTCAAGTATCATATCTTACATCTCATATTTTTAAAATATAATCTGCACATCTTTAAGTTATATCTTATCTCATGCATCTTTCATTGTCAAAAATATGAAAAGATAAAGATAAAAAATCTGCTCATTCATGATCTTGCATTATCTCATGTCATTCATATTTATTTTTTCGAGTACCATTTAGTCCCTCATCCATCTTTTTTTAGAAAATTATGCATATTATATCGTAGCATTCGCATGTCTCATAATTCACATGTTTATGTCGCATTATATTTTGTAATGTCATTTTACATGTCATTATTATCATGTTTAGAATATTCATGCTAGGTTAGTCTAATTGCTTGTTTGATTTGCTTGAATTAGAAATCACATGCTACTTAGTCTAATTAAATTTTTCGCATGTTATATGCAGTCATTACATGATTAGTTTAGTTAATTGCATATTTGCTTGCATTTTGTCACATTGAATCACATTGCATTGTCATTGATATTATGTCATTGTTTTCGTATGCTTCAATTAATTAGTTAAACTTTGCATACCGGAATACGTGACCTTAACTTCGCATATATTGCATTGCATCCTCTACTCACATCGTTGCTTTTTATTTTTGGCCACTCATGCATAGCAATCTCTCATGCATATCCATAAAAGGCGAAAAAATGCATGACACTTCATTCAAACATTAAGTGAATTCAATCAAGCTTGAGTTGCCAAAGTAGGATATTTCATAAAATTACGGTACCGAAAGGGCATTAGTTTTAATTAGTTAATGTAACCAAGTCCCTGAGTCCTTAAACTCTAGTTCGTAGGAATAAAAAAAGTACTCCAATTGTTTTTATTTAGGTTTCTAATCAACCTACCATAAATGATTAGTGGCGACTACGAATTCTAAATCATTCTAATTAATCAAAGTTATGATTTGGTAGGGTTTGGGAGAGTCCGTATTAGGTTAGTCATTAAAATTAACTTGATAATCCATTAACCTAAAAATCAATATTTTCATATCGCAACAGTTCGTCGCGGGAGTGCTAAGGAATTATACGGCAGTTGCACGACATTCCGTGTTGAAGAGAGTTCGGAATAACACGGCTGGTCGGATTCCCCTCACGGCAAATTGCAAACCGATGGTATATTTGGCCTGAGGGTACGAAGGGGATTATCGATTACCATCGCCAAGAGTAATGGGACGAAGCCCGATCATGCTGGAAGAGCACCAACTATCTAATGTGTTCGGGCCGAATGGCCGTTAATAATCGAGACACCTATGATGCATTGTGCATTAAAGTTTGTGATTAGTGTTCTGATTGTGTGACGTCCTGAAAATTCAGCTTTTGTAAGTGCCGAAAGTCGATGGAAATGATATGAAAATTTAACCATAGTCGACACATATTTTGGACTGTAAGGACTCAAGAGACGAAAATTTGGACGAATTCTAAAGTTTAGGTTATTTCGAATTAGGTTTCGAATTTTATCAACCGCTAATTGGAATTGTCGTTTTCGCTATCGAGCCTAACCCCGACCGAGCTTGGTCGGTGAATTTATCGAAATTACCCTTCGTTCAGTATACCAAAATTTCGTTTTAGTCTCGACGCACCAAATTACCATTCTATCCCTCAATCATTTGTGTATATGAGACAAAAAAAAAATTGCCACCAAAGTCAAGGGTGGAACCCACCATCTCTCTTTCCCATACATCTCCCACGTCAGCCTCTGCTTCTTCTTTCTTCTTCTTCTTCCTTGTTGGCTTGGTCGTGGACGACCGCCTTCAAGCCAAGCCACTCCTCCTCCTCCATTGGCAATTTGAACGACCACCACCCCTCACCATCGTCGGCCACCACCCTCAGCCACTACCCGCCGCCGCCTTGACCCGAGTTGGACCGTCATCGCCTTCAAACAGCAGAGAAAACGGCTCGGGAAGCCCTACCCTATTCTCGGGTCATTTGACCCAAGGACTCCGTGGCTTCCTCCGGCCACCGCAGCCGTTACCGGCGCCAACCACCGCCCCATAGCCGACCACCGTCCTCCCCTCGACCACCCCGACCCAGCCACATCGGCCGTCGCCGCCGAAGCCGCCGAAAAATCGCCCTGAAGCCTCAGTGCCCTATTTTGGACCCGACTCGATTCGGTCTTCAATTCGGCCGAACCAGCCGCCGCCGTGCCTCACCACCATCGCCGATCACCTCCCCAGAGTTCCCTCTACCCCCTCGGAGCTCGTCGCCACCGGCCGCCGCACGTGGGGCCCGAAAAGAGACACCAACCACCTCCCCTGTTTCGGCTCCGGGAAGA
Organism: Rhodomyrtus tomentosa; assembly: GCA_028455895.1. Taxonomy (NCBI): domain Eukaryota; kingdom Viridiplantae; phylum Streptophyta; class Magnoliopsida; order Myrtales; family Myrtaceae; genus Rhodomyrtus; species Rhodomyrtus tomentosa. The sequence continues at coordinate 46,916,716 of JAPCWY010000005.1, forward strand.
ACCGATTCTGTTCGCTGCTGTTTGCCGTCGTCGGCCTCCTTCCACCGCCGTCCACTGGTCCCAACTGACCCCCACTGACCCTTAGGTGAGTTCCCGAGCCTCAACCGGCATTGTCCCGGCCCAAGAAGCCGAGAAACTCTGTGAAACAGCTCGGTTTGCCAGTTTCGCCTCTAACCATTACTATTTCAGGCCGCTGCTCGTCAAAGGTCCGTCACCGGCCACCTATCTCGGCGATCTCGCCTGACTTCCCCGAGGTGTCGCCAAAGTTTGAGCTCGGGTTGTCGAGCGATAAACCCTATTTTCGTCGCCGCCCCCGCCGCCGTCTCCCGGCGGCGACGGTGCAGCCATCCATCGAGGCCGCTCGAGCTAACTCACTTTGTGAGTTGACCATAACCTTGATTAGGGCACTAATTACGCTTAGGACTAGTTTTAATTATTTATTTATTTATTTAAAAAAATTACAATCGGGACCGATTTAGATAGAAACGTTGATTAGGATAAATGGCCGATCAATGAAGTTAGTTTGGCCGATTATATTATCTGTGGTTATTTGTGGTAAATTATCAGCTGATTGATTGATTGTGTTTGTTCGCGAGTGAGCATCAGGTTAGAGACGAGTGGGCGATTGAATTATAAATCGACTGAGAATTAAGATATTTTAGTGCGCTTTGAGCTTGAAATTTGTCAGGTTGAGTTGATTGCTCACGACTGCATTAAATTGCCTTATTGATTTGGCCACCTGGCTGAAATGCTTGACTGAGAGTCTTGTGAGCCTTGGGCCGAGTCTGTTGCATTTCTATATGAATTTTGACATTAATCAAAGATAAATAATGGGTGATTGCCAAATGTGAATTGTGTGGTCATTTTAAGGACCAATGACATTACCTGGCAAGTTCGCGTTGTACCATTGGTACTCATGCCGTACTTATTGTACGAAAACTCGCGACTTGTCAGAAGCACGATAGTCCACGCCCCGTGCCAGTCGTACAGTTTTAAGAGATTATAGGATGCTGATCGCAGCTTGTGACGGATCGAAACTCCTTTTTAAGGAATGCCTACTCACAGTGCCATGCTAGGTGCACTGGATGCACCGTGTGTAGTAGCCGTCGCTGAGAGGGTAAAATTGAACGCAGCCTGGTCCTATCAGAAGAGTGCGGGATCGCACTATTGATGTTTTTATCACGCCAGTCGCGTGGGTCATTGTTTAGTAATAGACTTGTGTGATGTCTTATGTACGCCTGAGTGGTGATGCCTTAATTGATTGCTGATTTGGTGAATTTATTTTATTGGTATATGTGTTTGTACCTTATGATTAACTGTTGTACTTAAGATATCCTGAACAAATCAGTTTTCTAATCGAGCTTAGGCTTAATTCATTGAGATTAAGTTCTCGCCCTGTAGTGGATAACTTTTCAAGTCCAAAGTAATGGAGAGACTGATGCGATTCGGTACACCTATTCACTCATCACACGATATCACTCTCCATCCGGTGTCAAGTACGGATCAGATGTGGGAATGCCACATCACAACAATATGAGTTGATGAGGGGATGCCATAACTGGTGGCGCATCTTTTCAAGGCCCGGTATCTTCGTGATGGGGTGGATCTCTTTGGTCCGCTCAGAGGATTTGAAGGGCCACCTATTCAAGGGGTCCCTAATGTCCCCTCTTGGGATCCGATGGATATAGATACGCCTGATGGGAAGGTGGTGGATCTTATACTCGGTTCGCAACCCGAGCTGGAGCCTGAGCAGTCAGTAGCCCCCTCTGTACATTCCAGCCAGAGTTCCTGTGACGATCCGACTCCCCCGATTGGTTATAACGATCCGGATGCCGTTTTTACCCAGTAAAGGGTTAAGTTTCTTTTGTGGTCAGAGAACTAGTAACGTCTTTTGTGGGGTTACTATTTTGGGATAGATGAGAGTTAACTTTACCTAACTCCTGCATCTTTTTGTGAGTCCTAGAAGTTCGCCCCGAAGCATGAGATTGTATTTATCAACTGTTGCCTCTGTAAGGCTATAGATCATCTATTCTCAGTAGTTTTCTGTTAGCATTAAGTTGTCTGGTTTTTCTTCTTACCTATCCCATGTTGATTTTATCATTTGGAAGATTGCACGTTCCGCATGCGTAGTATATTCTTAGGTCGATAGTAGTTGCCCGGGACGCTATCTTTTATAACCTGGTGGTGATTTGGCAAGAGATGTCGCGGGTTCGAGAGTCGGGACGTGACAAATTATGTGTCCTGGTTTGTGTGTTGTTGAATGCGATAATATGTACTAGATAATGTGTGGACCAAGGGAGGTAAGCTTGCACGTAATTGATGATTAACTATTGAGTTGCATTGATCATGTGTTAGCTAGTGCGTTGCGAGAGTCGCACACTATTGGTCTGTCATCGATATTGTCCTATATGTTTAGGCCGCTTGAGCGAATCAGCGCCGTGCTCGGACTTCGGCGTTGACTCGTAGAGATTTTATATCTCACCCGTTGTTGTTAACCATTTTTCAGGTCCTTAGCTATAGAGTAGCAATATTGGATCTGAGTAGAAGACATGGAAGTTGATCTTTTCTAGAGTAGCTTGGAGTAGTGTTAACCTCAACCTTGACCTGGTATCTTTTGATGGTCTTAGAGAGCAGCCCTGAGGAGTGAGCTTGTAGATATTGTAGCTTCCCATGGTTAACGATTATATGAAAATGAAAATAGTCTTTTGCTGATGTGGTGATTGGATAGCCTACCGTTCTATCCCTATTGTTTATATTGTTGTCTGGGGAAGTAGCACGTTCCATATACGCTTAATAAAAAAAATAAAAAAAATAGGTCAATGACGTGCTTGAGACATCGTCCTTTAATGTCCTGAGGTGTTAGGTAGGGTTGTTGCGCATCTGAGGATTAGGGCGTGACATGAGCTTGGAGATGAATCAAGAGGAAAATTCATAAAATTGCATGGAGATGACTGTGTAAAAGTAGAAACAACAGAAAAGAACAGTAGGTTCTCAAAGAACTGAAAATTATGAGAGACACGAATACATCGTGAAGAAGTATTATAGCATCTATAGCCTTTATGTTCCGTGTTGTAGCCTAAGGAAACACATCGAACCGACTTGATAGAGAGTTTGGTACGCTTATGGAGTGGAAGAAGCACATAACACACACAATAAAAACACGAAGTTGGTGATAAGTGCTTGGTTTTGAGAAATGACGTTGATGAGGGATGGCTTTGGAGAGTACAAGAGAAGGGAGTTGATTTATGATATAGATAGGAGTAGAAAGTGCTTCGGCCCAAAATTCAATGGGAACAGAATTGGACAATAGAAGAGCACGAGTAGTATCCAGAATATGACGAAGTTTTCGCTCAACAAGACCATTTTGAGCAGGAACATTGGGATAAAATAACTGAGGTAATGTTCCCTAAGAAGTTAAGAAAAAACGAAAAGTTGTAGACAGATACTTTCCACCTAAATCAAAACGAAAAAATTTAATAGTTTTAGAGAATTGAGTAGAGATCATGGCTGCAAAGTTTTTATAGATAGAGAGAAATTCATCACGAGAGCGCACGAAATAAACCCAGGTATAACGAGAATAATCATCAATAAATGACACATAATACTTGAAACCACTTTTAGATAGATGTAGGCAAGACTCCAAACATCTAAATTTACTAAATCAAAATAGGAAATGAAAACAGAAGAGCTAACAGGAAAAGGAGTTGCATATTGTTTTGTTAAAGGATAAATGGTACAAGAATGCATAACAGTAGATGAAGCATGCCCTAATACACCTTGCTGATGCAAAAAAGATAAACACAATAGAGATATATGACCCAAAAAATGGTGCTCACGGTCAAGATCGAAGATGGTGAGAACAGGTTGAGGTGAGGGATGTTGGAGATGCTGCATTGAATATAATCCTCCATGTTCACTACCCCTGCCAATCGTTCACTACTAGTACGATCCAGCACAGTCACCATATAACCCATATCAGCAAGTTGCCCAACATATAAAAGATTAAGTGCTAAATTTGATATATGTTGTACATTAGTCATATTAAATATGTCAGGGGTAGTAAAATGGCTTTGCATAGTGGTATTAAGAGAGAATCCATCAGTTGTAAACAACCTTTCTGGATTTTTTAGTGTAGTCTACTGAGTGAAATGACAAACAGAGGCGGTCATGTGATGAACATCCCCAAAGTCAAGAATTCAGAAAGAACTTTCACCTGAGGATTGCCCAGCAGCTGCAGTAGCAACATATGAAGATGCACTAGAAGAACCATGATGAAGCTGAACTAAACGTGAAAACTGAGCCTCAATATTAGCAAGACGATCATCTGAAGATAAGGATAAGGTGGTACGTTTCACGGATGGAGCAGGGATAGGTGTAACTGAGCATGAGGTTGCATTAGAAAAATCATGCCTTTTCTGGTTAAATCGATCTTCAAAGTGTCCAGTTTGCATATAATAGTTACAATAAAAACATGAACCTCGCTGAGATGAGGCATGCTGGGAACCACGCTACCATGCTAAGAATAACCAGAGTGGAAACCACGTTGAGGATAGTCAGACTGAAAATCACGCTAAGAAGAGTTAGACTGGAAATCGGGCCGTAGGGTGGCTAGTGCTGCAAAGAGATCTAGAGAAGGAGAATCACCAAGAATTCCTTGTCTAGTTTCCTCAACCTCTTCATTGCATCAAAAAGAGATGGTGCGGGATGATGATAGAGAATTTGACTTAGAAACTCCCTCAAAATCTAGTGAGAGTTGCATCAAGAATTCGTAAAGATGATTCTTGTTCTGATCTTTAAGCTTAAATACAGCATAAGCAATGTAATTAGCACATGTGGGACATGTTGGACGAGCCAACACATCAAGTTGGCACCAAAGAGACGTAATATAACTATAGAAATCACAAATGGATCGTGTACCCTTAGTGGCATAACGAAGTTCCTGTATAAGTTGATAAACACGAACAGAACCTATTTATGTAAACATCTCAGCAAATTGATCAACTGTGTTGCACCAATAATTTGAGTAAATTGGGGGCGAAGATCAGGGCTAATAGAACTAAATAAGATTGTCCATGCTTTCTAATCAGCAACATGTCAAGCCCTAATTTCATATTCGTGCCGCATTTTGTTCAGCACTAAGTTTGGGCTCAACAGTATCGGACAAAGATGTAGAACAAGAGCGAGTACCATCAACATGTTCATATAAATCACAATAAATAAGAGCATCCATCACCGAGGGTTGCCACATAACATATTTAGAGCCGTCCAACTTGACATCAATACGATCAATCCAATCACTACCATCAGCCATGATTCTGAGATTAATAAATTAAAAAGGAAGCAAATATATATATATATGAGTGAAGAAGACAGAACTCGAGGTCGATTGCGAGAACTAGGCAAAAGACGAAGAAGATCGGGCGAGACGAAGTCGGAGCAATGAAGAAAACGTTGGTCGACCAGCGAGACGAAGGCGCAATGAAGAAGATGAACGGAAAAAAAAAGTTCGCTAATCTAATATATATACATTAGAGCGGGACCGCCATATTCGGGGATTGGTGTACGGTACTCACAAGAAGCAAACTTACTTTGATACCATGATAGATTCAAAGAAGCGGATGATGGAATGCTAAATTACAATTAGGCACAAGCCTGATATAAATATACATACAAAAAAGGATATAAATGTAAAAATACATACAATAAAAGAAAAACCCTAATCTAATATATACAAATATCTACTAAATAGTTTATTGCGCAGCTCATGTCGGAGTATTTTTCGCATTTCCCGAACAGCCCGCTGCTTTAGATTGAATATAATTTTGAGTGCCGAAACGAGAATTGAGTCCATTGTCTACGAGTGATCTTCAGGAAAGGTTTCATATCTTTTGATCGAGGCCGTTATGTACAAGCTTAGAGTACGAGGGAAACAAGCATTTCCATACACACAAAAGCAAAGAAAAAGAGAGAGTGGGCAGCAAGCACTTCCCGATAAAAACAAGCACTGTCATAATCAAACATGTTTGACACCACGATTTGCTTCAGTTCCCTCCTGCCTTGCCCGAATTCGATGCCTGCGAATTATGAGGGTGGACTTTGTTGTTCCTCGCAGACCCAGAATCACTGTTGTAATCATTACCGTCATTACCTCCGAACTTATCTTCCACGACTGGCTTCTCTCTATTCTGTCCTTCTTCCTCCATTTTCTTGAGCTTCTCCTCTTGTCGTTTCTTCATCACGTAGACATTAGCGCAGCTTGCACCGATCGAAGACATGGACAGAAACAGCTAGCAAGACAAATAGATCCAGGAAAAAGAAAGAAAGAAAGATCAAATCACGAGTTAGGTGGTGAAATTAGCTGCTGCTTTGGCGAATGAAGAGAATGGCAGATCGAGAAGCAGATTTATAGAGAGACTGAGAGGGCCCCCTGTGTTAACTTAATTTATCATGAAAATTATCAAAACGATCTTAAATCTATTGTAATTATGTCAATTCAATCCTAAATATTTTTTTACCAATTAAATTCTAAAATTTTTGCATTTGTGTCAATTAAATCCATCTGGCCAACCAACACTGACATGCTCACTAGTGCTGATTCGAACAAGTTTTAATTGCATTTTAATATTTTTCAAGTTATTATTTTCTTTTTTATTGTTTTTTCTTCATCCAGCCCAAGTCGAAAGAATAAAAATTATAAAGAATATAATTAAAAATTATCACGTCAACATCGGCTAGCCCAATTGACCAGATGGACTGAACTAGGAAAAATGCAAAAAAAAAAATAGAGCTGAATTGACACAATTACAATAGGTTTATGGCTTTTTTGATTATTTTCTCCTAATTCATCATATCATCACTAACCATTCTTCTTTGGGTTCCATCAACTTTCCGATTTCAACATTTTCTAATCGGCACGATGGCGGTTTGGAGAATGGATAGGTGAATACTGGCGTGGGCAATGAGTTGGTATAATTCTTTAGTCGTCCTTGGTTTTGAGTGGGTCAACCATTATTAACACAACCTAAAAGATTCCACACCATGCACTTCTGGTTTGGGGAAGAAATGGAGGTTGCATAGTGGAACATTAATGGAGTAGTATAGAATGTTGCTAATAAGCCGCCACTGAGATGAGTACACAGTTTTCTTTTGCATCGAGTCCACTGATTTGCACACTTCTATAATTAATTCTTAGGCATCTGCTTTCTATTTGAAGAATCTGAGTTGCCTTTTGTCTGGCAACATGTGGTACTGAAAATATGCACTAATCCATTTATTCAAAGTTAGGAGTTCATTATAATGTCCATTGAATGGGGCGGACATGAGACATTATCATCATCTTTTCATTAGACAACATCGATATACAGTATGCTAAGAAATAATGTGACCCACATCAATCAAATTCTGCAGTGTGCTTAGTTATGTTTGTCATATAGTTTGTACGATGAGATCATGTAGCTTTTAGTGTCAGATAGAAGGGTCAGGAAATGCCCTGTAATTTTGTTTCACCGCAAAAATGACCGACGAAGAACCTTTCGAAACATGGATGGATCGGTAAGTGAATCAACAAAGAATGCGATTTGTTAATTTCGAATATGAAATTAAATGATGTCGGAATATATAAATATTAAATCACGTCTTCCTCTAAAAGTTTAAGCTGTTAGAAGAAAACGTGGTCCAACTCAAAAACTTAAGTTATTAGGTGGAGGAAGACCTAAGTATATAAAGAGCACACAAGACCCATTCTTAAGCGATGCGGGACGTACAAAGTCAACACCCCCTTTCACGTGCAAGCCAGGAAAGAGCGGCACGTGAAAGTAAATGACAAGAAAAGCGAAGGTACGGAGAAAGGAGATAATCATGGCCAGCCATGTAAATTGTAGGAAAGTAAAAACAAAGATACATTTGTAGAAGAAGGCTTAGTTTTGTGATTGATTGGGGGACTCCTTAGAAAAGGTGCACTTTGATGTTTATAACTTGAAGATTATGTGGCTGCCACTTTTTTTACGATTACCTCTTTGTCGTTTGCATCGGAGAATATAGATTGAACACGTGGACATTTTTTTTTGTCAACATAGCCCCCCTTTCAAATGGATTGAATGATTTATCAATCATTCGATTATCTTAAATTGAACAATCAATGATCATCACTTGCCTACTCGTCATCGACGACTTTTTTTTTTTCCCTTGCCGAATTCCATCTATGTCAGATTCATCATTTAACTCATAACATTTCCAGTGAAGCCACATTTTGAAACTTCAAGTGCCGTTCTCTGTAATTGAGAATGAAACCAGCTCTGTCCAATTACACAGCAAATTATGTGATAAATCAGTATGACAACTGAGGCAATTTTCGAGGGGAAAAAAAATGAAAATAACCTATATCTTAAAAATTCATTCATTTCTAGTTGCCAATTTGTTATGACAGACTAGATTATGTATACCAACATTGTTTCCATAATTAAAAGCAATGGAACTAGGAACATTGGCTTGGGATATTGGTCGCTCGTAGGATGATCCTAGCCTCGACGGAGGACCATTCACTGAATTGACGACTAGTGGCTTGATCACATGCGCACACACATGCACGCACGCACGCACAAGAATCGTTCTCCTCCTATTCGGTGCACGATTCGGTTCATTCATGCCCTTGTTGTCATCTTACAAGCGTGCCAGAAGCTAGGCCCTCTGACCTCAGCAACCACTCCCCACTCTCTTCAAACTGGGTCACTATAGGTATAAACTCAACTGTTGTGCTTACATAAATCAAATAATCATTATCATACAACTCTCAACACTATAGCTGTGCTTGGGAAGTTACCGAGGGAAAAGCAAAAATTCATATGGGAAAAGAAAAAAGGTCCTAATATCAAAGGAAAACAAAAACCCAAATTTAGCATATGTCCCACTTATATTCACATTTTTTTGTCTCATTAAAAACCTCCAACTTTTACTTTTGTCTCAATTCTACTTGCCTAATATAAAATATATATATATATATATATATATATATATATATATATATATATATATCTCAACCTTATCATCTCTCCCAATTATATCCAAAAAAATTTTGTTACATAAAAAATCTCTAACTTTTAATTATTTTCTCAATCACCTACCACCATCAGCTTTTCGTCCATAATCACCACTAGTTAATCATACGTGGCTTGAATTTTCTTATCAAACTTACCATTGAATCTTTGAGAGTAGAAAACAATAGGCGTTAGGGACAGCGAAATTTGAGATCATTCATCCAAAGATCAAATATCCACGTCTAATCTTTTTTTTTTTTTTTTTGCTATTAAGTGCCAGGAAGAACCCAAAACGCGTCGTCCTGAATAACTCTATATCTTTCAACAATGTGTAGGGAAAGCAGGCAATAGAAGAGAAGTTTGGAATTTTTCATGTCAGTTTCGTTGAGATGTAATTCAGTACGACGTGGAAATGCCGTGTAGGATTAATTAATGGTAATTATGGGTGAAAGGTTAACGGTGGTAGAGTTAGGACATAAGTACGAATTGGTTTTTTCTATGAGGCATAAAAGGTTTTGGATATAATTAGGACATATGCTAAAGTTTGGGAGTTTTTAGATATTAGACCGATAGAATTTGGATAAAAGTAAAAGTTGTGAGGTTTTTATGAGATTAAAAAAATTAGATATAATTAAGATAAATGCTAAAATTGAGAACCCACATATGGGTAATTCAGTTGGTTAGGGTGCACTTGAGGTTGTGTGATTAGGCGCACTGCTTCCAGGTTTGATTCCCTAGCTGAGTACTTATGATTTAAGTGGGGGGCCATGGCGATGGGTTATTTTGCTAGTCTCTCCCGAGAAATAGTCGAGGTGCGCACAAGTTGACGCGCATATCTCAGTTATAAAAAAAAAATGCTGAAATTGAGAATTTTTTTTAGGTATTGGGACATGAAAAAAGTGATGGAAATATTTGTCCCCCACAACTTCCATTCATCGCCTTTCTTTAGCTTCCCAAAAGTGAAAGTAACTCGATGAACGCAAATATACAATTTTGTATCAAACGTACTTGATCGCCCCGCACTCATGCACGGATCAAAATGCAGAAATTGGCAATCAAGAGATCAGAAGGGACAATGAGAGTTGATCATCATAGTGGGGGGTTGCTACTATAAGTATTGAATTGGATATCTTATACAAATGCAAAGTTGTGGAGTACATATGCAGCACGGACACTAGGAGGCACCGGAGAATTTAATATTCATTTTGGTCACCAAACAATGATTTGAGTTTTCTCTTCATGCACCTTGGCGCCTCGTTCAATTCGAATCAAAGGAAGCTCACTCGAAGCTTCGTCGGATAGGGATAGGCTTAGCACATTGGCTTGGCGACTGTAACATAATAAACAAAATAAGCTAAATAATAAGTGCATAAGATATGTTCAAATGAAGACTCCAATAAACAAATATAGAGACATAAGATGATATGGAAGGTGTTATGTTGTAACGAATTATATGACATAGAGGCATACGAGGTCCATCAGTCCACTAAACACTACATCACTTTCATGCGGTGTTTGATCCCCCACATCAAAGACGGCTCATCTTCTCAGCAGAATATCAAAAACTCATTTGTGACGTGGACTAACGTGTGCATTAGGATTTTCTACGTACAGCGAAAATGGGAGAATACTTTGGTTCTTCAAATACCTAATAACATGTGAAGTTATGATTTCGATCCTATTATCAGCTCCGGGTCTGGTCCTTTAGGCAAGGCTCTTTACTTTACAGGGTGGTTCCTTTTACGGTTCAAGAATTTGTGGATGGCTTACTTTTGTTTGTTTGGTTACAGTTCATGCCCACTCGCCATGAACCCCCGCCCGCCCCGACTAGAGAATCTAGAACCAAAGGACTACTTCTCGTGATGAGCTATTTGAAGGAATCTTTCGTTGTATGGCCTCTTAAGCTTCTGCGAATATATTTCCCTTTGAGTTTTATCATGAGGAACAGCAAACAGCTCTTTGCCTTTCTGCTTCAAAGCCACCCTTTTGCTTTTTTCTTTTCATATGGACTCAAGCCGGCCTTTTGTAGTTGACTATAAAATTGTCCTTTAAATCCCCACACTTAGGTTATACGTCCTAGATAGAAGACTCCGCTAAAAGACTAGGGCTATGGTAACTAAACCGGTGTCGGCTACTGTTGGTTAGGCTATTAGCCCTAATCCGAAGCGTTGGACTGCACTCTAAAATGCTTCTTCTATTGAAAGACAAAGTTCTAGTTTATTTCACTCGATCATCGAAACACAATACAATGTGATGCTTGCTAGTCAATTGCACTACTAGATTCTTCCATGTCAAGAGGATCTGACCAACTTGAACTAGAACTGGAACCAATATTTCATTCTGGTTGTTGCCACCAAGTCTCTTGCTCCTATTAAGCCCAGCCTTAGTAGAAGTGGGTATCGGCACTGGGTGGATGGTCTATCCGCCCTTAAGTAGTATTACTAGCCATTCTGGAGGACCAGTTGATTATGTGGAGACAGTGGTCATGCAATATTTGAATTAGGATGATTTACTAAAAGAACATATCAAACGTGATCGAGTTATTGGCTCATCTAACGCGGTCGTTCAGCTGTCCCTCGGAGATACAGTTGAGAAGAACCATGCACGGTATCCCCCGGCAATCCTTAATTATTTTAGTAATCTTCTAATGGTTGACATTGTACTGGGATTTGGAGCAACTTCTCTTAATTGCCCTTCAACAAGATGCCTTGAAAGATCAACTTCTCCCAGACGGTTACTCGCTCTTCCAGTGGCTGAGAACTCAAAAACCGCGGCAGCTTCATTAGTAGTTTGTGGTAATGGATTGGTCTTGCCAATAACATTGTCGTTCTCCTGTTTGATTTCTATTTCTTGCCATCATAGTCTCCTCAACTGAAGAAAAAAAAAATGTGTCCTGAGACCGGACCCGGATCCCCTACTTGTAGGGCAGGGGATCATTATTACCTTGTTCATTAGATATTTCCCCTTCCTAGGAGAAGATATAATGACCTATAATGCCATATGTTGGCATTTGGTGGTGACATATGATGACCACAAGCATGACATATTAAATTTCCGACATTTGACCGGCTGTTGACCAATACTGTTGTCGATTTGTTATCGCTGCCTTTATATTATGTAGAATAATATTTTTTTTCCTTCATTAAATGCAGAGGGGTTGTTGATTGGATGATCCTGGCCTTGATAATCATAAATTATTCACAGAATTGATGACTATTGGCTTGATCACATCTGACATGTTTCTCTTGACGTAATTCTTCGAGCAATCTTCTCATGGTCGACCTTGGATATGGTACTGCCCCCACAATAAGATGCCACAAAAGACCAACATCTCCCATATGGTTACTCTTTACCGCTCTTCCGGCGGTTGAGAACTCAAAAATCGCGGCAGCCTCATTTGTCAAATTTTTGTTGATTTCTAGTTCTTGTCATCATAGTCTTTAAAAAAAAAAATGTCACACTAATCGTGCTGAATTTCGCTATCAACAAAAAAAAAAAAATCTTTCAAAATATGGATGGATCAATAAGTAAATCAACAAAAAATAAAATATGATGGATCCTTTGTTTATTTTGTTAGGAAAGTAATGATAAGAAAAATGCACGGAGATTGGAGGCAGTCTCGGCCAGCTACGTAAGTTGCATGAAAGTAAATATAAAGGAAAATTTGCAGAAGAACAATGAGTTATGTTATTGAGGTGGGAGTTCTTACAAAGAGTACACTTGGGTATTTATAGTTCACAAACAACGGTTATACAAATAGTTATATCAACTCTGCTATACTAACGGTTACTTGACTATTACATTGACTCCACTACTGTATTTTTATCGATTCAACTACTAGTCGAGGCTAGAGGTCTGGACAAAGAGCGACTTCTGGAAGACTTTTAAGATGGCGAAGGGGGTAAGAATGAATCGAACTGTGCACCGAACAAGGGGAGAGTGATTCTAATATATATGTATATGAAAACTAAAATTATCTCATGAAGTTGCCCTTTGACTTAACGGCAATGTTTAGCTTCGGAACTCCAAAGTTATGCATGGCATGAGATGGCTATGGTAGACAATACCCCGAGTGAGTTAATCCAACGGGTCACCCTGCCGAGCCTCACAATTTTTTTTCCGTTCGCATAGTAGTGCTCTTACCCTAACACGCTTAATTTTGAGTTAATCCAACGGGTCACCCTGCCGAGCCTCACAATTTTTTTTCCTTTCGCGTAGTAGTGCTCTTACCCTAGCACGCTTAATTTTGGAGTTTCAAGACTAAACATTACCATTACGTCAAAAGGTGCTTCCATTAGTTAATTCTAGTTTTCACACACAAACATATCATAACCGCTCTTGCCCCGTTTGGTGTTCAATTCGGTTCATTCCTGCCCGTATCGTCATCCTAGAAGTCGCTCTTCGTTCAGGCCCTCTGGCCTCGTCGACCACTCCCCGTCCTCATCAAACTATAATCTCAATCGTTGTGCTACATAAATCAGAACATCATTATCATACATCTCTTAACACTATGCTGCCTCTGTTAGGGAAGTTAGAGAGGGGGAAAATGAAAATGAAAATTCATATGGGATATGAAAAAAGTAATGGAAGTGTTTGTCCCACATAACTTCCATTCCTCGCCTTTCTCTATCTTCCCAAAAGTGAAAGTAACTCAATGAAAGCGAATATACAATTTTGTGTAGCTGTAGAGAAAACGTACTTGATCGCACCGCACTCATGCACGGATCAAAATGCAGAAAATGGCAATCAAGAAATCAGAAGGGACAATGAGAGAAGGCCATCATAGTGGCGGGGTTGCTACTATTGGTAATTAGGTATTGTGGAGTACCTATGCCGCACGGACACCAGGAGGCACTGAGGAATTTATTAGTCATTTTGGTCCCCAGACAAGGATTTGAGTATGCTCTTCATGCGCCTTGGTTCCTCGTTCGATATGAATCAGAGGAAGCTACCTCGAAGCTTCGTCGGATAGGGATAGGGGTGGCGCATTGGCTTGGCGGCCGTAACGTTATAAATTAAATTAAGTCTAATAATGAGTACATAAGGTACGGACAAAAGAAAACTCGAATAAACAAATATAGAGAAACAAGATAATATAGAAAATGTATGTTGCACCAAGTTATATGACATGGACGCATACGAGGTCCATCAGTCCACTAAACACTAACAAAAACTCATTTTAAGACGTGGACTAACTTGCGTATTAGGATTTTCTGTAACGAAAATGGGAGATAACTTTAGTTATTCAGGTACCTAATACCACAGAATGAAAAAAAAAAAACAGTGGTCGTGCAAAATTTGGATCAGGATTTACTGAAAGAACAGGCCAAACGCAATCGAGTTATTGGCTTGTCCAACCTGGCAGAATTCGCGAGTCATTCGTTCAACTGTCTGTCGGAGACACGGTCAAGAAGTACCGTGCATGGTTGGCCCCGGTTCTTTCTGTCTCTCATTCCCACCCCGCAAGATATGGCTTCACCAAAAAAGGGCCCCGACGAGCCTTAATTTTTGTAGTAAAGTCAAGCTACTTAAAAGATTAAAGAAATGAATTAATAAAAGGGGGACTTCTTCGACCCTCGCCGCTCCAATTTCTACTTCTTCTTTTTATTTTTTTATTTGATTTTAATTTTTAAAAAAAATTAGCTATTTTTAAGTTGAATAGTCCATGTGGACGCCACGTGAACTCCAAGTAGGTTGTTTTTTTTTTAAATATTTTCCATGTGATATTAACAAAATTATTTTAAAAAAAGTCACATGTATTGTTTAACCGGAATTGGCACTTAAGTGATCCAAAAAAATACTGACTCTAAAGTGGGCTCCATACATAAATATTGGCACTCCTAGTGTACTTTTGCCCTTCAAAAAATGTAGGACTAAAATTTATAAATCGTCAAAACATTTATGACTAAATTGACACAATTGAAAAGTTTAGACTAAATTGGCTACCGTGTAATAGGATTAGGATTTTTTTGGATAATTGTCCCAAAAAAATGAGATGGTGATAGAATACGAAACCTGACTACTGAGTGACTAATGGAGCATACTCAAAGGAGAACCCTATGCGGGAGTTCGAATAGTGGAATGATTGCTGGACTCACATACCATTTTCTTAAAGGCCATTGAACTAAAGTCTGCCATTAAACAAAAGGAACAAATTCAATTGGATAAGGGACGTCGAGGATCTCAATGTATATGGAGTGGAGCTTGCGAGGAGTCAATTTTCCTTTTAAAAGGTTTGCACACCATGTAATACCGAATTAGGTACAGTTAATTAGTTGTTTCTCTTTTTATGAAATTAGGGATGTAATGTCCGCGCAACAAGAGTTGTCCTCATAGTGGCATTGGTGAGAGTTGCGCTCGTAAGTAAGTAGGTATGTTTTGTCCTGTCAGCTTCCAATTTTGTCGATCCTAGATGGTTTCTAGTTTTGTCGACTCATGGAGCACATAGCAAGACATGAGCAAGAACGGCAAGCGCAACCATGGCCACAGAATTCATTCTCCTACGACGTGGAGAGAATCGAATTTATGTCGTGCACATCAATTACATGGTAACCATGGCATGGGATTGAAATGGCGTTGGTTATCTTGATAGCATTGAATTGGCATACACATAATTTCTTGTCTCCCCAATGTACAGAAACTTAGCTCGTCTCAAGTAGATCAACTCCGAGTCAGTGAAATACAAACAACCCACAAACGTATGTTAGCTCTAAGAATAGATAAGTTACACTGATGGCTAGCATCTTTTAGAAGTATAATACATGATATGGGTCCTCTATGGTATGCCTAGTAGACCGTATAACTTTACTACCTGCAACCACAGATAAATACAAACGGGCGGTAATAATATATACGACATTCCGCTGTATTGTCATAATCAAGTCTACAGTATCGTCATTGTACCGTATCAGCGGCCACGTTGAGTTCTACATAGCGATGAAACATTTTCATTACTATATTTGAAGGAATATTCTGGGCAGGAATTCCAAGTGGGATCTTGTATTCTAAACGTGCCAGCCTAACTTAAAACTTTTATAGCTCAAATTATAGGGAAAATGTTGTAAATAGCACCAGTCAGAGTAAAATAAACACATGAGCAGGAAAATTTGCACTCGGGGGAAAAAAAGAGAAGGTAGTAGCAAATAATATAATGGAACTCGCAAAACAGAGCCAACAACATGCTATGTCATTTCGTGCATACACTAGTTTCCTTTCCAACACAGAAGACTATAAAGTTCCAGACCCAAGAGCGACAATACAAGATCCCATACAAATCTAAAACCTTTGACACAAGGTAAAAAAATGAAAAAACCAAAGGAAAAACAGGAGGTAAAAGAGAAATATTACGTACTTTGTGCTCTTACAATCAATGCAGCCTGGTCAACTCTTCAACTCTCTTGCAGAGTTCCTCCACCGAAACACCCATTGCTTTGGATATCTCATCCATCCGCCCACGGCTAAGATCTAGGAATGATTCGATGAGATCTCCATCCAAGAAATTTCGAGCATCCACGGTCTTCTTCTCGTTGTAAAACGACCTCCACTGCTCATGGCTCAGTCCTCCAACACCTTTAATTACCTTTCTCAAGTTTGACTGAAGCTTCTCTAGAAATACATACTGATCATGAGGGAGCGAGGCAATCACTCCGATCACGCCGTTAACCGTGCCAAATATGATGGTAGGAATCTGACCGACATCGGAATCCGGCAACCGCATCACGAGGGAACCATGGCGGAACCGGTTGACGAATTCCCCAAGGTGATACTCGCCAACCACCTCAAGACGGCCCCTCTCCTCATCGGTGGCACCTTCGCTGTTCTTCCTCACTGTGAAGAGGTTGAAGTTATTTTCGGCACCAAGATAAGTGTCGTCATCAAGAATCTCAATGGCAGACATCCAATTGGCATTGTAATCACGTGCCCTCTCTTCAATAGCACCCTCCTCATGCTGGATGACAAAATGAAAGAATAGTAAGTCTGAAAGAGAGTGGTTAAAATCTATGGACGAGACCAAGAGTTTCTCAAGGGTCAAAACTTAAGTTCGGTTTGCACTGAGAAACCAAGGACATGTACTTTCCCCAAATAGACCAAACCCTCTAGTGCTACTTTTTCAAATTACACACAGCCCCCCTCAAAAGCCACTCGGAAAAATATATTACGCTTTTGACATACACATGAAATGGGCTACGAACATGGCAACCTCGATTTGGATGTGCACAGATTTAAAGTTCAGATGTTGGGCTTTCCCAATTGAGAAACATGATGAAATGCTTGTTATAGGATTCTTACAGATTCACACTAGTGCTCACGTCCATGTCTAAAGGGACAAGTAACAACTATAATCACACGACTGTTTTAGAAGGTAAAAGGGTACAGACAACAGGAGATTTCTTTACAATGCCAGAGTTAAGATTGAAGATCACGGAGAGGAGAAACTCCAGAAATTAAGTACTTTCAACATCGACATCGACGTCAACATCACCTTTATCCCAAACTAGTTGGGGTCAGCGGTCGATGAACCCAAAAATAAATAAAATAGAAGCAAGACCGATTGAGGAAAAAGAAATTAAGTACTCTAAAATAACAAAATTACTTGCCTTGTATATCAGCAGGGATATTGACTTCATCAGATCACCAACTACAATGAAGTCTCCGCGAGTTTGTACATAGAGGGCAAGTATGTGACCATGATGTCCACATTCGGATTGCAATTCACGAGAACCATCATCTCGCAGCATCCACTTGTACAATTGAATTTTTTGATTGATTGCAGCTAATAGCTTTCCATTAAAAGCATTCAAAGAGTAAACAGCACCCTTGGTCTCTTTTTCAGCAATCAGCTGTAATTTCCCATCCTCAACAATGAAAACTAATATCCGGCCCTGCAATTAAAGTGATGTAATTAGAACATTACTAATCTACAGAAAGAATATCAGATTGGCTTCATGCATGATGCATCTAACCTTGGTTGGTTCATTTTCTTCCGGCAACACATATGCAGTCCCAACACAGTAATACAAATTATTGTCATCAGAGAAGGAACAACTAAGTATGGAGCAACCATACTCAAATGTATCAAGCGGGTAAGCGGACAAGAACTCGAAAGTCTGGTCATCTAAAAGCCGAACAAAATGCATTTCAGATTCTTCAGCGCTTGACTGGTTGTACTTCATGCTACAAATTGCAAATGTCCGAGACTGCTCCTGATGGCAAATGCGTCGTGCATGCTCCCCAAGGGGGATAGAACGGATGTGAAGCTTCTGGATATCATCAATGGTACCAATAGTAAGCTCGCCTTCTTTCGCAATTGCCAGACTGTCAATGGAAGAAATAAGTCACTAAGAATAGATCATGTATTCATCATGTGAAACAAGGAAGCAGTTTTATCTCATAATTTAACGCAGGAGTTGAGCCAAGTGAAGAGCATTGGAAGAGATCCATTCAATCACCCCAAATAACTGCCTAGAAACAGTAAGAAAAACATAATCACACAAAAACCAGAATGAGGTCATCATTTTCATAGAAAAAAGAGCCCCCGCTAAGAACTGAGTCAAATTCTGCAAGCAAGCATCCAAAATCAACAGCTTCAAAATAGCATTCTTCGCAAAACAAGTATCTGTTTCATGCCACAAACACTACCGATTAACATCTAAATTTCTTCATCCATTCTCTCCAGTCTTCACAATATCAGCAATTTATGTTAAGAAGTAGCACCGAATGACCGTCAAAAAGTTTTCATCCTAAAAGAGGATATCCAGCATACACTAATAGCACCATGAAAAAATTCCACTAAGTATCACCATTGCCCAAAATACCTGTCAGGAAAAGCAGCAGAGTTGAATTGGCACATGTGGCTCACTTCTTTGAGATTTACATTACTGTAGAGTAACTTTTTGTTACTGCTGTAAATAACTGTTGGCCTATCTGACGCAGCAAATACATGCGTCGTATTTTTTGAAGAAAACGTACGGAGGGTAATGGGCTGAGTCCCGAGAGACACCTTCTTCCTATCTGTTAACTCTCCCGAATGCATGTTCAATTGAAAGTTCAAAAGATGACCATCTCCAAGAGCACATAAGAGATAAGATATCTGTCAAGGGAAAGATGAGATGAGAGTGATAAGCAAAAAGGGAGGGGGGGGGGGGGGCATCAGTGTTTAACCACTCCATGATCTTGAAAATAAAAATACACAGTTTGAATTCCCAGCCCACACGTGCTACTTGATATTTCCAAGGAAAAGAAAATGTTACCAGTCAAATAAATAGCAGGCAAAAAATTTCCTAAAAGTGTTAACACTCCTATCCACATAATTCCATCCAGATACCTGGATGCAGATGTGCACCACCATGGAGCAAATTCTACATAATAAACAATGCAGAAGCTCAAAATGTAAAGAAAAAAACTAAAGGAATGCATCATACCCCTTCAAAGGCACAAAGCAGAACAGAACGAGGTATTATTTCTCCTCCCAAATTCTCCTTGGTAATAAGATTCAAGTCTGGCAACGAAAATATCCTAATACTTATATCCGTCCACATTCCAACTGCTGCCAGCTGACTGTAATGGAGATTCTCCCCGATTGGATTAATGTCAAGGCATGAGATCTCGTATTCTAGTTGTACGTGTTTGATTTCTTTCAAAACCCCATCGCCAATTTCTAGATAAACAAGATTACCACCTCCAGTTGCCAGTAGAACCTGTCATTACAGAAGGTCAGAAAGAACGCAAATGTACCTCCATGCAAGCATGGATGTGCAGAGCCATTACCAAGAGGCAATTAAGATTCTTCAGAGATCGCCAAGGGAAACGAAAATGACATGATAATGCTGGCAATCAAGATACCAACATGCAAAATCCAAATAAGCTATAAAGCAAAATGAATTAAGAGCAGAATCATCAAGTTTTAGGCCAGCCATCACGCTTGATGGTATGTAGAGCATGGCACCATTTGAATCAAATAAAAGGAGGACTCGATCAATGAATAACCAATTTGAATCTGTATACCGCCTAGAACTGTTCTATAACAGAGAGTTAGCCAAACGATAGTCAATCAAAGTCATGGACTTCTTAGTCCATGCCACTTTCAATCATTTCTGAGTGCATCGACACAACAGGTCAACCGAAAACATGAACAAAGAGAAAAAGAGAACGAGATTTCTTAACCATGGAAATGGAAAACACTTTTGGCCTTAAATAAGCTAGCATATCAGGTTCACAAACTTTTTGTAGCTCGCTTAAATAAGAGAAAAAGGTTCATACAAAATTTTACAGACTGTGAAGCTCTATCACATGCAACAATATCATAGACAAAGATAACACCATGCATCTAACTTCATGCATTTTTTCTCTTCCCAATTTCTGCTCATAGAGGAGCAGCAACATCATTCTATCAACACATATCCCAGCAAGACATACCACCCAAAAGCATAAACTATATGTTTAACTGAGTCATATTCTTTCTGAGAAAGTGACAATTTTCAAGCATAAGCTTCTTATGAAAGAATTCCACATGATATTGCATTTAACATCAACCAATGGGCATCAATACCACATGAGTCATGGCTGAGCCCAAAGTTAAAAGACCTAGCAACATCTTTGAAAAGACAAACCTGAGTGGCATTAGCAGTGGCAACATTAATAGAATATCCTTGTGGAGAATGCCATTCATTCCTCAGCTCTCTCGTCATAGAGCTTACAAGTCTCACAGAGCTTGAAGTCACCTGCAATAGGGATTATCAACCCCCAACAATGAGAACGTATGAAAAGAAGAGATGAAAGCAAACAGGGCAACAGAAGTTATAGGTGCAGTTAACTAATAGCGTTCTTGAGTTTCAAAAGCAAGTAAGCTTGCAGGAATGAAATTATTTCCTGCCAATCTCACAGCTCCAGTTCATTAACTGGTTTTCAAACTCATCTTCCAAGCCTTCCCAAATAAATTTCCTAAAAGACTTCTTTTCATTGGGCATAGATGTCTAAGTGAAACTAATTGGCAAAGAGCAATGGCAAGTATAAAGTACAAGCAGAGGAATATTCCATCCCTCTAACTGATTATAGTTGTTATACAGACAACCTCGTATTTTCTCCATGACAGCTACACAAGTTGCAACTAAACTAGCCATACCTTAACGAGAATCACTGATCTACCACCACCCTAACCAAAATAGAGCCATGTTTCAAAATTAGCATGTCGCGTACAAACCACTCAAAAGGTCACACCATCAGGAAATATTCGAGGGCAGAATAGTCATTCTATGTCTATAGGGTTTGCTTATATGTATAACCTTGTGTTGACACCTAATTTTGTTGGTCCTATTCCAATTTAATCTATTTATCCCTTTTTTGTCTTAAAATAGGAAAAGCCCCAAATTGAATTTTTCCCTTGTTCTTTTTATTGCAAATTAGGAAAATTGAATTTTTATTATTTTATTTTATTTTCAGTTTATCTTATTTTTATTTACTTATTTCGAAAACAAAAAAAATGATCGGATAGGGCCAGGTCAGCCCAGGCCCACGCAAGAAACCTGGCCCGCACCCGCTCGCTGCCCTCTCAGAGAAGTGGGCCTGCGCAGAGCAACCCACTTTCCTCACCTTTCTTTTAATTTCCCCAGCCCATTCCTTTCTCGCCGGCCTGCATGAATCAACGGCCCCTCTCTGTCTCTCTCGTTGGCATTTTGTCGAACAGGATAAGGGCACCACGCAAGCTGCTGCCAAACTGGAGAGGAATCCTGCAGGGAATATTGCAGAATAAAATGGCTCGTGCTTGGTCCCAAGCAAAGGTGAAGTGACCAGCTTCAGATATCGATCAATGATTGGCTCGAAGGGGCAGCGGTTCATCAGCAAAAGCCGAATAAAAGAGGCGGGTCAGATCTGGAAATGGGAGGGAAGGCCGAAGGGAGCTGATCACGAAGGAAATTTGAGAGATCTGATCAGTAAGCTGAGTGACTTCTAGCGACAAATTGAGAGCTACAAGTCTCGACAGAGACCCCTTCACGAAGGAAATTTGAGAGACCCGATCAGTAAGCTGAGTGACTTTTAGCGACAAATTGAGAGTTACAAGTCTCGACAGAGACCCCTTCTACCACTTGCCACAGTTTCCTCGCCGTTGTTCGCCATCGGGAGCCCTGGGCAGGTAGCTTTCTTACCCTTCCTGAGCAACCAGTTTTTTGCTCCTCCGACTGGCCAGGCATGGCTCATTGGGCCAAGGTTCATATCTCGGTCAGCGAGTCTCCGGCCAATTCTCGCGATCTGTTAACCTCCTCCATGTCCTACTTGAAATCCACTAGCATGTGTCTTCTTTGTTTGGCTCATTTTGATCACGGTTTGGTTGTTGTATAAACATGGATGACTCGGTCCTGTCATGCACCAGTCAGTGAGGATCATGTGCACACACTACTTCGTGAGGTCCATCTGATGTGCATGTTCGGTCATTCTCAAAACAGTTGCGTGTTTTAGAAGCCTTGCCTATCACACTTTCATTTGGATCAAGTGCTTTTTCTTGTATGTCTCGCATGTGAGAGATTTCGAGACTTGAACATAGTGCCCAACCTGTATTTTCAGCCGGGGTTCAAACCCGGTTTTTGTACAAACAAGCTGAAACTGCAGCTTTGATGCATGATTTCATCGTGTTTTTTTACATTCTAATCGTTCTTATTTAGTTGATCTTATTCACCGCATGTAGTAGTTTCCATCTATGTTTTATTTTGCATTTGATCATGCTCGACAACGGAGAACAAAGGCCGTGAAAATCACTTCGGAAGCAGGTCTCAGGCGTTTCATGCAGGTGAGAAGTTCGACAAAATGCCTAAAAGAAGAAGTCTTCTTTGCTGAGCCGAACGGGACCATTCCACTCTGCACACATCTGACCCAGAACGACGTTATTCTGGGCAAGCCCATGCATGCCTCGAACATCGCCATTCCGAGGGGCATCTTTGAGCGCCAAACGACGCCATTTTGATATTTACTTGAAAAAATTTAAAAAAAAAATCAGAAAATGCAAAAAAAAAGGACAAAAAATCCCATAAAAATCAACATCAACAATACATTTATCCCAAACTAATTGGGGTCGGCAATCGATGAACCGCAAAAATTCATAAAATAAAAGCAAAATCACTTTAGGGAAAACAGATAAATACGTAAAATAAATAAACAAGGATAAAAATATATGTGGGGAAATGACTAAGAAGAACGGTCAAAAACATGGAAATTCTGCCCCTCTACAATACTAATAGATTTCTTTCACTCCGTCCTAAGACAAACCGTACGCCAATCTATTTCACTTCATTAAATCTTGTTTTACTACTTTCCCCCAAATAGATTTCGGCCGACCTCTTCCTTTCTTTGTGTTATGCTCCTTGTAACAAATTTCTGTTTTTACCGGATCATCTAGGAGCCTTCAGAGAATATGTCCAAACCATCTCAATCTATTCTCTCATCTTTTCTGTCACCGATTCTAATCCAACTTTTCGTCGAATATCTTCATTCCTTATCTTATCCATCCTTGTATGACCACACATCCACCTTAACATCCTTATTTCCGCTACTCCCATTTTATGCTCATATTATCTCTGTGCTGGCCAACATTCAGCTCCGTATAACATGGCAGATTTACCGTTCCATAAAATTTTCCTTTTAACCTAAGAGGAATTTTGCGATCACAGAAAAATCCTGATGCACTGCGCTGTTTCATCTAACCTACTCTAATTTTATGGCTTACATCCTCATCAATCTCTTCCTCCTTTTGCAATATTGATCCCAGATATCTAAAATTATCCTTCTTGGGTACCTCCTATCCGAGTATATTTACGGCTTCTTGATCTCCTCTTCCTACCATGTCAAACTCACACTTCAAGTATTCAAGCTTACTTCGACTTTTACTTTAGACTTCAACGTAAATCCTTTAGAAAAAATAAAAATCCTTTAGACTCCAACATTCTTTTTAACGTAAATCCTTTGGAAAAAAATCCCAAAAAAATAAAAAAAAGAAAAATCTGGAAAACAATTTTATCACGCTTTGGGCCCAATTAGTATTTTTAGGCTCTTTTTCCTAGTGGAGGATGACCGATGTCCATTCCGATCTTATTTGTTGTACATCCGATCATGTCTCAGGTTTAATTATTTGGCTTGTAACCTATATTAATTGGCTTGTTTGTTTACCCTCCAATCAATAGGTAGATGCTTTAAATACTTGAGTGTTTATTTACACATTTGTATTTTGATGAATTGCCCGTTAATTGCTTTCCTAGAGTTAGGAGAAGAGTTAGATAGGCAATTGCATGAAAATGATAGAAAACCATTATGCATGATCATCTCAAATTGGTTAGATATCTGGTAGGCTTTGAAAAATAAATAGAATGTGTGATCACCTTAGGGAATATTAACTGGTTAGATACCAAAAGGCGCCAATTAACTAATTAGCGTAAACAAGTCCCCCAACTTAGATATTCTGGTTGCGCAGGAATCGAGATAACGTTACATGTCTCGATTGGTTTCTAACCGAACCCAGTAGGCCATTGGCGACTCTTAGTAATGATTTAGATTGCTAATCATGAAATGAAATCCAACATCACGTGAGGTAGAACTTGAGAGAGCCTATACCTAGACCGATGGGCAATACCTCTAAACCTACCGGACCCTCGAGGGAGGCAAAAGTTAGGTTGTGACACTTGTAATCTCTCTTTGCTTAATGATAACAATTATCATTCTTGTTAAACATGTTATCAAAGCCAGAGAAATCGTTGCTCCTAACGTCAATGTAATCGTGTCACCCACCGTCATCGCCATCCTCCACCACAGATTCATTCATCGCCATCCGTCAATGTAATCGTGTCACCCACCTTCATGGTACTAGAATTGTTCGTTTGAGTCCATCCCTTTCTCTGTCATATGTCTTCCATCTCAAATCCTCATATAATTTAATTTCTATTAGTTCTTTGACTAAAGAATTAAATTGTTCCATAACCTTTTCTCTTCTCATTGTGCCTTTCAAGATCTAAGGACTGGATAAATGATTGGTAGGGGACATGAATCCAATAGTCTATACTACTTTGACAAGAAGGTGCTAGCTACGGCACCTGTGAAAGACACATCCTTTGATGTGTTTCGAATGTGATGTGCTGGTCATCTGACACTGACCACTCTTTGG
The DNA here is from genome assembly GCA_028455895.1 of Rhodomyrtus tomentosa. NCBI lineage: Eukaryota > Viridiplantae > Streptophyta > Magnoliopsida > Myrtales > Myrtaceae > Rhodomyrtus > Rhodomyrtus tomentosa. The sequence goes on from JAPCWY010000005.1 coordinate 46,941,889, forward strand.
CATTTATTTCCCGAGTCTCAACCTCTGTCTCTAAGTTCTTTTTAGCGCGAAGCTTGTCAGTTTAGTAAACACTATAGGGTTTCCTTTCCTTCTTGCATTCAGAGACTTGCGTCAAGTCCATTTGAGCTAGTTCACTCCGATGTTTGGGGACCGTGTCATGATCATGATATTTCTGGTTTCAAATATTTTGTTACATTAGTGGATGATTTTTCACAAGTGACTTAGTTATTCTTAATAAAGAATCGTACTAAGATTTTTCACTACTTTCGCTTGTTCTATTTTGAAGTGTTGAATCAGAACCATACTTCTGTTAAAATTTTGTGCTTAGATAATGCCAAAGAGTATCTTGCCGTCACTTTAGGTTTTCAACCTTTTCTTGAATCTCACGGTATTATTCATCAAACTTCTTGTTCATACACTTCTCAACAAAATGGTGTCGCCCAGCGTAAAAATCGCTATCTTCTTAATGTTGCACATTCCTGATGTTTCACATGCATCTACCTAAAACTTTTTGGGGTCATGTTGTTCATACAACTTGTTTTTTAATAATTGGCTTCCAACTTCTGCTCTTCTGGGAGAGACATTATTCTCCATATTACATCCAGATCGTACTCCCTTTCCAGTACCTCTACGTGCCGTTTGTTGTATTTGTTTTGTGCATAAACCTTACTCCAGGTCTTGATAAATTGAATCCTCGTGCGGAGAAATGTATATTTGTCAGATACTCTCAAACTCAGGAGGGCTACAAATGTTACAGTCCTAATTGTTGTCGCGTGCTCGTATCAGCGGATGTAACATTCTTTGAAAATCAACCATATTACCGACACTTTCTCCACTCCCTCCCCCTTTAGAACCATCCATAGGATTTCAGTTTGTTGACAGCACATATCAGCGACGTGGTACAGCTCCAACTACAGTGGTACAAACTTCACCAACACGTGATTCATCTGTTCCCTCGCCATCCTCTGATCCCGATCTGCCTATCACTTCTTGGAAAGGTAGACGTCCTTGTGTTGGTCGTCATGTGGATCGTTATACTCCTCATTCTGGTCCTTCTGATTGTCTTTGTACTCGTCATCCTATTTCAAATTTCTTAACATATGATCGTTTATCTCTTAATTTCTTTTTATCCCGTCCTTGTCCTCTATTTTTGTGCATCGCAGTGTTGCCAAAGCCCTTTGCTAATCCTGGATGGCGGCAAGCCATAGAGGACAAAATGAAGGCACTCATTTAGAACCGCACTTGGCAACTCGCTTCCTTACCTGCGGGGAAGCAAACTATCAGTTGTCATTGGGTTTTCACCGTTAAGGTTCATCCTGATGGCACTCTTAATCGATTGAAGGCTCGATTGGTTGCAAAGGAATATACTCAGACATACTGTGTTGATTATGACAACACTTTTTCACCTATCACCAAAATTCCATCTGTTCATGTCTTTATTTCAATAGCTGCCCGTTCTGATTGGCTTCTTCACCAATTAGATATAAAAAATACTCAAGCAATCCATCTATTCATGGCTTCTTCATCAATCCATGATGATTTGACCGAGGAAGTGTACATGAAGCAACCACTTGGACTTGTTGCTCAAGAGGAGAATTTGGTATGTCGCTTACATAAAGCCTTCTATGGACTCAAGCAATCTCCTCATGCTTGATTTGTTAGATTCAATGATGATGTTATCAAGTTCGGATTTTTTTTTTTTTTTTAGATGCAAGTTCGGATTGAAATGGTGTAAAGTAGATCATTGGGTGTTTAGTTCTATCACGTATTCTTTTGGTGGTATATGTGAATGATATTATATCATTACTGCTAGAGATTCAGATGGTATTCAACGGCCTAGGCAATTTGTGCATACAAAATTCAGCACTAAGGATCTGGGATGTCTTCGATATTTTTAGGTATTGAAGTTGCCTATTCACATGCAAGTATCAATTTATCACGGCGAAAATATGTACTTGATATTCTTGATGAAGTTGAATTTTTTGGAGCAAAGCCAATAGATACTCCTATGGAACCCAATGTGAAACTTGATGCAAAACATGGAAAATTATCATGATCCAGAGAAGTATCATAGATTAGTTGAAAAGTTGAACTATCTTACTATCAGGACCTAACATATCATATGTTGTTAGTGTACTTAGTCAGTTATTAAGTTCTCCTTGCACTACTCACTAGCATTGTACTTCGAATTACCAAGTACTTGAAGGGAGTGCTAAGTAAAGGACTATTTTTCAAGAACTATGGACATCTGAACACTACGGGTTTTTCTAATGCATATTGGGTAGGATGTCCTACTGATAGAAGATCTACATCGGGTTATTATGTGTTCCTTGGAGGTAATTTAGTTACCTGGAAAAGCAAGAAACATGTAGTTTCCCGATCACATGCCAAAGCAGAATATAGAGCTACGGCACATGTGACGTGAATTGCTCTGATTGAGGATGTTATAATCAGAAATTGGTTTGTCAACATTAGATCCGTACGTATTATATTGAGATAATCAATCAGCTATTCACATTGCAAATAATCCTATCTTCCATGAGCGAACCAAACACATTGAGGGTGATTGTCACTTTGTACGATAAAAAGTTTTGTAAAGGGGAGATCATCCTTCAACATACAAGGATGGAGGAACAATTTGCAGATATCTTTACTAAATCAATAAGGGTGAGTAGAGCGAGTTTTCTATGTAACACGTTGGGATTATTTAATATTTACATCCCAACTTAAGGAGGAGTGTCAGGAAATATTTCAAGCAAGGACAGAATAGTCATTCTATGTCTATAGGGTTTGCTTATAACCTTGTAATCTCTTTTTGGTAATTGTTATCATTCTCGTTAAACACGAAAAATAACAACAGAGGCAGAAGATAGAGATCAACTACCGGAAGGTATATGACGTTGATATTAGTCACACATGCCATTGGTTTTTCAGTATTCTGACATGCAGTGTACCATCCATGGTGTCACAGTTCAATGAAAATAGCTCTCATCAAGTCATATCTATCTTAACAAAGAAAAAGTACTCAAGCATACAAACTTTCAATATGGATATGAATTAAAAGAAAACGTGAGGAGAGAACTTACTTGGACAAGTTGATTGTGCACAGCATCGTGGCAGAAGAGAGTTTGAACTTGAGAACAAAAACCCTCTATCTCAGTTTCTTCCAACTCATCTTCAAGATTCATGGCCAAAATTCTTGTCTCGCTAATAAAGCTTACAACCAGGAAAGTGTCAAAAAGATCATCAATAGAAGATCTCAAAGACCACATTCCTTTAATGCCTTGTAGTTCTACAGACGCCTACAATATTGTGCACATATAAGTAAACACACCAAAGTAAAAAAGCACAAACTAACCTGTGAATTTTAGAAGGTTAATGCATAGAAGGAAAAGTAAATTACCTGTTCATTGATTCCTATGCCATTACGTACTATACGGAGAGAACCATCCTTGTAAGCTCCAGAGCATGTAACAACCTGACCCTGACCCTGCCTCTCAAGGTCAACCACAGAGAAATCAACGATGGGTCCCAAGTTAACGTAGCGCTCCAGAACTTCCACGTATGAACCCTTTGAATCAGGCTGTAGATTCAACTTGATAAGCTGCAACAACACTCTAGTGTAAACATCCTGGGGTAAAAAGTAAGAGAGAAACATAAAATAGAAAAGAAAATCTACTCCTTAAAAGTACTTTCAATTGATTAGGCCTGTATTCTCTCCATCTCACTTGATGACTTCTATGACAACTAACTCTCAAGACATGACACCAGACCCTTCATGACCTTGCCCATCAAGATTAACCATAAAACAAGGCCTACCCTATCATCTCAAGAAGATTTGATCAAGCAATGAAGAAGAGTGCTTCCTCACTGAAGTGTGGATTGATAAGAGATTTCTACGAAACTAGAGAGCAAAGCATATCAATAGACTGCAGATAATGGAGGAGCAAACACGCGACCACAAAAGATAGTAGCCATCACCTGTGAATCACCATAACTTGAGCCAATAAAAACAAAGGCATTGTCAAGGTAAGATATCGTGGATGCAATTGAAGTTTCTCCTAAAAGCTCAATCTTGAGACCTGTGACTCTGTCAGCCAGTAGATATAACAAAGACAAAAAATATTCAGCTACTACCAGAAAAGCAAAGCATGAAGCTAATCTGTTGATATTAAGTTGTCCAGCAAACTATAGCAATGTACACATGATAGAATTTAAGATAAGAACATTAATAGCTTACTTTTCTTTCTCATGGGTTATAACAAGCAAGTGGAGAAGCCCAGCATGGTCACCAAGTAGATACCTAGAACCATCAGCATCAACTCTTCCATATGCTTTAGTGGTGGACTAAAACAAGCATCAGAAGCACCGAAAAAGAACACGATTTTATTATTAGTTACAAATAGGAATAGGACAACAAGACAACATCAAGCAGCAGAAGACCTAATCAACTTACAGGTCTAATTGGTATTGCTTTAAAAGCATTTGCACTGCAATATACAATCGTTTCTTCCCCAATTATAAGTACACCACATAGAGGGGGAGGCACTGGTATCAACAGATCTGCACCATTATCTACATTGTTTTGAGACCAGGGACCCTCGACGAAATCCTTGTCTTTCAGAGCAACCTCATAGGTCTTGACATGTCGAGCATCTTTGTTATCCTGTGAGAATAAAAAAAAATAGCTCACAATCACCGTGGCACTGCATGTAGCAGAAGAATCCTACTTCACACAAAAACCATGTGCGTTGACTTTAGATATCCCAGGATGAGGGAAAAAGAAAAATATTCCAATCCAATCATGTGGAGCAAAAAAATTACAATTGTAACATCAAGTTCTTAATTTACTTGATCTGCACCCTCGTGGCACCTTCTTTTTTGTCTAAGTCATTTCATTTATTCAAGAGATGCCACAGGTCTATAAATCCAAAACGATGCACAAGAACTAAGCGGAAATACCCCGATCTCCACAAAGAAACATTCGAAACCAATTTTCTTCATCCAACTTCCACTTCAAGAAAAACTAAACTCTAGGTTGATGGAAAGGAGAAATCCACTTCGCCTCTACTCCCCTGTTTCTCTCTTTCATCCCACCAAATGCAATAAGGCATACCAGGTTAAACAACTTCTAAGTACAACTACAACTTCATGCCAGATACAACATCAATTCGGAATTTATTTGATAGCATCTCGTTAAAAAATTGTTGGCCAATTAAGGTACTAATGTTGGGTAAGGAAGATCGCTTCATCAATTTTCCCTAATTTGATTATCTAAATGGATGAGAGATCTGCATTTGTACTATTCATAAGAACTTACCACATCTTCATTAATGGAACATTTTTCTCTTCCTATATATGAGATTCGGAAAAGCATCTAGATGACAACCTGAGCTTGAGACATGGGGTTAAAAGCAAGAATGCTGCCTCAGGTTAACAGTAGAATATGTCATTAAACTGCCAAGCTCGCAATAGACTTTTCAAAGCAGCATGAATATATCTAACTCATAGTTGCAGAAATCCCAAAGTTTTTAACATGCCAACAACCACTTACACATAGTACAATGAAAAATTAGAGCATAAGATACAGCACGCTTACGGACCTGGTATAGAACAACAATCGTAGGTTTTGAGCAACCATAGAGAAACTTTATATCCAGAACTTGGAGTTCTTCAAGCCTGAAATCATCAAAGTACCAGAAGTCTAACAAGCCACGAGCATCTCAAAAACATGTGTTGACCTAAATAATCAAACAAAGTACAGTACACATTGAAAGACAAGAAAGACAAATCAGTGCATTTACTTAGTAGAGAAATCCAAAGGTGCAATTTGGCTTGAGTTTGTAGGCAGATTGTAATAACTTACGACATCACTACAGCTTCGTATATAAGCCTAGAAGACATACCGAGAGGTGTGCAAGCTCTAAATTAGCAACACACATACAGTGTCATAAAACTATCAATGCAATCATGATAAATAACAACTGAAAAATTGCAACCTTGTCCTATGCCCTAGGAAGTAACAAGAATGACAACAACAAGGTTTATTGTTATTTTATATCATGGGTTCAACCATACCTTACGCCATTTCACCTTTACTCAATGAAATGTCTCCTATGAAACCATGAAGCAAGACCTTTTTAGTAAGCACAATGAGAAGTGGTATCGTACCGTATTCCTTGATAAGGATGTTAGCTATAGTAAGGCTTGGAAATTCTATGTACTTCAAAACACAACCAAGTATACAACAAGAATTTATCCAGGAAAAATGAGACAAGTTAAACCCTATCCATCACAAAAAGGCAACTACAATGGAGTAGCACAAAACAAGGAAAGGTACCTGATGTTGAATGCTTCTTTAAGCTGCCCTTTATTGTCAAAAGGTATAACCTACCCAAAGTTGCACAAATTAGTTGTAGGTTTAACAGGTCCATTTTCGCAAATTCTAGAGATTTCACCAAACAATAAAGGCATATGTCAAGATTAGCTGTGTCCAAACCTTAAACAACCCATCATATAAGTGGAGCCCAATTAATCTACAATCAGGATCAATTATTCCAATCTGCAGAAGAACGGAGGACCCGATAAGTTGAATAAATCACAAAGAAATAATATCACCTGGAAGTCAGCAAAAACAAAACAAACACACCTTGTCAGTTAACAAAAGGTCAAAAAATAAATACCTGACCATTATCTGTTGGACGACCTATCCGATCAGATACATCACCCATCGCCCTAACAAGAGCAGTATCATTGTGCAAGTAAATAACTTTTTTTCATATATTTAAGAAAAGAAATACAATCAAAATATGTCTATGTCCCGACAAAAGAAGATCAACTCAATATGATATTGCTCTGAAGCATTTATCAGAGATTATTCACTAATCAAGCCAAGCTACATCAAATTGAAAACAAGTAACCTATCCTGAGCACATTACTAAGGCTGAGCACCGGGTCCGCTGCAACCCAAAAAAGGGGGACTGAATCAACCTGGACATACCAGGTCGACACCATTTTTAGAGAGAACCGATTCAGTCCCCGAAATCCTCAAACCTAGAACCAGGCCATGACCGGTTTAGTTCCCAGTTCCAAAACCAGAACCGCTGGTTCAATCTGGGAAATGGTTCAACCAATCCACTTCCCGGGTTGAACCAGTTCCAAACAGGTTTTGAAGCCTCTTTTAGAAATACATATACACACGCTTTTGCACCCATCAAATATTGAACTATAGTTTTCAACATTAACAAACAAAAAATGCAATCACTTGACTGAAAATGTTTTTGCAATGAAATGATGCAACTTTTGTACTTTACAAAATCAAGAATATGGTTCTTACCAAAACATAAAGTGGGGTTAGTTCCCAAGTAGAGCCAGGAGTTGAACTGAAATTGGCTGGTTACCGGTTCAATTCTTGGTCCAGTCTTTTTGGTACCAAGAATCACAAGGTCGGTTCTCGGTTCAATGCCAGGACCTAGAATCAACACACCCAACCGAAAACCGATCCACTCTAAAATCGAACATCCCCCCAAAATACACACATCTGTCTCCATTGCTCCTCCAATGACATACTCCAAATGGATCTACTTATTGAAGATTGGAACCAGGGATCACAGGCCCACTTTGGAACCGAACACCCTCACACAATACACGTTGTGTCCCTATTGCTCCCCGAATGCCATAATTCCTACAGATCTTTTTTATGAAAGTAGGCTTATGATAGAGCCACATACGCTACGGTTACCCCTGTGACAGAGCAAACAGCCCTACATTTATTCCTATCCCAATAGCCTACCTCAACTAAATTACTCGTACATATTTTTATTTTGTCAAGTTGCACTAAGACTGATGACATGAAGGATCGATTTTCATCTAGAAAGCACCGACACTCTTCGAGGGCTTCCTTGTCGTGTCAGACACTCTCCGTCATGTGATCAAACATGATGAGTGCTCCAGACATGCCAGCACGCGAGTCCATCGTCCGAAATGCCATTTCGACACGCGCAGATCAATTTTAAGCATTTTCAACAAATCAAGGTCAAAATGTAAATTTATCGAAAATATATATACTTAAGTCATATACCCAACCACCCCAGAATTAATATACCCGACCAGCCCAAAATGAATCAAATCGTGAATCTCTATGAAGAAGAATCTCACTGCTGATATTTTCATATATGCAACATGTCTCAACGTGCAAAATTCTTTATTTTTTGAGAAATGACTGTCGTGTCGTGTTGCATGTCGGTGTCAATGCCACTTAGATTTTCACACACCATCTATCACGCAAGTTTGCATTGTAGCACAAACAAATCTTTGAGGGACGAGAATTGTTAGCCATTGAAGTAACATTGATAAAGCTACTCCAGACAGGATCATTTACCCAATTATTGTTTCTCTTGTTCCTTCCGTTTCCAGATTTTTTTAATTTTTGGAATAATTCCATTGGCGATCACTAGATTTCCGCAATCAATTTTAGTTAGGTCGCTAAACTTTGACAGATGCACTGAGCTTTCAAATATTTGCATTTAGTGCACTTCTACCAGGTCGGCCAATTTTGCAGAAAAATGCTAAAATCAACTTCCATCCAACAATTTAAGCTTCATAGGTTGAAAGCAGTCCCGCGAAAGCTAATTAGTCCGCGTGAGCCGACATGCTGGTCCAAAATAACCAAAGATGATATCCTTATAAAAGAAGATGAAACAACGCATGGCTATCCGATTGTGCTAAAAAGGCTAGGGTTTATTTCTCACTACCGCAACCCTGGTTTGTTAGAGCCTCTATAGTGTATATGTTCATGCATAAGCCCATACAACAAAACTACAACCCAAGCAACGATGATTATGCAAATAAGCATACCAACCTTGTAACAAGTTCAGATGTCTCGGCATCCCATTGAAGAACGCAGAACTTGTACCTTTCAGTGGCAATGAATAAAAAATCCTGTGCCTCACCCTGTTACAAGAAAAGGACAAGGACTTGGACTAAAAAGCAAGAACTAAGAAACATGATTGTGATCGCTTAGAAAAGAGACCACAAAAACATGATCACATCGATGGCTCACATGAGGCCTAAAAAGCTCAAGCGTTGCAATTCTCCCATAAATTGGGACATCCAGCATAGCCTGTGAAAGCCAGGGGAAAAAAAAAAGAAGAAAGAGTTTAGTTCCAAGACAAGCCAAACCAAACTGTAAGGAGAAATTATTTTAGTGTACTAACAAATCTGAGGCAAAGGAAAGGACATATATAAAAACCACTCACAGAAAATCAATGTTCACATGAAATGAAGAAATCATAGGCTTTCAAAGGAGAAAAATCAAAATTTTAATCTTGAGACATGTTAATGGTGACAGCGCACCCGACTCACTTGAGACCACATATTAATCAGAGATTAACTAAACTATTGAGCATCTTTTCCAGTGCCAAAGGAGGTTTTTTATTACAACTTCAACTAAGGCTCCAAGAAATGTATCAGTTAGATTAGTTAAAGGCTACAGCTAGAAAATTAAGGGAAAGCAGTGTTTTATATGACCAACAAAAGAAATGACTACAAACAGAGATAAAAAAAAATCCTGGTCAGTCCAGCAAAAATAAACATAAAAAGGAAATCCCATACCTGTAAACCCTGAGGAGTAAGCAAATGTATTTCAATTCGAGTGCATTTGCTGAAATAGAAAAACAAAAGTGAAATCACTTTAACAGAATGCATTTCGATCTAAGAATAATATCAACTGCAGTAGTGCAATCAACAATCACCTGCCAAATAATCTTCACCGCAAACTAGCTAAATAGCAAATCGCACACAAATTACTTGCATTCTACAACGCGAAAATGTCAATGCGTCTTCACTTGATAACGATGCTAACATAAGGGGGAAAGAGCTCAGATATGGTAGGCGGGAGGAAGAGCCCATTCAAACACAATGGCATGACATCCACCCATCAATTGGTAATTTGTAAGTCCGAACTCTAAATGAAAAAGCACCTTCTTGAAAGGAGAAAGAGAGGCGATGGGACATGCAGTCAACCAATCGAAATTTAAAAATCAGAAAAATTCTGCAAAAAACATCGCCCCAAGAACTGCATTTACCTAAGGAAATGTATATTCCCACACCTCCAGATGGGGCATACAGTCAACCAATCGAAAGCAAGCCAGGAAAGATGCCCAACAAGAAGCGGACGAAAGCCTCTTAACTATTCTCAAAACCCAAAACCTAGAATTCAACGACCAACGAGTCGTCACCGAAGAAGGGGGGGGGGGGGGAAACAGGAAACGGATTGGGGACCAATGCTCGGAAGATTGCAGCGGAGAGAAGAGCGGGAAAAAGGGGCCTACGCGACGATGAGATTGAGCTCCTGAGGGCCGGTGAAGTTGCCGACGCAGGAGTGGGTGACGTTGGTGGGCTTGTGCGCCGTCACGACGTAGTTCCACACGCTCATCTTCTTCGGCACCAAGAGGGGAAAGCTGCAAAAATGCAACAAGAAGGAAGAGGAGGCGGCAAACGAGGGGGTTCGCTCAGCTCACTGTGCCTCAGTGAAGCGCTGTCTTGCGGCGAGGCTAAACGCCACTTCGGTCTCTCTCTCAAATCTGAAGAAGACCCACAAAGGCCAGCCAGTAGAATGTCCTTATCAATCACCCTTTCGGTGTATTTTTCATAAAAATCCTAGACAATATTTAACGCGTTCCAAAAAATTGATATAATTTTTATGTGGACAAAAACTAAAAAGTGCCTCACCAAAAAAAAAAAATCGAGTCGACAACAACAAAAAAAAAAGATTTTTCATTAGTAAATGGGTTATAAATTGACGTAAAACGATGAAGCCCAAAATGATATGCACGTTGAATAGATTTACAACTTAATTATACTCAAACCCATTCTTGTGGCTCTCTATTGCCCTTATTCGATCCCGTATTAACTCAATGTTTGCTCTCATCTTAATTTGAATATAAGTTTTCTTAATTTTGATTAATACATAAGCACTTTTAACAATATATGTTGGATACTAATTGGATACAGTTTGGATCAAAACGAGACAAATGAATCTATTTAAATTATATCATTTTCGACTCGACCCACTTATTTGACAAATCTACCAAGTCGGTCCCAAACATCGACTTCGATGTCCCCGTGGCCCGCCATATAGCTATACACATCAGTGATCAAAGCTAGATGGTTCCAACGGCTTGCTTGTAACCAGCGTCTGTTTCGAAGTGGTGCATGTCAAAATAAGAGAAAGTGGAATACCGCTTTTAAGTTCTATGGAAAAGTTTTTTATAAACAAAAATCTCTAGACCAGAGAAATTGGGCGCGCACGGCGATATCTTTGCTCTGAAAATCAATTTAATCAATTTATGTCCAGAAATTGATTTTTTTACCTTTGCTTCTAAGCAAAAATTGATAAAAATAATTATTTTTTTTATCTTTTTCAAGCGGATACAAAACTGCTTCTGCAATTAAAAAAAATACATATTACTCAAAAAGTAGCAAAACTAAGTGGCATAACCAAACGGAAAATTTATGTTGCATAACCATTTTTGGAACACAAATTCTACTCCAAAAACGTTGTCGTGCACACCCTGACATCCCCTGAATTGGTTTTTCTTCTTTTGGTTTTAATGCACAGGTGCATTCATGTCACATTTGGCAAGGCACCTGTTGGCGGGAAGTGACCCCGAATTTAGTAATCATGGATTTTGTAGCATGATTAAGATTACTAACGACGTAGTATTTTTCAATGACGCGACTCGGCCTGATTGCAAGCACGATGCTATGTCCCGATTAACATACTATAGCATTAAAAATACCAAATGAAGTACATTAAACAAGGTAAGTTTTAGGGTCTCTAGATTTGAAATGAGGCACATAAATTTTCAAGATCGGTTCGCGATTCGGCGTCGGCAATCTCGGCTATATTAGCACCCTTTTCATCTGAAGAAGAGAAATGCGGAAACAAATGATGCGAATGCTAAGAATGCTAACGAAATTTTTTATGGAAAAAATAGTTATTATGCGTACAAAATTGAGCGATAAACACATCAAACGCCACTGATTTCCCCGTCGCCGACTCGAGATTTGCCAACATTTGAGCACCTCAAGTTCAAGGTTAATCTTTCGCAGCTTCGTCTGATCTCACAGCAGCAAGGAACGTGGGCTTCTGCACAGAAACATCAGCAAAATCCCTACTAATATATGCCCGAAAAGGCCCGGATCGTGCTCGGGTCTTGGCGGCGCGGACGAGGCTGAGCTGCGAAGGATGAGAGCGCGATGTGAACAAGTGCCAAGCTAATCGAACGGAGCTCCAGGAGTGAGCGTTTACAGCAGTAATCAAACTTACCCGGACGCAGCATAGACACATTTTCCGTAACCTGCGAAACAGCAAATCCTGAGAGTCTACTTAGATGATCATAAGTGAAAGCTTGCAACGTAATGACTCAGACACATTAGCTCGCGTTTGACAGATCAAAGATCAGATTACGTCACGTCGTGCGTTGATTTGGTACTTTTGTTGTTCAAATTAGTCACAGAGGTGAGAGTGGTGCATCAAATTTATACGTACTCGGATCGGTTTTAGTGAGTGCAGCGGTCCCGCCGAAGTTGCACGCGATGTCCGAGTTGCCATTCTGCTGGTAGTAGCTGTTGAAGGCGAACGAGGCATGGGAGACGAGCGTGTCGGGCTCGAAGCACGCCCCGCCGTGTCTGATCGGCTTGCAGTCGGCCATCCCGAGCCCGCAGGCCCAGTCTAGCGCGCTCCGGAGGCCGTCCTGGGGGGCGCCCGAAAGGGCCACGCACCACGTCGTGCCGCCGAGGAAAGTCGTATTGCCCTCCGGAGGGGACATCGTCGTGATTGGGATCGCCGCCTCCGCCTTCCCTTGCACCGATGCCGCTGCTGTTAATGCTGGAAAAAGAAAATTGCGCGTCAACGAACAAGTCAGTTGCCATTACGGCTAATGATAGTGCACAAACCGTCCTCCAGCAAGAATCTGAGAGCATAGTGAGTTGATTTTTGGCCCAAATTATTCTCCGACCGGGTCCAGGTGCATCGCGCCGGCGGACGGGGTTGGCCCGACTGAAATCGTGATAAGATGGGCGGGCCTCGGCAAGTGACGTGTTTATTTAGGCCCGACTGAAATCAGATACTTTGCAATAGACTCCGGCCCGAGCCTATTTAGGCCCGCCCATCGGTCAGGTCTGTTGTATTCATTATTGCCATCCACTATACGTGGCTTATTGATAAAGTTCTGTCCATAGTCGCTTGAAATTTGGACGCTCCGCACTTTAGCCTTTTGACAAAGCTCGTGAACACAATCATGCGATTAATAGACCCAAAATCTTTCCAAAGTGTCTGTCCTAATCTCTTTTATGCTTAGCTTCCTCCCCAAGATTTATCTTTCCATACATTTATTACAATAATTCTTGTTTTTCTTGCATCGCTATTTACTGCAATCTTCGGATAATTAATCTTTTCGAATCAATATAACTGACTCAATTAATTAAAAGTTTCGATTCTCTTTTGTTGATGCGGGTATGGGATCCTAGTCCTCGTCTTTTGATTCGACAACATTGAGATTCCGAAAATGCATTCTCTTCTTACTTATGCTAGCCCTTACTCTAAGGAGCCTCTAGATTGAGAAGCCAGAGTTTTGGCTCTGCCACGTGCTTACGCCGGCAAACTTCCCTTTTTGCTCGTGGTTCACAAAAATATCTAAGAAAAATGAGAGAATTACCAAAAAAAAAAAAAAACCAAACATATTGTAATTAAGCCAATACGGTCATAATTTTTTTGTTCAATTTAGATTCCTAAATTTTTTGTATTTGTACCAATTCAGTTCATCTGGTCAATTTTAATTGAAATAATTCTTTTACTTACACTTTAAGGACTTATAAATCCTGATATTATGAAATTCGATTTTTAGCCAAAAAAATAAGAATTTGCGTGAACAAAGAAAATAAAACAAATAAAAGAAATAGAACAGAGCAAATAAAGGCAAGGGCCGGCGACTCGCTAGCCTCAGGCAAAGCTCGCCCTCATCGGTCACTAGTGAGTCACTAGACCTAGCAACTAGCTGGAGGAAGCAGAAGATAGGGAAGAAAAAAAGAATAAATAAATAATTTTAAGATATTAATATATTATTTAAAAATTGCCAATGGTAAGGCCATATTAGCAATTTTCGATTAAAATTGATTAGATAGACTAAATTTGCACAAGTACAACAAAAAAATTATAACTGAATTGGCATAAATACAAAATATTTAAGACTTTTTGTAATTTTCCCTAAGAAAAAGATATATAAGTTATTAAGTCCTAACTTCCTAAGCAATTGCAATTTCTTGTCCCATCTCTTTTATCTTAGTTTTGGGAAGATTACCGAAAAAGTTCTAAATCTATCGCAATTATGCTAATTAAGTCATAAACTCTTTTTTAACTGATTCAGTCATATACTTTTTGTAATTTTGCTAATTCAGCTTATCCAGATAATTTTGGCCAACCGATACTTACACGGACACCGGTTAGTATTGACCGTTCGGCAACATGATATTTTAATGACTTTTTTGAACTTTTCTAACTTTTTTATTTTCCTTTTCTTTCTTCCCTTTTTGCCCTTCCCTCTTCTTCCTCCTACAGCCAGTTTTAGTGAAGATCGCCAATGAAGACGCCAGTCACTATCGAGGTTGGCCCCAACCTAACGAAGGGCAAGGGAGGCATGCTCAGCTAGGTGACAATGAGGCTCAACCTCGTGCAGGCACGGCGAGGCCCCCCTTGCTGATCCTTGGCAAGGCCGACCTCACCGGTTGCCAATACATCCTCTGGGCAATCACTGCCGGCGATCGGCTATAGGTGCAAGAAGGGGGAGGAAGAAGAGAAAGAAAGAAAAATAAAAATAAAAAAACTAAAATATTATGTTGCAGAATGGCAAGCGCCAGCCGGTATCCACGTCGGCGTTGGATGGATTGAATTTGCATAATTGCAAAATATTTAGGCTTGAATTGACACAATTACAGTAGGTTTAGAACTTTTTTTAGTAATTTGTGGTAACTCCATTATGAATAATACGGGTGTACACAAACTTCTCGCAATATAATAAAATTAATTGGTAATTACTCAAACTAGTATAGAAAATACTAGTCAAAAGCATTTATTAACATACATAAAATGCACTTTTCCATACTAATGGAAAAAGTGGATCGAATTACTTTTTCTACTTCATTCAATATATCAATAGGCAGAGATGGGGAGGGATTATGTGTATAATTCTAAAAGTATCACCAGTTTATTTCTTCGGTTTTGTAGTCTTCGTCCATAAGAAAGGCGGTGTGAAAACAACGCAAAAAGACAGTTTCGGAGAATAGACACTTCTTTTAAAAAAATTGTTAGTCGCTTATAGATGCTAACTGTACTAGGGTTTGCACCTAGTTTATTCGTTGATTATAAGGGACGAGTGAAGAAATTGCACAATCAAGGCCGACCTACATATGTATTCCAATTGTAAGAATCGTGAGACACTATCACCATGCTCGAGCCAATACCAATTTTTACTAAAATCCAATGCCCGTCTTTGGCATGCACCTCAGGCGCTATTGCCATCGATCCTCCATGTCCGCTTACGCAGTTCCCAGAAGATTATGAGGATCATTCTCTAAGTGGTTGCAACTCAAGACCCTCCTATGATATGTGCCTGTAATGATCGTAATGAAGGCAAATCAACCGAATCCCTTCGTGCTTTTATTTTATGTATGTTCTATCTCAGACGAGACCTCAATATAAGGTTGTGTGAGACCCGCACGTTCGAGCATATAAACATCTAGATGCCGACACAGTTGCAATATCTACCCTCATGACTTTACCTATTTTGCTTCTGAGATTCAAGAGAAAGCTTATGTCATAATATTTTATATAGACTCCAGGAAACCTTATTCGTCGGTAGCACTTCCTAGGTTGAGATTGGGCTTCCATTAATTAAGGTTTAGTCCATGATCATTTTGGCCCTTGGCCCATTCATAACACAGTTAAAATCTTCCACTACAGTGAACCTAACTAGGATAAAATCATTGCCAAGATTGGGGAGAGTTAAATGACCATTAGGGTTATATCTGATGCACTTCTTAGTCCTGGACCTTTTGACTTTTCTTCTTGCCTAACAAATGAATCTTGGGTGTAGAGCCATGAGCAACACGGTCTCTTCAAAGTGAAACCAAATGGTCGGAAAATTCCAGTCATATTATCCGACTCCCCTCCACACCTCACCGGTCAGTGACGCTCTTTAAAGTGTTGAGTGGTCTTGAGAAACCGATCACTTCCACAATCGATGTGGGACAACCTCAACAATCTTCTCCTTAAGCATCGGGTCGTGAGTCGGACCATAAGTCGGAGGGAGTGACAATCCGTATCTCTCCCGTGTGTTGAATCCAAACTTGTTGGTAACCTGAACTCTGATACTAGTGTTGAGCGGTTTTGAGGCTCTCTCAACCCAAAAGCTAACTCGAAGGTTGATATTTTATCTCACACTTATAAACCGAACACTAATCCCTTCCACAACTGATGTGGAACAACTCCAACATAAAGCTCTCAAACATCAATGAGAACCGGCTAAACTCTTGAATGACACGGCTCGGGTCCTATTCTGCTGCCTTCGCCACCTTTTTTTTTTTTTGACTCCAAGTTGCCCCCATTGGTTTTGATGTCGCAGCCTAATACTAGTTTGCAAGCCAAACTTCCAAATTACCTAAATGTTCTGTAATTTGAATGAAAGAGAGATCTTCAATGCTAATGCAACAAATTGAATCAAACCTATCCGAACCCAAAGTTAGAACATAGTAATCCACAGCGAGTGGTCTAAAGTGAAGGATTTTGGGCTCGATTACCGAGCCAAGTGGGCTTGTTCAGGTCAAGCCTACACCTGTAAAATAAGTTAATTGCAGCCATAATATTATTTCAAATCAAGATATCTCTCTTTTTCCTAACACGTGTAGCGGTGCGCAAGACAGATCGATCGAATCGAGAACCGCCCATACCGGACTAAATCAGCTAGTTCGATTTAGTTCCTGGGGTGCTAGTTTAACTCTCGATTACATAAAATTTGAACCGACGATTTTCAGTCCTATTCTCGGTTCCATGGGAGACCAAACCAATTTTTTTTATTTCTTATTTCTTGAATGCAAATCTAATAATCCACGTATTTTTTTTCTTTCCAAACCAAATTTTAATTAATATATTAAAACTAAAGTCTGTGTTGCTCGCTCCTACCAATAATCTACCGATTCCCGGCTCCTAGGTGGGATCGAATCGGATCAAGAACCGGACACCTCTTGAACACGGAATTGTAGAAATACCCGTTCATATTATTTGGTAGGCCAAGACTGATAACGAAGCTCAGAGGGATAGAAGAAATAGGTGCTTCAAAATGAGCAGGTGCTTCTGAACATGAGCACCAGAGGAAAAGCCAAGACAGAAGCAACTGATGATGGACATTATAGAAGATTTCACAACAAGATCCTTGCATCTTTTCTTGCATTTTACAAGAGAGAGAGAGAGAGAGAGAGAGAGAGAAGATAACGTATGACGTACCTCCATATAAGCAATGATACTGCATTTGCATCAACAGTAGCCAATGCCCTAGCCCAACCTTTCCCATCAGCATCACCTGTAAAAAAACTCTCTCTCTCTCTCTCTCTCTCTCTCTCTCTCTCAGTGAAACTCGCCTCGTTTCGTCTCTTGAATGGATGTGTGAAGGCGTGAGAGATGATGGGGTTTCGCTCGTGCGAATAAATGCAGGGTTGGAGACAAAGAATCGTCGGTTTCTTCAGGGGCAAATCTTGTGTTTTCTTTCCTTTTTGGCTGCTTTTTCAGTGTTGCATGCATAGGAAAAAGGCTGCGGTATGACGTGAACGCCTCTCTGAAGCCTTAAGTGCTTTGAAAGGCACGTAGCGCTGGATTGGCCTCGACAAATATACATATCGAAGACAAATTGGTATTACGGAAGATTTAGCAGAGAAAAAAAAAAGCTAACGAAGGAACATAGAAAAATTTTGAAAAAAAAAAAAAGACAAAGTTGATGGATTGGACCCAGAGCTGGACCAAATTTTCGCGTGCTGGAAGGAATAAAGCGAAAAAGAGAATGAAGGTTTTTCTGCGACATCTTTGGAGAAAAATTGAGTATGTCGTATTTCTTTTATTGTTGCAATCGGGTCTTTTAGCTTAGATTGACGAAAATATTATTATTTACGTAAATTAAGTGAGTTTGGAGAAGGTGATTGAAAAGATTAGTAGATGAAATTGACAAATCTATCGAAAGACGCGCAAACGCGAGGATGGTTTCGAAAGTTATATCGTAGGGAGAGCAGCGAGGGTATATAATTTGTGCACTGCTATGTATTTGCATATGCAACTACATTATAGGTTGAAGCAAAAGAAGTACCACGAAGAAAATCAATGTTTGCATGGCCAATTGGGCAAAATTAGTTCAAACATAGTCTAAAGAGGAAGAATGAATTCTTGCTATGGTGTTCAGGGGGAAAATTCCCGAGAAAGTCATAAATTTATTACACTTGTGCTAGTTCATTCCTAAACATTTTAATTGTGCCAATTGCATCCTAAAACATTTTATGTTTTGCCAATTGAGCCTACTCAATCAATTTTAACCGAAAATTGCTGATGTGAATGTCGGTCCTCTTACATGGCACAGTCGGTGTTACTGTGGACATTTTCTAATAATGTTGTGACATTTTTTAGTTTGAAAAAAGAGTAAAGAAAAGAAAATAAAAAATAATAAAAATATCAACGTCAGTGCCAACCATGCCACATAATTGCTTCCGGCTGGGTGGATTCAATTTGCAAAATATGAAGAAAAAAATTAGGACTTAATTGGGCACAATTAAAAATTTTAGTATTAAGTCAGCATAAGTGCAAGAGATTTACGAATTTCTCGAAAAATTTCTTAGAAGATATACACACGTCTGGTGCATATCAACTCGTCCCTAATCTAGTTGGCCAAGCCCACTCCATACTTTGAAACCCAAACTCCCGCCCCACAAAAAAAAAAAAAAGGAACTCCATACAATCCATGACCACGTGATTACGAATGCATGAACGAGACAGACGTCGATATGAGGAAAGCGTGACAAAGTTACTATATCCAAGCTCTTATTCTAGTACACCACATCATGCACGAGCCATGAGACAAACTAGGCTACTTATAATTAGTTAGGATATGTGAACTAAAAGTCCTAAAACTTGACATGATAATGCAATTCAGTTCTGAAACCTTCAAAAACATGCAATCAAGTCTTAAAAAAGCTTATTAAATTGGTGCAATCAAATCTTTCCTTTAACATCGTCGATATATCTTATGAATGGAAATTAAATTTTATTTCTCTTTCCTAAGTGGCAATTTTTTTATTATTTTAAATATTAATACAATTAAGTTAAAAAAGAGAAAAGGGTAATATTCTAAACTTAAAATTGAAAAGGAAAAAAAAATGGAAGAGCAACAGGGCAGGCCTTGCGATTGAGGCTCGGCCGCTACACACATTGCCGAAGGAGCTAGCAGAGGTCACTGGCCCTAGTCGATGGCCAATCATCACTAGCCTTAAGGAAGACTTCGCCAATGACCTCATTAGGCTCAAGCGAGGCTCCTCCGTCCGCACAATGTCACCCATGCCTAGTGAGGGTGGTCGGCCCTCACTAGACCCTCGATAAGGGCTGGCAACCCTCGCTAGGCCCAGGTGAGGGTCGACATTGCCCAAATCGAGGGAGCCTAGCGAGGTAGCCAGTGAAGCCTCGCCCAAGGCCAGCAATGACAAGCCATCGACTAAGGCCAACGACATCTATTAGCCCCTTTGGCAATGGGCGGTGGCAGCTATGATTCACCGGGAAGGCCTGACATGCTGCTCTTCCTTTTTTCTTTTTTTGCTCTTCTTTTTTTTTTCCTTTATGTTTAAGCTTTTTAAATTTAAAACACCACCCTTTTCTTGTTTTTAATTTAATGTTATTAATACTTTAAAAAAAATACCCCGTCAATATTTGTCATTAGACAAATTGACGGTGTTAATAAAAATACTCGATTACATCAATTTAATAAGTTTTAGGATTTAATTGTATTTAAAAAAAAATTAGGATTGAACTGCGATTTCACACCAAGTTTTAGGAAGTTAGTGATCATATCCCAACTAATTATAAGTAGTCAAGTTTGTCTCATGACTCGTGCAGATTGTGGTGTACTAGAATGAGAGCTTGGATTTAATCACTTTGTCATGCTTTCCTGACATCGACATCGTCGTTTCCTGATACTGATGAGGAAACCCTGACCACCTTGGACGAAGCCTCCACCGAAAAAGAAACCTCCGACGGACCACCATCGTTGATGAGGCAGCCCAGACCACCTCAACCGGTGGCGAGAAGAAACCACCACCGAAGAAGAAACCTCTAATGGAAGAAACCACCACCCTTGATGAGGACAATGCTAACCCGTCAATTTGTCTAACAGAAAACGTTAATGTGGTATGTTTAATTTTTTTTTTCTCTCCTACGTGACATTTTTTATTATTTTCTTTTCAAATCTTTTTTAAAGTAATTAAAAATTTAAGAAAAGGCTAATATTCAATTTGAAAGGCTAAAACTGAAAGGGAACAAAAAAGGGAAGAGCAAGGCAGGTCAAGGCCTCGCCGGTGAGGCTTGGCCGCCGCCGCCCATCAAAGAAACCCTAGGGGAGAGTGGCCGGCCCCACATCCATGGCAGGCAAGGTTTCCTCGTCAAGGGTGGCGGTTTCTTCCATTAGAGGTTTCTTTTGCGGTGGTGGTCTCTTCTTGCCACCAGTTGAGGTGGTCTGGGCTGCCTCATCAAGGATGGTGGTTTCTTCGCTGGAGGTTTCTTATTTTGGTGGAGGCTTCTTCTTGGGACGCTTGCCGCAGTCCAAGGCGGTCAGGGTTTCCTCATCAATGATAGTGGTTTTCTCCATTGGAGGTTCCTTTTTAGGTGGTGGTTTCTCCTTGCCACCATCCAAGGTGGTCAGGCTTTCCTCATCAAAAGTGGTGATTTCTTCCATTGAAGGTTTCTTTGCGGTGATGGTTTCTTCTTGCCACCATCCAAGGTGGAAAGCTCTCGTCAGAGGGTGGCACTTTCCTCTGGTGGAGGCTGCTTTTTCGGTGACAGATTCTTCAGAGGTCTTGCCATTGCCGGGGAGAGCGGCAGTGGTTAGCGGCACTGTATGTTCTCCGGTTTTTGCATGGTGAAAAGTGGAGGCGTTAGGTTAGTTGCAGAAAGATTGCACCTATCTCGTCTTGACACGTGCCGTTCGACTTTCTTTGGTAGTGTTCCATTCGCGTTGCTGTTTATTTCGAGGTGAGGTCACAGAAAAGTGAAGGGTGTTGCTGAAAACTTGGACTTAGCTAGCGTTGATAGTTCAAGTTGCGACTGGGGCAGGTAAGCAAGCTTTGCCAATGCTCTTGATATCCATTGTGTTGTGTAATGTTAAACCGGATGTGTTTGACCTCGAGGGAAGTACGCAGTAGCTAGCCTAGCATTATAGAAGAGATCTCACTTTCGAAAGTCAGTCTCTTGCTTCGATCAGGCTTTAGTCTTATGTTGTCAAAAGACCAAATAAAAGACGGGAGAAAACCTCCATCCAGATAGGACCAACGTTACCGTTTACGAAATGATCATGAAAACCATCTTCATCTTCAACCCTTCATTCCTGTACTTGTTCCTGTTTCAGGCTTCCAGAATGCAACGTTGAGGAAGACAGAGGCACGCGCAAGGTCGAGAAGAAAGGAATGTCATCAACCAACTATACGTCCGAGCAATGCCAGAAGGAGCAAATGACTCAAAATTAAAGCTTGATGGCTCAGGGCTCGCCATGGTTGATTAGGCTTGATGGCTCAAAATTAAAGCCTGATGTCCATCTGAAATACTAAGGATGCAAATTAAAGCAATGCCAGAAGCAGCAAATGACTCAAAATTAATAATAGTAAGCCACAGAAGTTCTCATTTTGAATTAGCACCGTGAACAACATGAAGGACAGATGTCAAAAATTACATCGTCTATGGCATATGAGAGGGAGAGAGAGAGAGAGAGAGAGTACCAAGTTCAATTTGGGTCCCTGGACGAACAATTATGCTGCTAATCCAACAAACAACAGCAACATCAAAATTACAGTCCCATGGCCAGTTTTCGTCCTCTGAGTCAGCTGAATCGTTTACTAGACCTATCTAGTTCTCGTCTTAACAAACTTGGTTCTTGAAGCTCTTTTCTCCATCTTTTCTCTCTTCTTGCGAGTTTTATCATCTTCCGAGGCATCCTAAATCATGCAAACGCATGTTATGTGTGAATCCACAAACCATCTAATGAAGACATGCCCAAAGCTAAAGCAAAAGAGGAAATACCTCAGAACCTGCAGGTAGAAATCCCTTAACAAAGCCAAAAGATTTATATGCTCCAAATGCCGGAATCTGCAAAAGGACAATGTTATGTAGCAGTCTTAATTTACACAGGAGTATCAACTAAAATTACGCAAAAGTTCCTCAGACTTTTGCTAACAAGACTATAAGTATCTAGTTATTATAAAATGAGCCACTTAAGTATTAACCAGATGTACTGCCCTACCTCTGATACTCATCCATGAATTTCAGGGTTCATTCACTTCACGAGTAAGTTGGCAGGACTAGTTTAGTTTACATAGTAAGTGGACAATGCCATTAGATAAGATGCACTGGTTTATTCAATGCTTCAAGCAAAATTGGACGAACACTCCTTCTCGGCCTATTTTGTCAAGGCATATTAGCATCTCATATGTCATAAGAACAAGTTTGTATAGAGCATCTCTGGATTTACAGGAATGCAGTTCGACTAAATAAGCTACACTTAGAGCCCTATGTGGATCAAGCATTGCCTTCTCACTTTATTGAAACACTCCATCCAAAATGAACAAGAAACGCATGCATCAAGAAACCTGTGAAAATGGTCACATAGACTGGTGGCCACATATATGAGCTATAGGAGGGACTAGAGGCAACTAAGAGTCTAAGACTATCTAATGAGCTCGCACATAGTTACCAGATACCTCCACAAATGATTTTGCCACCAAATCAATTTGGTATGTACAACAGAAGAATGAATCATACCACCAAATATGTGTACCAGAATTTCCCTGAAATGATGGATGCTACTTGCACAAAACTCGTAATGAAGATCATGTCATGCAGATATCTGCAAAGCAAGAATTAGAAAAGCAAAGTGCTGTCATTTTTATCAAATTGATATCATTGAAGAACAATGCAGTTTGCAAAATTTACGCTCAAGAATATAAGATTGTTAAATAAAAGAAGAACAAGTATCATCGCCATCTAACTTCCCAAACTTCATTTACAATAACATAAATTCACTGTAACACCAATCATATTACAGATCTCATAAAACTCAGGGCTATGCATCCAGATGACTAAAAAATGACATGTCATATAGCAACATATCTAAGGAGCAGAAGTAGTACATTCTTAAACTGAAGCAAAGGTACATTTGTGACATTAACACACGCCAAATTTGTCTTAACATTGGTCCATCAATGAAAGACTTAACCCAGACTTCTTACTGGAGGGGCAAGACAACAAAGAGAATTCTCAAGAAATTTGTTTCCAACTAAAGTTTACAGACATAAAGATCTTTGAAATGAACGTTGGCTTCCATCCTGCTGATATCGATGTTGCATGGGAAGACATATAAAGGTGTCCTCTTCGGTAATTTAATTAAATGCCGATGAACACTCATATAATCATCTGTTTGATAACCGTCTACCAAGATTTGCAATCTCTCTCACAAATGACAACATGACATTGGAATATACCATAAGTTAAGGAGGTAATCATTATGTTCTGTCTGCATGTGTAGCTGGGTAATGGGGCGCGCGTGTGCGTGTGAGAGAAAGAAAGAGAGAGAGAGAGAGAGATAGAGAGAGAGCTTACCCACAGACTCCACCTGTGCTCATGTCAAATCCACCGTCTAGAAGCTCTCCATCATCAGCATAAGTAGGCATGGCCATTTTAGCAAGTTGCAGGTATGGCATTGCATATGCCACAGATGTGACAAGCAGCCCAACCCAATGTTTCCAGGTGAAAGAGGAGTGAAAGATGAGCATTCTCACTAAAATGTATATAACCTGCATTGTTGAGAGGAAAAAAGGGAGTATTAACACAAGTCCTTCGCCAGCTGCCAAGCAAGCAATAACTAATTAAGCAAAAGAAATTGTGATCGTGAACTTGTCACCGATTCCGAGGAAAAAATATCTAGAATTACGTTAAAGTAGCATCCAAATTGCATGTCTAAATGAAATGATAATTTATTATCATTGTATTGCAGCTAACAAAATCAATTGAAGTTTCTATCAGGGTGCCAACTTGGTAAGTTTTCATCGTCATCTACAAAAACTTGGCAGTTAGAAACAACTAAAAGATGGTATAAATTCAATGGCAGCAACAATCACAAATTCAAGTAAAAGCATGATTGTAAAGGACATTAAATAAAAGTGAGAACAACTAGGAAAGAGGAACAAGAACTAGAGAGAGAACTTGAATTCATTCGATAAACCATCAGTAAAGTAAAATAACGAATTTTGCTCTCCCCCAGTGCAACTGAGGGAAACACACCAACCAGATCCTAACCAGCACAATCAGCAGAGGTGATCAAATTTCGGGCACACATCAGTGCTTCACCGGGCATCAAAGCAATCATCCATGCATAAGATCAGAAGTGTCATTTCTAACTCCAGCAGCACCAGATCTTGTCCCTTGACTCACCTGAACTTGTCGTACTTAACTGAAGAAAGATCTAGGCATGGAATCTTCAATACGCCTCAACCAAAACGACCACCGAGAAACTACTTTGAAACGTGACAAGAATACTCCAAGAGAACAAAATAGCAGTTCTCACCAAAATATTGCATTTTCTGCTTTTTCCTCATGGCCATGACCACCCCAGCCTATTCTCATTAAAAAAAAAAAAATCTCATTTCGAAGGCTCCCATTAGCTCCCTAAAAAAATCTCAGTCAAAAGTTCACCGACGGTGCATCCAGTTCAGAAGAAACCTAAGCCAGTCATCAGCCCGAAACATGCAACTTTTCCTATCCATGATTACCCGAGCCTATTCTCACTGGAAAACTCTCATCTCAAAATCTCCCACATGCTCCAACCAAACATCTAAGACAAAAGTAGCCCGAGCCATAGCTCATCAGCTCCGAACATACACACAGTTCACTCAATCTCTCATCTTCCAATCCAATCAACCAACACAGCGCCATCAAAAACAAGAATTGAAAGATTAAAGAACCAGAAAATGAACTCCAAATGCCCCAATCAAGAATCAGTCCATCCGATCACCAATTCCTCGATCAGTCGATTCGAACAAGAGCAAAATCAAAATGGACAGAGAGAAGAGAAGGACGACATACGTTGCAGGCGATGATGAGGCGACGGAGCTTGGCCATGTGGCGCGCGTTCTCTTCCTTGCGTTTCTTCGCTCCTTGATTCGCCATGTCGCCCTCTTCGAGCTCGGCAAGAGGTTTACTTGGTCGCGTTCTAACAGGATACGAGGACTCGGCCAAGGTGAAAGCTTTTGTTTTCCATATCTCTTTTTTTTTTCTTTTTCCTTTTTTGTCATTTTCGGATAGTAATTTTTTTATCCAGCGCGTAATTAAACGGGTCATTTATTTTCAATTTTCAGATCATTTACCATGAAATATATAATATATTTCAAAGTAATTCAAAGTATTTTATCTCTCCGAAAAGGATGAAATTTCTTCCTAGTATGGCCTTTTGTTAGTTTCGGTGATTAAAAATAAATAACAAGGCAGGAACATCGAAAACAATTGTCGCTGATTTGCAGAAACAATGAATTGCAAGAAAGCAAAAAATAGATATAAATTTGCAGAACAATATTGAGTCCTGCGTCAAATTAGAATCCTTTACTAAGTGTACGGTGTAGATATTTGCAACACACCTTGATGGCTCCAAGCGATTATTGAACAAAGGAAAAATTCTAAATAATGACCCGAAATGTTATCGTTTTCTCAAACAAAGGCCCCCAGTGAACCTTGTTTCAAATAATTATACAAAATGGTCATAGAATTTCAAAAAAAGAACTTGACCGAAAGGGCATTTATTCGTTATTTTTCCATTTTTATTTTTCATTTTTTCCTTTTTTTTGTTTTTCAAAAATTAAGAAAAGAACAAACAAACACACATGCAAGAGGGCGCCTATTAGGGATGAGCGGTTCTCAATTCGGTCCAATTCTCTTCAAAAATCGAGAACCGGACAAATAATCCCGATTCTCATTTTTCAAAACCGTGAACCGGACCGGTCACCCCGAGAACCGGACCGAACCATCGGTCCGGTTCGGTTTCAATGAACAAAAAATGCAATCAAATTTCATTTAAGACCGTCACCCACCGACTCTACCGCAATTCCAGAAGGTAGTGCTTCATCTCATTTTAAAGCAATCAAATATAAAACAAGTATGTGAAATAGTAAAGTTATATCATGGTTAGACTCATTTGTCCATCTAATCTACAATTGCTTCTTTTCATCTTGAAAAGTCATTGCATTCCCTTGTTGTATTTTTTTTTTGTGGTCATATCCTTGTTGTAGATTAGGGGACAGGACTTTATAGAGTGTCGACTTTGATAGATCTTTTTTATGCTTGAAAATTTAACTGGTCCGATCCAGGCGGTCTAATCATGTTCTATGACCCTAGAATCAAGAACTGAACCACCCAACCAATGGTTCTAATTTTAAGAACCGAAAACAGGATTGAACCACCGATCCAGTTTGAGCAGTCCGATTTACTCACCCCTAACATCTATGGCAGTTGGCTCATCGCCAATGGCGGTCCGGTGACCATCAAAAAAGTGTGTCATTGAGGCCTTGTGATTAGACATGGCCATTTGGAATCGTGGATCCGAAATCGGCCTGGTCACGGTTCCGGTTCCATATTTTTCTGAACCGTTTTATGAAAAAAAAAAAATTAAGTGGGAGCGGGGGAGCGGGAGAGAAAGAGCCAAAATGGAGCCCAATTTATTTATTTTTTTACAAAATAAAGTTCTAGACCAATAGAACCGGCAGTTCTATCGAATCGGCCATGTCTACCTGTGGTAAAAAAACGAAGGAGCATAAAATGGGCTCAGCTCCCTTAAAAATCACCAACTTTAGGTCTAGATCTAAATTTGCTCCAAACCTTTTCTCTATCTCATAAAGAAAAAAAACAACTCCAAATTTTAAGTCCAATCCCAAATTTGCCATAAACTTTTTTGTCTCAAAAAACAAAAAAACCTTAACTTTAAGGTCGGTCCCAAATTTGGCCCGAATATTGTATCGTCTTAAAAAAATCATCATATTTCAATTTACTCTTCTACCTCGTGATCCAGTCACAACTTGACATAGCATTTCCATGTCGATTACAAATCTAGTCCAGTAAAGATTACTGAAATTCTCCAAAATGAAACCATTATAAAATATAAAAATTAGGGACGACTAGCGATAATTTTTTAATAAGAGGGTTAATGAGGGAAGAATTGAGATTATAATAAAATTTTATGATTTTTCCCTTAGAAAAAAATTGGGATAGAATTGACGCTGGACCCAAACTTTGGGATTTTTTCTGAGACAATAAAAATTTTGGGGCATATTTAGAACTGGAAAACTAAAGTCGAGGGTTTTTGTGAAACCAAAAAAAAAAAAAAAAAGATTTCGAGGCAGATTTGGAGATGGACCTAAAGTTGAGGGTTTTTCGGGAAATTAGGCCCTATACAATGGCGATGAAGGATAGTCAAATGGGCTTAATTTGTTCGGCTCTTGATATGTTTGGGCTTGATGTAGATAGTATTACGATCGTTTGGCTAGTCCAGCTAAATGAATTTGGGCTTGCGTGGTGACCTCTTTTGGGCTTGATCTGCCCCCTCGATAGAAGAATTGGGCTGGCATGGGCCAAAGTGCTTTAGTCAAGGGTATGATCAAAAGCCCAATATCGTCCGTGGCCCAAGCCCGAGAGTCCACAGCAGCCTATAATGGAGCCAGGCCCACGGCCCAGCACGTCCTACTCTTGGATTAAGAAATTAATATTAAGCCCCCAATTGTTTCACGAAAAAAGTTTTCCTGAAAAATATTTTCTCCAATTTCTTGCATTTGAAGTATGGCCATATGATGCAAGGTATGTTTCATGGGATCAGATTCACATGCATCACAAGACTCGATAAGCTTTGGAAATCTTTTGCCAAAGTTAGCTAGGCCAGTCCATGGGCAACTTGCTTATTGTGTTGAGGCTGGAATGTGGTGATTCCAAGTGAGGTTGCATCAGATCTTATGTATCCATCGGGCCCAACGAATGACTGTGGCCCGTAGAAGGAAATTTTCCATTTACCGAAAAATATTTTCCTTGACCACATATTTTTAGCCTCTCAAATGCTAGAAATTGAGAAAAATACTTCCCTTCTCTCTCCTAGTCCTGTTCCTCCATCCGCGTTCTCTCTCCTCCATTTTCGGATCTCACGGCCAAGGTGTCTCTCTCTTCCATCACTGTGTCCTCCCAGTCTGTCTCTCCTTCATCCCGTTCCCTCTTCTCCGTCTCTGTGATCTCACAGTCTCTCTCTCGTGGAAGATCATCGCCTCGATCACGATGGCAAGCTCGAGGAGGCGAGGCGAGGCGAGCCCCGTGCTTGCCAGATCTGGCGAGGCCGATGCTCGCCTCGCTGCCCTCGAGTGAGGCCGATGCCGGCCAGGCTCGGCCGAGGCTCGAGCCTGTTCTGCAACAGTATGAATCGGATATGGGGAATCAAAGGATTAGGGAAAGACGCGATCAGAGACGAAATCAATGGAAAGCCTATTAGAAGCTCGAATCTTTTCTGAAATTCCAAAAGCTCAGCGATGAATCGCCATTTTACGAGGTCGTCGGAGAAGTTTCGAGAGCAGGAAGGGGCTTGTTTAGCACAAGCAAGCCAAGGAGGAGCGAGCAGTAGCAGCTCAGCTAGCGATTTCGATTCGACTATTTGGACCAGATCCGGCGAGTCGAGGTCTCGCTCGTGGCTGCTGAGGTTCGGCCTGAGCTCGACGGTGGCCGGTTGCCGGCTCCCACCGTGGCCTGGCCGGCGACCGGCTGTTGAAAAAATGGAGTAAAAAAGAAATAAGAGAAGAAAATTTAAAAAGTAATTAAAAATAAAATAACTAGAAATAAATTAAAAAATTGAATTATTTGATAATTTTACCAGGCAAATCTATTTCTTGTCAAAATTCATTTTTGACTCCCAACCAAATATCGAAAAATATTATTCTTTTTTTGAAAAATGATTTTTCGAAAAATATTTTTCGCGAAACAAACGGAGACTAAATAATAATGAAAGTCCGAGAAAATGAAGAAGTTGCCCATTTGGGAAACTAAGAGTCTGCATGTTAAACATTCTAATTCTCTAATTCTCATTCCAAAACAGTAAAAAATGAGAATTCCGTTTGGTAATATAAATAATTCTGATTCTATTCCAAGAATCAGTTTTGGATAATCAGAATCAGTTTTAGAGTAAAATCTAAAAGTAAAAAAAAATAATTTATGAAAAAAGAACCACTTTTGAAAACAACAAATATCTCACTTTTCCCTTTTAGTTTTCTCATCACTTTTCACTCAACCTAATAAAAATAAAATAAAAAATAAAAAAATATTTAGAAAAATAGAAAAATCTTAGATTATGCTAGTTTGACCTTATTTTTATAAATTTGGATCTAATTTCATAGATTTCATAAGTTTCACTCTCCTACAACAAATATTACAAAATATGATGGCATCCAAGATTTTTCTATGTATTTAAACAACACAACATTTAAAGAAAAATGAGTCATTAATATGGGAACATGCCTATGCTTCATCAAACTTCAAACATCATATATTAAATTTTATATTTCATGCATGGCATGCTAAAAATTTTAAATTATTTTATGTGCATTGAAAATTAGTCTTCAATTTAGGATGAAATTTTACAAATGAACTACATAGTTATTTGACTTAAATGAAAAAATAGGAAAAGAAACATCTTTTTGAAATATAAAATTTGTGTAGTTATCAAACGGGTTCTGATTCTCTAAAATTCACCCAGAAACATAATCAAAAAAATTCATTTTAACCAAAATCAATTTTGAGAATCAAAATCATAATGACATAATAATAATGTTTCTCATGCAGACCCTAATTGTCCGGTTGATATCCTAAGTTTAATTAGCCAAACTGCATGTTTCTATTAGTCTCCCATGTGAGTGATTAGATATATGTTACGCCTGAGAGTGCATGATTTGCCAGGTAGATTAGAATTGGATGATTAGAACTTTAATTAGGCATTCAATGACTAATCGAAATGCATGGATGGTCAAATTCCCAAGCCGAACCCAAGGCTCTTGATCAACGAGATTTGCTAATCGTTTGCTTTGATTGGATGCGTGGTTATGAACGCGTTGAATGTTAGATGAAACCGACACCAAAGTGGAGGTCGAGGATCTGAAGTGGCAGCCGAGCGCTCGAGTAACCAAGGCGGTCCACGGTGGCCCAATGTGATGTTAGCTTAATCTAGCTCTGTTTTAGTTTAGTTAGGCTAGTTTGTAATAACTTCAAGCCTCAATTAATTTAGGCACTAAGCAATAAAATCAAGTTACCTTAGGATCACTTTTTAATAAACGGTTACATTGGCCTACGTTAGCTTTACCGTCACGATGAGTACATTTAGGTTCTCCCTAGATAGGTTTAGTCTTTAATCTCAAACTTAAGGGCGTCGTGTCCCAAGGCTGAATAACACGTTCGTGTCGATTTTCTTTTGCCGGACGAGTTCCGGGTTTTCATTTCTCTTGCCTTTAATTGGATGCTTTTGATATGTGAGTGTTTACCTTTAAACCGTTTCAATAGCTTAAATTTTTGTTTCTCTATGATAGTTAGGATTAATCTAGAGGCATAATAAGTCATATAAGAACATTTGCATGATTACTTCGTGGCTTTCATACCTTTAGAAGCCTAATTGGTAATCAAGATTGCATGACCACCTGGATAACAACGTTTCTAAGTTAGTAGCACCAAAAGGGCATCAAATCCCCGAGTTTAGCATCTCTGGTTGCGTAGGAAACATACGAATTTCCCGCGCCTCGTTTGCTGTCTAGCCAACCCCAAATGGCTAGTGGCAATTCCTAGAAATGCTTAGGTGATCAAGAATAATAACAATAAAAAAAACAAAATCCAATATCGCGCAAACTATGGGCATAAGATAACCTGTTCTTTTTAATTGATGGACCATTTGGATTGTCATTAAACGAATCCTTTGAACCGTCTTTTAAGCAAAGACCTCTAATCCCATCCTTGCCCCCGACGCCCCGTCGGGAAAGGTCGCGAAAACCATCTTCTCTTTACAAAGTACATGCCTACCGGAGCTTGAAAATAACAAGCAGTTGATAGACGTGTGCATATGAATTGGAGCATTAGGCAAATTGCATCGACTATCGAATTATGTATACTACGCTACACGTCGTCTTCTGCGTGCCCAAACTCCATAGTAGAGGTGGTAAGTGTTCGAAGCTCGAATCCGACAACAAAGTGCTTTGAAAATCATTGTTACGAACATGGAGATGGCTCAACGGAGTAGCGAAAACGATGAAGACGGATGCGACGTTCATAGAAGCAAGAAACGGCTTCAAGTTCGAAGAATGATTCCTCTTAACCTCAGTTATTGACAATATGATCAAAGCTATCTTTCAATGACATTTCGCGATTGATTATGCATTTAGTTTTCAACATTATAGTCATATTAGTTGTGTAATTCCCCATTAAAAAAAATGTTAGTATTGTCTAAAGCATTAGAACGAGATGGGGAAAAGAGATAAGGGTATCTTGGAAATAGCTTATATAACTTCAAGGCAAAATTACACTTTTAGTATTAAAAGTTGTGTACAGAGATCACTTTGTTGCCAAAAGTTATAAAAAAAAAATGATCACTTTGATGCCTCTGACCAAAGCGATCCGATTGACAATTTTTCTTTGGGACTAGCCTATGAAGATATTCAAGTGTAATAAACGGATGCATTGATGTGATTTGTCTCAAATTACGATTTGTTTGCACAAGGCTCGATCTTTGTTGGGTTATCCCTCGCTCTTTTATAGCTTTCTTTTTATAGTTTTGTGAGAGCAGAATTACCAAACAAAAAGTCCTAAACATATTGCGATCATGTCAATTTGATCATGAATTTTTTAATTGTGTTGAAAATCGCTAAAGTATATGGCAGTCGTCCTACATGGCATGGCCATAGATGATGTGAATTTTATAGCTTTCTTATGACAATTTTATGGGGGGCAGAATTACCAAAAAGTCATCAACGTGTTGCACTCGTGCTAATTTAGTCACGAACCTTTTAATTGTGCCGAAAATCGCCGAGGCAGGCGCAAATCGTCTCCAAAACGTCTGTCCCGAAATCCTAAATCTTCACATCCACCTAGCGAAAACTAACCATCGTCAGTATTTTCACGTTTAAGAATGTTCTCACAGCCACAGTTCCTTCATACCACGCAAACAACAAGATTCCTCAATGTTACTGGGATAGAACAGAGGCCTCTGGCAGGTCGTAAGAGCCTCTGATGAGTCAAGCTGGGAGAGAGAGAAACTGGAATTCTCATGGACGAATTTGACTCAATAGATCATTAAAAATTCCCTGAAAGTTAACAAAGGAGCTCAAACTCAGGGCATGAACATAAACTGATGCCGCGGCTCAACCGTTCGTTTTAGCAACTCTAAGTAGCAACAGCGAAACTGATAAAATTCGATTGCAGAAACATTACATCCTAATTATGTCTTCCCTCATGCGCTAAAGAAGACTATGAAAGTCAGTGAACATTTCACTTAGGAATGAGTGTCTAGGACTAGGAGGAGGGGGATCAGATCCCCTCTTCTCACGAATTCCTCACTTCTTCCTCTTCTTTGGAGGCTGGAGGGCCTCCTCATCTTCATCCTCCTCCTCCTCATCTTCTTCTTCGTTCTCTTCTTCCTCAACTACTTCTTCCTCGTCTTCCTCCTCTCGGCCATCCTCATCCTCCTCCTCGTCGTCGTCGTCGTCGTCATCGTCTTCCGGGTTTTCACCGTCTTCATCATCATCCTCCTCTTCCCCATTCTGTTCGCCACCACCAGTCCCGCTTTCCGCTCCCTTCTTCGAGTTACCATTATTGCTGGTAGGGTTTTTATTGCACTCCTCCCCACCTTCAGATGATATTTCCTCTTCACCTTCCCCAAACCCGCCATCCCCATCGTCGTCGTTGTCGCCATTGTCATCATCATCTTCCCCAGCATCGATTGGCTCGGCTTGGGTGTGGCTTTGGTCGTAATCAACTCCGTTCTCCTTCTGTTTTTTAATCTGTATCAACCCCAGACATGACAAAAAGATGAGTTCTCCAAAGCAGTCAGATTTTTAATCATGCTAAGAAAATGCCACCACATTTTACCCATTCTTTTGTTTTTTAACTTACTAGTAGGAAAGCAAAGAAAATCATTTAAGCTGTGCAGCGAACACTAACTAAGCCTAGCTATTTTATGAGTGCAAATGTCACTATGGTATTAACCAACCAATTTGAACGACGAAACCTAGACAACATCTACATAATATCAGCACAAACAGGAGCAAAGTCCATCTAGAGTATGTCAGATGACTGTAATTGTTGGCATGAGGGTGAACATTTGAGTAAGTGATTCTACAGTACTAGCAAAAACAAGGTCTAACCAAAAAGGATACTCAGAACCAAGACCACTGAGCTGTAGGAATATGCCTCAACCACAAAGACAGTGCTTCCAGCCACAAAGTGAGCAAAGAATGATCTTCCAAAGAGCACCAGGCTCAAAAGTGTCGGAATTTTCCCCTTTTACTTATTTGACAGGAACCGATTTCCCATTTCCAAAGAAAGAATATTAAAAAGATTGCTTTTTTCCCCCATTTTTAAGCTATACCCGAGTCATACAGAGGAACTACCTAATCGATGTTACAGACTAAATGAGTGAACGATCTTTCAATATGTGTGGCCAACACCCACCTTAAAGGTTTCCACATAAAGAGAGAGAGAGAGAGAAGAGAGAGAGAGAGAGAGATCTCCCGTAAATGAAGAAGCATATGTCCTGCGGAATATTCTGCGACAACCTTGTTCAACACTAGATATATTAATAAAGACGATGCAACCAAGCAAGTAGGCCATTATTTCAGATTGAGCTCTGACTTTCTCAATGACCCAAGACAAAAAGGTCTCTTTTTTTTTTTCAAACGTTTTAGAAAAATCAGCTTTGCATTTTAATAAGGAGGGGTATAAATAGAAACCAAAATATCCCCTTTTCCTCAATTACTTTAAATCTTTATGGTGAAACGACATATGGGCCCCACGCGTACAACCTTCCGGAACCCAAGCCTCATCCAAAACCGAAATTTATATTCCCGTCAAAAGTCCGCCCTTAACTATTGGGGGGGTAAGGATCTCTACTCGGATAAAAATAACAATAAATAAAAAGTAAGAATAAAATCGGGTAAAAAAGTGAAAGCACGAACATTGCGAGACCCCCCTCTATGTTTTGAGTTTTTTTTCCCCTTTTTCTCCCCGCAAAGACCCTCTCTTTCTCTCGGAGAAAAGGGTAAATACGTAAAAACATCACGAAAAATACTGAAATTAATAGCACAAAAAAACCCAATAAAAAATACATTAGAAAAAGAAGGAACGAACCGGCGCAAGTTAGCAGCACCAAAACAAAAAAACAAAGCTAAACTTATTTATTTAAAATATCCACAAACATAAAGCTTGGATAAAAAGATAAAAGGAGAAAAATTTGGAAAACAAAAAAGGAAATCTCCAAGTGCAAATCGACCCCATTTGCCAAGACTAGGAGACAAGAAAAAGGTACAATTTTAAAAAAAAAAAAATCACAGCAGTGATGGAAAAAATTTGGCGTACCTGATGAGCCAAAAGCTGGCCGTTGACCAAGTTGACCACGACGAGGCTAACGAGCGCCTCCCCGGCGCACGTTAGCACGAGGCGGGCGAGGGTCGCCCCAAGTCCAACAGAAGCAGCCCCAATCTCGGTTTCCATTCGCGCGCCTTCTTTTTGCTTCGACAACTATTGAAAGACCCAACCTAAGACAGAACAAATCGACAACCGTTAGATCTGATCCTCTGAAACTCTGTCAGCCTTCAGATTTCCAATTAAAAGAAAACCAAAAAAACAAATTTAAGAGGGAGAGACACACAAAGATTTTTCTAATCTGCGCCATATAAAGTCGAAATACAGAAAGAAAATCAGAAATATGTGGAGAACAGAACGTCGCGATAAAAACACGACAAAGAGCGCCTTTAAGCTGAAGCGAAAGCGACGGTTGAGCTCGCCGGAGACCAGCTCCTCCGGAAAGTCGGCGAGCGGAGCTAGGACGACCGAATCGAACCTCGATTCCACAGACTCGAAGCACCGAGGGGGCGTGAAAGCATCCTCGAGATCCAAACGACGCGTAAGCGCGACAGATAGCTCGAAGACGACAGCGACTAAAAAAGAGAGGGGAATCGGAGAGGGGAAAGCGTACCGCGGGAGCGAGATCCGAGCGCGGAGAGACCAGATCTGGAGGCTTCCGGCCCTAGAGCGCGGCGGAGACGGCGGAACGAGCTGCGTGCATTGTCGACCGTTAGATGGTGATCGTAGCGGCAGAGGAGACCGCAAGATATAGAAAGATCGAAGCGGGGAGAGAGAGAGAGAGAGTTACTGGTGACTGGCTGGTGACTGACTGCCCGTAGTTGCAGTGAGGAGAGGGTTCGGGCAGTCCGGGCAGCTCCCTCGCAGAGCGAAAAAGATCTTCCCTTCAGGTGCCCGCCGAGGGATAGAGGGTGGACAAGTGTGGGTGCCTCCATTTAATAAAAAAGTTTTTCTCTTTTTTTTTTTTGCCTCCCTTTCAAATTAATTATTTTTATTATTGAGTATTTGTTTTGAATATGATTCTCTCTCTCTCTCTCTTTCTCTCTCTATTTTCCTAGACGGGGGACGGTCTCCTATTGGGTGTCGCCATTTAACCATGGTTAGTTTAATTTATTAACCAGAGTCAAAGCCGCGGTCAACAGTGGTTTTATTCCATTTTCTCCAAGTCAAGGCAAATGCTTAGAAGTGGTTCAAATCAAACCTACCAAAAGGACAACCACCCATTTTAAATTTAAAATATTCTGCCCATCAGGGAATTTAATGGGCGGGGCTTTTTTGGGTCAAATATGGGCCGGTTTTGGACAGGAGTGGGATGTATCAAAAGTCCGTGAACCCAATATCTAGGAAGTGGTAAAACGATCCGAAATTGCGGGAACTAAGTAATTCCTCACGACTCTCGTAAATGTCACGAAGTAGATGGTTCGTATCCAACTTTGATTGTAGCCGACATATGAACCGACCCGAAATTTTCTTATGGTCAAAAGTTAATTCGAGGATACGTAATAGTCACACCCAAAAAAAGAAAAAAAGAATGGTTCTTTCTTAGATATTGCTTTGTTTAGATGAAGACCTCCGACTGGAACCGACATACACTCCGAGTTCGCCCTTAAGGGAACGAACGTGTGCCATAGTATACCCTGAGATCCGTCATGACAAACGGATCGTTGCGCTCTATAGAAATATAGTTTTGTATTCAAAGGGTCTCGAAATATCTAATTGTAGATGAAAAGTAAGGTATAGTGGTATATCGCCATTAAATTAATGTCGATAAACTTCCTTTTTCCATATCAAATAGCTTTGTGACCACAAAAGGAGGACTC
Organism: Rhodomyrtus tomentosa; assembly: GCA_028455895.1. Lineage (NCBI taxonomy): Eukaryota > Viridiplantae > Streptophyta > Magnoliopsida > Myrtales > Myrtaceae > Rhodomyrtus > Rhodomyrtus tomentosa. The sequence goes on from JAPCWY010000005.1 coordinate 46,978,681, forward strand.
TAGGTCTTGCAATAGCTAAAGTCGTATCGAAATCCTTGATGAAAATTAAATTTTCTTATAGTTTGAACACAAAATGAGATGCATCTACTTGGGGAAATTATTTTGTTAAACTATCAATAGATGCCTTCATAGTTATATCTCATAAAACTATTTGAATTGCGCTTTTGATTTCTGTTTCAGGTATTTTGAGATCTCACTTGAGCTGCTACAATCTTGTTTGACATGGTCCCAACTCTAATACGATCGTAATTTAGCCCATTCATGGACCCCGCACATAAGAAATAGAGAGACTGCAATGGTTTTGATTAGAGAAGATACACGAGTTATAACGTTGAAAACGGCGAATTTCGCAAATACGACGTCAGACCAAACAACCGATGGATACATGCCAACCGAGGAACATAGAGAAAGAAAGATCGGAAAATCAAATTAAAATGCTAATGAAATAAAGATGCACGAAGGTTTTAATAAAATCTCTCTTTTTCGTGCAAAATAAAAAAGTCAAAGTGGAGATGATCAAAAGAATTAGAAACGTGAAGGATGCCAAGGCGAATATGAATGCCCATCCATTTAGGTGAAATGTCTACAGAAGGATGTGAAGGACCACACTTAACTTAATGGCATAAATTGATTGCAAAACCCATATACAAATTTGATTAACGGGTTAATACCACGAAAAACTTTAAATTAGTACACATTATTTCTATTAAATTTTACCATTAAATTGCTAAATTGAATGATACATGGTAGTTAATGGGTGTATCAATTTAGGATTTTTACCCTCCATTACCATATTTGTATCCGTTTAAATCTTTTTTTTGGTATTAACCTAATTTAGCAAAAGCTAATGGATGGAAAATCCGACGCAAGTATACCAATTTAGAGTATTGGGGGGTGGGGGAAAATTAGTCTGGGCTAAATTTATCACAAATATATTAGTTTGGGGTTTTTTGTGGTGGTAACCCCAGATTAAATCATTACTGTTTTTTATAAGGTGTTTATTTTTTGTTTTACAAGCAAGAGCATTGTAGTCAATTGGCATAATTGATGCTCAAAAGTGATTTTTTTTTTATTACATAGCATGTCTCAGTGTCAATCACTTCTCAAATGACATTAAGAATTCATGGTAAATTGAAGATGAGGCATGTGTAGGAGGACTGAATTGGGGCATGGGGAATTCCTCTTTCTCCTTCTAAAAATCAGAATGTTTCGCTCTCAATTATGGCCCAACAACTTATAATGATGGGCCGGATCGGCCCGTGAAATTGCTGTGCGTGTGTATGCTTATTGGGCTTTCCTCACCCAATTAGTATTGGCACTTTCGAAAGTGTTAAATTGGTTTTGCCGACTTTTTATTTTTGTTGGTGAAAACAAGCTCACCTCAACATAAAAACTAGGCATCAATCCCCCGAGTCGAGATTTTTTTATTTTTATTTTTTTTTTCATGAAAAAGGATGAGGATAGACGACTAGTTGGGCATGGCCACGAAAATCGGATCAAAACAACCTTTTCTGGACTGGTCTAGCAAGAATCAATATGGTTCTGGGTTCTTAAAATTTGGATCTGATGATTATCGGTTCAGTTTTCGGATTCTAAGTGTGGACCCTCACACTCAGACCGTCCGGACCGGATCGATAATAGTAGTAGTAGTTGTTATTATTACAACAACACATGACCCTAAAGGCTCAGTCTCACGCCTCTTACTTCTCGCTCTCAATCTCACGTGGTCACGTCATGAACCTCTGTTGTTCGATATATTTGTTCTGTTACACACCTTCTCCTCCTCTAATTTTCTGACAACGAACGTTCCAATGGAGGTTGGGGATACTAGAGAGCTAGGGTTGTTGCAGCGTCAGCGAAGAAGAAGGGGGTTGAGAGTTACAGAGTAGGAGAGTGGTGCTGACTAACAAGTAAAAATGAACGAAATCCTGCATAGGTAAAAATGAAAAGATAGATACTCCGTGTCGACTGGACTCGCTCGGGAACCGGATCGGACATAAATTTCGCATGTATCCGGTTCTAACAACCGCAATACAAGATGCGGATGAAATAATATCGACGAGGTAATCAGCAAAAATGAAAAAAAAAAAAGCAGAATAATATCAATAACGCTAAGAAGAAAAAGGAGAAGAAGTGTCGGGAGTCAAACTCTTGACCGTGGTCTAATAGCAATATTTATACAACGAATTACTGTACACTCCCGATTTATTTCGAGAGAACAAGCTACACACTTTAACACTGATTCTCTTTTTGGTTTTTTTTTTTTTTAAGGTTCAGTCATATCTCTAACTCTCCTCTCTCTTGCTTTTACTCTGTCTCTTTGCAGAGCGTGAAAGTAAAACACTACACTTATGATAGTAGCGTCTCCACTCCTCAATCTCTTTACCACCAAGGCGGCGTGCCTATTGGCGTGCGTGGTTTTTTTTTTTTTTTTTTTTGCATACTACAACCTCTCTTTCTATCGTCCTTCTTATGCTAGCCCGTTATGTTACGTCCTTCACGTTATTCCCCTTGGAAAATTGGCCTAAAAAGCTGTAGAACGAACTCAACTCGGCTCTGTTGTTTATTGAGATTTGAGAGATATGGAATCAACTTTTGTTGTTGTTGTTTTTTTCTTTCTTTTTTAACCCTTGAGACTCCGAAAGTATCATATGCTTCCACCTTAGAGGATCAGAAAAAGCTTGCGGTTCCTTCACCAATTTCATAAATTCCAAGTTCCTCAAACCGTCGAAAGAACGTAGATATCTACATATTTAAGTCTTTGGCCAAAGCTTAAAAGAATATTGTTACCCACCCACCTTTTCTGTCCGCTTATAATCGATCGACACCTCAAAGCTTTCGCTGTAATAAATTCTTCAAATTAGGTTTTCTCGAAGCTTAACGAAAGCCAACTGTTTAGAAGGAATAAAGTATCTTAAAGCGGATTCCCGTGTATACTACTATAAATTATTGTGATATAAACCATGTTTCACTTCGTCCGCTGGCCGATCAATGTCTTGAAAATTGGCGGTTGCTGGCTTGACTTCAAACGTGGTCCAAATACCATCGGACCAGCTCGCAGCTAGTATTAACCAGAGGTGACAAAATGGGTCTAGAAATCCATATTTTAACCCATTATTTAATAGTATGAGTCATAAATAAGTTAACTTGAGTTTTAAAAACAAGCTCAAGTGAGTCATAAATTAGTTAGTTAGCAAGTTAATGGGTCTTAAATGAATTTCAAATGGCTCATAAAGGAGTTGGTCATCTAATAAGTGTAATTGAGTCATATAAAAGTCATTATTTATTTATTTATTTATTTTTATTTTCCTTTTTTTCTGCTAAATTCGGCAAGGTTCACTAGCTGCCGGTGGTCTTCGCCCGGTCGTCAACTTTCGGTCACTGGTCGGTCAACAAACCTCGTTGGATGTAGAAGAAAAAAAAAGAACAGAAATAACGAAAAAGGAAAAAAAAACATAAAACATCCAAATTTTTTCATGAAAATTATCCACAATGTTTTATGAAATATAAGTTTTATAAAAATTATAAGAAAATATTTTTCTGAACTAAATTTAATATTGAAGTGCTTAAGTAATGTGTGTCGTATCAGGTATGGGAATGAGTACGAGTAATTGGGTTTGTATATCAAGAAAATGGGTCAATATGAGTCAGATCATTTTCGACCTGATCCGATCCACCCGTTTTAAGGCTCTAGTATCGGCACCAATTTGATTTTGTTGTCTGGTTTTAACTAGTGGAGTCACCGTGACACCAGCTACATTAGAAAAACTCAAGAGATCTGTTTCAATCTGTTGATAAAAATCGGGAACATGGAACTTTATTTTAGTCAAAAGGAATATGGAGCTTTAACTAACATGTTATTACAAAAAGAAAGAAAGTAAAAGAAAAGATTGGATATAAATTTCTACTTTCCGAATGACGTGCTCTAATGATATTCTCTGTTTTTGCAGGCCTTTTTGCTCGAAAAAATGGTCCATTATCTTCCTCAAAACGGGCTTTAACATCCGTAATCTTAAAGCGTGTAAGAAAAGGAAAAATCCGACATAAAGTTAATGATAAAGATACCAAAAAAGCTGCTGCTTAATGTCCTTGACTACGAAAGCTTAATCAGGATTAAGTGGATCTACTTAGAGGCAGGTAACACCTAGAAAGATTGTTCATTAGACCCAAAAAAAAAAAAGCTTAAAAGTGCCAAGTCTTTACACCTAATCGGATAAGTGGGGGATACGTGGAAATTGATATTATTATCAACTGTTCTAAGAATTATTTTTATTGAAAATTGAACTTACGCACATACAACGACTTTAGTAATTTAATTTTCGTACATTTGAGAGACGCCTCCAACTCCGTCCGGCCCTCCAATCGGCGGCAACTAGGGTCGGACGGCGAGGATAGTCATAGGGGCGGGTTTGATCGACGGTTGAGGTGCTATGCGAAAGCGGGTTTGGGAAAACACTACTTTTACCTTTTCAAAAGCTGTACATAAATCGTCTCCAATAAAACTCAAATTCAGTACCATCCATTTTGGCAGCGAATCAATACATCATTACATGTGTCTCTTGAATCTCATGACATATTCGCATTCCCCACTTAGGTCGCTTGAATCTTCGTCAACATCGCATGCATCATCACTAAATCAAAAGATGACAACATTGTCTCATCTTTTTTTTAGTACTTCTTATGTTGTTTCCAAATTCAATTCGACAAAGCCCAAATAGAGAGAGAGCATCCGAATAGGGTTCCTCTCCATAACAAAACAAATGGCAAATATATATATTCCCATAATTGTGCATGAATCTCAAATTCATTTCCTTTCTTTCTTTCTTTATTTTTTTTGGAAATTTTGTTTATTTTCGTGACGCCACACGAGCCATTCTTGGTGGCAAGCAACTTTAGATTGCACTCGAGAATAACACGACGAATAAGAAAAAGCTAAGTGTTTGCGTGACGTCTCTTTTTATCAATTCCAGCATATGTTTTCTTTAAATTATTATAAATAATTATAAGAAGTACACACACAAATATGAAAAGGAAAATCACTAAGCAATCGTCCAACCATTCAAAGGCCACTACCCCCATGAATAATTTCTACTTTACACACATCATTGACACCACCATCCCTTGTAGACTAGATGCACATTGGTTTAACAATTAATTAACCATCTCTCGTGAGCTTATCCTATCTTTGCTTCGCTTATGCATTTAGTCCATGTAGATAATCCGTTAGAATTGCGCTTATTAAACTTGTGAAAGGGTCATAATTAATCTCATGTGACCTTTCCAACTATGCATCCATACATTTGTCCATGTAATTCGAGTATTCAAATGGGCGTGACGATAACGAAAGCAAAGGACCAACTATTTGTCGGGTCACTCGATCGAAGTAAAGTGGATCGAATTGACTTTACGTGCATGCGATACCAGGTTTATCGATGATTTACTAGATTATAATATCAAGAATTAGTGTTGGAGAACAGTATCTATCCCATCGAGCAAAGAATGATAACGAAAGCAAAGAACTAGCTATTTGCCGAGTCTCGCATGATTAACTTTACAAGCATTGTACTTGCCAAAAAAAAAAAATTACAAGCATTGTGATCTTAGGTGGATTGCATAATTAGATTATAATATCGGGAATTAATTTTCCAATGCGACGTTCATCACTCAAGTCTAGGAGCAAGAGACATGCCGACGAAGACCCTTGTACTCTCGAAACATGCCAGGAACGCTGGATGCTTGCGATCCAAGGGATTCCGTCACCCGACTCGATTCGCAAAAACCCTTTTCGTCCCGTAGTAGATTGAAGACTTTGCGGGTCGTAAATCATGATCTAGCTAACTGAAACACACTTAACATTAATCATAGCTATTCATATCCGACAACTCCGAATGTTCCATCGCTAGTCGTGATCATCACCGCCGCCCGTTGACCTCCCGAGGACTACTGGTTCACATTCATCAAAAAGAAGAGGCACGACCTCATCATCTTCTTCAGGCAACTTTGGAAGTCTCCTCGGTGGTGGTGTGGTGCTTCTTTTCAACACGAGACATCATGAGGGAAGTGGACGAAATCGCGGAGCCATGGCCAAGGGAGACACCCGGGGCTATGGATAAAGCTGGTGAAATGAACGTGAAATAGGACGGACATGGACAAAAGGCGATCAAAGAAAGTCATTCCGCAGTGAACTTTCTGGCCAAAAGGTGAGAATTTGGGAAGTGGGCTTGGTTAAAAATTTAAAAAATTGCAAGTAGCTCTCTGGGGTTAATGAGTTTTTTAATGTAAAGTGATGCATATAAATAGATAAAGTGAAGGATAATGGATCTGGCTAGCTAGTCTCTCTGCTTGGATCCAAGAGGAGATCATATAATTGGGGAATGATTCCCCTTCATCCGTTCTTTTCTTTCTTTCATTTAAATTTCTCCTCTCTAAAGCAACTGAGTTTTAGTTTTATAGTAAGCTTTTCAAGTCCTTTTTTTCAATTGCAAAGTGCAAAGTATCCAGAATAGCAATTGATGAAGAGCAATGATAGCTAAACTGGGGACTCCGGCGCAGTGGAACGGCCGTTCTCCCACTTCACGCAACGGAATGATGTGAACACTAGCATCGGGTCACAGCGAGGTCAAATTAAATACTTTGGGATGGTAAAAATTTTGATATGCCCAAATGACTTCTAGGGTTTTGACCATCTCCTCTTATAATGAAAAAAGAAACCCAAAAATAAAAATAAAAATTCAAAGATTAATTCAAAGCTCACATGTCAATGTACATGTACATATAGATAGGAGAATGGCAATGAGCATGTGTGAGGTGGTGACCGATTAGACAAGCAATACTGGGGCACAAAAAGTGAACAGTATATTGCCTCAAATAGACCCACAACAACAGTGGATTGCTATTAATTTATCTCCAGAAATTGGCTAGAAAAAATGATTTTTTTTGTTTTTTTTTTGGGTGGTTAGATTTAATATGTGCATGATATGATAGGATGCTTGAGCAAATTGCAAGAATAAAACATAGACATGTATAGATCCTCCTTTTGGAAAAGGCTCTGGCTACTTGACAAGTGAGGCCTACATGATGCCCAAGCAATGTTGAAGAGGGCAGAAAGATTCCATGAGGCATGCCCTCCTCATTCACGGGCATTATCCCATTGACCACAATGTCAATGTCCGAAAGAATCTCCTATGCAACAAGCATTAATGCCGCGCATGATAACATTTCTTTTCCGGAATAGATTTCTGGAGCAAAAATAATTTTTTAAATTTCTATTTCTAGATGAATTTTTGAGCAAAAAAATGTATTTGATAGCGGCATAAAATTTACAATCATAGAATATAGACTTGTTTGACCGGCGGGGGAGGCAGGAGGTGGGCGATGGCGGTGGGGCGGCCGGCGAAAATTAGAATTTTTTTTACCTCCATGTCCCTAAATAGGAAATTTTGTGAAAATTATAATTTTTTTTTTGTATTGAATTTACCTCTTTTTTTTGGGGGGGGAGCGGTTGATAAAGCGATCGAGGCTCTTCATTTTAAAAGGCCAATGATCGGATTCCGGATTTTATGTCCAGCGCGCGGTGAGACCCGTCGCGACCTCGAGAACATTATCCTCGGATCTCTTGATCCCAGACGGGGCGGGTTTCCATTGATAGGATTGGAAGAAGGGAGTGGATTTTAGTTTAGTACGCGAAAATGTAACATGAAAGACCACTTGGGTCACTCAAATAAATTGTCTGTGGTTGTAAGCACTCTTGTCTTTTTAGAAACCAAAGAAGATAAGGTGGTTGTGCCCGTGCCGTATGCCTGGGGAGGAACTGGTCATAAATAATATAGCCTCCATCCACCAGATACGCACGCATACACGAGTCCACGTAGACAGAAGGGGAAAAAAAACAAAAAACAACAAAACTAATTCCATTAATTTGGATAATTAAGATCCAATTGGAGATTAAATATATACACTAAACTACATGAAATGAAAAGGAAAATAAAAAAGAAAAAGAAAAAGAAAAAGACAAGCGTGGCAACCTGTACTTTGTCGTGGCCGCTGTGTCTGTGGAGGATCTGAAAAGCCAAATCTTTGGAGTTAGGTGAGAGTGAAATGCTTCTGGGTCTGTGTACTTACCCCAAGTACCATGAGATAGATTTTTCTTTTTTTTGTTTTGGACAAAGTACTACGGAATTTTTTATTTTTTATTTTTAAGACAAAGTACCACGAGATGAGTGCAACTTTTTTTTTTTTTTTGCAATATGGGGCGGGAGTGAAACGGTCGGCGAGTGCAACTTCTTTCAACACTGCCGCATAGGCAACCGGGAAAAGGCGGTCGTCGGGTCGGGTCGGATCGATTTGCGAATTTGAGCGTACAACATCGAGATTGCGATCGAAATTATACTTATTCGAAGAGAAATTGAGAATGCATTACTGTAACAACCGGGCTCGGCGAGACAATCTCGATAAGGAGCGAATCTTGACAAGCTTTTGAGATGACGAAAGGGAGCAAGAACAAACTAATTGTGCAACAACCAGAGGAAGTGCGATTTTGAGATATTTATGGGAATATTGCAATCAATTCACGGAGGCGCCTTTTGGCGTAACGTCAAGCTTAGGCAATGCTTAAATGGAAGCACGTTTATGACAGTTGACTTCCTAGAAAGGTATCAATCTCTATGCCAAGTGATAAAATCGTAATGCTCGGTACGAGGAGCAATGCCACGATAAGTTGATCCAGGAGTGTCAAGCAAAACTGCCGACAAAAATTCTGTCTCTATGAATCTTTCTGGTCCCTGACTTACTACCCATCGTCGTTGACATGGGGCTTTTGGAGCGCACACGTATGGTTGGGGAGGGGGTGATGACCACCCCCACCAACACAATAGTCCACCCATCATCACCACCACTTTCCGTTCTCATGCAAGTCACGATCCTTCCAACCCTTACTTAATTCCGAATCTCCAGGCGACACACTCGATCCAGAGGTACGTCCGTTCCCAGGTGCAGCGTCAGCTCAACTTATTTCGACCGTGGATACGAAGATCCGAGGCGAATTGCCAACGCGCAACCGATCCCAAAAGACTAGCAGTACGCTCGCATAGCCTTAGGATCTGGGGCTTTGGACCTGCCTTCATATCCACTAGAGAACGGTACGTGTGTCGTGGTTTTAATTAAAATTCAAGCTTCTGAAGCGACGATGGCTAATTTTTTTTTCCCTAGTTGGACAGACTAGACAACTCAAAATAAAACTTGCCAGTTTCTTTTCCTGGAAGACCATTGAGTATAATTATTCTTTTTTTTTTTTTTTTTGGAATATTAGATAAAAATTGATCGAAAATTAAGTAAAAAGAACGGTGGTGGGTCCAGCCCCCCCTAAGCTTCTAACGACACGGACGAGCGCTAGGACGCGTGTCGCCACTGGCTCGCCTCGAGCTGATAACCACCACAGCGGCAGGAACTTTTCGCCGCCGTTTGCGGCGGCCAGCAGAATCGCGAGCCACCTCACGCGACTTCACAGCGCGGGCGCCTCACCCTCCGCTCCCACCTTTGGCGTCTTCTTTCTGCCAGATTTCGCCTCGGCGACAACCGTTGGATGAGTTGCTGGTTCCCTGCCTTCCACCGTACGAGACGAGACAATAATTTTTCATATGGCCGTAGGATTTTGGATCGTAGCACCTTCCTAGGAAATAATTTTCCTAAATTGAACATTATCAAGTTTTGAGTCGTGCAATTCAAATCGAGTTGGGTAAATTGGACAAATGATATATAAAATTTAGTCTAACGCGTTCTTGAAATTTTAATTCGTTCAATGCAATTCATGAATTTTGACTCAATATATAATTTTATCCCTGAATTTTTAATTTATTAAATATGACAATTGAATTTTGATCTAATGTTCATGTGTTCCGCGAACTTTTAAACATTTTCAAATGAACCATGAAATTTAGTCCAACGCATTATGTCGTTCTTGAATTTTTCAATTCGTTCATTACAGTCCACGAATTTTGGCCCAATATAAAGTTGTATTCCTGAATTTTTAATTTATTAATTGTGGTAATTGAATTTTGATCTAATTTTTAATGCGTTTCGCGAACTTCTAAATATTTTCATTTAGCCTTAGGATTGTCTTAAGTATTTATAAATAGTTGAGAGATCACGTTGAACATAATAAAAATTTAGAGACGATATTACATGTAAAGTCAAAGTTTAACTATTACGTTACATAAATTAAAAGTTGGACAAAGACGTGGTACATTGAACTAAAACACGTCAACCATTAACGTTATTATCCCAATCAAATTCGAGCTTGGCGATAGTGTCGTCTCGATTGGGACGGGTGCGCAGGTTAGGGGGGTGGGGAGGGTGTACAGGGTGCGCACAATAGCGGGTAGTGGAGCATGAGTGTATCTTTGACTCCCGTGGCGCGCACACTATGCAACGCAAACGCAATGACAAAAATCCCTCCGATTAAATAATACAGAATAGCGAGAGGGAAAAGAAAAAGGAAAATTTTCCAAAAAGCAAGAGAGAAAATTAAAGAAAGATTTGTGCGTGTTGTGATGGATATCAACAAACAGAGCGTTGATAATGATGATATTATTATCTTAATGGAAGAGAAAATGAAGGGAAATGAGGAAGAGAGAGAGAGAGAGAGAGAGAGAGAGAGGAATTCAGACACTGCAACAACGGAAAGGAACGGCTTCAAAGGTTCTCTCTTTTAAGCGGTGATGGGGTGCAAATTCTCATTCCGACGATGATTCTGCTTCGACCTCATGTGGGGTGAGAAGGAAGGCTTCTCCAGCTCGAGACGTCATCTGGGTCTTCTCCTCTTCCAATGATTTTGATCGAAGTATAGAGAGCGAGAGAGAAATAGAGAGGAAGATTCGAAGGGTTTCGAGCTTTCTAGCTACCGAAGGAGGAGGACTGGTTGACCGAAAGTAAGTATGGACTGGAATCGTTTGGGCTTCTGAAGTAGTTTGGTTTCTGGGTTCAAGTTCTAAATATGTGTTTGTTTCTGTAGAAGATGATGGAATCGTGGGTTTAAGTTGAATATAGATCATAAGAAAGTTCATCGGTTATGTGAGGTTGCTCTTTGATTCTGTCTCCATACTTATATGAGCTGTCTGTATGTTTTCCGTGTATGCGTTTGTGTGTGTCGTGTTGAGATGTTTTTGGGGAATTTCTGGTTCCTGGATTATCATCTTTTCATTCATGAGTTGATCGCCATGTTGGTTGTGGTTTTTTCGATGTCCCGGGTCTGCAATGAGTACAAGAATCGGGGACTTATCATTCGGCGTTCTTCCCCTCCTCCTCCCTTCTTTTCCGTGTGCAGCTTGGAGAGGTCATGAATTCGACGTCCACTAAGTTTGTGTCTTCTGGAAGGATGGGGATGTACGACCCCATACACCAAATGGGAATGTGGGACGAGAACTTCAAGCCGAATGGAAATCCTAATGCGCCGGCATCCCTGATCATACCGGTGCACCCAAGTTTAGACAACCAGGTATGCGCCTTCTTGCCTTTTCCAATTTCGATGAATCCAGTTGCTGTAATACGTGCTGCTAGTTATGAGTGTCGTGTCTGAATCAGCCTGTTTTGGTCTAATTTTGTCTAGTCAGAGGATACTTCTCATGGATCACTGGATACTCCTGGCAAGTATGAGCAAGGAACCTCGAAACCTTCTGATAAGGTATGAGTAATTTGGCGCCAAGAACTTCTCTTTTGGAATCTCGCTCTTGTCGGATTCATGTATGTCTATTGTAAGCATGTCGTCCTCTACCTAGTGGCGAAAGTTCCGCTTGATCAGTAGGGCACAGCTACTGACTACTTATTTGGAGGGTCCTGCTTCTGTTTTCTATGTTTTGAGTCTCTTCGCATGTTGCAGTATATCCATGAAGCAAATATTCCTTTTGCCGTTCTGAATTCCTTGATTTGCTTTCGGAGCACCCTCATGATGGAGTTGCATATTTCATCTTATTTTTTACTTTTCCTTAATGTGGTTTATTTATCTTGATTCACCATCTACATACTCAAAATACAATGCCTTAAGCGAAACTGCACTTTCATTTCAAGTTCACATCATATTACTTCAGGTGCAAAGACGCCTTGCACAAAACCGTGAGGCTGCACGGAAAAGCCGTCTGCGGAAAAAGGTAACAGCAGTTGCAGTTGGCATGGCCATGCTGCTTTGGCGAATTGATTCGACCTGAATTTCCATCTGTGAATGTTCTATAGGCTTACGTTCAGCAGCTAGAAGCTAGTCGTTTGAAGCTTATGCAGTTAGAACAAGAGGTTGAACGAGCTAGGCAACAGGTATGAGAGATTTTTTTTTTTTTTTCGTTCTCTTTAATTCCTTGCACTGACCATGGAAGCCATAAATGCTCCAATACAGGGTCTGTATACGGGTGCAGGAATAGATTCGGCTTATCCAGGATATGGTGGATCCTTAAATGCAGGTACCAAAGTTCTAGATGTCGCAGTTGATACAGTTGAGACTATTGGCTTCTTGCTGTCATTTTACGTAGCTGATGTAATTGATTTTCAGGTATCTTGCTCCATTCAATTAATCCTAAATTTAAATGCTTGTGAAAATGTCAAATGCTATGGCTTTCTATTTAGGACTTGTCTTTTTTTTTTCTGTCAAATAAAAAAGGTTGGCGATGTCTCGGGAGTGGTGCGCCAATTCTTGATTAAGCTTACTTGCAGCAATAAAAGTTTCTTAAGGATCTCTCTGGGAGCTGCTTGACATTTTTTGGCATGCTCAGTGAATCGGACATAACTCTAGATGAGCACCCGTATACAGCTGGATACTCTTTTCTGTTTCTCTGACACCATCCATGCTCGGATTGCTGTAGGAATCGTTGCATTTGACATGGAGTACGGGCACTGGATTGATGAACAAAACAGACAAATATGTGAGCTGAGGGCTGCTTTGAATGCTCATAAAAGTGATGTAGAGCTCCGCATGCTTGTGGACAGTGGCATGAACCATTATTCTCAACTTTTTCGCATGAAAGCGGCTGCCTCAAAGTCCGATGTTTTCTATGTGATGTCTGGAATGTGGAGAACACCGTCGGAGCGATTCTTCCTCTGGATTGGGGGATTTCGCCCTTCAGAACTTCTTAAGGTAATATAGGGTTCGATTTGAACAAGAAATCTTATTTTACATTGCACGCAAGTCTGGAAATTGTCTAGGACTCCCTATTAACTGTCTTGACATCATAGGTATGGCTGATCACTAAATGCTATTGAAAAGCACAACATTTCCCAACCTGTAAATTCTTTTCTTTTCTCAACCAAAATTTGATGGTCTTTACTTGTTGGACTATGAACAATCATGTGTTCTGCTTCTTGTTTCTTCTAGCAGCAGATCTTGATTAGCATTGCATGTTGTGGATGGTACATGTGCATCCTTCAAAACAGACCTATTGTGTAGACAGAATATTTAAATCCGATCTTCAACTGAATTTCTGTCTCGCGTGTTATTTTTGTGAGTTTTTCTTACTAGGAAATTGTCCTTACTCCAGGTTCTCATGCCTCAGCTCGAAACCTTGACAGACAAACAAAAGCAATTTGTTTTCAACCTCAAGCAAGCTTGTCAACAGGCTGAAGATGCCCTAAAGCAGGGTCTGGATAAGCTCCAGCACACTCTGGCTGAGGCCGTGGCTGGTGGTCATCTCGGCGAAGGGAATTACATGCCGCAGGTGGCTGCCGCGATGGAGAAATTGGAAGCTCTGGTCAGCTTTGTGAATCAGGTACTTCAGTGCAAGACTAGGGTTAGAATGTACTTCGAAATTATGAACTACACTTTGATGATTCCTTTTCTTTCGGTAGCAGACTTTGATGGTGCTTCAAAATGGAAAGTATGTAGACAACTTTACCGCATTCTTTGAAAAATAAAGACTTTACACCACCAAAAAAAACTAGAATGACCCAATTGAACTAAGTCAAATGAATGATCCCACAGCGGAATCATTTGATTTTTGTGATGAAATTAAGTGAAGTTTCTTTGTACAATTAGGCAGACCATCTACGTCAGGTAACACTGCTGCAGATGTACGACAACCTAACAACACGGCAAGCTGCTCGGGGCCTGCTTGCCTTGGGGGAGTACTTCCAACGCCTCCGAGCTTTAAGTTCCCTTTGGGCTACTCGTCCCCGCGAACCCGCTTAAATTCACTTCATCAAGTCGACATGGATATTTACCGGATGAAATCTCACGTAGAGCCATAATAAGCAAAGCCAAAGGTGCCGTTTTGCATGTCAGCTGTAGACATCGTGTAGAAAGTTTCTAATGCCGATCATTTTTTTCTAGGCGGCGTCTGAAAAATATTGTACATACCAACATTTATCTTGGAGCTGTAATCTCTTTTACCTTCTTACAGGCGTGCTGTTGTTAATTTATCGGGTACTTCTTGAGTTAGGTTTACGACAATTGCTTTATGAACCGAGTTATTCTGTACTTGATAAGTTTGGCAGGACATAGTTGTGTAAATTGATCTCTCTGTAAATAACTAGATGCTCATGTTCGAGTCATTAGATGGTTGATACATAAATTTGATTTCAGAGATGTTTGATATAGTTGTGTAGGGATCAACTGTGCCTGTATACTCAGGCTTCTAGTTTACGTCGCTGTAAAAAATAGATCGGGACAGTCCTAAGTCCGTCGTTCATGCAGATTGTGAATTTTCTGGCCATTTTCATCATCAGATTTGCCAAAATTGATTTTTTTATCTTCAAACCCGCTCCCATTTCAAGTCAAATTCCGTGGGCGGTGGCGATACCAAATGCACCGGGATTACTTTTCTCTTAAACGAAAGCGATGAGATATAGGCATAAGGACGCATATAAAATGAAGTAAAGGAAAGGAAGAGTAAGGCGAAAAGATTCAGTGAATGCGAGATTGCCACCCAAATGAAATTGCAAAAGGCAAAAGACAATGCACAGGTTCTGTGTATCAGTCCTGTGCAGTAGCCTCAAAACATCAGCTGGTCTGGTCCTTGAACTTGTGCTGCCTGACCGTGTTATGTTACTCTGTTAAGTCACACACTGACTACCTGATAGGAGTCCTGATGTTTTCATTTATGATTTGCTAGTCAAGTTGATGGATTGAAGGACAAAAGAATGATTCCCTTTACGAACAGAATTACCAACTATCGGAAGATTCCTTTGAATATAACGGTATTAGAAACGAAACAGGTATAAAATCTGCTACGTGATTAATTACAGTTAATGCCGTTGAAATATATAAATATTAAATCACGCATTCTTCTAACAACTTAAGCTTTTAGAGCAGTCGGCTGTGGTCTTATCAAATTTTACATAATATCAGAGCAAGAGGTCCTGAGTTATATTAAATCACGCATTCTTCTAATAGCTTAAACTTTTAGAACAGTCGGCTGTGGTCAAACGAGTTTTAACATTCTTGAAATTAACATTGCACGATTAGGATGTGAGGGGGAGTGTTGAAATATATAAATATTAAATCACGGCTTCTTCTAACGGCTTAAGCTTTTAGAACAGTCGGCTGTGGTCTTATCAAATCTTACAAAGTCCAACCAGGTGAGCCAAACAAGTTTTAACATTCTTGAAATTAACATTGCACGATTAGGATTGAGCAAAAACAAGGAAAAACTGGTAGCATCAGAAGCAGCTGAGATTGTTTCTTCACGGATGGATCGGCGGAGCTAAGACCGTCTCAGCTTGTGGACCATTCCAGCAGCTCACAGTTTGGAGAGGGCATAATCAAAGGCATCGACGAGGAAATCTGCAATTCACCAAAACGCAAGGACACCAGGACTGTTATAAAACTGTCGCAAGAGCATAATTTGATTACCAATTGATAAACATTATCATCCATTGGGTTCCCAGGGGAAATAAAGCAGTACCTGCATCATCTTTGTTAAAGCACATCGGGGGCTTTATCCTGAAGACATTTCCATGCAAACCGCCTTTACCGACCAGTACACCGAGCTCTTGAATCAGGAATTGAGAAAACAAAGAAACACGATTAGTGCGATGGGGAAAAGTCCGCAGAATTCTCACTAGATTTGGGAGGGGAGATATTTATAATGGTTCGATACCTCTGAGTTTCTCAAATAAGACCACAGTTTCTGCTTTGGCGGGCGTCTTCTCTTTTCTGTCCGTGACGAGCTCAATGCCCAGCATTAAGCCCCTGCCTCTAATATCTCCAATGACTGTAAAGAAATGTTACGGCATCATATACATGTCAGCCGAGCAACTTCACTTACTACACCTGCGTTGCAGCCATTTTGAATCTTTGTTTTCTTTTTAGAATGACGAACCAGATTAGCGATCTGGAAGTACTCCAATACTCAGAAGAAAAAAAAAAATCGAGACCATACTCATATCTCAGTATGCTGAAAATTCGGTGGACTACCCACACCCGGTCAAATGGTTGTTGATGACACTCTTAAAGGTTGAAGGGACTACCCAAGTCCCAAAAATAAGATTAGCAATCCCCCGAAAGAAGTGAAGCACAAGGAACAGATCCAACATTTATTCAAGAAGACTCGGGCCAGCGTAATAATCCTATGAAAGTATCTACTACTCACTTTTCATCGCAATCACAAATAATATACTGTAAGCACCCTCTCCCTCTCCTTACTTTTTCCAAACACTCCATGAGCTGCACCGAAGCTAGCCTCTAAGACATCCTACCAACATATTCGGAATCCTATAAAAGAGAGAAGGGATCTCCTGTTAACAAATCAATTTTCCTAACCGACGTGACGCAGTCATAAGACTCAAAACTATCATCTTTCTTAAGAATTAGGCCAAGACACAACAATCAGCGGCTAAAAGGTAATACTACATATATCATCACAACCAGTATCCTCTTATCAAATTAAAAAAAAAAATGAATACACTGTGATAATTTTTATGAGAAGATGTGAGCTTAGTTCTCTAGGTTCTTGATGTACCCATTTGACCCAGCACGATATCAGAATATCGATATAGTTAGCACACCAGGTAGGGGGTAGAAAGTTTAAGCATCTGGTTCAGAATTATGTTGCCATCAAATTTTAGGGAAGTATAGATAGCTTAAAATATAACGAACACATCCTTTTGAGAGTAAATCGGCTGGGGAAAATCTTCCAAAGCAAAGTTCAAGATTCCTTACTATCATATCTCTCCTGAAGATCCCTTAAACGAGCAGTCAAGTGGGAGCCAACATGTGCACAATGTTCTTGGCGTTTCTCCTTATCTAGAACTCTAAGCACTGCATGTCCACCAGCAGAGCAGACTGGATTACCACCAAAAGTGTTGAACTGAATTTTCTGTGCCATCACACTTGCAATCTCTGGTGTCGTTACCACTGCTCCTAATGGCAAACCATTCCCAATGCCCTGGCAAATGCAATTGAAGTGTACAAAAGCAACAGTGTGACGACTCGCAGCACATGAGCTTTGAAACTGAAAAGTATTCTGATGCACACCATGTAAATGGGATGTAACATTTTTGCTTTCGTCAGCCGAGGCCTTAGACACATTTGCTATCCTTAGCAAATCTGTATTAACACATATTCAAAGGACATTTTCTACTTCTTCGTGAACAAACCACGAGATCTTACTAATTTTTTCTTGCAATAAGATGGAAAATGGAAATGCAAGATTGCGGAAGGATTAACCAGAAAAATTGAAAATAACTAGGAGACTATGCAGACCTTTGCCATGGTGACAATGTCTGGAATGACACCCTGGGTTTCAAATCCCCAATAATGGCTCCCAGTGCGACCAAATCCAGTTTGCACTTCATCTGCTATGCAAAGACCACCAGCCTTGCGTACCATGTCATACACCAATTTTAAGTAACCAGGGGCCAATTCCACAGCTCCCCCAACTCCCTGAAGAGGCAATTTCATTGTAACATAAGTCTTCAGTCCAGGAGCAGTTGCATAGATGACTGTTAGAAGTATAACGTGAAACTGTTTATGCTGACCTGAATGGTTTCAGCTATAAAACCAGCAACTTTTCCTGAGGTGCCATAATCAATGTGATCTTGCACGTCTTTTCCATAAATACTGGCATCAGAGCCAAAGATCCCGCGATATGGATCTGGATTCACAACGTGATGGATTTCTCCCTGCAAAGCAAGAAACCGTACTTTGACTTGACGAAAAGAAGATCACTAAAGTAAGAAAGAAATGCGTCATGCCTAATTGATAATTGCCATTGTCAATGCCAAGTTCTCTACACGTATCATTTTGGCAGCAGTAATCCAGTGTCTGCTAAAGAAGACATGCTGATGACCACTTGACCGTAATCATTACGCCTCTTGCTTCTTGAGAAGCAAACAAGCATTAAAATATTCAAAATTACTATGAAAAGTTTACTCATTTATACTTTTTTGTGTCATCAATAATGATAATAAACTAAAGTGCGTATGGCAAGGAATTCATGATGGTCAAACCTGCGGTATTGAGTACTTCCATGTGTTTAATGCCGTAAGGCCTATTGTTCCAGAACTGCCACCATGGTATGCGTTTCTCAAGGAGATCATTTCAAGATTACCACTATATAGTCGAGCCATCAGCATTGCCAGTTCATTTGCTTCTGAACCAGAATTCACAAAATACACAACCTGTATCATAACAGCATTCAGGCCGGAAGAATCAACATAATCTGGGATTATTAAAATCAGATCTAAGAACATAATTTGCCTGTCACTCAAAGAAACAAACCTTTAGGTTTCCTGGCATTTTCGATGCTAATGCCTCAGCAAAATCGGCAATTGCGTGGTGCAAGTATATGGTTGTGGCATGCTGAAGAAGCTTGCTTTGCTCCACAATAGCATTCAGAACTTCAGGATGGCAATGTCCACAAGATACGGTAACAATCCCAGCAAAAGCATCAAGATAGCGCTTGCCGTTCTCATCAAACAAATATTGCATTTTCCCTTCGACGATATTAAGCTGTACAAACAACAATAGATATCTGAAAGAAATTGCAAACACCTGGAGCATAAACGGCACATAATTGTTTCGACCAAAAAAAAACGGCACATAATTGCATCTAGTTACGTACCCACACACGAAGAGCAACGAACAAGATGGGGTCCGCAAGTCTCTCTTTTTACATAACATGGTCGCAAATACATATGACAAAACACAGAGCCACCAATTGAACGATGGAATAGATGAATTTTCCAGCCACACTAACTGATCAGAGACGCCGAATTAGTAGTTGATCAAGTATCTCAGACACAACCCACGTCGATCACGTCACCCATATCAAAATCAACTGGAAAATTTTCTTCATTTGGCATTTCAACAACTTCTTGGCCTTGGAAAAATCTCTCTGACATCATATTTCAAGACGATACCAAGATTCTTTTTCAGACGGTCATCCTTTCAGGAAAAGATAATGAACGAAATAAAATTCTATCTTTTTTTCCACTACTTTAGTACCCATCAAACAGATATCTTCCTGTATGGAAGAGTAGAAGATGATCAGCTCTGCCAATTAAAGCGCAGATGATTCACCCACAAGTTTGGTTTTTTTTTTTTTTCGAGTCACTTGCAAAGTTGAAAAGGCTGCAAAAATGAGCCACTTCCGAGCAGAAAACTGGAAAAGCAATCTAAATCCAAACAAAATCAAGAAGAAAACGCCACATGTATCAGAGGCAAAAGCAAAAAGATTACAGACTTCGCTCGCATGCACAAAGGCGCGCATGCTCATCAACATAACAGCTTACGGGCTTTTGGTAATAGTAGAAGAGAGAAGGGCCCAAGAACTTCTTGCGCTTCTCAAGAACCTCATCGGCCGACGGCCCTTTGTACGGCTTCGGCACATAATCGAACCTCGGCATCTGAGGCGGAGAATCAGCAGACGGCGACGGCGACGGCGACGGCGACGACGTGGGGGCTGTCGAGAAGCAACCGCAGAGAGCGACCCCATTTCGAGGAACAATACGACGGTGATAGTCACGGGCTCTCAGAATGCTGTTCCGCCACGTCATCTCCTCGCTCTTCGCTGATCAAGAACTTTCAAAGAAGAGACAGAGAACGAGAGAGGGTGTGTAAAAGTTTCGGCGTTAGTGCGAATGACACAGCACGAGCGCTCAAAAGTGGGTGAATAAGCAGATTGGTGGTCTGGAAAATTTTGGGACGATTAGTCTTAATGTTTATCGATTACTATAAGTAAGTAACACTTTTGAGTAACTTCGCAATTTTTTACCATAAATTAATTTCTCTACTTCTTATCAGAAGTTAATTTTTTTATTTTTAATCCAAATTAATTTCTGATCAAAAAAATTCGTTCGGTAAAATTTGAAATTTTTTATTTTTGAAATATTATTAACAAAATCTTTGACAACGACGACAGGTGGCTAATATCGGCGAACGCCGGTGGCGACAGGTGGCTGAGATCAGCAAATGCCGGCGGTGGCGACGATCAGCGGCTGGTGGTGGTGGTGGTCGATTGAGACTCGTGTGATCGAAAAATTAATTTTGGAGCTGATAATTTAAAATTTAACTTCTGAAAATTTGCTAAAAATCTAATCAGAAGTCTAAAATCCTACAGAAATTCAATTTTTTTGACAAAGTATTTATGTTTCGAAATTGATTTTACTAGAGTAATTTATCCGCCGGACTTCCGACAAGGGAAATCAGAAAATTGAAGTGATTTCATGCGCGCCCATGATGTCTGCATCATTCGTGTCTGATTTTTTTGTCCGTTGTCGAAGGAATCTTAGCTGCTTCATGACGTGGAATTTTCCATTTTTTTAAGTCATCTCTTTTGGATTGTGGTAGGGAATGGGTGAGGATCCACTAAAGTTGGCTGCCAACGACCAAAAGAAAAAAACTGAGTTGGCTGCCAGCAAAGATTGGAGAGCCTAGTTGCCTAATTTAGTAATCTCTCTATAATGGAATAATATAAACTTTCGGAAAAAAATTGCCATAAAACTATTATAGATCAGTTAATTCAGTTTTAAATATTTCAATTATTAGTCATATATACTTTGACAATCGATCAATTTTAGTCATAATCATTTTACGATATTAAAGTACACTATAAGTGCCAAAACTTGTGTATGGCGCTTATTTTAGTACTAAAACTTTCAAAACGATCACTTAAATGTCAACTTTTCTTTAAAAAGATCACTTAAGTGCCAACTCCAATTTGAGTTGACGTAGCTCATTGAAAATTCGATGTGGCCTATTTTTTTATTAATATTTGAGTTGACATGGTTCGTCGGAATAGGCACTAAAATGGGCAATTTAAAAAAAAAATGGACACTTAACTAATCGCTTTTAAAAAAAAAATGGCATTTAAGTGATCGTTTTGAAAATTTTGATATTGAAATAATCATTTTTAAAAAAAGAATGATACTTAAGTGATCGCTTTAAAGATCTTGGCACTAAAGTGAGCGTCGTACACAAGTTGACACTTGTAGTGTACTTAATCTCATTTTAGGATTTGCCAATATTAATCTATTTGGTCAATTTTGAGAGGAAATCGTTGACGTGACCATCTAATCAATGCCAATCGTTTCACGTGACACGACTAACGCTGGAATAGATAATTCTTACAATTTTTTGTTCTTTTAGTCTTTTATTCTATTCTTTTTTTTTCCTTTTCCCTCCATCGGTCATTGTTGGGCCTCATTAATGGCCAGCGGCGGAGGTCACCGACCTCAAACAAGGTCGGTCCTGCCGAATTGCCTAAGGCTGGCAACCTCCATTAGCCATCGATGAGGCCTAGAGATGCTCGAAGGAGGGACAAAGGGTAAAAGGAAAAAAAAAAGAAAGGAAAAAAAAACAAACAAATTCATTTTAAAAAGTTGCATCAAATAACCATGTCGGCGCTAGCAGTGCCACATGCATGGTTAGTATTGACTAGATCTTCACGTCAACAATTTTCGACTAAAATTAGCTGAAAAGACTAAATTGACAAATCTAAAAAAATTCATGACTAAATTAGTACAATTAAAAGATTTTGGACTATATTGACAAATTATCAATAAATTGTCAATAAGTTCATGACTAAATTGACACGATCTTCGACCAAAAAAAAAATGACACAATTGAAAGGTTTAGAATGGTATTGGCCATGTACGATAGGTTTAAAAAATTTGGACAATTTTCCTTAAATTTCTGACCAAATATACAAAACTACAAACTTTATAACGCGGAGAGTCAAAAGATCACAAGTTGCTGATTACAGTAAAGTTAAATTCTCATTAAGGCGCAGAAGATATTCTTGAAAAAAAAATTCTATTTTGCAAATCAAACAAAAAGAAAATTGTGGATCCGGTTTGGTTTGGATATATTACATTGGAAATTTGATTACAAACCCAATCGGACCAAACCAAAATTTATTTCTGCTTCAAATTTTCACTATTTTTTCGATTATTATATCCTAGTGATAATTAATTAGCTACACAAATGATCTCTTATTTCATTAATTATCTAATGTGTAGGTAAATATATTTTGGACCAAAAATTTAGTTTACTTCTTAGGTCGGTTTGGACACCGAACCCAAAAACTATTGGCCATTTTTTTCTGGAGTTCATTTCCACGGCCTCGTCACAATTCAATAATTGAAACGCGACCATGTAGCAATTTATGCTTCCTTTGGCTCGTTTGGCTCATACTCGAAATTGTCTAAGCTCGGCCTTTCTCAAGAATCGCTCACTCAGTTCGTAGCGAGAGAAAGTGTTTAGAGAGAAACTCCAAGACAGTATACAATTGCTCAAATATTAGATGATACAATGAGGGAGAGGGCTCCCTCTATATATACAAGAGTCCATCTAGTTACAATCGTAATAGTGGCGATTCAGTCCCACTAAACGATCTAACACGGTAGACAGATTCAACCCTCATCTCAACAAATCAAATGATAAAGATACATCTCGATGGACACCAATCCTTATCTCATGATTCAATGTTGGAAGTCGATTTCCACATATCAAGCCTACAGCTCTTGTCTCTCCGGATTGATGACTTGGGAAGCCGTCAGGGACACGCCAACGTTGTTGGTGCCACCGGCCGTCCCAGGTCGCCACTCGCCACCACAGGCATGTGTGGCTGGTCCCTTGCCAATGGTTGTTGATGACCCCTTTTAACACTTGGCAAATATTATGCCTAAGGATTACTTACATTGTCTGTATACACCTCTCTTTGGGCATACATTCGCTCCATACACCAACATTTGTAAACATGTCATGAAAATGTATTTTATAAACAAGTTTTCTTGTGAAAACATTTTTCATCCACAATCTCTACCCCTCATTAATCAACGTATAAGGGGAGACTGAGAAACAAAATTGGACAGTTTGCTGAGAGTTACATTAGCAACCCACATGAACTCAGCAGTTTAACTTTGATTTACAATCTGCATTAAGCTGTTTTGAAACTCCCCGAAACAAGACCATTGTAAGGAGCAGGAAAGTTGCGCAGCCATATATAGAATCTGTGCTTATGTTCAGCTGCCTTATTCTTATTCTCTTGTCCTTTTAATTTCCTTCTTCTCACAACTCAAAGGGCACTGAAATGAATCTCGTCATAATCAGAAGAGCTCTCATAGCATTTGAAGCGCCAGCGCTATTTTAGCAAAAGACAATAGATGCAAGAACTTCTATGAAACCACTGCATAATGTCATTTATACCATCTCAGTATATAATTCTGACTCCGCACGAGTAAACAGACTCCTGCCAAAATTGTTGTTTATCCGAAAATGTCCTTCATGCAGTTTCAGCATCAGCATAAATCTGAACCCCTCCTCTGTTCCCGCCACCTTATATGGCAACATGTGGTAGGAGCAGGGTTTTACAGCATGATAGAATTACCCATCAGCCATAGATCTGCTTAACATCTTGCAAGATCATTTGGACATTTGACACTAGTCCTTTTACATCAGAACTCTTATCGACAATCTCCTTCTACCAATAGTCCCGACAAGAACACGTACCGTCCCGGAAATGGTGGAAACGGGTAGAGTCTCTCACAACGATTTCTCTGCCAGCTAGCTTAGCTATATACTTAATGGCTGAGTGGCAATCATTACAGATCCTTAGGTTCTTCATGATCCTTAATGTAGTGTTCTCCGGAGTGTTGAGTAACCCAAAGGCAATCGCAAGTTTCTCACTGTGATGTCTGAGAATCTGCTCCTTCACCTCTTCCTCAAGGTCATGCATTACTGACTCAGTGTCTGGAACAAAACCCATCTTCTTTATCTCCTTCCAGATCTTATCAATAGTTTTGTAGATTGCATCTTTCTGTGGGTGAAGCCCATCTTCAACACCAAAAATGTGAACCTCACTCCTTATCTGAACCCAACTAGTTCCTTGTTCCTTTTTAACTCCTCTGTCCTTCATGGACTTCCTAACTTTAGCAGCATCCTCCCATTTCCCACAGACCATATACAAGTTCGCCAAGGCTGAGTATGCGCCACTGTTATCGGGATCAATGATAAGCAGCTTTTCTGTTGCAAACTTTGCAAGTTCCACATTTTTATACACTCTACATGAAGCCAGAAGTGAACCCCAGGCAATAACATCTGGTTCAATAGGCATGTTCTCAATAAACCTCTGGGCCTCCTGTAGCAATCCAGCACGCGCATATATGTCAATCATGCAGGCGTAATGACTTAGGGTGGGTTCAATTTTGTCCATATGCCGCATCCTGTCATAATATCTGCGTCCCTTTTCAACCAATCCAATATGCGTACAGGCAGATAAAACACCTACATAAGTTATATGGTCCGGTTTTATCCCTAATGCGAGCATCTTCTCAAACAGATCTAGGGCATCTTCTCCAAGACCATGTTGAGCCAAAGCAATAACCATGGAAGTCCAGGAGACCGTGTCACTGTTGTCATGTACCAACCCGAATACTTTTCTTGCATCATTGATGTTTCCAGATTTTGCGTACATGTTTATCAGTGCATTACTCACAGATACAGAAGATGATTCACGTGTTCTTATGGCATTAGCATGGATCTGTTTTCCATAATTGAAAGAAGCCAAACTTGCACTTACACTCAACATAACTGCTAAAGTATAGCTGTTAGGTCTGGGGCCTTCTCTAAGCATTCGTTTGAAAATCTCTATTGCGTCATCGTACAAACCGTTCTGTGCATAACCTACAATCATGGCTGTCCATGTAACCACATCCCGCTCCATCTGTAAGTCAAATATTTGTCTGGCAGGATTTATATCTCCAAGCTTCACATACCCATCCAACAATGCTGTAAAAGCTATTATATCCAGATTTGAAGTCCCACATTTTTCAACAATTTGTCTTGCTGTTTCAACCTCACCAGACTTTGCGTACATCGAGATCAAAGCATTTTCAACTGCGTTTGACATATCAAACACACATTTCAACATGTAAGCATGAATTTCTTTCCCAAGCCTTATGTTTTCAAGTTTAGCACAGGCAGACAAAACACTTGCCAAAGTAAATTTATCAGGCTTCAGAGAACTATCTTTAAGCATCCTAGAGAAAAAATTCAGTGCTTCAGTATCATGTCCATGCTGATTGAAACCTGCAATCATCGAATTCCAAGAGACAATATCTCTTTTGTCCATCCTATCAAACTGGCCAAGAGCAAGGTCAACATGCCCAGAAAGCATATGCATTGAAAGCATCACATTCCAACTTGATGTGTTCTTCAACTTTATTCCATCAAATACCATCTTGGCTGTCATTTGATCACCTGACTTTGCATACATGTTAAGGAGAGAATTCGCCACAGAAACAGAGGTACTCAACCCAAGTTTAACTACTGAAGAATGAATCTTTCTACCAACAATCAAAGCTTTAACGGCTGCACAAGATGCAAGGACATTAGTCAAAGTATACTGGGTAGGCAAAACTCTCTCTGACAACATATCTACATATAATTGAACTGCATCTACAAAACGACGAGTCCGATTATATCCCACAATCATCGCGGTCCAAGAAACAGAGTCGCGTTCAGGAATTTCCCTGAATAAGCGATGTGCAGTGTCTACAAAACCCTGCTTCGCATACATGGACAGGATGGTGTTCCAAGAAGATGTGTTCTTCTCAGGCATTTCATCAAACACACGGCGCGCATCGTCCACAGACTCAGATTTAGCGTAGAAATTCATGACATTATTCATCAGGAACAACCCAAAATGCAGACCCGATTTGATTATCTGAGCATGGATTGATCTTCCGCCGAACGGGTCCTTGTTTTTTAGGCTGGTCTGAAGCAGATAAGCAAAAGAATCCGAAGGGGAAGGAAAGGGAGGTGGGTTCGAGATTTCCATCATCAGAGAATGCTTTTTGAGGACAAACCATCGACAAATGAAGTATCACAACATTCACGTTGCGTTCTGAATGATCGAATGAAGCTGTCCGAGAAAACAGTTCGAGTTCCGTTTCCGACAGAAGTTGGCGCGAGTAAGTCCATCAAGGAACTCAAATTTTGGCGTAAAAAAAGATAAGCATAATTTAAGGAGTGAACATGGATAATTCAAAACATGCATTTGTTTCACGAAAATTAAATAATCTAAAAAAAAAACCACTAAATGATCCTTTGTTTTGCTTACAAAGAATGAATAAACGAAATGAGTCCACCAATGAACATAAATGTTGGCATAAAAAAATAATTTAAGTAGTGAACAAAAAAATTTAATTTGAAAGTAAATAAATGATTCAAAAAATCTTTTTCTATAAATAATTGCTTACAAAAATGAATAAACGAAATATATATTCATTGTATGCTGTAAATGTTGTCTATAATAAAAATATGTTTTATTAACTAGTTTTTTTTTCAAATTATACAATCAATTATTGTGAGGAAAATGTTTTTACATCTTTCGTTTTATGCAAATCAAACATATCTCATAAAAAAAAAACATATCTCTTTGTTTTCTTTAATAATACGATGAATGAGAAACTTCATCGATGATAGGATGCTTATATGATTATATCTCTTCTCTAATTATCAATAGTACAATACAATTTTCTTATTTAACTTTTTTTTTTCATTTGAATTGAGCTCAGAATGTCACGTGTATTAATATTTCACGGGGTCAAACTTTTTTATCTAAGGATTGGAAACGGACTACTGGGGTTTAATAATGAACATGCTTTATCAATGTGGAGATTTAAAATTAGTGAAAGTTCAAAATTCACAAGCCGTTTAGATTGAGCATGTATCATATTGAAGTACACGCCTAGAAGAAAGCCGCCCCTCCATCTAAATCACAAGCCAAAGTGTGCAAGTTCGTAGATAGTGCCGAACCTTGTATACAAGGAATAGCTAAATTACATAAACAAGAGAACTAATTGTGAATTTGACAAACAATGCGAAATAAACCGCGACAGAACCCAACTCATATACCGTGTCCAAGAGTCCAATCGAAAAGCAAACTTACAGATGGAGGAAGACGAGAACTATATACAGTTCCCCGTGCGTGTCGAATTTCGATGACGTCCGGAAAAATACAAACGCTGATATGTAAAACCTGGATGGAAAATTATGTGACAAATTTTATATGGGCATCTTAATATGCTGCACGTGTCTGAATATCATTTCAATTTACCAAAACTTTATATAAAACTCATATCCCTAACATTGTTCTCACGCGATTTAGTGGCAAACCGTGTGAGACGTCTCGACGTCCCCTTCATTGTTAGTAGAAGTCCAGCAAAAATGTTCTTAATAATTAATTCTAGTGGTTTACAATAATTTCTCCCACCAGTCAACTTCTTCCAATTAATGGCCATACAGTAGAGTACACGTAGGCCCTTAAATCTCAAATATTGCATGAAAATAAAGCAAATCACTCATTTCATAGAGATTAGTCCCTCTCAACCATCATTATTAGGATCTGACCAAAAAACACCATCATTATTAGGACATAATAATCAACTAGACAATCACATGAAATTTAAGGAGGTGAAGGTAGGGTGAGCAAGATGTACCGTCCAATCGAGAACCGCCCGTACCGAACCGGGACAACGATTTTGGTCTGATTCTTGAGGTCACTGTTCCGGTCCCCAATTCCTTAAAGCAGAATCGATGTCCGACCGATCCAGTTTCCAATTATATGAGGAACCAAACCGATGAACCGCACACCCATACTAGTAAATTTTAATCCTTATTTTTATTTTTTAGATACATAAATTAATTTTAAATTTCTGAAAAAAGACGGCTTAATTTTAAATTTCTGGAAAAAGAGGAAAAAAACTCAATATTCTAGAAGATGGTGAAGCCGAATGGAAAAACATGGTCCATAACGACTTGGGTTTCTTATTTTTGTTTTCATTTTATTTTTTAGCTTCATTTTACCGGTTTCATTGGATTGCCTGAGAACCAGATCGGACTGGCTGTTCAGTTCGATTCGATTCCAAGGACCTCCAGTCCGGTCCATAGTTCCCAAAAATGATAACGGGTACCACCTATTCAGTCCACGGTTTTTGAGGGAATCGGACCAACCCAGATCATGCACACCCCTAAGCGATGGGCAACAACTCATCATATAGAAAAGAAAACTCAGCTTCAACTCCCCGTACAAAAATGGCATCTTAAGGCCTGCTTCATGGGCATCATATTTGAGAATCTGGCCTCTCCTTGAGAAGAGGGTTCGTACAATCAAACACTTGATCAGGCTTTCTTAGTCGCGTACTCTGGCGGGGCGCCTTGCTAGATGCTGCTTAGTCCGAGTCAAGATGGCGCACAATGCGGTCATTGCAAGAAGCTTCGGCAGGTTCGAGCGGAAGAAGTTGGTGGATGGAGCATTCGTCCTTGTGATGACCTTTGACACTGTCTTAAGGTTGTGGCCTTCCTTGGGTCCTTCACCAACGTGTGAGTAATCCACCTTGTTTCTTGCAAGAACTGAAATAGTCACAAGCCAAAGTGTTAAGTTCTCAAATGAAACTCCTAACATGCTATAATACTGACCTCATGGTCCAGAAATCGATGTATCATCAGATGCTGCATTTTCAGTTTCTGAAGCAATCTTGTGGAGTCACTAACTTTCTTTGCTTTTTCAGTGATTTTGCGGTAGTCAACTGGAAAGGGTCACCAAATTTGTCCATAGCTTTTGCAGTTCTAGAGAACATTGGCAAAACAGGGGCAACGATCCAATTCCACGATTTTCCAGGGTACTGCATCTTCAATGACTGATCAGCTGAGTACATAATCGTCCTAAATGTATATGTCGAGCCGTTTGCTCATTTGATTAGACTTTGTTTTGTGCTGGAGGTTCTGATGATTTCGCTAATAATCTTGTAGTGGCAGAAAATGTGATGAAGCAAAGAGAGCCACCATGCCATGTTATGGACCTAAGATCAGATTTACACAACATAACTGGAGAAGTGAGGATCCATGCCAATTCCTCCACAGCTTTCATCCCTTTCCCTGAAAAAAGAAATGTGTTTCAAGGATACAATTCCTGGAAAACAAGACCATATGCAAGAAATAAAGACTTATGAGCAATGAATCGCGTCAGAGAATGGACAATTATACCTGCTTTTTCAGATGTACAAGTTCCTCAGTGCACCAGAAATCATACCATCTTCTCCATTCTCTTCTCTACAGGAGAATATGCAGGAAACCATTTCCATGACTTCAGTGACATCATAATTCCGTTGTACTTAACGTCCAGGCCCTTTAATGGAAAAGCGCAGTTCCTCATTTCAGATAACAGCTCATAGTGGGTCATGAAGTTCCGAGCAATTTTACAAAATTTTTCTTACTACCCAATTATCCATATTGACCAAGAAGATGTTCATTGTTTCCCAAGCATCATCATGGGTCTTCAGTGTCATGGAGAGCTACATATAGACCCTTCCATGTCTCCCTACACAATGAGAGACTTCAGAGTGTTTTTGAGAAGCACCTACTCATTGAAATGGAGAAATGCGGTTAGACTCAGACATGGCAACACTAGAAAGCCTCGTCTTTTGGTAATATCAACGAAAAGGACTCGATCGTTCACTAATTCTACGAATATTGCAGAGACAGTGGAAAGTATGGGGTTTGAAGTGATTGTCACTGAGGGGAACATACACATGGCTAGATTTGCAGAGATAGTGAATTCTTGTGATGTGGTGATGGGAATACATGGAGCTGGACTTACTAATGCTCTCTTCCTTCCCAAGGGTGCAGTTATAATACAAGTAGTGCCGTTGGGTGGTGTGGAATTGGTTGCGAAAACATACTTTGGAGTGCCCTCGAAGGAAATGAACTTAAGGTATCTAGAGCATAAGATAGGGACAAAAGAGAGCACTCTGATAGAGCAATTTCCACTAGAGCATATGGCCCTGAAGAATCCATATTCGTTCCATAGATGTAAGTTACAAGACTTTAAGTCGGCCTACTTAGACAAGCAGAATATTACAATCGATGTTAGGAGGTTTAAACCCACTTTGCTTAAAGCCCTTGAGCTTTTGCACGAGTAATGGTCAATGATCACAGACAGACATTGAGCTCATCACCTGTATAAGCTGAACTTTTATGAGGCACTATTCATCAGTGAGATGTAGACAGTGATCAAAAGATTACTTTATCGAGGGCAGAATTCTTGAACGAAAAAAATTAAACAAGAAATATCTCAGACTGGGATAGAAGGAAGATAAATTAGAAGAAAGATATAACAAGCATAAAATAAAAATGTAAAGAGTATGTACGAAAAAAGGGTCACATAAAGAATTAAGATAAAATGAAAATCCCTATATTTATCGGGCAAGGAGAAAAAAACGAATGCGAGATCTAGACAGAAGTAGGATAAAAACCTAACGACTCACATGATGAGGTCCCAGACTCTTAATTTAGTAAGAACGTAACAATTTGTCCATTGGACTACCCATCGGACTATTTTATGTACAAAAGAAAAACTAGTGACTCTTGAGGGCTCAGGACAGAACAAGCAGCAATCAGGGGCAAAAGTTAGTTCCTCACAGCTAACATTAGACGAAAAAGGTTATTTCCTCAAAGCGATTTGTTAGATTATGCATGCCAATTTTCCCATCGAAATTATATATTAAAAAAAAATAACAAGGAAACTGTTCATTTGCAATTATATCAAAATGTAGGAACCCACAGCACTACTGAGGAATTTAAAACGTACTGTGGACCTAGTCATGCCTAGTGCAATAAAAAAATGTGATCTATTTGGAAATAAATGCCAGTGATATAAAAATCCGTGTTGAACCTTTTAAAGAGAAAAGACAAACCATGAACACTTATCATGAATGGTTTGGAAACGACCTTTTTTTTTTCCTTCCAGGATTGCATCGTGCAGTACCACTTACCGTTAAGCCGAGCCATCTTTCTCTGTGGACTCCAATACTCTAGCAGCAAAATAAATGCTTTACCACTAACCAGTCAGCATAGCAACCTCATTGCAGCATCTACGTGGAATGTCTATACCCTGATAGCTTTGGGTATTTATGCAATAGAGCCATCCGGAGAAGAGTATCCATCAAACGATAAGGAAAAAAATTAACCATTGTGGCTAAACAAAAGACAAAAGAAGAACGGCCAGCCATTGAACACAAGTTTCAAAGGGGTAAACAGTGGTCTCCATCTCGAGATCAGCAGGGATCAAGAAAAACCCCTCACAAAGTATTGCCTCTTGAACAAATTAGCCCTCCTACATTATGTAACATATTACAAGGCTTTAATTAGATGTCCACTCATCCTATACGTCTAGAATATGACCTTTGTAAGCTATAAGCAACTGGTCTGTATCATCTCTAAACCGTGATATGAATCTCTCTATGAATGCTTCCTCGTTTAATTCCAGCATTGCAGTGAAACTTGGGTCCTTCTTCATTAGCCCCCTTAACTTAATGACCTGCAAAACTCTGCATCGAGGAGCCACGCGATCCTCCATGCTGTGCATCAGACAAGAGGGTCTACCGACTATCAAAGTCCTTTTGCACTTCACGACGTTGAGCAAAAAATCAATTCCAAACTTTAGTTTCTCCTCAGAGACCCTGAGCAGAGTCGGTGCCCTTCTTAACATTAAAACGACATCCTCCTCTGCAAACCCAAAGTCCCTAAACAGTTTCACTTTTTTCCCTAAGGTCTTGACACTGATGCAACTGGCTGAGTAGAGCGCATGAGCTAGCATCCCAGAATTTGGTGAAAATCCCATCTTGAGGACACGCGAAACAAGATCGTTAAGTCTTGACTCTTTGGCAACAAAGAGACTCGGCTGCCTCTTCAATAACATTCTTTGCTGGTACCCAGTAACCCCACAACTCTCCAAGAAGGCAATGTTGTGAATGAGAACAGACTCAGGGTCCTTAGAGACTATCCACTTGCACCTTCGCAGAACCACAATCAAATCTTTGTTGTCCTTATCATCGAATAAAACTCCTTTCAGGATCTGGACATTGGGAATCAATCTCTTGTTCAAACTCACTGACAAAACAGACGCGCTCTTGGAAATGTAGTTCCCCAAATCGGCACCCACGAGACCCAGCCCTTGGAAAAAATCAAGCTTCGGTTTGAGGGTTTTCCCAATAGCAGCAAACAAAATCTGCGGACAGACAATAACGGAAGACCGAATCTGAGCATCGGAAAACCCGAGTTTCTGAAAGTACTTCATCACAGCTCGAGAATTCTCCACGCAATTGGAAGTGGCCCGGGGGAATCGGTTCGAGACGGCAAGCGCTAGGGGCTGGGAAAAATTCAAGCTTCTCATCAGGAAACTGCAGAGATCATCCCTTATGTGCGGACTTTTAGCTGAGAAACAACGTGTGCATAGCTTCGCGGGGTTCAACGAAAGACGGCGAAAGAAAGAGACGGAGCAGATAGAAATGAACATGCGGATATGGGATCAAAGAGCAGGGTGAGCGAAACAAGGTAAAGGCATGAACCCCGAAATGAACCCTGTACGAACTACCGAAACACCACAAATTCTCTCTCAATCTCCCCCAGGATCGTCTTCAGATGAAACAAACCCCGTTCAGAAGACAAGAAGCTGCAAATTTTGGGTAAGTTCATCACCTGAAGACGAAGTGAAGAAGCCTTGTCCTGAATGAAGAGCTTTGCAGACGGAATGCAACCCAGAAGATGCGATGAATCGTGAGTCTTACAGCATCCGAGACAAAGATGACGACGCGGAACAATTCGTCGCTCGCTAGTCCCCGACCGGAGGTAAGAGTAAAGTGAAAACCCTCTATAAACCCGAGCGGCTTAAGTACAGTTAGGGCTGTCAAAAATTTATGGCGCGAAGATATGAGACTGTCCAAAAGGCCCGCGCCGGCCCGGCCCGACCATGCATTGGTCCCCTCTAATTCATGCGCTAAAACCCTTCCTTTTTTTTTTCTTTTTTTTTTTTTGTCATGGTTGAAGGCTTCGAATTTGAGAAGCATCGAATGGCTAATAACTATTCATCATCTTGAACTTGTCTATTTTTAATACAATTTATTTTTATTTTTATTTTCTTTTTTGTGATTTTTTTTTGGTTAGATCTAGCAGAACTAAGTATGTATATGGTGGTCCATCTTCCTATGCACCGCTTTGCTCCATTTTCTAGCTGGTGACAACACCCCCATTGTTTGTGGATTCTGGTGGTTTTTCCTTCATCTTGTGCTAGAGAAATTCTATAAAAAAAATATATTTTAAATTTAAGTATGAAAATAAGTAAATCTTGCAACATATGTTGTGGTACATATTTTGCTCTTTTAGTCTTTTATTTAATTTCGTTCTATATTTATATAATTTAGGAGCACGAGCACGGATATCTAATTTATTTCGAGATGTATGGAACAACCGTACGAGCCTCATGAAATAGTTGACCGAAATTCAACGATTTTTTATGTTCCTTGTACTACAGTGTCGTATTCAAATGTGCCAAATTTAGTTAATGTATGCTCAATCCCATAGTTGCCATCTTACTGTATAAACAGACGTCCCCAATCAAGATTTGTGCCTCAAAGCATGTAAGAGACCCCTATTAACAAGAAAAAGGAAGACGATGAAAGATAACTGGGATCTTTCAATTTTGATTTCATCTACCCTTTGCTCATTTTGTACTCATAATTAATGCATCATTTCCAAATCCTTTTGGATTGTTATGTAATGATCTGTTTTCAAGTACGAGCTAACCTATGAAAACTGACCTAATATTCTTGGGGATTTATGATATTGATTTTTCACAAAAAAAAAAAATCGAGACCGACACGAGCAAAGAGTTAGAGCACATGTGATTAGGGCTCGGGCCGAGTTAGGTACTATCTAATTTCGGGACAACTCAAGTCGGGCCGAGCTGGGTATTATTTAGTTTCGGCGCCGGCACGTTGACACTCCTAAAGTACACTATATGCCTAAAAAAAATTAAAAGTTACGCCAAAACTTGATTACGGTGCTCACTTTAGTATTAAATATTTCAAAATGATTATTTAAGTATTGATTTTTTTTTAAACAATCACCTCAATATCAAAATTTTTAAATGGTCACTTAAATGCCAATTTTTTTAAAATGCTTAGTTCAATGTCAACTTCGACGAGCCATGTCATCTCAAATATTAATAAAAAAAATAAGCCATGTTAGATTTTCGATGAGCCATATCAGTTCTCTCCAACGAGTCACGTTAACTCAAATATTAATAAAAAACAAGTCATGTCAGATTTTCAGTATGCCACACCAGTTCAAATTGAAGTTGGCATCGAAGTTAGTGTTTTTCACAAAATTTGATACTCAAATGGTCATTTTAAAAGTTTTTGAACTAAAGTGAGTATCGTACATAAGTTTGGGCATTTGTGATGTAATTTAGCCAAACCCAATGAATATCATGCTCTTGCTTTGTTTGTTGTTCTTATTGTACCCTTTCTTTAAAAAGCTTAATTCTCTATAAAAAAAAATCTCAATTTTAAGTCTAATCTAAAATCTGCGCCGAAATTTTTTTACTTAAAAAAACTTCAACTTTAGATCTCAAATCCATGCCGAAATTTTTTTGTGTTAAAAAAACAACCAACTTCAAGTCCGGTCTTATATTTACCATGAGCATTTTTTTTATCTAAAAAAAACCTCACATTTATGTACAGTTCCTAATATGTCCAGAATTTTATTTTATAAAAAAAATCATAAACTTTCAATGACTTGGCATTTCCAAGTCAATACAAAAATCTACATCATCAAAATAATGCGGGATAAGTATGCATCGATGTGGCGTTTTCACGTGAATAACAAATGCACATCAATAAAAATTGCTGAAATTGGCCAAAATAAAATCATCATATGATATGAAAATTGGAAGACATAGTAATGATTTTTGGACAAATAGCTAATGGGGATAGATTTAATAATAGAGTAAAAATTAATGATTTTTTTTCTGGACTTAAAGTATTAGGTTTTTTCCGAGACAAAAAAAGTTCGGGGAGATTTGGGGAACCATGACCTCTCTTTTTTTTTTTGTACCCCAAAATAGTATATATGCAATAAATTTATGCAAGCTAATTTTTTAACCAAAAAAATCCAAATTGGTATAAATGCGTTAAATTCATTCTTCGTTATTTTCCGTTAAATTAGGTCAATACCATGAAAAATCTCAAATTGATACTCCGGTGACAAACAGGGTAAACATCCTAAATTGATATAGCCATTAAATGTTACATGTCATCTAATTCAGTAATTTGACATTAAAATTTAATGAAAACCAATAGAGAGTAAATTTGTTACAAGTGTGTCGACTTGGGATTTTTTATGGTAAAAAAAAATAGTTTATAGTAAAATATGTCGCATGCGTATTAGTTCGAAATTTTCGAGATATTAACTCACTTTTTATTTCATTTATGTGTGTTAGATCACTCCCATTGTAACTTTTTTTCTTTTCTTCTTTTATGGACCTTTGTAACTTATCTCGACTTAATCTTTACAAGGAACTAGAAAATAACCGTATTACTATAATAACCCATATCAATTCACATGTGATCGTCATTCATCTCTTTTTTTTCAATTCAGAATCAATAAAAAGTTAAAAAGTAGATTCTATAGATCCAATAATTAAAGTTTATTGATCAACTGTAACTCTTTTGGCAAATGTGCGTGTGTATATCATGTGGCAAGTGCAAGGTCAAGTGTCGCAATATGTGTGCAAGCATTAACTTTCTATGAAAGATAATATATTCTATATTTTTTATTTGATTATTATGGATTGTTATCAAAATCAGTTCACTTTAAATTGTTGAAATTCAAAACTATTGAAGATCTAAAAGAAACATGTGTGTGTATATATAATGGGCCTATCTATAATTTACAATTCGATACAGATCTGTCAATAAAATTGATCTACACATAACACATTGTTACTAGAAAATATGCACACAAAGTTGCGTGTATGCAAATGATGGGCAGAAACCATCTAATTAAGAAACTTTGAATCAATGGAAAATAGATTGATTAAAATGCAAGATGTTGTATAGAAATATTAACGAAAGAGAAATATTTCAACATTTGAGCCACTTTTAGAAAGGTTGTTTTATAAACCTTGAAATTATAATTCGTGAGTGATAAATTAGATTATTATTGTACATGTTGTTTGCATCAATTATTGTAAAATATATAGCTAAAGACGTTATGGGAAGAAAAATTATTGAGGCCCCTTGAATAAGAGGTCCTATTTGTTTATGTATAGTACATAACATTGTAGATAGTCTTGTGACTATATACTAATTCAAATAGCAACCAATGTGATTTTGTCCTATATTTTTAATTATGTTACTTGTCATTATGTTTCGAGATGCTCCATTGGTCAATAAAACAAAATAGAGCAATCTTGCCATGCATGTAATATACTATCTAATCGTGTTGACCATTAAAAGATTTTGTTTAATCACCTTATTACAAAATACTTGAATCATTAATTGGTGAAGATAAAATATCGACGCGATGCGAAGAATAAGGAAAATCTTTCACGATTATGACCTTTTTTTAGGAAGGTTGTACATAAAAAATAAAAGATAATGTTTTGTAAAATTGAAAGAAGTGTACGGAGAAATTGGATTATCAAATTATGCATTTATCCATTGATAAAGTACTTATAAATTATTTAATTCAGAGTATCCTGGATAAGAAAATTAGAATTCCCACATCAATTATTTTCGATAAAAATTGACTGAACGGATTCAATTAGTAAAATGTGAAAAGGATTAAAACTCTGTTAGCAAAATTAAAGGGCTTGTGAGTAAATTGGTGTAAGTGTAATATGTCTAGGATTTTTTGGATGATTTTTCCATAATTATTCATAATTAGAGGTGGCAAATGGGTGGGTCGGGTCGGATCGAATATGGTCCAACTCATATTGACCTTCTGGCCAATATTTAATGACTCATACCCGACCCGTATTATCAAAACACAATAATATTTTAAGAAAATAAAATTACTAATATACTTCTCAGTCCCGGCCCCAACCTCGGTCCCTGCACTAGCCATGTCCTTGGCCCCGTCTTTGGTCCTCGGCACCGGCACTGGCCTCGTCCTTGATCCCCGGTCCTAAGTCTCGGCCTCGGCCCCGGTCTCTGCCCCGGCTCCAGCCCCGACACCCACCTTGAGCCCCGGCTCCGATCACGGCCCTCGCCCTGGTCTTGGGACCCTGCCCGGCCCCGGTCCCGAGACCCGGCGTCGGCCTCGGGAGACTCTGCCCCAGCCCCTGTCTCGGGACCCAATTTCGGGACCCGGCCACAACCCGGCCCCTGTCCTCGACCCCAGGATTCGGCCCCTATCCCCGGTCCCAAGACCCGACCCCGGCCTCAGCCCAAACCCCAAGACTCGCCTGGCCTGGGACCTGGCCCTGGTCCTGGTCTTGGTGCCCGACCCGGGTCCCGGCCCCATCCCTGGCCCCGATCATGGTCCCTGCCTCGGTTGCCATCCCAGTCCTAGGATCCGGCCCCGTCCTTGGTCACGTCCCTAGCCCCTACCTCGGTCCTGGGACCTGGCCCCGACCCTGGCATTGGTCCCGACTCCTATTGTCGATCCCCGACCCCGGCACTGGTCCCGTTCCCTATCCCTGTCCCTCACCTCGAGCCTGGGCCCCGGTCTAGATCCCAACCTCAATTGCCGGCCCCGATTCCTAGACTACTTGTAATTGGTGGAAGGATGTTGTCATTACGGATCGAAAATGAGTTCAATATGAGTCAATATGAATTTTAGTGTGACCCGTTATTGACCTATTTTTAGTGAACTCTTTATAAATTAATGACCCATATTTGACCCATTTTATACAAATATGGATCGAATATGGGTTTGTGACCCATATTACCAGCTCTATTCATAATGAATTGTGCATTTCAAAAGAGGACATTGTACATAGGCATAGAAATGTGCACACGTGTTGCGTGCAAGAAATCGACATTTTGAAGTAAAATTGCATGGTAAAAAATGAAAACAAAAACAAATTATTGTTAAATAAATATAATACCAAGGAATATAATACGCGTTTATGGATAGAGAAAGTAATTTTGAGATTTAAAATATATTTAGGAAGGTTTTTGTAGATCAAGAAAATTATATTTTTAATAATGAAAATGAGAAATAGAATAAGGTTATGAATTTACTCACTCGTCCATCAGGCACATTATTTGTTAAAAAAATGATAATACCGGATATATGAGGAAGGATAAAAACGACTAAAATCCATTTAAATTAGTATCTCATACCTTGGTTCATCATGGTGGAGAAAAACAACTTGGTTTTTTTCATATCTCTACACGATTTCGAAGGAGTAAACTTGTATTTTCATTTTTTCTATTATGAGATGTCACTTTTACCATGAA
This sequence comes from Rhodomyrtus tomentosa, assembly GCA_028455895.1. Classification (NCBI taxonomy): domain Eukaryota; kingdom Viridiplantae; phylum Streptophyta; class Magnoliopsida; order Myrtales; family Myrtaceae; genus Rhodomyrtus; species Rhodomyrtus tomentosa. The sequence continues at coordinate 47,017,402 of JAPCWY010000005.1, forward strand.
TTTATGTAAAAAATAAAACTAAAGAAAAAAATAAAATAACTAAATTAACACGGAAAAAACAATGATATTAAATAATATATATCGTCAAGAATAACGAGATATCAGTTGAATTAATAAGATATTTGAAGAGAAATAATCTAGAATCGAGTCAAAAGTGAAAGGGCTTCTGTAGGATGTATACTCGTTATGTGTTCTAAATGGTTAATTAATGCGATAAAACCGTTTATCGATAAAAATGTTGCAAAACAATTACCTTAGATTTGGTTTAATAATTCCATTCATCAGTTGAAAACATCATTTTTTTTCCCTTTATAATCTTTTGAATAGTTTTTATATTCAGATTCTTTTTTACATTATTATCCCTTTAAATATGCATAATTATTAATCAATATCTGGCTTTCTTTCGCCGCGAGTTTACAATCGTCGATGCTGCTGGCTGCTGAAATATCTGTCACCGTAATTAGAATATTACCGACGGACATCTACTTGTTCGGCTAAAGAGGAAGCATATCGTATTTTGGACTCGATAGCTGTATTGTCTTCACATCATGCAAGAAAAATAACATGTTTATGATTAAGTCATTTCAAAATTCAATTGTGCTTGTCAGAACTTCATAATTACGTGGCGGCTTTAATTTTGCAAATTGTTATATTTCCTTTTGTTTCCACCAATTACACAGCCGTTGACCCCACGCCATTGTCTCAATTCAAAAGGTTGACTTTTTTTTTGTGGGGGGGGGGTTTGGGGGGGAATCATTTCAATCTCCAGACAGACGCTAAAACCTCGCGCGCCGATTGAACCGCGTTGTTTTCACGCCCAAAATCCAAATAACTCCCAAAAAAAAAAAAAAAAGACCTAATTCTCTCACTTCTCTTCTCTTCTCTCTCAAGCGGTCGCAGGTGAATCGATCGCCGATCGTTGAAGCATATGGGGAAGAGAGCGAAGCGAACCGCGAGCCAGCGAGGCGACGCCCAGTCGTCTTCTCAGCAGCAGCAATCCACCAAGACGACCACTGCCCGGGCGAACAAGCGCGTCAAGGCCGCGAAGCCGGACGCCGAGCCCGAGTTCTTCGAGGATAAGCGCAACTTGGTAAATCCCCAGCTCGCTGTTTTTCTGGGTTGCACGTCTGTCGGGTCGCGTGTTTCGTGGGAGAGGGGGGGGGGTGTTTGATTTAAGTCGCTGTGTGAAGGTTCGGGCCCGCGAGCATTGGTGTTCGCTTCTGCCGTGTTTTTAGGGCTCGGTAAGAAGGTCAAGCGTTCTTTTGTTTTTAAGCTCAGTAGGTGTAGGTTGCGGAATGCGTGCACTTGCGATGATATGCGAGTATCTGGTTTAGAGTTCGCTATTTGGAGGCTTCAGATTGTGGTGTTTGAAAATCACACAGTAAGGTTGGGAGTGTTGAGGGTCCGATGCTCGAATTCGGGTGAATGTAACTGTTTCTGTCCTCCTCAAATTTTTGTCAATGCTAACTATGTGCTTTTGTTTCCGTTCGTTGCAATATGACTTTGATTGTTAGGCGGATGTAGTTTTGGAATTTTGCTTTTTTCCCTGCTTAGTTAACTTCAGTGTAGTTGGATTCTTGAGTGTAGCTTCTATCCCTGCTCAGTCAAGTTGGTCTTCATTTGAATGGATGAAACGTAAATGAAAGAACATTTTCTGGGACTGATTTCAATACATGGATATCTTCTAAATATGAGAAAGATGGCAGTTTTCTACAAAAAAAGGAAAGAAAAAAAGAAGCCTTCTGGCTCCTATAGTCATGCAGACTTTCTTGTGTTGCTTTTCCAGATTCTGGGTTTTCGAGTGTTTGGGGCTGCGTTCTGTTTGGTGAGCTGAGTATATGTGGTTTTGGATATGGATGCACTGACAAAGAATATGCAAGCGTTTGCTTTATATTTTGTAATGGGATCGCGGGTTTCGGATTTTATGTTTGAAACAGCAAGGTCTTGTGGACTGCTTAGCATCTTACTCTTGGAGTTGGTGAATGCTTCTGCTTTTCCTTCCCAAATGTAATTGGTTTCCCTTTTAACTAAATATTATTTTAGATGGGCAAAAAATTGGAGTTGTTAAATGTAGCCTACACCTTGCCTAGTCAACTACATGTTATTTTGAATGGTCGAGAAAGAACATTATTTAGTATTGATGTACACAAGTGGACTACTTTGAGCAAGTGCCTTCCTTTCATATTCATGCAAAGTTTCTTGTGGTCCTGCTGAAAGTGTATTGTCATGCATTGGTCCAAGGGCCTCTTTGATAAGCCAAGTAAGTGCCGAAAATTAAAATGTTCAACACTTAACTTGTTCGACTATCATAACTAACATTGGTCTATACGATATGGCTAAAAATTACACTTAGTGGGGTAAGCAACGAAGGTGTTACTTAATTTATTAAGTAGAAAATGTTACTGATGGTAATTAGAATCTTTCCATTCATATTGTTAGAACCTACGAATGGTAATCACCATTCAATCTATGGTAAGGAATTATCATATTTCGTGCTCAATTTTTCATTGTTGGTAAACAACTATTTATTTTTATTTTCAGCGCTTAAAATTGTTACTTAGAATTCTGTAATTAAATCGTCAGCACTTATTCTTCAATTTTGTCAAACGAGGCCTAAATTGAAGTTCTAAATTTGCTTTGCAGGAAGATTTGTGGAAAGCTGTCTTTCCTGTGGGAACAGAGGTTTGCAATGGAATGTGTTAACTCTTTGGTTTTATCTGCGTGGCATTTCTTTGTTGCTGACATGCACTGATATTCTTATGGCAGTGGGATCAATTGGACACAGTCTACCAAATGAATTGGGATTTCTCTAATCTTGAAGTGAGATCAGCCTTTTTTAGTGTTATGTTCAAAATTTCAATTGGGAAAGAGACTGAAAGTCCAATTTGTTGCCATTGCTTGTATTATGAACATCTAATCTAATTGTGACTTCTTCAGAATGCTTTTGAGGAGGGTGGGAAGCTGTACGGCAAGAAAGTTTATCTCTTTGGATGTACAGAACGTATGTGGTTCATTGTATCCTGTTTTGCCTCGGAGTGTCCTCAGTTCACTGCTATGTTTCTCACCGTGTCCTGACGAACATATTTTGTTACTGCAGCTCAGCTGGTCCATTTTGAGGGCGAGTCCAAGATTATGTATATCCCTGCTGTTGTGGCTGTAAGTTTTGTACTTGATGACTATGTCTTGTATAGTGAACAAAATTAAGTTAAATAATGGCCAAATATATAATTTTCCTTTGGTTGTGGGAGGTTTCTAATTTTCTTATAGCTATTCCTATGGAAATTTATTAGAAGCTCACATCTGACTGATTTAGTTCTTTCAAACTCTGAAATTCAGGTTGTCCAACAAATTTCTCTCACCTTTAAATTATTGGAAGAATATTTGCCACTTTTCTAAGGTAGATGTGTCCCTTATTTGCAGGTTGTATCTCCTTTTCCACCATCTGATAAAATTGGAATTAAGTCGGTTCAAAGGGAGACTGAAGAAATAATTCCAATGAGGCAGATGAAAATGGATTGGGTCCCATATATTCCTTTGGAGAATAGGTATTCTAATTGACTTCAGTCTGTCCATTTATTCTTGGGTTCTAATGTGTCATTTGCATTGCAGAGACAGCCAAGTTGATAGGTTGAAATCTCAAATATTTATTCTGAGCTGCACGCAGCGAAGGTACGTAAACAAACCTCCCGGACCCTCCCTCTCTCTCTTGTGCACATAGATCCTCCCATCGACAATCTCATGGAACAATCAAACAAAAGCTTAGAGAAACATGCAGTGCAAGTTCATGGTTTTCCTTGATTTTATCTTGTTGAAGTTGTTGTTGTCGTCCCACATCGCTTGTGAATGGGTCTTGTATGCTCTATATATTCATGTGGCCTCCCTCCATTTAATAGTTTAAGCTTTTGGGTTGGATTTTCTAATATGGTATCAGAGTCAGTGTTATCCCTTTCCGCGTATATGGACCTATCTCCTTAGTCAATTTCCACGTGCCGCTCGTAATTCAATTAGCACGTAAGAGGGGGTGTTGATGTTGTTGTTGTCGTTCCACATTGCTTGTGAATGGGTCTTGTATACTCTATATATTCATGTGGTCTCCTTCCATCTAATAGCTTAAGCTTTTGGGTTGGAATTTCTAATATATCTATCATATAATATGCATCTTATGTCATTTTGAGTCCTTAGCTACGTCATACAACTGTTCAGGTATCATTATGTTAGTTGCAGATTATCTGCTTGGCTGTAATTTTTTTTTTGAAGTTAATGCATAGATTCTTTTCGTTATTCTCTGGAGGTGTAGTAGGTTGAAGATCGCATTGTTTTTTTTTTTTTTTCAACTTTCTTTTTCTTATTTCTATTGTTGTAACTTAAAAATATGATCTTGTCTATGGCTATATCCTTTAATCTTGATGACATGTTTAGTGCATTGATATCCTAGAATTTCTGTGGTGAAGTGGATCATTCATACTTAAATGTTGACTAATTGATGTTGAAGTCAATGTTATAGTTTGTCTATTGGTGATGCTGAGCTTGTGCTGATTATTTATGTATTTCTTCATTTGTGCGTCCTGTATCTCTAATCGGGTTGTCTTGGTAGTTGAGATGTGAGATTTATCATCGCGGTTCCTCAAATAATGCGTTTTCACTTATAGATTTCCTGAATACCTCAATATGTTCCAATAAAATAAAGATATTTTCCTTTGCAGGGCTGCTTTGAAGCATTTGAAGATAGATCGGGTTAAGAAATATGAGTACTGCCTACCTTGTGAGTCACTGTTGCATTTAGTGTTTTGTCCATTGTCTCTTCTGGTCTCTCCTCATTGGTCTATGGAAGATGATCATTGGTATACTAAGATCTTTTTCTGATATGCAATTTCCTTCAATGGAATGATGGAACCAGAATCTCTCTTTTCTCCTGGGGTTTATATGGCATGGCAATGTGCTTTGCTGCTTGTGAATGAATCCTAGAACGTGGAGCATAAGGGCAGAGGGAGTGTTTTTTTTTTTTTCCGTGAGAAGCAAAAACTGAACTCTTCAAATCTAAATTTACTGAACCAGCTAGGATACAATTATGGAAATCCTCGGCAAGATTCATATAGTGGAATGATTGGAGGAAGGTGAAATCATTTAGTTGTTGCTGACCGGTGATTGGTCAGTGACGTATGCCAGATAGAAGCTGCACATGCGAAAATTGCAGACTTGTGTGGACGACCAATCGCAGTCCATAATTGTCCAGGAGTGGCTTCTAGGTCCTCATTACTGACTTGGTTCTCAATGAAGGTCATTCTGAGTGAGAGGAGGCGTTGCAACTGGGCATCGCTGGTGACTTGCAAGGTCGATGTTGTGGCCGGTGACATCCGTTGATGTTAGCAGTCGTCAACCGGCGGCTGCAAGTCTCTCTGTCTCTCACCCCTTTCTTTTTGAAGGCATTCATTTTACTATAAAATATTCTTCCTGGATAAGAATACCTATCTTTAACTTTCTTGGCCAGTCTTTTATATTGCTAATAGAGACTGTATCAAGCTTTATCCCATTTGACGTTATTAGAAAGTCCAACTTAAAAGTTTAAGCTTTTAAAACTGTTGGCAATGGTCCCATAAAATCTCACATGGTACTTGCCTCCCCGATTACGTATTTCCACGCTTAGTACTAGGCAAAAAGACGATTAAGCGTGAGGGGCAATGATAGAATAATTTTCTTCTATCATTTTAAGCTTTTAGAACAGTTGTCAATTGTCTAGAAAATTAAATGGGGCTGACATATTTTATGTACTGCTAGATAGAGCTATATAAATAATTATATCTGGAGCTATAGAATCTACATATTGCATAACTTCAAGGTGCGTGGTTATTAGATGGGCAGATATGCTAACTTCATTGAAGCTGTACAATAGTTCTCTTTCTGCATATATCAACCAATTTTCTTCATGTATAACTGAGCTTTAGGGTTATACCTCATTGTAGCATCGCCCTTAATATAATTATATGTGCATTCCAAGTAGATTTAACAATATATCCTTTATAATTCATTTCCTTCTCTTTTAGATTTTTATCAGCCGTTCAAGGAGGATGAGTTTGAGCAGAGTTCTGAGGTTACAATTATGTATCCGGTAGAACCACCGGTAAGCGATTCCTAGATAGCCGTAGTCTCTATGTGAAGCTACTAGCATCCGTTCAGGTTAAATAGTAAATCATATCTGTGAAGTAAGTGATGTGGTTATTGTTAATGGATAAGTTCTCTGTAGCAGATCCTTTAAGACATGTTTCTTTTATTTAGCTGGATGATATATGACTGCATAGGTAGGTCAGGATGATTGTGCTGGTTATTCTGCATGATACAAATATATGTGACTGTTCTCCTGTTCCACCCTGCAGGTTGTTTGTGAATTTGACTGGGAGCTCGATACACTTGAGGTACCAATGTTAATCCTTATTTATTGCCTAGATGATGCCGCACCAGCTGACATTTGATAGTACAAATAATGCTCTATTTGTTTCACGGAAAATTAGTGATTTGGAAAATGTTTTCCAAAAAATAATCGTTTATATCTCTTAAAAAAATGAATAAATGAATTTTTTCTCATCGCCTATGAAAATAGTTAGGCGTAGATTGTTATCGATGATGAAAACATTTTTCGTTGATTAATTTTTCTAAACGATATAAGCGATTACTTTTCGGAAAATATTTTCCAAATCGCTCATTTTCTATGAAGCAAACAGAGCTTAAGGCCATGTTTTGATTGCTGTGAGATTTATCAGTTTGTGGGTCCTGCACAACCTCTTCTGGATGTTATATTCTCTATAAGTTTCTTAAAATTGCAAATACCATAATTAGAGTTTGTTAAACTACGGCTTTATGGTAACTTTTTTTTTTTCCCGGTTGAAGAAAAGTACCTTTTTATGTCAAACTTTTGAAACCCTAACGAAAGATGCTCATAATTGGAACTTCTCTTGATCAGGTGCTCCTCCAAACTTTCCAAGTTTACTGATTGTTCACATATATGTGCTGCATAATCAGTTAGATACTTGGCATTTTAAAGCATACACCCTTTGGATTATGTTTATGGCAGCATATTCATTTAACTAGATTGAAAGGAAGGTAAAAGTTTGCTCAGCTTGGAAAACTTAAGTTCCCATAGATAATCTGTCCCGTGACAAATTGAAGCTTATGACAGGATCTCTAGCTCATTAAGAACAATGAAGAGATGTTATTGCAGTTTTTTGTGAACCTTCTCTCTTTCTTTGATGCCTAGCAACTAAATCTCTGTGTTATTCATTTCCTTAGAAACTGTAATTTTTGTGATGATCTCCTTCTGGCAGCAAACAATGAGAGAACATATATTTGATTTGTTAAAACATTGTTTTCAGGAATTTACTGATGATCTCATCAAAGGGGGGGATCTAACCGAGGATCAAAAGGATGATTTCAAGGTATGATGTATCTATGCAGATTGTGACGTGGGCATGACATGGGATGATGTTGTATCTATGTGCATGACATGGGCTGGGCTCGCAACTTTTACCATCTGCAGATTGTGATTTAGTTCTTTTTCAGGAGCATGTGAAGAAGACAGTTAGAGAGGCAAAGAAAGCTAATAGAGAGGTATCTCATAAAATATGCTGAATTGACGTGTATGCAAGAGCCGTCTGTCATTTATTAAGGAAGCTTGCTATGTTTATTGTAGGCAAGGGAAGCTCGCAAAAAGGCCCTTGAAGAAATGAGTGAGGAAACTAAGTCTGCATTCCAATCAATGAAGTTCTATAAATTTTATCCTGTGCAAACACCAGATACACCGGATATATCCAAGTCTAAGGTACAACTCCTTACACATTTTATATTTAGCATTGGCAAAGCTTGAGAACCAGCCACTCGTGTTACATTCGCAGCTATTCTTTCAATTGAAATTCTGTTTCATGATGACCATGCCTTAGATCCCCTATTTTTGTGATCCTTGCAGGTTCCTTTCATAAACAGATACTATGGAAAAGCGCATGAAGTTCTCTGATGCTATCTATCTGCAAAAGCGGGGATCTGGCCTGGAGATTTTCTGCATCTTGGTTTGCTGCTTAGCAGTAAAATAGCAAGTTGCTCGATAATTCATGCACCAGTTGAGGGGCGGCGCCTTGTGCACTACTCTTTTTGATCAGCAGAGTAGTTGTCTGATGGTGGGACGAGACTGTATTTCTTAGTTGCCATTAGATCTTCATTTATTTACATTTTTTTTTTGACAGAAATCTTTAGTTTCTCTTAGTTCCCAGAGGAGTAGCTTGTAACATGTATCTCTGAGGCCTATGTACTTCTGAAGAACAGGGAGCTTTAGGAAATTCAAATCCTTCGTTTTGGTGTTCTTCCTCTCTTCTCTAAGATCCTTTGGAACTTTTGTTGACGATAGATCATTCATGTTCAATACTGCAACCTGTGAAAACACCGAGATTATTTCATTTTACTTAAGATAGATTGTTAGGAACTTTTATCTAAACAATGTCATCTGTGCTTTAGTTATATTCCAACCTGCGGTGAATGAATTAGTGAGTTGGATCTGCAGTGCAGAGAAATGTGTCATAACACAACACATAACACATGCATTTGGGTGTTCTTGCAAGTTTTAAGTTGCTGTGGAAGTCGGCTGATATTGTTCAACAAATTTGGGGGAAAAAAAAAAGTTTTCCTCTCTTGGAAAGTGAGGAGTGGATAAAGAGCAAGAAAAATGCTCAGGAAGATTGTTGGCAGCCGTTGGACCATACATAAATAGGTCCAGAGGTTTTTGGAAAACTTTTTAAGTGGGTAGTATGTTAAGTGGCATTTGGGTGGAAGGTGGTACAATGGTGGATTGACAGATTATAGAATCCCCTTTCTGTGATCTTAGAGATGGTTCTAACTTCTAACTTCCAAGGATTATCCCAAGTACCTTTATCGAAAAACTGTAAAATAACATCTTCAAGAGCATCAAGCATGCCCTCCTTACCTATCTCACGCGGAATTGAAAACTTTCATGTCCAGTAATTTTTTTTTTGTCACAATGTGGGAGTCATCAGAACCACTCCAACATGGGTTCTGTTTAAGTAGTTCTATCTCCAGTTTATTCTCAAAGAAATGGAATGCTTCGAGAGTATGCTCTTTGGAGTTTCAAGAGGAAAATTATACCTGGCCTACCTTAACTATCATACAGCATGCACATAAGTGCCTTAACTTTCAAAATATGCACTTGAATACTTAAAATTTGAAAAAGTGTTCACTTAATTGCCACCCGCTCACGTGACCGTCGGAAAAAGTGAGGTGGCCATTGAAAATGCTGACGTGGAGCCGGCGAACCGATTTTTCTAAATATTTAATGTACACAGGGCATTTTCTTTACATTTTTTTTTATAGTTTCTAAAATTTTAGAAAAACAAAAAAAAAAGGCAAAAAAAGATAAAATCAACAACATCAATATCAACACCACCTTTATCCTAGGTCGGCGGTCGATGAACCAAAAAAAGAAAAATAGAATAAAATAGAAAATAACAAAAATAAAAAGCAAAATCAATTGATGAAAAAAGAATAAAATAAAAACTAAAAATAGGGAAAAAGGGACTAAGGACTAAAAAGGTTAGTCTGGAACATAGAAAATTTACCCTTCTCTAATATTAATAGATTCCCTCTACTTCGTCCTATAACAAACCGTACGCCAATCCATTTCACACATTCTTAAATCAATGAAAAAATTTCCTAAAGATTTCTTGGTGGTGGTCCGCGAGGATCGCCTCCGGCCACCATCGACCGGCCCAAGGGCCAGGGTTGGATCCCCCTGGGCCGGCAAGGCCGCGACGGCGCTGATCGACGACCGTCACGGTCTCCACAGTGGCAATTGAGGGAGCAAAGCCCTCGCTAGGCGAGGTCTTTGCGCCCTTGATTACGCCAGCCGAGGTTGCGACTACCGTTTCTTATGGCTGTTGCGGCCTCGCCGGCCCAAGGCGAGCCGACCCTGGCCCCTGGGCCGATCGGTAGTGGCTGGCGGCGACTCTCGCCGGCCACCATAGAGAAACCCTAGGTTTCTTTTTAAAAAAATCATTAATTTGTTTTGCCTTTTGTTTTTATGAAATTTGAATAAAAAATCAAAATTTATTGAAAAAATATAAAGAAATCCCACGTGGCACTTAGAAAATGAATAAAATAATAATGAAAAATCCACTTCATCTTTTTCCGGCGAAATAGCACTTAGTTGAATGATTTTGGCAGGAATTAACACTCATCTAAACGTTTTTTTATTCGATTAGGCACTCAAGTGAACGTTTTGAAAGTCAAGGTAGTACGCCGTACGAAAGTTAAGGCACTATGCTATACGGAAGTTAAGGCAATCTAGGAGTATTTTTCCCGGGATTCAAGACTCCGCGCGCCACAAGGGGCTATCGAGCAGCGCATTTGCTGCCATGCTTAGGCTTCAGACTGAAAGCAAGCGTATTGGCAGTTCTGGTTACTTCTCAAGGTAAACCGACAATCTCTATATCCATTCTGCTATGCAGCAGATCAGCCGCGCCTATGAGATAATTCAAGTCACTTGCACTTCTCATCATTTTTACTTTATTCACCAAATAATCGAAGACAAAAGGGAATCGCAAATCAAATTTCTGAAAGAAAAAGAAGAGATTGCACCATGCACCACTCACAGTTGAAAGGACTACACCTCGTCATAGTAATAATACAGACCAAGACACAAGCTCTCTAAGCTTTATCCTAGGTTACAACCCTCAACAGTCACACTTTTTTTTTATGGCCTTTGTTCCTCCTAAATAAAATACAATAAGTTGGCAGAAAGGCCTTTCTTTCATGGCCTTTCTGACCATTACAAAAAGTCTCAATCCAAACCCTACATAATGAGCCCCCTGTAATAAATATGATTACCCTTCTCGAACTTCTCTACACCCTCCAATTGTTTCTGCTAGCTCCAGTCACTATCGCTATTATCAGACAAACGGTCCACTATGAGCTGAGAAAAATGATCCTTCCATTCGACTGGACTCGCAAACGGAATAAGACCACAAAACAAGGGCAGAAAGATTAAAACAGCAGCATAGAATAAAACCCGCCGAATCCAGTATGGAACTATCACTGCATCCCTCCTCATCCCTTGGGACGTGGAAACGGGCCCATGGAGAACGACAAATAATCCTGATGTCCATATATTCGACAAGAAATGCAGGAAGCAAAGAGACTCCCAAAAGATTAGCCAATGATATCCGCTTCCTCCCAAAGTGTCGACACAGAGCTTTCCTGCAAATCCACAAGCTGCTCCTAACAGCAAAAGCAGAAAAGTGACCGGCATCGTTTGGTTTGAAGTTGCGGAGCGCTGAAGGAGCAAATAAGCGATAGTGAGGATCATCAGGACACCAAACAACATCCGGCTCAGAACTTGGACCTGACATCTGAGCATTTGAATTCCCGAATTAAAAGACACCACAGGCTCCGGGATCCACCAAGACTTGGATTTCTGAGGGGAGAGAAGTGGACATCATCAAGAAATCTTTAGAGAACAGGACAGTACCTATAATTCTTGAAATCACCATTCAAAAATTGCAGAATTTTGAGGTATAACCAAAGCAAAACAAGAATGGAACTCTTATGTTATGTCCATCCTGATAGTCATATTAACTACATAAAAAGACAAAACGAATTTTAGACCACCAAACATTTTACTCCTAATCCTCTCATTTTCAGATGAAACACAGTGACACATCCTGCATATTTCCCCAATAACCACGAGAACTCCCCAATTCTACTACCTTGTTAGACACTGTTCGGCCAAAAATGATTACGAAACATTCAAATCACTAGAATTCAATTAAAAACAGATAGTTGCACCAAAGAGTGCGACAATTTTGGAATTGGAGATCACTTTTAAGGTTTGTTCAGACAAATGATACAGTTACTTTTCCCAAACTAAGAACTGTCCAGCCAAATCACTACCATACAAAATTAAAGTATCCATTGCCTCAATGAACCTCCCCTATGGTCTGGATCATTACTTCAAGATGTGTATGTTATAAATTCAAGCACGAGATGCGATAACGGAACAGAAGAAAAAGCTCTTGCCTGGGCTGAAGGTGAACAGGATTCGGTAGCTTCAGTGACTCTTTGGTAGGAAAAGACATAAGCTCCATATAAGAGGGAAAGTGACATTATAATCAAACCAGCAACAAGACAATCTATGCACTTTCTAAGTAGCTCCGAATGTCTTGCGTCTTCTAATTCATTCTTGAATTTTTCTACCTTGAAGGACGCTTTCGATATGCCCATAGCCAACTTCGATCTCTCCAGATGATTCGTATCATAAATGAGAGAGAGCTGCGCTTCTTTTAGTTGCATCTTTTTCATAGTAAGACCAAGTTCCAATTCCTTAAGGTCATTAGATCGAGTCTGTTCCAGGATGGATCTCTCAAAGGTGCTTCTTATGGGCTGGCTGATAACAGGTCCAGATCTGCTACGGGAAATACAAGCAAGTTGATTTTCCTCTCTTTTTCGGCTAATCTGGCAATTTATAGAATCTCCTTGAATATGTTGTTGTGCCCCCTCTAACATGTTTAGATGATCAGGACCATCAGAATGGCACAAAACTGGTTCTGCTCTGCACTCTTTCAAAGAGCTTGAACAACTCCCTTTGTCCATAGAGTCCCGTGGACTCATGTTGGATGTTGGAACTGTAACATCTTGCTGGTCCAACTGATACACTTCCTCTTGAGACAAGGATTCACCAATCGACCTAAGAATATGTAATGTGCTCCCGAAAAACATCTCAAAGATGCTTGCAAAACGGGTAAATTTGTTGCCAAATTCCTGTTCCCACATCAATAAAGCAGAATACACAAACTTCAGTAACATGGAATCATGTGGGATTTCGCCAGAACTAAACGAGGAAACTCAACTTGTGAGCCAGATCCAACTGATGAGACAGCAGCTTAAAGTCTTGCTTACATTGGATAACGATTCTCTGACAGCAGAAGTACAAATCTGCAAATGTCACAGCTCTTATAGATTAACCAACCAGTATAATAATCTCTAATATGTCTAATAAACACGTTGGCAAAGGGCACATGTGCGGAGCAAAGAAACTGTGATGCATGTTTCCAGGTTATTCAGTAAATGGAATCAATGAGTATCGTGATTTGTTTCAAGGAATATTCGAGAATCATCTGTATTATTATACTTCAATCAGTTTACTTTGCAAAAAAGGATACGCCAAATGCAAATCATACTTGACTTGAAACATTTAAAAGACTTGTTCCAGCATTATCATACCTGATAGCAAAAGCAAGTTAAATCTACCCACGGTAAAGTGGGCTTTATCTCAGATTAACGATAATCTATGAATGCATAGCCGTTCAAGACAAATAATCAAACGCAAAGAAAAACATGCATATCCTATGACCCAAATTATGAGGGAAAGAAGAAGAATACCTGTGAGAGATGATCGACAGACATCTTTTCTTTAGTTGTATATTCCCTTTCCAGGACCTACAATAATGGTCCGTAGAGTAAGGTCAGCAGACCAAGAATTATTCCAATAAGGGAACATCATATACATAAAACTTTTGCATATTAATTCAGACGAATATATTAAACCCTCTAATCTTCATGTATGATTCTCCTGATTGAGGGTATGTGTATCTATTCTATCATGCATTTAATTCAGTTGGCTAAGGCAAGGCAAGCCCACATTGGATTTCTTCTACTATGAGAAAAGCATTAAAAGCTTACATCTTGTGAAAGTTCCCAACTTTAAGGATAATGGAGACATATTATTCAGCATTCTTGCTTATAATTCCGTCAAGCAAACTCAACTTGATAATATACACACGCATTCAATGCACCGAAATTCAAAAGTAACGGACTTTACCGTAGTTTGACATTGTAAGTGATCTCCAGCAGAGAGTTTCTCAAATTTCTCACCTTAAACTTCGAAAAGAACCAATGGCGGTTCAGAAGTAAAACAATAAACGATCTTTCACAATGTCTTCCCCAATGAACTACATACACGAACCTATTAGACCATCTTACTACCGACAGAAAATCCAATAATTCATTCTCCAGGACACGAAAAATAACACCATGCATCGGAAATCACCATATCAATCAAAACGCAATAGCACAAAACGGAAAAAAAAGAAGAATGTTTTGGTCCATCCCTTAGAGAGATGCCAAAAAATTAGAGTAAATTCCACAACTTTTCGTAACTATGACAAAAAGATCATAACTTTATCCAACCTGAGCAACAACAGCAGCAAAAGACACTCCAAGAAGACGCGCCACGTCGTCCCCCGCGGACTGCGCCGTGCTGAGCAGAACCCGAGGGCCTCGTCGTCTGCACAGAACGCGAGTGCCCCTCTCCACAGGACGCCGAAGAGGAAGATGAGCTGAAGACGACGACGAAGACGACGCTGCATCCGAGGAGACACCCTTAAAAAGTTTCTTCTTTTTCTTGATCTTGGTCTTCTCCCCGACGGGCTTTGAGGATGAGGAGGGAGTTTCGGCCGGTGAACGCGCACGGTCGGGCATAGAAGAATTGAGGGGGTCGATGGGTTCCTGGGTGGAGATGGGCGGAGAGAGAGACGGTGTAGTTTCGGCCGCAGGCAGTGGTGCAGGGACAGCGTCCATTGATGATCGAAGTCGAAGAAGAAGAAGAAGAGGGGAGAGAGGGGAGAGAGGGGAGAGCAGACGATGGGTGAATTGGGGATTTTTTGTGCCCTTTGCTTTTTATGGTTTTCTATATTTGTTTTCCTAATTTGGCTCTTTCTTTACCGTTGAGACTTGCGTGAAGACTTGCAAATGAAGGTGGGAATTCAACAGTGCTCCGCTGACTGACGGGAGGTTTTCAAGTCCATGTCTTGAGTTGTAATTGCCATCTTATTAGCTTTAGCCAGTATAGCTGCTCGAAATCCACAATCCATTTCAAATGATGGTCATAATTTCTTTGAATATATCTTTGATTTTCGGACTCCATGGTAACATTTTTAGAAGTCAATTTCTATACTATAAGTCAATCTAGCATAAAAATTCGTTTGGTAAAAATATTTCCAAAGTAAAAATTAGTTTGGTAAAAAAATTGATTTATGGTAGTATATTTTCACTTATTGTAAGATTTTTTTATCAATTTTGAGAAGTAAAAAATTTTAAATTCTCAACTCCAGAATCACTTCTTGGACCATATCTACCTCTGCCGACCATCGCCCACCCACCGCTTTCGCAACTGCTGGCCACCACCGCAGACCGCTTGCCCGTCGACCGCTGTCGTCGATGCCCTCCAACCGTCGCCTGTTGACCATCGCCGTTAAAGAGTTTGTTAATAATATTTCAAAAATATAAATTTTCAATTGATGTCAAAAGAATTTGTCTAATCAGAATTAAAAAAATCAATTTTTGGTCAGAAGTAGAGAAATCAGTTTTTGATCAGAAATTGATTCTTGGTAGAAAATTGTTGCCATGCGCCTCCTAAAATCACTTAAAATTCGAGCCATGAAATTTGTCAGGAATGTGCAATCGAGTCCTTAAACTTTCAAAAGGCGCAAGAGTCCTAAAACTTGATACGAAAAGGCAATCAAGTTCTCTAACTTTCAAAAGATAAAATCAAATCTTAAAACTTGTCGCAAATGTGCAATCGAGTTTTAAAATTTTCAAAAGGTGCAGTCGACTCCTAAAATTTATCAAGAAAGTGCAACCGAACCATAAATTTTTTTTAAAAAATGCAATCAAATCATAAAACCTGTAAAGAAAATGCAATTGATTTCCAAAATTTTTAAAAAGTCCAATTAAGTCCTAAAACTTGTCACAAAAGTGCAATCGATTTTTTAAATTTCAAGAAAATGTCATCAATGGAATGACTTGATTTCATTAATTGAACATGTTTTAGGATTTGATTTCATTTCGTGGAAGTTTTAAGATTCAATCACACTTTCGTAATAATTTTTAGGATTTTCAACGCACTTAAAAGTTATTAAATTGATGCAATCAAGTACTTTCGTTAAATTTCGTTCAACTTCGCTAACAAAAAAAACCGATGTGACTTTTTTTAATATTTTCCCTTTCATGCGTGGTGATAACATGGCTAAAGTACGAAAATTAAAGCTAAAACAATATCATTTTGATCCAAACATAATTTATAATACAATTGTTACTTAAATAAAAGTAGAAAAATATACTTAAAAAAAAAGCTAGAACCGCAAGCAACTACCGCCGGGCCTAGCAATCCCGTTGAACCCTCTCCCACCATCCTCGGCTATTCCTGGCGATGGTGGGGCGGTATCAGCGAGAGCTAGTTCTAAATTTTTTTAATTTAAATAAAAATTATATCAAAGCATAGACAAAAATAACATCATTTTAGTCAAGTAGGAAAAGGAAAATATTAAAAAAATTACGTTAATATTTTTCATTAGTGAAATTAAACGGAGTTAATAGAATTACTTTATTTTATAAATTTGATAACTTTTAGAACTGGATTAAATTTGTATAATTTTAAATAGTCAATCATATTTCATGATAACTTTTAGAACATCTAATTGAAATAGGGTCCGGGATCCGACCCGATTTCAAAACGGTGGCCACGCGAGACTCCACTTTTTGAAAAGAATAAAATTTAAAAAAGGGTTTCGGGATCCGACCCGATGTTGGAAAACGGCGGCCACGTAAGACTCCACTTGGCCAGGACATCCGGCGGGTGTCTCTCAGCCAATGAGATCCCTCCGCCTCCATATTTCCCTCCTGCCACGTGTCCTCTTCTTCTCCACCCCTTCCCCCCTCTCGCTCTGCACCTCGACTCCAGTCCGCTCACTCTCTGCGCGCACACAAACAAAAACTTCACCCTCCTTCTCTCTCGGCTGCAACCCAAGGAACAATCTTCGATGAATTCCTAGGCGTCGCGCGTCGATGAATGATCGATCGGCCTGTTGAATTGGAGCGATCTCCATTGGAATGGCCGCCTCTCTGCTCTTCCCCGAACTCGCCTTTCTCTCCACTCAAGCAACCGCCCCCACGCGCCGCCTCTCCGTCTCGACTCGCTCTCTCTCCAGAACCGCCTTCTCCGGGAGGAGCAGCAGCCCCTCCGTCGCCAGAATCAGAGTCCGCGCCAGAGTCGCGAAGGGGGAGGACGTGCTGCCTCAGGAGGCGCGCGAAAGCGAGCTGGTCGAGAAGCTGAACGGCTACCCCTCGAACGGTAACGGAGCCGCCTGCACGAGCTCGGGCGGAGGCGACGATGCCTATTCGAACGGTTCTGCTGCTTATTATGTGGAGGAGAGGGGGAGCGCGGAGGGCAATGGGAGCTTGGTGAAGTATGCGAAGGGGAATGGCGGCGCGACGTCGCGGTTGCTGAAGGAAGTGGAAGTGGTGGAGGCCACAGAGGAAGGGAGGAAGAGAAGGATCGAAGAGATTGGTAAAGAGGAGGCTTGGTTCAAGCAAAGTGGACCACAAGTTGAGGTAAAAAAAGAAAATATAGAGAAAGGCTCAATTACAAGACAATGTTTTGCTTAAGCTACCTCTCTGTGGATTAGTCTTGCTTCTGGTGTAAGTGCAGAGTCCTTTGTTCAATATTTAGAAATTTCTTTTCCGGAAGTGTGGCGGTATCCTATTGCGTTGCTGAGTTGTTTTCATAGTGACGCCAATTTCTAATAAACTAGGAAGAGTATTTACTAGTAGGAGCTGGCTTGAAAATATGTTTGCTCATTCTACGTTTTGTTCATTGCATCAATAGAAGGAAGTGGTGACTGGTCCCTTTTGTCATCAAACGACTGCTTGAAATTTGTCGTGGCAGTTATGGATATAGCATCTTGACAAAATGTAGGTCATCTTTCAATGGGGTAGCTTGTCAGATCTCTTGGAATATGTTTTGGGAGTTATGGATATAGCATCCGGGCAAATGTAGGACATCTTTCAATGGGGTAGCTTGTTAGATCTCTAGATACTGTTTGTTTTACTCTATAAAGCCGGTGGCATTAAAAGGATGGACTTGCCTTTAGACATTAGGTTTGCTTTACAAGTTCAGCCCCTCGACTTAAAGATGGTCGTTTTCTATTTTGATGATCTTTGGAACAAAGCCTTCCACCATCTATGAGTGAGCAAGGGTTTTCCAAGTATACTGCCGGTTTTGTGGAGAGAGGGGCCGGGATTGATAACTGTTACTGGAGATAAAGGATTAGCAGCAGTAGACCGAAAGGATCTATAAAGCAAAATTCTTAATAACAAGACTATGTTTTTACCCAAAGAACGAAGACAACATCTCTATTGTAGGCACATCTTGGCCTATTCAATTCTGAATCATCAATCAAGTATATAGATTTTTTGGAAATTTCAATGAGAAATGGATCCTTTGTCTTGATAGTTGATACACTCGCTGCCTCGGTCGATCAACCAATCTATCTTATTCTTGTTAGATATTATTGGTCATATCCTATAAACTCTCATTTGACCATAAAATCTTCGCCGCCTCATACAGTTGGCCTTTGGCATGAATTTAGTTGTTCTTTTTTTTGGGTGGGGTGGGGTGATTATTTCCTACAAGGGAGAAAGCTACTACACGCTTCTTATGGTCGGCTACATCAAAATTCTTGTAATGCCTAATTTCCTGATCTTTAATGGAATTAACTTCCTTCTAGTGCTATGAGAACATATAATTAGCTGCTTCAATGACAAATAAGAGTTCTATTTAACAGTGGGCACTATGGTGCTGGCATGTGCTATCATAAAAAGGATATGTGCGTGAAAGGTTCTGTGGCAGCTTCTCCATTTCAAAATCCTGCTTGTGCCCGCACTTATAGCTATGAAAATTATGAATCGGATGCTGTGATACTATGCTTATGTATCTTGTGTGGCTTATCAGGTATCTGTTGCACCTGGTGGTCGATGGAGTAGATTCAAAACATATTCAACCATTCAAAGGACATTGGAGATATGGGGATTTGTGTTGACATTTATTTTTAGGGTTTGGTTGAGCAATCAGAAGTTCTCTTATCGAGGTACCAAGTTCAACCACAGTGCTTTAATTCTCAAGGTTTGAGACATGAAAGGCATCAATGGCAATACCACGGGCTTTCATTCTGCTCCTCTAAATATTTCTCCTTTTCCTGTTTGACGGCATTTTTTCTACTGACCTCACATGCTAACTTTAAAACCAGAAGTGTCACTATAGGGAGGGATGCCTTGTACCACGTTGACAAGTGTTCTCATAGAAATCTTCACACAATTGATTGAACAGTTAAAGGGTGATACTATTGTGTCCTCCTTTTGCACTTTGAGATACGCTTCTGGAATAAAATAACGGATCATGATTTCCAAAGGCCTTGTGTACATAGTATTTCTATTTTTAGATTCTTTAGCTTTTGCGATGCTTCATAAGAGTTTTAAACCTCTGGTGCTGAAGTTTGGCCTTTTTTTTTTTTGTCTAATCGAGATGAGATTGTGAATGCAGGAGGAATGACTGAAGCGAAAAAGGTCTTGCGGCGTAAGGTGCTTGCCAAATGGCTGAAAGAAAACATATTGAGACTGGGTCCGACTTTTATCAAAATTGGACAGCAGTTCTCAACAAGGGTTGATATTCTTCCTCAAGAATATGTTGACCAGTTATCTGAACTTCAGGTGAGAATTGGTTATCATTAGTATGTTCCACGGTTTCTTGCCTAAGTGCCGGTACCCTCAATGACTGGCCTTGCTTGATGTGAAGCTTCCTAAAGTACTCATGCCTTCTTATTCTCATTCTATTTATGTGCCTCGGGTGTCTTATCTTCTCCTAAATGTGCAATTTCGTGGCTGAATGCTTCTCTTTCTTCTGCAGGATCAAGTTCCTCCTTTTCCGTCTGAGACTGCTCTATCTATAGTCCAAGAAGAGCTTGGAGCTCCTTTGGAGAATATTTTCGACAGATTTGATTATGAGCCCATAGCTGCTGCTAGTCTCGGTATCAGCCTCAATTATCCACAATGCTAGCATGAGTTACCTGAAATATCATTCCTTAAATTTACTTCCTTACTGACACCTTGGTTTAATAAAATATTGTGGTTTAATAAAATATTGTTCAGGTCAGGTTCATCGAGCACGTTTGAAAGGACAGGAAGTAGTTGTTAAAGTGCAAAGACCTGGTCTCAAGGATCTTTTTGACATTGATTTGAAAAACCTAAGGGTGAGAACTATCAATATAAGATAATCCTGCCAAAAGTATTCTTTTAGATAAAACTTCTTTCTGCAGCCTCATATGTGGCCATTGGATGCATGTAGGATTTGTGAAGAAGGAAATCAATGCAATTTACAGTCTGTTGTTCTGTCTTCTTATGGAGAGGTCTTGACAAATAAACTTAGATTCCCATAGAATGAGCCTCAAGGACGGACTCATGTTCATATGATTGCTTCAGAGACTACCAGCTGCAAAGTATACTTCATGTTCCAAAGTAATAACTTTGCTGGAAAAAGTTCATAATTATGGGGGAGGAATGGAGTTTTAACTAGGAATTTGAATACTGCTAAAATATGGAGAGAACCCCGAAAGATGGTACTTATGGTGCTGTCAAACTTTATGGTTTGCTGCATCTCATGTTTCTTCTTGCACCTGGAGTCCATTTAGCTGACTGGAAAGATGAAACTTGAGAATTTTGACTGTATCTTTCTTGCTTGACTGACTTACTCCATGCTATCTTCTTGTATATTTCGGAAATTTTTATTACACTTATGATGTTCTGTATGATCATGAATAGACGCATGGTGCATGCATAATAGTCTAAAATACCTTTAATTTGGATAAAAGATACCAGTATTACTTTTCACAATCCCTGATTTTTCTAGTCTCAGCTTATTTGCTGTCTATTAGCCCGTATTTTAGGAGTTATTTTTTTGGGTAAAGGTATTTTAGGAGTTGTTACTTGATACTTATTCTCCAAATTGTATGTGCATGTTGCTCATCAAAATACTTTGGCCATTTATTTTTATAGTCGATGCCTCTCGCTTTCTCTAGTTCTTTTATGTTAATATTTTGGACTTGATGGACCATTGTGAAATCGCATCAATTGACATTTTTGAAGTTCTTTTTTATTTTCCATTTCTTCTTGTAGGTGATTTCTGAATATCTTCAAAAGATCGATCCAAAGTCAGATGGTGCCAAAAGGGATTGGGTTGCAATATATGATGAGTGTGCAAGTGTATTGTACCAGGTATTGTAAGAAGCAAAAAGTATGAAATATCTCGGGAGGCATTGGATTGTAATGTATAATTGATGTTGAAGTTATACAAAAAATAAAGGAATGCATAGTCTAGAAAGTAACCGATACATTGGGCAGGTATTTAGTGAAGGCAGAATTTTTTCTAGCATAGGCGGGGCAGGACTGCATGTAACGCTAGGTTGTGTGGGTAGATATGGCCGCTTACAATATTTTAGTCGATCCAAATTGTGGTTTGTCATTGATTTGTTAGAGGAGCATAATTCTGAGTCAATATGATTCCTTATGGATGTTGCTCCTATTTACTTTTGAGAATCACTGATAACAGGAAATTGATTACACCAAAGAAGCTGCTAACGCGGAGTTGTTTGCTAGTAACTTCAAAGACATGGACTATGTGA
Source organism: Rhodomyrtus tomentosa (assembly GCA_028455895.1). Taxonomy (NCBI): domain Eukaryota; kingdom Viridiplantae; phylum Streptophyta; class Magnoliopsida; order Myrtales; family Myrtaceae; genus Rhodomyrtus; species Rhodomyrtus tomentosa. Next base: position 47,038,959 of record JAPCWY010000005.1, read on the forward strand.
AAGTCCCATCAATTTTCTGGGAATTCACGACGCCCCAGGTTCCACACTTAAAAGAGTGTTCATGAAACTTCAATGATTTTATATGCACCTTTGTTTATTCAACTAAATCATTCTTTGCAACTGATGCTAATCTAATTATGTCTTGTGTACCTAACAAATTTAGGTTTTGACTATGGAGTATGTTCCAGGGATTAAAATCAACAAAATACAAGCTATTGATCAGCTGGGGGTAGATCGGAAAAGGTTTTATTTCTCTCTCCTAAACTTTGGAAAAATTTCTGCTGCTGCGGTTGAGATGATGCTTCTTACTCTTGTGCGATGCATTTTTCTGTCTTACAAGCTGTGTGCTAACTGTTGGTTTATTAATTGCAGATTGGGCCGGTATGCTGTTGAATCCTATTTGGAGCAAATTCTTTCTCATGGTTTTTTCCACGCTGATCCTGTGAGTGCTGTCAAATGTCTTTAGTTGCTTTCCTGAAGTGCAATCTTTAAGTTTGATGTTGCTAAAACCTTTCTTAGTTCTTGCATCTCCCATCTAAGTCATTATGTCCAACATGTAAAGCTCAAAGCTGGTCATTCAATCTAACAATTTTAAATTCACTGTTTCAGCATCCAGGAAATATTGCCGTTGATGATGTCAATGGCGGACGGTTGATATTCTACGATTTTGGAATGATGGGAAGGTAAACAATGGACCTTATGTGGGTTCTCTTAGTAGGTTCAGGAACTTAATGATTCAAGCTTGTGTGAATGTGTCTTGGAACATTATCGGTTGTGTTGCTGACTTCAGTATAAGCTCGAACATCCGAGAAGGTCTGTTGGAAGCATTCTATGGTGTATATGAAAAGGACCCAGACAAGGTGATTAAGTCATAAAGTGGCAGAAGTTGTTAACTTTCCAAATTGAATATGTTGTCTGCAGTAATGATTTTACTACTTTTAAGTTTCTTTCTTGGCACAGGTCCTTCAGGCAATGATTCAAATGGGCGTTCTTGTGCCAACCGGGGACATGACAGCTGTCAGAAGGACCGCGCAGTTCTTTCTTAACAGGTGTGCTGATGAGGTTATCCGTTTTTTTTTTAACTCCCCATCTTTCTGCAATGTGCTTGAAAGTATGCTGATGCTGATGCTGAGAGTGCCGTTTTCTGAACTGTGAATTTTTAAAAAGAAATGGTTTGCTCCATGTTTCTCATCCTTAGGTTTCTTAGGTTGTTACATGTGAAATGTGTATTATTGGGATTTTCATATGAGTTTTCAGGTACCAATTTGTCTGCTGGGGATTGTAAAGCAACTATTGCATGATGGAGAACTCAAATGATTTCAGTTCTTAACTTTACTGAAGCTTTATCTTGCAAGTGTTTGTTGACTTCATTTCTAAGAAGTGAGCATGTCTAGAGGGCGAGGCTTGGATATCAGATGGGATAGATAGAATTAGTATCTGTTAGAATATATAAATATTAAACCACACCTTTTTCTAAAAGCTTAAGCTTTTAGAGTAGTTGGTTGTGGTCCCACAAAATCTTTCATGGTCTCAGAGCGGGAGGTCCTGAGTTCAAATCTTTGTAGGCCCCTATTTGCCTCCCCAATTAATATGTCCACGCTTAGTACTAGGCAAAAAACCTAGATTAAGCGTGAGGGGGAGTGTTGGAATATATAAATATTAAACCACACCTTCTTATAAAAGCTTAAGCTTTTAGAGCAGTTGATTGTGGTCCCAAAAATCTTTCAGTATCCTTGCTGGTTGATTCCAGAAGCTGCTGGCCCACATATCCTTAAAAGTCAATGAGAATCATATGCATTTTTCATGCCTTGTGTGGTCTGTCGAAGTATCCCCTAGAATAAGATTCCACGAACTTTTCTCAATTTGCCAGATACATGGATTACTTTGGAATGGAGTCTTCCAACTGGCAGGAATACGTAGCTTTAGTTAAATAGAAGTGCCAATCAAAGAACTTGAGAACTTTGTCGTTTTTGGACTTCTTGTAGTCCGCAGATATTTCTATCCTACATTTGTTGACGACGTCTTCTTTGGAGTTTGGGTTAAAGGCACATTTTTCTGTTAAGCTTCCACTTAGACGTCCTTGTGAGTAAAGGGGTGTTGCAGAAGTGTACCATCATGTGGAGATGAGATATGTCTCATAACGAACATTTGAAAGTAAAGAGGAGTTTTTTACCCTCATAGAGAGATAACTTATAAAGTTCATGAAGGATATCTCTCTAGCAAAGATTGTATGCTACTTAGTCAAAATTACTATCTCTTTTTTTGCAAGAAATTTCCTGATATTGTGAATTTCATGAAATTAATTAGCAAAATAGCTTGGTTTTGTTCGGCTGTTGATAAACCTGTTATCTATAAGACAGATTACTATCTAAGTTTACAGGATTATATGTATAGCACAACGGAGAATATTCAGATTTATAATAAATTAACCCATAAGAGACATCGTGTGACTCTCAGAATTCCTACCAGTAAAAGGGATAAGCGCAAGACTCAAGTTTCTACTTTCTCTAACTTTATTCATCAAAAAGATGTTTTTATAGCAATGAAGGTAATTGATGAATTATTGGATATGGGAGCACCTGCATAAACAGTGCATGATAATTTTTGCAAGGTCGAGCGTTTCTGTTAGGGCCAAAAGACACAATATATTCACTGTCAACGTCCTCATATAGAAGATCTATGGTGGTTAGCTAATGCTTTTTATGTGAGGAAGTGGCTGAATCTGCAGGACGTTTATTTTATTTTTTCTTATGGACACGATATGCCGACCCCAACTAGTTTGGGATAAAGGTGTTGTTGATGTTGATGTTTATGGACAAGATATGTTAGGGAGTTGGTCTGCTCTTTCATAATGACTTCGATCATAGAAAGGTCTATCTGGCATTAAGGTTAAGGCTAAATTATTTGTATTATAGATCTTGCCATATTTTGTATCATAGCAGAAAAGAACTATACGAGGGTACTTGAAGGAAAGGAAACTCTTGGCTGGTGAACAGTTGGTGTTATGTTGATAGTGTGGCATTTATTGCACTCACAGATATATTGTACTGCAAAATTAGTTGGTAGGGGTTGCCAGTTCTGGGGTCTCTGTTAAACTATCCCGCATTGTTTATTATGTGTTTCAGTGGGTCTATTCATGTAATCTCCCTCCACCTATCAGTTTCAGTTTGTGGGCTAGACTTTTTTGACATAGTATCAAAGCCAGGTTTTGCTCCAAATTTATTTCCCTTGCGAGGCTTCCTGTTAGGAAATTCCACGTGATGTACTCAGTTCGGTTTGTTCGCAAGAGGGGGTATTATAATATCCTACATCGCTACGAAAAATTGAGGAAACTCTCCATCTTAATAAAATAATAACTGAGAACGGTCTTTCGAGATGTACCTCAAAGTGATAAGATTCTGTGGATCCGGCACAAGGAAGAAAGCAGGTTGAAGTAAAAATCAAGAATGACACAATCGAAAGTCATTTGTATGTACATTCAGTACCATGGATTTGGAAGGTCAATGTTGGTGAAAAATATGGTATTATAGGAGTTATACAAAGCCAAATAGTAACTTAACAGAAATAAATGGCAATCACTTGTCATGTAAGCATTTGCTAATGATGTTTTTATGTAACACTCAAAGAGCGATTTGGCATCCCACGCAAGATCCGGCAAAATGGACTTGCCAACTAAGTCGAAGTACAATTGAACAGTGAACACTTGGCACATATCTAGAGGATTAGTCTCCAAGAATCAGTTTATCAATATTACATAATTTATCGACACGTAAGTACCTGAGCGTTCAGGTTTTCTTTTTATTGCCTAGGTCAATTACTGTGACAAGCAATCACTTATCTAAATTGAACTTCTCGTTCAGAAATTTCATGGTCTCACACAAATTCCACCTTGTAGTTTCGAAGAGCGTCTTGCTGCACAAAGAAGAGAAGCAGAGATGGCAACGGCAGAACTAGGCTTTAAAAAGCCCTTGAGCAAGGAGGAAAAGATTGAGAAAAAGAAGCAAAGGCTTGCTGCAATAGGTACTTCCCACATGTTGATCTTACTCGTTCTCTTAGAGTACTTGCTTACCTAATCGAAATGGATGTGCCAACTGAAAGGTAGGAAGTGCGAATTTCGTTCTGTATTCCAGTCTCACTGAAGAGGTTTTGGCGTTATAGTTTGTACAAGAGGAAACAATCATGAAATCTATATTGAAACTAGCACTTCCAGAGCCACTTCAGTTATTCCCCTCAATTTAGCATATGCTAATTACTAGTTGTCATTGACAGTTATCTTTCACTTTGGCCAAGGTAAAAACTGTTCTGCCATTGGAAGGCCCATTTCTTCTTTTTTATCCATAAAAAAAGAAAAAGAAAATCTGTTCTGCCAATTCTCTGCTGGTTCTCCTGGTTATTGGAATGTCTGTATATTTCATTCATATGCAAAGTAGATTGTTTATTTAGGTGTCCCACTTCCAGGATTTGTTCAATACGCAAAAGAATTTCAAAGTTTGAATAACTCTAGCAGAGTCTCGAAGAATTGAATATGGTTTATAGAGAACAGACTACTTGAATGGTCTGAATTAAGATATCACATTGAATATCTTTGAACTATTTAGTGTAATTATTGTTTACAGCAGAGCCATCTCTTCTCTATCTGCAAGAAGCTTAGAATCACTGCATTGCAGTGGGAAGAGATGGGTAACAAGTACCATGATAATTTCTGCTTACCTGCATGCAGCATGGCCTTTGCTTATTGTGAGTTTTTAACTTGTACAGTAAACCAATAGCATTTTACATCTGTGATATGTGGTGAAATGCATGTTGCTAATAGCTACTGTTACTTTGATCAGGAGAAGATTTGTTAGCCATTGCTGCAGATCAGCCCTTCCGATTTCCTGCAACATTTACATTTGTTGTGAGAGCATTTTCAGGTACTGTGCCAGTGAACTATATTTGAGCTTGTTGTGTTATGAAAAAACTGGACTGAGAAGCTGTGTTATCTCCCCAGTGTTGGATGGCATTGGGAAGGGTCTGGATCCTCGATTCGATATAACAGAGATCGCTAAACCGTGAGTATCTTTTCTGGTTATTGATCTATGTTCAAAATAGAGTATCTTTTTTTTGGCAGAGATTCGTTTCTGGATGGTTCATACTTCTTTCTCAAGATGTTCGAACATGCAATACTTTCTGGTTGTAATGTTTTCATACTTCAATATGTAGTTATGCATTGGAGTTGCTAAAATTTCGTGAAGTTGGTGTTGAAGTCATCCTGAAGGCAAGTTTGTGTAGTTTCCTTTGTGATAATTAGTGGTGCTGCTCTTTGAATCCTACATGACAGTCTCAAATGGCTTTTCAGGACTTTAGGAAGCGGTGGAACCGCCAATCTCGTGCATTTTACAACTTATTTAGACAGGCTGACCGAGTTGAAAAGCTTGCAGAAATCATCCAGCGACTGGTAATTTCAGGGCTGTCCCTCCTTGCTGTATACTAAATCTTCCATCTTACGTTATATTGCTTCGAAATTACAATGCAGGAGCAAGGTGACCTCAAGCTCAGAGTTCGGACTTTAGAATCTGAGCGGGCCTTTCAACGAGTTGCAGCTGTCCAGAAGACAGTTGGCAATGTGAGTTTTACTGGTAGTCCTGTTCTGCTAGCTTCTTGTTAACTGATTTTGCGAAAGAACCACAGCAATTAAAGAGGTCTTGAAAGGGCATGGTCATTTCCTTCGTCTAACTCTGAACTTTCCTGCAAAACATGTGTTGTGAATGGAGATCTATCATCCCATCAATGTCTTTTGATTTATGAGATTCAACATGAGGTTTTCTAGTCCTTGTTAGAACTTCAGATAGATAAATATACATGCCCTTTTCTGAGAGCTATTATGATTTAGCCTTTATTAACTGCTTCAACCGGGGGCACATGCAAACTAGAAACATACATCAACATCAACAACACCTTTATTCCACACTAGTTGGGGTCGGCAACATGCAAACTAGAAACAAAACAAACAAGAATAACCTTGGGCATATCTGGTTCTTGCTTCCTCTAGCATTGCGTTCAGTTATGTAAGTATAACTTCAGAAACCATAACAGAATAAATATCACTGATCTACTCTTTTTTTTTTTTTTGGGGGGGGGGGGGGGGGGGGGGGGGAGGAATGGGGGAAGGGGTTTGTTGATGATACCAACTACTTGCAATCTTGCAGATGCATGTTTCATTTTTGTTTTCTTTTGGTGCCAAATGTACCAAAAGGGGTGCTAGGGGAAAGTAAATATGATGTGGAAAGAGATGTCTAACTGCATCCAGACAGTGGCAAAAGGGGTGTTAGGGGAAAGTAGAGGGAATGGACATCAAACAAAAGAAACCCGGTGGTGGAATGAAGAGGTGCAGGAGGCAATTAAGCAGAAGGAGTGTTTCAGATGCCTACATAAACGTCCTAATGAAGAGAATTTTCAAAATTTTAGATTGGCGAGAAAAAGTGCTAAGAAAGCTGTACGAGAGGCCAGAGGCAAGGTTTTCACCGATATGTATAACAAACTTGAGAGTAAAGGAGAAAAAGGCATTTATAGACTTGCAAAATCAAGAGACAAGAAAAGTAAAGACTTGACACAGGTTAGATGTATCAAAGATTAAAATCAAACACTCTTGATAAGAGATGAAGATGTCAAGGGCAGGTGGATGAGTTATTTTAACAAACTTTTTAATGGGGGAGAGCGATAGAAGTGAGGTGGATTTGGAAGATGCTTTTGATGATTCAAATAGAAGGTTTGTGCGTAGAGTTAAAGCACGAGAAGTTAGGGAGGCATTAAAAAGATGAAGACTATTAAAGCCTTGGGATCCGATGGTATTCCTATTGAAGTGTGGAGATGCTTATGGGATGTAGCAATAAGTTGGTTGACTAGTTTTTTTAACAAGATCCTCCATACTAATAAGATGCCTGATGAATGGAGGAAGAGTATACTTGTGCCTATATACAAGAACAAGGGAGATATTCAGAATTGTTATAATTATAGAGGTATCAAGCTTATGAGCCATACACTGAAACTATGCGAGAGATTTATTGAGCATCGTTTGAGAATAGAGACTAAGATTTCTGTCAATCAATTTGGATTTATGCCAGGAAGATCTACCATAGAGGTTATTTTCTTAATACGACAATTGATGAAAAGATATCGAAAAAGAAAAAAGGACCTCCATATGGTGTTTATTGATCTCGAGAAGTCGTATGATAGGGTTCCAAGAAAGGTTTTGTGGTGGATTCTTGAGAAAGAAAAAGTACCTTCAAAGTATGTCGAGGCAATCAAAGACATGTATAACGGTGCTACTACATGTGTAAAGGCTTGTAATGGCACATCAAGTTATTTTCCAATCACAGTAAGCCTACACCAAGGTTCTGCTTTGAGCCCTTACCTTTTTGCCCTGGTTATGGATGAGCTAACAAAAGATATTCAAGATGAGGTGCCGTGGTGTATGCTATTTGCAGACGATATCGTGCTTATTGATGAGACCAGGGCTGGGGTTAACGCTAAGTTAGAAGTATGGAGAAGCATGTTGGAGTCTAAAGGATTTATGCTAAGCCGAAGTAAGACGGGATACTTGAAGTGTGAGTTTGATACGACAGAAAGAGGGGATCAAGAAGCTGTAAATATGCTCGGACATGAGGTATCCAAAAAAGATACATTTAGATATCTGGGATCAATATTGCAAAAGGAGGGAGAGATTGATGAGGATGTAAGCCATAGAATCAGAGCAGGTTGGATGAAATGGTGCAGTACATCGGGATTTTTGTGCGATCGCAAAATTTCTCTTGGGTTAAAAGGAAAATTTTATAGAACAACAGTCAGACCTGCCATGTTATATGGAGCTGAACGTTGGCCAGCACAAAGGAAACATGAACATGAAATGGGAGTAGCGGAAATGAGGATTTTAAGGTGGATGTGTAGTCATACAAGGATGGATAAGATAAGGAATGAAGAGATTCGACGAAAAGTTGGAGTAGAACCGGTGGCGGAAAAGATGAGAGAGCATAGATTGAGATGGTTTGGGCATATTCTCTGAAGACCCTTAGATGCACCGGTACGAACAGAGGTTTGCTATTGAGAGCATAACACGAAAAAAACAAGAGGTCGGCCGAAACTTACTTGGGGGAAAGCAGTAAAACAAGATTTAATGGAGTGGGAAATAGATTGGCGTACGGTTTGTCTTAGGACGGAGTGGAGGGAGGAGGCTATTAGTATTGTGGAGGGGCAGTGTATAGATATATATATATATATATATATATATACTTATTTATTTTTACACATTATCTCTTTTCCCTCCCTTGATTCTGCTTTTATTTTTATGATTCTTTGGGGTTCATCGACGGCCGACCCCAACTAATTTGGGATAAAGGTGTTGTTGATGTGTTTGGTGCCAAATGCACATTGATGAATAGATATTCGTGCTAAGATTATTTCTGGCAAAAGCTACCTACCCCAGGAATCATTTGAAGTTCATTTGGCATCAGAATATCGATTAAAATTTGTGCTCAGGAGAGATGCTAAGATCCCTGATTGTGACTAATCTTGGCCAATCACCAGGCTGTGGCTGCTACAAGCTTGATGAATCTTGCAACAATTCTGTATCTCAATTCGATTCGAGTAAGCTACTGGTTATCTTCTTCCCTTTATGCAACTTATTCTCTCTTTTCTGCTGTTCTCAATTCATGTTTGTTCTGAACTTGCCCTTATAGGTGCCTGCAGTAATAGCAACTACTCTATGTGCATTTTTTGGTTTCCAAGTTCTCTTCGGCCTTATAAAGGTGAAAAAGTTGGATCAAAGGGAGAGATTGATCACGGGAACTGCTTAGATATTGGGTGTGCAAAATCTTTTTCAGGTACAATTCTTTTTCTGCGATGAATCTGGTTCAATGAGTTCCTCTTCTTAATGCCTCGTGAATTCTTATGTAGGTGTGTAGGATTATTAATACATAAGAAGCTGCTCCTGAGTGCACACGTTCAGCTTACAAACATTTCAAGGGGAGCCAAATATCTGTCGGGAGTCGATATAATTCACCTCTTCAACTCAACTGGACAATCAGCATGCCACTGATTCTTTTAACTGTACATGTGAGGAATATTATTGAACTGCAGAATGCACAACTAATCTTTTATGCCATTTAATGAAGTTTATCTGCCCATTATCGGGTTAGCCTGCCTTTTGACAGATAGGCCCGTGCCATAATAAGCAAGTTTAGTGCTGGAAACTTTTAGTTGAACGTAGCGCGGTCTTGAAGTTGTAATTGTGATTTGTCAAGTTTTGGGTAGTTTTGACCTTTCGAATTTGTGGTGGGTGACATGTAACAGAACTTGTATAACCCTTTAACATATAGAGGGCCATCTAGTGACAACATTCGTGTACTAATTGTACACATCTTGGGGCACTTGCTCTCTGCTGTGATAGGCGGGGAAGCTGTTTGTAATTGCTTGCAATCCTGGTTATCTACCGGTTACCCCGTGCAATCTCCCTCCCCCCCTCTCTCTAGTGCACTCATATCTGTCATGTTAGGAGGTTTCGCAATGGGAATTTTCAGGCAGTCTATTCCAGCCGTAGCAGGTTGCTGCGATACGGAAGTGTGGAATAGTCTTTTCTGCACTGATGTTTGAGGAATGAATGAGCTATTTCTTGAGCAACCTTGGTGCTTTAGTTCAACAGATTCTCAATCAGCTTATAAATTCAGCGCATGTTAGTTTTGCTCTAATGATTTGCTGAAGTTGTAGCAGCAGCTCAAGGCAAGTAGTGTGTGCGCTTACTGATTTCCTGCATCTGCATTACGAGAGGCTTATCGAGTTCGAGATTAGCATCTCATAACTAGTAAAGGCACGTGCTTTGCAAAATGATCCACTTATAAAAGTTACCATCGCCATTTGAGTATTATCCGTAATGGTGCTTTTCACTTTGTACTATGAGAAAATGACGTTCAGTGCGAGAACGAAAAAAAGGTCCGACCGAGCGACCGTTACTCTCATGGTCATTTCAGAACTTGTGTTCTGAATACAGTTTGTCTCTCAACTTGGCTATTTGTCCACATGCATTTCACATGTGATTAATGATATTCGCGTAATGATGCGTGATGTCTGATGTGTATAGAGTCCCTCGCATCTCTTTGTGTAAGGCAAGGTTTTTCAATTTGTGTTGTCAGGACATTGCGCTCTCGGTCTCAGAAAGGGATCCGGCTCCCTTGTATGTCAAGGGTGACAGACTTCCCATATTAGCCGTTGTTTTTGCGGGAAACTGCATTTACTAAAAAAAAAAAAAAAAAAAAAATTCTCTCTCCTCTCTTCAGATCGACCTTGTCGGCTGTTCCTCCCTCCTCCGTCCGCTTTGACCTCATTCTCCCCCCTTTACTCTCGTCCCTCCTCCTCCTTTCGTGGTCGTATTCGACGCCAAATCCGTGGAACCACCGTCAATCTTCATGTCGTCCCTCCTCCCGCAAATTCTGAGGAAGAACTACAGAGAGGGCCATTACCTTCTTCACTTCGCCTGCCGATGCAGACGACGATGATAGCCGAATTTGCCACACCCTTCTCTTTACTGGTCTCTCTCTCTCTCTCTCTCTCTCTCTCTCATTTGGACGCATTGCCTGTTCGGTTTGGATACGTAGTTTCTTGTGATTTTGACTTTTCCGCGCTTGCCATCTTTTCCGCGTGGATTTCTCTTTTGCTCTGAGTTCGGGCTCTTTCGTTGAGATGAGAACCGTGAATTTGTTGCGATGGGCTCGAGAGTCTTGAGGTACTTTGTCTTGTAAAGACCGATGTATGTGTTGTTTCTATTCCAACGGCACCGACAAGATCGTGTCACGGCGTCGAACGCCTCTAAGGAATGGGATTTAGAGCGCAAGCGAACTGGTGATCTTGATTGCCAATAGTGTATCCTGACTGAAAAGCTTTGGTGGCATTTACAATGTATTGGGATGTAATTCGTTGCTTGAGATTTTAAAGCACTCTCTTGACTTGAGGTTTTATGTTTCTAAACGTGCCTTTATCGAAAGCTTTAGGGTCGACCGCGTAATGGGTTCGATTTAGTTGACGACGGATCTAATCCAAATATATGATGGGTGTCGAAATTAGGATGAAGTGTGTTTACATAGGTAAATTCCTTTTGTTGGTGACCTGTCTTGTTACCTGTAATCGATATGCGGTAAGAGTCAACCAAGTGCTTGGGGTCATGCTATCTCATTATCTTTTTTGGCTGTTGGGAACTGAGGATGCCATTGGCAGATTGACTAGTTATACAAACTTAACTCTATGCAAAGTCAAAAGCTTGCCTCTTTGGAACCTTCACGAGCCAAATGATGATGGAAATGATATCCCATTGCATGCTTTGAACACTTATGGTCTGTATATGTACCTCTCGTGATATTGTTATCCACCAGGATTTTATGTGTGTGTGTGTTTGTCCTGCATTGTTGTTGCTGTTGGACGATTTGATAAGCCATTCTCATGCTCATTCACCTCTTCCACATTACTCTTCAGGTATAGGAATCCTCTTGCGGATAACGGTAAACACATCAAAGCCAAAGCATACTTGTGTAGGTAAAAAGATGGCTGATGAGGTTAGAGATCTTATTGAAATCTTGGAAGAACACAACCCAGTTGATATGGCCAAATAAATCAATTATGTCAGTGAACCACAAGCTGGAGCCATCGCGACATTTTCCAGAACAACTCGCAACACATTTGAGGGCAAAACAGTCTTGAAACTCCGATACGAAGTGTACGTGCCGATAGCTGTTCGGTGCATCAAGTCCACATGTTAATTGGCTAGATCATCCTGGAATCTCATGTCCACCGCCTCGGTCCTGTTCCAGTTGGAGAAACAAGTGTCTTCATTGCAATATCATCGGTTCACCGGGATAACACGCTGGATGCTTGTAAGTTTCTGCTCGACGAGATAAAGGCATCTGCCTTCATTTGGAAGAAAAAGGTATACACTAATGGAGAGGTTAACCAGTCAATCTGCCAATGGAATCAGTTAACTATTGTTGTAAAGATCCTCTCAACGTATCAACCATCAAATTGGCACTGAAAATTTTGCGTTATTCTATCGTGTATCAACATTAATCATTTTGAAATAATATTTGGAAATAATTAGAGTGTACCGCTTTTACTCATTTTACAAGTATTTTTCCTATTTCGACTAGATATTATCCTTCCAGTCACAATTAGAGTGTACTCCACAAGCAATTCTAGAGTCGTTGATAATGACCATGTGCAGTCCGAACACTTCCTCATCAAAGTAAACTCGGATGTGGACTACACTCGGGTTCATCAACATAAAAAGAGATGAACAGAAGAAGCGCAAGTAACTGCATTTGATTCTAACTTCAACCTTTTTTCATGAATCTGTTATGTATTGATGGACAAATAGAAAACACATGTTCAACAAAAGCAGATTTGAACACCCACAAAAAATTATCTACATCAATCAATTAGAAAACTAAATGTCACTTGTCTCAGAGGGCTCTGAAGATCAAAACGTCTTTCATTACATAGAGACAAGAATTCTAACAAGCATAAAAAGCACGATTGTGTTGTTATCTTCCTCTTCTTGTGACCGTGCATTGTCTATGCCTTGGGACCTCCTCCATCGTGTTCTCTGCTTCCCTTTACCTAACATTTCTACAAATTATGTCATTGAACAAGCAATTTGACTCCTAATCCAACCCCAATGACCGATCCCAATGACCAGCCTAATGACCAGCCTCACGCCTGCATTGAACCATGAGAGCCCTCCATCTTCTACCATATTCCTCGCATTTTGGTTTGTGTTCCAAGTACGGGTACTCCAGCTAGAAAAGGCCATCCCAAAAGCTGTCTGAAGCTTGAAAAAGGTCATTAGCAGGGAAGAACGACTTTCTTTTGCGTTCTAATTAATGGAAGTGTGCTAAAAAAAAAAAAGCTCTTTGATATTTTGATCAGCATCCAACATTTACAGCTTATGGGCATGCCTACAATGCTAAGTACTTCGAAATAGCATGCCTGCAAAACAAGCGCAGAGGCAACATCTTTCAGAGACTCGTTTGACTTGTGCTCTGGAATCGTATCGAACATCCCGTAAATAAACACACAACGAAAAAAAAAAAAAAACCACGCACTCACTGACAACATAGATAGCACCAAATAAATGAATATTTTCACTAGAAGACCTCCAACAAGAGAATAATCTTAGCTATGCAGCCACTAATAGTTCAGTTGGCAACCGACTAAAGAAAGTATTAGAGTTAGTCATGAATGAGTTAAAACAGAGTCATTTTCTCAAAATACAGTAAAGTGCGAGCGTCGGAGTAGAGAGCCCATAAGCGACAGAGCAAGGGTCGAAGCAGAAACGAGGATGAGAGCGGAGGCTAGAGATGAGAGTGAGTTGAACACCGGAGCAGATCAAGGGAACGAGGGCCGGAGTAGAGAGCCCTCAAGCAATGGAGCAGGGGGCGGGAACGGAGGCCGGAGCAGAGAGTAAGCCGAGCTCCAGAGAAGTCCGCAGGAACAAGGGCCAAAACGGAGCGACGAAGCGAGCGATGGAGCAGAGAGGGAAGGAGAGATCCAAAGATTTTGAACTCGCTCGGGAGAGGAGGAGGAGCAGTCTTCTTTCTTTAAAAAAAGCAAAGAGAAGGGGAGAGACGGAGCGCGCGTTTGAGGAGAGAAATTGGGGTTTTTTTTTTTTCTTTCTTTTGAAATTTAAACGGCCAATTTTAAAAATTTGAGCTCCCCAAATGATGTGACGCAATCTCAGCCGTTCATTTAGAATAAACGGCTAAGATAGGAAGTCTGTCACCCATGATATACTTATCTTCGTTCGATTCAGTTCGATTTTCCCCGTTTTATATTCTAATATCGGTGTACATTTTGAATCCTTGATATTATAATACAAAAAGTGGTTAGAATCCCTCGGGTGGTCCTGAAAAATGTTCTTGTCTATTCCACCAAGGATGTGGTGGAACCCAAGAACATTGACTAAATTGTGCTTGGAGCCATGTTAGATGAACACCAAACAAGATAACATTAAATCATTTACTAATCTGTCTCTTGTTAGGTACCCAACGTGTATGTTGGACAAGTTCATAAAACGGACAAGTTTATGTTGGAGTGGTGAATAATCTTCCGTTCCGGGCTGTCATTTCGCTCCAAAGGATTCGAAGCTTCAAACTTCTTTGAAGACTTAGTCGAATCATTGACCACGCGCTACTCGTCCTCATAAAAATCAATCACACGAAAGTAGACTCTAGGCACCACGAAGACCCTCTTGTTTTACAAGGAGTGATGACGTTATTTGGCAAATAGAGATTCTGTAAAAACTTCTTTTGAGGGATGGGCAATGGAATCATTTTGATCAATAGATGTCATTCACATTCTACTAAAGAAACGAATAATAGAGTGGTAGTAAGGGTAACTTATCCCTCAACTTTTCCACTCTCCTCGACCTAATTTCGAAAGATTGTTGAGCCGAGCACCATTTGAATTTGAAGCTTCTAGTGCTTGCAAAGGTTGAACAGTTTCCTGGTCTTGTGAAAACGATAATAAATTGGAGCTGCATTATGTCGCTCAATATCTGCTAGCCGACACGTGATAACCTATTGAGAGTGTCAAAAGAACCGGAACCAGTGGCCAACAAAAAGAAAATTGATCATCGGAAGAGGAGTTACGTCAATCTTTATGGAATCATATCCTTATTTATCATTGCAAGACTCGATAAGATTAGAAGGAAATCTTCGTTTCTACAGCATAAACACACACTCATTCCCACCCAACAGATTCCGGTGAATACGAGGAAAGCACGGGCTACTCCCTATTTCATTGAACTGTACTAATTCATACCGTCGTAACCATGAGGAAGACAAACTTTGATTCCGTTGCAATTACTCGTCATATCATGGCCACACTCAGAAGCATGTGCGTTACAGTGTCGTGTGATTAAAGAATGGCCAGCCCCATAAAGCAAAAAGTCCTGAACAAGGATTGACTTTCTCACCCAAAAATGTCAACTAGTTAATGGTCTTGCAAGCACCTACACACAAGGAAACCTGTCGTAAATGACCCTTTGTCGTTGCCAACTAGTAAAAGAAAGTTGTCGTGCTAAGGGTCACATTAAGAGGATGAGAAATCATAACCTGTGAATCTCCACTCCAATCCCATGATGTAATAGTGAGAAATGACTTAGCCAAAACTCATTAATTTGAGTAATTTTGGCCAGCTTGGACATTGAAACTTTGCATAACGAACTCCCTATATAAACTCCCTTCTCGTCACTTCAGCCTTGACATAATTCGCCGAGGTCTATAGTCTTCTCCTTCATTGGATTGTCTTGCTTGATTCTTCTCACACCCCATGGCAAAGAAACCGAGCTTGGGTCGCCAAAAAATCGCCATCTCGAAAATTCCCAAGAAAAACCATCTCCAAGTGACCTTCTCGAAACGGAGATCCGGGCTTTTCAAGAAAGCGAGCGAGCTGTGCACTTTGTGCGGAGTCGACATCGGAATCATAGTCTTCTCTCCCGCCAGCAAGGTCTTCTCCTTTGGCCACCCGGAAGTCGAGTTCGTCGTCGACCGGTTCCTCGCCCCGGACCCGGCAGCCCTCGACTCCGGCGAGTGCCGGCTCTTCGAAGCTCACCGGAACGCGAACCTGCGCGACCTCAACGCGATATTGACTCGCGTCCTAGATGAGCTGGAGGTTGAGAGGAAGCGCGGGGAGGCGCTGGATGAGATGAGGAGAGCGAGCCGAAGGCAATGTTGGTGGGAGGCACCCATTGATGAACTCGGATTATGCGAGCTTGAGCAGCTGGGAGGGTCAATGGAGGAGCTCGAGAAGAAAGTGATGAGATGGATCAACGAGTTGATGGTGGACTCCTGTTCCACAAACGGAGAAATCGCCTACGAAGGCAAGCCTCCCGAAGTGAATGGTGCGTACAATCTTGGGCAAGTCTACAATTTCCAGGACCAAAATGGACTCTTTTGATGCGCCTAGTGTGTGCTCTTTTCCCGTTCTAGACATGCCTTGTCTATCCTTTTTTGCTTTCGTCTTCTGAATTTCTGCGTCTCGTGATTCGGATGTTGTATAAATAACGGTTGGACCGATCAAATTTGAGAAATTTGTTCATGTTGGTGTCGGTAGAATTTGCTAAGTTTGAATCTTTACTTGATTTGTTAATGTTTCTGAGGCCCCTCTTCTTGGATTCAGACATGGCTTCAGATGTTTATCTTTGAGACATAAATAAAAACTTTGATGTTAGACCAGGAAAAGAAAAATGTCTGAAAGGGGTCGATGCTTAGTTATTGCTGCAATTATTCCTGTTTGGTGAACGTTATATAGCTCTACCCGATTATGTCCCTTTTCAGTATTTAAGACCATTTTAAATTTGCTTTTATCCGCGAGTGAAAAAAAAATTGTCAACCCTTTATCGATCTGCTTGATAGTGAAGCAATCAAGAGCTTCTGACAGGAATTGAATCAACTCAACAGGAATTAGAAATCCCAGAATTCATACCAAGATTCAATTTTTATTGATGGCAATTGCACCAAAATGATCCTGATTGGGACAAACAACTGAAGTCCAATGTAAATCAAGATTAGCTGCTACACCCTTACATTAGTTCCTCTAACCCTCAGCACGCGGCATCTTTCAAGGGATTGTGTTTATTGACAGAATTTAAGAGCTTCTACTATAGTATTTCCTTTACCATTACTAATCAACTGATTCATTTGCAACTTGCTTCGTTGGTGATGATACCTTTACTTCATCAATGGTTCTCCAAACGTCCCTAATTGAGGAAATAATCAAGGCAGACAGTGAGTTAAGATCAGCCATTTTCATCTTGTTAAACTGATCTTCACAGTTGGAATGGTCAATATGCTTCCTGAAAAATGTGTGAGCTTCTGCTTGGGAGTTTGTTCACGAGGCAAAAGCAGGTGGTATTTGTTCTGGAAAATCATGGAGCTGAGAGCTCAGCTTTGGAGCACAGCGAAGGTTTGCCAAAAATTTGGCTGAGAAATAGTCGAAGATCAATAAGGTTAAAGGCACAAACTCTTAATACCGCAATCCTGAAGCAAACCCATGTCCTGAGCTTCAGAGATGAATTACAAGATGATTAGTTAAGGGAAAGAGTTGGTGTATATGTAGTCTGCATTCTCGAGAAGCTCCTCTTCAGCCTCCTTGACATGTCTGGCTTCCAAGTCACCGCTCGCCTTGCCTATCTTTGCTCTTACTCTCTGCACAGTTCAAGTACTACAAGTCGGTAAAAGAGAGGGAGGGAGAGAGAGAAGGGTTATCTGACATATGTATGTTTCTTGCTGAGATTAACCTAAGTTAAATGGAGTCTCTGTCGCCCCGTTTAAAGCACCAAAATATGAAACTTCATACACCTTAAAGTTCATAGAGAGAGCAATGGAGAGACCCACCATGTTGTTGGACTCTGAGGACGCTACAGCTCCATTATACACCTGAGACTTGCCACAAGCAGGAGGCATCACACCCAACAAGGAAGCCAGAAGCAAGAGACAGAGGAAACTACTGATTGAACACCTCATTGCTGGTTGTTTATGCAAACAAGACCTTTCTATTCCACTTGCTATATAAACCCACCTGTGTAGAAGAGAGGAAAGGAAGGAGGGAGAGAAGAGGATCAGAGGACCATCTCGATGTGTTCTTTTGACTGCTTCGAATAAAGGAACAAAACCCTTGACAAAACTTTGAATACTACCTAATCTGATCTTGATGTTTCCCATGAGATGGTGGGTTAAAATTTTCTTGCGCCTTTGACCTGTCTCCTGATTCCGGAGCATGTAGCACTGTCTTCAAGGGCATTGGGCTGGCTCTGCCCTGGTGTTTCTGCAGTAAAAATATGTTTCAAGCTGACATATGCAGAACATTAAGATGGAGTTTCAAGCATGGTGTCAGGGTAAAATCGAAAATTGGATGGTCGGACCTGTGGAAATAGGATAAATTTTCAGGAGGAACTTGAAATGAACTTGGAACTGCTCCTCCCCCATGAGAATAGATTCTTTAGGACTTTTACTTTGTACATGGTCCGTGTAGAGTTTGATTCACAAAAACTGTCTCGGATATATCTAGGATCTACATTTTGATCAGAATCTGTACATTCGGACGCATAATAGATGAGCCGAGAGGTTTGCATACTTCTAGTTATGCAAAGATGATATAGGGTAACATAGGATGTGATGTTAGGCGAACTTAGGCGAACTTTTCTCATTGTGAGTCGTCTCATCTTTCCTGACGACTATATGTTACATGTTAGATAAACTTTATTCAAGTCGGTTGCCACATCTCCTGTAAATTGAATTTGTCGAGAAAACATCATATTTACGGGGGTTAATACCATGAAAAATCCTAAACTAGTACACGTATAATAAATCTACTCCAAAGTTTTTTTTTGCCACAAAACTAATTTTTTTACCACAAAAAATCGCAAAATGGACAAATTTACCCCCCCATCAACTTTTGTTAATTGGGACTAATACCACGGAGAATCTTAAATTGGTACACCAGTGACAAATGGAGGGTAAAAACCCTAAATCGGTACACCCGTCAACTGCCACGCGTCATCCAACTCAGCAATTTGACAGTAAAATGTAACGAGAACTAACGAAGAGTAAATTTGATATCACATTAGTTTGAAGACAATTTATCGTACGTGTATCAATTTGAGATTCTTCGCAACAGTAACCTATTTTTAATGTTCTTAATCAATGTAATCATGTAATTTTCCATTAGCTTTAGTTGGTTGTTTGGAACTACCACTTGGGCACTGACAAGTATTTCACGATGTCAAACCAAGAGTTGCAACTTCTTCCCTGAAATTTCTGATTCCCTCCATTTTTCTCTCACCAAATTTCCAGCTCTCTAGACTTGACTTGGTAAATACTTGCAAAAGTAGAGAGAGAGAGAGAGGAATGAACAAAACATGCAACAAAACCGCAACTTATACGCATCTCCTACACAAAGCCTAATCTCTCACATGAAAAGATCAAACTTGTTTCCATTAATTAGATGGCCGAGAACTCCAGTCAACCCCCCACCGCCACCGCCACCGCCAACACTGCTGCCGAAGCTGTGACCACCATAGTTGCCGCAGTCCAAGAAGAGATGAAGCCGCCACAAGAAGCTCCTAAAGAAGCTCCGCTCGCGGCGGACAAGAGGAGGCCAGTAAGGATCATCGTGGGCTCGATGGCCGTCCTCACCTTCCTCCTCTCCCTGCCCGTTTTAGCCTCGACCATATGGCTCCTGTACATGAAGGGCTACGACTGCGAGAGCCTCTTGAGGCTGCCGAAGCTCCAGACCGGGATCGGCGTCGCGCTGCTCTTCGTGTTCCTGATCAGCAACCTCGTGGTGTTCCTGAGGGCCAAGGTGCACGCCCTAGGCCTCCTCGTGATCATGGTGCCCCTGATCTTGATGCTCACCATGGGCCTCGCCCTGGTGGGCGCTTACAGGAACGAGAGCAAGGCCGTGATAGGGTCTCCAACGTGGCTCAAGGACAAGGTCTACGACGACAACAACTGGAATTACATCAAGTCCTGCATCTACGACTCGAGAATGTGCGAGGATCTGGCAGCCCGGTCTCTCAGCCTCAAGCGGTACGACTTCAGCGCGAGGAAGTTGTCCCCGGTCGAGGTATGGCGCCGGCGTGGTTTCGCACGTTCGATTGCTCATTCTCCAGTTTAGCGCCTAATCTACGTAACGTTTGGTGTGTTTTCCGGCTGCGAAGTTCGGCTGCTGCAGACCCCCAGTGATCTGCGAAATGGACTACGTGAACGCCACGTACTGGAGGAGGAACGACCACCTCGGGGCCGGCTCCGACGAGGACTGCGACACGTGGCAGAACGACGAGGACGTCCTGTGCTACGACTGCATGGCGTGCAAGGACGGTTTCCTGACAGTAGTGAGGAACAAGTGGTGGAGACTGGGGCTGTTCCTGGTGTTGATGTCGCTCTTGCTCATCGTTGCTCACTTGCTGCTGTTCATCGCCACCGTGTGGGAGCGATTTGGAGGAATGTGACCACCTCCTTAGAAGTTACTTGTCTTATCACTCTTTTTCTAAAGTTGAGATTTTGTACATTGTTGGACGTAGCCGGGGCATGGAATTCCCTATCTGAATTGTCATTTTTGGACGGTGATTCTTTGTCTCACTCGTTTTCAAATAGAGACGTGTTTGATATAATTTCAATCGTAAATTCACACATTATCATCATAATTTTTTTTTTCCATAAAACACTCATTGATCGTATGATAAATAACTAGCAACGCTGTCAGACTGTTAAGGAAGAGCATGGTAATACTTCTCACCAGAAATTGATTTCTTTACTTTTACTAAAAATCAGACGTTGATTTTTCTACTTCTACTCCATATTGACTTATGATTAAAGAAATTTATTTGGTAATGATTGAAAAAATTTATATTTTTGAAACATTTTTGACAAAATCGTTAGCAGCGAGCAGAGCAGCGGTGGCCGCGACCGGCAGCGTCTAGCCACGAGTAGCAATGGTGGTCGGCCGAGATCTGTGTACTCGAAGAAGTGATTCTAGAGCAGAAAATAAAAAAAAATTTAAATTCTCAAAATTGGCCAAAAATCTAATCAGGAGTAAAAATTCGATCGGAAGTAAAAAATCCTAAAAGAAGTTAATTTTTTTACCAAATGCATTTTTGATTCAAAAGTTATTTTGCCAAACAAATTTCCTTGCCATATTGCAGGAAAATTGAGAAAGCGAAGTGTTTTCATGCAGCACCCAACCTAGCGGATTCTTTTTCAAATTTTACATTTTCAATCCGTGCTTCTCCAAAAATTCAAAACAATATCTACTTCTTGAAGACTTCGACAATGCAGATTTCATGTGAGACCCCTCGAAATCAAAGGATCGAGACGCACATGTCCTCGATGCATTTTAAACAAATTTCAACTCCTCGAGGTTGGAAGTAGGAGGTAATCATTGGTGGTAACCACGAGCCGAGTTGGTCCTAACTTATTGCCTAGCCCCACCCTTTCAACAAAAAGATGAGAAAATAGCACCAAAAATTTTAAATGTATTGCATTTTTGTCAATTCAGTTTAATTTTACTAACCGAGTCCTAAATCTTTTTAAATTTTGATAATTAAATTCACTTGAAATCATAGGTGCTTAGTTGGGGAATTGAACTTGGACCAGTATGCCCAACCACACAATCTCAAGTACGCCCTAACCAACTAAGCTACCCATGAATATATATTATTTTAATATTTTCATGAATTATTAATTTATTAATTTTCTTAAGTTTTCTTTTTTGTTTCTTTTTTTTTTCTCTTCCCTCCATTGGCCTCGGGCGAGAGCCACCCTCATCTGATTTGGTGAGTAGTGGCCTTGACCGCGAGGGCGGCCCTGGCCAATTTGGCGAGGGCAACCCTTGCTAACTTAGGCCTGGGTGACCCTCACCTGAGGCAATCGGAGGGTAGAAGGAAGAAAAAAAGCGAAAAAGTAAAGAAAATATAAATTTCAAAAAAGTTAAAATATTAATAAATATTATTTACATCAGCATTAATCGTGCCACGTAGAATAACTGGTGTCCAGCTCAATAGTTTCTAGCAAAATTGGCCAAATTGACTCAATTATAAAAATCACGAAAATGTTTAGGACTTAATTGGCAAAATTAAAAGGTTTTGTGACTGAATTGAAAAAATTACGGTGAATTTATGAGTATTTTTTTTTGACATTTTTCCACAAAAAATTTAATAGTAATTTTCCGAGCACGGGGGCCCGGCTTGAGGCCCAATCGTGCCCCTTCGATTTTTATTTTTTTTCCGAGTCCAGGTGCCAAGAGGGCTCCCGCTGCCCCATGGACTATCGAGCTCGTGATCAGGTATGTCTATTCTGCTAACTTGGACAACACGATCGAGTCTACTTAAAGTCTGTTTAGTAACGTGGACACATCAGTGGCCAGAGAGTAGATTCGGAATTGAAACAAAAAGTAAAAAAGAAGGTAGCTTCTTTATTTCTGAGAACAAAAAAGAGAAACAATGTGTTCGTAACTTACCAAAAAAAAACAAAAAAACAATGTCAATTTTTTTTAAAAAAAAATCATTGTAACTTAATGCTCAGTCGTTACAACTATGACTCCATCACCGTCAGTCGCTTGTTATTACTGTCGGTCGCCGGTCGCCTGTCTCCGCTGCCACCGTTGGTCACCGCCACACCCCGCCATTGTCGCTTGCCGCCGCCGGTATACTTTTTTTTTTAGGGTCGTACCAAACGGTTCTCTATTCTTTTTTCAATTTATGGAATATAAATTTTATACGGCTACCAAACACATTCTTCTTCTCCCGAGAAACTCATTCAATGTATGGAAATAGAGACAAAAAAAAAAAAAAAAAACTATTCCTAAACAGAAATTGTTCCCGAGAACAGGTTACCACACGGCATACGGACGGACACTCAGAAGTAACATCCAGCTCTACTTGATACCGGCACTCGAATCTTCTGCCTGGAATCCCACACGATAGGTCTCTTTCTACATTGATTGAAAAAAGAAGAACTTGATGAGTTGGCATGACACGAATTGGATTTGTTCGAATTGTCAATTTTGATCGAGTCGTCGACCATTGACATTAAGATAAGAGGAAGAAGCAAATTTGCATTTGGCTCCCTTGGCATTAGACATATTCATTGTTCAACTCCGGCGATGGATTTCGTCCGTCACATATGAAAGTTCCCACAAATTAATAAAACCATCACGTTAGATTTCGGATTGCTTTGGGTTGGGGGGGGGGGGGTGTGGGGGGCGCTGTGGGGTTTGGGGGGAAGGGGTGGACCTTGTGATTGAATTCTTAAGGGTGTGTTCTGGAGAGCATTCCCCAAAATCCTTTAGGAATTCTCCCGTGCCGGGAAAACTACTCGATCGGTACTTAAATTTATCATAGGGATGTCAATTCGGCGCAATTTTTTTTTTCAATTTCGCCTAGTGAATCGTGAATTTTTACTCGAAATCTCAATGTGATCCTTCCGATCAAATTTTGCCGAAAATTGCTAATATGAAAATTTCAGTTGTTGTTAGTTGTCTCATTTGGCGCGCTGTCACGTCAATAATTTTCGAGAGTGTTGGTCAAAAGGTTTGCATTGAAATTTCACCCAAAGATTTCAAACTAAATTAGCAAAATTGAAATGCTTAGGATTATACAAAAGAATTAATTCTTATTGATAAGTTTTAAGACTCATTGAATAATTTCCCCCATTGTGCCAAAGTAGAGGCTTTTGAAAAGGCAATCCCTAATGCCTTTAGGCTTTGCAAATGCTTGGGATCAGTATTAACTTTCAGCATTCCAAAAATGTCGCTCTTCGTTTGTTCTTCGCGAGGCTCTTCAATGGTCACGTGATCGTCGCCGAGGGTTGTCGAGGCATGTCGACGGTCGCCTCTAATCGCCTAGCATGGATGCTCGCCTATGATCTTATGCCACAACACTCGTGACCATCCCAACCTCATTTTCCATAGAAATATACCAACCCGATTGTCAAGCTCCTATTCTTTTTGACAAATACACCTTGAGTCACATAAATTTGAGGAAATGTTAGCTCTCTCGAATGCAACCACATAGCACAGTGAGAGCGCTTACATAAAGAATATATTGATATTAGCTCTTACTCGCGACGGATGAAGATGGTAATCAGACACATATTGCCTTTAATCTTCACTTTGGGCATCCGCTTTGTGAATGCCATAATGTCACATAAGCACATGTAATTAGCAGACTCGTTATTAGTTTGTTAATTAGATGAAAACGAAACAATTTTATAGGCACGACATAGTTTAAAAATTTACTCATGCAAAGCTAATCGAATCTTGTTCATACAAATTTTAATCTTAGTGACTATGTTATGCGCATGTATTAAACAAAGTTCCAACAAACCAATTATTTGCATGGTTCAATCTAGTTAAGTGTACTTGCGTTGCAAGGAGCTTTAAAACAAGAAGAAGATGTCAAGGGATTTTGTTACTTTCGAAGGATAGGGGCCATACGGCAAGCGAAACGACGTAGCCGGACAAATGATAACGCCGTTTTGCTTCTATGCCTTTACATTTTGTTGACCAGCCTGAAGGCTTATAGGAGCGCATATTCCCACGTGGGGATTTTATTGTGTGGATCGCATCCCACCGCGTCATGAGATGATCATCAGTTCATCATGTATCTCGTGACTTTATTGCATCGCGTGTAAAATAATCTACTTATTTCGCAAAAAATAATAATTTAAAAATATAAAAATAAACTTATGTTGCTCGAAATAATTTGTTAATTAAAAATAACATAATTGATGGGATTTTTGTGGACTATAATCATTTTTTATAATGATATAAATGGTCTCTAAACTTGGATATAATATGCAATATGGTTCATGAACTTTAAATTTACTCAATGTGGTCCATGAAATTTATCCCAATGTGTATGCCGTCTGTGAATTAATTTACTCAATGAGGTTACTAGACTTTTGATATATGTTCAATTTAATTTTTAGATTTTTAATACATGTTCAGTTTAGTCCCAAAACTGTATGAAAATATTAAATGTCGTACTTCCATTGTCAACATTATCTCTTTCATTAATTCAACGGAAGGACGACATTTAATATTTTCATATAATTCATGAACTAAATTGAATATTAATATCAAAAGTTGAAGAACTAAATTAAATAAATTTAAAGTTTAGAGACGGCATTGCACTTCAATTAAAGTTTAGTGACTACGTTATATATTGGATCAAAATGTATAGATCATTAATGTCATTTAACCTAAAAATAATAATTAGATAATAATAAGGCAGATTACTTGTTGCTTCGAGTTTCTTTCTTCAAATCCTTTATTTTCTCGATGTCATCATCATGCAATTGAAATGTACTCTTACGTATGCTTTACATCTACATGCGAAATATCACCATAATACTTCTCTTGATCCAACTCAGGCTCAAAACATGGTTACATTTTAGATGTTGACTCGAGCCCCACTACACTTTAAAACTCGAATTCGAAGAATCAGATTTTAGTTCAAATGCCCCGCATTACATATTTAGTAATTAAATTACATTAACTTGAAATTGATCGTGTTGTATCTGCATTAGCTGTGCGAAAACCTTATATATGATTTTTGAATGAAATCTAGAGATATATCGCAGTATCTTTTAATACGTGATTTATAGTTTGATTATGTGGAAGAAATGTGAGGATGGCAAAAAAGAAAGAAAAGAAAAGCTAATGTAAACAAATCTAGATATTTTCAGTCATCCATGCCATGCACCCTCTTTTTTTTTTTTTTTCTTTAAACCGGATAAAACCGTTACCAAAAGATGCTCTGAATTTTCAGAAAAAAAAGTGCACGGGATGAGGGATGAGCGAGTGCCACGTGGAGGCCGCGAATGACGCAGCTTTTAACCAAATCTTTTGACCCGGCAACAGCTTGCGCCACCATCATCGGCGTGCGCTTTGAGCTCCCACTTCGTCCCCTCCGTTGACCACCCACCCGACCCCACTCAAAATAAAAATAAAATAAAATAAAATAAAAAATGGGATTCTGTAAATTTATGTTTGCTATATCTAATTATACATCTCGGGTCATTTATCAAATGTACACCGGATAATATCGCGCTAAAAGTCAAATTTACGAGTGGTTCTCCAGTAAATGCAAGCACCCGACGTGCAAAAATCTAATATCTCGCAGTATTGCCATAATGCTCGACGAAAGAGCGTTACACTTTGAGTTTATAATGCCTCATCCTGAGATTGTTTGAAAATATTAGATATTCTGAGCGAAACGATTGAATCTTACCAGATCTAAAATCACAACCTCTGCTAGCTATAGTCTCAAATAGAATAGCTAATGCAATTTTTTTTTTCTTATTATAATAAGCACGAAATTCGAAAAAAGCGACTCGTGTTATTAATCCTCATAAGATGGTACCTCTAAATTGTTTTTGCTATCAAGTTATAATTACTGCACGCATCCATCGGGATGCTAACGGTAGTTATAAAACATTGATGAAGATCCAAATTAAAGAGGCGAAGGACACAGTAAATTTAAAAAAAAAATTGGGGAAAAAGAAAAGAAAAGAAAAGAAAAGAAAAGGAGAAGAAGAACCATCTATATTGGAGAGCAGAATACTACTCAGTAGGGAAAGGTGAAATTTCCGAAAATGGGGCGGGGATAAAAAACGGCCGTGCGTTTTTGGACGTAGCTGCAACCGGTTGTGTATGTCTCTGTCCTGTGGCTGCTGTGCGCCTTTGCTTTGGGCTCCAAGTTTTTCCTTCTTTCTTTTCATTTCCCAGCACGGGGGCGTCTTCTTCACCATTTTCCGTAGAACTCCACGCCACCTTCTCTGTACAGGTTCATTCTCTCTCTCTAAGGAAGCTCGGCCGAATTTAATTCCTCTGTCGAGTCGTTGTCGCCCCGCTAAATCGGCTCCTGCGAACCCTAGGAGTCGGCTCGCCGCCTTTTCACTGTTTCGCGAGGCGTCTCGTGGAATCCGATTGCGAGGCTGTAAGTTTTTGATTCGGCTCGCTAGTCCTTTCTCCGCGGGTGTTTCGATTTGCTGCATATAGTCTTGCTTGCGTGAGTTGAGTATTGAGTTGTTTCTTTTGATGTGATAGAGAGATTTGAGTTCGAGAGAACTTTTGAGGAGGAAAGACGGGAGGAGGTTGAAATGGTTCGTGCTTTTGTGTTTTGGCGGAGGGATGATGCTTTAGGAGATTGTATTGTTGAGCTGCTGTCAGTCTAGTGTAGAGGAGCTGCTATTGGAGTAGTCTGTTCTACTTCTTTGTGAGTTTATATCTGTGGCATTTGAAGGTTTCGAGTGTTCGCTTGTGTGATTTCCTTTATGGTTTTGTAAGGATCAGACTGCAGAAGGGATTTTGAATCTGCGTTTTGACTTGACCTGGTCATGTTTTAGGATTGAAATCGTACAAGTATTACTATGAGCTTGGAGCGGCATCCGGTCAGGTTTCGGATACGCCGAGTTAGCATGGTCTAGTGAGGGCTCCCACTACTGCTACCTGGCTTGCGAATGGCAGAAGATGGCCTGCGGCTCGGTGGGCTTTCTTCTGGCTTGGCAGTGCTGTTGAATGAGCAGGATAGAGCTGATAATTTGCTGAAAGGCCGTCTAGTCTCTTACCGTGATGAGATACGGAATCAATCTGTTGAGCACACTTTGGAGCAGATATTCGATCTTCCATGCAAGTCACTCGGTCCACTTTGTCGTCCAGTTGAGAGCAACTTGATCCATGCTATTATCAGGAGTGAGCTTTCGAAACTTGATGCAAATCTGAAATCGCAGGATCATAATATAGATGGCATATTGATTACTGATAGTGGACATGGTCCGAATATTGTTGCTCTTGATGTTTCCAGCATTTGTGGTGAAATTACGGCCTTAGTTCCTCCATTGCTTGTTGAGAGCTTGGCAATGTTCAGTAGTGTGAGGGCTAATGCCTATGTGTGGAAAGGAAAATGGATGTATGAAGTTATTCTGGAAACTTCTGGCATACAGCAGCTTGGATGGGCAACTGTATCCTGCCCTTTTACTGATCAGAAGGGTGTGGGAGATGCAGATGATTCATATGCATTCGACGGAAGAAGGGTAAAAAAATGGAATAAGGAAGCGGAGCCCTATGGTCAGTCGTGGGTTATTGGTGATGTAATTGGATGCTGCATAGATTTAGATGATGATCAGATCTCGTTCTTCAGGAATGGAGTTTCTCTGGGGGCTGCGTTTCATGGGATTCGGAAAATGGGCCCTGGTGCTGGGTATTATCCTGCCATTTCACTTTCTCAAGGTGAACGTTGTGATATAAATTTTGGTGCCCGTCCCTTTAGGTACCCCGTTGAAGGCTATCTTCCTCTTCAAGCACCTCCTTCCACCAATATATTGGCTTCTCGTCTATTGCATTACTTTTCAAGGCTTTTGGACATGTATCGTGTGGAGCGAGCTGAGTGCTCTTCAGTTTTGAGAAGGCTCAATAGATTTGTTCCGTTTGAAGATCTTTTTGTGCCTGTATCTCAAGCTATATGTAAGGAACTTTTCTCTAAGCTTGAAGCAGATGATGGGAGCCTTGAGTACATTGCCTGTGGACCGCTTCTTTCCTTTATGATGGACGTGTTCAGGGCTCAAGCCCCTCATGACAATTTGAACCTTGATAGAGTTCTCGATAGTTTTCTGGAATTTCAAGCCTCGCGTTCTATGCTTGAGCACATAATAAATGCTCTTTCACGCTGTTGTAAAACGGCATGTTTGGTCCTAACAGAATGTCCATATTCAGGACCCTACCCTTACCTTGCCCTGGCCTGTCATATTTTTAGACGGGAAGAAATAATGGTGCTTTGGTGGAAATCTTTGAATTTTGAACTTCTGTACGAGGGTTTTCTGTCCCGTAAGCCTCCAAACAGAGAGGATCTTCAGTGCTTGATGCCTTCTGTTTGGTGGCCAGGGTCATGTGAAGATGTTTCTAGTGAAAGTAGCATGGTTTTAACAACTACGGCTCTTTGTGAAGCTATAAGTAAGGTACTCATTACAGTCACAACTGTTAGTTTTGAGCTATTTTGATTTGTTTTCCTTCTGATGTATGTTTATTCCTAGTGTAGAGATGTCTTAACTTATCACAATCCCTTGAAGAGTCCTTAAATGAATGATCGTGGATTTGGTAGTGTTACTGTACAGTTTGTCCGACAATCTTGGACTGAGATTCCTCATGGACTGTTTTGCGTTGCGGGCCTTTCTCTAGTGCTTACTGCTCCCATTAAAGAATCCTGAACCACACCCTGCCTCTGCTGTCCATGAATATTTGTTTGCTGTCCAAAACAACCTTTGTGCTGTCTTGTATCCATGCTTCTGATTCTTCCAGTCAATTAGGTCATAGTATCTAATGGAATTGCAGAGGAATGGATTTTGATTCTCACAATATGCCACACATTCGCGTGCTGGCTGCTGTTGATTGGCATGATCTGGACCATGGAATCAATTCGATGTTAGGCAACTTTATTTTCTTCGATTAAGGTATTGAGTGGTTTATCATGTCAGTGTGAGACTAATTTTGCACATGCTTCAACAATTTTAGTGAAATGGTTGGGTAATGGTATCTCATTTCTGAACCTTGTGCTGACATAGATCTTATTAGTATAAGGTCGATCAGTAGTGTAGAAACTAATGCTTGCTTATTTTCAATCTCGGCAGATTGAGGAAAAGCATAGGGAGCTCTGTCGACTGGTAATACAATTTATACCTCCTGCAGCACCTCCCCAGTTGCCAGGTTCAGTTTTTAGGACATTCTTACAGAATCTTTTATTAAAGAACAGGGGAGCAGACCGGGATATTCCTCCGCCTGGAGTTTCAAGCAATTCTGTTCTCGTTTCTTTATACACAGTTGTCCTTCACTTTTTGTCAGAAGGGTTTGCCTTAGGGGAAATGTTTAGTTTGCGGAGGAGCAGTGAGACTGATGGTTCTGACCTGGCTTTTCTTCATAGAGGAGGACAACAAAGCTTCCCTCTCGGTCTGTTCCTTAAAGATGATCCACATCGGTGTGACATTTCGAGGCTTGGAGGGTCATATAATCATCTGTCAAAATCTCATCCTATATATGATCAGGAAGCTGAAGTAGTTCGGTGGGAGGAGGGATGCGTGGATGACCAAGAAACCAGAATAACCCATTCAACAATTCAAAAACCATGTTGTTGCTCCAGTTATGATGTTGATTATGGTAGAATAGCTAAATGGCCAGTTAGATATAGGATGAAAGTTTCCCGTGGCCATTGTAGTTCTATTCCAGAGAGATCTGCTCATGTTGCTGCTGAGTGCAGTGCAGCAAGTTTAAATGATGAAATTGCAGAAAAGCCTAGCACGAGTGACCAAACTGAACCAGAATTTGGTTATCGGCCAGTTCATAATATCAGGAGTTTACCAATAGAGTGCAGTATGTCTTCAGCGACAGTGAGAGAAGAAGAACTTCTGGATGCTTTGTTGCTGCTGTATCATATAGGTCTGGCGCCAAACTTTAAGCAGGTGAGGACTCAGCTACTTGCTTGATAAAAGACCAAAAATATAATTCTTAATATGGAGCCAAGGAAATTAGCCCGGTGGATTGTGTATGTAGCTTAGGAAATTATCTTGTCTAAAATGATCAGGCCTTTCACATACTGCTTTGTCACCTTTTTGGCAGAAAATATTCATCTTATTTAGATTAATTTTAGATCAAGATGGATATATGTTGACCAAAGTAGCTGTTTCTTATTTTATTTCTTCTGAACTACAACTGATACAGTTGAAAAGGTACATGCAAACCAACTGTTGATGCTTGGAACATACTTGCAAACCAACTGTTGATGCTTGGAACATACTCATTTTTTCTAGTAGCCAAGAGATAGTCTACTATCTTTGGGATAAGATGGGTCAAGAACATTATTGCATCCCCTTGGTGCCCTTTATTAACATTTTCTCTTACCTATAAAAAGAAGAAGATGGATTCAGAAAATGTTTATTGAATCTTCTTGCTTTCGTTTTTTTAGAGTTGTCTATTGTGTTTTCTGAGGACAATTTGGTGCCTGGAAGTTGAGTTGTTTGTTAGAGATATAGAAGAAATCCTTTAAATTAAGGTCGAATTTAAACACCTCAAATCTCAGACCTCTTGAAACTTCATTACATAGGCCGTCGAGGATTAAAGCTAATGGAAGAACCTTTGTAAAAGTTGGCTTTGTGTGGTTAGTTATTCTAAAGAAGGTTTTAATTAATACGCATAACCATTGGTGGGCTTCGACACAATAAAACCTTAGAGGTGATTTTAGAGTGTGCCATTGACCAAAGATGGTGCAAAGTCCTTGTTCTTCATTTACTGTGCAAGTGTTTGTGATAATATTTTAAATTATTTAGTTTCTGAGTTGCTGTTCATGGTTGCGGTAATTGACTTTTATTTTGTTCTTGGGACTTTTTTGGTCTTTTCTTATGTTTTCAGAGTCGTAGTGGTTCTAGTTTTACTGTTCCTAGTTTTACTTCCTTAGGAATCCTTTTAATAATGGGTCTTCATGCCCATTTATTAGTCTTGGAGGGTTTCAAGAAATCTGTTCTTTGTTGTTCCTGGCATTGAAGTCGAGAAGGCAATCTTTTAGATTGTGTGTTTCCGCTTGAATTGTTCGGTTGTGCTTCTTCAGTTATGTTTGTGGTGTTGTGTACCTTTTTATGGTTTTTTTTTACCCATATATGAATTCATTGTTATCTGCCAGGTTTGATCTTGGGATCTGTGGGTTATGGGCCTCACAGTCATCTTGTCCGATCTCTTAGTGAGCGCCGTTCTTTCCCGATTGGAGAAAGCTGTAATACCAAATTGGTGTAGGGAAAAGCAAAAGCCTAACAAGCTACTCAACACCAAGAGCAGAATTGTTGAAACACAAATGAACATTTCAAGCGGAAACATGCAATCTAAAAGATTGCCTTCTATACTTAAAAATCAGGAACAAGAAAGAACAAGTCTTTGAGGGACACTGTACTCAACATCAACATTAACATCAACAACACATTTATCTCAAACTAGTTGGGGTCGGCGGTCGATGAACCCCAAAGAATCATAAAAATAAAAGTAGCATCAAGCGAGGGGAAAGAGATAAATGTGTACAAATAAATAAATAAATATATATATATATCTATACACTACCCCTCCACAACACTAATAGCCTTCCTCCACTCCGTCCTAAAATAAACCGTACGCTAATCTATTTCCCACTCCATTAAATCTTGTTTTACTGCTTTCCCCCAAGTAAGTTTCGACCTATGCAGTCTACATAGTCTGTCCCAAGCCAGGTAAAGGAGGTGGATTACGTCAGGCGTAGCGAGCCGGTTATAAAAAAAGAGCTACCTTTATGAGATGAACCCTATTGATATTTCGTTGAAACTGTACTCAACAATGAAGAATAATCTCTAATCTGAAAACAACCTTTCAAGACCAATAAATAGGTATAAGCACCCTATTAGCACGATTCCTACCTTAGGAAGTAAAACTAACACCATTAGGACTCTTAAAACATAAGAAAAGACCAAAAATGACCCCAAAAACAAAATAAAACTAAACTATGGTGGCTGTGAACAGTAACTCGAAAAATAAATAATTTAGAATATTCTTCTATGCTCCTGCATCAAGTTGCAATGTTCTCTTAAGCCTTAAATGGAGATACCACTGACAGTAGTTGGTACCTTGTTCCTATTTAGCTATATAGATCTCTGTAGGCTGGTTAACATCTGAAGCTTTTATTGTGAGGCAATTCATGCAGTGGCTAGGAAAGCTCTTAGTTCACATTCAGCAAATGGCTCATACAGTACTTATGGTTTTTTCCAGTGCCGAAGTGATGGATTGTGCTTTTCCAAGAAGAATAACTTTTCTAGGAAATTTCTCTTCTTATGTAGTGCAAATTAAACGTTAGACATAAGTGACGTGATGCCAACCAATTACGGAGATTATGATTTCCCTTATGGTTATGAAACTTGATAGACTCATTTAAGATAAAGAGTTAGCTAATGCATTGAATGTTTCAAGATGATCGAGTGGTGCCTCTCCCTATATGGTAATATCTCTTGGTTTGAAATTTTCGTTGCTCTATTTTCAGGCATCGTATTACACATCACACCAGTCTCAATTCATCTCTCTCTTGGAAGAAACTGACAAACAAATAAGAGAGCAAGCCTATGGTGAAAAGTTGAAGCGTTTAAAGGAAGTAAGGAATGGTTATCGGGACGAAGTTGCCAATTGTGTTAGACATTGTGCTTGGTAAGAGGACAAGGAGACTAATGATTTCATCATCTCATACATTTCATCATCTCATGTGGTAAAATAAGATTTAATGGAGTGGAAAATAGATTGGCGTACGGTTTGTCTTAGGATGGAGTGGAAGAAGGCTATTGGTATTGTGGAGGGGCAGAATTTCCATATTGCTGACTGTCTTTCTTAGTCCTTTCCCTATATATAAATATATTTATTTTTATATATTTATCTATTTTCTCTCGATCGGTCCTGCTTTTATTTTATGAATCTTTAGGGTTTATCAA
The DNA here is from genome assembly GCA_028455895.1 of Rhodomyrtus tomentosa. Classification (NCBI taxonomy): domain Eukaryota; kingdom Viridiplantae; phylum Streptophyta; class Magnoliopsida; order Myrtales; family Myrtaceae; genus Rhodomyrtus; species Rhodomyrtus tomentosa. The sequence continues at coordinate 47,072,012 of JAPCWY010000005.1, forward strand.
CCGCCGATCCCAACTAGTTTGGGATAAAGGTGTTGTTGATGTTGATGTTGATATACATTTCATAGTAATTGTGCTCTAATCTATATAATGTGTCTTGCTTTAGATGACTAGCCAATTCTATAGTTTACATGCAGCGTCTCATGTAACTTAGTTTATGCAGGTTGTACTGCCTTGTCACTAGAGATTGCCTCTTGTGTGGTTGCTTCTTACTGCAGATTAGGATCTGAAATGTTGGGAATTTAATTCTATTTGTCAAGACATTTTATTTTTCTTGTATTTGCTTTATCATCGGCATTATCATTCCATAACAAGAGAAGTTCGAGTCTTTGGATTTTTCTATCTCAAACAAAGTTTTTATATCAACTTTTTTTTTTCCTGTTGTGATAGAAAATATTTTGAGGCTTCGGTTTATGCAAACACATTTTTTTGTTATTGCACCTAATATGATTTTGCCTTTTGTCATTGCGGCTAACTCAAATTATTGCACTCTTTTCTGATTGTCATAATTATTTTTTACAGGTACAGGATCTCTCTATTTTCAAGATGGAAGCAAAGAGGCATGTTTGCTACCTGCATGTGGACTGCACAACTGCTTCTGGTTCTTAGCAAAATGGATTCTGTGTTCGTATATGTTCCCGAGTTTTATCTTGAATCTCTTGTAAGATCTTAAATTTCATTTAACTCAAATGTTTGTGTTCTATTTGGTCTATTCACTGTCCAGTTAATTTGGTATTTGCAGCTTTGGCACATTGCGTGTGCATCTTCATAGGATTTTAGATTTGTACTTCAAATTTGGACATCAAGAACCTTTTATGATCTTTTCAACATAGAACAAACTTGTCTCTTGCATTATGCATTTCCTTTAGTAGCAATGCTTTCGTTAGCTGTTATCTTCCTCTTTTCATCCATGCTTGATGAATAGACATAGGACGTCTTATGACACGCTCCTGCCTTGTGAGGAAGGACAGTCTGGCCTACTAATATTTCAAAGGCAATTGTCATGAGAGCATCCATGACATCCCAGTCATATCTATGCAAGCTTAAAATAGATGAGGAGGATTGACTTCTTGATTAGAAATGTGTGAATACATGGGCAATTTATTTCACTTATGTTCTGTTGTCATAATGTAAAAATATATTTTTTTTTATTTATTATTTTTATGTAATTATTTTTTTTCCTCAATTGGTCTTGCTTCTGTTTTATTTATTTTTGGGTTCATCGACCGCCGGTCCCAACTAGTTTGGGATAAACTTGATGTTGATGTTCTGTTGTCATAATGTAAGTGAACCTGTTGATGCTGTGATATCCTGATAACCGACATACTATATTGTGTATCATTGCGCTTGCACTCTCATGAGTAATTGCTTAACTTCTTTGGTTTTTCTCCTGTTGTAATTTGTGAGGATAGCTGTACTCATAGGGTATCGATTAGCTAACTTGAAAAGACAGTATTAATTCAAAACTGAGATTCATATTCTCTGACAATGCTCGTTAAGATGTTACGATGTTCGAGTCGCTGACGGTTACCTCTGTTGTTGCAGGTTGACTGCTTTCATGTTTTACGTAGGAGCGATCCACCATTTGTCCCTTCAGCTATATTTATTAAGCAAGGACTGGCTTCATTTGTATGTTCTTCACTTTTTTCCTACTTCTCCTTCACATTCTAGTGCTCTCCAAGTTTCATTTAATCAATGATAAGTTATTTCTGGGGTTGCGTTTGTTATTATGTATGAGCTGTGCTTAAATTGTAGCCTGATCATTTGCTGTTATTATATTGCACGGTGCCTAGCAATTTTCAATTGCTATATGTAACTGACATACTCTCGTGGCTTCTGGAAAATTTGGAGCAAAGTAACTCATTGACTTGTCACTGGTTTGATATATGGTTTCCTTTCATCCTATGGGGGATGTGCACATAGACTGTGCATGTGCATACAGACACATAGTTATGGAAAACCCTTGGACAATGCAAGTATGGTCATGTTTCAAGAGAATTAGTCGTTAGGTCAGGATAACGTCAAGCAGCACTTTCTATCTATCGTTGTTTATTTTTCATGTGATCAAGGAGGGTTTGTTTGGGTAATGGGCTTGTCGTATAGATATATATTTTTTTTTTGGAGGTGTTGCTTGAAAAAGCTTTATATAGATGACTGTTAGTGTGCAAATCTGTAGCGTCAGAGACAAGATAGGAGGCAACAGGAATATTTTCTGAACTGTATCTCTTGAGCGTTCTGTTTGGATTTCATTGAAAGCTCTCCTGCAGTTCTTGATCAGATACTTCAATTATCCGCACGTGAATTTTCTGCCAAGATAGAAACAATTTTGTACTTATAACAAGGGGCGAAGAACTGATGTTGACAGCACTAATTAAAAAAATGTCACACATATGAACGTGTAAGTAAAAGTTAAAAGCTAGGCCAAGCCAAACTCATACACTCATTCGACTAGTATTTCAATATTTTTTTTCTAGAAGAGGACTTTTGGATGTCAGAATTGACCGGTGTGCATCTCTGTTTAACAGCTATGGCATTTTGCAGAATAAATACTATTGTAAGACTGCTATTCTTGACTTTTATATATCCATCTTTGTTAATCGCATGGGAGTAAGTTTTCGTTTGTGTTGATCAGGTCACTTTCCTAGTTATGCATTTCAATGATCCAAGAATATCAAGTGCAGATCTTAAGGATCTTCTTCTTCAGTCTATTTCAGTCTTGGTGCAATACAAGGAATTCTTAGATGACTTTGAGAACAATGAGGCTGCCATCCAAAACCTACCGACTGCGTTGCTGTCATCATTTGACAACAGATGTTGGATCCCAGTAACTAACATTCTTCTAAGGTTATGCAAGGGCTCTGGTTTTGGTTCTTCAAAGAATGGAGAATCATCATCATCATCATCATCAGTTGTTTTCCAGGTGAGTTATAAATTCTCTCTCTCTCTCTCTCTCCCCTCTTCCTTCTGTCCCTTGTGATATTTCTTTCTAACTAAAATTCTTGCCTCTTGCTCAATAGAGTTTGCTGCGAGAAGCTTGTGTCAATGATGAAGTCCTATTCTCAACTTTTCTTAATCAGCTATTTAATACTTTGAGCTGGACAATGACAGAATTTTCTGTCTCAATTCGTGAAGTCAAAGACAAGTATCAGGTACTTAAAAGAAATTTCATTCCGACTGTCGAACATCTATGCTTTGTTTTTTTGGCTTATGTAGGTTATTGATATGGAGGCTTAAGTTGACACATAAATGTAGACATATGATAGACCTCTTTAGCCTTGTTTATAACTTGCCTATAGTGTGCAGTGCTGCAGAAGCGAAACAGTAGCATTAATAAGAAAAACACACTAGGAATTGCAGAAAATCTTGTAAGTAGTAGTTTGGAACCAGAAAGGACGATTAGTTTTGTAGTATGTTGTAGATCATGGTGTGTGGGATGGTGGATGCCTGTAGTCAAAGAAGTGGTACTTGAGGGGTACACCTTTATATTGTAATTTGGATAACTAATTCAGGTCTACGGTTTGAAGTGTGAAATTGGATTGTAGTATGTTATGGATCATGGTGCGGGGGACAGTAATGACTGTAGTCAAACGACTGGTAATTGAGGAGTAGACCTTCATAGTGCAAATTTGGATCGCTAATTCAAGGCTAAAGTTTGAAGTGTGAATTTGGATCTTTCACCCAGCGTTACCAGAAAATGTAGTCAACTGGTGAACTGTAATCTGGAACACGACGCAAATACAGATTGCCAGTGACCTAGAATGCCAAATGTGGTATTTCGAACGATCAGCAAAGTCGGCCGATAGAAAAATTAACAATCAGCGGAGCAAATCATCGATCAATGAAGAAGGAAGTCAGAGTCGAGAACTACGTCGGGATGTAGGGACTTGAGTTGTCTTTGCCATTGAGATGAGGCAACTTTTCTCAAGTTTAGACAATGGGAATTGGAAGAGGTGAAGCTGTGTGCAACTCAGAGGCAAAGCCTGGAATGTTAGATCCTACAATAGAATAAGAAGACTTGCATGCAAATTATGTTATAGTATGGGTTCTAGAACTTTTCGCAAAGAAATATTATACAAGTTCTGAGAAGAGAAAAAGAAAAAACATTAGATGGGCTAGTCTGCTGTCCCAATTTTAAAGACCCAAAAATGTAAATGCATGGAAAACACTTGTTACAAGCTAATTAAAGGGGAAAACGCTATCTGAATAATACATGTCTTAAGAAAATGTTTTATATTCTAATCTGCTTATGTTTGATCTTTTATGTTGTTCCACGCCTGAAAAACCTTCTTGTGTTCTGATGAAACGTTCAGAAGAAGTCTACCCTCAAACGTACTATGTTCTAGGTGACTTGATCTGTGGTTTTTTTCTGTTCCGTGTCCTGTGAGGATCCGCATCTTTGGCAACCTTGGTTTCACCTTGTAATGTGTGAATGTAGTAGATAAAACATTACAAATTAGATTATTGAATGGAGTAGATAAAACATCACGCCTTTAATTTGATTTAGCAGTACCGTACTCTGTTCTGTTGTAGTTGCATTAATCAGGTCTATAAATTGGCAATATGAATTGTGGAATCATGTCATGTTGTATGTCGGATCTGTGCTGTTTTTCAGTCCCCAAGTTTTAAAAGCCCACCAATCCTGTTCTATTAATTGTAAGGCATAGGGAAAACCGCACTTTGTTGTGGGGGAAATCAGACTTTATACTTCCCTGCATTGGTTATTTGAAAGCAAGTTATATGCAGCATTAGCACTTTTCCCTACATGTGCACTTTTGCGTAAGTTAAGTTGGATTCTTTTGCATAGCGTTGTTATGTGTTTCTAACAGGTTCACTGCTACAAGATTGCTGCTCTCTCTCTCTCTCTCTCTCATGCACGCATAATGATTCGAGAAGCTTCATTACTCACTATTCTGGAACATCCTGCAGGTATTGGACTTCCATCAGCGAAAGTGCAGTGTCATATTTGATCTTTCTTGCAATCTTGCAAGGGTTTTGGAGTTCTGCACTCATAAAGTCCCTCAAGCGTTTCTGTCTGGAACTGATACAAATCTACGAAGGCTGACTGAGTTAATTGTTTTCAGCTTGAACCATATATCTTCTAGGGCGTATGCTGAGTTTGATCTGTAAGTTTTTGTGCCATTGATGTCTAATTCACCTCTTCTTGTTCTCTGACTCAGGCCAGTTATTTACATTACTTGTGATGTCTACTTGATTGTCTGTTGAGGGCTGTGAATGTCCAAGTGGTCGTGTGTGGGCCTCTGAAGTGATGGTTGTTTCTGCAGCCAAGTGATTTCTTAGTGGGCTTTCGATTGCTGGGCATAAAATTCTGTTGAATGGAATGCTAAATAGTTATTTCAGTACATTAAGAGTTCCCTAATCTTTTTTATTTTTCCTTTGCAGGTCGTTGAAAAAACAGAGTCAATCTTTGGAGAAAATGAACCGGGGGATGCTTTTGGCACCTCTTGTAGGGATTATCTTAAATCTGTTGGATGCTAGTGGGGAGAAATCTTGCTGGGATCATAACAATGTAGTGCGTGTGTTTGCGAGCGCAGACTGTTCCAACACTGTTCATCATGGATTCCAATTCCTTTTGCAGTACAATTGGGTGAGTAATTTGGCAAGTCTAACCTTCCAAATGATTCAACTTACAAATTCAGTGCTTGGTTGTGCTGTCAAAACAGTGGATGCGTTGCTGTCAAGTTAGGAAATAAATTATGTAAATGCAGGTTTTTGTATTTTGTGATGGCTCATTTTAGTTGTTGATTCCGCTCAAACTGTCCCTTTCCCATTCTTCTCTGCTTTTGTTCACTTCATGTGGAGGTGTCTGCATTGTGCCCCTTCCCCACGATAAACTGAAATAATCCTTGTTGCTGTTTTCATGATATTGTTCTTTTTTTTTTTCATCAAGTTTACGGGGTGACATGAAGATACATTTTGACGTTAAGATGCATATATCTTCACCTTTCTCTCTGACTGATAATTCATTCTGTTGCTACTGCCAAACTTTGACTGTGCTTTGATCTAGGTTTGGCTATCTGCTGACTTTTTTACTCACTGAGCACTTCCTACTCATTTTGCAGGCCAAGTTCTTCCGAAGCGATGCTTACGTCCCACAGATTGCACAGCTGGAGAGTTTCGTAGGTCAGCTCATCTGCCAGTCCGAGTTGAAGGAGGCCGAGGGCGCTGGACACAAGGAAGAGAACGATTCTGATGATGAAATGTGCTGTATTTGTTATGAATCCGTTGCAAATGCGCAATTAGTGCCTTGCTGCCACAAATCATGCTATGGCTGCATAACCAGACATCTCCTCAATTGCCAGAGATGCTTCTTCTGCAAAGCAAGCGTCTTGGAGGTCGTACTCGTACCGATGGAGGGGGCACATATGATAAGTAGCATCCTCCCTTAATTTAGATAAGGTAGAAAAGAAAAAGAAAAAAAGGTAACCTCTTGTTTCTTGGGACAAGAATAATATGTTGTCGTGCAGATTTAGCTGTTCGATGACTTACATGGTTGCCTGCTGGCTGGTGTTGACGGCAACTCTTCTGAATCCACTTAGGTAGAGGCGAAAGAACTACCTAGGAAAGTTAATCCAATTCAAGTATTTATACCTGTGTATATGTCATATCAGAGGAATGCATAGGGCACTGGCATTTTAGTCGAAATTTTGTAGAGGAAAATCGAGGTGCGTTTCCTTTTGTAAATACGAGTTGTAAAGGGGCAAGAAGAATCTTGTGTCAACACAAAGTTAAATTCTGGACTCAACTCTCTGTCCACGAGGGACTTCTGAGAAGCTTTAGGACAGGAGAGAAGTTTGGCAATCGTTTCAAGATTTGGTCTTTTCTGGGTGGAATGTATTCATAACCACCGCAAGAGTGTTTTACATTTTAACCCTATTTGGTCTTAATAAAATGCCACGTCTTGCCACTTGTTCTGTTTCACTTTGCGTATCCCGTCGGATTCCGCTCTCCGTTGTTGACGGCGGATGGATCATCAGCTATTTCGGTAAATGCTTGATGAGCAAATCAAACCGAAGTGAGCATGTAATTGTATTTTGGAGCTATAAAAAGGGGTATTCACCGCACTAAATCGGGATTGTTATAAAAAAAATTTAAATTATGCTCATTGTGACAAATTTAACTTGTTTTTTTACACAAAAAAAACTAAAAATTCCTATTGAATTATATTTACTTTGAATTTTTTCTTGTGACGCAAAAACCCTGAAGACATTTATCTGAAAATTAAGTGTAAATGTAACGTCCGCGTATAAGTTTGAAATTTTTGGTGCTAAAAAAAATTAAGAGTAAATGCTTTTTCTTGAATTTTTTCTTGAATTAAGAGTAAAAAAATTAAGAGTAAATGTTTTTTCTTGGTGCTAAAAAAAATTAAGTGTAAATGTAACGTCCGCGTATAAGTTTGAATTTTTTCTTGTGACGCAAAAACCCTAAAGACATTTATCTGAAAATTAAGTGTAAATGTAACGTCCGCGTATAAGTTTGAAATTTTTGGTGCTAAAAAAAAATAATTTAGAGCAAATGTGTGATATGGGTATAAGTTTGGAGTTTTTGATATTGCAAAAAAAATTAATGGTAAATGCGACACATAAAAATAAGTTTTGAGTTTTCGGTGTAAAAAAAAAAATCTCCTTAAAAGAAATAAGAGGGAAAGCTAGTCGGATTGAATTCTTCGAGCGGTTCAAAGGGTTGGACCGGTTCAGAGAGAGAGAGAGAGAGAGGAGGGGGAGCAGTCCGGGAGAGAGCAAAAGAATAGGAAAGAGCGCGGAGGTTCAGCTTTATAGTGGATGGGACATGGAGATGGACAGATGGATTGGTGCACCATTAAATGGACTAAATAAATGTCTTCGGGAATTGACCGTAAATTGAATATTTAGACAACACAAAACAAATGTCAGATGGCAAAATCAGCAGCGAAGTCGAAAGCCTGATACGGACGGGAGGGACACATGGGGGATACCGATGGTGCGTTGGAAACTTGAACCCGCATTCAATTGGAATCCCAAACACTTTAATTATATATATATATATATATATATATATATATATATATATATATAAATGCTGGGGGGAAGTGGCAGCGGACTCATTAAATGGTTCGTGCGATGGTCACACGTCCGACGAGGGTCCGCTGCACGGATCGATCGCCCATCCCTTCATCAACGTTTCGACGACTAAACTCACTTACCATACGATGTAAGTAAGGAACGCTTGATTATACCTCTACATCTTAATGTCAGCTACTCGCTTTATATGGTAATATGAATTTTGAAATACGACTATTTAGTATGGTACCGACTATCGAGTGCATTTGAGCAAGCGAAGAAATAATTTGTTGTCCTTTTCCGGCGTCGCATGAGCTGGTTCGACCAAATGTTCTTTGTGCAGGTCCATCCTGCATCACTAGGTTTAAAAAAAAAAAAAAAACATTCGATCAACTTCCCTGGCAACATTACCCAAATATACTCAAATAATAGACAAAACAATAAATAAGAGTAAACTGAACTAAATTCCTAGAGGTGCATCATTACAGAACATGAGCGGATTTCCAATGCTAGATTAGCACATCCCAGAAGAGGCTGGAATAATATGTGACATTGAAGCTGGAAAAAGAAAGAAAAAAATGAAAAAAAAAATGTGTCTGCATGTATCTAATCGAAGCAGCCATCAGCACGCAATACAAACGATAATGAGAGATGGAATGTGTGGCTACCAACGATCAGTTGGTTTGGCCTCCGCTGCCCGTGCTTATGGGCGGTCTCGTCGGCCCCCTTCGCCGGGGCGTCCACCGCCTCTCTTCTTCATAATACTCCTCTTCTTCTTCTCCTCCTCCTTCGTCCTACATGCATTTATTCCGAGCAAAGAAAGATCACGATGTATACCAAGATCGGCTTATGAAAATGATGCGACACCCACCCCTTTCTTAAATCACAGAAACTTATCCTCCTACGCATCATGCGTCAACTCCAAAGTCAACATCCACGTAATTTAAACACAAACACGAGCACATGCATAAGAGAGAGCGAGAGAGAGAGAGAGAGAGAGAGAGAGAGCTGAGCTGATGTAGTAGTACTAGTAGCGTCTCGGGGCACGGTGCTTGCGAACCGTGACGATCCGGCGATCTCCCGGTGGTCGAGTCGGGCTCGAACTGGCAACCCAAGCACTTGAGGAGAGCGTTGATGCACGTCTGAAGGCAGTGGCAAGGGCTGCACGGCTCCACTCCTCCCCCTCTTCTCCCCTCTCCCTCTGAACTCTCCATGCCCCTCTGTCTCTGTCTCTCTCTCTAAAAAAAACAGGTTATAGGGCTTTTCTCGAACAGGTTGGGCCGGTAAATCTGGGCGTGGCCCATTTCCCATTCATGGCCATCCTGGGCTTTTGAAACTATTGGGCCAGAGCCCAGCATCGAAACAGTGATCCTTTAGCTGCGATCACATATTCCTTAATTTCGCTTTGTTTTGTTTTTTTTGCCCACGTGAAGGCACGTGAAACGGGGCACCGTTTCGCGATGGCGCCGCGGAAATCCCCTTTTTTATTTTTCACACGGTTGGCGTGCTGATCTCCTTCTTTTTTAATTAATTAATTAATTAATTCAAATAAATATTGGAGAATATCATTTTTCATTGGTTCCCGCCAAAACAGTTTGACCAACGGGCAAAATAAGAAAGCATCGTATTTGTCAGAATTTTCCAAAGACTAGTAAAGTAAAACATCGAGAAGTTTACAACGGTCTAATTTTGACTTATAGACAAACAAGCACGTACTCGTAGGTTTATGTTGCACCAGTCGTTTCGCAAACCCGCACATCGATCCCTCTTCTTTACGAGACAACAGAGGTGGGAAATCGCGGGCCGTCCTACTCCTCGCCTCCCCCCGAGAGGGTTCTGAGCTCTCGGGCAAGTGGGCGTCGCATCCGAGAGCGAGCCACCGCGGGGCGGGGGCATACGCCTCAATCCGACACCACGTTTCGGGCGCTACTGCTGGACTACGATTGGAATCTAACCATCGACTTAGGCGATTTGCACCAGTGAAGAAGCCTTTTTCAAAGTCGAAACATGTGAACAGTCTGGCATTTCACATCTTCTCATCTACTTTCCGGCTTTCCTCGTGTGTTATAAAACCTCACTACGTGAATTAAGCGAGAGATAATCAAAGCATTAAACAATCTTAAATCGCCCAACGCATGGACGAACCTCGACCTCCCCAACGCCAACCATCCCACAAGACCTAACAAGGCACAGCAACGTCAGGGTTAGGGACAAATCCACGCAGGTAACTCCAGCTAAACTCACTCGTTCTCCGTATGAACACAGATGAAGTATGGTGTTAATCGTACCGACGTGTCGGGATATGAGTGGGCAGTCGAACATTAGAACTCGTAATTAAACAAAAGTGGTTGCGGTCAAAGTGGCTGCATGTTGTAACACCCAATGCAAGCTTCCTTGGGAGGCTCCGGATGACCAAAAGTATTAGTTTCTTAATCAGTCAAAGCAAGCAACGGCAATAAACAAATGTAGAATGCCGTACGAGGTGTCGAATTGTTGGGTTGGAATCTCAGGTATGAAAGCGGCAAACTTAGTATCAAATTATTATTAGGTGAGCTTAATTTTCCTCAGCCGATGGGTGCCTAAAAGGTGATCAAACCTCGTTTAACGTAGCTACATAGGAAGAATTTCATTTAGTCCTGTTGACTCGACTATGTTCTACGAGAATTCTTTCTTTACTAATGTCGAGAAGGAGGCAGGATTTAGGGCCGTGTTCCACCTACTTGATCGATTATTCATTTCTTCCCACGACTCAAATCTGAATTGGCCATGCTATTTTGGGGAACCTTGGAACCTATGGTTTCGCTATAGACCTCTCCAGTCGCACGACATATTGTTCTACATTACAAAAACTTTTGATCAAGTATAGAAAATGTACATAAACATTAGAAAGATATTTGGATTTTCAATGCCATTAACGATTGACCGTGATTAGGGGCGAAATTACCCGGGTTATGACCCGGCTAAAGTAGGTAGATGACTTCACAAACACTGGTCAAGTACTCAAATCACATTAATAATCCAGTGAACATGTTTTCTTCATGCAGCTACCTAAAACCTAATTCATGCCATGACCGTTCTCTTCCAATGAAAATATCTCGAGTTTTGAGGATCTTGAACCTTGTGAATATTCTACATCAATCATGCAACTGCGATGCCCCGTACCCAGAAAAGCAAAAATAAAAATAAGAATTATTCTTGCTTAAAGTATCCAATCATCCGGACCATCAATGAAATTAATTAGGCGGATTTCGTGTGGAGTCAATATCCCTAAGAGGCTAATATCAACCTGTGGCGTACCAAACTTGTTACATTTTCAAGAGAATTATTCAAACATGTCTTTGGTCTTTTGGACATATAAATCCAATGGGCAGTTCTGATTTCGGCACCGTCGAAAGGTGTGGAGTGGGGGACACGAATTAGGGTTTCGTCGAGACCGGCCCACAGAAAGAGACCAACTTTCTCGTGCAAAAATGGAGATTCGAGGGACAAAAAAAGATCTGGCAGCCCCATCTCTGGATGCCTCCTGAGAAGAACATTTATAGTCGGTGGTACTTTGGTTTTGGTCTTATTGTAGGTAAAGAAAGAAAGAAAGAAACACATTTAACAGTGGGAGACAACTATATGGGACATGTTCATCGAGACATCCCAAGAACATGATTGGACAACACAACACCATGCAATGTTAATCAATTTTTCTCTCCGTATCAAATAAATAAATATAAAAATAAAAGGGTAAAACTAATTTTTTTTATCGTCAAATCGAGATTTTCACCCTCCACTTATCGCATGCGTACTTATTTGGAGTTTTTTTTTTATGACCGAGTTGGAGTTTTTTATTTGTGATAATAGCTAAATTCACTAGCTTGAGTTTTTTTGTGGTGAAATTTTTTTTTATAATCGAAAAATTAATTTTGAAATAAATCTGTCATAAATGTGCCGATTTGAAATTCTTCGCTTCATTGACTCATAAATAAAATGAATGGTGTGTGTATATATGTACACACACATGAATGCAGTCAGTCTCCAAATGGCGCATTCAATTCAAACCTTCACGTCTTCTGATGCCTTAACTTAGGCAGCAAGCCTTTTTTGCCACCCCCTCGCCTTCCACGGCGCTTCATATTCGCACACCCTAAGCACTCTCACTTCACGTGTAAATTTGCATTTTCCACACCGTTCTACCCTCAAGAGTCTACGTTATTTTGGTGTAAATTTCCTCTAAGTCTTAGATCACCGGGTTATAAAAATGATAATAAATGACATAAATAAATGGGCCTAATATCTAATAAAATCTCTAACTTTATCTCCTGTCCTAAATTTACCTTTTGCCTCGTAGAAAAACCTCCAACTTTAGATGTAATCCCATTTCTACCCTAAATATTTTTTTTGTCTCATAAAATAGCACCAAATTTAGGTCTAGTCCCAATTCTACTCTAAACATTTTTTGTCTCATAAGAAAAGAGGTTCAGTGTCAATTTTATCCTAAACTTTTTTTTTGTCACGTAAAAAAAAAGACTCCCGCTTTAGATCCTTTTTCAATTTTACTCCTGATTTTTTTTTTCGTCTCGCGAAAGATCACGAACTTTTATTTGAGTACTCCATTAACCCCTCCATCAAAATCCGCCCTTGGTGATTACGCGCTAGATCTTCGATCTCCCGTGCCGGGAAATATTCAATCACTCGCGGTCGGAGAGCTGGAGCTCGGGACGGTTGGATAGCTCGTGCTTAGGAGGTTTTCGTTTTTTTCAGCTAAGGAGGAATTTTGGATGGAGAGTTAATGAGGGTAGATTTGTGACTCGAGTAAAAGTTTATGATTTTTCGCTAGAACTACAGTAAATTCAGGTTAAAGTTCGGGCGAGACTTACAGTTGAGAGATTTTCACATGACAAAAAAAAAAAGAGAGTTTAGGGTAGAATTGTGACATGATGTAAAGTTTGGTGTTTTTTATGGGGGATAAAAAAAACAAATGCAGCAGCTTACGGCAGAATTGGAAATGGAGCTAATCAACGCGACATGAGTGGGTGCTAGCCAAAAAAAAAAAAAAAACAACAACATTGTCTTGGACCAATAAGTAGAATTAGGTATCGATCGGACCTCGAACACACTTGGTGTCGAAACTCCAATTCCGTCAATCCACGTTAAAAGGATTTTTCATAACTCTAACCAGTCGGGGAGAGGGGCTTCGTTCGCTTTACCGGTAATGATTGAATGGATGATCATATCCATATGCAAGCCAGGCTGCCTTCACTCTCCTCAAATTATCGAGCAGCAGTTCCGGCGCTACGCCGGCATTATCGATGCGCGATGACGAGTGGCGGGGCGATCGATAGCCGTGTGTGTCCTTTTTTTATTTTTTTTCTTTTTTCAAGCCCGAAGAAATCCCACGTCGGAGGGTTCGACTTCGCGAGAAGCAAATGGGATCCCAATCCTAAAAAGACTTCACGCCACTACATTCATCTTGGCATGGACTGTATGCGGCGGGCGTACACACATACAAATTCTGAAACTTCTCATGGGTATTTTTTTTTTTTACGTTTGAAATTGTATCGTACCTAACAGTAATCATCATGAAAGCATTTTGATATTTACCCGGAGCTTCCGGGCACTTGAAAACATGCACATCTCATTGTCATGACGCCCCCCATCCACACATTTAAAAAATAACTTTCTTTTTACTCACGCTCGCTCTCGTGTTCATGCAAAGTGGCGATCAACCAACTACTCTCCCATTACTCCTCTTCCCATGCGAAACTTCTCCTCCTCCTCAAAATATTTATTATACCTTTTTTTTTATTGATTCACGCACCACCTTCATTCCCTTCTTAATTCCTTACTTCGCCTCACAAAATAAATAAAATAGATCGTCTAAAATTTTCTTAGAAATTTAGATCTTAATTTTACAATCTAAAACGTTCGTATTATGAATGAATATATCATATTATAATTAATAAAAATATATAAATAACGGCATAGATTATAAAATTATGTGGCTAACCTTGAAAAATAAGGTTATACGATAAGGAAGGAAGACCTTCCGACTTTTTGAGCCCGTCAGCACTCACCAATATTCCAACTCTCTTCCTTGACTCTCTCTCTCTATATATGCGCCTCCTCGTCTCTCCTACTCCTCACTCCAAACTCTACACCACTTTCTCTCCCTCTCTAGACCCGGCTTAAACCTTAACTTCTCCGAAAGTGAAAGAGAAAGCGAAGACAAGACCCCCGAAAGATAGAGTGAGAGAGAGACACGGAAGAAGAAGATGGGGGACGTGGGGATGATGAGCAACAAGGATGGCGGCAACTGGTGGCTCTTCGCCCTCCCTTTCCCTCCCTTCTTTGCCTCCCACCGCCTCCTTGACGACGCCTACGTCTTCGTTCCCTCCCTTCTCCTCGCCTTCCTCGCTCTCTCCCTCCTCACTTGGGCCCTCTCCCCCGGCGGCATCGCCTGGAGCCACGGTAAGAACCGCAAGGGCCCCGTCCCCATCCCCGGCCCCCGCGGCCTCCCCTTCTTCGGCAGCCTCTTCTCCCTCCGCTGCCTCCCCCACCGCGCCCTCGCCTCCGCCGCCTCCCGCACCCCCTCCGGTGCCCAGCTCACGGCCTTCAGCCTCGGCTCCACCCCGGCCGTCGTCGCCTCCGACCCGCTGACCGCCCGCGAGATCCTCGCCTCCCCCTCGTTCGCCGACCGCCCGCTCAAGCGGTCCGCCCGCAGCCTCATGTTCGAGCGGGCCATCGGGTTCGCCCCCGCCGGCGCCTACTGGCGCCTTCTCCGTCGCGTCGCCGCGTCCCACCTCTTCGCCCCGCGCCGCGTCTCCGCACACGGGCCGGCCCGCCTGAGCGACTGCTCCGCGATGGCGAGCCGCATCGCCGCCGAGCAGAAGGCCCGCGGCTTCGTGGCGCTCCGGGATCACCTCCAACTGGCCTCGCTGAACAGCGTCATGGGGAGCGTGTTCGGGAAGCGATACGACGCCGCCCGCGACGCCGAAGAGCTCGAGGACCTGAGGTCGATGGTGAGGGAAGGGTTCGAACTGCTGGGGGCGTTCAACTGGTCCGACTACGTGCCGTGGCTGCGCTACTTGTACGACCCGTTCCGCGTGGACGAGCGTTGCGCGAGGCTCGTCCCGAGGGTGAAACGTTTCGTCGACGGCATCATCGCGGACCACCGGGAGAAGAATAACAACGGCGGCGATGAGGTCACCTCCGACGAGGCCGATTTTGTCGATGTCTTGCTCTCTCTGGATTGCGACGAGAAGCTCAATGAAGATGACATGGTCGCCGTCTTATGGGTACGTTGACATACGATTTGTCTCATCATTTAACGAATTCATTTTAATAAATCATGGCATGCCCATGTCGATTTTTTATTAGCCTGGTCCTTTTCTTTCTTGGGCCATTGTCGGATGAAATAATCATATTTTTTTAATGGTTCATCGTCACAAGTAAAAGCCAAGAAACGGAGAGATTTGAAAATAATCTTGGGATTAGTTACTAATGCGGGCATTCGATTATTTATTTCCATTATTCCTTTTGTTTGGTTCAAATTGAAGTGGTGCAACGTAATTTGATGGTAACGTCTCGGATGGTAATAACATCGTGTCGCTGTCGACTGCACACGAGATGTGAAAGGTCAATTCATCGCCGCCGTTATTTCGCATTGAAGATAATTGAATTAGGTGAGAACTGTCCGTTTGCGCAGGAAATGATCTTCAGAGGCACGGACACGACGGCTCTGTTAACCGAGTGGATCATGGCCGAGCTGGTGTTGCACCCACGAGTCCAAGAGACGCTCCATGAAGAGCTCGCCGGCGCCGCCTTCCATGCCGGCGGGAGAGGCCTGACCGACGCCGACCTGGCCGGGCTGCCCTACCTGCAGGCCGTGGTCAAGGAAGGCCTGCGGATGCACCCTCCGGGCCCTCTCCTCTCGTGGGCGCGGCTCTCCACGTCGGACGTCCAGCTCGGCAACGGGATGGTGGTCCCCGCCGGCACGACGGCGATGGTGAACATGTGGGCCATCGCGCACGACCCGAGTGTGTGGGAGGACCCGCACGTGTTCAGGCCCGAGCGGTTCCTGGAGCGCGACGTGGACGTGCGCGGGGGCGACCTCAGGCTCGCCCCTTTCGGGTCCGGGCGCCGGGTCTGCCCAGGGAAGAACCTCGGCCTGGCCACGGTGACCATGTGGGTGGCCGAGCTGGCGCGCCGCTTCGAGTGGGCGGAGCACGCGGCGCGCCCGGTCGACCTGAGCGAGGTCTTGAAGCTGTCCTGCGAGATGAAGCATCCGTTGCACGCCGTGGCCGTGGAGAGAAATGGATAAAAATGGTTTCAGTATTGATCAGGGCTTCGGACAATAGCACTTCCACTCGCTATGTGATGGTAGTAGACTAGTAGTAGCGTTCTTCTCTAGGGTTCTTTCTTTTTCTTTTCTTTTTTTGCTCTTTTTTTTTTCGAGGATATCTAGGATTTTGTCGGACTTGTATATCTCTTGGAAATTTGTGGCTGCCGGGGACTTGTGTTTTTATTTCCTCTTTTCGTTCTTGTTTTTTAAGATTTGCATGTTCGGTTTGTTAAGGATGGACTCCAGTTTTGGGATGTCTTTGTAAGGGGTCCTATTATTTCCTATATGCTTTGTGAATTATATTATAGTAGCTGGAATATTATATTGACTTTGGTTTTGGGGTGAAACCCCACGACGGTAGTATGTTTGTAGTATATCTGTGTTAGGAAACCTATCTAGCACAGACACGCCAATCTGGAGAAATTTTGCATGTCGGACACGACGGCGTGTCCGACATGGTCGGACCGACAAGTCCGGCCGGTAAAAAATATGTTTTTTTGAAATATGCAAAATAATTATATTTGAATGTCAAATATGAAATAGCTATAACATTTAAATATAGTGATGTTTGAAGTTTATAAAAATGATCATATATATACACACATACATACATCAACATCTTTATCCCAAATTAGTTGGGGCTGGCGGTCGATGAACCCCGAATAATCATAAAAATAAAAGCAGAATCAAGAGAGAGAAAAAAGATAAATGTGTAAAAATAAATAAGTATATATATTTATTTATACATTACCCCTCCACAATACTAATAGCCTTTCTCTACTTCGTCATAATACAAATCGTATGCCTATTTATTTCTCACTCTATTAAATCTTGTTTTACTTCTTTTTCCCCAAGTTTCAGTCGACCTCTTGCTTTCTTCGTGTTATGCTCTCAATAGCAAACTTATGTTCGTACCGGTGCATCTAAGGGCTTTCAGACGATATACCTAAACCATCTCAATCTATGCTATCTCATCTTTTCCACCATCGGTTCTACTCCAACTTTTCGTCGAATTTCTTCATTCCTTATCTTATACATCCTTGTATGACCACACATCCACCTTAACATCCTCATTTCCGTTACTTTCATTTTATGCTCATATTTCATTTATGGTGGCCAACATTCAATTCCATATAACATGGCAGGTCTGACTGATGTTCAATAAAATTTTTATTTTAACCTAAGAGGAATTTTGCGATCACACAAAAATCTCGATGTACTGCGCCATTTCATCCAACCTACTATGATTCTATGGTTTACATCATCATTAATCTCTTCATCATTTTGTAATATTGATCCCAAATATCTAAATGTATCTTTCTTGGGTACCTCCTGTCCGAGCATATTTACGGCTTCTTGATCCCCTCTTCCTACCGTGTCAAACTCACACTTCAAGTATTCCGTCTTACTTCGACTTAACGTAAATCTTTTAGACTCTAACGTGTTTCTTCATATTTCTAACTTAGCGTTAATCTCGATCCTAGTCTCATCAATAAGCACAATATTATCTGTAAATAGTATATACCACGCCACCTCATCTTGAATATCTTTTGTTAGCTCATCCATAACCAGGGCAAAAAGGTAAGGGTTCAAAACAAAACATTGGTGCAAGGTTACAATGATTGAAAAATAACTTGATATGTCATTACAACCCTTCACACATGTAATAGCACCGACATACACGTCATTGATTGCCTCGACATACTTTGAATGTACTTTTTTCTTCTCAAGAATCCATTACAAAACCTTTCTTGGTACCTTATCCTACTCCTTCTCGAGATCAATAAACACCATATAGAATTCCTTCTTTCTTTCTCGATATCTCTCCATCAATTGTCGTATTAAGAAAATAGCCTCCATGGTAGATCTTCTTGACATAAATCCAAATTGATTAACAGAACCTTGGTCTCTATTCTCAAATGATGCTCAATAATCATCTCCCACAGCTTCATTGTATGCCTCATAAGCTTGATGCCTATATAGTTAGAACAATTCTGGATATCACTATTGTTCTTGTATATAGGCACAAATATATTCTTTCTCCATTTATCAAGCATCTTATTACTATGGAGGATCTTGTTAAAAAGACTAGTCAACCAACTTATTGCTACATCCCCTAAGCATCTCCACACTTCAATAGGAATACCATCGGGTTCTAAGGCTTTACTAGTCTTAATCTCTTTTAATACCTCCCTAACTTTACATGTTTTAACTCTACGCACAAACCTTCTATTTGAATCATCAGAAGTATATTCCAAATCCACCTCACTTCTATTGCTATTCCCATTAAAAAGTTTATTAAAATAACTCATCCACTTGCTTTTGACGTCTTCATCTCTTATTAAGAGTGTTTGATTTTCATCCTTGATACATCTAACCTGTGTCAAGTCTTTATTTTTCTTGTCTATTGAATTTGCAAGTTTATAGATATCTTTTTTTCCTTCTTTGCTCCCAAGTTTGTTGTACATATCGATGAAAACCTTGCCTCTAGCCTCTCGTATAGCTTTCTTGACATTTTTTTCCGTTAATCTAAACTTTTGCAAATTCTCTTCATTATGACATTTATGTAGGAATATGAAACAGTCCTTCTTCTGCTTAATTGTCTCCTACACCTTTTTATTTCACCACCAGGTTTCCTTTATTTGATGTACATTCCCTCTACTTTCCCCTAACACCCATTTTATCATTGTCTGGATGCAGTTAGACATTTCCTTCCACATCATATTTACTTCGCCCTCCAGTCGCCACTGTCCTTCCTGTAACATTCTTTCCTTGAATTCTGTTTGTTTCTCCTCATGTAACTTCCACCATCTTACTCTGGGTGCTGCGCACTTCTCTTCATCTTCTGTACTTTGTTATACCGAACTTCTTAGACCACCAACTTATATTGTGTAACTACACATTCACTAGGGTATACTTTACAATCTACGTACGAAGGTCTATCCTCTCTTCTGGCAAGAAAGAAATCAATCTGGTTACAATTTTGACCGCTGCGAAAAGTGATCAGATGTGATTCTCTTTTCCTAAAAAAGTGTTTGCCAACATCAAACCATAAGCTAATGTCACACTCAAGATGTCTTCGCTAGCCTCATTTCTAGTTCCATATCCAAAACCTCCATGAACTCTATCAAAACTTTCATTACTTTGACCGACATGTCCATTTAGATCTCCTCCTATGAATACCTTTTCCTCATGTGGTATCCGCCTTAAAATCTCTTCTAGATCTTTTCAAAATCTGCTCTTCTCGGACGCTTGCAGTCCAACTTGAGGGGTATACACACTAAGGATATTCAGAATCAAATCTCCTACAACTAGCTTAATTAAAATAATCATATCTCCTATTCTTTTAACATCAACAACTCTATCCTTGAAATTTTTATCGATCAGAATCTCAGCTCCATTTATACTCTTTGTTGTGCTTGTATACCATAGCTTGAATCCGGTACCATCCACTTACTTAGTCTTCTCTCCTTTTCATTTAGTCTCTTGCAATCAAACAATATTTACTTTTCTTCTAACAAAAGTATTTATCAATTTCCTCAATTTATCCGTTAAGATTTTTACATTCCAACTCCCCAATTTAATCCCTACCCCCTAGGCTTTCTTGTTATTCACAATCGCCCACGGAAGTGTGAGGACCCTTGTTCATTTATCGCCACATCCGGACACCGATGTGGCCCATCACTCTGAGAATAATGGACCAAGGCTAGCTTTCTTACCCCTTGCGCCTACTTATATTGGTTCAAAGACCCTTGCTCATTTTTCGCTACACCCAGGCGCCGATACAACGCATCGCTAAGAAGGGTACGCTCATTTTTCGCTACACCCGGGCGCCAATGCGTTGCAACGCACCAATGCAACGCATCGCTAATATTAATATGGTTCATTTCATTAAGGTAGCTTTATATATATATATAACTGGCTCGCTACGCCTAACGTAACCCTCCTCCTTTACCTGACTTGGGACGGGCTATGTAGACTATATAGGCGAAGTTATATATACACACATACACATATTTAATATATGTCGTGTTCCGGCTTGTCGGAATTCTTTATTTTTTTAGAACTGTCGTATCGGCGTGTCGTGTCGTGTTTTATCCCATGTTGTATTAGTGCTACATAGCAGGAAACGCTAACGGGGCCTATCAAATTTAACGACAAAGTGCGATACACCCCACTAATAATTTCCATTGTTAATTAGGTGGAGATAACAAATTCTCATCCATTGATCAACAATCAAGTTTTACTTAATTCAACTACATACTATGTAAAGTAGTGTCCATATATAAATTGTCCAAAGCACCCCTAATGAAGACAAATACCAAACAGATAATGAAGTTAGATGGATTTTTTTTTTACTGAAGGGCGATTGTACATATCGGCCGACATCGAATGCATGCTTAATTCTTGCCTTGTTACTACGTGATTTTCGCCAAATCGAGGTTTTGTAGGTCCAAGTCACCGTCCACTTGTCTTCTACCCTAACTTGAAATTTGTAATTGCTTGACAAACGGCTTAATCTTTTATTTCCCTTCCCATTTTGATGTTATATGAAAGAAAGCTCATAGCCTTTCTGTGTCATAACTACTTCCACACATCCTTCACCTAAATTAACAAGTTACGACAGACAAAAGAGAGTGACTAATATATCGTTTCCCTCTTTTGGCACATTTAATTTTAATTTATTCGAAATATAAGCAAATAATATATGGATACCGAACATATTGGATAAACGGACGGTCAAGCTAGGTTTGAACGACGTGGCCTCACCCGAAGAGGAGGGATTTGGTCCGAGGGTGCGAGCTGTTACTGGGTGCTCATCATCCGAAAGCCACCACCGTGACGTGCTCCCGCTCCGATTATTTCAAGGTCCGATGCACATCGAGGAGTTTGTAGATCCTTCTCTCACTCGCACATAGGAATTATGATGTAGTACAACTGACGTCATCAATTTACGTTAGGCATTTTTCAATTTTAGTAAACTTACGATATAGATTAGATTATATATCTATAATATTTTATTTAAATTCTAATTAGATTGGATTTCAATATTTTGTTTTAGGTTATCTTTATGAAATCTAGAGTCCTATATATAAGAACATCCACCTTTATAATATTAACGTTATCATCCATCAAATTCAGTTCTCTTTTGAAATTATTTCCAAGTTATCGCTTATCGGCATCATTTGGTATCAGAGTAGGAGATGGTGAATAACGTAAATGTCAATCTCCTCATAGCTGAAGGCCGTGAAAACGAGCCTATTATATAGGCTGAGTTCAATCAATTCGTGAGTCAATCCAATCGGAGGTTTCAACAGATCCTTGGAGCCATCCAGCGTTTGTCCACAAACCAAGCACATGGTGTTCTTCCAGCCGAGTGAATTCCAGCCACTCGTGATCCCGAAGTTGCCCTGGAGCGTGGAGGAAATCTATGACACATGCGACAAGACTATGTCAAGGATTCTGAAGATGAAGATGAATAGGATTTTCAAGATATGTCTATTGGTGGGGGTCGTCGATATAGAGGATTCCAGGATGAACATATTTGTAGGGGTCATCAACATAGAGGTCATCGACGAGATTCTGAATAATATCAATTGAAGGTAGATCTCCCAACTTTCAATGGCAATTTAGACTTTGAAGATTTTATGGATTGGCTCTGGAAAGTCGAAAAATTCTTCGATGCTATGGAGATCGAAGAGGATCGCCAAGTTAAACTTGTGGCATACAAGCTGAAGGGTGGCGCCTCAGTTTGGTGGGAGCAAATACAAATATTCTGATGCCGACAAGGAAAAGCTCCGATCAAAACGTGGAGACGGATGAAACGAATGTTAAAGGTTTGGTTCCTTCCACTTGGCTATGAACAAGACTCGTTAAATTCAAACCACTCGCTATATTTTTTGTGCCATTCTTTTCCCCAATTTCTCACCATGGCCTCCGAAGATCATGTCGAGGGCAAGAACCAGATTTTCGAGAAATTAAAGGAGGAACCAAGGGTGGAAGAAGAGGTGGAGCAGAAAGACCAAGAGATCGTTCCCGAAGCCATGGCTTCCGTCAAGAAACTGGGCGAACAAAATGAAGATGATGTTCAGGAAGTGAAGAAAAGCGAAGGACCCTGCAAATGTCACTTGTTGGATAAGGTTCGGATAAAATCGATTACGAAAGATCCGACGTGAGAAAGGAATTGTCTAATGATATTGTCTGAAAAGGTCCAACATTCTGATTTGTTAGATATTTCGAAACAAGTTCTTGATAAAATGAAAAAACCATGTGAGATTGAGATTGTCTCTTATTCATTGACACTTAGTTATTCCTACTGGGGTGCAAATCGTCTATTGAAGCAGATTTTCCCACCCAGGATTGAGGAAAGGATCGACTATCCATAGGATTCTTTGAAGTTCCAGAAATGAAATTGGATGAGGAAGAAGAAGAGGAAGAGACACTGGAAGTATAGGAGGAAGCGGATCCAGACAAGAAGAACTCGAGGACGAGTTCTTTTGAAGAGGAGGAGAATGACGTAGTCAGTTTGTGTTAAGTCGTTTTTTTATTTTAGGAAACTTACGATATAATTAAATTAGATATTTGTAATACTTTATTTAAATTATGATTATATTTTATTTTAATATTTCATTTTAGGTTATCTTTAAGAAATTTGTATACACACACATATATATAAGTACGTCCACCTTTGTATTATTAACGTTATCATCTATCAAATTCAGTTCTCTTTTGGAATAGTTTTCGAGTTAATGATTCTCTGTGTTAGGAATTAGCTCGAACGTGCAACAAGCAATAAGGTAGTCGAGGTCTAGGGCTTTATTTATTTCGTGAAACTGAGTGATTTGAAAAATATTTTTTCGAAATGTCCGAATATATCAATCATAATAATTAATCAATGAAAAACATTTTATTATCAATAACAATTTGAGTCTAAATATTTGCGTAGACGGTGAATTTTTTAATTTATTTTTGTAAGCGATATAAGCAATCATCTTTTGAAAAAATATTTATTAAATTACTTATTTTTGGGCAAAACAAAGATAGCTTAAGTGCATGAAAATTGTACTTATAGTTTGATGAAGGGATCCGAATCGCCTAAACTTTCCTCAGAAGGTTAGACACCTAACCTTACAATCCGGACCATCCATTTTTGGAAAGGACGGCCCAGATCACCGATTTTTAGAGGATAATTTTTAAAAATTTTTATATATATTTTTTAGTTATAATTTGGGATATCCATTCATAACACGAATGCGCCCGGACTACGAGGTTATGGCCTAACCTTTTAAAGAAAGGTTAAACAATAGACGTAAAAGAAAAATGAACATGTTTGATGACTTCACCATCTTGAATTTTCTGATGTAATATCATGAAAAATCTTAAATTAATTCTTATATGATAAAATTATCACAAACTAATTATTTAACTATAAAAAAAATTCTAAATTGATACTCTTGTGATGAATTTACCATTCGTTAATTTTCGTTAAATTTTACCGTCAAATTGCTTGATTAAATGCCACGTGACAGTTAATATGTGTATCAATTTGAGATTTTTTACTCTCATTTAATCACATGTATACAAGTTTGAAATTTTTGATGATATAAACCCAAGTTAACGAAAATAAGCAGAAAGTAAATTTGTCATAAGTGTACCATTTTAATGTTTTGGTGGTAAATTTATTATAAATGTACAAATTTAAAATTTTTTGTGATAAGAAAATGTTTACAACCTCATACAATATCATAAATTAAGTTGAATGGGTTCCAAAAGTTTAAGAATTATATTGAATAAATTAAAAATTTATGAATCATATTATATAATAAATTAAAAGTTCATGGATCACAATTTTTAATACGTTAAAATATATATTATCGAGTGAAAGGTGGAAATCACTGTCGTAATTATAAAAGCCAAAAAAAAAAAAACTTCTTTAGGGAGAAGGGGATGGCTGTGTTTCTCGTGACTTGGGCCTTTTGTATCCCTTGCTCATTTTTCGGCTGGGCGGGGGTCTCATCATTCAATAGGGAGCCCACCTGATTGAATGGTGGGGATCACCCTGTCAAGGAAGGGATCCTGACCTCCTTTGGGAATCTTTGTTTAGTGTAGCGGTGTGGGCGTGTGCGTGTGTGGTTGGGGAAGAGCGACCGGTCTCTTCTCGCCGACACAAGTCAAACCAAAGACCGTATGATCGCAATCCTGGCTGATATGACTGCTCCTCTTGTCTTTTTGAACACCTATCTCTCTCGTCTCTGACACCCTCTTCTCTTCTCTTCCCCACCCCCGCCTACCCCCGCTGTCCGAATCCTTTTCCCGATGCACTTTGGAGCCCAAAAAGCCTCAGTAATGCCAAAATTTTTCCCATGGTAATCACTAGTCTCATGTCATCTATAAGATCATCTTGAAAGGTGAAAAACATTTAACCTAAAGTAACATGTCACTTTAGGTGCTTCAAAATCTAACAAGTGAATAACTGGCTACACATCTTTCGTTGAAAACATCCTAGCTAATCCTGCCATCAGCCCGATAAGGTGTGTGGTACTCAGTGGCTCGCCCGCAAACCCGCGTGGATCCACAAGGCGTGGTGCAGTAACTAGTTCGAGTCCGCACGTAACTCCATCTGTCGCCAGAGCAATGAATCCAAAGCCCGAGCAGCGCATCTGGCGGGCAACAAAGTCCATTTGGCCGAGGCGCGTGCCCTCCGCCGAGCATCATAGACATAACCAATGTCGACCATAGTTTGTAATTACGGATCACATCGACCGAATCGCGCGTTAATTTTCTATTTATGGTCCATGCGCATCACGCGTAACAACGCTTGGTTTTGATTCTATTTGCGGGAAAATCGATCGTTTTCCCGACACGACGGGTCAATTGGGTGGTGCGCCATCTGATGTAAAACCAAGGGCGAGGGGGCTTTGCTTCTGTCAGGTCGTTGTTAGGTGAAAGCTTTGGTGGTGTCAGACGGGCGTAGTGCATTACTGCATGGCGATGGAGGAGGACCTCACCTCGGAGTTCGGAAGAGGCGAGGGCAAAACCACGTGAAAATGGCAATTATTTACTGTACCTCCTCAATTTGTTGTCGCGAGTTACGTCCCCATCATCATCCCATCCCAACTTCATCATTTTTTAAAAAAAAAATTTATACCTGCACGATAAGCACAGTTCGCGTTCTCTGCATCGCGCCCAAGTCGACTCCATCCCCATCCAATGATCTCGTTGCTACGACGGACGAACTCCCCGTTTCGAGCTCTTATTGGAGCACGTCCCCCACGTGTCGCTCGCCAATTCGCTTGAATCCTAGAGAGAAAGTGTTTCGAGTAAAAGAACGAAACGAACTTCCATTGCTTAAATGTTGAACGACACAAATGAGAGGAGGACATCTTATTTATACAAGGAGTCTCTCCAGCTACAATCGTTGGTCTCACCTTTCATTTGATGGTGGAGATCTGTTCTCGCAACCTAATCCAGCCTTGCCAATCTAGCGGGGGCGGAGAAGAGATTCGCTCTCACCTGTTGATCCGACAGCAGAGAAGTTCAATCCCTATCTCGATCAATCCATCCAACGATAGAGATACATCTTGGTGGATACTAAGATAAGATGATTTCTCGTCTCTTTGGATTGATGACGTGGCAATTCGTCCATGACGCGTCAATTTTATCAAATGCCACGATCTTTTGACGACGACGACACCATGTGCCGTAAAATCATTTATACGTACGCATAGATTTGACCTGCAAGTAAGCGTCGTGACATGGAGCAGTTTGTGTGCAATTTTGGCGGGACTCGAAAAAGGACACAACTAGTGGGGCTGGAAATCTCATGACGCCGCGATGAACAACGTCGAACTTAAAGGTCGGGGGGAACGCGTCGAAGTCATCATCTGTATCCATCGACTACAACAAATACGAGATGTCAAGGGAGACGTGTTAGTTTATGTCATCGATTTTGTTTCTCGCAATAGGAAATGAACTATCCGGCTCTCTTTGTTCTTCGACCTTAGGGATGGCCATCGGGTGGTGCCGAGTCGGGATCGGGGAAAATCAGAATTTTCAAACCCGATCTAAGGGTGCGATCGTTTCACGGAAAACTCAAAATTGGAGTATTTTTTTTTTTTGCAAAAGTAATAAATTATATCGCTCGGAAAAATTAGTCCAGTTCATACCTAATGGATGAAAATATTTTTTTATTCATTTCTCGAACTTGAGCTTCCCATGAAACAAACGTACCCTCATTTTCTATTGCAGCACGTTGCGCTAAAGCAACAAATCAACAGTTTCCAAATTGAGTAATGTTTGTACCGTTACATGTCTCGTCGTCAAAGACACACTGACGGTTTGACTTTTCAACCCATAAGCTCTAAATATTGTCGTCCTTTCATTTATTGCAATCTTCTTCCACATATGGCAAGCCTATCTTACGTGTACCCTTGGGACAAAGAAAAAGAAAAAAAGGTTAAAATATAGGAATTAGAGAGCTTGGTCAATTTATTATTGACTAGAATTTATCTCGATGTGTCTTTGATTATTTTCTTTTTCTTGCGGAAGTTTGGAAATTGGCACAAATGTTAATTTCCTCGCATTTGTGTGTTCTCATCAGAAGTGACTAAATTACGGACATGGCTCGATTATGTCCCAAAAGTCACTTGTTCGCCAAAATCGAATCCTTCTCGCGAAAATCATCGAAATTTCTTGATTCACTGAAGGAGCTCGTATAGAAAGGTCGATTTTGAAAGATATGAAAGAAGAACCTATTTTTTTCCCGATCCTTTGATAAAATTAATCAAAGTTAATCTTTTGTTATCTAATAGTCACACGTTAATTGCCAAATGGAGCAATTTTGTTTTTCATGTGTCTACAACTTATGGGAAGGCTTGCTTCTGCATTAGTAGTCATGGTTATCTGTGTGTGCATATATATATATATATATATATATATATGTTGGAGGGGGGTTGCGAGTCGGACATTTAAGAAAATATTTTTCGAATTTTCTATTTTCCATCTATTTAATTGAATCAATGAATAGACAGATTTACCTTCGGTGCACTAAACATCGAAATAAAGAAAGCACGATATTTTTCAAGATTAACTTTCTTTCGTATTATGTTTAATCAGCACGTTGAAAATTAAAATACTTATCTATTAAGATTCTATCGGTTTTGCAAAAGTAACTTTTAAGAAAATATTTTCCAAAATTTTCAGCTTTAAATTCACAAAAAATAAATACATTAAGGAAAATATTTTATACCATGGAAAAAAATTACATTCAAAAGTGGAGAAAATAAATTTTTCTTTTTGAAAATGAGAAAATATTTTTTCTCATCTTTCCTTCGTTTCCTCACTCATTCACATTTCTTTTCATATTATTTTTTTAAAAAAATTAAAAAATTTATATAAAATTTATTTTAAAATTTTCTTTCTCTCCTTCTTCTTAACTGGTTGGCCACGATGACGTCTTGAGCTCGAGGTTAGCTAACCTCAAGCTCTCTTGCGGCCAGTGGTCGGCCTATCACCGTGACCCTTATTTAAACAACAAAGGTGTTTTGGGCTCTTATTTAAAACAATACCAATTTAAAGCCATTCTTTGAGATAACAATGACGCTTCGGGCCCTTATTTGAAACAAGAGCAACTTCATGACCTTATTTAAGAAAACGAGAAGACTCGAGACTCTTATTTGGAATTATTCCATATTTATGGAATCATATCCATAATTATAATTACAATATTGCATTTTTTTCATAGAAAACTCAAGATTTGAATAGCATTTTTTGAAAAATAGTTTATTATTGTAATGACCCCAAATTTTCAGTTAGCGTACACTAATTACATACACGTATTGATTAATGAGATTATTTATGACGACAGAAAACACATTGTGCATGAATTGAGTCCCATTGAGCTGAATACATGAGAAATTGGGACGAGATGAGTACAACGGTGACACATGGCAGGTGACCACCAAATGGAGCCGTGTGGCAATGTTTAGCAGCCACGTGTCACCACCACGATGATACGTAGCGGGTGAATCGCTAAGTGGCGCTACGTATCACCATACGACGACATGTGGCAGGCTACATGGCGGCATTTGGCAGGCGACGGTGCCACGTGTCCCCACCCCGGCTAATCAGCCGCCTCTCCTTTCCCCTGTAATCAGCTCATTTCGTTAGTTAATCATCGGATAAACCACCTCTGATTGCCCATGCAGTGCTCTGTTGCCCTGCGCCCTCGCTGCCCGTCGTCGTCGTCGCTGCATTAATTTTCGGGATTCAATTGGTTAGCTAGTAATCGAGGCGGGTTGACTTTTAATTGTATAGCCTATAGAAATTGACTTTAAAATCATACGGCGATTAAAGGATTTGAAAATATGATTGTAATCATGAAATCATATTTAGTGTATACGGTTAAGAATTAGATATAAGTCAGTCATCTACATGTTATTGTGTTACTTGAATGTATTTATTGAAGGAAATGTCGATGGAGGTAAGAATGCATTGGATAATGCATGTCATGGCATTTCATGATGTGATGAGAGGATGATGCCGTTGGAACTTCTACCGATGATGGCCCATGGGAGCGGGTGCGGAAATCAGGATGCCTTCAATGAGTGGAGATGGCCCTACTTTGTGATCTGAGATGCTTCTGGAGTGAGAAGTCGTGTGAGTGTTACACGGAGATCGGTACTGTGTGAGCCAATGATGATTATGTAATCATGAGATGGCGAGATCGAGAGAAATTTCATGCATACATCTGACATATGCATCAAGGATTAGAAATCCCATGTTTATCTCATGATAACATTTAGTATCACATCGTGAAGCCTATCAAGGCCATACCCTATTAGGCATGTTTGTCGTATATTTGACATGCGCTTGTGTTTATATGGCCATTTGATTGTTTTTAGCTAGTATTCCGCATGTGCGAAATATGCTCTGTATAATAAAAGATTGAAGCAGAGCGTGAAGTTAAATAAGCGGGTGACGGACCGTGACGTCACATTTGTTTCTCTTGAAACATTAGTCAACGGAAAATACTTTCGCTATCGATAACAATTCAAGCCTAATTATTTTTGCGAGTGATGAAAATATTTTGTATTCTTTCTTTTTTGTAAGCGATTCAAACGATTATTTATTGAAAATATTTTCTTGAGTTTTTCTTGAAACGACGGCACCCTAAAGGGGAATCCTCATTTCTGGGACGCAAACACACACTCATACACGCTCAAAATAGTCCGGTGAATATGAAATACAGCACTGGCTTCTCAATGTCTCATTGAACTCTTTGATTCATACTGTCTTTGCCAAATCTACACCTAATACAAAAGTAAAAATTCCTTAACAAGGATTGACTTTCTCACCCCGAAAAAGTCAACTAGTTAATGGTCATGCAAGCACAAACATGCAAGGAAACCTGCTGTGGGGTCGATATCGGAATCACAGTCTTCTCTCCCGCCAGCAAGTCCCTCTCCTTTGGTCACCCGGAAGTCGAGTTCATTATTGACCGGTTGCTCGCCCAGGACCTGGCGCCACCCCCGACTTGGGTTAGTGCCGGCTCATCGAAGCACGCCGGAAAGCTAGCTAAAGGCGATGTTGGTGGGAGGCACCAATTGATGGACTCTGATCATGTTAGCTTGAGCAGTTGGAATGGTCAATAGAGGAGTTCAGGAGTGAGCATATAGTTCGTGTCAGCAATCACATCCTAGTTTTTGTTTTTTTGGTTGAAGTATCACGTCGAGCCAGTGCTTAGACGCCTAAACTCTGCCTT
Organism: Rhodomyrtus tomentosa; assembly: GCA_028455895.1. Taxonomy (NCBI): domain Eukaryota; kingdom Viridiplantae; phylum Streptophyta; class Magnoliopsida; order Myrtales; family Myrtaceae; genus Rhodomyrtus; species Rhodomyrtus tomentosa. The sequence continues at coordinate 47,102,157 of JAPCWY010000005.1, forward strand.
TCCTGCTGTCTTGCTCACTCGAATCGTAAAGAAAAAATGTTTAGAGAAAAGTTTCGGACAGAACATACTTCTAATGCCCAAATTTTAGATGATACATACGAGGAAGTGACACCCCTATCTATTAAAAAAAAAAAATCCTTCGAATTAGAACCGTCCATCTTGTCTCTTATCTAACAGTAAAGCTCAATTCTCACCAGCTAATCCTACCCACCAATCTATTGGTGGAGATTCACTCCCATCTAAGTGTAAGGATGTTCAATCCCCATCTCAATCAAGACGATAGATATATATCTTAATGAATACTAATTCTTTGTCTCACGATCCAACGGTGTGGATTGAGTCTCACCCACCGATCCAACTTTTTTTTTTTTTGGTCTCTTTTTGAATTGATGACATGGCAATCCGCCCGTGACACTTCGCGGTTCACGTCATTTTATCAAATATGATCTTACGATGACGGCATCATATGCCGTGAACCCTTAACTTTTGTACCTTTCGTTTTTGGAGCGATCGGCTCCCAGCCTAGCTCGATCCCACCCCCAAATTCTAATGCCCGAAATCGGACTATACCGATTGTTTCTCGAGTGATCTATGAAATCAGTGGATTATTAGTAGGGGTGAGCAGCACGGACTTCAATTTCAATACATTAATTAAAATTGGATTTACATTTGAGAAATAAGAAATATACTGTATATTATTATATTTACATTTAATAATAGGCCTAATACCAAAAAAAAAACCTCTAACTTTAGCATTTGTGATAATTATATTCAAAACTTTTTTTGTGTTATAAAAAACTCCAATATTTACTTTTGTCCTAATTTTTCCTAAAAATTTTAGTTTTGTCTTAATTTTACCGGCATAGTATCAAAAAAACCCTCAATTTTTATTTTTATCTCAATTTTACCGGCCTAGTTAAAAAAAACCATCAATTTTTACTTTTATCCAAATTCTACCACCGTCAACCTTTTGTTCATAATAACTGTTAGTTAATCCTACTTAACTCGAATTTTCTTGCCGAATTTACCAATGAATTTTCGAAATTTAGAAGCAGCAGGTTTCAGAGAGGAATATATTTTAAAAAATTCATCAGAATATCTCCATGTCTAACTGTTCTTTGGGCTATTAAGTGTCGAAAAGAATACGAAATGTGCCATCTTTAGTAACTATATATCTCTTACAGATATATAGAGGTAGCAAAAAATAAAAGAGAATTTCGAAATTTTTTCATGTCAGTTTTACGAAGGTGTAATTCATTAATGATGCGACAATGTCGCCTAAGGTTAACTAACGATGATTATAGAGTTAAGGCTAACGATGATAAAATTGGGACAAAAGTACAAGTTGAGAGTTTTAATGGTACTAAGCCCGTAAAATTGGGACAAAAGTAAAATTTTTTGGCAAAATCAAGACAAAAGTAAAAGTCAATGGTTGGTAAATTTGGGACAAAAATAAAATTTGAAGGTTTTTTTGGTACTAGGCTGATAAAATTGGGACAAAAGTAAAAGTTGATGTTTTTTTTGGTACTAGGGCCGTAAAACTAGACAAAAGTAAAAGTTTTTTGCAGAATTGAGACAAAAGTAAAAGTCGATGGTTGGTAAAATTGAGACAAAAATAAAAATTGAGGGTTTTTTTTTTGGATAAAAGTAAATGTTGAGTAGTTTTTTGATACTAGGCCGGTAAAATTGGGACAAAAGTAAAATTTTTGGGTATAATTAGAACAAAAGTAAAAGTTGAGAGTTTTTTATGAGATAAAAAAAGTTTTGAATATAATTGACATAAATGCTAAAGTTGAAGGTTTGTTTGGGTATTAGGCCTTTATTAATAAAGAAACATATGTAACATAATCGGTTCGATCTCATTCCCTCTAGAAGTAGGAAGCGAATCGAAAATCACCAGTTTCATTTTTAAGAAACTGGAAATCGGATCGTATCAGGCAGTTTTCGTTTCAGTCGATCCGTTTTGCTCACCTATATATATATATATATTAATCTATATACTTTTTCTTGATAACTCATAGATATGACCGAATAGACTCGACCGTTTCAAGGCCTATGAATCCGTGCAAATCTTATGAACAAGTCAAAGCGCCGTGGCATCGGGGCAGTTTGTGTGCAATTTTGGCGGCACTTGGAAAGGAGTCGACTAGTTCGTGGGGCTGGAAATCTCATGATGCTGCGGCGGACATGCCAAATTTAAAGGTTAGGAGGAACACCAGCAAGTCATGATCTGTCTGTCGGCCTCATGCATACGAGGTGTCAAGAGAGACATTGTGCTTGTTTTAAGTGAATCGATGGATGGTGTCGATTTTGTTTCTCTTAATATCCATTTCATGGCCACATATCATTTAGAAAAATTAATTCATGAAAAATACTTTCATTGTCAGTACCAATTTATATAGTTAACTATTTTCTTAGATGATCGAAAATATTTTTCGTTCATTCATCTTAATGAGTAATATAACTAATTGCTTTTCGAAGAATAATTTTCAAAATTTGAGATTTTTATGAAATTAACGTAGCTTTATTTTTCCATTGCAGCAAAATTATGCTAAAGCAGCACATCAATAATTTCCAAATTGATTTTGACTAAATATGACTAGTAGTACATGTCTATTTGTCAAAGACATAATATGTCCCTTTCCATGAGCTTTATACATGTTCTTGTCCTAGACGAATGTGTAGATTTTAGATGTTGTCCAAACTCCCTAATTCCTAGATTTTAACCTTTTCTGTTTCTTTGTCCAAAAGGGTACGCGGGAGGCCATAGAGGAAAGGACAAGCATGTTCGGTCGACACAATTCAGTATTAAATGACCTTACTATTGACAAGGATTTATCTCAAACAAGTATTGATTATTTTCTTTTTCTCGCAAAAGTTTGGAAAATGGCACGAGCGTCTGATTTCCTCGCGTTTGTCTATTCTCATCAGAGGAGATTAAACCATCTGACATGGCTCAATTATATCCCCGAAAGTGATCTATTCACCAAGCACATATCACGAAAATCGCCGGAATTTCTCAATTCGCTGTCGAATGACACTTAAGGTAGATTCCGAAAGATATAAAAAAAAAATAAATTCATTTTTTTTTTCCCGATCCTTCAATTAAATGAATAATTAGTTAGTATTTTGTGATCTATTTCGTGGTTTAGGAAGAGGCGCACATTAATTGCCAAATGGAGGGATTTTTGTTTTCATGTTCCTACAATTAATGTGGAACCTTGCCTCTGCATTAATTAACATTCATGGTTATCTGCTTGCTTTATTTATTTATTTATTATTTTTGTTGTTGAGGTGGTCGGATTGGGATTCGTGGCTAGCGCGTGAAATGCATGCATCGCACGGACAGGGGCATTATTTGATCACGTGGGCCCAGATGTCGATGTTTCCTCTTGTTCTTTTCCTTAACTTTTTCTTTTTTGGTCAATTATTTTCCTTAAATTAACACGCGACGACCTCCTACGTTGTTCTTTCATTTTTTTTATTTTATGTCGATTTAATTGAATTCAACGAAAAGATGAATTTGCCTCCGGAGCATGGTTAAGCATAAAAAACAAAAAGAGTGCGGTAATTTCAATATTCAATCTCTTTTCGTATTATGTTAGGACATTCACCTGTTAAATATGATCGATGCCTAAATTATGGATAAGGTGTCAAAAGAGGTGGGGCTTCTATCAGCCGGGGAAAAAGGGATTTATTGGCGGGCATTGTCCTATTCAAAGATCAAACCTTTATCTCTGTTTTTTTTTCTCACATCGAGAATTCTTGAAATTGGCGTGCCAAGGAAGAGACTCGTCTTCAAACGTCAGTTTCCCTTCCATCTTTTCATGAGCCGTCACGTGAAATAAGATTGAGAAATCGTTGTAGCACTTGCTTTTTGAATCTGAACTGGAGCCTGTGATAGTACGAGTGACCACGGCAAATACTGCATGCGTCAACAAAATCTTATCGTAAGCGACCCCTGTGTATCCTTCATCTAAAGAGAGTGCGCAGATTCATATAATCCTAAGAAATTGTGTAGATTTTTCGTTACTCTTAACGGAGTAGGCTCTTAATATTTCAAATATTATCACTTGGGTCGAGATGATCAGACGCCTTCGGCCCATATTGTCATTTTGCCTGGAGTTTTGATGGGCCGGGATACGGCCCGGACCGCAGAAAAGATCATTCTTGTAAGTGTAAAGGACGGGCCCATATTGTTAAATTTCCTTGAGCGCTGGCGGTCCTGGATCCGGCCCAAATAGGATGATTAAGCCCATCAGAAAGCCCATTAAAACCTCGTGCAAGGACACAAGACCCCCCTCCCCCCCCCCCCCCCCTCTCTCTCTCTCTGCGTTCTACACTCTTCTTCTTCTTCAGAACAATTGCACAGAGGACATTGAGGTCGTGGGTACGCTGCCAACAATAACTCGAGCTCTGCCTGTCTGTCTGATAGCTTCATCCTAACAATGGCGACTGTGATGCAGAAAATCAAGGACATCGAAGATGAGGTACTTTAATTGCATCGCGCTCAATCGCAACCGCCAATGAACTTCATTTTGTTTTTTTTTTTTTTGAGTTTTGAGAACTTTCAGGTTTTGATAATTGTTATCCGTAGGATTTCTAGTTGATGGGGGGTGATTGCCAATTGAATTCGAGGGTTTCTGTATCTCAGAAATCGCAGCTGGTTGTAGTGGTTATGTAGACAAATATCGCTTGATTGTGAAATTCAGGTCTCGCACTTATTTGGCCAGGAATCACCTTTTTGTTTGGCAGATGCTTTCTGTGTGTTACCACCTTGCTATGGAGTTTGAATTCTTCTTCTTCTTTTTTTTTTTTGGCCCTTGTGGATTAAGTTTGCAGATGTTGTTTGATAAAAATCCTTGATTTACCATGGGTCCTAACCCTGAATAGAAATTTTTATTATCCGCGTTTGTATCAGACAAGTTTCATGGATATATGTGGAGTCTCCTATTAAATAGAATTGAACTGTTATCGTAGAGTGAGGGCATTTTGTGTATATGAGGCTTCAATGAATTCTTTTAGTGATGATTTCTTAGTTGTTTGAAGAAGCGCTTTTTGTGCAATCCATCTGGCAATAGGGCTGGTTTTGGTGAAGGGAAATCTTCTCCTATCTGTAAGATGAAATCTATACCAATCAAATCAGAGCCCTATCATTGTTTGTCGTGCTTCACCTCTCATTTCCCGAACTGGGGTGGTCATAGGTTCAAATCCTCCTTGTGGCAACTGAAGTCCCTTTCGTTTTGGAGTAGTGAATTGAATGATCAAAGAGGGATGCTAACTTTTTGGCTACTTTCTCTCTCATCCTATTCTCTGGTTTAGACTTTAGAGTCCTTTGCTTAGCAGTTGTCAATAAATGGGATTGGTTTGATAGATTCTATTGGTTCCACAAAGTCTACTCTGCAAGCTGGAACAAAACTAATGTGTATATGTTTTGAAACGCAAGGCTGCCCATTGTTGTTTTGCGCAATAGTGAAACAGTCTATTGAATTTATGAAGGAAGAATGGCAGAATAGATGGTTGGGCACTCTTCATTGGTGGCTATTTGTAAGCGTTTGTAAGCATAAGATCGCTATTGAGTTACATGAGTAAAGGTCGCCACTACCGTTGTGTTTGGTTAGGAGTTCTTTTTTCACTTGTTGGGGTAGGATTTAGAATTAGTAGTTGTCCCCCATTTCATCAAATTTGATTACATTTATTAGGTGGCTATAAGAACCTGTGACTTAGAAGAAGTATTTCAACAAAATGAAAATCTGTAACTTGGGTAGTTTGATTTGACTTCGGTCTTGATAATTTCCACCCTAATATTCTCCAGTTCATTATGAACAAGGCATTAATGAAAAGAGATTTAAGTACCTAGTCCTACTAAATCCTTTTTGGAAAAAAATATTTTGTTTACAAAAAAAAAAAAATTAGAGTCTTGAATGGGAACGATATCTCAAACTTTATGTGCCGCTGCAAATTCTCTCTGTCTTACTTGGGCATATGTAGATTAATTTGAAAAATGCAATTGAGTAGTAAGTTTTGATACCTTACTTGGATTTGCTTTTGAGAAGATGGTGTGATCTATAGTGCTGTGACTTTCACCTGCTTTTGAACTGAAAAAGGATTTATATCGTCAACGGTTCTAGTTGATATTGTGCACAAAATATGCCGTTGTTTTTATTATTGATATATCCCCATAGGATTGGCCTCTGTAGAATTAGTTTAGTTGAAGACATTCATATGAATAGCTTGAACCGACAGTTTGGATAACGCTTTTCGTGTACTGCAGATGGCTAGGACTCAAAAGAACAAGGCTACTGCCCATCATTTGGGTTTGCTTAAGGTACACATTTCTTTTCCAGTTGTATATGATCCTTAATTGTTTGATCTTGCGCATTTTTTCTGGGAATATATTCTGAAAGATGGCCAGTGGAATACAGTATATGCCTCGTGGGGCATTTTTTTTAACTGCTTAGAAAGGATCGATCCCAGACCCTGAAATTTAAGGAAAAGTTCCCCGATGCGAAAGAGATTTCTTTTCTTACAACTAGTAGGAGTGCCCTGGATTTGTTTTTTCGTGAAGCTGCTAGTGACCCTAACTAAGTGGGTTGAAGCTCACTATTTAGTCCAAATGGTGAAATGATGGCATATGAGGCCGCCAAGTTTATTGGCACCTCGAGTAACTGGTTGAGCTGCTAAAGTAGCCAAGGGTTGGGCTGTTTGCCCATTGAAGCTAAATCTTTTGAGACAGCTAACTCTGAGAGTATGTCTTGTCAGGCTAAACTTGCAAAGCTACGGAGGGAACTCCTTGAACCTTCTTCTAAGGGAGGTGGGGGTGCTGGTGAAGGTTTCGATGTCACCAAAAGCGGAGATGCTAGAGTTGGTTTGGTGGGTTTCCCCTCAGTTGGGAAGTCTACTCTGTTGAATAAGCTGACTGGAACGTTTTCTGAGGTATGTCAAGGGTTTTAGTCCTTTATTTCTACTTGATGAATTGATGCCCTCCGTGTGGTCATCAAGGAGGAAAGATAATAAATTTGATACGATATTTCTGTACAATCATTTTAATTGCTCTTGTGCCAGTTTCTCCCTGTAATTGAGAGATCTACAGATAACAGCGGTATATGTTCCAAAGAATCTAGAGTTGCCGATCTCTGGTTTATTGTTTTACAGTAGAAGAAGACTTGTTAGCTTGATTTTTTCCTCCTAGTTTGATGCGATGATTCTGCATATTTTTGGATACTTAATTAAAGGATCAAATAAAATGAACCTGGGTTTTTAATATGCTATTTGAAGTTCAAAGAAACAGCTTCCAAGGAGTCTTAAATAATTGGTTATGTATATTTCATTTTTTATTCTAGTCTAGATGTTTCTTTGGCAGTTGTATGTTCCGAGGGACCATAAACATGATCGTTACCCCATCCTCTGCCTCTCTCTCTCTCTCTCATGCACGCATGCGCGCGCGCTTGCGGGCAAGTGAACCTCAAGAGGCTGAGGAGGGTTTATCCTGTGGATGTGTGGGTATGCGTTAGCGTGACATCTCATCTGGTGAATAGTCGAGCTACTCATAAGCTTGCAGTGTAATCGTCAGAACTAGAGGAAATGTGGAGTACCTTGGTCAATCATCCTACTGTTTGGCCATTGTTTCCTGTACCATTATCATAACAAGGTGTCAATCATGGGTTCATTTCTATTTTTGACGACTTGAATTCTAATTCTGCCAGTTTGACCAAATCATTGCCACTAGGAAAGCTGTGAATCATGGGAATGATCTGATAGCAGCTAAGAATAGTTTATAAGCTGAAATTCTTAATTGCCATCTCCCAATCTGCTAGAAAGTATGTTTAAACCAAGTAGGCTGGTGAATAATAATTCTTTTGTTATGTGTTTGGGCTAGGGGAATATGCACCTATATAATTTCTAGTCTTCTTTGCGACTGTTTCTATGCATAAAGTGATTTTAATCATACACTTAGCATTGTAGATGTGAGCTTTTGCAGTTTTATTATATATCTCTACTCGAAGGATTTTGCGTAAAGACTTATGTTGAACATTAAATGAGTTGTCTCTATATAGATTTGATTATCATCCAAGTTAATATTTTTATCAACTTCATAGTTACTTTGTCCTTAGTGTGGTTGTTTTTCCCCTACAACCTCTGCTAGAGCCAATGGTGCTTGCAGTTGTAGTGACATCCTTGCTTATTTTTTTTACTCTTTTTGGCTTGAAGGTTGCTTCATATGAATTTACTACTCTTACTTGTATCCCTGGCGTGATCATGTACCGTGGAGCTAAAATTCAGGTAAACTTCTTTCCAGCTTCAACAATAAGATGTTGCACAACCAAAACTATGAGGTAAACATAGCGGTGTGTTACTTTAGCTGGTAGTGATCGTACTTCGATTAGGTGATAAACAATGCTAGTCCTGGTTTCTGGGGGTGTCACAAAATGTATTTGAGCCATGAACATTCTCTGTATGTACTACGTAGGTCACCCGTTATGCACGTTTTGTTGTTAACTCATTTTCTTTCTAAGTCTCACATTTCTGAGAATTTTGAATTGAATAATCGTTGATTACTGACATTGGTATACGACCCAAGGCGATTTGATTATAATTCAATTCGTGACGATCATAGAGATGGTCTGTCATGATGCTAAACACTTGTGTTTTTAATGTACTTGGCAGTTACTAGATCTTCCTGGTATTATTGAGGGAGCCAAGGACGGAAAGGGTAGAGGCAGACAGGTAAAACAAGGTTACATATGTCTTCCTTGTGCTGGCAATGCATTTAATTTGTAGTTATTCCTGCACTGGGATAGTTGTTTGCTGTGAAGGCTCTCAGTGTTTAATGAGAAAAGATGGTCTATCTTCCTATCTTTAGTTTGCCTTGTTATAATTGTACGCATGCAGCATCCTTTATTCATCATCAATCCATATGTATAACACTGGACAAGTGGGGCTGTTTGGGTAGAGAAGACCCTTTTTCAACTACTGCAAATTTGTAGTTGTTATTGGCCCAATTGTCAGTGTTTTCTGGTGGCATGTTTGAACCATTTCCATGATATTTTTTGGGCCTTGAGTCTAATAGATTCAGAATTGAGACATTTATTATCAAGCTTGTGGAAAATAAGATTCTCTCAATAGTGTACTTTCAAATTTCCTGGAAGGGAATGTTAATAGTGGCATAAGATACATGGAATATGTCTATGACGGAATCTAATTATCTGGAAAAAAGTCACAATACAAGTAGATCAACTTCCTGTTTCTGTTTCGTTGGGTGTTAATTAATTAGGGAAGAAAGGTCTGAATTTCTCAGGTGACTTACTGAGTTATTCAGAGCATTACTTGTCAAATGTCAGTTAGTGATTCAACCAGTCAATGAAATACTATAAATATTCCAAAGGAGAATAGAGAAGAAAAGAAACTTAATGGTACTTGTCATTTATTCTGCGTAGAGATGCTAGAATTTAATCTACCAATACACCACATCTTCAAACTGCTCAGGAACTTTGCTGGAGTTATTGAACCTGAAAGTGCACATCACAGATGGAGGGAGGGTCCATTTTCACTGATGGTTCAGAAACCGTTTTTATTGACAGTAGACCAATAAACTGTTGCGCTGACACTTTTTGTACAGTTTAGGAGCTATATGTTTCCTTGGCATGCACTATATCAAAAATGGAAAATTTTATTTGGCGCATTTGTGATTGTCATATGATTTTTATAGCAGATGGTGCATAACCGTTTCGAGTTTTTCTTAAAATTGGGAATCTCGAGGCCTGTTGGAAATACAGATATCACTTTTTGTATTTCCTTTTCTAGGTTTTTGTCTATAAGTTGCTCTTTTGTCTTTCCAGGTTATCAGCACTGCCAGAACATGCAATTGCATTTTGATTGTTCTTGATGCGATAAAGCCAATTACTCACAAGCGTCTGATAGAGAAAGAGCTCGAGGGATTTGGAATCAGGTATATGTGTGGTCAGAATAAGTGTGCTTGACAATAACCACACTGGTAACATTAAAATTGGAAGCTTCTAAATCTTTGGGCTGTACACTAGTCATTGTCCTGTTCTTTAGTATCGTTGCTGCAGGTACTTCATCGTGGTAGCGATGCAAAGATTATTAGGTGTTTTCATTGTCCAAATATACTTCCTTCTCCTATGAATAGTCCCTCTCCTTTGTAGTCATTATAATTAAGGTTGTCCAAGGGGCGGGATGGAGCTGGGGATTGCATTCCTCTTCTCTGGCCTGCAGGGGATCTACTTTTGCCATCCCGCCCTGCCCCTCCAAGGCAAGTATTGCATGAGATGCAGTAGTACTTGTTGCATGACATGCATCAACGCTTTGGCAAATTAGCATGTGTATAAGCCACTGACAGCATTTGTGTCCGCTTTTATCGCAAGTATATCTATGTGATTTGATGGACTTACTGGAATGCCTCTGAAGAATATTTGTTGAACAACCAGATCGCTTGAGTTTATAAATTTTCCAATGTATGGAGATTGGCAATCAAGGGTACTTGACTTGAAATTGGTTTCAGTACGAAAAATGGTGAAACCTACATCGCTGGTGAGGTTGAGTGTATAGTTTGACAAGTGGGGATTTCTTCTACAATGTCATACTCAGGTGTCAGCGAAGTTCAGTCTAAAAGGAACGTACTTTTTGTGGATTTGTTTGGGGTTTGCACGATGCCATTATCACTTGGATATTAGCCCTTATACTGATATAAGAACTGAATTGCATGAGCTATGCTTTGAAACGCTTTATGTTGTGTTAGTGTTGCAAATCGACATCTCCAAGAGCGTTCTCGCTAATTTTAGATTAATAGATATATGTCCTTCAATTTATGGTTTGAACATCCTGCATTTATTTATTTTTACTGCAGAGATGATTCGACCTGCATAAATTCTTAAAACCGTGGATGATCACACAATTGTTTTTGCTGTTTCAGTCTTGATGTTATGTGTTAATTACTAGGAATGAGAATTTCTTTCTTCTTCTTTACAGGCTGAACAAGGAGCCACCTAATCTAACGTTCAGGAAGAAAGATAAAGGTGGCATTAATCTCACATCAACAGTGGCAAACACTCATCTGGATCTTGAAACTGTGAAGGCCATCTGTAGCGAATATCGGATACATAATGCTGATATTACTCTTAGATGTGATGCGACTGCAGATGACCTTATAGATGTTATTGAGGGCAGTAGGAAATATATTCCATGCATCTATGTCATAAACAAGATTGACCAAATCACACTAGAAGAGCTGGAGATTTTGGACAAACTTCCTCATTACTGTCCGGTCAGGTAACTCAAATATTCTCTTATGCTGGTCCTTTTTGACTTTTGATTTTTATGCTCAATTCGTACTTTTTTTTTCTTTTCGAAACTCAATTCGTACTTTACCAATCAAGGATTAGTTGTTCAATTTTGTTCCGAGTGGGTAGTTTCTGGAGATTATAGAAATCACTCGCATGGTTGTAAGCTATTTCTTTGGTTATTCTGTGTCTCCTCCTGTTGTCTGATGTCAGTCTATAGGTTGGCCGATTGTAAATTAGTTTTTTATTTCAACTGATCACATACTGCTTCATGGCTACACTGCAGTGCTCACCTTGAATGGAATCTTGATGGTCTGTTGGAGAAAGTATGGGAGTATTTGGATTTAACTCGTATATATACAAAGCCAAAAGGAATGAATCCAGACTATGAAGACCCCGTGATTCTATCATCAAGGAAGAGGACAGTTGAGGATTTCTGCACCCGGATACACAAGGACATGGTCAAACAGTTCAAGTAGTAAGTAGAAACCGAGATCCTTGATCCTTTTGTTGATATGTGGACTCATTAGGTGCAAATTCTGACGATTCCCACATTGGTCATCAATATGGTGTAACATTTAGATTTGATTTTATCGGCCTTCGTACTACTGCTTACGTGAGCTTCTATTGCTTACACATGCAGCGCTCTTGTCTGGGGTTCCAGTGTCAAGCACAAGCCTCAACGAGTTGGCAAGGTGAATACTTCATTTATCAACTCAATTGTGAATCTTTCTCTCTATTTTCCCCTTCTTTCTTACATTTCCAAAGGAGTTAGTTGCCTTGCTGGGGCTAATTTGAATGTATGGTGATGCTTTCCATGGGTTAGGAACATGAACTTGAAGATGAAGATGTCGTTCAGATCATCAAGAAGGTGTAACTTTCACCCTAGAGGAACCTTTGGGAGACCCCAAACAGATGATTCGGTGCAGAGTAGCAGGTGGTGCGCCGATCTGATGTCTGTCGCGAACTTGTTCTGTTGGACCGAAAAATGGTGTAACGCATGCAATTTTGATCATCAGTTCAACTGGAGTTAGCGTTTAACTTATGTTTATTATTAGCTCAAGTTTGTAAATTGTCTTGGCGATACTAGTAAACTTTTGCGGGGACGAGAGCTTTTTGCTTATTAAAAATTGCTATATGCTTCTTGTGCTCTGTAAATTTTCACACGCTTTAATAGATTTCAGTAATTATATTAATTACATTTGCACTATTAGTAACATTTCCTTTAGATAAATGCATATTAATATATCGGCCATTGCTACAGGTAAGATTCTCATTCGTGTCATATGCAATATAGAACCAGAAAAGTGCACTACCAGTAATTTCTTGACAATGTCAGTATAGGTTGAATGAGGAAAATCATAAAACATTGCGTAACTTTTCATGTGAAAAATAAACAAGAACTCCGTGCGCCTGTTTAGTGATTCTCATGAAATCATATTGGTAAGACCCAAAGCCGCGTGCTGGTAAATGAATAATATATATATATATATATATATATATATATATATATATATATTCCTTGATTGGTATGCGATTAATCATAAAAGAAGATTAAATAGTAAATAAAAGAATACACAGAATAATCGTGGAGGTTTAAAAGAAAGTGAAATTTTGGGAGGTCACGATAAAGGGTCAAATGATCAAATAGCGTGCAAGATCACTCCCTATATTTTCTCGAATGTGGAAATATATTATTATTGATATTAATTTGGGTTAATATCACGAAAAACTTCAAATTGGTACATATGTGATAAATTTATCATAAATTAATTTTTTGACCATACTTACGATAATTTTACTCTAAATTCAGTTTTTTTTTACAAAAAAATCCAAGCTAGTATATTTGTGACAAATTTACTTTTGTTAAATTTCATTAAATTGAGTTAATTTCATAAAAAATGACAAACTAATTTGCCAAATGGAGTGCAAAAATCCCAAACTGATATATTGGTCAAGTGTCATGAGTTATCTAACTCAACAGTCCGACGGTAAAATTTTGACAAAAACAAATGATAAATTTATTACATTTGTACTAGTGTGAAGTTTTTAATCATAAAAAAATTAGTACAATGTAAATTTATGGCAGGTACCGATCTGTAATTTTTCGTCATGTTATCCTATGAATTTTGATGTATTGAAAATATGGTTCTTTTTATATTTAGTTAGCGAAACACATGTGAATTTTGCGCCTGTATAAATACGACGTCCGAGAGGGCTCCTACAAGAGAACACTATCAATTTCTTCAACGTCTTTGCTCTGCCGCTGAGAAAAACTTCCAGCGCAGGCAGAGACTGATCCAGCAAAGCATAACGCAACTTGCTTTGTATATCGAATAGTTACGCCCCCGCAATCTTCCCAGCAGGTATCCTTCTGATTCATCTCGGTTTATGGCTTTCTCGAATCGTCACACTGTGTGGTCACTTAATGTTCAACCGAAGTCATCGATTTTGTGCGGGGTGTGCCTGTAAAATTCTGCCCACTTCTTCAGAACCCACCGAGAAAATCCTTTTTTTTCTCCTTGTAAATCTTCCCTTTGATGGATTCTTTTCTGTAGTAGGATGTTTGATATTTAAGCGTGTTTCTTGTGTAGTTAGGCTGTTCTCGACAGTCTCTTATGATGGCACAAAAAAAAAAAAAGTTTGGTTCTTGGGTTGTCCTGGCTCTCAAATTTTGTTACTACGGGATACATTCAAAGTTCACATGCATCACGTTGTGCTACTACAGTCCAGCATGAGGAATGTGTTTTTCCTGGCTGGATGGTTTGATTTTTGGTTTAGGTCTAGTAGTGAGCAATGGGCAGAGTCTTTCTTGGCATGCCGGGACCATGGGCCGATGACAATCGCGAAGCATCTGACCATTATACTGCGAAAATCGGTGGACTGCCTGTCAGTAACTTCTGATTTTCTCTTGCGATGTTGTTTGTCACGGAAAGAGCTCGTCTAAACTTTCCTTACAAGTATAGGCCCTAACCTTGCAATCCGAGCCGCCCGTGTTATGAATGGATGGCCCAGATTATAACTAACAAATATATATACAAAAAATTCAAAAAATTGCCCCTTAAAAATCGGAAATTTGGGTCGTCCGTCCAAAAATGGACAGCCCGGATTGCAAGGCTAGGTGCCTAAACTTCTGAGGAAAGGTTAGGCGATCCGGATCCGTTTGTCACATGATGTTTCGTTTGAAGTGTATTGACTCTTTTCGTTTGTCACAGGACTGGCCTTCTACATTAATGGCCTGGGGATCAGATTTTCTCGAGTGCAGCATATGTGGAAATAAACTTTGTCTTGTCGGACAGGTTTTATTTTGTCTCTCATCTATGAGGACGATTATGGTGGAGAACTGTGTTATGAGCTAGAGATTATGTGTGCTTGTAGGTTCCTGCTCCTGTAACCAGTGGAAATTTGAAAGTCGAAGACCGTGTGCTTTACATCTTCGGTTGCATAGCTCTGAAATGTGGGAGCAGTCCCTTGAGGTCTCCTCTAAATTTGGCAATTTATTTGCTTGAGTATTGATTTTAAGAAAAACTCTAAGTGGTTCTCAATGCTAAGAAAAATGACTTGTAGCTGGCGAGCAATTCGTATTCAGAGATCTTATGAAGTTGAAGAATCAAACTCCACTTGTTGCAATGCGGTCGTGGCTGCCATGCACTCTGTTTCAGCCAGGGAAAACGACTGGTGGAATGATTTGGATGAGAATGATGAAGATGCGGATTTAGAGGAGCTAGGAAGGGCACTTGCAGAAGCTGCAACTGTCACTTCCAACTCGAAGAAACCGAATAGGCATGAGAATTCTGGGAAAGTAGCAAAATCATCACCTTCAAGGCCAATATCAAGACAAGTAGATGATTCTATACCTGGTATAGATTTCCCATGAAACAAGTCTATTAATGGTACCAACTTTGCTGCTATGGTTATCCACCTGATGGCTTAATTGAAATAACCTATCTGCTGATTGCAGTGATGCCTTGCTTTTATATTTATACCTTGGAAGAGCCTTGTTCGAAGGATGTCACATCTGCTTGTTTGAACTTTTCATCTCTTTCCATCAATGTCGACAATAATGTACAGGAAGAAGTATTGGAGGATGAACGCTATGAGTATGATAGAGCTCTAATGGCTGACCGGACTTACTTCAAGTTTAAGAAACGGTTGGATGCTTATCCGGAACAATGTTTCAGGTGCTCATTGCTACTAATTGAGACACGGCTAACACGGGTAACGTGTTGTTTTGGTCTTGCCAGAAAACTGTAGCTGCATATAAGTTAAGATAAATAGGATTGGGTTTTTGACAATCTATGTATTATATGAAGCTAGCCAAAATAGAGGACTCTTGGAGCTTCTTGAATCTTGGATTTTACAGACCAATTACACCTCATTTTTTTTAGTGTTATTGCTTTGGAAGATTTGGCTTAGGTGGTAGATTATGAATCAATCTTGTGAACCTATGCTTTATCATTTAAGTATGATAATAAACAATTTACATGGAAAGGCGTAATTCGACTTCAATATGATGACTCTGTAGAACAGATATAGTGAAGTCTTGCTAAACAATAGATTTAGTTTTTCATTTTAGTTGACATAAATCGATTCATGTTGATTTGTAGTAGAAATAGACCTGTATATAGCCCAAACACCACTCGAGTTTTTCATCTAGAGATTTTTTTTTTTGCCCCACGTCTTTAGAAGTTGATGCTTCTGGGAGAAAGGAAGATCTAACATTCTGGAGTAAGCAGAGAAACATAAATTCAGTCAATATAATTGATTTATATTTCGGATTCAAAACTTTTGGAAAGATTGCACCCTTATCATCTAAAGTCCAAGTAAATGATATGCCATACCCTTGCTGTGACTGAATGTTTAGATATTCAAATGGAGGGAAGCCACTGTTGGCTACTAAAGAGATAGGAGATCCTGAGAGATGCAAACTCTGTGGTGGCCCAAGACAATTTGAGATGCAGCTTATGCCGCCGTTGTTATATTTCTTGCATGAAGCTGCTGATGATTCTCAGAAAGGTGCACTGGAGAATTGGAACTGGATGACAGCAATTATATATACTTGTTCCAAGGTACAAACAACGTCCTCGAATTGTTGTGCATCGATGCTTTCTTTCTGGATGTTTTGTAAGTCCAATGACTTAGGGTGGTGGACACTCTTTTCTAGAATCCGGTCTATTAAAAAAAAAAAGAAACTTTGGGTGATTGTTTTCCTCATAAAAGAAAGAACCTTTTTGCTTGATTCGCTATTTTGGTTGGATGAGGTTTCTGGATTTCTTTTGGTTTTGGATTTTTTTTTTTGGTGAAACCCAAAAGGTTCATTACCTTTTTTTTTTGGGTCGAAAAATGGTTCATTACTTTTTGGACACCCCGTGTTTTGTTTGTTATCGTTATCCTTATTATGAGGCTAGCTGCTCTTAGGGAGCACCTGCTTTCAAGTCTTCAGTTGAAAAAGGTTTCGCCCTTCTCATTTCCATTTTTGGTTGCATACCGCTCCACTAAAGATATATAACTAAGTCTCACGAGTATAATCACTTTTGCAAGTTTTTGTATACTTGTTAAGCTCATGTATGAAATGTGTGTATACATGTATTTATATGTAATTGTTGCTCCTTGCATTCCTCAGAGCTGTTATGACTCACAAAACAAAGAGTTCAGATTCGGGGACTGGATTGTTGCTGAGGAAGCTGTGTTAGTACAATGCGAGAAATCGTTGAAGCAAGCTGTACTTGATTATATATCTCATTACACAGCCTTGCCATCGCATGGCTCCTCGTATTGTGGAGCAATTTCTGGGTGTCCAGATCAGATGAATTGATTTTTGCAACAGTAATGCATTTAAATACTGCTTGGAAAGTTCTGGGATCTCTGATATGGAGTTCTTGTACCATAAAAGTGAATAGAAAAGATTTGACTGAAGAGAAGATTATACTTTATATTACCACAATGTGCAAGAAAGCTCTCTGAAAAGGAAACTCTTTTGCTCATGTTTGGGTGCACAATTGTCTTTTGAAAGCATGTCTTTGACTGATCCTGTCGTATATGTTGCTGCGGGGACATCAAAGTGTGCCAAAGCATATGTAAGCATATATTACTGTTCCATGTTTCATCTCTATGGTGATTGATCTTCTTCACAAATTTTTTCGTCTAAGGAAACAAAGTCTCATGTATGCTTACATTACTTGGTAAAGCTGTAACTTTTGTTGTATTGCAAATAATAGCATGGGATACAACATCAACATTATCTTTATCCCAAACTAGTTGAGGTCGGCGGTTGACGAACCCAAAAATAAATAATAGCATGAGATAGAAAATGTAAAAACGAGCAGAAGACATATACACGCATAAGTTATGTATACATAGATTGACAGTTTCTAGGTAATCTTCCGCCATTTGTCCCCTTAAAGCTTTCGCCTAGTGAGCTTCACCTTCAATCCATGTTTCATGTGAAGTATGATGGAATTAGAAGGTCTCACAGGGTGACCTTCCACAACATGAACTTCGTAGTTATGTATGACAGCGGCTGCTACCGTTTTCATCTGAGTGAAAGCCACTTCTTTTCCCAGACAAGTTCTTGGTCCGGCATTAAATGCTAAGAACTTGTACGAGGGCTCGTGCCTAACTCCTCCTCTCGCCAAAATCCACCTCTCCGGTCTAAATTCCAAGCAATCCTCTCCCCATACTAACTTCATCCTCCCCATTGAATACAAATGGAAGAGTATTTTCGTGCCGGGATGGACTTTGTGTCCACTAGGGAGGACGTCAGGCTTTACAGGGCACTTATGTTGGAATGGAACCGGCGGGTACAGCCTCAAAGATTCGCACAGCGCACCATGTAAATAAACCATCTTGTGGACATGCTCACCAATCTTCAACACCCCAAGATTTTCTTCTTCCTTCGGGATTACAGATCCGATCTCCTCTCTGATTCTCATTTCAACAGACGGGTTCATGGAAAGAGCCCAGAAAAACCACGTGAGAGCTGAACTAGTGGTATCCTTCCCGGCGATCATGAAATTCAAAATCGTGTCCCTAAGGAACTTGTCATTGCATTCCAAAGCACCTAATTTCTCATTTTCCACAATATAAGATGTCAATAAATCTGCACCATTTTCATCTCCCCCCACTTTGCTGGTTACTTCTCTCAGTTCAACTCTCTTCAACACTATGTAATTCCCTACAATTTGGTCCATATCTTCCCAAGCTCTTCTCAGTTTCTCCTCCATTCCAATCCCCAACAACCTCTGCAGATTCCCGAACCACTCGGGGTACAAATGGCGATAGAAAATCACCTCCTCGGCATCATCCAATGCCTTGGAAAATGGGACTTCGGGGAATTCGATGGATAAGCTGCCGGGGTCGAATCCAGTGACGAATTTGCAAGCAGAATCAAAGGTGAACCTGTGGAATAAATCCTGCAAATCCACCGTAACACCTCTCTGAGACAATTCGTCGAACACCTTGAGCAGGCCATTCTCCACCTTGTCCCTTGTCGTCATCGCCAAGAACCGATGGAACCGTTGGTCGTTCATCAACACCTGAGCGACCCTCCTCTGCGTCCTCCACTGATCGGAGTCGGCGTTGAAGATCCCGTCGCCCAAAACGTCGAACACCCTCTTGAACTCGGGCCCTTTCGGGAAGTTCCCAAAGTTGGTGCTCATGATGTAGTGGACGTTGGCGGGATCGGCAGTGAACAGCATGTCCATGCCGGAAAACCAGAGGAACCGGAAGAGGAAGTTGCAGCGGCTCCGCTCAAGAATGCCGGTGGCCCAGTCGTGGACGCGGCTCAGGTTGAGGAGGAGCTCCGGTAGCATTCCCACGAGCGGCCAATTCCTGGGGAGCCCATCATCTCTTTTGCCAAGGAGACGAAAGACAGCGAAGCAAATTCCGGCCAAGAATATCTCTAAGAAACCTATCAATGCCATTGAAGCTTCTCACTCTCTCTCTCTCTGGTAATGTAGAGAAGAGCATCGGGGACATGACACTGACAGCGGACGACGAGAAGTTGGCGGGATTGGGCTGATGTATGTCATCATGTTGAGGATGGTGGACTGACAACGAAACGCAAGGACGATAAGGGTGGTGGTGAACCATCGCCTTCACCCCTCTGTCCGAGCCCAAGCCACGACGCGACAACTCTTTCTGTTCACTTGTCTTTTTTCTTCCCCTGCCCTTGCGGCTGATTCCCACCCTCTACGTAGAAGGGGAAAGAGACTGATCAATATTTCCTGAGAAGTTTACGTATGAACTTAAAATTCAAGCAATCGGTATTATGAATGCATGATTTAGATTATTATTAATAAAAATATATAAAAAATTAAAAAATTACTCTCTAAAAATTAAAGATCTGAACCGTACATCCAAAAAGAATGATCTAGATTTCAAAAGTAAATATCTAATATTTTGAGAAAAGATTAGACGATTCGAAATCGAAAGAGATACATCCCAATAAAGGGTGGAGATCACCCAACCCATGAAAAAATGGGCAGGGATCCACGCCCATCAGTTGTTGGCTAATGTGGCGGGGGTAATGGCACATAATGCCACCTGACCCATTAAATCTCCACCTTTCAAGGAATAATAAAAAAAACTTTCCCTGAAAAAAAAAAGGAAATGGAGGGTGGAGGTTCAATGGGCAGGTGACAATAAGTCACCTGAGCTGGATTCGGGGAGAGGGACGTGGGTTAGGGATAAAGACATAAATAATCGTATAATTTTATTTTAATGTGCGATTTGACCTATAAATTTTAATTTATTTTATGTGATCCCTAAACTCTTAGGACATGTTCAATTTAATCCAAGTACTATATGTTATGTGGTAATAAGGGTGATCGGTTCTCGATTCGGTCCAGTTACCCTCAAGAACTGGATCGATAGTCTTGGTTCTCATTTTTCGGATTCGGGTATTGGATTGGCCATCCTGAGGACCAAGAATGGCCTGATCCGGTTCCCAAGTAGTCCCTTGGAACTTGGTAACATGACAAAAAAAAAAAAAAGGAACAATACAATGTTAAAGTCTTAACATATGATCATGCTAAAAAATGGAATCGTGGATGCTTCCTCCCATGTTAGGCTCTTGGGCAGGGAGTTCGAAGTAAACATAATGGCAACCCAGAGAAACATTTGCAAGATGATTCTGGAGAAGAAATATTCAACCATAAAAATTACTGATTCATGCTTTCGCCACATGAAAACACTTTTTTTTTTCATTTTTCCGTCGGAATTCGATCTAGCAGGGAAATACGTTTGGTAAAATCGTATACAAAGTATTAATGCGTTTATGGTAGGATTTTCTAATTCTGCCAATTTTTTTTTTGTCAAATTGGAAAAGTAAAAGTCTTTTACTTCTTCGATCCAGAAGTCATTGTCGCGGTGGCCGACCACCGCCGTCACCAGACGGCTGGTCGTCGCTGCCGCCTACGCTGGCCCGCCGGTCGCCACCCGCTGCCTCCACCGCCGCCCCAGGTTGCTGCCGCCGCCCACTGCCGTCACTTGCTCGCCGACCGTCTTCGCTTGCTCATCAGCCTCCATCGATCGCCGTCGCCTGCCCACCACCGGTTGTCGCCGCCACCGGCCATTGGCTACTGCCACCGGTCTTCGATCGCCGTCGCCGCCATCGAATATTTTTTTAATAATATTTTAAATATTGTCTTTGTTAATCGTTATCAAACGCATTTCTTTATCAGAAATCACTTCTGAAGCAAAAGCTAAAAATTCAACTCCTGCTCAAAAGCAAAAGCCTAAAAATCAACTTCCATGCCCAATTAGAAGTGTTTTCGTGCGTAGCCTAAGATGCGCATGACATCACTTCAGAATTTTCATTTTCCTGCCATAAGTGGACCTGACAGGAAAATTCGTTTGGTAAAATCCTATTCGAAACAGAAATGCGTTTGGTAAAAAAATTGAATTATGGTAAGATTTTCTACTTATGGTCAAATTTTCTTCTTCGGGCAAGATTTTTGGCTAATTTCGAGAAGTAATTTTTTTTTTTTACTTTTCCAACTCCAGAAGTGATTCACGTGGTGGCAAATATCGGCGGTCGGCCGTAGCCCCCTCCGCCATCGAATATATATTTTTTAATATTGTTTCGAAAATAAAATTTTTAATCGTTACCAAACGAATTTATCTGATCAGAAGTCAATCTTGTTAAGAAGTAGAAAAATTAACTTTTATTTATGAGGAGATCAACTTCTCACCAGAAATCGACTTCCCTGGCAGAAGTGTTTTCATGCGCACCCTTAGTTTTTCTTGGTAAAAGTCTAAGGGCCTGTGCTCCATTGATTCTATCCCACCTTCGACTCAATAGATCGAGGAACTCATCAAGCATTATAGTGGAAGCTCCTTCTTCACTAGATTCATGTGCATCACCATGAGCACTCCTGGGATTGACTCTCATATCTTCCACACCCTGTATTGCAACAATTTTCTTGGAGGACATACTTCCCTTTGACTAACAGAAGCCGTAGAACTAAGCTTCGGAACGCTGGTGCTTTGAGGCGATACTAAATTGTTGATCTGCTTTTCAAAATTTCTTGTTCTTCTTCGAGGATTGATGTATATTTGCAGAAGGTTAAGATATATATTGCCTGGAGATTTTGCAGATGGCTGGCTGGTGAACCGAAGTCTCATAGATTTCCCTAGCCGACTATGCAGTGTCCACTAGTAAACTTTAGGGTTCCTTTCAATTTTTTTTTTTTTAAAATTCAGCCAGTCCGGTCCGATTTTATGCCCATGGAACCAGATCTCCCAGCTACCGGTTCCAGTTTTGAGAACCGCGAACTGGACCGCCGTCCTCTAGAACCGGGAATTAGACCACTGATCCCAATCGGGTCTAGATGATCCGATTTGCTCACCCCCATATGGTCATATAGTCCAGGGACTAAATTGAACATGTATTAAGAGTTCATGGATCACATTGAACAAATTAAAAATTTAGAACCAAATTACACATTAAGACAAAGTCCAAGGATCATTCGTGCCATTTTTCTCATATTTTGACTCATGTCCACTTATAAATTAATAATGTATCTTCTAAAAATTATGTCTAGAATTTGAGCGATTGATTAAACACGGTCCAAAGCGACTCCAACCAAATAAACAATTGCGAATCGTCTTTGATTTTATTGGAACTTGCGATAAATTTCTTGATGCGTGTTCAGCTGTTGCGCGTGAGGTTTGTCGTTTTCTCATTTTTCTTAACTCCAAAAGAGGGATCTCCTACAGCCTTAATAGGCGTGGTAGAGACTCGAATTCATTCAGATGGAAACCTTCACAAAATTAGGTGTTGCTAAGAAAATATTAAGTATAGAGATTTTGCGTGACGGGGATACAAGAATTTTGCGGTCGTCTCAAAAAAATATATTGAAAAGGTCATGACACATTTTTAATATGCAATTTGTGAAATTTGCAATTACACTCTTAGCCGTACACTGTGAATTTTCTAATGAATTATTGCCACAAACTGAGGAAGAGTAGAAGCTATTGTGTTCCTTATTCTAATGTAGTGAGTAGTATTATATATGCCATAGTAGGTACTAAGCCTGACAATTCACAAGCTGTGAGCATCGTTAGCTATTGCATAAAATGCCTAGTTATGTGAATTTGATCATTGGACATTTAAATGGTACAACAAACGTTGGTATAATGTATAGAGGGACAACAATGGCAATGAAACCAAGGGTTGATCGTGCTGGTGACTTGGATGATCGCATGTCATTAGGAGGGAATATGTTTTCACTAGTAGATGGTGCAATGAGTTGAAAGGTGTCCACATAAGACAATAATGACTCATCTTCAATTGAGGCAAAGTACATGGCACCGACCTTTGCGGCAAAACAGGGTATATGGCTAAGGGTCTTGCACTTGGACCTTGGCTTGTAGTGGAAAAGTGTTACTATTCACTCTGATAGCCAAGTTGTGGTATATCTAGCTTATAATCCAATTTATCATGAGGAACAAAGTATATCAATATCATGTATCGTTTTATCCGACATGTCATAATAAAGGGCGAAGTTGTTGTAATGAAAATTGCAACAACATAGAACCCAACTAACAAGATAAGGAAACCTGGTCCTTTGGCGAAGCTCGTGCTTTGCTAAAGCTCAATAGCGCTGGTCATAGCATTAGGAGAGCCAGAATAAAGTGAGCACTATGACCTGGTTAAGATTGTTAAAAATGTCTAACATGTTGGATATATTAGTAATATAATTCATATAATATGTTCACATACAAGCCCAATAGGTGAAAGCATAGTTATTTGGGTCCATATGGGCTGGAACCCAGTAGCTTGCATATAATTTTAGGGTTTCCTACGCTGGAGGTAACACTGTTGAGCGTTCCAAACTTGACGTCTCTTGGTGTAACACTTCAAGCAGACAAAACTCTTTCTACTCTCTCAAACCTTAACCTCCAACAATCTTGAAGTATTATCTTTGTATGTCGAATTTGAGCGAGCAAGGTATCTACTTGAAGATATCGTCGAGACGAACTCACATGTACAAGTTGCTTTCAATTTTGACGGTTGGTTTGTCCAGAATATGAGTTTGAAATTCGAGTGGCCAAAATCTTTGAATCAAGAACCCAGAAAATATAGCCAATTTCAAAAGTCGAGACCACTTGGGTTTCGTTCTACTCGTCGATACGAACGTTTTGAGTGGTCACTTGCGTTGAATGGAGATCAGACGAAGGAGATACGGCCGCTGAAAGTTCACTGTTACTGTAGCGCGGGTTACTGTAGCACCGCGTGAGTACTGTAGCACCGTGTATTTTCGCGTATTTCTGACGTATTTTGGCGAATTTTCAGCAATAAAGACAGTTCATCTTGAGGTTTTTGGGCGCTCTAGACTTATTTTTGGGGTCTATTTTGACAAATTCCATCTTTACAGTGTAGTTTAACCAAAGTTAGAGGCGTTATTCGACTTTGTGAGCTCCGAAGACTCCAAGGTGCACCATTTCTAACTCTTTGCTCTGATTGAAAAACATAGTTTCTATGATTTTATAAAGCTGCAGTCATTTGATGTTACTGAATTTCATGGTTGAAAATTACACGTTCAATTTGGCATGAAAGTGCGTGAAATATTCTACGCTGTTTTGAGTGATTTTGCATCTACCAATGAAGATGTGGATAAATATCAATGGAACAAAGACAAAGATTTCTAGAGAGATTACTTGTTGACCTCTCTAAATCCTCGTCTAGCTATGACTTATAGTGAGCATAAGACAGAGAAAGAGATATTGGATCACTTGAACGCTCAATTCCAAAAACAAGAGGGGCTTTCTAAAATTCTCCTAGAGGAGAAGTTCTTTGACTTTAAATTTAATATGAATTCGAGTATCATCTCTTAGTTAATTGAACTCGAGAGCATGAGGAACAAGCTGAAAGATGATAGCTCTGATATGTCTGATAATCTTTTTATTGGTCTTGTGTTGAGTAAGCTACCTGTTGAATGGAGTTCTTTTAAGACTGAATGTACAGACAGAAAGAACAGATGGGACTAGATGAATTAAAGAGGTTTATTCATATTGAGGATCAAAATATTACTAGGAAGAGCTTGGAACAAGTAGGTCAACAAAAGTCAGTTGCCAACTTTGTTTCACACTCCAATAAACCTCAGAAAAAGTCTAAGTCACCAAAAGATGAATCCTCTTCACAGTTAGAGGCTAAAAAGACTATCTCCAAAAGAAAGAAAAAGGGCAAGTGCTACAACTGTGGAAAGTGGGGTCACTGGATAGTAGAGTGTAAGCTACCAAAGAAGCCAAAGAATGGCACGCTGCAAAATGAGGCTAATATGTTAGTTAATGAGTCTGAGCCTCAAGCCTTCATTGGAATGATGAAGAATGGAAATATCAGTGTCTCTTCTGAGTGGTGGTTGGATAGTGGCGCTACTTTTCATGCTACAAATGACAAGAACTTACTCACTGAGGTCACAGAAGTGAAAGACACTGTGAAAAACTGCAATGGTGGTGAGACAGAGGTAACTCATGCTGGAACTGCAAATTTGGTGCTTTCTTCAGGTAAATTACTGACTTTGAAACATGTTAAGTAATACCTTTACTTAAAAAAGAATTTTATATCTATGAGTTTACTTGATAAAGCTGGTATGCCATTTTCAACTATGAATGGTAGAGTAAATTTATCTGTTAACTCATGTTATTTCGGTTGTGCATTCATGGGTAATGATATGTATAGGTTGAGTTTAGATACTGATAGCATAAACCATATGAGTTCTACTTTGATTGATCCAAAGTTGTTACACAATAGACTTGGACATGTGAACTGCAGGAAAATGCAATATCTTGCTAAAATTTACAACATTCCATTGGATACTTCTATTTGATTTGACAAATGTGAAGTGTGCGTACAGGCTAAGATTACTAGAAAACCTTTTAAGTCGGTTTCTAAAAGCACACAACTTCTTGAGCTAACACATTTTGACCTTTGTGACTTTAGAAATTACGTTACTAGAGGTGGTCAGAAGTATTTAATAACATTCATAGATGATTTTTCTAGATATTGTCATGTCCATTTGTTGAATTGAAAGATGGGGCTTTTGAAAAGTTTAAGATTTTCAAGTCTAGAGTAGAAAATCAACTCAACTTGAAAATTAAGAGGTTTAGGAGTGATAGAGGAGATGAATATACATTGACAGGGTTCAAGAAATTCTATACTTCAGAGGGGATAATACTTGAAACCATTGCTCCTTATTTACCTCAATCAAATGGTGTTACTGAGCGTAAGAATAGAACGCTAACTGAAATGTTAAATTCCATGTTACTTACAGTTGGCATGCCTCCTTCTACTGGGGAGAAGCAGTTCTAACTGCTAATCACATCTTGAACAGGTTGCCGCACTCTAAGTTGTCTATGACACCTTATGAGATATGGCATAAGCGTCCTTGTCCTTGTGGATATGATACTCTTAAGACTTGGGGCTGTGTTGCTTATGTTAGAATACAAGAACCTAAGAGACCTAAGGTGAGACCTAGAACAATTACTTGTGTATATCTAGGTAGTGCAGAAGATAGTACTGCGAATAGATATTTGGATCTATCTACTAACACAGTGATAGAATCTAGATATGCAGAATTCTTCGAGAACAAGTTTCTCAAAGATCATGGCTTGAATGTTTCTAGATCTACATATATGATTTCAGAGTCTATTGTAGAATTTGAACCAGGTCCTTCTGACACTAATTCCACACAGTTGGCTGTTGAACCAGTTTCGATTAGAGTATCTACAAGAGACAGAGTTCTCAAAAGTTATAGTGAAAAATTTGTTAATTACTATCTAGAGGATGATCCATCCTCCTATCAAGAAATAATGAGATATAGGGAATCTTTAGTGTGGGCAGAAGTCATAGATGATGAAATGAGCTCTTTACTGCAGAACCACACTTGGCAGCTAGTCAATTTACCAAAATGGACTAAGTCTATAGGCTGTAAGTGGGTATTGAAGAAGAAACTGAATAGTGATGGATTAATAGCTAGATACAAAGCATGTTTAGTAGCTAAAGGCTATAAACAACAAAGTAGAATAGACTATTTTGATGTTTATTCACCTGTGTGTCATCTATCAACTATAAGAATTTTTCTTGCTTTAGCATCTATTGAACACTTTGTAGTGCATCAAATGGATGTAAAGACAGCTTTCCTCAATGAAGAGTTAAATGAGGAAATCTATATGGAACAACCGGAATGATATGTCATGAAAGGCCTTGAGGACAAAGTCTGTAAATTAAACAAATCTTTGTATGGTCTTAAACAAGTCCCTAAGAAGTGGCATCTTAAGTTTGACAAAGTGGTAAAGAGTTATGGCTTTCAATCTAGTTACTCAGATAAATGCCTTTACCATCGTTCTATGTCAAATAAGATAATCATCATTTGCTTGTATGTTGATGAAATGTTAATTCTTGGCTCCGATCATTCTGTAGTGAGTGGCATAAAAGCTACTTTAACTAAAGAATTTGACATGAAAGATCTTGGTATTGCTAATACCATTTTTGATATGAAAGTAAGCTTTGAAAGACAAGTCATCTACTTTAGCCAGACTCATTATATTGAGTAGCTACTTTCTACTTGGGGATACAATGAATGTAAACCGAGTGAGATATTATGTGATTATAATAAAAGACTAAGTCCTAATGAAGGGACTAGCGTGGATCAGTTAAAGTACTTGAAACTGATTGGTAGTCTCATGTATGCTATAAGTTGCACTAGACCCGACATAACCTTTACAGTTGGCATGCTGAGTCGTTTCACTAGTAATTCTAGTAAAGAACATTGGGATGTCCTCAGTAGGCTGATGAGATACCTTAAAGGTACTAAAGATTATGCTCTATGTCACTCTGGTTTTCCTCCAACTGTGGATGGATATTCTGATGCATCATAATGCTCAGAGATTGAAAATAGTAAGTCCACAAGTGGATATGTATTCACTTTGGGTGGAGCTGCTATTACTTGGAAATCCAAAAGACATACTTGTATTGCATTGTCGTCTATGGGATCATAACCTTTTGCTTTAGCCTCAGCCGACGAAGAGGCATAATGGATAAAGAATCTGATTATGGATATTCCTTTGACTCGGTTAAAGATTAATTCTTTAAGCTTGTTCTATGATAATCAAGCAGCTGTTCAGGTCGTCAAGAATGCTCTCTTTAATTCAAAGAGAAGACATGTCAGACTGAGACATGCGTTGTTGAATTATCTAAGAGTACAAGGAGTTATCACCTTGATCGATGTGAGATCGAAGGATAACATGGCTGATGCTCTCACAAAAGGCTTGCCTAAAGATCGATTATTCAAACAATGGGGAAAATGTGGTTAAAGACTGTGTAGACAAGTCTTAATTACCATTTACTTACTTTCTTGCTGTGTATTTTGAATTATCAAATCTTCTTTTGTTGGCGAAAATGATAAGCACATTTTATGTGTTTCATCAATGTTCATGGTTGCTGATGAATTTGAAAAAGGTGAGTTGTCTCATTCCAAACTTGATGAAGATAATTTTAACCTAATATAAAGGTTATATCTGGGGAGCTTGTATCATTCCAAACTTGATGATACAATCCAACTAGGTCGGACTATTCTTTTGGTTAAATGACCCCATTCCAAACTTGATGCGAGATTATTTGACTTTAAGAAATTAGTAATTGTGACATTCCAAATTGAAACATAGAAATAGTTGGTTGTATTAGAAGCCTGTTGGTCTTGTTCTTAATTGAAACTTGACACTAAATGACTAGGTGATTGTAAGTGATTTGACTATTGGTCCTATTATTTAAAACTAGACAATGGTCATTCTCTTACGAATAAACTTAAGTTTATGGTTCTTTGTAAATCAAACTATTTAGGCTCTGTTCATAATTTATGAAACTGACTTGATGCTTATGAACATGATATTATGATGCTTTATGACATTAATATATGTTCTTCTCTACTTAATATTAATATTGCTAAGTTTTTTTTTGTAGAAATATACACTTTTAGTAGATTATTCAAATGATTGAATTCATGATAATATGAATTTCATATTTGACATTCTACAGGGGATGACAAAGATGGAGGAGAACTTAATAAGCAGGATTTTGATTAGGATGACCTACTTGATGAATGAATATATTTATTATTTAAAGAGTGTGGGGACTTGACAGTTCACCTGCTATTGCCCATTTTGATATCTTTATTTTGTGAATACTATTATGCTAGTTTCTTATATTTGTAAGGCCTTGGATTATTTTGACTGGCCTACTTATACTTGACAGTTATGCATATGTTGATTGTGAACATATTCATGATTAGGATAATTCACTTATTTGGATTACATATGATGATTGAGTTTAATATTTTACTACTAAAACTCTTTGACCAATCCAAATTGATTGTCTTGAACTGAATGTGGATGATTTATATTTGCTTGAACATCACACTGACCACCGTATTGGATTGTACTATATGGCGAACATAGGAGGAGATTGTTGGATATATTATTAATATAATTCATATAATATGTTCACATACAAGCCCAATAGGTGAAAGCATGGTTATTTGGGTCCATATGGGCTGAAGCCCAGTAGATCGCATATAATTCTAGGATTTCATACGCTGGAGGTAATACAATTGAGCATTCCAACTTGACGTCTCTTGGTGTAATACTTCAAGCAGACAAAACACTTTCTACTTTCTCAAACCCTAAACTCCAACAGAACCAACATGGAGAATTGTTAAAATTGTACGATCCGAAGCGAGTCTGACCGAATAAACAAAATTGAATGGCTTCATATAATTTGTTCAAACCTGCAATATATACAGCCGCTGCACATGAGGTTTGTTGTTATCTCATCTATTTTAGCTGTAGAAGATAGTTATCCTACAAACCTTAGACTATGCATTCTAGAGATTTAAATTCATGCAAGGATCCAGCCACGGATGGAGGACTTCACAAGATTGGGAGAAAAAAAAAATCACAAATATCATAACTTTCACTCGGCATGTGAATGCCATAATTTTTTTTTTCAATCATTTGAATGCATTATTATGTATGAAATTAACTTGAGTGTCATAACGTTTTTTTTTTCCCCGATCGCTTAAATACCGTATAACTTTTCAATCGATAACTTCATGCCGTATGATTTCAAAAACATTCACCACAGTTGCCATGTTATGTCGGATTTGCAGACTTATTTGAACATCAGTAAAAAGTTATGGTATTCAAGTGATTAATTGAAAGTCATGACACTTAAATAGATAATTTATAAAAAGTTATGGCCTTCAAGTGGTAAAAATAATAATAATAATAAGACTCAAGTGGGCGCCATGCAAAACAAAATAAAGAAAGTTCACGTTTGGTGGTATCTTGATCTCTTTTATTTTATTCTATTTGTCTAGTCAGAAGAGACACGCTCTCTTTGGTGTATATTGTGAGATTTATGTTGTGGGTATTTGGTGTAATTCTAGGATTAGGAAACACTCGAGTGTACGAGTGTCACCATGCGAGATTTATCAGTGGATTGTTGGTGGCTGGCCTTTCCCGTGGACCTGGGTTTTGACATTCGAACCAATGTATCATGTCATTATTGTTCTTTGTTTTAATTTTCTCAATAATTTCGTGTCTCAATATATTTGCAGAGACCAGATCCGTCTTATAACATTTCTGATGACATAGAGTCAAATAAAAAAGAGTATCTTCTTCTTCCACCGGCCATGGACAACAGCGTCACTAGCTAGTCACGGGCAAACTAGCGATGCCGACGTTGGTCCATGGCCGTCGTCAACTTTGCTCGACCAGAATTGGTTTGCGTTTGAATATTGAGATAGGCGAGGCCATTCCCGGAGTCCTCGAGATCCAAATCTAGACGAGCAACGGCGGAGCCAACCAGGCCAATGATGGAGAGGTGGCTCAGGCCTACCACGAGTGATACCGGAAGGGGTGGAGACTGTGAGACGGTGAGACATGCTGCTGTCTACTCATGTTCCAGATCTGGACCACATGCTTTCTTTAGTATAGCAATGATAGAGCCGACCACGAGCGACGATGATGAAGGGTTGGCTCTGGCCAACCGCGAGGAACG
Organism: Rhodomyrtus tomentosa; assembly: GCA_028455895.1. Taxonomy (NCBI): domain Eukaryota; kingdom Viridiplantae; phylum Streptophyta; class Magnoliopsida; order Myrtales; family Myrtaceae; genus Rhodomyrtus; species Rhodomyrtus tomentosa. The sequence goes on from JAPCWY010000005.1 coordinate 47,133,018, forward strand.
CCGAAAGTAGCCGAGATTGTTCGGTGGGATGGATCGATGAGGGTGAGGCTGCTGTCTAGATCTGCGGACATTGTTCAAATATGAAAACCACTCAGCTTTCGTTAGGCTCCGTCTTTGTCATTCACAACCTGCTGCTCGTCTGGCTGCCGACTCTACCGTTACACGTCCAGATCAGGGCCTAAAGTCGACTGGCCTAACCAACCAACCGGTGACGTCGATGATGCATGACCAGTAACAAATGCAAGCCAAGACTATGAGTGGAGGAAGAAGAGAGAAAAAAATCAGATTTTTTTAAGGTTGCATCAAAGAAATTCTTTATATCAAAATTTTTTTGGTCACATAAAAAAAATCCAAACTTTTGATTTTGTCCCAATTCTACCAGCCTAATATTCACAAAAACCCCAACTTTAACATCCGTCTCAATTATATCAATTTTTTCTCATAATTTTTTTTTTTAGTTTTTACTTTTGTCTTTTCCATAGATCCTTTGTTTACTTTTGTCCAATCCTTTGATGCAAATGGACAACCAGTTCATTATTATAAGGACCCTTCTGGACATTGTTTCTGGAATACAGATTGCACTTGTTCCTCATGTGTTGGAAGAAACGATGAAGGAGATGATATGCCCTCTACATGGTGCAAAAGGAAGAAAGATTCTCTAGACCAGATATATCTTGATAGAGATCCTATAGTCAACCCACTTGGAGAAGACAATGGATGCTGGCAGTAAATGGTGCAGTACGGATCACCTGCTTCACCACAAATTCCAGCTTCTGGTCCTCTATGTCATACAGAACCATAATCTCCTTCTCCGCCATCTTCCTCGATATCTTCTTTACCCATCAAGAAAGAGGTCACTTCGCCTTTTTATAAGCCAATCCAAAAATGGGTAAAGAAAAATCCTTCTTGTCCAATTGTGTTGCCAAAACCTTACCCATGTGTTTCTACACCCGAGTCTCATCCAGTTTTGCCAAGTATCTGCATGTTCCAGCCTGAAGATTTTCCTCCTTTACCATCATTTGGCTTTGGACAAACCAGCTCAGCAAATGTCAAGTGCCCTCCTGTTGAGAGTTTCTCTGATCTTCATAAAAAATTCTTTCATACCCCAAAAGTTCATACTCCCAATGAGCTAGAGATGCATGGAAGAAGAAAACTCCATTCTCCTTCTGATGCTGTGCTAAATTGGCAGAAAGAAAATGCCCGTACCCAGAACCAAGCTATCGAACGAATGGTTGAAGATTTTGCCTTGATTAAAAAAATGCTTGAATATTTTCAGAAATAACTGTATTTGCTTGAAACTCAACAGATTCCTCGTAGCCATTTCATGGAGGATCAGACCCCTGAAATTGAGAAGTTAAACACCAAATCCAAATTTTGGAAACATAGCTTCATCAATTTCAAAAACCTAAGCCACTCTTTTCCATAGATCATTTGTTTGCTCCTGCACCTAGATCTTCTGTTCGATCTATAGGATCATCATCCTCTTTTGCGGAACTCCTCAGTACCACCACCTCCAAAAATCACTAATGTCTTGGCTCTTCGTGCCCAGTTGCAAGACATTGAGAAACAAAAAACTCTAAGGGAAAAAGGAAAGCATCCTCATCCTCTTCCACTCCAACTTCCTCAGCTCCTCCAAAACCAGAACCACAACCAACACCACCCAGTTCCTCAACCCATCCTTCTCCATCTCTTATGGTGTCTAATCAAATTGAGAATTTTCTCAGACACCAGATTCCTTCTATTTCTACTATGAAACCAGTTGAAGCCACTCCACCTTCTTTGGATACAGATTCTGTTGGAACTTGTCCCTCAAAATTTTCATAAGATTCTTTCTATGCTCCTGTTTTAAAAATAATGATGGCAGATCCGGTCCCTCCGGAAGAGCAAATGGCTGAACCAGAAATTACTTATCCACCAGAGTCTGGCTTTGGTTCTAGTTCTACTTTAACTCCTTGGTCATATTTCACTTTTGATGATATTCCTTACTGAAAATTCCCTGATCGTCTCTAGGAATTCCACGCTTGGATGCTAGCAAGGAACTTGACTGAACATAGTACTTATGAAGTACTACTTGAGTTCGCTACAAATTCACAGGCTCCTTGAAAGATTGGTAGAAAGCAGCTTCATCTCAAGATCAACTTTCATTCTTGACTATGTCATTTGATGAAGCTATTCAGATCGTCCATCTTTACTTTATTGGTCAGCGTGACAATGAAAGAGAACTCAAAAGAAAAGGGTTCTTTGAAAGAAAGTGCTGCTCGACACTTCAAAAAGATCTTGATCATCATTTCAGAGAAATGATCAAGTTGTTTTATCATCTAGGAGCTGATATCAACTTGAAACCTGTTTTCTTATCTTCCATTCCCAAGGAAATTGGTGATGCTATTGACAAGATTTTGCACACCAACAACCGAACGTTAGAAGAAGCTACATTTGGATAAATTCAACAAGCAGTTCATGTAGTTATTGAAGATATGTGTCACAAAATGGATTGTTTCAATCCTATCTAAATCAGAATCATCGTCTGGATAAAGCTTGTCACCGTCCAAATCTCAAGATCAAGTGCTCAAAAAATTGCAATAATCCATCTTGTTCGGGTCATAAGAAGAAGCGTCATTTCAAGAAACTTTCATTTGGCAAGTATAAGCATCGTAAAGGCAAATGGAAATTCTTGAAGAAAAAGGGATGACATTCCAGATCTGGTAAAAATAAGTCAGATAAATGTTATATCCGCAACAAAAGGGTCATTATACAAAGAAGTGCCCACAGGCGAAACGTCAAGGTAGCTATATTGTCCAGAAAATTTCCTAGAGCACTGGCATTTCCCTTAGCGATGAAGACAGTGAGTCAGTCTTCTCAATTGAAGAAGAATCTTCACTTGATACTCTTTGTGCCATCCAGGCATATTCCTCTGATTTTGATAAATCTCCAGGTGACATCTTTGCTTTCTTTCCTATCGAAATTTCTGATCTACTCCATCTCAAAACTTTAGTCCTCCACTCTCCATATATCCCTGTTCATATATCTATCTCTAAGTCTGTAACCCCTATCCAAGTCATAGCACTTTTTGATATTGGTGCTGCTGCGTCTTTTATGGACTTAAAAATCCCTCCGAAAGAATATTGGACTACTTATACCAGATATTTTACTTATGCTTCTAGAAAAACTTTTGCCACCAAAGTTCACAGTAAACCGGTCACACTCTAGATTTTCCCTTAGTGTTCTATTACCACAAAAATTCTTAGTTGTCATTCACATGATAAAGATCTCATCATTGGTTGGGATATTCTTTCCTAGTTACCCCAACTCAAGTTTGTCCTAGATGGTTTGAAATTCGAAGATCAATTCAAAGAGTTTGTGGACATCCAACGGCTTTTTATCGTACAACCATAAATACTTGATCCCATCACCCAATCGTTGTTATCTTGTTGTGCTGACTCTCACTCTCAGTTTTCTCAAATCTGTTCTTATGCTCTTTGAAAGAATTTCGATTTTTTTGTTCGCTTGCCATTCAAGAAGAATGAAGATGTCAATCCCACAAAGGCTAGTCATTCTGGCATGAACCCTGAGCATCTTACTCTTGCTCAGAAAGAATGTGAGGAACTTCTTGCCCAACGACTTATTAAACCATCAAACTCTCAATGGGCTTGTGAAGCTTTCTATGTCAATAAGAGAGCTGAGCAAAATCAAGAAAAACTTAGACTTGTTATCAATTACCAGCCCCTGAATAAATTTCTCCAAGATGACAAGTTTCCTCTCCTTCACAAAAATTTCCTTTTCTCTAGCCTTGCTCAACCAAAGATTTATTCCAAGTTTGATCTAAAAGCTGGATTTCGGCAATTAGGAATTTATCCTGATGACCACCTAAAACAAGATTTTGTATTCATAATCAACACTTTCATTGAATTGTTGTGTCATTCGGTCTCAAAACACCACCCTCTCTCTTCCAAAAGGCTATGTGCAGAATTTTTCAGTCTCTTTTGGCCAATGCTCAGATCTATATAGATGACATATTGTTGTACAGTCCTGATGAAGATTCTCATTGCCAGCTGCTCAACCAATTTACTGAGATTGTTCAGCAGTATGGTATCATGCTTTCTCAGAAAAAGATGGTTATTGCTCAAAAGAAGATTGAATTTCTTGGTATGCATATCAAAGAATGGACATATTGCCTTGGACCTCATCTTGCTGATGAGCTTCAAAAATACCCAAATGAAAATCTCACAGTGCAGGAAGTTCAATCCTTCTTAGGTGTTGTAAATTATCTACAAGATTTTGTCCCAAAGATATCAAAAGCTCTTCATCTTCATCAGAAGATGCTTAAGAAGAATGCAACACCTTGGGGACCCAAGCAGACCAAAGCCATTGCTTATCTGAAAGAGATTTTACAACATCTTCCACCACTGCAGATTCCATCCACAGGGAAAAGGATCTTGTAGACTGATGCTAGTGGCAAATATTGGGCTGCTGTTCTTCTTGAAGAAGTCAATGGTAAGCGTCGTATTTGTGCTTAGAAAGTGGATGAATTTCACAAGTAGAAATACATTATCATTCCACTTTCAAACAAATCCTTGCAGTCAAATATGACATAAAAAAAGTTGAGTTCCACCTCATTAGCCATCACTTTCTTGTTGAAATGGACATGTCATCCTTTCCACAGATGCTTAAGTTTAAGCAAAAGCAAATCATTCATCCTCAACTTCTGTGATGGGCAGAATAGTTTTCAAAATACTATTTTGATACCAAATATATCCCTGGAAAGAAAAATGTCTTTGCTGAGTTTCTATCCAGACCCAAAGAACCTATTGCCTCCTTCAACATGTATGTTCGCAAAAATCCCTTGCATCCTGGTACTTTTTGAGCCATGAACATGCGAGAAAATCAATGGAATTCTCACAAATATCCCCTAGAAGTACCACAGTAGAGTGAACAGAATGTTCTGTTTTATAATATGACCACATATGGAATTATCAGCATCAGATTTTCAGAGAACATGGTGGTTTAATGTTGAATCCAAGAGGTCTTGATCCAGACTATCCGTTTATTCGACTGTTGCAATGGTCTCATGATTATGAGTTTCCTGAAGAACTCAAATGGTTTTTCTAGTACTTGTTCAATTTGTATACAGTTGCTATTGAGTTCTCTACAGATAAAATTATCAAAGTTTTATCTGATGCATTAATGGGAAACTTCTCCAACCAAAAGACTCTTATTGAGATGCTTACAAGGTTTCAACCATTACAAGCATGGTGTCACATTTTCGTAGAACGAAGGCGTGTTGGAAGACCTAAACCAGAAAGGCACACTATTTTCATTTTCAACAGACCATGGTACTATCTCGGACCAACTGGAGATCATCGAACATATGTAGCACCTTTAGGAACTACAACATTCAAACCTAATCTCCAAGGACAAAAAGCTCAAGTTTACTGTACACTACCGAGGTCCATGCTCCAGAGCCAATATGAGCTTCGAGAACTTTAAAGATTTCTGTTTTAAGAAAATAAAGTCATTCCCCCAGAGGTTCGGCCTTATCACTCCACTAATCTCTCATTGTATAGACCCAAGGTTTATCCTTTATCCCTTGAAGCCCTCGAAGAATATGGAAGAATCAACTAGATTCTTCTATGGATGCTGATGATCCATGGGGAGTACCTTTATCTCAAGATCCATATGATTATGGATTCCCACAGCCAAGTTTGCCATCACAGGATATTCCGTCAAGTTTCACATACGTGCCGTCAAGTTCCAATTATTGTAGCGTTCCTGATGATCCGGAAGTGCATGCTATGATAGCTACATATGAGAAAGAGGGACTTGAGAGGCTTTGGCGGGCCTATGAAAGAGAAAAAGACGAACTTGACAGCTTAGACTCGGACGATGCAAATTATCATCCTGATCCAGACCGATGGCGAGCTTGATTGACAATCAATAAGGAAGCAGAGACAAGCTTAAGCCTTAGAATGTAAGTATGCTATCCCAACACACGGCCTTCCAAGCCTAAAATGTGACTGCCTTTTAGCATTTCAGACTTACTCTTGAAGCTCAACCTTAATGTTTCCAGATTTTTCTGATTCACAGGTTCTACCAAAGTGGCAAGTGAAGAGCATATTAAACCACACGCACTATTATGTTAACAAGAGGAATCTAAATAGAGAAAGCATGCTTTGAGAGGAGAGGAGAAGTTTAGAAACTCATAAGGAAAACACTCATTTTATTTCTAGCTGAAGGTGTTTTGCCTTCATTCATTACACCCAAGAGCATTTTATAGGCAAGCAACGTACACTATTAACATTGGATTATTAGATCCACAAACAGACACAAAGTTACAAAGGTACCGACAAGGTAACTGTAGCTAATTATTACAACCACAAACATACTGCACACATGTGACGGACAAAGACAAAGTGATTGTCAATCAAACTCGTCGTCGGTCTGGATTAGGATGATAATTTGCATCGTCGGAGTCTGAGCTGTCAGGTTCGTCTTTTTCTCTTTTGTAGGCCCGCCAGAGCTTCTCGAGTCTCTCTTTCTCATATGCAGCAATCATAGCATCCGCTTTCGGATCATCAGGAATGCTACAATAATTGGAGCTTGACGGCACGTCTGTGGAGCTTGACGGCACGTCTGTGGAGCTTGACTGAATATCTTGTAGGGGCAAACTTGGCTATGGGAATCCATAATCATATGGATCTTGAGACAAAGGTCCTCCCCATGGATCTTCAGCATCCATAGAAGAATCTGGTTGATTTCGTCTATACTCTTCGAGGGCTTCAAGGGATAAAGTATGAACTTGGAGTCTATCCCATGAGAGATTAGTGGAGGGATAAGGCCAAACCTCCGGGGAATGACTTTATTTTCTTGAAACATAAATCTCTAAAGTTCTCGAAGCTCATATTGGTTTTGGAGCATAGACCTGGGTAGTGTAATGTCCTAAGTTCAAATTTACTAAATAATTTCTTTTTTAAAAATGTATATGCCTCAATGAAGCTCAATAGAGAATTATGGAAGTAGCTCCGTCTACGAAATAGTCATACAATTATATATCTCTTCTTCACTACCGCCAGAGCTCTTTTGTAAATCCATATGCCTTGTATTCACCTTTATTATTATTTAATATTTTCTTCACTTATATTATTATGACTATTTATTACTATTGTTATTTTATTTCGAATCCCCCATTAACGTTGTCGAAATGTAGACTCAGATTTATCTTTGTGGATACTCTTGCAAATTCTTATAACACGCCCATTATTATTGTGTCACCCCTCTCTCTTTTATTTTCCTTGAATTCATTATAATGCACATGAGTGCTAGCTAACAACCGAGACCTGCAAGATCACTCATATACTTCGTCTTCATTAAACTTTAATGCGGATTAAGAACGCTTAAGAACAAGTACTCGAATGAAGATTTACTGCAGCAATACATTCAGTTTCTCTATCTGGTTTAACGCCTCTCACAATAACATCCCATTAACCGTACGAGGTTTTAAATAGATTGTAAGTTCAGCATCAAAAGAGAACATAAGCAGAAGTTCTTTTGTCTTAACATTAGCCGCGCTTCATAGAGCCATACTTTATATTTACATAAAGGCTTATACATATGCCCAACTACCACATGAAGACATCGAGTTCATAAAAAGGACATGATATTCAGACTTTAAGACTAGATTGCCCCTTGCACCGCAGGCTATACTAACACTTCAAAATGTCGCGAATTCATATACTAGCTCGTGGACTTGCCAAGAACCAACCTCCAGCCACTCGACTCCGATTGTCCCTCATGCAGCCGCGCCCGATCCACCATCTGCAGTCCCATCTCCTCCACTAGTACCATCAGCGGCATCATTCCCAGAACCAGCATCACCATCCTCCCCTCCATCGTCCGCAGCAAATAACTTATGCGGAATTGGTCCCTCCCTTTGGCCCTCGATGTTAATGAAAATGCTCATAAATTTTTCCTTGACGTGAGCCATTCCCACAGCAACATCTAGTACCAAAGTCGAGACTACACATGTAAGGGTGATGCTGGGGGCTCCGAGAATGTCAAAGTTTTCGGTCTCGATGGTGAGAGAGATAGGGAGGCCGTAATGGGCTCCGGGAGGTATCGGAATCGACGTCGACATTGCTTTAATCTAAAACCACAAACACCACAAGTGTTATTATCCATTAGCGAATAGATTCCATACCCTAACACTTACTTGGTTCAAGACATGCCACGGCTAACCATCATGGAATCAAATACGTCTTGAATACAATTAGGACTATTCAGATTTCACTTGTATCATACATGTTCTCGTTTTAGATGACATGTAAATGCACAAAGGCATGCACTCCCATGATTTCATCAAGAATACATCCACACTCCGTCCCTTGTCTTGTAATGAGTCCCATGGCCAACTTCTTTCGGTGGAGCGGTGAAATGCGTAGAGATCGGGAAAAAGTACAATATTTTATGGAAGAACGGGAGATCCTACTCTCCATTTTTCCTGGACTACAACTGCGGGTAGCCGACCATTTTTTTTTTTCAAAATGTAAAAGAAGATTGAGTAATCTAATAAAAACTTTCACGAGACTTTCGATACAATCAAATAGAAAGCCAAACCCTAGTCAAGAATGGAATAGATCACAAGGCGGATTGTCATTCTTAGATCCATTCTCAAAAGCAGTATATAAGGCGTACCCAGTCAGCAACAATTGGACAAGTGGAGAATGTTGATTCAATTCCTACTAGATGCACGTCAATGGGACCCTACAATAAGTCTATTGGAATTGGCTTCGTGAAATGGGTTGAATTTTGATTACCTTCCTCACGTATGTATAAGACCAAATCCGGAGGATTAGGAAAATCTTATTGATTGCAACTTTCTCCAGATCTCCGGGAAAAGCATGAAAAAAAAAGGCTCGAATGTTGGTTCAGTTTTCCACCTTAATGATAAAAAGCCCATGGATTTCCTCTCTCCAAGGCTTCACGATCTTTCATCGCAGTCCTCTTGGTGCCACAACCAAAGCGTCCCGACTCAGTGAATCTATTCTAATGCATTTCATTCCCTTCCTGACATGAACTTTCTACGTAAACGTTGTAGAATAACATCGACAAATTCCCCAAGTCCTAAACTTATACTGATGACAATAAATTTCCACTCGCCATACACTCTTCCCTTCGTTATTCAAGCTGCCCACCATCGACACTCAAGTAATTTAACAGCCTGATCTCTCTCTCTCTCTCTCTCTCTTCCTCCTCGCATTACCCTTTCTTGAGATACTTCCCAGTTAGTTTCACTCTATCAGTCCTACTCACCAAGATTTCTAAACCACAAGACTACAACTCTGCCGATTTCCCACAAATCGAGACATGCCGACATTTTCAGCACCCAACCTCTTCCACGGATGACTAATCTCTGTTTTCTCTGATTATCCCACCATCACAGCAACGAAATGAAACAAGGAAGGGTGAAGGTACAGGATTTACTCGCCTGTGTACCAGCAAAGAGACGAGTTAACGATGACGACCCACGTTTGTTGTTGTTGTTGGCTACGAACCGAGCTTAGAACATGCTGGTTGGATCTTCCTTTCTCTCATTTCTCATTTCTCTCTCTCCAATAATCCCACAAGGAGACCTCTCTTCTTTTATTTCATAGCCGGTGCAGAGAGCAAAGCTTGGCCCTCTTATGATTTTGTTTCATTCCCCGTAATCCCCATGATTGCAAGTTTGGAGTTGTCAACTAAGTCTCCACGCCAAGTGTCTTTCAATAGCTCTCTTTTCCATGATTATTTTTTTGCATGCACGGCAACCATGCACGGCTTCTCCTTCTCTTGATTCTGTGGACGACCGCCACTTGAATTTTCATCCCATCTTCCTCCCCTTTATTAAATACACACACATATATATATATATATATATATATATATATATTTCTTAAATAATTATACCTTCTAATGTTACACAACGTCTATCGGTTGGTTGAATAATATTTTAGGGACAATCGACCTAATATTTTGGGACATGCTCATCGCCGAATGGCATGTATTATCGTGTCGTTATATCTGTGGTGTCGCCTTTACCCAAGCCCGAACAAAATTTCCTGACGTAAATTGCAGCAATTCAAGTATTCAAAGCAAATGCGTTTTCTGCGCATTTATCTAATGGTGGTCCGTGGCATCCCTAGGACGACTTCCTTTAATACATATTCAAAATGATATTCACATTTAACCAAGGGATCTTAAATTCTTGCTACAGGAATTTCAAGATTACTGTGTCAAGTTAGAGTTTTCACAGAGATTATTTAATTACAAGACAACCTTTGTCACATTATACTTTATTTACATTAAAATTATTATTACAGAAGCTGGTTTATCAGAATACTACAGGTAGTGTACGGTAAACTTGAGCCTTTTGTCCTTGGAGATTGGGTTTGAATGTTGTAGTTCCTAAAGGTGCTACATCTGTTCAATGATCTCTAGTTGGTCCGAAATAGTACCATGGTCTGCTGAAAATGAAAACAGTGTGCCTTTCTAGTTTAGGTCTTCCAACACACCTTTGTTCTACGAAAATGTGACGCCATGCTTGTAATGGTTGAAACCATGTAAGCATCTCAGTAAGAGGCTTTTGGTTGGAGAAGTTTCCCATTAATGCATCAGATAAAACTTTGATAATTTTATTTGTAGGGAACTCAATAGCAATTGTATACAAATTGAACAAGTACTAGAAAAATCATTTGAGTTCTTCAGGAAACTCAAAATCATGAGACCATTGCAACAATCGAATAAACGGATAGTCTGGATCAAGACCTCTTGGATTCAACATTAAACCACCATGTTCTCTGAAAATCTGATGTTGATAATTCCAGATGTGGAATATCATATTATGAAACAAAACATTCTGTTCAATCTGCTATGGCACTTCTGGGGAATATTTGTAAAAATTTCATTTATTTTCTCGCATGTTCATGGCTCGAAAAGTACCAGGATGCAAGGGATTTTTGTGAACATACATGTTGAAGGAGGCAATGGGTTCTTTGGGTCTGGATGGAAAATCAGCAAAGATATTTTTCTTTTCAAGGATGTATTTGGTATCAAAATAGTATTTTGAAAATCATTTTGCCCATCACAGAAGTTGAGGATGAGGGATTTGTTTTTGCTTAAACTTAAGCATCTGTGGAAAGGATGACATGTCCATTTCAATAAGAAAGTGATGGCCAATGAGGTGGAACTCAAATTTCTTGATGCCATATTTGACCGCAAAGATTTCTTTGAAAGTGAAATGATAATGTATTTCTGCTTGTGAAAATCGTCCACTTTTGTAAGCACAAATACGACGCTTACCATTGACTTCTTTGAGAAGAATGGCAGCCCAATATTTGTCACTAGCATCAGTCTGCAAGATCCTTTTCCCTGTGGATGTAATCTGCAGTGGTGGCAGATGCTGTAAAATCTCTTTCAGATAAGCAATGGCTTTGGTTTGCTTGGGTCTCCAAGGGGGTGCATTCTTCTTCAGCATCTTCTGAAGAGAAACAAAATCTCGTAGATAATTTACAACACCTAGGAAGGATTGAATTTCCTTCACCGTGAGATTTTCATATGGGTATTTTTGAAGGTCATCAGCAAGATGAGGTCCAGGGCAATATGTCCATTCTTTGAGATGCATACCAAGAAATTCAATCTCCTTTTGAGCAATAACTATATTTTTCTAAGAAAGCATGATACCATACTGCTGAACAATCTAAGCAAATTGCTTGGGTAGCTGGCAATGAGAATCTTCATCAGGGCGTACAATAAGATGTCATCTATATAGATCTAAGAATTGGCCAAAAGAGACTGAAAAATTCTACATAGAGCCTCTTGGAAGAGGGACGGTGCTATTTTGAGACCAAATGGCACAACAGTCCAATGAAAGTGTTGATTAGGAATACAAAATTCTATTTTGGGGCGGTCATCATGATGAATTCCTAATTGCTAAAATACAACTTTTAGATCAAACTTGGAGTAAATCTTTGCTTGAGCAAGGCTAGAGAAAAGGGAATTCTTGTGAGGGAGAGGAAACTTGTCATCTTGGGAAATTTATTCAGGGGCTGGTAATTGATAACAAGTCTAATTTTTCCTCGATTTTGCCCAGCTCTCTTGTTGACATAGAAAGCTTTGCAAGCCCATTGAGAATTTGATGGTTCAATAAGTCCTTGGGCAAGAAGTTCCTCACATTCTTTCTAAGCAAGAGTAAGATGTTCAGGGTTCATGCTAGAAGGACTAGCCTTTGTGGGATTGACATCTTCATTCTTCTTGAATGGCAAGCGAACAAAAAAATCAGAATTATTCCAAAGAGGATGAGAACAGATTTGAGAAAACTGAGAGTGGGAGTCAGCACAACAAGATAACAATGATTGGGTGATGGGATCAATGATTTCTGGTTGTATGATAAAAAGCCGCTGGATGTCGACAAACTCTTTGAATTGATCTTCAGATCCCAAGAGATCAACATGTGAAGTTACTTTTAGACAGCTGGGTTACCAACTCTCAGTTTTCTCAAATTTGTTCTCATCGTCTTTGGAAGAATTCTGATTTTTTTGTTTGCTTGCCATTTAAGAAGAATGAAGATGTCAATCCCACAAAGGCTAGTCATTTTGACTAAACCCTGAACATTTTACTCTTGCTCAGAAAAAATATGAGGAACTTCTTGCCCAAGGACTTATTAAACCATCAAATTCTCAATGGGCTTGGGAAGCTTTCTATGTCAACAAGAGAGCTGAGCAAAATCAAGGAAAACTTGGACTTTTTATCAATTACCAGCCCCTGAATAAATTTCTCAAATATGACAAGTTTCCTCTCCTTCACAAAAATTCCATTTTCTCTAGTCTCGCTCCAGGACTTATTGAACCATCAAATTCTCAATGGGCTTGCGAAGCTTTCTATGTCAACAAAAGAGCTGAGCAAAATCAAGGAAAACTTAGACTTGTTATCAATTACCAGCCCCCAAATAAATTTCTCTAAGATGACGATTTTCCTCTCCTTCACAAAAATTCCCTTTTCTCTAGCCTTGCTCAAGTATAGATTTATTCCAAGTTTGATCTGAAAGGTGTATTTTGGCAATTAGGCATTCATCCTAATGACCGCCCCAAAATAGGATTTTATATTTCTAATCAACGGTTTTCATTGGACTGTTGTGCCATTCAGTCTCAAAACAGCACCCTCCCTCTTCCAAAAGGCTATGTGCAGAATTTTTCAGCCTCTTTTGGCTAATGCTCAGATCTATATAGATAACATCTTGTTGTACAGCCCTGATGAAGATTCTCATTGCCAGCTGCTCAAGTAATTTGTTGAGATTGTTCAGCAGTATGGTATCATGCTTTCTCAAAAAAAGATGGTTATTGCTTGAAAGGAGATTGAATTTCTTTGGTATGCATCTTAAAGAAGGAACATATTGCCCTGGACCTCATCTTGCTGATGAGCTTAAAAAATACTTAGATAAAAATCTCACGGTGAAGGAAGTTCAATCCTTCTTAGGTGTTGTAAATTATCTATGAGATTTTATCCCAAAGATATCAAAAGCTCTTCATCCTCTTTAGAAGATGCATAAGAAGAATGCACCACCTTGGGGACCCAAGCAGACCAAAGCCATTGCTTATCTGAAAGGGATTTTACAACATCTTCCACTGTCAGCCTTCTGTCCATAATCACATTTAGTTAAACCTATGTAGCTTGAATTTTCTTACTGAACTTACCAATGAACCTTCATAATTCGGCAATAGCGGGTTTTAGGGATGACGAGATTTGAGACCGTTTGTCCAAACATTGAAATCTTTCACGTTTTACTATTCTTTGGACTGTTGAGTGCTAAAAAGAATCCGAAATGTGCCTTCTTGATTGGCTTTGTAACTCCTGGCAATGTGCAGAGGAAGCAGAAAACAAAAGAGAAGTTGGGAATTTTTCATGTTAGCTTTACTGAGGTATAATTCATTAATAACGTGAAAATGCCACGTAGGATTAACAAACGGTGATTATGGGTGGAAAGCATGGTGTAGAATTAGGATAAACATAAAACTTGTGGATTTTTTATGACAATTTTTTTTTAGATATAATTTGGACAGATGCTAAAGTTGATTTTTTTTTTTAGATATTAGGCTAGTAGAATTGCGACAAAAGAAAAAGTTAAGGCTTTTCTAGAAGACAAAAATAAGTTTTGGATATAATAAGGACATGTGCTAAAAATGAGAGGGTTTTGGGTATTTTTTTAATTCAAAGTCAATGCCCACGATTAAACCTATAATTTGTAATTTGACCTAACTATATAAATGCACGACACATCATTAATAGACAAGCCGTTATGCAACCACTAAATATTTCCTCATCGAGTATTGAATAATCAAGTCTTCTTTTTATAAAAAAATAGTGGGAAATAAGGCCCAAGTGCTCTCATTTCTCAAATAAAACTCCGAAGTGCTCTTATTGTCTTAAATAAAGGCTTGAAGTGGCCATGACTGTTTCAAATAAGGGCATAACTGATGCATGTGTGAGGCGTCAAATGTGCTTTGAGTGATAATGAAAAGAAGTGAGAATAAATCAGAGTGTATGGTGGACGGAAGTCGAAAAATGAACGTAAATGTAGGATAGAAACGATCATCACCAAGGCATAAAGGATGCATTGCCAGTCAAGGATAAATATCGGGATTCAATGGAAGCTCACCACCATGGTATAAAAGCTACACCACCAACCAAGGTTAAAGAGCTTTTGGCTCACCACTAAGGAGTATCCACTCTCTAAGGATAAAGATGCCATAGTGTTTTAACATTCAATTCACAAAGATGAATTCTTACTCATTCATCAGTTCTTATAATAGAGAACAATTCTTTATAAATAGAGAGACTAAGATAAAGGAAATAAAAATATAAAATAAAGACAAATTTTCGTCCACAGCCTTATCATGCTAATAACCCTTAAAAGATCTATTGATATCGAAGAAAACAATTCAAATTAGCCTCCTATTGATATGTCTTTAACCTGCTATCAAATTAGCAAGTAATTAAGCAAGATGTGGCTTGAAATTAGCAATGAATTACATCTTGAATATGCCATGGATTCAACAAACAATCACATCTTCAGTATGTCGTGGAATCAGTAGTCAATCATGACTTGATTATGCCTATGAATATTCAATCAATCTATTTTTTTTTGGTCGAAATCTTCAATCAATCTAGTCATCAATCAATCGCCATGGAATCAATAGCAATTAATCTGGTGAATCAATTATCTTATTGGAAAGGAAAGAATCGAAATCTTTATTATCGACAATCCTAGTCGATAGTCTTCATTTCGACATGATCCATCGAAGCAAGTTATGACCAAATCAGTTTTTCATGCAGGAATAAGGATTCAGCTGGATCAATTGACAAGTTCAAAATTGAGATTGAGAATGGATTGACTAGGGGTGTGCATGGTCCGAGCCGGTCCGGTCCTGACATGGAACTGGGGACCGGACCAATAGTTCAGGTCTCCATATTTTCGGGACCACGGACCGGACCAAGACTGGCAGTCCGGGCGAGTCCTGGTCCGGGCTGGTCCTAGTAGGACCGCTAACTCTAACTACGTATACAAATCTAGCCTTTAAAAATTACAATATAATGTTAATTTACAATCCATAATTAACCTACGACGACAAGACAGCCACGTAAATGCTAGGGGCACCCAACGTGCGTTCGATCCGGCCTTGAAGCTTTCACGTGATCCTTTATGCTCGTAATCGACGTTTGCATACAGCCCGCTGAACTTAGATGGGCGATGGAGCCGAACTCGGATTTTATTTATTTCTTTTTTATTTTTGATTGTGAAAAAAAATAGATTTATCAAATCTGCATAATGACCGGAGTTTCTGTCCTTATGCACGTACGTGCTTATTCTTCATGCACGTGCCCATCATAAGGAACAGATCTTATCATCAATTAAGACCTGATTTTGTCCCAAAATAATACGAAAATCCAAATTGCTAAATAATATGTACAATGACGTCATTAAACTCAAGAGACATAAGATGAGATTCATGGGCTTTTCAGAATGTTAAAAATATGTTAACTCTAGATGTATATTAATTTTAAAAAAATATTGACGGTTCAGTCCGAGCTGAGGCCGGTCCGGTCCTAAACCATGGAACCGGGGACCGGATTTCCCAGTCACCGATCTCATTAATTGGGACCGGGGACGGGACCGCCAACCTTAAGGACCGGACCAACCTGACCGGTCCGGTCCGGTTTGCACACCCCTAGGATTGACAAAGCATGATGCGCTCGCATCAATCTCCCCAGGTTCAGAAAGATTTGCCCTCAAATCTTGTTGTGGATTCATTTCCAAGATTAGAAGTTGCAAAACTTTCCACAGCCATTCTTACTAAAGGAATTTGATTATGAAAATATTTCAGGTCGGCCTCCCCAACGAACTAAACAATACATTAACTTGTTACAAACCAATATATTCAATACATGCGAAGAATATGAAAGTATGTCAAATACATTTTGAAAATTGAAGAACACTTTTGGAGAGAATTCTTCTAGACAAACGAAATAATAGTGGCACGCAATTTCCTTGCCCATTATAATCATTCCTTTTTTTTTTAATCTATGAACTCAACTGTTGTGTCAACAAGTTGTTTTGGAGATCCATCATCCATAATATCGTAATTGCTTGATGGTACCTGGATGATCAGCATCTCTTCTTCATCAACATGTTCTTGCTCTTGGAATTTGGGCTTTTCACTGTGTGGTTCTTGCTGAGTCTCTTATTGTTTATTTGTTTCGGATCAGTATGGTATGACTCTTGTGAAGTCTGTTGAAGTTTCATATTAATCTCATCAATTTCTTCAGTAGTGATAGTCGTTTGGTTACGACATTCTGCTTGTAGATGTCCATATCTGTAGCACTTGAAACTCTTGATATTTTCACCATTTGATTCTTATGATAACCCTTCAATGAAATCAAGGGGGCTTTTCCTTTTCTTTCTCCTGTTCAAAAGTATTCACGGCCTTGTTGGAAAAAGTATCCTTGAAGAAGGACATACTTTTGGTGGAAGGCCTAGTCGAATATTTCTTGCCACCATTTGATCGTTTCTCTAGGAGAGTAAGGACTCAATCCATTTGTTTCTAGAGTTTTCTCCATTACATGTTCCTGCCTTACGCTATGAGATTACTCCAAAGCCAAGGATCTTTGAACCAATATATATGTGTGTGTGTGTGTGTGTTTCAAAAACACTATATATATAGTGTTTTTGAAATGAAAATGGTAAAGAGGTATCACTCAAGACAAGTTCAACCTAAAACTCTGATACCAATTTGATAAGAGCGAATGCGTTTTGATTGATTATTTTAAAAAAAATTGGATAGATCATAGTGTATATGGACGAGAGTCGAAGGATGAACGCTAATGCAGAATAGAAACGATCACCATCAAAGCATAAAGAATGCACCACCAGCCAATGATAAAGATCGAGATTGGATAGAAGCTCACCACCACTATCTAAAGGAAAATCATCAACCGAGGATAAAGGGTCTAGGCTCACCGCCAATGAGTAATCTACTCTTCAAGGATAAAGATGCTGAATACATCCAACTCACAAAGATGAATTCTCATTCATCAACAATAGTCTACCTTTACAATAGAGATTTCACCTCATTATATAAAGGGAAAAGACAAAGCAAATAGGAAAAGGCAATAAATGATAATCAATCTCATCCACCAACTCATATATAGCTAATAACAACCTTAAAAGATCTACTAATTGCAAAATAAATAACTCAATCAGCCTCCATTGATCTTTCTTTGATTTGGCATCAAATCAACAACCAATTTGGCATCCAACAAGAGTATATCCCATGAAATCAGCAATCAATTTGCTAATCAATCAATCTGGCGATTCATCATGAAATTCTCAATTAACTTGCTAACCAATCTTATTTTTAAGGAAAATAATAAAAAATTTATAATCAACAATCCAAGTTGATAGTCTTTGTGACGGCACTATGATGACATGAGGATTATTGATGACATAATCGGATGCTCTGCACCAAACCTTGTCGGTTAGATAAATATTCCAGTTGATTAGGGGAACTTTTGTCAAAATACAAATTTAACCTAGTTTTTAGTTAAACTAAATTAAAAATAAAAAATAAAACTGAAAAAAGAGAGGAAAACATAGGCGAGAGGAGGCTGCCCTCCTGCTTGTGGTTGCCGGCCATCGACCAGGTCTGGGATAGGGCTGCAACCCTTGGCTAGTCCATGACGACCCTCACCCTGATCTGGGAGAGGGTTGAGGCCTCTCCAGGCTTTGGCGAGGGCCTCTTGATTCTCGCCTTTGGTCTGCGAGGTTGTGTTGTCGCCCCACCGGCATTGGGGCGGCGGCCATAGGTGAGAGGGCTACCTCTCGCTTGTGTTTCATTGCTTTTCTCTTTTTCTCTTTTTATTTTTTAAAATTTTTGAAAAAATAAAAAAAAATAAAAAAAAATATTAAATGACACAAAATGCCCATACGAAATGTGAATCAGGCCCTTTTTTGATATTAGTAAGGTTACTTTAAGTTCTTAATTAAAATAATGTCCACTTTATGCATTTATTTGAGACAACGAGGGCAATGTAGGCTTTTATTTGAAACGATATTACATTCATGCCCTTATTTAAGAGGAAGTATTACGGGATTATTATTATTATTATTAATGTTTTCCCAAAAACAGCTGACGTGAGAATCGAATCCGTATTGTATATTTAATGCCCTCACATTTATCCATTGAATGTTAAGCCCGGCCTTATTAATACTCGTCCTTCCTCCTCAGTTACCATCATTTCATCTCTTGCGCTCTTCCACAGTCATTTGTTGATTCGGGCGAGTTTGAGCAAACAGGATAGGGAAGATAGAAACAGATCCAAGATTTCCTTTCTGGGTAAAATCATTTTTTTTTTATTTTTTATTTTTTTATGGATAGCGCCTGCTGCTGGTTTGAGAAACGGACGAATATCCTCAACATTGGACTCGTTCAAGCGTGAGCAAAACCAATGCCCCAAGAATAGCACGGATTGGAATTTGAACGTGCAATAACCACAACTTCAGCAACAAGAACGAGAAATTACAAGGAAGAAGAAAATGATTCCACTTGCCAACCAAGGATCGGAGACATGAAAAAGCTCAGGAGAATCACCAGACTGTTTGTCTTCTGGGTTTTGGTCGCACTCCACACTCGAGCTCTCTCCACAGAAGTAGGCGCTGGAGGCCAAAAGCATGCTGAAGCCGAAGAGGAGAAGCCGTACGTTGCAAAGATCGTCACGGACGCAGTTTCTCTCCTGAGGAAATCCCAGAAGATTTCGTGGATCAAGATCAAGACCCTCATGAACAACATGCAGCTCCAATTCTTCCCTCCAGATCTAGAGTAAGTGATACACTGATCACAGACTTTGGCTAGTGATGGATACCCATCATTCTCGTTCACGACTGGAAGCTTCAATATCATAAGCAAAGCTTGAAAAAATTGTTGGAAACAGCTTTAGAAGCAGGGATGGAGTGGCTGCCGACAACCAGAACAATGCGGGCTCGAAAGTGAAACAGGTGGTCGAGAAGAGCTTCGGGACTAGCAAAGTGGCGGTGGAGGAGACGGCAAAATCCGCGGCCGAAGTCGTGGGAAAAGCGGTGCTCAAGACGGCGGAGAAGGTTAAAGAAAGCATGTCCGATGAAGATGAAGGCGAAGAGTCGAGATCAGAGCTTTAACGAAAAGATCGGCCGTATGATGTCGTCGTACTAGTCTTCTTTTCCTTGCCCTTTCCCCCCCAATTCTCTATCTCCCCGAATCAAAGCCGCATTTGCATGCACCAGCAATTATGGTCTTGATCTTAATCCCATCTCAATGTCTCCAGAAGTCGAACAAAACATAAGAGTGCGCTGCCAAAAACCAATGATAGAGCTAACCTTTTGTATGCATTGACTTCCAAAGTGATGATTTCTTGTGCTCTCTTTAATAGAAAAACAAAGTGCAAGCAATGCAGTGTTTTTTCGATGTGAACTGTCACTGGTTAACACATGTTCCTAAAGAGAGAAATTCAAAAGTGGACGGTCGGAAGACACTTCGAAAATTTAAACCGCGAAGGTCCGATGAAATAGTCAACGCTAGTTTGTTCTTTTCGCCGAAGAAATCAGGAAAAGCCACCTAGCATAGGAAGTTTTCCGGGTTTAATGTCTCCGGCTAGCACCAGCAACAAGGACATTCAATTTCTGTCCATTTGGTAGGCAGTAAAGTTTGAACGAAAACAAGAATTATGGTAATGTAGAAAATGAGATTAGCAATTGAATTTGGTCTCTGTCAACTCAATCAAACATGTAAATCAAGGACACCACAGCAAACTCAACTACGAATCTCTAGATAAATCTGATAGGCCTTGCTACAAGTCTACAAGACAGATTTCGACCCAAGCTTGTTCAGGAAAATGAGATTACCCAATCGTAGTAGATGGGTTTGTTTCCCCTAATGGACTCAGAATATAGCCCAAACACCAAATTTCAGAGTGGAGTAACGCATCTTTGTTCTGGTGGGAAAGAATGATTCTTATATTACGTTGAAAAATAGTGACAAGTTGATTGCAACACATGCTTTGTACTTCCCGATTCATCTAGATATCATACATGCTCTCTAAACCTGTACTGGACACCCCGTAAGCCAACAAAACCCAACAAAGAACGAATCTATTAACCCTGTTACAAGTGAAAGAACAAAAGAAACAAATTGAAGAAATTATGCCACATTTCCAATAGCGAAGCATGATCTCTTCATGTCCCAATATGAAAGATGCGGAGTCTATCAGACGTTGATGTCGGCACGCTTTGATCTGCCTGTGCTGGTGAATTCAGAGGAACTACTGTATGAAAATCTTGGAAACGTATAGTTCTCAGATACCGAAACTGGCTGCTGAGGATATAAAGTGGGAGGTGGTGTAAGATTATGCTGTGCCGGAAGAGGAGGGAGAGAGTGGTAATTGCAGGCACCACTGTTCACACTGCATAAAAAACAAAACCTCGGTAAGAAGAAAAACTGCAAGTTCTGTTTTATCTACTCCTATGGTTATAACAAAACTATTGTAAACTTTAGACAAACAGCAACATCATAGCCCACACATTTTATCCTCACAATAGATTCCACACTAAAAATTGCATCAAAAGGGAAATACCGTACATCAAAAAGATAATCAAGTCACACATCATGACATCTTCTTGCAATCAAAAGGGTAAACAAAAACAGGAATGGAAAAAGTGGTGGGGGAGGGGGGGGGGGGGGAGTGGGTGGGTGAGTTTACATCATTAATAGTTTGCTTTGCTTTATTTGGAATTAAAAAAGGTCAAGAACTTCCGAAAGGAACATCCATCTAGTCAGTTAATGCTGGACTAACCACATGCAAACATAGAAGATATCCAACAGCTCAATGATGAATGAAGTTTCGAGAACATCATCAGATTGACAGTCATTTGCAAGCAAAGTTTAGAAAGAGGCAAGATGAGTGAACCTCGTATTCTTGTAAAACTGTTCATCATCGCTCAAATCATCATCCAAACGCTGGGAAGTTCTCTGCACTGGAGAGACAGACCATGGATTGGCCGAAGGCAACTCATCTGAGACATACCTTCTCCTGATTAACTGAAAAAAGAGGGCCCACTTTCAAATCAAGCAATAGAAGAACAATCTCTAAGATGAACAGGATAAGTACACTTACCGTCTGAAGGAATTTCACTATAGCTTCCTTATCATATCTTGATTCTTTGGCAGCCTGCATTGTCAAATTGTAGAATTCATCAATTAAATATGCTTATTATTGACTCTGAATAAGTACAGAGAAGACAATCAACAATTGGTGAGTACTTCTCATGATAAGTTATTCTTGAAATCATGAATTAACTACCACTCAAGTCTAAACTATTCTGTGCTCACAACAGCATATTTTCAATAAACATGACCCTCATAAAATTAAAGGACTAAAGTGGGCAACTTTATGCAGACAATGCCAAGTACTTGCACATCTTCCCAAGTGTATAAGACAGCACATGCTACATTAGATCCGACCAAGTTCTTTCACAAGGTAACTTTATTCCAAAGATCAATATAGAGGAAAATTTCAGGGAACTTGACATTAAATGTCCAACAACAATTAAGGAGAAGTTCAAAAAAGCCTGCATTTATTACCTCAAAGAAGGGAAATCAGAGACTTGATTAAAATAAAGTTTGATTACAGCAAGGAAATAAATCACTTGCAAAGGTAGATACAGATTAAACAGCTAGCAGAAAGTTGTTAGCGAAATCAGATGAAAGCTTAAGCTGAGATTATTACCGCAAGGAGTCCACCACTGCCTGGAAATGTCTCTGTCAGTGGAAGTTCCTCACT
This sequence comes from Rhodomyrtus tomentosa, assembly GCA_028455895.1. Taxonomy (NCBI): domain Eukaryota; kingdom Viridiplantae; phylum Streptophyta; class Magnoliopsida; order Myrtales; family Myrtaceae; genus Rhodomyrtus; species Rhodomyrtus tomentosa. The sequence continues at coordinate 47,155,407 of JAPCWY010000005.1, forward strand.
GGATGGCAGTAAACCTTGCTTCTCAACCCACTGGCGAGCAGCATCCACAAGATTACCACTGCTTCCTCTTATACCATCTTTCGCAGCTACATCTGCTTTGTTACCAATAACAAGGTATGGAACAGGAAGGCCACAAGGACCTCCAGATCCTAGAGGAGCAGAGAATGTTCCAGTTGCAGCTATTTCAGCTGCCCATTTCTGCAAGCTTGATTTCGTCCTTCTTTGAGAGAGATCATGGACAAAAATAACACCTATCGTTGATAAGAATACACAGTTACACATGGATAGTGAAGAACTCAGACAAGGTTAACTACACACTACCAGTCACAGATAGGTACATATAACTACATTGATGCAACGTGAATATAAAATTGCATATGGATGCGATTCACTCATTCTACCTCCTGTCCCTGAAGTAACTTAAGTCTGTCAATTTCCAAATGACAAACCAAAGATTAATGCTTGTTGCCAAAAGAATGTGATGATTTGTTTGATGTTCGTCCAGTAAACATTAAGTAAGCACTACTCACAAGCAAACATGGTAAGAAGCTCTTAATCCATTTCAACACGACAAAATTTAAACTGCCAACACTCCATTCAGATGCCTAACGGACCACAGCTTAAGATGTAACAAACAACCCGATTGTGTATTGGCAGACCTGCGAGTGTCATGTCAGAAAACAGACAGTAGAGATGAAAGAAATAGAGACTCGCCCTTTTTTAACTCATACTGAAAGGATCCCCATTTTAGTCCACACAACTTAACAATAATTCACAGATCTGTACGTGCAAAAGTAAACTCAACTATAATGCAGTAGATCTGGACATACAACAGTAAACTTATCCTCACCATTTATCTGAGAATAGAAGAGAGATCTGCAATCTTTGTAACGATCATGGCCTGACACATCCCAGAGTTCAACAAAAAAATCTCTGTCGGCATCACCACTACTGCTGGTTGAAGAGCTACCAGAGTTTCCATAAGAAATAAGCTGGATCGAAGGAAAAAACAAAAAACAATTAATGCAAATCTTGATTTCCAGAAATATCATCAGTATCCTATGGAGGCAATCGTAGTTAGAGCATACCTTCAAACTAACTGAGCAACCAATTGTTTGGGCAGGACGGGCAATGGAAAACCCTTTGACGATCAGATGGACGAGAGACGTTTTTCCCACACCTAACAATATAGTAAAAGCAATAGATGCATAAACGTAATTGATGCATGTGACACTCACATGTTCTACATTTCCAAGTGCCGAACAAAAACATAAAAGAGTACACACATTATAAGAGCAGTGCATAAGCAATTCACTCCAGGTCGAAAATGTATCTCTAATTATCATTTTTGTTTCTGTATATTAACTGAGTGCAAATCTTGCATAAAGAGAGTTCAAATAAGGGTCCCCGTAGACCAATTAACTGGTTCTAATCACAATGGAAATCACAGTGAAACCATATGCACTCTCCAATAGAGGAAATATGGCTTTGTTCATGTGCAGTATAAGTATCTTCTTTTTCAGGAACTCTTCATAATTACCAATGAGAAAACCGCAACATGGAGGATTTGTATAGACACGGTTCGAGCTTCCTCCATCTTAATGATGACATATCTATAATCCAGAGGGACCCATGAACAAATATAATAGAAATAAATTCCAGCAGCGTAACTCTCGTTCCAATAAAGCAAGGAACAAACCCACGAAGTTAACGATATAAAGTAGGAAGAACAAGGGAATAAATTCTCATTTCTAGAAACAGAAGATAATCAAGAAGACTTGACTCTAGTTCCCACGTAATCGGCAAATGGTCCTACTGCCTTTCATCTTAATACTAATGTGCTTCCGGATTCTTAGACAATGATTACTATGACATCTAACATAGAATGAAAATCTCAATAATCTTAGTCCTTGGGAGGGAAATCATATATTCACTGTCACCCTGCTTTTCCCGTTACAATGTTTAGGCCTTAATCATTGCAATTCTCCTACATTTCCTCCCCAATGTGAAATCACTAAGCAGATTTACTTTGACAGCTTCGACAGGGCCAACTAACAATTCAACCCATCATCAAATCACAACTCCCAGGTTTTCCAAATATACACGCAAAAACTCAGAAGAACAACCCAATGAAGATTCATCAGCGTCGGCATCAGAATGAACTCACCTGAATCGCCAACAACAAGTACCCGGACTTGCCCACAAGGCAGTCCGCCATTATTCTCCTTGACCTCCTTCTCACGTCCCCTCCAAAACATGTTTCCACGCAAGAACCCTCTAACTAAAACCGGCCTCCGCAGATACGCAACTCAATCTCTTCCCATACACCAATCATATCCCCATGAAAAAATGCTCTGAGTCAGCCTAACCCCCAAAGCGGAGAAAACAACGGCACAATCCTCTCCAACACTAAAGAGCGAGTTCTTGGAATCCCGAAGCTTAGGTGATATGCCCAGAGATCTGACCACGTCGAAACCTCCCAGAAAATGGGGGGTTCGATCGATCAACCAACTGGGTGTCCGTCGAATTCGAGCGCCTTGGAACGGCACGTGAATTCAAGCGATCCCGAGATCAAGATGATGGGACTCTATCGAAACCCGACGGTACGACGAAGACGCTACTGAGGCCAACGGAGCTGGAAGTCAATCCGCGAGCACCCCAAGCTCGAACAACGTGAGAAGCGGTGATGAATCGGTAAGAGCGAAGTGGCCCATGGAAATGAGATCTCGCAAAGGGGAGGAGAAATTGCCGCTCAAGCGTTCCAATTCGGATCGAAGGCGATGCGTGCGTAGATCCGCCTCATATTCACTGTTAACTCTCTTTGCAGCTCCTTCTGCAAAGTTTTTATTTTTGGGGGCACGGACGCATAATCTCATTTTTTTTTAACTGACTAATTTCCAGAATAATAATAATAATAATAAATCTTAAGGGCTACTTCCGATTATGCCCCGAATCCTCAAACTTTAAATCAAAACTTTTTTTATCTAAAAATCTCAAATTTTAGGCGCAGTCGAATTTACCTTGAACTTTTTTTTGTCTAAGAGAAAAATTATGAATTTTTACTCTAGTCTCAAATTTGTCCCCATTAACACTCCGTCCAATAACCCCTCTAATTTTCATTTCTTAAAATAATTTCATTTTGGAGATAACTTTTCATGTCGCATTGCTGATGTGAATTTGTTATGGACTTGAAAATGCCACACCAAAGTTAGAACTGGATCATGAATAAAGAATAGATTGAAAGTTGGCTTTTCTTTGGACAAAATAATATTTGGGATAGTTTTGAGACTGTATCTAAATTTTATAAATTTTCGTGATATATATATATAGTGAGACTAGATATTTCATAAAAACCTCTTATAAATTCCAAATTTACTGAAAATGACTTTCGCATCTCTCGACAATTTAAGTACATTTTGTAATATGATCCAAATCACTCATTTACTCCTTTACTAATCCTAGAAAAATATGCATGCAAAGAGTTTTCGAGCCTTGATGTTTTTGCTCAAGAGAAAATATTTCTAAAAAATTCGTAATATAAGAGGTGGGTCTTACGAGCATCACAAAGACACGACACCTTCTTGTTTGCGTATTGCTATAACTGGCTTATTTAGGACGTTAAATTCCAATATTTCAAACATGATAATTACAAGAGCCGAGTCCCATTTAGCGTCGATCAAGGTTTAAGAAATTCTAGAAAATAAAGTCGCATGTACGAAGAAATGGGTCAAAATTAGGAAAATTAAAATAAAGAAAAGCAAAGCAAAGCAAAAGGTGAGGAAAGAATATTAAGGTGGGGGCGGGAGCGAGAACGAGGGAAAGTCCATATCAACAAGTTGGGGAAGAACCTTGGGAAAACGCAGGACGAGCAATGCCGTTTTAGATTCGGTTCCATTTTCACCTCCTCCAATTTGCCCACCGAAGAAGGAATTTTTACTCACCGATCGATCGATGGCTCGATCCACTGCGCCTCGTCTCCTCATCGGGATGATCTAGATATCCCCTCCGATTCTCCACTCTCTGGTCAACAATTTCATCCTGGATTTCGGTTCTCTCTCTCTCTCTCGCCTTCGATTGCGGTCGTTCCCTCGTCCGGTTCTTCGTGCAGTACGGATGCCCCGTGCGCGATTCACATGGTGGTATGACTTATAAGATCAGTGTGTGCTTAGTCCGTGTCTAGTCCTCGGCTTGATGAATTTTTTCCCGGACTTCGCGATTGGGTTGGCGTCTCCTGCTCTTATGGGTGCTTTCCGAAATTTCTGTTCGCAAATGTTTGCTAATTATCTAGGATCAGCAGTTCGGCATCCACTTGGGAGCTTCTGTTTTCTTGCGTACGTCGTTGTTGGGCATGTTTTTTTTTTACTTTTAAGTGATGATTATGCCTTTGTTGGTTTTTGGATTGTCGTGTTTGGACTGCATGATGATGGGCTCATGGTATGTGTGGGATATAAAAACAGAGAAGCGCTTTTGCCAGAAGCTTATATCTGAAGCGGTCACCTGTCATTTGGCAATCACATCAATACTCTCGGGAGAGAGAAGAGACAAACTGAAAAAAAAAAAAATACAGAGCTTTTTCTATGTGCTGTAACTTTCGTCACACGCCCTGACTTTGCCAATTTGGCAATTGTCTGAAACATTTTTGCCTGGAAAAATAGCTGTTGTGCAGGTGGGAGAAATGATGTTTCTTGTGTGTCGAGAGAGTAGTAGAGTTATTTGGGGAGTAGTTCAAGGTTTAGAGGAGTCACATGCTGCTTAGTGAGATTAAAGCTCATATTGCACCTATGCTTGTGGATGGTTCATCTGTGCCTTTTTGATATCGTTCAATCATACCTTTCGCTCTGGCTGAGCATAGCTCTTTCAACTGACGAAAGGGTTGACAGCATTTGGAATATCAAATTTTCGAGGATTAGCCGCATATGTAGAATGGTTGACTTTCCTGCCTTTATCATGTGAAGAGACTCAAATCTGGCCATCTTTATTCTACTATTGTGCTTTTCTTGCTATGCTATCTGGCTGTTTCAGCTTACTTCAACTTGGAGCGTGTTTAGTGGCTGCAATTACCTTTTCGGTGAAAATGAATTGTATGGTGCAAAAAATCGACCTTTGATAACTCTCTAGTGTTTTGCAATTGCACGATTGGAACTGTTTTAACTTACTCATGCGAACCTTGTAATGAGAAAAAGAAAGGAACCTTGGAGAGTAATAAAGTTACAGGATTACTAGGAGTTCATGCCAAGAACCAGTTTCCTCTTGCTTACCTAAGCATCTGTGAACTTAACTGTCATTTGCTATCAGCTATAAAGGCTGTCATGCCCAAAATCATATCTGATGGGTATGTCCAACCTTGGTACTGGGAGCCTGCAGAGTTAAAAATAGAACAGTTAAGCCGTTGCTTTTAGCCTGTCATTTTTTGCTTTGTGCAAAGAAAACGCTAATAGCCATTTGTCTTGTGACATGATGCTCTACACTGGCTCTATTTTTGTCGGGCTTTGTTGTCTCTGGTTCGAACTCCGACATTGATATATACTTGTTCTTCCGTCTGATATTTATATGTTCTCGTTCTTCTGTCTTTTAATGGTGAATATTATAATCAATTAATTAGAGAGCTCTAAGCAGAATTGCCAATGTTGGTTTACAGTTCTTACTGCATGGATGTGGCGGCTGATGGGGCGTAAATGGGAACAGCAGTCTTGCCACGAGTTCTCCGCATATATCCAGTTTTTGCTGGGGACTAGCATCTTGATAGACAATGGTCCCGCTAACCTCTTGCCGTTCAACCATAAGCTATAGGCCAATACGTCCGTCAGATCTTGAAATCTTAGAGCAGATTCATGGGGATATATTTCCCATTAGGTAGTTTAGCCCTGTAAAACTTTGCTCTTTTGAGGGCTTTTAGTTGATGTGGATATGTAGATTGACTAGTCACTTTTCTTAGATGATCAGTTGGATCTACAGGTATGAATCTGAGTTCTTCCAAGATGTTGTCCATGGACGTGGTATAGTGTCTTGGGCAGCCGTTGACCGTAGCCGTGATGATGGAAAAGGTGACGAGCTAATTGGATTTGTAACAGCAAGGGTTGTTCTTGCAACAGAAAGTGAGGCGAGTTTCCTCTCATTCGGTGATCACTTTTATTGAAGCTCCTTACCATATTGTTCTTCCTTAAGCACAATTGGAGCCAGAAATGGGTTCTATGTTATGAAACTGAAGAAGATTATTGACAGGATGATTTTGTCATGTTTTAAGGCAGCTTTACACTTTAATGCTGCACGAGTTTTGGAAATGTTTTTTTTTTTTAATTAGAATTGTGCTTGCAGATTGTGGATCTGCTTAATTATGATTCTGCAGAATCAGAATGGTCGTTAGTCTACATTCTGACGCTGGGAGTGGTAGATAGTTACAGAAATCTTGGTATAGGTGGGTCCTCGTTTGCTTTCTCTGTGGCTCTTTTCCCCTGTTCTGTGACCATAAAATGAACTAACTTGCTTGTTCTTTGATGTTCAGCCTCTTCACTCATTCTTGAGGTTATTAAGTATGCCTCTAGCATCCCAACTTGTCGAGCTGTTTATTTGCATGTCATATCTTACAACTTTCCCGCCATACACCTATACAAGAAAATGTCATTCAAGTGTGTACGGAGGTTGCTGGGTTTTTATCTGATTGATGGCCAGCATTACGATTCCTACCTGTTTGTTTACTTTGTAAAAGGCTGTCAGTCTCCTTGCTCACCAGTGTAAGTTTCCGAACAGCTATACGTGTCGCTGTTGCTTTATTTGCCTTTTATTGTCCTTTTTTTTTTTTTTTGGGGGGGGGGGGGGGGGTAGAAGAAATATGACATGGTATCCCTCTTATTATTCTTTAGATTCAGTAAGTTCACACTTCTTTTTCAGAACATCATCTGACTGAATGTTTGAGTTCCAATTTGAGGTCATTATCTGTGTAATCGATTTCCTAATCTGGTCTTGCTAATATAACTACCTTCATAGCATAGACGCTCTAGGGCTTTATTCTTTCCAAGATCGATTATTAGTTGTCTGAGATGTCTAAAGCAAATGAATAATTAAATACTTGTCCTGTAGGGAGCTTGTCACAGCCATCGTGAAATATGTATGGAGTGGTTTCCAGTCAATTACTGCAAAGCTGTGGAGCAATGAAAGGAAGGTCAGGTGGATGGTCCAGATGTAATGAAGCTCATTCTCTAATATAGGCAGCACAGAACAATCCTCGAGACTCAGAGAGCCGAGGATGAGTGTTTACTATACGTATGTTTGATCAAGCAACGGTTGGTATTTTAAAGAAGGATGCAAATATATTGTCTGCCTTGTACTTTTGTACTTATCTGTATATGGTATCTCCTCTTGTGTAGGTGTGTTGAAATAATCTCTCTTTCATAACATTTCTTCAGAAGTTCAGGCATGATGTTCATTTGCACAGGATGTATTCCATATGTCTACTTCCAACTCACTGTATGATGATGATTCATATATCGATGATTGCAGTTGATATGGATGTCATATCTTGCCCAATAACTTGACTGAGGAAGTGAGGCGCATATCCTCCACCGGCCGATTGCTCTCGGAGTTACCAGCAAACAATTACTAATCAGTTTCGTGAATGGACCACTGATGTGTTGACAAGAGAGGGGTTCGGAAAGGGATGAGAAAGATGTATCATAGGGTAAAAGAACGGAGACAATTTCATCAATGTATACCAGAGCTCTCTCTCTAAGATACATTTGAAGTGGCCATAGGCACATTTTCTTTGTTTATGGAGGTGTGAAGCTCACATATGACCATGAGCTTTTTCATATCATATTGCTGATCTCATTAACAGTGAAAGGATATTGGAGTAATCATTCATCTTTGCAAAATCAGCTTCAGTGCCTGCTGTGGGATCCCTTTCTTTTGATTCCTGGCGATCATGCATGGCTCAATGCTTCATGTTGGCCGTCAGGTATCAACAGCTTACGAAGGAGCCTAAATGCAACATCTCATTTGTTGTGTCAACAAAGGAAAGCCCCTTCTGGAGAATCCAATTACATACATGGGTTAAATTAGATGATGGCCAATGTCGTTTGCAATGCCAAGTATATGCGCGTTCTTCTCTTCCCATGCGGAGAAAGTGCAAGACTAAAGTACATTGTTTTGCCGGTTGAACTATGAATCAAAGCAAGCACGCTCAAAGCCGGTCAATCATCTCTAATTAGAACTATAAATTGGTAGAGTTGGTGGTGATGTGGTTCACATTGTGAACCGAAGACAAGCGCACATGCATAATCAATGTCAGCGAAATAGGTGGATCGTCAGAGAGAATGACGCTATTGCAATACGTGCCTGTCGAAGATGGCTCCTTCATATTTGCTGAACTGCATGAGGACTTTACTCTCTGTTTCTCTGCTCAGTCTTGTTTTCTCTTCGGATGAGGGTTACACACGGAGAGTGCAATACAAGTCTGAGAGCCGCCAAATCTTCGAAGTCAGCTCCCTTTGGCCTTCTGCTTCTTGCAAAACTTCATCTACTGGTACTTACAAAACCTCTCTCTCTCTCTCTCTCTCTCTCTCTTCTGTGCATTTAGATAGATCTAATGTAATCCATGTAATGTGGGTGAATCTCATTTATTCATGATTGTTTACGAAGAAATTTCCATGAAGAATCGGCAAGCCAGAGCAAAGTTTAGTGTAAGAAAGATCTTTACAATATCTCTCCTCTTGAACAAGGGAGAACAAGGAGAAGGTCCAACAGGTACAGAAGAAAACCACATAATTATTCATACCCTCGACAGCCGCATTCCAACGAAACGAAAAACATCACAAATCAGACTCTTTGACTTATTTCTTGACTTCCCTAGGACCCAAAATGTGACATCATAAGGATGACGCACTCTTTACTTCTTATTTTGTCATTCCATAGTTTAGTTTATGAACAACCATTAGGGGCAAAACCTAGCTGTCTTCCAGCAACGTCATAGATCACCTCGAATGTCCTTTGCTGCACGTTTCCGTAGATGATGATGTCAGTGTCGTCTTTGTCCAACACAAACGCGAGGCAGAATCGCGAAGTGCTTGTGGTGTAGAACATGCCCGCTAGGATCCAAGTCCATAAACGCGCCTCTGCTGAAGGTGAATCTTATCTTTGGGACAACAGTGAATTTTTTGTTGCTGAAATCATAGCAAGTGTCAAGAAATGTAGAACTCTTTGCCCTCTTGTAACTTGCCTTCTTATTCCGGACAGCCATCCTCGAGGCATTGAACGCCGTCAGGGGCAATCGGGTGAACACGGTCCCAGAGTCAATGACAGCCTTTGCTTTGGAGAAGGTTGTAAATGGGATATGCAATCTAATCCCTGCTACTGTGATTTCGACTATGTTGATGCCATAAGAGGATGACCCTTGAATTTTGGCAATCGATGTGAAGGTTAATGACTTAGGCTTATCACTAGTCTTGCCAAATGTTAGGTACCCCTTCGAGCTGGACGATGAAGCCAAGCAATAGGAGAAATATCGGTCGTACTTGCTCGCAGTTTGTCCACGATGGACAAACCGTCTTGGGAGAGACCAAGCAGGCTGGCCATTTTGCCAAAGTCGGCAGAATTGCTTTTGCCGCACCGAATTGGAAGTTCCTGTTGGAATATATAAATATTAAACTATGTTTTCTTCTAATAGTTTAAGCTTTTAGAGCAGTCGGTAGTGATCTCGTCAAAATTTTCATGGTATCAAAGCAGAAGGTCCTAAATTCAAATCTTTCCAGACTCTTATTTGCCTCCCCAAAAAATATGTCCATGGAGTATGCTTTATTCTAATAGTTTAAGCTGAATAAAATCATAATCTTTTGATGAACAATCCTCGTTTAGAATAAGAGTGAGATGTGTATTTGAAAGATATGTACCTGATTTAGAAGCACTGCAAAAAGGCGAGGTACGCGGTGTTTTAGCGTAGGATGAGGAGTGAGACGGGTTAAAGATTGGTTCAGATTGAGGGTAGCAGTGGGAGCACGGCTCGCATTGAGTCCAAGTGAGGTCACTGCCAGTGTCGAAGCCGAGTGCGAGCTTCGACTGTCTCAACCCAATGCCAACGGTCACGACGTACTCGAGTGAGTCGAAGGAGATTCCGAGCAAGGCCGGGACAGTGGCCTTTGAGCCTCCTAAGTCGCCTCCTTTGGTAGGGTCATCACTGCTGCTGCTGATCGACAATTTTGATCGAATTGAATCAACTCTCGACTAGTCTCCAACCAGGATTTTCGTGCGGTTGAGCGTGTTTGGCTTGGCTCGAGCGCGTGGAGATGCTTTTGCACTACTTCTAGGGACGATTGCCGGAAAGCAACTGCGTGATGATGTTGCTATGAGAGGCTACGACAGCTTGTAGAGCTTAATCAAATGTACAATTCAGTTAATGTAAATTTTCAACAGGGATTTGATCGTTCCAAAAACATCCGTCAGTTTAGCTTCTTCTTCTTCTCATTAATTTCCTCACAAGGTGGATGTTTTGAACATCATTAGTCCTAGGTAGAATCAAGCATGGATCAATGACATCCTATCTGAGGTGATGCGGTAATTAAGAAACTGATTCATCACGGCTCAGAATACATTATCATTAACAAATGAGATTCACCCACAGTACATATATTACATTACATCTAATTAAAAGCACAGAACATACACATACCCACACGAGAGAGAGAGAGAGTTTGTAAGTTCCAGTAGATGAAGTTTTGCAAGAGGCAGAAGGCAAAAGAGAGCTGACTTGGAGATGTGGTGGCTCTGAGACTTATATTGCGCTGCCTGTGCATAACCCTCGTCCGAAGAGAAAACAAGACCGAACAGAGAAACAGAGAGCAAAGTCCTCATGCAGTTCTGCAAAATGGGAAGCAGCCATCTTCGACATGTACGCAGTTGTCTCCGCTTCACAATGAGAACCGCATCGCTAAACCCTACAATTTGTAATCCCATACTTTGCGCTGTAAACGACACTGGGCTCATCTAGATTAACCCAAGGGGGGTTTTCCTTTGCTGCCAGAGAAAGAATGGGATCGTTGCATTTGGTCTCTTTCATAAGCTGTTGATACCTGACGGCCAATATGAAGCATCCAGCCATGCTTGGTCGCCAGGAATCAAAGAAAAGGACTCCAGAGTGGGTGTTGCGACTGATTTTTCCCAAGATGAATCTACTCCTCTAACGTGCTTTCACTTGAAATGAGATCAGCAATATGATGTGAAAAAGGCCATAGTCATATGGGAGAGCTCTCGGCCAAACCACATCTCCATGCACAAAGAAAAAGTCCAAAATATCCTAAGCCTATTGCATCATTACGAATTTACTGTTCAACATTTTCATGCCTTGTCAACTGAGCCCATTCGGTCGATTTTGACCGGAAATCGTTGACATGGACGCGGAGCATGCTTTGTGGCACGATCGGTACTGACGTAGATAATTTTTAATAATATTTGAATTTTTTTATTGTGTTTTGTTCTTTCCATTCTTTTTCCCCTTTTTTTCTTTTCTTTCAGTCTCCGTCTTTTTTTCCTTCCCCATCTTCCTCCAGCCGATCGGCATACCCCTTCCAGTGGCAGATGGGGGTGAGTTTCGCCAGCGATTAGGATTTTTTGGACAATATTTTCAGAATCATCTGTCTCGTCCCTTTCCCAACCTTTCTTCCTGCTGAGCCCGAGTCTCCATCTCTTATGATATTGATTATAATAAGAGGTTATGCGATCATGTGATAGCTAAAATCATTTGTCAAGTTCACCTCATGCGTGGGGGCCTATACACCTAAAAACACTGCAATTTTAGCTTTTGTCCCTATTCTGTCTTTTGTCTTATAAAAGAAGTTTAGGTCCAATCTCAATGCTATCATCAACTAATTTTGAGTCATAAAAAATCTCCAACTTAAGGTATTGTCTCAATTCTATTACGGACATTTTTTTTGTCCTATGAAAAACCATCAACTTTAGGTCATCTCTCAATTTTTCCGTCCAATCCCAATGTTTCTTTTACTTGAGTCAAAATCTCCCTATTAAGCCTTCGTCGAGAAATGAAAGACTAACAAGCACAAGCTATTCGAGTGTCCTGAGTGCGAGCCCTCTAATGGTGAGAGGAGAAACATTCCCAAGCACAAGAGATCTAAACCCAAGCACAAAGTCACCAAAGGCGATTTTGACGGAGGGTTAATTGAGGCAGATTTAGAACTCAAGTAAAAACTGGTGATATTTTATGAAACAAAAAAAAATTATGGTAAAAATTGAAACTGGACCTAAAATTGGGATTTTCTTTTATGAGAAAAAAAAAAGGTTTAAGATAGGATTGGTACTTGATCTGGAGACAAAAGTTAGAACCTTGTTGTTCGAAGTAATGATAGTCAACTTCTAATTTAATATCCATTGAAAAATATAATGAAATTGAGTAAAAATGTAGTCGTACTTTGAGTCGTGTAATCACTCTCTTTTAAGATCAATTTGCTCCACAAAGTTGCTATAGGTTTATGGCAAATTCCCTTCAGAGTACAACAAAGTCCCGGCGAGAATACTGAATAGCAATTTTGGTAAATCTCCTAAAGCTCTTTGCGTAACAATGAAAGATGATTGACTCTCTTTTGAAGGAAAACGAAGAATGAAAGTTCATGACTTAAAACTGAATAGAATTGCTTGTTATATAAAACTAATAAACACACATCTTGATGTCTAAACTGCCCGTGTACTCGCACCTATTCATGTTGGAAACATTGCACCAATTCATGTCCGAAACATCGCACCAATTCATGTCCGAAAAATTACAATCCGGACATGACTGTTCACATGTGATAACTGTCATTCGAATACAACTGTTCGCAAGTGACAATCGTCGTTCGGACGCTACTGTTCATGTCTGAACAGTTACGATTAAAATAATAATACAGAATATAATTATAAAATAATTTATTTTGAAATTAAAAAATAATTAAGAATCATTTTCGCCGCGACGCACAAGCCTGCAAAGTGTGTCTAATAATCGCGTCAAATGGGCGCAATCACGCCCGCACATTGTAAAGCGATAGGGGGACAATAAAGCTGCATGTTAGAAAGTGCAATTATAAGTAAATGGAAATCATATGAATATATATAAGATCCGTTCTTAAGCAATGTGGATTGTCAAAAAAAAAAAAAAGAAGAAAAATTTGTCTTCCTGCGTGTAGTCGCCTCTTTCTCATGTTTCGAGAAGAGAATCCTCTAGTTTCATAGCAACAATCGTTTGCCTCCAAGTAATGCCTTTCTCTTTCATGGCCCATAAACAGTGATAAGAAAGAAATATTAAGAGAGAATGACATTGTTCTCTAATAATGGTGTATCAAATAATGTACATGAGAAGCCTTTATAAAGGCTGAGAAAAGGTAAAGAGATTATTCTTTTCCTATGTGGGACTAAAGATAAAGAAGAAAAGTTACAAGACTACAAGGCTATTCAAGGCTCTACAAGGCTATTTGTCTAACACCGCCTCTCAAACTCAAGGTGGATCAAACAACGAGAGTTTGGAAAAAAGAAATCTAAAGCGTTGTGATGTGAGAGCCTTCGTAAAACAATTTGCAAGCTGATTCTCAATTCCAACAAAAGGAAGAGAAATGGTGCGAGCTTGAAGATGATGACGAGTCAGATGACAGTCGATCTCAATATATTTTGTACTCAATATGTTTTGTACGCTCATGAAAGACTGGATTTGCACCAATATGGATGACACTTTTGTTGTCACAGTGCAGAGGAGTGGGATCCGGAAGTGAAACACCCATGTCAGCAAGTAAGCGACGAAGCCAAACAATCTCAACGGCAGTGTCGGCCATAGCACGATACTCGGACTCTGTAGAGGAGCGTGAGACAATATGTTGTTTCTTGGCACGCCAAGAAATAAGAGAATCCCCAAGAAAAATGCAATAGCCAGTAACAGATTTACGATCAGTCACATTGGAAGCCCAACCAGCATCAAAATAAGCACGCAACTTGAGAGCAGAAAAAGATGGCAAAAATAAGGAACACGATAAAGTGCCTCAGAGAGAGCGCAAGATCCTCAAAACAGCCGCATAATGAACTATGCTAGGAGCAGCAACAAACTGAATGAAAACATGGACAACATAAGCGATGTCGGGTCGAGAAATAGTAAGATATACAAGGCTGCCAACCAAAGTACGATAGCGGGTCACATCAGAAAGAGGTTCACCATCTTCTGGGCAGAGCTTCTGATTCAGCTCAATAGGAATAGCAGCAGTGCGTGAATCCGAGAGAGTAGTCCTAGAGAGAATATCAGCAGTATATTTTTGCTGAGAAATAAGGATACCACGCAAACTGCGATCAATCTCAAGCCCAAGAAAGTAGCGCAGTGGTCCAAGATTCTTCATTGCAAAATGTTGCTGAAGGTGTCTCTTGGTATGTTCAATATGGTCACGATCATCTCCAGTTATGACCATATCATCAACGTAAAGAAGAAGAATAGTGCAACCAATAGAAGAGGTATGAACAAACATAGCATGATTAGCCTTGCTTTGATTAAAACCAGCAGATCGAATAGCACCACTGAACTTCTCAAACCAAGCACGAGGAGCCTGTTTGAGACCATAAAGAGCCCGTTGTAAGCGGCAAACTTGTCCAGAGATATGAGCAAGACCAGGCGGAGGTTGCATGAAGATATCCTCCTGAAGATCCCCGTGAAAAAAAAGCATTCTTGACATCAAGTTGAAAGAGATGCCAATTGCGAATTGAAGCAACATCTAGTAAAGCATGGACAGATGTCATTTTTGCTACGGGAGCAAAGGTCTCCTCATAATCAATACCATACTCCTGCAAGAAACCTCTGGCAACCAAACGTTCTTTGTAGCGCTCAATACTGCCATCAAAACGGGTCTTAATCTTGTATATCTATTGACATGATACCAAGGAGCGGCCTAGAGGAATAGGCACTAGCTCCTAAGTACCAGTACTTTCCAGCGCCGAGAGTTCCTCATGCATAGCCTGACGCCACTTAGCATGCTGAACTGCCTCTCGATAACTAGTGGGTTCTTGTATAGCATGAATAGCAGCTAAAAAAGAACCAAACTCGATAGAATAAGAAGTAAAAGCAACATATCGGGTAGGTAGATGCCGTCGTGGCTCTAGAGGTGCGGAATTGTCAAGAGTCGGTGGAGCAGGATGTGCAGCAAAAGGGGTAGACGAAGATGGGGATGGTAACGATATGTCTGGATTCGAGGTGGAAATAGGACAAGGAGAATCAAGAAAATGATCAATAAGGAAATTCATAAATGGAACAGGAGACGACACAGGAGGTGTGACATTTGTATGGAAGAAAGGAACGTGTTCATGAAAGGTAACATTGCGAGAAATACGTATATGTTGCGCATCTAGGTCGTAACAACGATAACCCTTATGCTCGGTGTTGTAACCCAAGAATGCACACGAAATAGAGCGAGCGGTGAGCTTCGTACGTTCGGTGGGTGGAAGAATGACAAAACAAGTACACCCAAAAACTCGAAGATGATTATAGCTAGGAGATCGAGAATAGAGACGCTGAAAAGGGGTGTCTTGATGGAGAATAGATGAGGGTAGGCGGTTAATTAGATGAATAACTGTGAGAAGTGCCTCAATCCAGAACTCAATAGGAACATATGTCCCAAGTAAGAGAGCGCGAGTGGTTTCCAGAATATGACGGTGCTTGCGTTTAGCAACCCCATTCTGAGCTGGAACCTCAGGACAAGATGGTTGAGGCAATGTACCATCACTAGCTAAGAGGGAACGAAAAACAACAGAGAGATATTCTCCCTCCGAGTCTGAACGAAAAACTTTGATTTTTGTGTTAAATTCGGTGGAAATCATGGCAGTAAAGGATTGATAGATGGAAAAGAAATCACTGCGTTGACGCATAAAATAGACCCATATATAGCGAGAATAATCATCAATAAAAGAGACATAATATTTGAAACCACTCTCAAAAGAGAGCGGGGCAGGACTCCATACATCAGAATGAATAAGATCGAAAATCACACTAGATCTAGAGTTACTAATAGGAAAATGTTTAGTAGATTGCTTAGCCAAAGGACATATAGAACACGGAGGAGAAAGGACCCAAAGTGATTCGTTGATGAAGAATGGTGAGACGAGAAGAAGGAATATGCTCGAGATGCTGATGCCATCGAGCAAGATCGAGGGTAGCCAACACAGGAGAAGGAAGGGAAGAAGTTGGAAGATGGAGATGCTGGATAATATAGAGCCCGTCTCGTCTACTGTTCCTCCCAATCATTCGGCCACTCAAATGATTCTACATAAAGCAAGAGCTATCTGTATATCTGTATAGCTTACAATATATCCAGCATCAGTAAGTTGTCCAACAGATAATAAATTGAGAGCTAGAGAAGGAACATGTAACACATTAGGGACATTGAAATCTTGAAAGACGGAGAGAGTACCCCGCCGGGTAGCCAGGAGAGGAGAACCATTAGCAATAAAGAAATGTGCTGGATGCTTGAACTCAGAGAGTTGAGTGAGACAAGCAGCGGAACTAGACATATGTCTAGCAGCTCCTAAGTCAAGTGTCCGGGTGGTAGAAATGTCACCTGAAGATGGAGTGATTGCAGCAGTGTTTTCTGTGGATGAAGAAGTTGTAGGAGTGCCAGAATTGGGAAAAGGCCCAAGTAGAGAAGGACTCAACCGAGCAAATTGGGCTTCAAGAGCAGCAATCTAGTGAACCGTAGAAGAAGAAGAAGCTAGAGTAATAGGTCGAGAGTGTGGAGATATGACAGAATGCTGAATAGGACGCGATGTCGTAGAAAGGCGTGAAACATCCTTCTTCTTTTGCCAACAATGTGACTCTTCATGTCCAAGACGGTGACAATAAGTACATGAAAGGCGGCGAGAGCCATGTGTAGGTGGAGCACGTGGTGGAGCAGCCAAAATAGCAGGCGGAGCACGCGATGGAGCAGCCAAAACAGCAGCGGAATCAGCAACTATAGAGGAGGAAAGCAGACCCAGACGAGTTTCTTCCAATTGCAATTCTTTAATAGCATCAAGGAGGGATAGTCTAGAAGTGCGATGGAGAAGCTGGCTGCGAAAACCTTCATAAGGAGAGCCAAGCTTCATAAGGAAAGTACGTAGACGGTGCCTATCTTGAGCCTGAAGTTGAGTAGATGGACACCGAGTACAATTCAAGCATGTCGGACAGAGAACATGAGCAATAATATCCAATTGACTCCAAAGAGAATGCATGTAATTGTAGAAGTCCCGAATAGAGCGAGGCCCTGCGTAGCACAGTAAATTTCTTGCTCCAACTGATAGATCCGAATGTCCCCAGTCTAAGTGAACATCTCAACAAGCTGATCCCACAAACGCTTCGCTCCAACAATATGAGAAAATTGTGGGGGGAGAGTAGGATCAATAGAGCAAAAAAGAATAGCCTATGCCTTTCGGTCAGCAACTGTCCATGCTCGAATTTCGGCGGTACGCTTTGTAACTGTCTCGGATGAGATAGTTTTCTCAAGAGCATCAGGATAAAGACGGAAACTCTCGACATGCTCAAATAAACAAGGGCTGCAATTACTGATGGTTTCCAAAGAAAATAGTTTGAACCATCGAGCTTGACATCGATGCGATCACTAGAATCACCCATGACAATAGAAAAATCACTGGCGAAACTAGAAGTGTAGGTTGAGATGTGAAAACTGATCAAAAGGGTCTAGAAACACTGATTTGAGGCGCGAACAAAGCTTCTATAAGGAGAAATGAATATATAAAAGCTTGACTAGAGCAAGCAAGGGTGATGACACAAAAGCCCTAAACTCATTATCTTAATTTCTGATGCGGAAGATTCAATTTATGGCATTTGCAGAGCATACTTTAAAAAAAATAATTAGCTCATTGTCTTAATTTCTAATGCAAAAAATTCAATTTATGGCAACCGTGGAGCATACTTTTCAAGACAATAATTTTGGCTATAATACCATGATAAGAAAGAAAGATTAAGAGAGAATGATACTGTTATCTAATAATGGTATATCAAATAATGTACATGAAAAGCCTTTATATAGGCTGAGAAAAAGGTAAAGAGTTTAGTGATTTTACTATGTGGGACTAAAAATAAAAAAGAAAAGTTACAAGACTATAAGGCTATATAAGACTATATGTGTAACAAATAGGACGAGAGAGAGTGTGTAAATTCGTGAGAAAACTTCGAACTATTCTCAACAGCCAACTGATTACAGCAAGAGCAACATGTGATTTGGTACCATTTGAATGTGGTAAAATCCCAAGAAATAGTGTTGGAGAGAGAGAGACTTGGGCGAAGTCTAATTGGTTCAGCCATTTCTCACTTTTGCACCCCCTCTAGTTAGTAGATATCACCCCAATTCATACGACTTCGTTTTAAAGGAAAATTATGTCTTTTCTAGTCAGTAATATCATACAATAAAGAGAGCCAAATAAGAAACATAGTAAGTGGACCATCCTAAAGGAGTTGGGGCATGTGTTGCAAGTAGCGCATAGAGCGGGGGCAAGGGATGAACGGAATGGGGAATCGAAACAAGATATGATCATAGGAATCGGCTAGGTTTACCAGTGCCCACAAATTGCTTATAAAGGGCTGGATGATCTGGAGATCATCCGATTATAGCAAGCCGTCATCGATGATCTCGGCATGTGCATCCTTCGAGTTCCGAACTTGGTGGTTAAACTCTACTGCGATGACGATCCGATCACTAGAGGAGGGAAACGGACAAACTCTATTTCCGAAATGCCGTTGCTTGAAGACCGAAATGTCAAATTTCGGATGGAGGGTCATGTACAATAAGTGTAATCTTAAGTTTTTCTTCGCTGGCCATAGTTGCGGGCTCCTTCCAAACGGCATAGGGTGGGCAGTGGGCTGCCTTGGATCTTTTCGGTGCGATCATGACAAAATGGACAACAGAGATGGGCCCACGGGAACCGGTCCCAGAGACGAACTGGGCCCACTCCTCACTAAATTATTCAATCCCAACTTTTGTTGGGGATGGGGAAATGGCCAAGGCACTCTCGATTGGCTACGTCGCTTGTGACTTGCCGAGTGCTTTTGATTTCCTTCCGAAGATCGTGCACATGGGCTTCCAACTTAATTGGAGAAAAAGACTGGAGAGAAGCAACAGATTCTCCCTCTTTTTTATCTCGTTTTTTTTCCCGGGGAAATACCTACTCTTTGATTTGCCGGTTGGCACGGTAATCGCGGTTTTGATGCACTAATCTTTCTGTTTATGATCGATTGGGTGGACAATGACGTGATGATCCGAGACCGCCTAATGTAATTTTCCATGTTGGGGGGCTTCAACAAGCTATCGGATTTTATCGTTTGAGGTACTTGGGCGGTTTCGGCTTGTGAACCGAAGAGCAAGAATCCAATTCGATTTAGTTTGGTCTCTAGGCTTTATGACTAGATCGAACTAAATAAACAAAAGAAAATTGCTGTTGTGTTATCTATCACTTGTTAGTTAAATCATCTTTAATCGTTTATGGTCAAGTGTCCAGGCTTGTTTGACTTCGAGTTTTGCAGTCGTCATCTCAAAATTTAGCTATTTAAACTTTATGGTGGTAAGAAGCAGCGCAATACCGTCAGTTCCTAAACCATCAAAGCCCCCGAGATTCTTCTGCATTCCACACTTAGACACTCGTGGCAATCGAGGGCACTTGTCAAAGGCCCGCCTCCTCCGCCGTCCAGTAGTTAATTACTCAAGGCCATGTCCAAGCTGAGGTTCCCTCCGTGTCTCGCTAGTCACCTTCAATAAGCACGATTCTCAACTGCCCAAAATTCCTTAGCAGTCAGCACCTTCAATAGCCCATGCGCCTTCGGGGGCTATATCAACCAATGTGACCTATGCTTCTCTGCTTCAACTCTGCCCTATAGCAACTACCCGGACCAGGTCGATGTCTGACCTAAAAAACAACCCCTCTGAGCCAACCGCCAAAGATGACGACAACTATTGATGCTAGAACTAGGTTTTAAAGCGTGACATACAAGTGTCATACCCGACAGATTTCAATCGCGAAATTAGCCCGTGCGACACTTGACAAGTATCGTGTGCGGCACTTGGCAAGCCACGCCAAGCACCCTTTTCCATATAGTTGTTCCATAGAACACTTAAGCGAATAACTTTTCCGTATTGGATAATACCACCCCCAGCTTAGTTCGGACACCCATTACATCGAGTAAGACGAGTAAAACCCTTTACGCACAACAACTGATTTCGGTCTACCATGACCTCATCATGAGAGCGGTATCAGTTTCTGATTAGTTTGTACATAAAAGATCAACCTACCTTCAAAGTTCCTCTTGGAATATCCTAATTAACCCAAAACTCCTAATACTAACCCGTTTGGATACCACTCCTAGGGACTCAGTTGTCTTTTCCCCTCTACAACGTATACTCTCCAATCTTCATGATAATGCCCCCAAGCTCCACTCACAAGGAAATCCAAGTACGAGAGAACTTGCCCACCCGGGACACTGGGACACCCAGCCCGTGTCACAAGAGCCATAGTTGAGCAATAGCCGAAACCTATCTTTCAGCAGAAAAAAGGAGATATTATACCAACTAAAACTTTCCGTAGGTATTTTCCTTGCTCGCGATATACAATTCTGAATACCGCTGGCAAATTTTTCTTTCTCCCTTGCAATGCGGAGTCCATTTCTTCCCAAGAGATTCTTGTTCTAAGTATTAACTTCAACAACAATATCAAGGCGCATCAAATTCTTCCCAACCGCCTAGCGCCTATATGTGAAATTGCTTGGAGAAATGTGATTTGACTAAATCGATGCAAGTGATCACCTATCAAGGTTAGAAATTTAGAATGCAACTGAATTTCAACAAGGCGGGGAGACTTACTCATGTACTTGAAGAACGACTGTACCCGAGATAATCAAATGATGAATTTCAAAAGTCTTCACCAGAAAACCTCTCTGTAATACATAATCACAACAAAAGCAAATGTGTAATTGAAGGGCCAGTACTTAAGATCTTTGCATGTGATATCCTCACTCCACAGGCCGGGAGAAAATTATGTGCTACACTAATCAAGACAACCTAAAAAGTCCTAGAATATTTCCTGATCTCATACATAATTGAAGATATAGACACGAGGTCCTTGTTAAGTGCAGATCCCCCCTGGATTTTCTTTATGCAATCTGAAAGTCTGGTATAATAAAGCAGCAACTGAGTTAAAGCAGCTCGCAGTATCTCCATACCGCACAGAAAGTTGCTGAAAGAGGTAATCACATCTTTGTGCATCAATTCTATCGCAGCTTTCCACCGGCTACCAAAGTCCTTCACAATTGACTCAACTTCAGTGACTGTTATAGGCCGCTCTGATGTGGAACTTGGGTCCTCGGCTGAATGGTGATGAGAACAGGGAGGAAATTAATAGAGGTCAGGCATAGAAGGAAATTAAAGTCCATCCAATAAAATAGCTACTGACGATATGTACTTACAGGCCCTTGTCTTTACAAAGTTGATTAGATCACTGAAGTGTTCCAGAAGTAGTTCTTCCTGCAGAAGAGAAGCACGAATACCACAAAAGTTTCTTAACAAAGAAGCAAATTTTGTGGTTTCTCAGATTTCATTGAACTTCTTCAATGAAATGTGCAACTTTAGTATGCAACAGGTAAATTTCATACCACAAACAACGATGTATTGCTCTTCAACAATTCCTCAAAGTGCAGTTGAATTTTCCCACCTTCTGGGCTGGCTTCCTGGAAAATAGTCAATATTTCAGGGGGGCAAAGTGGTGCTCAACAGACCGATAAGATTATTTAGGGGAAATACCTATACATGAGATTAAGTAAAACATACCTTGAGAACAGCAATAGTCATGTCATAGTTATTGATAAGAAACACAATCTGCTGCCTTGGTTTTGAAAATGTTTTTGCTAGCTTTATAAGTAAATCATCCACAGCCATCCTCAGCCGCTCCAAGTTCAATTCTAGCTGCAAACAATGAGAGTATTAATCATTCACGTGATTTAAACATACCCTTGTTATCAGTATACTCACCTGTCCATCTCCAGATCCAACATTAAGGTGAATAAGTGATGAGGTAAATTCTGCATAACGCCTTATGACATAATGAGGATGGACGTCATCTTCCCACAATGTCTTGACATTAGCATTGCGAATGCTGTTGAGATGCAAGTCAAACACCATTTTGAAGCGTGGCCACAGAGAGATATTGACCTGCTTATTTTCACTTGATAGTAAGTCGCCATAAAAGTATATAACTGCAGGAGCAGTGGCAAATTGCTCCAACAAACTCGCAGCAGGTTTTAGTACATATAATACATAAGGCCCTGGCAATAATAAGCACAAGTTCCCCCTATAGCCACTTGTAAATCATAACTATTACATGCTTAGATCTTTATGAGACATTTGTAATTATTGTGCTTTCAATTATCCAGACCAATGTCCAATGACAAAAACATCAAAATCTCATATCAACTTTCTTGCTCCATCTGTGAAACTTTGTAAACACAGCCAAACTGAAGATGCATGAACATGATATTCTAAGTGAGCTTGAGGAGTAAAAATTGAGAAAGGTTGCCAATTGATACTAAATGATATGTGGTGTGAAGATACAAACCTTATCTAAGTACGAATCTAAGCATGGAATTCGTCGCCGAGACATAATCAGCTGAAGAAGAAAAGAAATGAAATATTAACACAAAGACTCGTTAAACGGAAATAACACAGCCAACCATTTTCACGAAATGAAAATCCATTAGCATACACAGCTGCAGAGAAATCATGGCTGAAGTCAATCTAAAACCAGTTGCCTGTTTATGCAGAGAAAAATGGTTCGAGCAAATTGGCAGTCAAGTACCTTTGACCCAATTAATCACTAAATGTCCACACTTGAAGTCAATTTGAAAACATGTAGTTGTACGTGTAGAAGAAAACGGTTTTTGAAAAATGGGCAGTCAAGTACCTATGACCAGTTAATCACTTAATGCAAACAGATTGAATGCCATCACTTCAACAACAACTTGGAAAGGCCAATTATCATTCAACTAAGAGTGCTACTCCTAGGTTGATTTTTCTCATCTTATTTGCTGCAGCCATTATGAACTTCTGAGACTACTTCCAGCAAAGTAATGTGAGAAAAATAGTTGCCAAAATTTATAGCAGATCGTATCCAGCATTATGTTATGACTTCAAGTAAAATGTACTTCACTGGATGCACTAGCTCTGTAACAAAGAAAGAAATAACTGCGGATCAAATAAGATTCACGGACATTACCTGATGCTGGTGTGTTATCCGTATCATAAGCATAAGACCAATAGCATCATAACAATTGGGAAGTATTGTAGCGAAATGTTCATCAATGACAGCAAAAGGACCTGATTATATCCAAGTAACGACACATAAGCAATCTTCATGGCTGCTACAAATGTTGGTGGAATATTGCGAAAGAGAAAGTCAATACAAAGCCCAAATGGAACTATTAAACCCCCCAATTCATTGTTATTCAAAAGCAATACTTGCAGCATCCATCTGGTCACAAATAATGTAATATCAACATCAACAACACCTTTATCCCAAACTAGTTAGGGTAGGGACAAGGATGCCAAATGGGACAAGCACAAGATGCTTGATTGAATGAGGAAATGCAATCAGACCAACCTGCAAAAGTCTCGAAAAAGATAGATTCTTCTCCAAAGAAGTCATCACAGAAAAGGTACCTACAAAATGTCAGGGTGATCACATATTAAACAATGATAAACAAGAAATTAATAGTCAGAGAATGCTCCAAGTACTCAGAAGTGGCAGTGTCCACAAGCAGCTTGTGTAAGCTCCTGAACAGTACTTCATATGGGTACTTCTGTGAGCTGGCTTCAGCTATATGTGGAATCAATGCAGGCTGATCAATTTCCTGAAACCAAAGATACGAGATCATATTCACCTCCCTCATGTGACAGAGAGATAATGAAAAGAAAAACAGAAGGACTATTTCAAGAGGTTTATAAATCAAGGGTGGCAAACATCACTATTTAATAAGGTCAGAAAATTCTCTATTTCTTCATGTCACTTGAGAAACGATATGTTCTTCATGTGCTCTTTGACAACTGCTGGGTAGGCCTTAGCAAGAGAGAAAACTGTCAGCGGTCAGTGTATAATATTCATGCCATAGCTGAAAATGGAGAGGCGGAGGGTGGCAACAAAACCTTGGTGCTCAGGCAAAAATTTTTTGTTTGCAGAATGAGATGACTTAGCCTAGTTATACAACTAATTTTGTCTCAAACGACACAAGTTGCTCACTTGGCAGAATATTTAGTCCTGCATCAGAAATCTGGATATTGCCAAACTCAAAGAACTGCCTGCACAAAAGCTGGCTTATAAGATAGAAGTCACTATTAGAAGACCATGATTTGACAAGAGGTAATTAACAAAGATAAAGAGGGATGTCAACTGATCAAGACTGCTAGACACTCAACAAGTTCCAATTATTATAATCACTCTAGCAACAGCACGGTAACTCCTGTCAAAGGGTGCATAATATAACCACATAATTACAATTACACAATTGACAAAAGTTTCTCATCAAAAAGTGCATAAGGCCTTAATATAATTATAGATCATAATTACAAGAATGAAACCTTTAAAATGTTAATCCTCTCCCCCAGTGCAAATACAGCAGACCGGTTCTTCAAGGGCTCTCTTCCTCTAGAAAATAAACTCATACTCCTGGTATCCACACCAATCAAATCACTAGATGTTGCTATGTCTAATTGCAATTTCTCCAACGCTTGAATATAAGCTCGGAAATGTGCACTTAAAACCTGCAGTCAACCAGTGTCGAACATGTTTAGCCACCTATAAATAGATGTTAACAACCTTATATTGTGCTGAAGATGAGCATGTCTACTTAAACCAGAAAGAAGCCACGTAAATTGAACTAAGAAAGCTGAAATTAGATTTCCTAGTAAGATGATGAGCACAAATGGAGACAAGAGCACCATGACAGATGCTCATTTAGCTAAGGTAGGAAATAAGAACGGAAAAAGCAGCATACCTTAAGAGGTAAGACATCTCTGGAATAGATTAAAGCGAACAACTTAAAGCACAAAGTGCGTTTAGTCACGAGATATCTCATTATTACACTACATTGGTCATTGAATTCTCTCATTTGCAAAAAGTTCTTTCATTAAACCCATCAAAGACCGCAAACTAATACTGAAAACAGTCTTCATGTGGATAGCAGAAAGAGCCGCTGCAAGAGATGCCAGACTTCCCTGATTGGGATGGGGTGATGTAGCATTATGGAACAGGTAAAACCCAATATTGCTGCCAAACAATGTCATTCTGCACACATTTGTGGATCTAGTGCCATTCTAAATTCATATTATACATCATTTCCATAGCTCAGTAAGGTAACTGCTTAGTCATGCAAAATATGAGCCGGATTCTGGCAATAATATAAATGTGTTTACCTTGTTCATCGTATCTATATATGCTCCACGAACTTCAAGGTAGATCTCCTTGCCATGTTCCTTCAAGAAGGAAATAATATACCTAGAGAAAATGTGATGTCAACCAAACCGCATTGCAGACCATATATCAATATTTGCTTTTTTGCATTTATTAAACCAAATGGCTAGACCGCTTATACAAGCATCATGGTGCATTATATGCAAATAGGTAAGGATTCATCGGTGAGATTTACACAGAACATCGCATCATAATAATTTGCTAATGCACCAAAAGTATCTTGTTAGGAAACTAGACAGCATATCCAAAGATTTTAAGTCAAAGCATAACAGATACATCCGCCAACATCACCATCAGAAAACTAAAATAACAAAACAACAAGAGACCACTTACTTGTATTTCAGAAGAACACTCTGTTGAAGGATCTGAATATTAGTCTTGGGTTTTCTCAATGCATAAAGCTTCTGAACAATGAAATCAAAAACCTAACACCAACAGAATTAAATCAGATGAAGTACAAGGATACTTGTACGGTTTGTCTTAGGACGGAGTGGAGGAAGGCTATTAGTGTTGTGGAGGGATAGTGTATAGATATATATATATATCTATCTTTGTTTATTTATTGTTACACATTTATCTCTTTTCCTTCGATTGATTATGCTTTTATTTTTATGATTCCTTGGGGTTCATTGACCACCGACCCCAACTAGTTTGGGATAAAGGTGTTGTTGATGTTGATGATGAAGTACAATGATACTATTAACATAGAAGAGATACAGTACAAATGGATCGCTAAAAGTATGCCAGTATATTGACATTCAGTAGCTCCACAAATACTTTATGACAAGAGCCTTGATTTCATACTAGGTCGTCTTCTAATTTTATCTTTTCGTTTAGCATTTGAAATTTGATTAAAATCAGCTCAAAGCTCAGTTCTTTATGAAGATGTAGCTTTTGAGATCATAATCTATACTATTTTTTTTTTTTTTTTTTTATAATTTTTCATCTGGCAACTTAAAATAAGTGCTTAATCTAAGTTTCTCCGCACTACTAATTTGGATCTTCTAGATAATTGACTAGGACATTGTCGAATCTGATAAATATAACACCCTGAAAGTGTAAAGGGACATAAAACAAAGGTATGCCGACTACAGTTAAGGAGTTCACAATTATACAAGACTTGGTCACAGTTCATATGTCAATGCATTTATAAGACAAGATAACAACCTTTGAAACAGCTTTCTGACGCAGCTTTTCAAGCTCAGGCTGAACATCTTTAAGGGCTTTAGATGTTTTTGCCATGTGATCCACTTCAGTGTGCTTCAACTTCTTACTCAAAATCTCAAGAGTTCTCAGGTACTCATCATTGACCTGAGTGATAAAAGAAATCATGTGTTAAACATCTGACGTTTAAAAGAAAATTGAAATGACAACAGAACATAATATACCTTTTGCTAAGAAAATGGGTAGGGAGTTTGGTATTGCCTTGAATTGAAGATGTGGAAAAATTAGGTGTGGAATTTAATGTAACATTTTTCCCCTAGGACCACACATTTTGAGGACTCCCAAATCACCCTCATCCTTGTCTCATATTTAGAATTTGCTTGGGGCACAGTAGACAGCATGGTGTTATCTTCAATCTTCTTTGCCATGACATTCGTGCCATCCTAGATTAGATGTGTTGCTTTTTTCCTTTTTATTTATGACCCAAAGAAAAGTCTTTTCCATGGCAAAAAGACGTATTGGTTAATTCCATTTTTCAGTTTGACGAACTAAAAAAGTCGTCAAAGCACGGGGCCCCCGCTAGAGCTCCTAAAAAGTGCATCACGGAGATGACTGAGAAAAGAGAGACCGAAAGATAGGAAAGAGTACTTATGCATCAACAACTATTTGTTGCATTTTTCCTTTTCATTTATGTCCCGGATGAATAGTCTTTTCAGTGTAAAAACATGTATTGATTATTTCCTTTCAATTTTCCATGTCATGAACTAAAACAAGTTGTCAAAGTACAGGCTCCCTGCTAGTGATTCTAAAAAGTACACCACGGAGATGAGTGAAACAGAGGAAACAATACCTCTGCATCAACAATTATGTCCACCATTCTTGGAGGGACAATAATATCTTCAACAAACTTCGCCAATTTTGATTCAGCCACCTGTTTAGATCACGAAGCTAATATGCTTACCTCAGAAACTAGAAAAAGAGGTACCTCAAGTTTACAAATGCAGCAGAAAAGCTCACCTCACCTCAAGCACCGCTATTTACAGATATAATGTGCTTTAAAATTTTAGTAGGTAAACAAAAGTGCACCCTTTAATTGAAAGATTAAGGTTATATGCAATTGCTAAACATCCTCTTCCCCTCCCCACCTGGAAGAGCCTCATGAGTGCAAATGCCTTTCTACAGAATAACATTCTTATGTGCCTCAAGGAAAACATCAGAACATGGAAAATTTTGATGGAATGTCCTGTAGCTAAGAAGGCAGTAACCAAACCTAGCTATTGGCGATGTAAGCAATGTAAAATTAGTACATCTTAATTTGCAGTAGAAATGTGGCACGTACAAAATCCAATGAACAGAATATTTTTCTCATAAGTTTGAAAAAAGTAGCAGCAGCAGCAGCAGCAGCAGTAATAATAATAATAATAATAATAATAACAACAACAAAAAACCCAATAAAAAACGGTTATAAAAAAAAAAACCCAATAAAAGCAATAGAAGTAAAAGGCAATAGTAAGCCTGATTTCTCTGGAAATAAAACCTCAAACCAAATGAATAGGACTCATTGTCTTCAAGTATCAAGACATTAGACTAGAAACAGGGAAAATGAGAAAAATTAACCTCACAATAAAGACTACCATACCAAAGCATAAGGCTATGCTAGAAATGAAAACATACTACAAAGCAGACATTAATTACCTTGCGATTCTTCAGCTTGAGACCCATATCCATGGACTTCTCCTGAAGAATTTTTATATCCGAGCTAATGGACCCAATCTCAGCCTGCAGAAAGGGTTTAAAAAAAAAAACCAAAGCTGGCTGGACTAAGAGACAAAGTGGCAGTTCAAAATGATCATGCAAGATAATAGGCATGCCCCATAAAAGAATTGGAGCAAGTGTAACTTTTAACAGAAGTATGTTGACCAAGGCAATTTAAACACAGGTATCAGAAGCTGCCTTCCGTACACTGTATAACTTGTAGAAGGCAATGCAATGCGGATGAAATGAAGCCATATAGAAATTCCCCCCCCCCCCCCCCCCCCCCCCCCCCCCAAAAAAAAACAAAAAAAACACACGCTGCTCACAATCTATGAGGAGTTAAGGAAAGTTGATTTCAGGACCTAATTTCCTTCTACATATTTCCTGTCCACAGGGACAAAATTTGGCCTCCATTCACAACAGTAAACAATCCATTTATCAGAAGAGGCGTTATATAATGGCGACATTGGCCATACAGTAACAAAGCCTGAATTCGATGGTAGAATGCTTAATCATGGAATTCCACAAGAGGGAAGCCTTTATTGGAACAACTTACCCAAGTGTTTATCAGTGTCACAGCAGAACAATGTGCTTATTTAACAATGTCCAGAATCCAAAATAGTGTCATCTCATCACTTAGTAAGTGTGAATCTGAGATCCATTTGTGAGCAAATAATAGATAAAGAGCTAAGCAGGTCAAAGTACCTGAAAACCACTAAGTAGAGTTTCCATCTGTGACAATATGCTGTCACATTCCCAAATTTGATCATGAAGGGAGACAAGATTATCACTTTCTTTTATATAGTCCTGCCAAAAGAAATATTTATGATCGATGCATCTTAAGTTCAAATTATCCAAACGGAATGAGAAAAATGATGAGATAACACAAGCATCCCTGCAGTCTCAATGACTCAATCGCATTAATGTTTCATGCTTCATCGCTGACTTCATTGAATTGGGGGAAGGGGGATGATCTGCTTTTGACCTAACTTCATTTATTAATAGATGCATCAAGTGACTCCATTTTTGGTGTGTGCAATCAAGTCATCTAATTATCTCGATTTCTGCAATCAAGCCATTTTGTCCTACCTATTACTATGACTAACACAGTTAAACTACTCACATGATTTCTGCACGACCACCACCTAGCTGCTAACCCTCTAAGGATCTGGAGACCCTCATCACAGACCCTTGCTAGGGCATCACCTCCAACCATTAACAAGGATCATAACCACTGCTGACAGCAATTGTAGAAAGTAGCAATGCCCACTCCCCCTCCCTCCCTCCCTCCCCAGTTGAGGAAAAAATGTGAGCGCCCAATTTCACACAAAACATAAGTTAAGGGAAGCAAAAGCAGACATATCAAGTTGCAAAGTAAATTGCTAGTAATCAGTAGTCAAGATAGAAGCTTGTTGGTAATAAACGTCAACCGAATCAGACATTCTTCAGGCATATAATCGGCCTGAAGAACCGCACTTGTCGCGGTTATCTGGGAAGTGTGCTTATGAATATGAAGTGGGAGCTCTACCCACAGGGCCCTTCTTGTTTAACCAAAGTACTAAGCAAAGAATAAAATAAACTCATATGCAAATCATATGCAACAGCAAAAAAAAAAAAAGAAAAAAAGAAGAAGAAGAAGACCACCGAGAATCAAACATGCATCAAAATAGCGGCAGACCTGAATTGAGTCAAGCTCAACTTGCCGCAGATTGTTTTCCACCCCTTTTGTGTAATCACGGAATGCTGTACCCTTGGACAATATGTTGGCTACTACCTGCAGGAAATGGTAGTTGAATGTACACTGATGACAGTACCAAAGAATTTTTTAAAAGAAGTTCAATCTTCGTGATCCATCACAATATCAACCTAACCAACATCAAGAAGTTGGGATTCTGGAGTAAGAGTAACTTACTAATTATATACAACCACAGGAACAATGTACAATTAACGTTTAAGCTGTAAATGCCAGCAATAGTATCATTGATTAAAAGCTATAGACATATCTGTAACACGATTGTGTACCTCTCTACAGAACCCTCGAGAAAAATAACCTTAAGTCCTAGACTTGTTTTACAGAAAACAAGCAAGTCCAGAAACAATTGTACTTAGGCTACCGAGGACAAATATCAGGAAGGATTACATTGCGACATTTCAAAAGGTTTCAACCACATCATAAAAATCAAAGAGTTAAGACCCAAATTCATTGTGTACAAAAGGTTTAGAACTTCTAACAATATTCTTTTTGAAAAGGCTCTTCTTAATGCTTCGCAATCAATCAAACACGGGTCATTGTCAACGCTTTTGTGATAAAACAACAGCAATTGCATAAGCATGCTATCATGCAAACCCTACTCTAAACATGGACCATTCAAGGAATTTCTAGGAATTAAAGAAAAAAGCACTGTTTTTCAGTGTAGCCACCGTAATGGTGCGACTGTATCGAGCATTCCCATGACTCACCAGGTTGGATCACATTGATAGGCTTTTTCGAGCCACGGCATACACTGTATGGTTTTTCCTCCATTGACCTAAGAATCAGAAACCTTAGGCATCGATAGTGCTTTTCTCCAAATGTGATTTTTTTATCTCACCGTGGGATATAAACCTATTTATGGACATTCCTCCCTGAAAAAACCTAGACTAGCCCACAACAAAACCTAAGGACCAAAAGTAAACTTTGCCCATATATCTCAGATTGCACCTAATTGAACATGAAATTTATGACATTAATGGAGTATGCCAAGCAACAAATACAAGGATTAAAGCCTAGAAACATCTCTTCATCCAACTAGAAATGTATTCTCTCCAATAGTGACAATGATTCATTTATGGAAGTTTATTATGACGAAATAATTAAGTCAAGTACTTACCCAAAAATAATAATAATAATTAAGTCGAAACAATTCACACACAAAAGGCTCACTCTAATAGAAAACTCTCGAGCAGCAGCTAACATTTGCTTTTAGTGCAAAAAATTCAAGAAGGGGGAGACAAGGCACGATGTTGCAAACGTCTCCAACATTGTCGGCACATAAAGTTATAAGGACAGGATAGCCAATGGTCTGAATTTCGATCAAGAGCTAACTAATGACTCGAGCAGCACAAAGGACAGTACAAAGAGCTTAGGATGCAAAGTTCAGTTTTTAAAAAGTGCGGATGCAAATAAGCAGCGCATATAGCTTTAAGATGAATATAGAAGAAGGCCCCATAGTTCAACACCATACGATATACCTTTCAGGTAAAAGAAACACTTACATCATCATCTTTACAGTCTTCCAGTTCTTGTTGAAGACCTTCTAGCGAAATATCATCACTGTACAGAGGGTTCATAACAACGAATAGAAAAGCACGAAAGAAATTAGTAAATCAAGATCAAACAAAAAGACTTCTCTGTAACAGGCAATTAATAAAGGAAATTAAATAAGAAAACCAAAGTGTACCTGCTGGTATCTTCCCCAACATTTAAGTCTCCCACAAATTCTCCTAAATCAAAGTTGTTCTTCTGGGCAGCCCCTGCTTCAGCAAAAGAATGACCCTGCACGCATTAAAGGAAAGACATCAATTCACCTTCAGAACCTTGGCTAAAAGAATTTTGGCAGCAATTGCAGATATGATGCTCTACGACAAGCATAAGAAAGTTCGCCTGTACGTATGGTTTTGCCTCTGTCAGCAACATCGTGGCAAGTTGACAGCGGGGAAAAAATATTAAAAACCCAACTTAAAAAAGCAACAAGAGTTGTGCAATCAAGGTCGTGCATCCTATTCACATTTAGAGTCCATGTGCAACTTCAGTAGAACATCATCCATGTGACTCACACTAGACAACCAAGAGACCTTTCTTTGGAATCATGCTTTCATGCCCAACATTCTAACAGCCACTTTTAATCGTCCCAGACTTTCAGAAAGTTATGTTACCGGACATTCCATGAGCAAAAGCGGGTAAACTTCATAAAAGCATCCTCAATGGATCGCATTTCACCCTTACTATACTACTACTTTTCCACTTCCACCTGAGTCTGCAAAAAGAGAATCTGATGGCAGCAGTTAGAGCGAAAATTTCATAACCTATGGTCAGCGGGTATGTTTCCACTCTATAAACATCAGGATAGAGACTTCAAATCCCCTGAGAAGTGGATTGCCAATCGATACTGCTCTCATCACTAAAATTCATATCAATTGAAAGGAAACGAGGAAGTACCACTGCCAACCCACGGGTAAAACAACGGAATGCATTAGGTTCGATCCATAGAAACAAAAGTAGCTTGTCAAGAGATTATGAAGCACCAGAATCCTAGGACGCCTCTTCTGTGCTCCAGGTAGCAGAAGAATTTCTGCTTGTGCGCTAAATAGAAATGCTCTGTGAGAAGATTGCTGCCGTGGTTGCTTATTCTTCTGCAAGCAGTGGCCTTTGGTCGTGTTAATATTTTCCTTCGCACTCGAAATGGTAATAGTCTGCTAATCCTTTCATGTGTCGTTTCTGTTATTTATGTGCTCGAATGCATGGTTGGTTCTGTGCTTGTCGTTGTGGTGGAGCTTCATAATCTTTTGACAAGCTACTCTTGTTTCTATGGATTGAACCTGATGCATTCCGTTGGTTGGCAGTGGTACCTCCTCGTTTCCTTTCAACCGATATGAATTTTAGTGATGAGAGCAGTATTGATTGGAAGTTCACTTCTCAGGGGATTTGAAATCTCTATCCAGATGTTTACAGAGTGGAAACATACCCACTGACCATAGGTTATGAAATTTTCGCTCTACCTGCTTCCATCAGATTCTCTTCTTAGGTTTTGCAGACTCAGGTGGAAGTGGAAAGAGAAGTAGTATAGTAAGGGTGAAATGCAATCCATTGAGGACGCTTTTATGAAGTTTACCCACTTCTACTGATGGAATGTCCCGTAACAGAACTTTCTGAAAGTCTAGGACAATTAAAAGGGGTTTTTGGAATGTTGGGCATGAAAGCATGATTCAAAAGAAAGGCCTCTTGGTTGTCTAGTGTGAGTCACATGGATGATGTTCTACTGAAGTTGCAAATGGACTCTAAATGTAAATAAGATGCAACTCTTGTTGTTTAGAAAAAGATGGTTTACGCAGCCATAAACTAACTCCGCACCGAAGTTAAATCACTGAATGTCTAGCCTTTATAGTCTCCAAAGACGTCTACAAAATGGGCAGTGAGACACATGTAACTTAAATTTACATTGTGAGAAAAACTCTTGGAGATGTATTGGAAAAATATTTCTTCAATTTGCCTCTTTCCTCCAAGTATAACTTATAACAGTCTTGCCTTAATGTGTTTCTTGAGGGGATTAAAATCTTCGGCTGAATTCTACTCACATATCACCGAAACTCATTTTCTACAAACTTGAAAGGTAATTCACTGATAATGAACATGGCCGCTAGATCCTTCCGACCAGCATCTTGGTCAAGTTTCCATGGTCTAGATGAACTAGAACTACCGACCCCAACAATCTGAACTGATGAACTTTTTTGCCTTTTCTCCATGTTTGGACATGGATGTTCCTTGCATCTAGCTAAATGATTATGCATCCCTCTAGTTCTTGGACTACTAGAACAACCAATAAGAGCCCCACAATATAAGCATTCAGCTTTATCTTGGGGTGTATAACCCCACAAGAGCTTTATCTTGGTGTACACTAGAACAACCAATGAAAGCCCCACAATATAAGCATTCAGCTTTATCTTGGTTATCATTTGACCTTTTAAAGTGTTCCCACGCAGCAGATCTTGTCCTCTTTATGTTTGTGCTGGTAGGTTCATTCATCGAAGACGTCTATAAACCAGTAACAATTTCAATACCATGATCAGCAGACATTAAACTGAAGAATTTAAAAGAGCCATATGGCAGCGTGAATGTACAGAGTCTGATGGGGTTCATGCATTGAATTTCTGAACAATTTTGTCCTGAAAGGTGCCACACTTGATTATAGATTTTGATCATATTTGGCTAATGACTTGAGTTTTTAGTCCATTTGCACCCTAAACCATTAGTTACACGCACAGAAACATTTTTCTTGTCTAGCTAGCAATTTAAAACCTCAAAAAAGGGAAAAACAAAACTCAAAGATCATCTGTGATCATATCAGAACAAGGCAGAGTCAAAATTTTCATATTCAATTATCAAGAACACCCATCTGCTCCAGAAAAATACACAGAGGATTGAACTCAGACAAAGGTTTGCCGTTTATTTCATTAACTAGCCCAGTAAGATTTAAAAAAAAAAAAAAGAAGCCCCCAGTCCAAACTTAAAGCAGAGCCTAGCCAATCATGTGTAAGACAATTAAGCCTCTCGCAACTCAGTCTGCAGCTGCGTTGGAGGCTCTGAGATGACAAGCGAGACTGATTTTCGTATGGATTAATAAGAGCTTCAAGCAAAAAACTACAGACCAGAAATGTGATTATTGAGATGGGACTCACAGTGTCTTCTATTTGGGTGCGATCTTGCGTTGAAGCAGCCGAAGCAGTCGCAGAGTCAGCCATCGAGCGGATCATGAGGCAAGGAGCCGAAGCAGTCGTGTGCAATCCGGGAGGAGATAGTGCGAAGAGGGGTGCCTCGGAGGAGTAGCAGTCCCGTAAGAATACCCTGAAGGACCGCCAACTTGTTCCGGGTCTTGCCGTGAGGCCAGCCAGACGATCGGATGAGCACGTACGTTCGAATCTAGTCCTTATCTTGCGCACTGGGCAGGTCCTTGAGGAGGGTTTGGGGGTTTTAGAGTGGAGAACTTCGAGGGAGACGGAGTCGGAAAGGGGGAGGGCGAGAGGGATAGTGCCGTTCTTCCAATTGACGTGGTTGAGGTTACCGGCGTTGATGACGTGGCCGGTTCCGGTTCACGAACCGCCGGTTACGATTTCGGTTCCGAAAAAATTGGAACCGAGTTTCCGGAAGAAAAAATGTAACCAGCGGTTCCGCCGATTCAACTTCAACACATCCTCATTTTTTTATTTTTGTTTGACCAACGTGGACAGATAAAATGAAGATAGCCTAATGGAACAGGGCGTGTATTGAAAAGCGCATGGCGTTGATTTGAATCTCCTTTGTGCGATTTTCATTTTCTATCTTATTTTTTTACATGGCGTTTCGGGCCGGTTTCGAAATTTGTGAAATTAGAACCGTGGATCCGGTCAATAGGCCGGTCAATGAGCTAGTTTCGGGGTAACAGTTCAATTTGGCCATATCTATCTTTTAGGAGATAACGTTGCGCCTGACAACACTTCTGTGGCTAGTTGATTTTATCTTCTTCTTATTCTTTTGCTCCAAATTAACTCCTAATAAGATAAATTCATTTAGTAATGATTGAAAATTTTTACTTTTGAAATATTATTAGCAAAATCTTCGGTATCGATGATCAAGAGACGGGCACTGGTGACGACGGCGGTGAGCGATGGCCAACGGCGACAGTGAACGGCAACAAGCGGGTGGTGGCGACTAGAGGCAATGAGCGACAATGGGCGGGTGTTGGCCGCGGCAAACGTCGGTATAGTCGAAGAAGTGATTTCTTTGCCGAGAAGTACAAATCGTTTAATTCTCGAAATTGGCCAAAAATCTTACCAGAACCAGAAAAATCTGATCATAAGTAGAAAATACAATTAGAAGTCATTTTTTTACTAAATGCATTTCTACTTCGACAATATTTTTACTAAATGAATTTTTATGTGATATTGAATTCTGGTAGATAAATCAAAAAGCAGAAGTGTTGTCATGCTGGGTTTTTCAGTTATTTTTGTTAACCAGTTTGGATTTTCAGGGTATTTCCCCAATTGGTTTCCCTGTTTTCGTGTTGATGTGGGAATCATACCATAGGAAAATGACACAAAGTTTTGTGTTTTCTACTTTGTGTAAGGATACTTACCTTTTAAGGTTGATGGTCGTAATTCACAATCTTTCATTTTGGTAATGCATGCGTTTTTTTTAATCAACTGCTAATCACTCTTTCTCATTTAAAATGATTACGTGGATGTTGGAGTTGCTTTTCTTAAGTGTTCTCAATAAAATTGACAAGTTGCGCAAATACTGAAATCGAACTCTGCAACTTGTGGCAGCGTAGGTTTCGGGTTTCATGGTAAATAAGGTAGGTTCTATATTTCAAAAATGAAGAACCTATATTAGCAGGTAGGTTCTAAGTTCTAGATGAAACTTACCCAAAATTTGGAAGTTTCATCCAGAACCTGGAACCGGTCACTCCTAATTACGCTCTTGCTACATCTATAGACGTCGGCGATTGATGCTTCCAATTTATCCTCCAATCACAAGGTATTGACGTTAATAATTTCGGCTGTTTAAAAATTAATTTTTTATTCTTTGACGGGCATCGATTAGCGCGCGTGTGTATATATATATAAATATTTGGTCGAAGATTAGCATAGATTTAATGGTAAATTTTGTGTCCTCGAAACATGAAGGAGTTGCGGGACTTCCGGATCTGTCAAAGTAAGATCGCGAACAAATGTCTGGATGTGGCATTCCGACAGTAATCCTATGTTTGAAAGAGGGCCAAAATCCAATAAATTGTAGACA
The DNA here is from genome assembly GCA_028455895.1 of Rhodomyrtus tomentosa. Classification (NCBI taxonomy): domain Eukaryota; kingdom Viridiplantae; phylum Streptophyta; class Magnoliopsida; order Myrtales; family Myrtaceae; genus Rhodomyrtus; species Rhodomyrtus tomentosa. The sequence goes on from JAPCWY010000005.1 coordinate 47,192,356, forward strand.
TTGATTCGCAAGCCTAGGTAAAGGAGGTGAAAGGGGAATTCTTTTTCCTAACCCATAGACAATTCTCAAAATTACCCCCCCTGAACTTCTTCTTTTTTTTTTTTCCTCCTTAAAGTAGCCTGGATGCTCGACAAGATTGTGCCAAATAGGTAATCTTCTATCCCAAGTTCAAAAAGTTCGACACCGGCCAGCCACATTTATATCAAATGCCTTCACGAAAATCACCTGATCAGAGATCTTAACTAAAATAGATCTACTCGTTCGTATATTGTAGAAAATTTTAGTGTTGTACTTTTTTTTTACACGACGATTGGCGATTTAGGATGTGGAATTTCTCCTGCAATTCGATTGTTGAGAGACAGATAAGAAGAGGCCTTTAAGGCCCAAAAAATGGTAGAAGTGGATTCGAAAGCCTAAAGGAAGGAAGTAGGTGGGAAAACTTTCACATTAGCCGCGGTATTAATAGTCAATTCTCAAAATATCCCCTAAACATTCATTTCAGCCCCGATACTTGATGGAATTGGGTTAAATAGTCCCACATCCCATGAGGCATTTGAAAAAGCCATAGCATTTTCATTTGAAAGATGCTTCCTCCACGGTTATTTCTGATCAAAGACTCACACATTATTATCGCGTTTTTTTTTACATAAAGCACTCATTAATTGAAAAATCGCGAAATAAAAAATAATGACAGTATTATCAAATTATCAGGGTAGTGACTCCTTTTTCTCAGGAAAATTATCAAAAAAGTGCTAAACCTATTGCATTGCGCCGACTCAGTCCTAAACCTTCTTTTTTACCGATTGATTCCCAAGCTTTTGCAATTATGCTATGTCAGTCCATCTGGCGAATTTTGACAGACCAGCACTAACGAATAAGCTGGCCGGCCGGCGATAAAATATTTTAATATTTTTAAATATTTTTTATAATGTTTTTTTTCTTTTTTTTTTCTTTCCCCTACCCCACTCCCCATCCAGGCCCTATTCCGACAACCGGCTATTGCGCAGCCGAATAGGTGGAGCCTCGCCCGGCCATGGCAGGGGCAACCTCGTTGTCGCCGGGTGAGGCAACAATGGTAAGGTTGGGCCTACCATGGTCGAGCAAGGCTCAACCCCACCAACCCAAATCTAGGCCGGAATAGGGCAACGACGAAGTATGGCAAAGTTGAGCTCCAATTATTTAGATCTCCATTTGTGCTCGTTGAAACGAATCGCTTCCTTTCCCCTTCTCCTTCTTTAGAATAGGGCTCGATGCGAAAATTGAAAATCACTCCGACAATTCCCAGATGCGAAATTGTGCCGTGCATAGAAGATGGATCGACGACGAGGGGGTTTTACATATATCTATTCGTGCTTACTGAAGGAGATCTTCGTTGCCTTATTCCGGTGACGTCTGGCGAGGTTGAGCCCCGCCATGGTCGGATGAGGCCTGACCTCATTGTTGCTACCTCGCCCGATGACGGCGAGGTCGACCTTACCCATGGTCAGGCGAGACTCAGGTTCCTCGGCCAAGCTCTGGCTAGTCTCCATATTAGGTTAGTTGTCGTACATGGGGTGGGCCAAGGGAGGGGAAAGAAGGGAAAAAAAAAGTAAAAAGTAAAAAATAAAAAATTTTAAATTTTTTTTAAAAAATAATAAAATATTCGATTGTCGGCCGGCCAGCATCCATGTCACTGCGGTCAGCGCCGATCGGCCAAAATTCACCGGATGGACCGAAATAGCACAATTATGTTGCGACCCTCTTTTGGCTTGGGAGATGGCGGAGGGCTAATGGGCTGTCTTCGGTCCTAACTCACGGCAAATGGACCTTCGAACACAGCCCCCCTCCCAAGGGGCCCATTACCCAAGTCACAACGACAGGAGTGGAAATTCAAAAATATCAAACGGTTCGGCCTTAGTGCGATCTTGTGGTATGTGTTTAGTGTACGTGCCTTTTGAGTCGCTACCAACCATTTATTGAAGGGTATGGTTGGAAACCCTATCTAAAGGTTGGGAGTCCCAATTGATTTTATGAAAACCGGAGAAGTGGGTCCGGAGATTTGGTTACATCGGTAAAATCATCAACGCCCACCTAAGTTGAATGAATTTTAACCAAGATTTCATATAGGGGCTCGAAGGGGATGAGGTAATCTCTATCATCCAAACATGTAGGTCGGAGATTTCTATCATATCACTCACAATCAAAAAATTTAATGCACAATCAAGGAATCAATTCGCATGTGAGGATAAGATGCGTCAATCAATCAAATATATCAATCATGGCATGCCTAATGAGGCCCTATAGGTATAGAGAATGACCCACCTAAGTTTGGGGGTTGATTTGGAAAATATGTTGGCCAAATGCCCGGAGGGTTAAAACGGTCAATTGGGAAGGTTTGGAAATAAAAAAAAATCACAAATTTGGGTCAAACCAGTTGAGTGTGGCTTTTCCCGATTTTTGTGAGTTTTCCTGATTTTATGGAATTTTTTTTCTGATTTTTTATAATTATGTTGGAAAATTTTTACTATTTTTTAAATATTTTTATTATTGATTTGCTAATTTTTCTAATTTTTTGTTAATTTTTATTTACCAGATCGGTCCAAATCAACCCACGTAAGTCGAGTCGCTCGATTTGACCGCACCTCAGACCAGACGAGCCTTAAACAACGTTGCCTCGCCTATTTTCTATTTTTTTTAAAAAAATTTAAACCTACTTCAAAATATTTAAAATCTAATTACAAATCTAACAATTCCTATTGAACCACGTGACTAACCCATAGTTGCTGGATCGATCTACTAAAACCTACGTCCAAGATTAAACGAGGATTGATCCTAGGCTGTCCAATCTAATTACCAAAACTAACAACCCAGATTAAATGATTCCGCTAAATTTTGACCATCCAATCACTTAATATCCCAAACAAAGTCGCCTACTTATTGCGCGAAACGACGCCGGACGAATACTAATCCAAATGACAACGTTTTTGTATTTTTCTGATTATCCTAATTTTTGAAAATTCTAAAACTAATTTTCGAAATTTATTTATTGATATGACGGCCGCTACTCTAACACGTGTCCTAACCTAAGCCATCGGATCGCTCGTTGACTCAACTAACTAACTCTAACCTACGAGCTGACGTGGATTTGACGTGGCTGTCGCGACCTGGATCTCGAGATCCTTTCGAGATCATGGTGGGTTAATGGATTATCCCATCTGATCGGACGTGAGCCTCTCCTAAGGCCCATTACCCAAATCGCAACGGCGGTATATGTGGTCGACCTTCGGTATGGTCTAGTGACATGTGATACGTGAGCATGCCAATGAGTTGCCACCAATCGTTTTGTGGAGGGTACGATTAGAAACCCTATCGAATAATAGTTGGGAGGATTCTATTCAATTCTGCAGAAACTAGAAAAATGAGATCGGAGACTTTGTTACGCCAACTGTTAGAGTTGATGTCATTTCGACACCTAAGTTGACTGATTTATCTAACCTAAGATTTCATGCAAATAGTGAGGTGCAAACCCTACATCTAAGAGTTCATGCAGACATGAGTGACTATCCTAGCAAACACAGTCAATAAAATGAGTGCGCAAATCAATGATTCAAAACGTGCAGATAAATCACATGAAAGTAATGTGACATCCTTAGTAAAACCCTATTAGCCTAGAGAAATATCAATCGAGACTCATGAATATTTTTGACATGATTTGCCCTTGAGGGGCAAAATCATAATTTTGAAGAATTTTGGGATTATTTACCCTAAAAGGATAAATTTGTCATTTCAAAAGAAATGTGAAGTCAAAATATGATGGAAATAGGATTGATCATCAAATCAATCAATTTCCTATTTTTCGGAAATTTTCAGAATTTTTCCAAAATTTTAGAAGCGATTTATCTATTGAGGGGTAAAATAGTCATTACAGAAAGTGACAAGAAGTGAAAATCTCAAAAAGAAGGATTGGTTAACCTCTCGATTCAAATCCTAATTTTGAACATTTTTTTACTGCTCGATCGGAATAAGAAAAGCGATTTAACCTCGGAAGGGTAAAATCGTCATTTCTAGAAAATAGATAAGAAATTTCAAAAATAGAATTGACCAGTTTTTTGTGGTCATTTCTCAATATTTGAGAATTTTTGAAGTGTCTAGGAATTTTTCACAATTTTCCTACATTTATTTTGGGATTTTCTAGGATTTTATAACATTTTTTTAGAATTTTTTAGGAATTTTCTAATTTTTTATTTTAAAAATTATTTTTTGAATCTTTTAATAAAAAATAATTCGAACCGGATTGACCCAACCCACTCGGATCGGAACCTGGCCCAGACCCAAACCCGCGAGACCCTCGCTTCAAAACGACACCGTTTTAGGATTTTTTTTTTAAGTTTCGATAATTCGGATTTAATCCGACGGCCCCTATTGAATCACATGGTTACTCCCCGGCCACTGGATCTGTTGACTGAACCCACTGCCCATATCAAAAGACGACTGAACATTAGCCGTTAGATCTGATTACCTAAATTTACAGCCACAATTAAACGCCAAGACTCAATCTGGTCCGTCTATTCTTACTAACCTAAATGACGCCGCTTGACCCTTAACCTAAACGATACCGTTTCTGTTTGTTTTGATTTTTTGATTTTAAAACATTTTCGGATATTCCTAATTTCTAATCGGATGGCCACTAAAAATAGGACTCGATTAATTTAAGCTGTTCGATCAAAACTAACTTAGCCTAACAGACAAACGGTTGAGCTGACTCGACATCCACACGGACTAATCACACTTTGCCACCTAAGGTAATAACTCGTTGACTTGCCACGTCAGCTTCGTCTTCAGCCTCTCGACCTCGACGGAATGGATGGCTGAGACTTCTCTAGCGCCGATGAACGATTAAACCTAAACCGATTAACATAAAACCAACGCCGTTCGACTCGCCTAGACTTCTAGTCTCATATATATCAGAATTAAAGCATTTCATCCACAAAATCAAACGCAGGTAAGCTTGAACCAGTACAGGTACAGCTACTCTAATCATCCGATTCATGACATTTGGAGTCAATTCATCAACACAGAATCATCATAAGAGGCTTAGAACACTTACCTCGAGCTTCGATTGAGCTTGCACGACCTAAATTTAGCTAGGCATGATTGAACAGTTTTCGGTTTATGGTGGGAAGTTTGGAGACTCATAAGGGGATTATTATGCAAAATCGAGACAAAAATGGGATGCGATTGTGGTCAGTAATGTTTGGGGAATAAAACGCCCACATAAAATCGAAGAATGACGGTTGGATGTCAAATCCGCCATTGATGCACAGTAAAAAAGCTTCAAGACTGAACTCACCTTTTTCGAGATTATAGGTGGCTTGACAGGGGGCGATTGACTCCTACTACTCCAAGCGAGCTTCTGGTGGCCTTCTCTGGCTTCGATTTGGCTAGAAACAGCCTAATCAGTGCCTTACCAGTTCAAGCTTTAGCGCTCGACGATGGGGATTGGAGAGAGAGCTCTCCTCCTCTTTCTTTCTTCCTCTCGATTCCGTTATCCTCCTCGAACAGAATGAGAGAGAGCCGCATTTTAAACATGCCAATTTTTGGTTATATCCTTCTTTCGAAAAATTGGCTGCGGGGGAGATATCCGGTGATGACTATTCGCACATGTGATCAGGTGCGAAATGGTCACCGGACACCCATGAACGTTCGAGACGAATTGGTCATCGATCTTGGTCCCGATGACTTTAATTTAACTAGAATTCCACCTACATTTGATTCAGCGTTTGTCTTGGGAACAGCCGGCGAACATTCGACCTTCGTTGGAGTGGTTCCAATAGACCCAAGTCGTTGGACTGGTTGTCATCAACATCGGACTTCTTGGTTAACAAAACTCCCTCATCAATTTGACGAATCGAGGCTAATTGATCCTTCAATTTTGAGATCAAAATCCACCTAAGAACTGTTCATTCGTACGGGATTCCTAAGGTTGAAGATGACACTGTTCTCGATCGGTTCGATCAGTCTACTAGTTCGAACCGGTTCCGACTTGAAATATTCAAAATTAACCCAAATTGGTGGGGAATTTTTGTAATTTAAACTTCATAATCGAACTTAAGACACGAGTATTATCTAAAAATGTGATTTTGCCTAAAAGTTCATGTTAATTTCTACAAAACCCTCAAATTTTCATTTAATTGCAAATAGGAAAGTTATGCAATTGAGGGCTCAAACGGTCAAATTGGACCAAACCACCTATGCCAATAGACTCAGAATGGTGAAAAACATTGGGTAATGGCTTCAATTTATAAAAGTAGCCCTTGAATTGAAAGTAATTTCTATTATGCCCAAATTCAAGGATTAAATTGCAATTAAATATGCAATTTTGCCCAATTCATGCAATTGAGCAATTTGTGCAAATAATTTGGCTAAATTACAATGAAGGATAATTAGATTGAACGTCAAGATATTAAAAAGGCCAAAATTGTAAATTAAAGACTCAATTGATATTTTTTTACCAAATTCAATCATACGTGTAACAAAGGAACTCATACAATTGAACTTGAATTTGGACTTTTTATGAGGTCAAAAAGATAAAGGAATTAAAATAAAAATAGTGACTATTTTTTCATATTTTTTTGACCTCAAATGCTATTTTTCTTGAATTTTTGGGTATTTTTCTATTTTCTAAAAATACCAAAAAATATGAAAAATTTAAAAAATTATTTTTTGGTCAAAATGGTTCCTTGGGCTTGGCCAAGGCCACCAAAGTTGATTTTTTTTTTTTAATTTTTTTTAACTTTTTATGGATATTTTTTTAATGAATTTCGCAAAATAAGATTGAAAAAGACTGGTAAAAAATCAAGTGTCAATAACTGTCCCTCTTTGAAAGGAATCTCGCGAGAGATTTTACTCAAACACAACTGACACCTGAGTCCATATTGACTCTATTGGGAAAAAGAAAAACGAATCCTAACATTCAATTTTTCTTGTCATACCGGTGAATGCTCTACTCATTGCATTTTAGCTGATGTGAGAGAGAGAGATATGGAGTAGAGATACCCACCTGTTGCTCACCTATCTGATGCTCGTGTAGCATACACGGTGTATGATGGATTCAAGTTGGTACCTAGGGGCTCGTCACTTGAGTATCTTGGAGCAATTAAACTCTAACCCGTATGATAGGCCAAATCAGAATGAGATTTCTATCTATCAGAAACCTATAGATGACGCATTCGTTCTTTAGGGATTGTCAAAGGTTTTGATCCATATGGTGGATCAGACCATGAATAGGACTTCTTTATATCAGGAACCTATGGATGACGCACCTGTTCTTTAGGGATTATCGGAGACTAGGCTTTCTATCCATTAAGAATCTAAAGGTGACACACCCGTTCTTTAGGGTTTATCGGATACTAGGTTTCCTATCCACCAGGAACCTAAAAGTGACGTACTCGTTCTTTAGGGTTTGTCGGAGACTAAGCTTCCTATTCATCAGGAACCTAAATGTGATGTACCCGTTCTTTAGGGTTTGTCGGAGACTAGGCTTCCTATCCACCAGGAACCCACAAGTGACGAACCCATTCTTTAGGGTTTGTCGGAGAGTACCACTAGGAATCTAAATGTGACGCATCCGTTCTTTAAGGTTTGTCGCAGACTAGGCTTCCTATCCACCAAGAACCCAAAAGTGACGCACCTGTTCTTTAGGGTTTGTCGGAAAGTAGGCTTCCTATCACCAGGAACCTAAATGTGACGCACACGTTCTTTAAGGTTTGTCGGAGACTAAGCTTCCTATCTACCATGAACCTAGAGGTGATGCACCCGTTCTTTAAGGTTTGTCGGAGACGAGACTTCCTATCCATTAGGAACCTAAAGGTTACGCACTCTTTGGGGTTTGTCGGAAACTAGGCTGATCCTACTCCTTGAGGAATCAACGAGGGTCTATACAAATGAGGTATACCTAACTCTTAGGTTTTACTAAAAAGGCTATTCTGGGGTTTGGAAGTTACCTAGAACCTTACAGAAAGCAGGCTCTAAAAATTGTCTTCTCGACTTGCATGGCGCCGTTTTGGGATTTGGGGACTCCAAATATTCTATAGAAAGTTCAAACTTGCAAAAACTTTCGTTAACAAGATTCTTCTTGGATTTAAGGGTTACCTGAAATCTCATAGGAAGATGATTCTGAAGATTGTCCTTTCGACAAGTGAGGTGCTATTATGGGATTTGGGGACTCCAAGTATCCCGCAGAAAGCTCACATTTGTAATCTCACATAAAGACAACTTTGATGCTCTTCATTGTTGAGTAAGGTATTTTTCTTTGAATTGGAGCTACCGTGAGTCTTATAAAAGTTTAAACTTGAGAGTCCATTCCTTATAAAAAAAAAGAAGATATCAGTTACCTCGAGACAATGACAATTATAATGCAGGCAAAACTTTACTTTGACCTATGCGATTATGCAAAATAACTTATGATGCTGTAGGTTATCCAAGACATCTTAAAACATGCAGAGGTGACAAGAAATTCTTATAAGAAAAATTCTGGATCAAACAATTTGAAGTTTCCAACAAAGCTTATTTAAGCATTTTATTGAAATGTCTTCGCCAAAGAGGGCTTCTCACCGATTCTTTGACTTTGGTTTTTTATGAAGAAAACACTCAAATTTCCTAATAACTTTCACCTGGGTTTTGGGAGCCATTCGTAGCGCATACAATTTGATCGATCGAGATGTCTTTATGGGACCATAATGTTGGGCTTGGACACGGTTTTCAAGGGTGACTCAGTCTCTGAGTCAGGTCTTTTGAATGAAAATTTTCTTCATCTACTCCAGGTTTACAAGTCAAGAACCTACAAAATGAGAAAGAAATAATCTTATTCGTACTTCTTCGAGTTAATGTACACATTGACCTAGGCATCTTAGTCGGAAAAGACTACGAAGGGTTATAATGCTGGTAGGATGGGCACCGAAAGAGGCTTGTTTTTGGCTCGGAATCGCGAAGGGTTTGACATTGGTGATCATTGTCGATAAGTCTTCTGTTTCGTCTCTAGTTGTTGACTCTTTGAAGAACATCTTCAGTCTTCATTGAGAACGGGTCTAATCTTCGAAAGACCTTGTTTATCTTTTGATAGTTGGCTATGATTCCATTCGAGGGGTAGCCTTTTGTTGCACAATTTCTGAGGATTCTTATTTACTTCAGAACTTGTTGGGGGTGTAAGCATCCAACAATCCCTTGGTGTTCCAAAATCAGTCTTAAGACTTTCAGCATTTCAATGAGTGTTAGCCCTGTTCTTGTCGGGCTTTTTGTTTCTTTTTTAATGCATAAAGATTCAACTTTTTCTCTTTTTTGATTTTGCCTTTTCCTTTTTTAGGAACTTGGATTGCTGATGATCATGCAAGGTATGTGACTTGAGTTTCATCCCGTTTGAAATTTTACTTTGAAAGTCTCATGTAGCTCCTACTTCTTGAACTTCTCTGTCTACGAGTGTCTTTGCCACCTTCTCCTTGGTGCTGTGCAATGATCACCAATGGGGGTACATGAAACAAATATGCAAGCTCAAATTGGCTATGCAATGGGTATAAGTGTATATAATAGAGAAATGAACGTCTCTTCGTCATCCTATGGCGCCTAGATCAATGCATATCAACACACGCAGATTGATGTTAGTCCGAGTAAAAAGATTTCTAACCATTTACCTTTACATGCTATTGTACTACTTTTTTACGACCCTAATGTGGGGTGGCTCTTGATAGGATTAGAAAATGAAGATCACCGTTCAAAGGGTTTGTCAATGGTTACCTGTAGTGTTTAAGGAGAAGAATGAATTACTCCGTCATTCCAATCCATGTAATCGGTGCGAATAGCCCTTACATCCCTGGGTTTAGGTTTTTCTATCCTTACACTCCTCTCATCTCTCTGGCGTGTATATGACGTGTTTGGATTAGGCTTGCCTCTTATATGAGGAAACATTCCTACTAGATAGCCTAAACAACTATGTTTTGGAAAAATCATTTCATTTTTCTCCATACATTTCACCCTACAGGGATTTAATGATGCACCATGCATGCTTAAGCAATGTCTGGATAACCTCTAACCCTAACATGTGTGCAACAATTGTGAGAAATTCATCTTTTGAAAGCGCGATCGTTCATAAGTTCGACCAAATGCATGTCCATCTTTGACCACTTTCCTTTTATAGTAAAGTGAGAAATTTTATAGTGTTTCTCCGTTACTGTCTTCTGTCTTCATCGGACATTCCTATATGAAGAGAATGGAAACTCCAGTGAGTGAAAGATATTTTAATGCTTGATGGAACAGATACATATCACCTGGTTCTACGTGTTAATGCCGTTCCGTTCTTGGTTGCCTTTGAACAAGTTTGATTCTGAGTTCATTTCTCGGAATCCTGCAAAACATAACACATGCCATGTATGTATGGATGCATGATGTGCTTATGTAATGATCTTTATGGCGACTCAGATTGTTTTGAAGAAAGTCAAGTGATCATCATCTGATTTCATTTCAAGGATAATACTTCTTCACAGCATTTGAATTTACATGATATCCCAATTCTTCTCCTTCAAAATTTACAAGAATTAATGTCCATCCCATGAGGACTTTCTTGACAACATAAGGACTTTCGTAATTCGGGGTAAACTTGCCTCTCGGATGAGCAGCATTTGGCAGAGTCTTCTTTACCACCAGGTCATTCACCTTGAAACTTCTAGGTTTAACTTTCTGAATAAATGACTTGGCCACCCTCTTCTGATAACTCTAGCCATGAAAGATTGCTCTAAGACATTTTTCGTCTATAAGATTTAGCTGTTCATATATGTGTATGATCCACTTTGCTTCAGAGAGTTCAACTTCTGACAATATTCTCAAAGATGAAACCTCAATCTCTACATGCAGGACAGCTTCCATTCCGTATACCAGAGTATAAGGAGTTGCCCTTGTAGAGATTTTGATCGAAGTTCGATATGCCAACAAAGGGTAGCCTTTTATGCCAATCCCTGTAATTCTTGGCAGTCTTAGCCAAAATTTTCTTGATATTTTTATTTGTCGCTTCTACTGCTTCCTTCATTTGCGGGCGGTAAGGGGAAGAATTAAGATGTCGAATACCAAAGTGATCCAACAGATCATTGACAATCTTGTTGTTTAAATTAGACCTATTGTTTATGATGATCGCTCATAGGGTACCGTATCGAGAAATTATATCTCCCTTGATAAATCTTGCCACACTCCTTGCGGTGACATTCGTATAAGAACTAGCCTCTATCCATTTTGTGAAATCTCAACTAGAATGAAGCGATGACCATTCGAAACTGCTGGATTGATAGGCCCTATCATGTCTATTTCCCACATAGAAAAAGGCCAAGCTTTAAACATTTGGTGAAGTTCGTTCGGAGGCGCATTAATCTTATCTCCATATACTTGGCATTAGTGGCATGACTTGACATGTTGACTACAGTCTAATTCAATGGTCATTCAGTAATAACCAAGCCGCATGATCTTCCTAGCGAGGAGATGGCCATTGTGTGTAGTTTGCATATACCTTCATGGATTTCTCTCATGAAAGTATTTGCTTCTTTAGCATCTACACACCTTAACAGAGTGGAGTCAAATGATCTTTTGTACAAAGTTTAGCCACTGAGGAAGAATTTACTAGCCACCTTGGCTATATATCTTCGGTCTCCTGCTTGACATCCTTCAGGAAACTCTTTCTTTAAGAGATAGTTCTTGATATTGTGGTACCACGACTCTCCGTCAAATTTTTCTTCGACCATCATACAATAAGCCATTTTTCTGATTATGCCAATCCTTAGTGGCTCCACTTCTAATCCATCAGTTACTTACAACATTGAGGTCAGCGTGGCCAACACGTCTGCGAACTGATTCTGTGCTCTTGGCATGTATTCAAATGACACATATTCGAATTTAAATGTCAACTCTTCCAAATACTCATGATAAGGGATGAGTTTTGCGCCTTTTATTTTATACTCTCCCTGTGTCTGAAAAATAATGAGCATAGAATCTCTATAAACCTGTATCTTAGGTATCTCCATGAAGATGGCCAATTGTAGGCTTAGAATGCATGCTTCGTATTCTGAAATATTGTTGGTGCAAGGGAAAGTTAGTTTTGCTGCAACGAGATAATGTTGACCATCAGGGGATATTAGCACTGCCCCTGTGCCAGCTCTTGACAGATTGACGGCACCATCGAAATACATGACCAACTTGTCTTATGTGAGATTCAAAATTTGATCTTCCACTTTTGTCTGTCCAGAAGATGTGCGATTTTGAGAATTTTCTGCCAACATATCGACTATGGCTCTCCCCTTCACAGACTTTTGTGGGGGAGCTCTTGATGTCAAATTCAGACAACACTACTTGTCATTTTGCTAATTTCCCAATCAAAGCAATTTTTTTCGAGAGATATTTGATAGGGTCATTTTTTGTTACCAGATGAATATGATGATGTAAGGTAGACTGCCTTAATCTGCAAAGTATTCACACTGTTGCTACACAAGCCCTCTCGATAAGTGCATAATTCACTTCAGACGATGTGAATTTCTTACTCAAGTAGTAGATAACTCTTTTTTTACCATCCACAGGACTTGTTTGAGTAAGCAAGGCTCTCAAAGATTCTAGATGTACAGGCAAATATAAGGTCAAGGGGTGACTTGGGATGGGTGGTACAAGTACAGACGGAGTGGCTAAGTAAGTTTTGATTTTTTTGGAAGACCCGACTGCATTCTGCGTCCCAAGCCACTTTCGCACCCTTCTTGAGCAATTTTAAAATCGATTTAACCACATTTGATAATTGATTGATGAATCTGGTGATGTAGTTTAATCTCCCTAGAAGACTTCTCAGTTCCTTCACGGTCGAGGGAGTCGCTAGGTCACGAATAGCTTGAATTTTTGAAGGGTCAATTTCAATGACCCTGCTACTGACCATGAATTTGAGAAGTTTCTCAGATTTTTCCTCGAACACACATTTGTTAGGGTTAAGCCTCAACATGTATTTTTGGAGTTGCTCAAACAGCTTCCTTAACACTTGAATGTGATCTTGTCCTTTCTTTGACTTCACGATCATGTCATCGAAATATACCTCAATCTCATTGTGGATCATGTCATGAAATAGGGTGACCATCGCCTTTTGATAAGTTGCCCCAGCATTTTTTAGTTCAAAGGGCATTACTTTGTAATAGAAATTTTTCTAAGGGGTGGTAAATACAGTTTTGGGCTTATCCTCCTGTTTCATGAAGATCTAGTTATATTCAAAAAATCATTCCATGAATGAGAGTAATTTGTATCTTATTGTACTATCCACCGGCACATCGATATGGGGAAGTAAAAAATTATCTTTTGGGTTTGTTCTATTCAATTCTTGATAATCCACATAGATCCGGACTTTGCCATCTTTTTTCATGACTGGAACAATGTTTGCAATCCAATCTGAGTAAGGGATAGCTTCAATAAGCCCACTTTACGAAGTTTCATCACTTCTTCTTTAATTCTGTCTTGTAACTCAGCTTTCATCCGTCTACTGGCTTGTCTCACTAGTTTAACACTGGAATTTGAGGGTAACGCATGTTTCACATTTCTTGGATCCAAACCGGGCATATTGACGTATGACTATGCAAAGATATCTTGATAATCTTTAAGTAATTATGTAAATCCGAGCTTTTCAGCTCGGGATATATGTCTACCAATCTTGACTTCTTTGACATCTGTGGCATTACCTAAGTTAATAACTATTGGCTCTTCTGAAGTGGGAGGTGTCGAATTTTCAAAGGCACTTCAATCTCTACGGATAGCTGCGTAACCCTCATTTGTGTCTTCCTTAATATCGCAGGAGTAATCATTTTGGTGGTCTGGTTCGCATAACAACCTAGTATGCATGTTTGAGATGATATGTTTGCAATGTCATGAGAATGGTTAGTCTCTATGTCATATGAAAATGCGATGCAGGAGTGTGAAAAATCTTTTCAAAAGAGATTTCAAAATAAGTGTAGGCATAAATGGAACTAGTCCTAATATCTTTGGACATCCTTGTTCCTCGAAAATCTATTGAAAATAAGGAATCATATGGCAAATTAGGCCTCAAGCTTCTCATATGGAAGGTTAGTATCATCATTGGGCTGATTTGTAGTCCCATATGTCCTTAATAAAACTTGTGTGTTTTATTGAATGCAATAATGGACCGCATTACAAGTTATGTGATTTGGACCAACGGTCGGAAATCCAAAGACTTTTTCCTACCTCTACTTCAAACAACAAAAATGAAGAGTGCAAAGAAATGTAGGAATTTAAATGCAGTATTAAAAGCAAGGGAGAGGTTTCTTTACTCAGAAGTGGCGGCTTCCTCATCAAGCCACTCTATGATGACGTTTACAGAGTCATTACCCATAAAAAGGGTTTGCTAGATCTGGTTCCGTTGACGGAGTTGTCCCTTCTTCCGACAGCCACTTAGAGTCTTTGCTGAAGTACTCGTTCAAAGGGCTGTTAAACATTTTAGACTTACCTTTTCAGGCTGGAGAACTAATGAAGGAATCCTTGTGGTTTTTCTGGTGTCCACGGTTCTTGCCTCGGCTTCGGCCTGCTGTCTTAGAGATGAAATCACCAATACGAGTGATTTGATATCCCAAGCCCATCTTATGCTTGTTGGATTTTAAATGTAGAGGAGAGCTGATTCCTTGACCATGCTTGCCAAGGTCTCTTTCTGGGTTGAACCCATATGCTAGCAGCATTTTAGCCAGTAAAAGGTTAGCTTCAGAGACAAAAAATGTCTTTAGTTTTGCCCTCACAAAAGTGTGGATTACTGTCACCAGTTTCAGGGAATAATAGCTAGTTTCTTACTTAACTTCTGGCTCAATATAGGGGATAGTGCTATTCTGATACGTAAGGAGATCAACTTCTCTATGAACTGTAATTACTTTCCCATTAATCACGAGTCGCACTTTCTGATGTAGACTTGAAGGCACGGCTCCAGCGATGTGCATCCATAACCTCTCTAACAGGAATCCAAATGCGCTTGGCAAATCCATTACTTGAAAGTTTATGGATAATTTAGTTGGGCCAATGAGCACATCCAGCTCAATTTCGCCTACTACTGTTTTCCTCATCCCATCAAAGACTAACAGCCGCCTTGAAAGTTCGAATCATTTCTTCTTTGATGCCCAAGTTTCTTAATGTAGCCAATGGGCAGATGTTAAAAGCAGATTCATTACCGATTAGCACGTGTGCTACTCTCTTTCCATTACAATGTGCAGTGATATATAAGGCCTTGTTGTGCCCTCTTCTCTCTATGGGGAAATCTTCATCTGAGAAGCTCAATTGATCCTTAAGAAGGATTGCCCCCACAAAGTCTCTCAATTGTATGTCATTGATGGTTTCAGGGACATGCACTTCATTTATCATCTTTAGCAGCGCATCGTTATGTTTTTTTGAGTTGATGAACAAATCTAACAGAATTATTTGGGCTGGCATTTTCCTTAACTGCTCCATTACATTGAATTCGCTGGTTTTAACGATGGATATGAGTTTTTCTGTATTTTCTTTGGACACCTCATTCTTTTTAGATTCGCCTTCCCTTGGGGTGTAAAATCGTCCAAACCTCATCACGGCATTTACTTCTTCTGTTCCATAGTTTTAATGAATTGCCCTAGAGTCATAGCTTTCTACCGGTGAGATTTTTATGGTTACTGTTGTCAGGTGGGGTGCCTCGAGTTCAGATTCATCATTAGTTTCTTTCTCTTGGTAGGCGAATCACAACAGGTTTAACTGGACAATCATCTTCTTGGCTTAGGCTATCAAGCTCATCCAGTTTTATTGCTACAGTTGTAATAGTTTCAATCATTGTAACAGTATCACCAAAGCCTTCTGAGAAGTTTTCCTATTCTGAATAGTGGCATTTATCAGCATCACTTGGCTCAGCTGATTGTGCAAACTTCAAATGTTTTCTTACTTTCTTGAATAGTTTAGTGAAGCTTTGCCACTGAGTTATTAACTTATCTATCCTAAAGTATTGCTCAGTGTCGAGTTTGTCACTTGTTGTTTAAGGATGACCACACGTGTCAATCGAAATGACACATCCTCTATTTCCTTTGAGAGATCATCTACTCGCTCTTCGATGCGTAATAAATGTTCCGATACCACTTGGTTGAGTGATAATTCAAGTTCTTTTGTAAAAGGTTCTATCACATCTGCCTGGACCTCTAGTTGAACAGAATCATCCATACCTCCTTACCCATCTAGTATGATATCCTCTATTCTCTAGAAGAAACTAGAAGGAGCAGAGTATTTCACTTTGAAGTTATATCCACCAGAATTCTCACCTAGATTATCTACAATTTCTCCTTTCTCTAGTGCTTCGGTTACAAATTTGCGATCGGGCAGGCTTCACTTGGTAGCTTTCAGTTTGTCTTCGTCAAGCTTTTCTTCTAATTCGGTAATCAGCTCTGTGTCACCTACCAGACTTTCTTGTGGGACATTCCATATATTTCCTTGCTCGTTCAATCACAAACTGGTTCCATTTTAAGTTCACCGAGGCCTTAATTCCTTCAAACTCTTCATCAGCAATGCTTGACATTATCCCTAGGCTCATCATTTTGGCAATACATAATTTCTTTCTCTCAGCCGACACTTCTCCCTTTTTTGGATATTACGAGGCGATCGCCAGAGTGTTGGTCAGCTTGGGTATATTCACCTTCAGCTCAAGGTGGTTTCCTTTTTCATCAGCAAATATTGCACCCACTGCTTGGTGATTAAGGAGTAGATTCTTTTGCACGTTTGGAGCCACATCATCGAATTTCAAATTTTGATTGTCAATGAGAGTCTGAACCTTCAGTTTAAGGATGTAGTAATTATCTACATTGTGTCCTCTTTCACTCATATGATAGGTGCAAGTCTGGCTTTCATCAAAATCAATATATATCGCAGAATTCGTTCTGGGAGATTCCTTTGCCACCAAGTGTTGCTCTAATAACATCGGGAGCAACTTGGATAACGATCTGGGAAGTTGAGAAAATTGCTTCTAAGGCTATCTCTTCCTAGGCTCTTGCCCTTTAGACATTGACCACGATGATCTTATTTTAGCTTGATTAGAATTAGGGAACACCTTGGGTTTATAAGAATTCGGTACAAAGACTATGTCAATTCTAGCCTCTCTTTCTTTTCTCGAGGGATATTCCTTTCTCCTCGAAGTTTCCTGCGGCATTCTTTCTCTCAAAGCCCACTTCAATCTTTCAGCCACTTTTATCAAGTGTGTAAAAGTTTGGCATCCTGAGGTGTTTAATCTATTGAAGTACTCATATGGAAGTGTCTTTAGGAACAGGTCAATCAAGTCATCTTCCGGGATTGGTGGTATCACTTGAGTTGCCAAAGCACGCCATCTTCGAGAATATGTTTTGATTATTACGCTTCTTCCTTTCAGGTTCGTAACGAATCTTTCTCTATCAGAGTCGTAGCCGTGTTAAACTTATACTGCCTAAGGAAATCTTCAGCAAGATCCTCCCATCCATCGTAATCATCAAAGTCTAACTCAATAAACCAAGCCAGAGCAGCGCCCACTAAACTCTCTTGAAATGTATTCATTAGTAGATGAATGTAGTTAGAATAATGCGCCATTTTAAGTAGATAATATTTGAGGTGAGCACGTGGACAGCCTGTTCCATTGTACTTTCTCACAAAGTTTGACTCTTTATAATCTGGAGGAGTCTCTACTTTGGCGAAAGGAAATATCTTGTCAAAATGGCCTAGCTCATAGCCCTGACTACTCAAACACTCCCCAATTTTGGCTATTCTCTTAGCTTAGGTTTCGATATTCATAACCTGTTTTCTTTTCTCCTCCTTCTCGAGGTTAATGACAATAGGAGGTATCTTCGATTGTGACTGGACATTTGGCGCATGAATGTCCTTTATGACATGTTGAGCACCTTCAGCTGTCCCTTTATCAATCGTATTGGGTATTGAGGATTGACCTGAGTCATTCAGGTTAGGTATTGCTGTCTGCTTGGCTTGGGAAGCTTCCAACATTGCCTTAATTTCAGCCATCATTGTAGTCATAGTAGTCTCCAACATGCCCATTTGTGGAGTCAACTCCTATTATTCCATTCTTGTCTTAAGTCGAGTATAGAAATGATGTCTTGATAATTTCGTGATTAGAGAGTACTTGTTGATTTGAAAATAACAAGTAAGTATCTCTTTAGAACAGATATGGAAAGTATTGGATTCCTTCAATTGCATGCTTTCTATTGATGAATGAGAAAAAAGACTACCTTGTGAGCCATAGTCTCATGTGAGCAATTCTTTCAATTATTTGTTAAGAGAATTCAAGAAATTAAAGGAAGCGCAATCTTCGACGATAGTTTTTGATGCGTTGATAAAACATGCTTATACTCATACACATGTGCCAGAAGTAACATTTTAATACAAATGAGTATCAGAATACTAAGAAAATATCATAATGTTCACATGTTTTACACTTGACATAATAGTCTTATCCAAGCCTAGGGCGCTTAGGGTCTAAGGCACCCTCATCGTCCCAGCAAAGATTGAATCCTTCAGTCTGAGATTCCTCATCTCCCGAATATGATAACGATCCCATGTCCTCAGGTATATACGGCTCCACTCTAAGCACGTAGGACACGATGTATTCAGGCACATAAGGCTAGACAAAGCTGCGTCTAGTAGACTTAAAGTATCGAATGTATTCTGCAGAGGCCCTAGAAGCATTCATCTCGTGAGTCATATCATCTGGTCATTTTACGTCTTCAGTTTGGGAGCCTTTCAAAGAATGTATAATAAATTCCATCTTAGCTTTGAATTACTCCTTCTTATTCCCTATGAGGATCTCTCTTGGCAGATCAAATGAGAAAACACATGGTCGTGGTGATGAAGGAATCTCTTGCAACGCTCCAAACTGTCGGATAACCTTCATTGGATAATATGCAGTGGCGCCCGTGAATCCTAACAAGAGGACTGGGTTTTCGCCATTACATGCGAGTTTGACTTTACCCAGTGGTGGTAATCTAAGCTGCCATTGGAGTTGTTTCGATTTTAAAATTTTAAGAAATTCCTTCTATTCTTTAAAGTAGAACTTAGAAATACATGTATGAGTTTTGATGAAATTTCTAAGAGGATGGACATCATAGCTAATCTTAGTGAAATCCATACGGATATGAAAATACTTTATATGGGATGTGAACCACGAGTATAGGAGACCACTGGAGGCTCTAAAGATGCTTTTCTTGCTTTTCCCAAAATGGTTTAGGGAGATGAAAGTTTCAGCGAGGATAAGTTTCGAGTAATCCCACCTGTAACCGACTTGTTTAACCACTACAGCCATAATAGGGTCAAAAGTTACAGACGAGATCAGAAATAGGACAAGCTAAATAATGCCAAGACAAAAACTCTACCAGATTTAGTTCCTTTGCTAACAGAAAGGTTGAGAAACTTATCTAGAAGAAAGGATAGGAAAATTCACCCAGAATTATTTTTGGCATCTGCTTTGATTTCGTTGAGATTTGTATCTAAGAATTCAGCTAGTTGACTCAAAGACTCAAACCATATAGGAGGTTGGACTAACAAATGAGTAAACTCAACCCTAATGACAGCGTTTTATTCTTCAAGGATAGGGGTAACCTCCAATCTTTCTATGCAGAACATCGCGGTGGTGGGTTCCCAATAAAGTGCCATGGCTTGGATAAAGGCAGGTGGATATTCAAGTAGGTCCAATAGATATCCTAGCTGCGATCTGGCGTACTTCTGACTAGCTTCACCTATACCGCTCTCTAGGCTAGGAGCTCGGCTCGAGGGACCTTGAACACTTGGATGTCATTCTTTCCCATCAAGTCTAAAATATGTAAATGATTTTGAAAAATCAATCGCCAAGGATTACTTTAAACATGTGATTATGCAAATGTCATGAAATATTCATGAACTGGTTTAATTGCTTATTCCAGTCAATGAAATGGAAATTAGAATACCTTTCAGGTATAAAAGACCCGACTCAAGGTCTAATTTGAATTTCAAACAATTGAATTATGCAATTAGTCAGAATCATCTTAGTGACTAAAAGAAATAATAATGTCACATTTCATTGGTCAAAATATCAACTGCGAGCATAGCAGAAGAAATTCCTTATTACAAAAAGGATACGCTATGATAGAGAGATAGAGAGGGTCTCGAGAGGGGGAAGATACCAATCAGATTTATTTTAAGAAGAAAGCCATAAAAGGCCAATGAAATGTGGAATCTAAGCTATCCCCCTTCAAGATCTAATCTTCTTCGAGGTGATGGGTCATCAGGGTTTCCTTGATTGCATCTTTGTCTTGCCCATCTTCAGGATACTGCTCAGTAATCAGGACTTCTTCCCTAGTTGAGCGCCCTTCAAGTTGTGAAGAATAATCTTCAATAGGTTGGTTGAGATGCTTTAACTTTTTCAGCCATTCTCTGGTCCATGATATAACGACTTCAGGGGTCTTCTTGGGTTTTGTCTTTTTGAGTATGATGCGCCTTGGCTTTGTCTTGGTTGCAGGGGGTCTTCTTTTTTTCCCCAAAGAGCGATAATCGGTATGTCCTCATTGGCTTGACTTTCAGCTTTTCGGCGGGCAACGGTACTGTCTTTTCATCTCTAGCTAGTGCTTGAGCATTTTGTCTGCCTACCGCTTAAACCTAAGGTTATCGACATAGTAACTATTCTGGCAATTTTCGGCATATCCCAGCTTACGCCCAGTCAGCTCTCGGCCATGTACAAATCTAGTAAAATGCAACCTTGTGTTTGGTCTAAGGCGAGTGACTTTCTTTAAATACTCGAAAGTCACTAGCTCCGTTAAACTTCTAGGAAACATTGACATCCTATCTCCTATCATTGTTATTTCAATCAGTCACTTGAATGATTTCAAAATGTATTCAATGCATGTAGACGTGAATAATACGTAATTTATGAACATACTATGAAACATGAAGTAAGGAAATACATTAAAAGTAAATGCCTTACAAATCAAAACCTTAGAGAACATGAAATGTTCCCTTATAACAATGTGTGGTTTTAGGTATACCAACCTTCCATAGACATGCGCATGAGATAAGTGAGAATATACACTAAAAATAAAATTAGGTGAGTGACTTATGGCTCAGACTTTCATGATCCAAATATGACAGATTCCTCCCCAAGAGTACCCATTCAAAAGGGCTAGATATCACCAATTTGGATTGCGAGCGGGAATGAACATGAAAGTCTCAAGTGCCATTAAACACGAGATGCTTTCGTACCCTTTTGCTATCTAAGGTAAACTAAAGGTGGTTTGCAGTCGGGGTTTGACCGTTAGTGTGTGCGATGTGTCGTGACCATCACAATGCAAGGTCATGCACAATAGTTTGTATCAAACACCGCTTCAATATATGCATAAAAATAAACATACAATCCAAACTCCAACCTGTATGAAAGATGCCAACAAACACTCCACCTCTTATTTCTCTAATATGCAAAAATATCTAACATAATAGTTAGGATACGTACCTCACCTTCGAGAGCATCTGCAGAAAATAAGGTTATATAAACCAATCAACTTTTTAACAAGCTCAAGTCCTAAAAAATTTCTAACTAGAGATTCTAGTTTGGAATAAGTCCCTAGTGGAGTCGCCAGTCTGTCGCGACCCGGATCTCGAGATCCTTTCGAGATCATGGCAGGTTAATGGGCCATCCCATCTGGTCGGACACGGGTCTCTCCCAAGACCCGTTACCTAAGTCGCAACGGCAGTATACGTGGTCGACCTTCGATATGGTTTAGTGACATGTGATACGTGTGTATGTCAATGAGTCGCCACCAATCGCTTTATAGAGGGTACGATTGGAAACCCTATCAAATAGTTGGGCGGATTCTATTCAATTCTGCGGAAATCAGAGAAATGAGATCGAGGACTTTGTTACGCCAACTGTCAGAGTTGACGCCCTTTTGACACCTAAGTTGACTAATTTATCTAACCTAAAATTTCATGCAAATGAGTGAGGTGCGAACCCTACATCTAAAAGTTCATGCAGATAGGAATGACTATCCGAGCAAACACAATCAATAAAATGAGTGCGCAAATCAAGGATCCAAAACGTGAGGATAAATCACATGAAAGTAACGTGACATCCTTAGTAAGGCCCTATTAGCTTCGAGAAATATCAATCAAGGCTTAGGATTATTTTTGACATGATTTGCCCTTGAGGGGCAAAATTGTAATTTTGAAAACTTTTTAGACAATTTGTCCTAAAAGGATAAATTTGTCATTTTAAATGAAATATAGAGTCAAAAGATGTTGGAAATAGAATTGATCATCAAACTAATCAATTTTCTATTTTTCGAGAATTTTCATAATTTTTCCAAAATTTTAGAAGCGATTTACCCTTTGAGGGGTAAAATCGTCATTACAGAAAGTGACAAGAAGTTAAAGTTCCAAACAGAATGATTGGTCGACCTTCTGACCCAAATCCTAATTTTGTGTAATTTTCACGGCTCGATCGGAATAAGAAAAGAGATTTAACCTCGGAAGGGTAAAATCGTCATTTCTAAAAAAAAGATAAGAAATCTCAAAAATAGGATTGACCAGTTGTCTGTGGTCATTCCTTTATTTTTGAAAATTTTTGAAGTGTCTAGGAATTTTTCGCAATTTTCTTACATTTATTTTGGGAATTTCTAGGATTTTCTAACATTTTTTTAGAATTTTTTAGGATTTTTATAATTTTTTTTATTTTAAAAATTATTTTCTGAATTTTTTATTAAAAAATAATTTGGATCGAGTCGACCCGACCTAGACTTGGACTCACGAGACCCCCGCTTCAAAACGACACCGTTATAGGGGTTTTAAAAAAAAAATTTCGATAATTCAGATTTAATCTGACGGCCCCTATTGAACCACGTTGCTACTCCCCGGCCACTGGATTTGTTGACTGAAACCCACGGTTTAGATCAAAAGCCGACTGAACATTAGCCGTTAGATCTGATTACCTAAATCTACGGCCACAATTGAACGCTAAGACTCAATCTGGTCTGTCTATTTTTACTAACCTAAACAACACTGCTTCACTCTTAACCTAAATGACACCGTTTCGATTTATTTTGATTTTTTGATTTTAAAACATTTTCGGATGTTCCTAATTTCTAATCGGACAGCCACTAAAAATAGGATTCGATTAATCTAAATCATTCGATCAAAACTGACTCAGCCTAGCAGACTAACGGTCGAGCAGACTCGACATCTACGTGGATCAATCGCACTATACCACCTAAGATGCCGACTCATTGACTCGCCACGTCAGTTTCGTCTTCAACCTCTTGACCCCGACGGAATGGAAGTCCGAGACTTCTTCGGCGCCGATGAACGACTAAACCTAAATCGATTAACATAAAACCAATGCCGTTCGACTCCCCTAGACTTCTAGTCTCATATATGCCAGAATTAAAGCATTTCATCCACAGAATCAAACGCAGTCAAGTTTGAACTAGTACAGGTATAGCTACTCCAATCATGCGATTCATGACATTTGGAGTCAATTCAACAACACAAAAACATCATAAGAGGTTCAGAACATTTATCTTAAGTTTCGATTGAGCTCGCATGACCTAGATTTGGCTAGGCAGGATTGAACAATTCTCGGTTTATAGTGGGAAGTTTGGAGACTCATGCGAGGATTATTATGCAAAATCGAGACAAAAATGGGATGCGATCATGGTCGGTAATGCTTGGGGAATAAAATGCCCACATAAAATCGAAGAATGATGGTCGGATACCAAATCCGCCTTTGATGCACAGTAAGAAAGCTTCAAGACTGAACTCACATTTTCCGAAATTATTGGCGGTTTGACAGGGGGCAATCGACTCCTGCTACTCTAGGCGAGCTTTCGGTGGCCTTCTCTGGCTTCGGTTTGGCCAGAAACAGCCTAACCAATGTCTTACCAGTTCGAGCTCTAGCTCTTGACAATGGGGATCTGAGAGCGAGCTCTCCTCCTCTTTCTTTCTTCCTCTTGATTTTGTTATCCTCCTTGAACAGAATGAGAAAGAGAGCCCCATTTAAAACGTGCCAATTTTTGGTTATATCCTTCTTTCAAAAAATTGGCCGCGCGGGAGATATCTGGTGATGACTCTTCGCACATGTGATCACGTGCGAAATGGTCACCGGACACCAGTGAGCATCCGAGACGAATTGGTCATCGATCTTGGCCATCCGGTGACTCTAATTTCACTCGAATTTCACATGTATTTGGTTCGGCGTTTGGCTTGGGAACAGCTGGCGGACATTTGACCTTCGTCGGAGTGGTTCCGGTGGACCCAAGTCGTTGGACTAGTTGTCATCAACGTCGAACTTCTTGGTTAACAAAAACCCGTCATCAATTTCACGAATCAAGGCCTATTGATCCTTCAATTTTGTGATCAAAATCCACCTAGGAACTGTTCATTCGTGCGGGATTCTTAAGGTTGAAGATGACACTATTCTCGACCGGTTCAATCGGTCTGACCGAGCGGTCTGATCGGTCTGAATCGGTTCCGACCTGGAATTTTCAAAATTAACCCAATTTGATGGGGAATTTTCGCAATTTAAACCTCAAAATCGAACTTAACACATGAGTATTATTTAAAAATATGATTTTACCCAAAAATTGATGTCAATTTCTACAAAACCCTTAAATTTTCATTTAATTGCAAATC
This sequence comes from Rhodomyrtus tomentosa, assembly GCA_028455895.1. NCBI lineage: Eukaryota > Viridiplantae > Streptophyta > Magnoliopsida > Myrtales > Myrtaceae > Rhodomyrtus > Rhodomyrtus tomentosa. The sequence continues at coordinate 47,217,025 of JAPCWY010000005.1, forward strand.
GAAAAGTTGTGCAATTGAGGACTCAAACGGTCAAATTAGACCAAACCACCTTTGCCAATCGACTCAGAATGATGAAAAACAATGGATAATGGCTTCAATTTGTAAATGTAGCCCTTGAATTGAAAGTAATTTCAATTATGCCCAAATTTAAGGACTAAATTGCAATTAAGTATGCAATTTTGCGCAATTCATGCAATTGAGCAATTTGTGCAAATAATTGGGCTAAATTTCAATGAAGGACAATCATATTGAATGTCAAGATCTTAAAAATGCCAAAATTGCAAATTAAAAGATTCGATTGACATTTTTTACCAAATTCAATCATACGTGTAACCTAGGAACACTTAAAATTGAACTTGAATTTAGAATTTTCATGAGGTCAAGAAGACAAAGAAATTAAACTAAAAATATTGACTATTTTTTCATATTTTTGTGACCTCAAATGCTATTTTTTCAGAATTTTCAGGTGTTTACCTATTTTCTAAAAATACCAACAATATGAAATATATAAAAATTATTTTTTTTGTCAAAAATTGTTCGTTGGGCTTGGCAAAGGCCACCAAAGTTGATTTTGCAATTTTTTTTTAACTTTTTATGGATTTTTTCATGAATTTCTCAAAATAAGACTGAAAAAAACTGATAAAAAATTAGGTATTAACAATGTCCAAGCAAAAAGTGCCAGCTTATGCGATGACTTGCTAACCAAGCCACGTTAGCTTCATCTTCCACCTACAAACGGCGGTGCGATGGATGGCCGAGGTTTCTTTGCCGTTGATCGGCGGCGAATCATCACCCAAATGATCTGAAACTTATACCAATTGACTTGCCTATTCCTCGACTTCAACATATCTAAAAATCACGCAAGATTATCCATAGAATCAAGCACAGACAAGCTCGAACTAGAACAAAAATGGCATTCTCGAACATGTGATATAGGGCAAATCGGAGCAATTTTTGGTTGTCAACGATAAATTCTGGATTAAGGCTAATTGGGACTCAAGTAAAAATTTGTGACTTTTATAAAACTAAAACTTTAAGTTAAAACTGTGCATGGAGGGTAAAACTGGGATAAGACCTAAAGTTAGGAGTCTTTCATAAGACAAAAAAATAATTTCGGATAGAATTGAGATAAGGCCTAAAGTTGAGGATTATTTACAGTACAAAAAAAAGTTTAGAGTAGAATTGAGATCGAACCTAAACTTAGAGGTTTTTATGAGATAAATTGTAAAATTGGGATAAAAACTAAAGTTAAATGTGTTTATGGTATTAGGTTCCCGTGCATGTGGTAAACTTGACAAATGATTTTAGCTAACACACATGATCACATAACCTTTTATTATAATCTCAGTCATAAGAGACGAGGACTCAGGGCTTAGCAGAAAGAGGGGTTGGGAAAGGGAGGAGACATATATTTTCAAAATATCGTCCTAAAGTTATAAATTTTTTTTTTCACTTTTTGCCAAATGAGTTCTAAATATTTAAATTTTTTCAATTGAGTCCTAAATATTCACATTTTGTCAATTTAGTTTTAAACCTTCTTATGTTTTGCCAACTGAATCTAGGAAATCAGTGACGTAGATGTTGGCCATCCTACGTAGTACTGTCGGTGCTGGCGTGGGCAAGTTTTTAATGATATTTTAATATTTCTTCCATTTATTTATTTATAATAATTTTATTATCTTCCTTCTTTGCTTTTTTTTTCCTTTTCCTTTTTTTTCCCCATTTTCCCTCTGCCATGCCTTGTCCTCATGCAAGGATCGCCCTTCGCCAAATCTGCTATGCGAGCATGGCCCTTGCCAACCCTGAGCCTGGGTGTCCCTCACCCGAGGGCAGCATCGCTTGAGGTTGGGGACCTCCACCTGTCATGACTACGCCCAAAACTAAAGAAGGGAAAATGAAAAAAATAAAATAAAGAAATTCATATAGCATTATTATAGAAAGAAGGTTGTGTTATGTAATATGGTCAGCGTTCACATCAGTTATTTCCATCCACGATTGGCCGGATTAACTCAATTAACAAAGTTGAGAAGATTTAGGACTCAATTGGCAAAAAAAAAAACAATGAGTTTAAGAATTTTGAAACAATTTTTCCCTTGCTTTGCATATGTAAGTGTGCTTTGGCACTTTTGTGTATGTAGGCGAGCTTTGGCTGAGAGTTCCAAGCTCACATATGACCATGAGCTTTTTTTTATATCACATGTCAATCTCAGTTCCTGTGAAAGGATATTAGAGGACCCATTCATCTTTGGAAAATCAGTTTTAAGGTCTACCTCGGAATCTTTTCTTTTGGCAATTCCACCCAGAAACTAATGGGTTATTGCTACGGCACATCCTTATACAATGCTCAAGGCTCTAGGCTGAGTAGCAGAAGTAACTTCTATTTTATTATGAGCCCAACCGATGAATTCAATAGGTTTTTGGCAATAACCATGTGTGTCGACTAGAAATGGTGATCCCTCTAGAATAGATAATAGGGTATTCTAACACAATATTCTTAGTTACTTTGTTCCCTATTTCTATTTGAGACAATCCTCAGGGACAGTATTTTTGTTTCCACCAAAATTTCTGGCGGCCACTTGTGGCTGGATGCTTCATATTGGCCGTCAGGTATCAACAGCTTATGAAGAGACCAAATGCAACGATCCCATTCTTTCTCTGGCAGCAAAGACAAACCCCCTCGGGGTTAGTCTAGATGAGTCCGGTGTCGTTTACAGTGCAAAGTATAGATTGGAATCGATAACTAGGATTACAAATTGTAGGGGTTGGTGAAGCGCAGACAACTGCATAGTAGACTTAAGCAACAAATGCGTGGCATGTCGAAGATGGCTGCTTCACGTTTGCAGAACTGCATCAAGACTTTATTCTCTGTTTCTCTGCTCAGTCTAGCTTTCTCTTCGGATGAGGGTTATTCGCAAAGATCTAAGGGCCACCACATCGTCCAAGTCAGCTCTCTATTGCCTTCTGCTTCTTGCAAAACTTCATCTACTGGTACTAGCAAAATATCTTCTGCTCCTTAATTATCGCATCACCTCAGATAGGATATCATCGAGCCATGCCATAATCTACCTAGCTAGGACCATGATGTTTTTGGAACGATCAATGGAAATTAGCGTCAATTGAATTTTTTACAATTGATTAGCTAAACAAGCTCTCATAGTAACATCATGGTGCAGGTGTTAGATAATATGAAAAATGGAGCAACAATGTAGTTGGATTTTGAGGCGTGTAATCACTCTCTTTTAGGATCAATTTGCCCCACGAATTTGCTATAGGTTTTTGGCAAATTCCCTTCAGGATACAATAAAGTCATGACGAAAATACTAGATAGCAATTCTAGTAAATTTCCTAAAACTTTTTGCGAAACAATGGAAAGATGGCTATCTCTCTTCTGAAGGAAAAAAAAAAAACGTAGAAAGAAAATTAGTTTTAAAACCGAACAGAATTGTCTATTATATAGACTGCTCATGTGCGAACGTACCTTTTCATGTTCGAAACAGTGTACCAATTCATGTCTGAAAAGTTGCAATACTGACATGACTGTTCGTGGTGATAACAGTCATTCGGACACAACTGTTCGATAAGTGACAACTGCCGTTTGGACGCAACTGTTCGTGTCCGAAGAGTCACAAATTTTTAAAAATAAAATATAATTATAAAATAATTTATTTTGAAATAAAAAATAATTCATAATTCGTGCGCGGCGCGCAATCGTGTTAAGTGCGTCTAATAATCGAGTCAAAATCGCTCAATCACACGCGGGTATAGTGGGGTCTAGCCCACTTGCCCATTTCTTTATTTGAAAGGTTATAAAAGACTTATAATTAATAAAGATGCTTTCTATTTACTTTCTATCCTATGTGGATACAAAAAATATATTATTTTGTTTTGTTTTTCAAACAAACAACAGCAGGTCTTATCCGGAAGTCATCCCTAGAAGTAGTGCACAAGGACGGTCCGTGCTCTCCACAAGGTCGAGGCCAGCCAAATGCGCTCAATCACACGAAAATCCTGGTCGGAGACCGGTCGAGGGTCGATTCGATTCGGTCAAAGTTCTCAATGAGCAGCAGCAACAACGCTATCAAAGGAGGTGGCTTAGGAGGCTCAAAGGCCACTGTCCCGTCCCTGCTCGGCATCTCCTTCGGCTCACTAGAGTACGTTGTGACTGTTGGCATCGGCTCGGCACAGTCGAAGCTCACACTCTCCTTCGACACCGGTAGTGATCTCACTTGGACTCAGTGCAAGCCATGCTCACACTGCTACCCTCAATCTGATCCGATCTTTGACCCATCTCACTCCTCATCCTACGCTAATACGCCGTGTACCTCGCCCTTGTGCAGTGCTTTTAGATCAGGTGTGTATTTGTGTATATATAGTTGTCTCTTTTTTCGAAACAAGGACTGTGCCTCAAAAGGTTATGATTTTCATTCAATGGAAGCAGGAAGTTCAACGAGTTGCTCCGGTTCAACTTGCCCTTACCAAATAACTTACGGTGACAAATCATTTACGTCCGGGAACCTAGCGACCGACACTTTGACATTGACTTCCAGAGACGTGATAAGGAACTTCCATTTCGGGTGCGGCGGAGATAATTATGGCCTCTTTGGCGAAGTGGCCGGCCTGCTTGGCCTCGCCCAATATGGATTCTCGATCGTGGGACAAACTGCAGGCAAGTACGGCCGATATTTCTCCTATTGCTTGCCCTCATCATCCAGTTCAACGGGGTACTTAACGTTTGGCAAGCCTAGTGAAACGCCTCAGTCATTAACCTGGACACCGATTGCAACAATTCCAGAAAATTCATTGTTCTATGGCATCAAGATAGTTGGAATCGTGGTAGGAGAGACCGCACTGCAAATCCCATCGGTAGTCTTCTCGAAGGCGGAGGCAGTCATCGACTCCGGGACTGTGATCACTAGACTGCCCCCGACAGCATACAGTGCCATGAGGACTGCTTTCCGAAAAGAGATGGCAAGCTACAAGATGGCAAAGGGCTTCGGAATTTTTGACACTTGCTATGATCTCCGCAACAAAAAGTCGGTCGTCGTCCCAAAGATAAGGTTCACCTTTAGCGGAGGCGCGTTCATGGACTTGGATCGTAGCGGTACATCGTAAGCGACTCACAGGGTTGCCTCGCGTTTGCGCCGAACAAACACGACACCGACCTCGTCATTTACGGAAACACGCAGCAGAAGACGTTTGAGGTGATTTATGATGTCGCCAGAGGACAACTTGGTTTTGCCCCTGATGGTTGTCCATGAACTAAACTATGGAGCGACTTAAAATAAAGCATAAAGAGTATAGAATATGTCGTCCTCTTAGGGAGGTCGGGAAATAAGTTAGTCGTTCTGCGATGTTGACCTGATGATGAAGACGATTAGATTCCTCAAATTAATGCGACAAAACTTGCTTGGCACTCGCAGGCCTTCACGATCTCTTTCCGGCTTCGACCCTTTCTATATCCCCTTTTCTCCGATCCAATTTCTCATTTTCGATCGCCACAGCCTCGCGTTCCAACTCAGAATCTCGATCGCCACAGCCTCGCATTCCGACTCAGAATCACAGTCCCAGATGCAACGTCGCCATGGACGCCCACTTGTATGTACAATGGTACAATAGATCATGGATTCCTTACGTCGAATTTGTCAAATCCTTAACGTTATAGTATTGTTAATTTGTTAGAGAGGAGAGGTATCTCTCGTATCTTGTTTCCGAACTTTTCAAATGGAAAAAGGTGGATAATTTAAGGTATAATGGGGAGCAATTTCTATTGTTCATTCCTTACCTAAAAAAAATAAAAAATCTATTGTTCATTAATCACGGCCGTCCTATCTTGTGATTAGCAATCAGGAAATGAGGGCGTCACTCTTCGAGTTCTTTGGCCGAGAAACAGGGGCGAACAGGGTCTCCGGTGATGTGGTCCGGTGACGGCAACAACACGCAACAAAAGGCAAGAAGTGACAGAGAATCCTCGAGCGAGCTCCCCCCCCCCCCCCCCCCCCCCCCCCGAAAAAAAAAAAAAAAACGAATGAACTCAGCCTACATCCTCTGTTCTTGCCTAATTTCAATGAGTAAAAAATCCTCAATTGGCAATTGGCATCATTCAACAATAGTCAATGGAAATTTTGTAGAGCAACTTGGAGAGTGTGACGTCCTGGAAATTCAACCCTTGTAAGTGCCGGGAGTCGATTAAATGATATGAATGTATAGTCATAATCGACGCCCATTTTGGACTATAAGGACTGAAAAGACGAAAATTTGGACGAATGCTGAACTTTAGATTATTTCGGATTGAGTTTCGAAATTTATCTGCGGCGATTTTTAAATTGCCGTTTTTGCAAACGAGCTTAACCCTGATCGAGCTTGCCCAGTGAAATTGCCGAAATTACCCTTTGATCAGTACACCAAAAATTTCGTTTCAGTCTCGGTACGCCAAAATTACCATTTTCCCCCCCCCAATAATTCACTCACATGAGACAAAAAAATTAAATTTTTGGCCCCAAAGTCAAGGTGGGCCCCACCTGCCCTCTGCCCAACGTGCGCGCCCTCTGCTGCTTCCTTCTTCTTCTTCTGCTTCTCTTCTTCTGTTCTTCCTCTTCTCTTTTTTTTGTTGACCGACGACCCCCCCTTGGCCGATCGATTCCTCCTCCGTCCGTCGCCATTTTTCGCGACCACCACACCCCCACCGGCAGCCACCGTCCCCAGCCACTCGCCGCCGTCGCCTGGACCCCGGCCGAGCCGCCGCCGTCGCCGTTTCGCCGAAGGAAACTCGCGGCCGGGCTTGCCCTGTTTTCGGGTCAGAGGACCTGAGAACTCCGCGGCCTCCTCCGGCCGCCACGGCCGCCACCGACGCCGACCACCACCACCCAGCTAACCCCCGACCTCCCCTCGACCGATCCCACCCCTCGTCGCCGACCGTCAGCCGCCGGAGTCGCCGGAATCCGGCTCGAAAACTCCGGTTCTCTGTTTTGGACCCGGTATGCTACGGTCTTCGTTTCGGCCGCCACCGTCGCCGCCGTACCACACCGCCACCGCCAGACGACTCCCCTGAGTCTCCTCTATCGCCACCCAGCTCAGCTCCGCCAGTCGCCGCGCGTGGCCGCCGGAAATCGCCGCCGACCGAGAGCCCTGTTTCGGCGCAAAAACAGGACAGCCACTGATCGCGGCTGTCCGCCGTCGCCGGCCACCTTCCGTCGCCGTCCACCTGTCCCGGCCGACTCCCACCGACCCCTAGGTGAGCCCCCGACCCTCGGCCGGCCTTCTCCCGGCTCGTGTCGCCGGAAAATGGCCAAAACAGTGAGGTTGCCGATTGAATGTTCTGAGTTGTTTACTGTTGTAGGCCGCCGGCCGCCGCTCGCCGGAGCTCCGCCGCCGGCCACCTGTTCCGGCGACCTCGCCGGACTCCATCGGGGTGTCGCCGAAGTTTGAGCTCGATTCGCCGCGCGATAACCTTAGTTTTATCGTCGCCGCCGCCGCCGCCGCCGCCGCCGCCGCCGTCGCCGTCGCCGCCGCCGCCGCCGCCGCCGCCGCCGTCGCCGTCGCCGCCGCCGCCGCCGCCGATCGAGCTAACTCAAATAGTGAGTTGACTCTAAACCTTGGTTAGGGCGCTAATTGCGCTTAGGATTAGTCTGTTTTAATTAATTAATTATTTATGTATTTATTTATTTATTTAATTATATATATATATATATATAAATATTTCGATCGGGACCGATTTAGATAGAAACCATGGTTAGGATACATGGTCGATCGATTATTTGTCTGTGGCTATTTGTGGTAATTTAGCAATTAATTGTTTGATTGAGTTACTCGCGAGTGAGTGACAGGTTAGAGACGAGCGAACGATTGATTGCTATAATTTGACTAAGAATTAAGATTTCTAATATGAATTGAGCTTGAAATTGCCGGGTTAAGTGGATTACTCGAGAGTGAGTGGATTGCTTGATTGGTTTGTTTGCCTGGCTGAAAAGTTCAATTGGGAATCTTGTGGGCCTTGGGGCCGAGTTGATTGTATTTCCTGTGGATTTTAGCGTTAATCTAAGATAATCAATGAATTGATTGCCGAGTGCAATTTGTGTGGTCATTTAAAGGGTCAATGACGCTACCTGGCAAGTTCGCTTTGTACCGTGGGTACTTGTACCGTACTGATTGTATGAAAATTTGCGACTTATCAGAAGCACGATAATCCATGCCCCGTGCCAGTCGTACGGTTTTAAGGGATTATCGGATGCCGGTCGCAGCTTGTGAAGGACCGAAGCTCCTTTTTAAGGAATGCCTACTCGCAGTGCCGTGCCGGGTGCACTGGATACACTGCTTGTAGTAGCCGTCGCTGAGAGGGTAAAGTAGACGTAGCCTGGTTTTGCCAGAAGAGTGCGGGATCGCACTATTGATGTATTTATCACGCCAGTCGCGTGGGTCATTGATTAATAATGAACTTGTGTATGCCTGAGTGGTTGTACTTCTGTTGGTGGTAGATTTGTCAGACTTGTTATGATTGATATATTTATATATATATATATATATCCGTTGTTATCTTGTGATCTTTTTGTGGTACTTTGGACGTTCTGGGCGAATCATTGTCCTAACCGAGATTAGGCTTGATTCACTGAGATTCATTTCTCACCCCGTCGCGGGACAAATTTTTCAGGTCCGAAGTAATGGAAAGACCGGTGCGGTTCGGCACCCCCACTGACTCATCACTTGATATCAGTCTCCATCCGGTACCAGGTACGGACCAGATGTGGGAGCGTCACATCACGACGATATGGGTTGATGAAGGGATGCCACATATGGTGGCACATCTCTTTAAAGCCTGGTATCTTCGTGATGGGATGGATCTCTTCGGTCCGCTTCGAGGATTTGAGGGGCCACCTCTACAGGGGGTCCCTAATATCCTCGCTTGGGACCCGATGGATATTGATACACCTGATGGGGAAGTGATGGACCCCGCGCCTGATATGGAGCTCGATCTCGAGCCTGAGCAATCGGTAGCCCCCTCTGTGCGTTCTAGCCAGAGTTCTTGTGATGACCCAAATGACCCGGCTCCCCCGGTTGATTATTACGACACGGATGTCGAGTCTTCCCAGTAGTGGGTTAGGGCCTTTTTGTAGTCAGGGAACTGTGGTTGTTTTTGTGGGGAATACTGTTTTGGGATAGATGAGAGTTAACCTTACCTGACTCCTGTATCTTTTTGTGAGTCCTAGAGGGCCACCCCGAAGCATGGGGTTGTATTTATCAGTTGATGGCTCTGTAAGGTTATGAATCATCTATTCTCATCAGCCTTTCGTATTTTGCAATCTGGCTTTACTTTCTATCTATCCCATATGATTTTAATTGAATGGAAGATGGTACGTTCCGCTGGCGCAATATAAGCTTAGGTCGATAGCAATTGCCTGGGGCGCTATCTATTATGACCTGGTGGCGATTTGGCAAGGGATGCCGCGGGCTCGAGAGTCGGGACGTGACATCCCCGCCCAAGGTGGTATCAGAGCAAGGTTAGCCTGATCCATCTGGTCATTGGCATGGAGTGATAAGGAGCGTAGAGAAATGGGATAGTTAGTAAGATTCTTGGTTGTTACGCCTGTGATTGCTAATTATGTGGTAGAATTTAAGGATTTCTTTCTGACCACGTTTTGCTATGGGGTAAGCAGGACTTCACCTTTTACTGAAAAATGAGCGGATGTGGTAGAAGAGCACCCCGAGCACCTCGAAGGAGGCCTTTAAGGCCGGTGGAAGAATTGGTCGATGCTGAAAGAGTACGGCCTACAGTGTCCCCTATTGCACCCCCTACTGCAACCTCTGCTGCAGAATCTTCAGGACCTACTGGAAGGGAACCGACAATGGCTGAAGTCATGCAAGCCTTAGGTACTATTGGAGATTTGATGGGACAGCAAGTAAGGAATCAAGCCGCAGCTACTGTCGCTGCTGCTGGGACTTCATCTGCTATTCCGGTTGCTGTTCCGTCGGTGAATCCCCTACCTATACATGACAGTGAGGAGCGTAGAGCTCAAAAGCTGGTGGAACAGTTTCTTAAATTGAAGCCACCCCAATTCACTGGAAGTGGAGACCCTGAAGCTGCTACTCGATGGGTCGAAGGGATGGAGAAAGCATTCGATTTGCTGAGATGCTCAGATAGGGATAAAGTTACTCTGGCAGTCTATCAACTTGAAGGGAATGCTAGTACGTGGTGGAGAGCTGTCAAGGGTAGAACTTTTCCAGAAGGTACAATTCCAGTATGGAATACTTTTGTAGAAGTTTTCAATAATAAATACTTTTCGAGGACAGCTAGGGAGCAAAAGATGGCTGAATTTTTCCGCCTCCGTCAGAATCAGATGACTATTGACCAGTACGAGGCAAAGTTTTCTGAACTATCTAAGTATGCTCCGAGAATGATTGAGGATCCGGAGGATAGGGCTAGAAGATTCAAGGACGGATTGAAGCCCGAGATTAAGAGTGCCCTGGCCCCGCTTGACCTTCAAGACTATGATGATATCTACGCGAGGGCGTTGATAGTGGAGCGGGATTCGTCTGAAAGGGCTACTACATCTGGATCACGATTTGTTTCCCCAAACAGATTCGATAGGAGACAAGGGAAGAAACCTATGTTCAACAATCGGGGTCACATTCCACCAAATCGCCGAGGGGCGATTAGTAAGCCGACATTTCGTCAGAATGAGGTGTGCAGCTTGTGTCGACAGAGGCATGGGCCTAGTTTGTGCCCGTATCGAGGTGGTGCCTGTTTTGGTTGTGACCAGCTGGGCCATCAGGTGAGGGACTGCCCACAGAGGCAAGGTGGACAGGCACAACCCCAGCAGGGAGGACAGTCTAGAGGATCTGTACCGTTAAACTTCCAGAATCGCCCGCCGGCACAAGGAAGGGTTTTTGCAGTCACTCGGGAAGCGGCGAAGGATTCGCCGACTGTTACAGGTACGATCCTCTTGCATGACCAAGTAGCATATGCCTTATTTGATCCGGGCGCCACTCATTCGTTTGTTGCGGATCAGTTTGTTAAATTATCTGAATTGAACTTGGTACCTTTAGAAATTGTGCTTAATGTATCTACGCCATTGAAAGATAAAGTAGTGGCTACAGTGAGTTGTCCTGATTGCAGACTAGTGGTGGATGGCCATGAGAGTAAGATAGATTTGATTGTGCTAGAAATGTACGATTTTGACTTGATTGTGGGAATGGATTGGTTGGTAAAGCAAAGAGCCACAATGGACTGCTTTAACAAGATAATACGGTTTAATTCGATGGATGACAGTAGTTATGAATTTTTGGGTAATCGAGGAGGAACCTCGACTGTGATGATATTGTCGTTAGAGGCGACTCGATTGTTGGGAGATGGGTGCCAAGGTTATTTGGCTTCTGTGGTAGATACATCTGCTAAAGAATTGAAATTGGAGGATATTGTGATTGTATGTGAGTTTCCAGATGTTTTCCCCCAAGAATTACCTGGTTTACCACCAGAAAGAGAAATCGAGTTTGTGATAGAATTAGCTCCGGGGACGGAGCCGATTTCTAAGGCGCCAATGGCGTTATCAGAATTGAAAGAACTTAAGGTTCAAATGCAGGAGTTGTTAGACAAGGGATTCATTCGCCCTAGTGCCTCGCCATGGGGAGCGCCTGTCTTGTTCGTCAAGAAAAAGGATGGGTCTTTGAGACTGTGTATTGACTATAGGCAGTTGAATCAGGTGACGATCAAGAATAAGTACCCACTGCCAAGGATTGACGACTTGTTCGATCAGCTGCAGGGAGCATCTATATTTTCAAAAATTGATCTACGGACGGGATACCATCAGTTGAGAATCAGAAAAGAGGATACACCGAAATCGGCATTTAGAACACGTTATGGGCATTACGAGTTCACAGTGATGCCGTTTGGTTTGACGAATGCTCCTGCTGCTTTTATGGATCTGATGAATAGAGTGTTCAAGGAGTTTCTGGATCGCTTTGTGATTGTTTTCATAGATGATATCCTAGTGTACTCGAAGAGCTCTGAAGATCATGAGCAACACTTGAGAATAGTTCTGGAAACTCTGAGAACGCATCAATTATACGCTAAATTCAGTAAGTGTGAGTTTTGGTTAGCTAGCGTGGCATTCTTAGGCCACGTAGTTTCGAGTGAAGGTATTGCTGTGGATCCGGTTAAAATTGAGGCAGTTATTAACTGGTCGAGACCGACAACTGCTACAGAAATTAGAAGTTTCTTGGGTTTGGCAGGTTATTACAGGCGATTTGTGGAAGGATTCTCAGCTATAGCCTCGCCTTTGACTAAATTGCTGAATAAAGATACGAAGTTTCAATGGACGGACAAGTGCGAGCGTAGTTTCCAAGAGCTTAAGCATAGGCTAACTACGGCTCCTGTTCTGACAATTCCGTCTGGTCCTGGTGGTTATGAAATTTATAGCGATGCTTCGCTTAGGGGACTGGGCTGTGTTTTGATGCAGCATGGCAGGGTGGTAGCGTATGCGTCCCGTCAGTTGAGACCACACGAATTGAATTATCCCACACACGACCTGGAGTTAGCTGCGGTTGTGTTTGCCTTGAAGATCTGGAGACACTATTTGATTGGGGAAAGTTTTCAAGTGTACACCGACCATCAGAGTCTGAAATACCTGTTCTTTCAAAGGGAGTTGAACATAAGACAGCGCCGATGGATGGAGTTATTAAAAGACTATGACTGTGAGGTCCTGTATCATCCTGGTAAGGCGAATAAGGTTGCTGATGCCCTGAGTAGAAAATCAGTGATTGCTCAGTTGCAGGTGCAGGAGTGGCGATTACTTGAGCAATTAAGAGACTCAGACTTTAAACTGGAGATAAGCCAGCTGTCGAGTCTCGTGGCTACCTTGAGAATCGAGCCAGAAGTGCAAGTAAAAATTAAGGCCTTGCAGTCCACAGACCCTTTTATCCGGAAGATCCTGCAAGGAGATCCGACCAAACGAATGGTCGATTTTCAAATAGCGGAGGATGGGATACTTAAATTTAGAGGACGGTTGGTTGTGCCGGAGGATGAAAATTTAAAGGAGGAAATATTATCAGAAGCACATCGTAGTAGTTATAGTATTCATCCTGGGAGTACAAAGATGTATCAGAATTTGAAACAGCATTACTGGTGGAATGGTATGAAAACTGATATAGCCAAACATGTGGCTAAATGTTTGACCTGCCAGCAGGTCAAGGCGCAGCATTGCAAACCTGGAGGATTACTACAACCTTTGGAAATTCCAGAGTGGAAATGGGAGCATATCACGATGGATTTCGTGATGGGTTTGCCGAGGAGTCAGCGAGGGCATGATTCAATTTGGGTCGTGGTTGATAGACTAACGAAGTCAGCGCATTTTATTCCAGTAAGAAAGGACTTTGCTTTAGACAGATACGCTGAGTTGTATGTGAGGCATATTGTAAGGTTGCATGGTGTGCCAGTGACGATCACTTCTGATCGAGATCCTAAATTCACCGCTACATTTTGGAAGAGTCTACAAACTGCTCTAGGAACGAAGCTGCAATTTAGTACAGCTTATCATCCACAGACAGATGGTCAGTCTGAAAGAACGATTCAGACCTTAGAGTACATGTTGGGAGCATGTGTTCTGGATTTCAGAGGTAATTGGGAGGAACATTTACATTTGGTTGAATTTGCCTATAATAACAGCTACCAACAGAGTATTAGGATGGCACCTTTTGAGGCCTTGTATGGTAGGGCTTGCAGGACACCAGTCTGTTGGGATGAGGTTGGGGAAAGGAAGATAACTGGCCCTGAGTTAGTAGAACAGCCAATGAAAGCAATTAAAGTGATTAGAGATAGATTAAAGACAGCTCAGAGTCGCCAGAAGAGTTATGCTGATAAAAGGCGCAGACCTTTGGAATTTCAAGTAGGCGACCATGTGTTTCTGAAAGTGTCACCTATGAGAGGAACATCCCGTTTTGGCAGGAAAGGAAAGCTGAGCCCGAGGTACGTTGGACCATTTGAAATCTTAGAACGGATTGGAATTTTGGCTTATCGACTCGCATTGCCGCCTAGACTGGCTCAAGTGCATGATGTTTTTCATGTATCGATGTTGAGGAAGTATGAGCCAGACCCTGCTCATGTGCTGAGTTATGAAGAAATTGATTTGGATGAACGGGCGTCATATGTGGAGCGACCAGTCAGGATCGTGGACAGAAAAGAGCAGGTACTGCGATCCAAGACAATTCCGTTAGTCAAGGTGGTTTGGCAACACCATGGCACAGAAGGAGCTACATGGGAGAACGAAGAAGTTATGAAGCTTAGTTATCCTTTTCTTTTTGAGTAATTAGAACTGTGCTGTAATTTCGAGTACGAAATTTCCTAAGTGGGGGAGAGTTGTGACGTCCTGGAAATTCAACCCTTGTAAGTGCCGGGAGTCGATTAAATGATATGAATGTATAGTCATAATCGACGCCCATTTTGGACTATAAGGACTGAAAAGACGAAAATTTGGACGAATTCTGAACTTTAGATTATTTCGGATTGAGTTTCGAAATTTATCTGCGGCGATTTTTAAATTGCCGTTTTTGCAAACGAGCTTAACCCTGATCGAGCTTGCCCAGTGAAATTGCCGAAATTACCCTTTGATCAGTACACCAAAAATTTCGTTTCAGTCTCGGCGCGCCAAAATTACCATTTTGCCCCCCCCCCAATAATTCACTCACATGAGACAAAAAAATTAAATTTTTGGCCCCAAAGTCAAGGTGGGCCCCACCTGCCCTCTGCCCAACGTGCGCGCCCTCTGCTGCTTCCTTCTTCTTCTTCTACTTCTCTTCTTCTGTTCTTCCTCTTCTCTTTTTTTTGTTGATCGATGACACCCCCCTTGGCCGATCGATTCCTCCTCCGTCCGTCGCCATTTTTCGCGACCACCACACCCCCACCGGCAGCCACCGTCCCCAGCCACTCGCCGCCGTCGCCTGGACCCCAGCCGAGCCGCCGCCGCCGCCGTTTCGCCGAAGGAAACTCGCGGCCGGGCCTGCCCTGTTTTCGGGTCAGAGGACCCGAGAACTCCGCGGCCTCCTCCGGCCGCCACGGTCGCCACCGACGCCGACCACCACCACCCAGCTAACCCCCGACCTCCCCTCGACCGATCCCACCCCTCGTCGCCGACCGTCAGCCGCCGGAGTCGCCGAAATCCGGCCCGAAAACTCCGGTACTCTGTTTTGGACCCGGTATGCTCCGGTCTTCGTTTCGGCCGCCACCGTCGCCGCCGTACCACACCGCCACCGCCAGACGACTCCCCTGAGTCTCCTCTACTGCCACCCAGCTCAGCTCCGCCGGTCGCCGCGCGTGGCCGCTGGAAACCGCCGCCGACCGAGAGCCCTGTTTCGGCGCAAAAACAGGACAGCCACTGATCGCGGCTGTCCGTCGTCGCCGGCCGCCTTCCGTCGCCGTCCACCTGTCCCGGCCGACTCCCACCGACCCCTAGGTGAGCCCCCGACCCTTGGCCGGCCTTGTCCCGGCCCGTGTCGCCGGAAAACGGCCAAAACAGTGAGGTTGCCGATTGAATGTTCTGAGTTGTTTACTGTTGTAGGCCGCCGGCCGCCGCTCGCCGGAGCTCCGCCGCCGGCCACCTGTTCCGGCGACCTCGCCGGACTCCCACGAGGTGTCGCCGAAGTTTGAGCTCGATTCGCCGCGCGATAAACCTTAGTTTTATCGTCGCCGCCGCCGCCGCCGTCGCTGCCGCCGCCGCCGCCGCCGCCGCCGCCGTCGCTGCCGCCGCCGCCGCCGCCGCCGCCGCCGCCGCCGCCGTCGCCGATCGAGCTAACTCAAATAGTGAGTTGACTCTAATCCTTGGTTAGGGCGCTAATTGCGCTTAGGATTAGTCTGTTTTAATTAATTAATTATTTATGTATTTATTTATTTATTTAATTATATATATATATCAAAATATTTCGATCGGGACCGATTTAGATAGAAACCATGGTTAGGATACATGGTCGATCGATTATTTGTCTGTGGCTATTTGTGGTAATTTAGCAATTAATTATTTGATTGAGTTACTCGCGAGTGAGTGACAGGTTAGAGACGAGCGAACGATTGATTGCTATAATTTGACTAAGAATTAAGATTTCTAATATGAATTGAGCTTGAAATTGCCGGGTTAAGTGGATTACTCGAGAGTGAGTGGATTGCTTGATTGGTTTGTTTGCCTGGCTGAAAAGTTCAATTGGGAATCTTGTGGGCCTTGGGGCCGAGTTGATTGTATTTCCTGTGGATTTTGGCGTTAATCCAAGATAATCAATGAATTGATTGCTGAGTGCAATTTGTGTGGTCATTTAAAGGGTCAATGACGCTACCTGGCAAGTTCGCTTTGTACCGTGGGTACTTATACCGTACTGATTGTATGGAAATTTGCGACTTGTCAGAAGCACGATAATCCATGCCCCGTGCCAGTCGTACGGTTTTAAGGGATTATCGGATGCCGGTCGCAGCTTGTGAAGGACCGAAGCTCCTTTTTAAGGAATGCCTACTCGCAGTGCCGTGCCGGGTGCACTGGATACACTGCTTGTAGTAGCCGTCGCTAAGAGGGTAAAGTGGACGTAGCCTAGTTTTGCCAGAAGAGTGCGGGATCGCACTATTGATGTATTTATCACGCCAGTCGCGTGGGTCATTGATTAATAATGAACTTGTGTATGCCTGAGTGGTTGTACTTCTGTTGGTGGTAGATTTGTCAGGCTTGTTATGATTGATATATTTATATATATATATATATATATATATCCGTTGTTATCTTGTAATCTTTTTGTGGTACTTTGGACGTTCTGGGCGAATCATTGTCCTAACCGAGATTAGGCTTGATTCACTGAGATTCATTTCTCACCCCGTCGCGGGACAAATTTTTCAGGTCCGAAGTAATGGAAAGACCGGTGCGATTCGGCACCCCCACTGACTCATCACTTGATATCAGTCTCCATCCGGTACCAGGTACGGACCAGATGTGGGAGCGTCACATCACGACGATATGGGTTGATGAAGGGATGCCACATCTGGTGGCACATCTCTTTAAAGCCTGGTATCTTCGTGATGGGATGGATCTCTTCAGTCCGCTTTGAGGATTTGAGGGGCCACCTCTACAGGGGGTCCCTAATATCCCCGCTTGGGACCCGATGGATATTGATACACCTGATGGGGAAGTGATGGACCCCGCGCCTGATATGGAGCTCGATCTCGAGCCTGAGCAATCGGTAGCCCCCTCTGTGCGTTCTAGCCAGAGTTCTTGTGATGACCCAAATGACCCGGCTCCCCCGGTTGATTATTACGACATGGATGTCGAGTCTTCCCAGTAGTGGGTTAGGGCCTTTTTGTAGTCAGGGAACTGTGGTTGTTTTTGTGGGGAATACTGTTTTGGGATAGATGAGAGTTAACCTTACCTGACTCCTGTATCTTTTTGTGAGTCCTAGAGGGCCACCCCGAAGCATGGGGTTGTATTTATCAGTTGATGGCTCTGTAAGGTTATGAATCATCTATTCTCATCAGCCTTTCGTATTTTGCAATCTGGCTTTACTTTCTATCTATCCCATATGATTTTAATTGAATGGAAGATGGTACGTTCCGCTGGCGCAATATAAGCTTAGGTCGATAGCAATTGCCTGGGACGCTATCTATTATGACCTGGTGGCGATTTGGCAAGGTATGTCGCGGGCTCGAGAGTCGGGACGCGACAGAGAGAAAACGAGAGAGAAAAGCTGCCACCTTGAAATGCCCCAGGAGTTCTCCAGCCTCCTCCATACGGCGTCTCTCTGTGAGTATCCCTACCAACCTCTCTCCTACGTGAATGCCCTTCCGCTCGACGAACGTATCTTTACCCTTCTTTTTTGCACCGAGCCACCCGAAGAGGACAAATTCGGATACTCCGATTCACAAAACTCGGCAATTCTGCATCTTCTAGATGTTCTTTCCTGCTGGGCTGCTTGCCTATCCACCTGCGCGCCTGTGCTTGTGCGTCGTCATCTCTCGTTCGTCGTTGCACAGAGAGGGAGAGAGAACAAACTACAGAGAGACGAGATTGAAGTGCGTCTTCTCTCCAAGCTCACATAAAAAAATTTCAGCAATTTTCCAACAACATCATGCCGAGAAGCAGCTTCTTCGGTTAACTCATCACAAGTCAGATCGAAGATAAAACACGATATCAAATGCCATCCATGATGCTGTTCACAGCATCCCTAATGCAAAAGGCCAACTCCTCATTTGCAGTCGTGATTGAAGTGCTCGTGCTTCTAATTTCAAGTAAAGCTTCACTAGGAGCATCGATTCGCAAGATACGAGCATCCCTCGAGCCATCTGTAACACTGTCTTCTTGTAGAGATCCGCCAATACCCATTGTAGCATACCACTTCTGCAAATTTGAGTTTTTGAACCTTCTCAACACAATCCTCTGCGTCAGCTGCACTGAGAGGCAGGCACTCTTCACCACTATATCACAAAAGGTAATTCAACAAACCAAAATGCAGTTCCTAGGAAGAAAAGTAAAATGTAATCTGCAACAAGAGTGATAACAACTTGGAAGATGCAAGGACAATGATACTTCATAATCTTCAACGGCTGATGCTTCTGACCACAAGATAGTAATCCTTCATGCATTTAATTTAGAGACACACAAGCTATCAAGAAAATCATCTAACAAGAAAAGGCTTCTAAGCTTTGGCGACAGGACAGAATTTTGAAGCGGATCCCCTGCCTTAGTGGGTTTTAAGGCAGGGATTCTTTAAATCTGGGCCATCGATTTCGCAAATGGACGGCCCAAATCGTTTTAAAAAAACAAAAAACAAAACATCTCCCTCCCTATATACAAGGTCTTGAAATGGACGACCCGGACTAACTAAGTCACCCCTGCTTTTAAGGTAGGGGATCCAGATTCATAGAATTTCCAATATCAACTTGAGATTAAAGCATCTTATAAAGGCACATCAAGCCAATCACCAATTAAAAAGTTCGGGCTCTATCCAGACTAAAGGAGGGGATGAGGAAAAGAACTACTATCCTAAGTTTCACAAATTGTGACGTCCTGAAAATTTAACTCTGGCAAGGAACCCGAATTCAATATAATGAATTGATATCGAATTTCAATCGATGGAAAAATTTTGGATCGTAACGACTGAAGAGACAATAAATGGACAAATTCTGAAGTTTCAGTCGGTTTAGAATAGGTTTCGAAATTCTTAGTTGTCGAGAATTAGGATTTCAATCCTTGCGCTCGAGCCTAATCCCGACTGAGCCTAACTTGTGAAATTACCAAAATACCCCTCGTTCAGTGTACCAAATTTTCGTCCAGTCCCAGTTTGCGAAATTACCAAAATGCCCTTAATTATTCACTAAAGCACAAAAATGCCCAAAATTCTTCATGTGGGCCCCACCTCTCTCTCTCTCTCCCTCGGGTGGAACACCCCCCCTCCCCGACCGACTGCTCCTCCACCCTCTTTCTCTCCTTCCTCCGGCGATTTTGCGTCGCCGCCACCCACCACTGACGGCCACCACCTCCAGTCACCTCTTGCTGTCGCCACCGACCCGTCCCCAGTCGTCGCTCGCCGCCGGACGATCGAGGAATGCCCTGGAAGCCCCAGCCCCTGTTTTCGGCCCTTGCTAGCCCGAGGACTTCGCCGCCTCCTCCGGCCATTCCGGCCGCCACCCGCCACCCACCACCTCTCCGACATCCCGCTGCTTCCCCTCGACACCCTCGACCTAATCCTGCCGTCGATTGACCGTTGGAGTCGCCATAATCGGCCCCAAAACTGTCGGTGCCCTATTTTGGGAACCAGTCAAATTTCTCTTCGATTCGGCCGGACCGGCCGCCACCGCCTCTCACCGCCGCCACCGATGAACCCCCAAGACCTCTCTCCATCTTATCTGAGCTCGTGGCCGCCAGTCGTCGCGCATGGTGGCCGAAAATCGGCCAGAAACGAAGCCCTGTTCCCGGCGCCTCCATACCTAGCTCACCCGGTTCTGTTCCACCGTCGATCCACCACCTCCGGCCGCCCTCCGCCGCGGCCACCACTCTCGGACGACTCCCCTCAACCCCCTAGTCCTTCCATCGCCAACCCCCGAGCCAGCCGCTGTTCGTCGATTGCCGAACCGGCCGCCACAGCCCTGCCCGGCCGAGTGACCTATTCCGGTTGGTTCACGCGGGTCGTGGCTCGTATTGACTTAGGCCGGGTGGTCGAGATTTTGGGCCGAGTGGCCAGATCCGTGGGCCATTTTGGCCGAGAAATTTAGGCTGTGGACCAAGAGAATTTGGACCGTTGTCCAAGAAGTTGGCCCATGATCCGTCATCGCCGATCGTTGTCGCCCGCGCCGTCGCCGTTGAGACCACCCAAGTCGATTGAAATTGTGAGTTGACCCTAATCCTTGGTTAGGGCGCTAATTGTGCATAGGTTTAGTCGTTTAGGCGATTAGGAAATTTAGGTACGCGATCGGGGCCGATTTAGATAGAAATTATGATTAAGTTAAATGGCCGATCGATTGGGTTAATCGGTTGATTATTTTGTCTGTGGCTAATTGTGATTAGTTGTAATTGATTGATTGATTGATTGTGTTCGATCGTGAGCGAGCGATAGGCTAGGGACAGTGAGCGATCGACGTCTTAAATCGATTAATTTGGTTGATAAAGTATTATTGTTCGAATCGAGCTTTTTGTGGCCTAATCAATTTTGATTGCTCGTGATTGCTTGGTGGCCTTGTTGATTTGATCGCTTTGTTGAGCTGCCTGTTTGACTGCCTTTTTTGACCACAGGGTAATTGACTGTCTGTTTAGGGTTTGATAGCCCTTTTATGATTGTAGTGTCTAATGTTAGACTGCATATGCATATAGCCGTGTGGGAAGTCAAAAGACATTTTTAGCATGAAAATGGCCTTTGGCCGAGACTCTTACATGCGTGAGTGAGCATTCGACTTTAACCGAAGATAATGAAATGGGTTGATTGCTGGATGTCTTCTGTGTGGCCATATGAGGAAACAATGATGCTTTTCCTGGCAAGTTCGTACTGTACTGATTGTGTAGAACCATATGACTTGCCAGAAGTACGATAATTCATGCCCTGTAGGGTACGTACGGTTTGAAGGGATTATTGGATGCTGGTCGTAGCTTGTGATGGACCGACGCCCCGTTTAGGGATGCCTACTTGCTGGTGCCGTGCCAGGCGCACCGGAGACACCTCTTGTAGTAGCTGTTGCTGAGAGAAAAGGAACGTAGCCCGGTCATACCGGTAGAACGCTCGATTGCACTAAGGTGCTGGATCGTGTTATTTGTGGGAGTAGAATCATGCCTTCTTTCGCGTAATCCTCTCATGTGTCGTGGGTACGATTATCGTTAATAAATGAACTTGTGTGATGTCCTGTGTGTATTGATGGATGAGATGCTTGTTTGGGTGATCGACTGATTGGCTGTGAGTCGAGTCAAGCATTGCATTATGTGTGGCTGAAGCTGGCAAGTATGCATGTGGATTGTTTTTATATCGTGACTGTAACTGGATTTTATATGTTGTGATTTGTTATTGTGAGACTTTCGTTAGGGTGCTCGGGCGAATTAGTTTCCTAACCGAGCTTAGACTTGATTCACTGAGATTTATTCTCACTCCGTCGTGGGATAACATTTTTAGGTTCCAAGTGACGAAGTCTCGTGGACGCCAAGGACTGGCTTTTAGATTAGTCATCTGAAGTAAGATGAGAAGTTAGTTTTACCTGACTGAGTACACTTGCTAAGGTCTTGTCTAGTCACTCCGAAGTATGGGGTTGTGTATGTACGGAAGTAGTATCGATAGGATTAAGATTTATTTGTGGTGTTTGACTCCTACTTTTTTATTCCTGTTTGTTTTTATTGTTAGGGAGTTGACACGTTTCCGCATACTTAAGTAAGTGATAGGTCGATAATGTGCTTAGGACGCTATCTCTATGACCTCGTGGTGATTTGGCAAGGAATGTCATGGGCTCGAGAGTCGGGGCGTGACATCCCCGCCTAAGGTGGTATCAGAGCAAGGTCAGCCCGATCCATCTGGTCATTGGCCTGGAGTGATAAGGAGCGTTGTGATTTGGGATAGTTAGTAGGATCGTAAGCTTTTGCATGTGCCTGTTACTTATAATTTTTTTGATTGATTGTTAGTGATCTCATTACGCGTTGCTTGAGGTGGACAGGACTCCGTAAGTTACTTGTATAATGAGCAACTGTAATGAGAGGGTGCCTAGTGAAAGGATAGCTCAAGAAGATCCTAGAACGGAAAGGATTATGCAGGTGTTAGAAACTTTAGAAGCTGTAGTTGGACAGCAAGTGAGTAGTCAGATTAATGATGTCGTCGCTTCAAGTGAAGACTTGTTGACTGGAAACGAGAAAGGTGTGCAACCGATATTTGAGTTGACAGAGAGGTTTCTTAACCTCGAGCCACCGACATTCAAAGAATTAGGAGATCCAGAGGCTGCAATCTTGTGGATTAAGGAAATCGAGAAGATATTCGCCGTGCTAGGCTGTTTTGAAGAGGATAAGGTGACACTGGCCATTTACCAACTTCAAGGTGACGCTAATGCGTGGTGGAAAGCTATACGAAGAAAGATCTTTCTTGAAGGTATGGCCCCGGTGTGGGATGCCTTTGTTGAAGCCTTTTATGGCAAGTACTTTTTGGACCGTAGGCGAGAGAAAAAGATGACTAGATTCTTGCAGCTTCAACATGACCAAATGACAGTAGAGCAATATGAGGCGAAATTTACAGAGTTGTCAGAGTTTGTACCCTGGACGGTTGGAGATCCTATGAACAAGATAAAAAGATTTCGTGAGAGATTGAAACTCGAGATCAAGGATCAACCAGTGCCGTTGAACCTTAAGAGTTATAGCGAATTGTATAAAAGGGCCCAATTTGTGGAGAGGAGCATGACTGATAGAGCAATCGCATCTGAATCACGACTTGTGCCGTCTACCAAGGATAACCGTTGGATAAGGAAGAGGCCGATGTATGCCAACAAGTATCACATCCCGTCTAATCGGAGGAGTACAATCAGGAAGCCGATATTCTGCCAAAGTGAGAAGGGTCGCCTGTGTTGCCTAAGGTATGGGTATGGTCCCTGCTCGTATAGAGGTGGAGGATGCTTTAAATGTAATCAGTCGAGACACCAAGTGAAAGATTGTCCGCTGAGATAGAAAATCGGTCAAGCATCGTTGTCGCAAGAAGAACAAACTCGAGGAGATATTCAGCGGAATATCTAGGATTGACTGTACTAGGAGTATGGTGACTTTTGAGTTAAGATGCTTGAGTACAGATTAGCAATAGCTAGTCGAGCTTGAAAAGACCTTTTTATGGATAAGGATTATGGATATGGGTTTGTAATAAGACAATTAGTATTTTATGGATTGCATAAATTTGAAGTGTTGTTTTGCTTGGATTGTCTTAGCCATTATTTTCTTGGATCCTAATCACTGATTAGATGAATATTCGCCGAAGAACGAACGTGAATTGTGAGATTGATCCCTAAGGTATGATGAACTTTCTAGGGATCAGAGGACACGAATTGATAAGGATCGATGTGAAGTCAGATAATGTGTGTTGAATTGTGATGAAAGTCTTTCTCTACATGTGGTTAAAGTGGGACTAAAAAGTGAAAACACGATTGTGAGTGCCATGTGTCATTTAGAGTGATGGACAGAAGAGTAGATGAACCGAGATGTCATGGGTAAGTCAGACTTATGTGCTTCACAGAATTGGTGAAAGTTGATTATATCTCCGAATCCTGATTGAAGAATACTTTGCAGTATACCAAAGGTAGTATCGGAATAACTTGAGGCCCGTGAGGTCCAGTTGACTAGTAACTTAATAAGGTCATGGTGAAGTATACACTGCTTGAAGATTATAGTTAATGAAGCCTTAGACATGTGCATGCAACAAGGATGGTGAAGACGAATAAGGAAAGTTCGTAATGACAATCTAAGGTTAGGTGACATGATAGGGCGCCAGTTGGATGCATAGACTATTGAGTTTGGCGATGCCCCTGAATAAGATTAAGATTGCGAGATGTGATAATTAAGGAAGACTAGTTAACAGAGTGACGCAGTGAAAGCATGGTAAGGCCACATGATTTCTCGAAATAATGACCATAAGGGTCTCGCTTTTGATACAACAAAAAACTAATGGGATTCAAAATAGTAGTTTCAGTGTTAGTCCAGATAGCTCGTGAGGACATCAAGATTTGAGGTAAGGCTACTAGAAGATTGATAGGCGTGGTCGAGCAAATGACGAAGATTTTGGTGTATCAATAAGTCAAAGAGCAACATTGCAAGCCTAAATGGGCTATTGCTGTCCTTGAAGATTCTAAGGTAAAGGTGGAAAAAGATTACAATGAATTGGTAATGAAACTTCTAAGAAGTCAAAGGATAAATGACTCAGTTTGGAGTACAGTAAGCAAATTGACGATGCATGTTCAAGATATAACAGTGTGAAGAAATTCAACTTAGTATGAGTGTGATGCTCCAAGACCTACGACCGATTCAAGTTTAAGATTTGAACTACTCGCGAACAACGACCAAGGGTCGAGGAAGCCACCGAGAGTTAAAGGTCGCCCTCAACGGGGATGATGGCCTGATTTGCCAGTCGGTTGCGTTATTGATTAAGGGTCGACTGTGTGGCGATCTTAAATCAAACATGGATCGAATTGGGTTGATCTCGCTCAGCTGTAAGTCAACCATAGGATTACCCTAAAGTCGACCAGGGATTGATTCATGGCATGATTTGCGAGCTAGCATTGATCGATATTCAGGATGGCCACATACCCAGTGAGGAATGACTTGAACTAGAACCCCGTACCAGCCACACACTAGTCAAGGATTAGCTACCCTAGATTTTGTGATGTGTTATTGGAAGAATATGGGTCGAGGCGAACTAATCCTGCATCAATTTGAGTTGGTCATGAGAGGCGATCTCGATAGTGTTCGATTGTACCACCGGTATAGGAATGGGTGATTCCAACCCTAAATCGAAATATTTGAGGTGGTCATCAACTCGTCAGTTGGTTGTGAGCTGACCCTGTTCGATAGAATGGACGGTCCGATCCTCAGTTTGATTTGACGCTTTAGTTTAGTAACTCTCCAGGTATTCAAGGGATGACAAGTGGTGATTCTAAATCTCAAAGCGTTGAAAAAGAGGCGAATTATTAGTACACCTTTTCCAGATAAGCAGAATGCCTAAATTACCATTAGTGTTGAACGTGGTTGACATCTATGGAACAGGAGGAAAAACAACGTTAAACTATGCTCGTTGGAAGTTAAGAAATGGCCAGTCTATTCATGGGAATAGATAATTACTATGGTTACTAGGATAACCAACAGTTGATTGGGACAGCAAGATTGGATTGTCACAGTTGAGTTGAATCCCTAGAGTCGGATGATGCACCATGTTGAAACGAATTGTGGATATGGAATTGTGTCAGATTAGTAGTCAAGGATCGTAAGTTAGAATCCGACTTGGATTTGATAGTCGCTTTATGATTTCGATGCACAGAGTGGAGATTAGGAATGACTTGGAGCGACCCTGGGATGAAGTTTGGGAGACGAAATTGCAGTTCAGTACGGCTTATTACCCACAGACAGAAGGTCAATCTGAAAGGACAATTCAGAGTCTAGTGAACCTGTTGGAGGCATGCATTTTGGATTTCAAGATAATCGAGAGGAATAATTACACTTGATGAAGTTTGCTTAAATAACAGTTCCAGTATAGTACTAAGATGATGCTTTTCAAGGCATGATATGGTAGAACGTGCAGAACACTAGTTTGTTGAAATGAAAATGGTGAGATGAAGATCATGAGTCTTCAGTTAGTGGAACAGTCGCTAGACGCAATCAAGGTTATCAGAGACAGACTGAGAATAGTTCAGAGTCGTTAGGAAAGTTACGCCATTCAGGAGCAAAGACCAATGGAATTTCAGGTGGGTAATCATACCTGTAGAAAGTGAGGCCTGTTGGAAGGACAACTCGTTTTAGTAAGAAAGGAATGCTAAGTTCAAGTATGACAAACCTTTCGAGATTTTTGGAAAGAATTGGGAAATTGGCGTATTGTCTTACGTTACCGCTAAGACTGGCTTAAGTGCACGTCTTCCATGTGTTGAAATTGAGGAAGTGCGAGCCGAACCCCGCTCATGCGCTGGGATGAGTTATGAGAAGATTGAACTGGATGAGCGAGCATCGTATCTGGGAAGTCTAGTCAGGATCATCGTTAGGAGACAACAAGTATTCAGGAGCAAGAATTTTCCCTTTGGTCAAGGTGGTTTGGTAACACCGTGGTCCTGAAGGAACTATCTGAGAAAATTGTGAGGACTGGATATCATTATTGATTTGAAGGGTTGCAGTAGTACTTCAATTTCGAGGACGAAATTAAGGGGGAGAGTTGTGACGTCCTGAAAATTCACCTCTAGCAAGGTACCCGAATTCAATATAATGGATTGATATCGAATTTCAATCGATGGAAAAATTTTGGATCGTAAGGACTGAAGAGATAATAATTGGATAAATTTTGAAATTTCAGTCAGTTTAGATTAGGTTTCGAAATTTTTAGTCGTCGAGAATTAGGATTTCAATCCTCGCGCTCGAGCCTAATCCCGACTGAGCCTAGCCTGTGAAATTATCAAAATACCCCTCGTCCAGTGTACCAAATTTTCGTCCAGTCCCGATTTGTGAAATTACTAAAATGCCCTCAATTATTCACTAAAGGATAAAAATCCCCAAAATTCTTCATGTGGGCCCCACCTCTCTCTCTCCTGCCCCCTCTCCCTCTCACGTGACCTCTTCTTCTCTCTCTCTCTCTCTCCCCCGTGTGGAACACCCCCCCTCCGACCGACTGCTTCTCCTCCTTCTTCCTCTCTTTCCTCCGGTGATTTTGCGTCGCCGCCACCCACCACTGACGGCTGCCACCTCCAGTCACCTCCTACCATCGCCACAGACCCGTTCCCAGTTGTCGCTTGCCGCCGGACGACCGGGAAACGCCCCGAAAGCCCCAGCCCCTGTTTTCGGCCCCTGCTGGCCCGAGGACTTCGCCACCTCATCCGGCCATTTCGGCCACCATCGTCGCCACCCACCACCTCTCCGACATCCCCTTGCCTCTCCTCGACACCCTCGACTTAACCCCGCCACCGATTGACCACCGTAGCAGCTGTAATCCGCCCCGAAACCACTGGTGCCCTGTTTTGGGAACTGGTCGAATTTCTTGCCAATTGACCACCGTAGCAGCCGTAATCGGCCCCGAAATCGCTGGTGCTCTGTTTTGGGAACTGGTCGAATTTCTTTTCGATCCGGCCGAACCAGCCATCACCGCCTTTCACCGCCTCTCACCGCTGCAGATGAACCCCCAAGACCTCTCTCTATCTTCCTTGAGCTCGTGGCCGCCGGCCGCAGTGCGTGGTGGCCGAAAATCGGCCTGAAACAAAACCCTATTGTCGGCTCCCCCACACCCAGCCCAACTGGTTTTGTTCCGCCGCTGATCCGCCGCCTCCAGCAGCCCTCCGCCGCGGCCACCACTCCCGAACGACTCCCCTCGACCCCCTAGTCCTTCCACCGCCAACCCTCGAGCCAGCCGCCGATCGCCGAACCGGCCGCCACAGCCCAAGCCGGCCGTGCCCTACCCTGCCCGGCCGAGTGCCCTGCTTGGGCCAGTTCGCGCGGGCCATGGCCCGTATTGACCTGGGCCGGGTTGTCGATATTCCGGGCCGAGTGGCCGAGTTTGTGGGCCATTTTGGGCGAGAAATTTAGGCCGTGGGCCGAGAGAATTTGGACTGTTGTCCGAGAAGTTGGCCCGTGATCCGTCATCGCCGTTCGTCGTCGTTGCCCGCGCCGTCGCCATTGAGACTGCCCAAGCCGACCGAAATTTTGAGTTAACCCTAATCCTTGGTTAGGGCACTAATTGCGCCTATGATTAGTTGTTTAGGTGATTAGGAAATTTAGGTATGCGATCGGGGCCGATTTAGATAGAAATTATTATTAAGTTAAATGGCCAATCGATTGGGTTAGTAGGTTGATTTTTTTGTCTGTGGCTAATTGTGATTAGTTGTAATTGATTGATTGATTGATTGTGTTCGATCGCGAGCAAGCGATAGGCTAGGGACGAACGAGCGATCGACGTCTTAAATCGATTAATTTGGTTAATAAAGTATTATTGTACGAATCGAACTTTTTGTGGCCTAATCGGTTTTGACTGCTCGTAATTGCTTGGAGGCCTTGTTGATTTGATCGCTGAGCTGAGCTGCCTGTTTGACTGTCTTTTTTGTCTACTGGGTAATTGACTGTCTATTTAGGATTTGATAACCCTTTTATGATTGTAGTGTCTAATGTTAGACTGCATATGCATATGGTCATGTGGAAAGTCAAAAGACATTTTTAGCATGAAAGTGGCCTTTGGCCGAGATTCTTACATGCGTGAATGAGCATTCGACTTTAACCGAAGATAATGAAATGGGTTGATTGCTGGATGTGTTCTGTGTGGTCATGTGAGAGAATGATAATGCTTTTCCTGGCAAGTTCGTACTGTACCGATTGTATAGAACCATACAACTTTCCAGAAGCACGATAATTCATGTTCCGTATGGCATGTACGGTTTTAAGGGATTATCGGATGCTATCGCAGCTTGTGATGGATCGACGCCCCGTTTAGGGATGCCTACTTGCTGGTGCCGTGCCAGGCGCACCGGAGACATCTCTTGTAGTAGCCGTTGCCGAGAGAAAAGGAACGTAGCCAGGTCCTGCCGGTAGAACGCTCGATTGCAATAAGGTGCTGGATCGCGTTATTTGTGGGAGTAGAATTACGCCTTCTTTCGCGTAGATCCTCTTATGTGCCGTGGGCACGATCATCGTTAATAAATGGACTTGTGTGATGTCCTGTGCGTACTGGTGGATGAGATGCTTGTTTGGGTGATCGACTGATTGGCTGTGAGTCGAGTCAAGCATTACATTATGTGTGGCTGAAGTTGGCAAGTATGCATGTGGATTGTTTTTATATCGTGACTGTAACTGGGTTTTATATGTGGTGATTTGTTATTGTGAAACTTCCATTAGGATGCTCGGGCGAATTAGTTTCCTAACCGAGCTTAGGCTTGATTCACTGAGATTTATTCTCACCCCGTCGTGGGATAATATTTTCAGGTTCCTAGTGACGAAGCCTCGTGAACGACAAGGATTGGCTTTTGAATTAGTCATTTGAAGTAAGATGACAAGTTAGTCTTACCTGACTGAGTACACTTACTAAGGTCTTGTCTAGTCACCCCGAAGTATGGGGTTGTGTACGTACGGAAGTAGTATCGATAGGATTAAGATTTATTTGTGGTGTTTGACTCATACTATTCTATTCCTGTTTGTTTTTATTGTCAGGGAGTTGACACGTTTCCGTATGCTTAAGTAAGTGATAAGTCGATAGTGTGTCTGGGACGCTATCTCTATGACCTCGTGGTGATTTGGCAAGGGATGTCGCGGGCTCGAGAATTGGGGCGTGACACAAATAGTTGCAATGAGGATCTAAGTCATGATAAATTATCATGCCACGTCTTTTTTGCGATTTCGCTAGAAAACAGTACTACTACACGAAGGCTGTTGCTTACCTATACAATGGCATCCATCCACCAAGCTTGATCCCATCAGTGCCCAACACTATCTCCTTCAATCCAGAAGGAAGTGATTCCAGCTCCTCCCACTTCACCCAGTGAGGAATACTAAATTCTTCGGATCCATAAAACTGCCTGAATTCCTCATGCATTGAAACAAGGTCCTCCATGATAAGTTTCCCAAGTTTCGCTGCCGCCTCGGCCGCATATATCTAAGGTAAAAGCATGAATTCTATGCAAGTTATAACCGTTTAACGGACAACCCCAAGACCAAGCTATTAATAAGCTATATACATAAAATTACTTCAAAAATTCAATCAACGAGATGAAGACTACCTCTGGCGAGAAGCCCTTCACTCGAGTAAGAAATGGCAACCCGAGCATCCCAGTAAGGCTTGAGATCAAGACAACATCAATGAACGAGAGGTTCCACAAGTGCAGGTTCGCTACAGTTTTGTACCACGGTTCGGAATGAATCAAAGCCTTGGCATTCATTGGTTTCTCAATATTCTTCCTCTCTTCGTTTCCAGATTGACAGCCATAGGATTTTTCAACTGAATGTTCAACATCTTCTTCGCCTTGCACAGCAGAAAATCCCGGAGGTATTGGGGGCAAAAACAGTGAGAGCAGACAGGTCTAAGGGACGATCAATCAAGATCCTAATCCCACAGACACTCAGCATGTGACATGGGGGAAAGTAAAACCTTTACTTCTGCTTAATCATGTCTGCATAAGAGGGTATATTTCAAATTCAAATTGAACTCAATGCGAGCACCGGATACATCAACGTACAAAAAGAAAGTGGGTAAGAAGACCAAGTTAAAGAGAGAGTTACCAACTTCATGAAGCCAGAACAAGGTGACGATTTTTACAGGTAATTTACACCAAATGTTTAATTAGAATGAGGAGATAAAACACTGACTCGATGCTCTTGTCCTCAGGCCGAGCTCAAAAGAAGGAGAATGGAGGGTTTCGGGTTTTGGCTTTTCACTCTTCAGATTATAAGGAAAAAACAACAAAGACCAGCAAATATTTCTAATGTAATTGTATGGATATTGTTGGAATATATAAATATTTAACCATACATTTTTTAATAGCTTAAGCTTTTAGAGCAGTCGGTTGTGGTCTTATCAAATCTAACATGGTATCAGAGCTAGTGCTGTCCCTTTCGTGAATGTGCGTTTGCCCAAATTCCACGTGCCGCTCTTTCCTGACTTGCACGTGAGAGGGGGTCTTGACTTTGTAAGTCCCACATCGCTTAAGAATGGGTATTGTGTGCTCTTTATATACTAGTGGTCTCCCTCCACTTAACAATTTAAGTTTTTGAGTTGGACTTTCTCACATGGTATCAGAGCAGGAGGTTTTGAATTCAAATCTTTCCAGGCCCCTATTTGTCTCCCTAATGAATTGCAAAAGACCAAACTAAGCGTGAGAGGAAGTGTTGGAATCACGGCTTCTTCGAAGTGCTTCTTCTAATAGCTTAATCTTTTAGAGCAGTCATTTGTGGTATTATCAATGGTATTATCAAATCTCACAGATATGATCATTCACACGAGAAATTTACTATCATGTGAAAGTTATTTGAATTATGTTCAAAAATGAAAAATGCAAACGTTGACAAGTACTTCAATAAGGCTCCTAAAGGAAAATCCTTCTTGACCAACTAAAAAAAGGGGGGACAATCATCCATGAAAACACAATGAAAACATCAATTAACCTATGTTAAAATCACTAAAATCGCAGTGAAAAAACAGAATCATTCCTAAGAAGCCCAGGTTCATGAGAATAATTTGAGTAGGAGAAATTTAAATTGGTGGTTTGAATGTCTTCATTGCAGGATTGATTTTCGCCAGGTAAAATCTCTATTTTTTTAGCAGAGATTGTGTCGTTCTTTTTCTTATTCCTCTTATTGGCTAATCTGTTATTCACATCTTGTAGTGAATCCAGTAGGGATTGGCACTTTTCTGGGATGATAAGATTTCTGTTAGAATGGAATCTTCCTCGGCACACATTTTGGGAATCTGATCGGGAATGCGTAGAAAGCAAAAGGAGAATGCGTATTACCTTCGTTTATGCTCATGTTATCTTTATGGACCTTGAGAGCAAAAGGTGTGCATTTACATGGGCCAACAATAGGGAAGGGACCGCGTTCGTGAAGAAAGGACTCGACTAAGCAATGAGTACCATTGACTGGAGAGTTGCTTTCCAGAAGCGAAAGTCTAAGATTTACCGGCTATCGCTTCTGTTAAAGATAAAAAGAGAGTATATTTTATTATTGAGAATAAGATCACTTATAGGCTTTAAGATTAAGCCTAGTACAATTACACTTATGACCCAACATGCTAATATTCTAACACTCCCCCTCAAATTGGAGCATACATATCAAAAAGACCTAACTTATGACAAATATATGAAACTCTTCCACGTCGAAGAGGCTTTGTGAAAATGTCTGCAAGTTGCTCTTCAGAACGTATGTGCACCAACTGTATGTTTCCATAGTTTACCTTTTCTCAAATAAAATGACAATCCATCTCTATAAGCTTCGTTTGCTCGTGAAACACTGAATTGCTAGCAATATGAATAGCAAACAGATTATCACAACAGAGAGTAGATAATCCGATCATGGGTAGTCCAATCTCAACTAAAAACATGCAAACCCATTGGAGTTTACCCGTAACATTAGCCATAGCACGATACTCGGCCTCTACACTTGATCGGGAAATAACAGACTGCTTCTTACTTTTCCACGACATAAGCTAACCACCAAGAAAGACACAGTATCCCAAAATAGATCGGCGATCCATAGGGCAAGCAACCCAATCTGCATCAAAATATCCTATCACCTCCAAAGACTCAGGATTAGAATAACCAAATATATGAAGATGACCATGATTATGGAATACAAGTCCTTGACCTGGAGCTCTCTTCAAATACCGAACAATTTATAGAGCAGCTTGCCAATGAGTAGTACGAGGAGAGCTCACCACACAACAACGAATGAAATATTTGGATGAGTAATGGTAAGGTAATTTAACTTGCCTAATAACCAACGATACTTCTCTGGATCATGAAGAAGTTCTCCGAGTTCATTATCAAGCCTTACTCTAGGGTCCATAGGTGTGTCACCAGGTTTAACATCATGTAAACCAGCCTCCTTAAGAATATCAAGAATATATTTTTGCTGGGAGAGAGCAATACTGTCATTAGCATAGGGAACTTCGATGCCAAGAAAATGCGCAGACAACCTAGGTCTTTAGTGCTAAACTCCTTCTGTAGAAATTGCTTGAGTCGTTGTATGCCTTCAACATCACTTCCTGTGACAATGATATCATCAATATAGATAATAAGAATAACACATCCTTTCAAAAATGACATACTAAATACTGAGTGATCCATACTACACTGATGCATGCCAAAAGTGATAACTGCATCACTGAAGCGACCAAACCATGCACGAACAGATTGCTTAAGTCCATAAAGAGCTTTTCGCAACCTACACACCTTCTTCCCCTGAGCAACAAAACCATGTGGTTGCTCCATATGTACTTCATCGTGAAGATCACCATGAAGGAATGCATTTTTTACATCAAGCTGATGGAGAGTCCATGGAGACCGGTTAGCCAAGGAAAAAACGATACGAACAAAGGAATTTTAGCTACCGGAGAAAACGTCTCATCATAGTTAATATCATAAGTCTGAGTATAGCCCTTTGCCACAAGACGCGCTTTTAAGCGCTCAAATGAACCATCTAGATTATGTTTGACAACAAATACCTAACAACAGCCCACCAATTATTTATTAACCAGCAACAGAACCAACTCCCAAGTTTTATTACGATGTAATGCAGCCATCTCATCTTTCATAGCACGAGCCCAACCTGGATGGGTCAAAGCTTCTTGCACACTACTCGGCACTCAGATGCAAGGGAGGACACAAAGACAGACATCTGAAGGCTTAAATTACGATAAGTCACAAAGTTAGAAAGAGGATACCGAGATCGGGTACGATGAACAATAGGAGAGCTGATAGGAGACGGTGGATAAGGATCAGAAGCTTGGACTAGAAGAGGTGATGGCGGAGCGCTTGCTGGTGGAGAGTTACAACCCCAAGTAGAGCGAGGACCATGTGTATAAACTTGAAGTGGAATCGGTGCTGGTGAGCTTGAATCCAATGGAGCGGCATCAAAAGTAACATACAATGGCTCTGGCTGAGATGTAAGTACAGAAAGTGGCAGAAGATCCATGGTTAACGGTGCCTGGGGACGATCATTGCCGAAAAATACTTGATCCTCAAAGAAAGTTACATCAGCAAAAACATGCTAACGACAATAAGTAGGATTATAACAGACATATCCCTTTTGAGTATGTGAGTAACCCACGAATATACACTTTTCAGCACGAGGTGATAATTTATCCAATCCAAGAGACAAAGAATGAACAAAACAGACACATCCAAAAATACGAGGATGAATAGACCATAAAGGAAGATCAGGATGAAGACGAGCATAAGGAATATTTCCTTTTAACATGAAGGAGGGAAAGCGATTAATAAGATGGCATGCCGTAAGTAGAGCATAACTCTAGAAGGATTTAGGCATATGAGTTTGAAGAAGCAGACAACGAGCAACATCCAACAAATGACGGTTCTTACATTCAGCAACTCCATTTTGTTGCGGAGTGTGAGCACAAGAACTCTAATGTAAAATGCCATGAGATTTGAGAAAGCGAATGAATGTAGAAGAAGAAAAGTACTCACGAGCATTGTCAGTACGCAAACACTTAATAGAACAATCATACTGAGTACGGACTTCATTATACAATTGGCAGAAAGAATGAAAAACTTCAGTACAATCCTTTGTTAAATATAACCAAGTTGTACGAGTACAATCATTAATAAAAGTGACAAAATAGCGAAGACCAAATTAAGACTCTTAACTAGGATCCCATACATCGGAGTGAATAAACTCAAATGGATGTGAAACATGATCCGAAACACGGGAAGAGAAAGACTCACGATGGTGTTTACCCAACTGACACATTTCACAATTAAACTAAAGACCTGAACTAGACATGAAAGAAAAACGTCGGAGTACGTCTGTTGATGGATGACCAAGACGGCAATGTAATCGTTAAGTATCATCCACAACTTTATTTTGAATTGTTGTAGCAACAGTAATAATCTCAGGGTCCATGATGTACAATCCACCAGCTTCACGACCACCACCTATTCGGTGTCCAGTCTTTCGATCTTAAAGAACACAGGAAGATGAAAAAAAGATTATATCGCAATCAAGATCACGAGAAATAGAACTGACTGATAATAGATTGTAAGGAAAGTGTGGAATATGATAAACAAAAGGTAGTGAGATAGAGGAACTCAATGAGTAACAATTACTTTGGACTGAGAAACATCTGCTAAAATGACTGATGTAGAAGGAACAAACGAAGTGGATGTGAGAAGACGACGATCACCAGTCATATGATAAGTGACACCTAAGTCAATTACCCAAGAAGAAAGTGTGGAATATGATGAACAACGCCACTCTCACTCTGTCGTGCTCTGACCAACTCATCATATTCTGCACGAGTCAAGTGTATTGCACCTTGTTTAGAAGAGTATCCAGGGAAAGGAGACTAGGGCTCGACAGAAGCATGTAGGCCCCGCAGCTCGAGATGGAGGTCACAACAATAATCAATAATGTGCCCAGAAAGCTGGCAATGAGTATAAAAAGGGTTCGCTAGACCACCACCGCGAGCTCCTTTAGAAATATTATTCTTACCACCACGAACGGCTCCTCGGCCTTGAAAACCACGACCACGATAAGAATTATCAGAATTCCAATGTCCACAACCATTAATACGACCACAAGTCCCTTGACCTCCACGAACCACCATAGCACTATTGTCGAAAATTATTTAAGTCTTGGGACTAGAAGTGTAACGAGCAGCTTGAGAATACACTTCTTCAATGGAAGGAAGAGTGCTCTGAGAAGTAATCTGTTTATAAAGAGCACTATGATTTGGACCAAGGCTACGGAGAAAGAGCACGGTTATCGTATCCGCTTCTCGTTGTTGTATCTGAGTAACTGTGGAAGCAGGTGGAAAATAAGACTTGAGACACTGATACAAAGGTGCAAAACGAGCATAATGTTCTGCCAAACTAGCATCACCAATTTTGGCTTCAAATAAAGCCTCCCGAATATCACAAACTTGACTCATGTCGTTCTGTCTAGAATATAATAAAGTACACTTTGTCCATACTTCACGAGCTCTAGTACAATCCATGAAAAGATGGCGAACAGATTCAGCCATACTTCCCCATAAAAGTGTACGCAAAGTAGCATCTACGTACTTCCATTCTTCCAAACTAGTTGAATCTTTGGGTGGTTCTTCTTCAAGCCATCTAGATTGGTGATTAGAATAAATAAAAGTCGAAAGAGCCATCGACAAAGAAGGATAATTGGCACCGTCTAACTTGACCAATATATTGTGTAGACCTGTCATACTATGATACGGACCAAAAGATCCTGAATTCGAAGAAGCACTAGGTGGAGCCAATCCAGAAATAATAGATGGAGAACTTGATGAATCGGTAGACATCTCAACAAATCACGATTCACTACTAGGAAAAATTCACATCAAAGTATCACTAGAAACTTGACCCGTATACAATTAAGTGACACAAACCACTTACCATATCACCTCTTGGAGTATCCACAAATTTCAGTACCTACTTATATCACTCCAAATCCAAAAAACGAAAATTTTAAACTAATGCACCTCATTCCAAGATAAAAAGAAATTGCACATTCTGTGATGTGTATTCTGGAAACACCACAAACCACCACTTCTTCGAGAATATAAGCACCAAATTACACCACAGCTACAACTATCATAGCCACAACCACTGCTGTCACCAAATCACACAACTGCACTAAATCCCACAACCACTACCGAATCACACCACTGCACTAGAGTCTCACATATCACTTCTTCGAAACAACCAACACCAGATTCACACTCACAAATTAAGTTCATTCGTACCATTCACAAAATTCAGCCCTACATCTAACTGAAGAAAGGGAAAAAAAGAATTCTACCAGAAACTCGAAGAAGCTAAGTTCGTCAAGTCTCTAAACGTTGGATTTAGGGTTGCTGGCAATTGATGTCACCAGGTAACGCTGACCTTGGGTTCGCCAGCCTCGGGCGACGCTGGCCATAGGGTCGCCGACCCTGGGTGTCGCCGAATCTGTGGTTTTCAGCGATTCTAGCCTCACATAACGTCGGCCTTAGGCGACGCCGGCCTTGGGGTCACCGACCCACCCTGGGTGTCGTCGGATCTAAGTTTGGGCTGAGGTCTATAGAGGTTGGCTGATGATGGTTTACTATTGGTCGGCGATCGTGAGGTTAAACCTAGGGTTTAGTCTTTTAATTTTGGCTCTAATACCATGTTAAAGATAAAAAGAGAGTATATTTTATTATTGAGAATAAGAGGAGTACTTATAGGCTTTAAGATTAACCCGTACAATTACACTTATGACCCAACTTGCTAATATTCTAACAGCCTCTAAGCATAGTGCTTTTCTGATCTATCACCAGAACCCGCAAGAAGGAAAAAGGAGTTTAAGTTTGAGGCTTTTTGGCTGGAAGAGGCAAAATGTAGGCAAATTGTCAGGGATATTTGGCTGACTCCTAAGGACAAATAAGTGGTCCTGCTATCTATACTAAAGAAGGTTTCTGGCGACCTATATGTGTGGAGTAAAAGAAAGTTTCCTAATGCGCAAAATTGAATCAATAGCCTTATAAAGGAGCTCCAAAACATCACCAACAGCCATAGTAAGGGACACAACTGAGAAAGAACTAAATTGCTGAAGGAAGAAATAGAGATATTGTGGAGACAAGAGGAAATGAGCTGGCGCTTAAGATCACGGATTAATTGTTTGAATTGGGAGACAAAAATACGAAGTATTTCCATGCCACAACCATCCAAAGAAGGCAGCAAAATAAAATTATGGTGTTGAGAACAGAAAGTGAGATGGATTCAAGATCCTGCGTTGTTAAAGCATTTAACAGTAGTCTGTTTTCAGAATCTTTGTGCCTCAAAAGGTCCCTGCAGTTTTGAGCCTGTGCTAGAGCAATGTCACCTCATGGTTGGAGAGGAAACGAAACATCTTTTAACAGCTGGGGTGACACTAGATGAGGTTTGTTATTGGTAAAGAAGGAATTCTTATTATTTCAGAAATAACTAAGAGTATTTATAGGCTTAGGGTTAAGCTTAATACATTTACACAAACAACCCCGACTTGCTAATATTCTAAAAACAATAAACCCAACACTCCCTCTCAAGTTGGAGCATACATATCAAAAAGTCATAACTTTTGACAAATATATGAAACTCATCCACCTCGAAGAGTCTTTGTGAAAATGTCTGCTAGTTGTTCTTCAGAACGCGTGTGTACCAACCGTTTGTCTCCACAGTTCACCTTTTCTCGAACAAAATGACAATCCACCTTTATATGCTTCGTTCGCTCATGAAACACTGGATTGCTAGCAACATGAATAGCAGACTGATTATTACAGCACAAGGTAGACGAACTGGTCATAGGTAGTCCAACCTCGTCTAACAATATACGAATCCATTGAAGTTCACCCGTAACATTAGCCATAGCACGATACTCGGCCTCTGCACTAGATCGAGAAATAACATACTGTTTATTACTTTTCCACGACACAAGATTACCATCAAGAAATACACAGTATCCCGAAGTAGACCAGCGACCCATAGGGCAACCGGCCTAATCTGCATCAGAATATCCTGTCACCTCTAAAGATTCAGGGTCGGAATAACCAGCTATACGAAGATGACCCTGATTATGGAACATAAGTCCTTGGCTTGGGGCTCCCTTCAAATATCAAACAATTTGTAGAGCAGATTGCCAATAAGTAGTACGGGGAAAGCTCATAAACTGACTTACCACACTAACAACAAATGAAATATCCGGACGGGTAATGGTAATATAATTCAACTTGCCTACTAACCTGCGATACTTTTCTAGACTATGAAGAAGTTCTCCCTGTTCATTGTCAAGCCTCACTCCAAGATTCATAGGCGTGTCACCAGGCTTAGAATTATCCAAGCCAATCTCCTTAAGAATGTCAAGAGTATACTTTCTTTGAGAGAGAGCAATGCTGCCATTAGCATAGCAACTTCGATGCCAAGAAAGTATCGAAGACGACCTAGGTCTTTAGTGTTAAACTCCTTTTGAAGAAATTATTCGAGTCGTCGTATGCCTTCAATATTGCTACCTGTGATAATGATGTCATCAACATAAACAATAAGAATAACACATCCTTTTGAAGATGACATACTAAATACTGAGTGATCCACACCGCATCGATGCATGCCAAAAGTTACAACTGCATCACTGAATCGACCAAACCAAGCACGAGGAGATTGCTTTAGTCCATAAAGAGCTTTGCGCAATCGGCACACCTTCTCCCCCTGAACAACAAACCCTAATGATTGCTCCATATATACTTCCTCGTGAAGATCACCATGGAGGAATGCATTTTTGACATCAAGCTGATGAAGAGTCCACTAAAACCGAGCAGCCAATGAAATAACGACATGAATAGAAGGAATTTTGGCTATCAGAGAAAAATTTTCATCATAGTAAATACCATAAGTTTGAGTATAGCCCTTGGCCACAAGACACGCCTTTAAACGCTCAACTGAACCATCTGGATGGTGTTTGACAACAAAGACCCATTGACAACCGACTAATTGTTTATCGGCCGACAATGGAATGAACTCCCAAGTCTTATTATGATGTAATGCAGCCATCTCCTCCTCTATAGCACGAGCCCAACCGAGATGAGCCAAAGCCCCCTGGACACTACTAGGTACAGACACAGAAGCAATAGATGACACAAAGACAGACATCTGGGGGCTCAAATTATGATGAGACACAAAATTAGAAAGAGGATACCGAGATCGAGTACAGTGAGCAATATGAGAACTGTTAGGAGACCGTGGAAAAGGATCGGAAGCCTGGATCGGAGGTGGTGGCGGTGAAGCGCTTGCTGGTGGAGATGTATGACCCAAACAGGAGGAGGACCATGGGTATAGACCTGAATAGAAGTCGGTGCTGGTGAGCCTGGATCCGGTGGGGCAACATTAGGAGTAACAGACGGCTCCAACTGTGATGTAGGTGCGTAGGGTGGCAGAAGATCCATGGTCAATGGTGCCTGAGGATGATCATCGCCAAAGAATGCTTGATCTTCAAAGAAAGTTACATCAGCAGAAACATATTCTCGACGACGAGTAGGATTATAATAGACATATCCCTTTTGAGTACAGGAAGAACCGACGAATATACATTTTTTAGCACGATATGATAATTTGTCTAATCCAAGAGACAAAGAATGAACGAAACAGACACATCCAAAAATACGAGGACGAACAGACCACAAATGACGATTAGGATGAAGAAGAGCATAAGAAATGACTCCTTTCAACACAGAGGACGGAAGATGATTAATAAGATGACATGCTGTGAGTAGAGCATAGCTCTAGAAGGATTTAGGCATATGAGTATGAAGAAGTAAACAACGAGCAACATACAACAAATGGCGATTCTTACGTTCAACAACTCCATTTTGTTGTGGAGTGTGAGCGCAAGAACTTTGATGTAAAATACCATGAGATTTGAGAAACGGAATGAATGTAGATGAAGAGAAGTATTCACGAGCATTGTCAGTACGCAAACATTTAATAGAACAATCATACTGAGTACGAACTTCGTGATAAAATTCGCGGAAAGAATGAAACATTTCAGTACGGTCTTTTATTAAATATAACCAAGTTGTATAAGTACAATCATCAATAAAAATGACAAAATAACGAAAATTAAATGAAGACTCTCAACTAGGACCCCAAATATCGGAGTGAATTAACTCGAATGGATGTGACGCACAACTTGAAACACGAGGAGAGAGACTCATGATGGTGTTCACCTAATTGACACGTTTCACAATTAAACTGAAGACCTAAACTAGACGCGAAAGGAAATCGTCGGAGCACATCGGCTGATGGATGACCAAGACGGCAATGTAATCGATGAGGATCATCCACAGCTTTATTCTGAACTGTTGTAGCAGCATCAATAATCTCAAGGTCGAGGATGTACAATCCACCAGCTTCACGCCCACCACCTATTCGGCGTTCAGTCTTCTGGTCCTGAAAAATACACAAAGATGAAGAAAAAATAATATCGCAATCAAGATCATGACTAATAGAACTAACTGATAATAGATTGTAAGGAAAGTGTGGAATATTGTAAACAAAAGGTAAGGAGACAAAGGAACTCAATGATACACAACCTGTACCAATTACTTTGGATTGAGACCCATTTGCTAAGGTAAATGACATGGAAGGAACAGACGATGTAGATGTGAGAAGACGAAGATCACCAGTCACATGATCGGTGGCACCCGAATCAATAACCCAAGAACGAGGAGCTGTACTGGACATGAGACATGTAGGATCATCACACCGTGCTAAAGTTACAATAGGACCAGAGACCACCACTTTCACTATGTCGTGCTCTAACCAACCCATCATATTCGGCACGAGTTAACTGTACTGTACCCTGTTTAGAAAAAGATCTAGAGGAAGGAGCCCAAGGATCTGTATCAATAGAAGCATGTAGATCCCTTAACTCTAGATGAAGGTCATAACAATAATCAACAATGTGCCCAGAAAGCTGACAATGAGTACAAAAACGGTTTGTTCGACCTTCAACACATGCTCCTCTAGAAGTACTACTACCACCACTACAAATTGCACCTTGGCCTTGAAAACCACGATCAC
The DNA here is from genome assembly GCA_028455895.1 of Rhodomyrtus tomentosa. Taxonomy (NCBI): domain Eukaryota; kingdom Viridiplantae; phylum Streptophyta; class Magnoliopsida; order Myrtales; family Myrtaceae; genus Rhodomyrtus; species Rhodomyrtus tomentosa. The sequence continues at coordinate 47,258,453 of JAPCWY010000005.1, forward strand.
GACCACGGTAGAAACTATCAGAATTCCACTGTCCACGACCATTAACACAACCATGAGTCCCTTGACCCCCACGAGCCACCATAACATTACTATCTGACATTACTAAACTCTTCGGACTAGAAATATAACGAGCAGCCCGAGAATACACCTTCTCAATGGAAGGAAGAGTGCTTTGAGAGGTAATCTGTTGACGAAGAACACTATGATTTGGACCAAGGTTGCGGAGAAAAAGAATTGTTATCATATCTGCTTATCATTGCTGTATTTGAGTAACTGTGGTGGCGGGTGGAAAATAAGACTTGAGGCGTTGATACAAAGATGCAAAATGAGCATAATGATCTGCCAAACTAGTATCACCAATTTTGGATTCAAACAAAGCCTCCCACATATCACACACTCGACTCATGTTATTATGCCCAGAGTATAGCAAAGCACACTTCGTCCATACCTGACGAGTTGTTGCACAATCCATGAAAAGATAGTGAATTGATTCAGCCATATTTCCTCACAACAATGTACGCAAAGTAGCATCAACGAACTTCCATTCTTCTAGACTGGCCACATCTTCAGGTCGTTCTTCTTCAAGCCATCTAGAATGACGATTAGCATAGATAAAGGTTGAAAGGGTCATTGACCAAGAAGGATAATTGGCACCATCTAACTTGACCAATGTATTATGCAAGCCTGTTATACTATTATAGGGACCAAAGGACACTAAACTTGAAGGATTACGAGGGGGAACCAATCCCGAAGTAATAGACGGAGAATTCGATGAGTCAGTAGACATCTTCCACAACTGTTACCAATTCAGCCGCACAAAATTCAAGACTCCAAGCTCAAACAACCCATAGTCAATGACCCCGATTGCTACTTTGCAAAATAACACATTCAGCCGAACAACACAAAGAATTACTTCTTCAAGAGAACTAATCAATAGTATCCAACGGCCCCACTATTATCAACATCAACCCACAAACTCACAGGTCATGACTAGCATTCACTGCACAAAAAAAAAAAAATCCATTCATAGAAACACTCTGACATTGCTCAACGGTCCGAGTGACTCTGCACACTCACCAGCCACACAATTTGCACACTCAGGGCCCTAGCATTGCTACCTCTGGACTTGTCGGGCTTGTACGAGATCAGGCGACACCTGCTTTGGGGTTGCCTAACCTAGGCAAATCACCCTTGGGTTTGCAGGGATTGAACAAGGTCAGACTCCTCCTCCTCTGGGTCAAACTCCTTCTCTGGGGTCGCCTGGCTGGGCGACTCCTCCTGAAGTCAAAATTGAGATGACCGGTTCTCGGGTTTGTTGGATTTGATCAACGACAACGTTGGAGCTAAGTATTCCGATGAGAATTGTATAAACAATTGGTCGTCGATCAATTCTTCGGTAAATCTAGGGTTTAGTTGTTTAATTGAGGCTCTGATACCATGTTATTGGTAAATGAGGAATTCTTATTATTTTAGAAATAACTAGGAGTATTTATAGGCCTAGGGTTAAGCCTAATACATTTACACAAATACCCCTAACTTGCTAATATTTTAAAAACAATAAACCCAACAAGGTTTTTTGTTTTCCTCCTTTGTTTTTTTGGCCGGAGACAATAGATGAAGTGAAGGCAGTGGCTTTTCAGTTGGGTTCCACTAAAGCTCTGGGGCCAGAGGGTCTAAGCGGACAATTTATGAGATTCAGCAGGATGTTCTCAGGGAAGTGCAGAGTTTTTTAACCGCCGGAACGTTGAACCCAAAACCTAACAAGGCTTATGTTTCTCTTATCCCAAAAGTGCCCACCCAAAGAGTTTGAAGCAGTATTGTTCTATCAACTTATGTAATTTCATCTAAAGCCTTGGCTATCGGATTTGATTTGTGAAGAACTAAGTGCATTTGTAGCGGGTGTCAAACCCAAGATAACATCTTGATCGTACAAGAGGTCCCACATCAGCTAAGGGTGAGAAAAGGAAAGAAAAAGTTCCAGGTGGTCCTAAAGCTTGACATGAAAAAAGCCTATGATAAATGCGATTTTCTAGAGGCTTGCTTGCTGTAGCCTGTGGTTAGGATTCTGTGCAAAATGGGTCGTTGGATAATGCAATGTCTCGACGGTATCTTTTAGTGTCAAATTTAATGGGAAACCCTGCCCTGTTTCCGACCTTTGAGGGGCATTAGACAAGTTGATCCTCTATCCCCCTATTTATTCATTTTGGTTGCACATGTTCTGTCTGTTTTGATGAGAAGAGCTTTGGAGGATGAAAATATTAGAGGAAATTCAATAGATACTCCACATTATCTCACTTATTGTTCGTGGATGACTCGAATTTTTTTCTTGATGGGAGAATAAGGGAATGTCAAAACATAGCCTCTGTTTTAAATCAATGCTGCTATTCTTCTACCCAAGCAGTCAATTTGAACAAGTGGTGGACATTTTTCAGTAAAGAATGCCCACAGAGTTTGAGAGGAAAATGTCGGCAGAACTGAAAGTCCCGGAGGCAGCAAAAACTGGGAAATATATAGGGATACCTTCTGATTGGGTGGGTTAAAAAAAACAAATGTTTCCCTGGATTACGGCAAGAGTAAATAAGAAGCTGGAAGGGTGGAAAGAAAAACATATGTTGAAAGCAGGAAAGGAAGTCCTCATAAAATCAGTAGTTCAAGCAATACCGCAGTATGCTATGCCTATTTACAAAACACCAGCATCCATGTGCTGAGCTATCAAGCAGAAAATTTCAGTGCTCTGGTGGAAAAACAATGAAATACAGACTGGTTTGCACTGGAAAAAAATGGGAAACTTTGAAGCGCAGAAAGGATGCAGGAGGCCTCAGGTTTAGAGAATTAATGACCTTCAACAAGGCCATGCTGAGGAAACAAGCTTGCGGGATCTCACAATCTCCAGTGTCTTTTGGAGTCAGGTGCTAAAAGGGTTATGTTCTGCGAGGGAAGACTTCCGGCATGCCAGAAAAGGGAGTAGACCATCATGAGGATGGCAAAGCCTCTTAATGGGGAGAGATGACATGTATCCATCGATTAACAATTCAAAAAATGGGAGGTTGGAAATGGGGAAAAGATCAAAGTGAGAGAGGATAGATGGCTTAGAAGGAGACTGATTGGGGGACCAGCGAATAGAAACCAGCCTGAATGGGCAGCTGATTTGATACTAAAGGAGGAGTCACGATGGAATGAGCAGCTGTTGCATGACCTGTTTGACCCAGAGACCATTAACGAAATTAAGGTGACTACACTCAAACTCTGGAACTTGCACCGTAAAGAGCGCTTCTAACAGAAATGGAGAGGAAAGAGCCAAACAAATCTCAGAACAGGCTTCATCATCCTACCAAACACCTAATTCGCTGTGCACAAAGATCTGGCTCTCCCATACATCACCCGAAACCAAACTTTTCCTATGAAGCGCCTGTCAGAATGCTCTAGCTACAAATAAGAACTTATATAAAAAGGTAAATCTTACCTTACCCCATTTGTAGCCTTTGCAATCAACGGCCCAAATCGGTGGAGCATATCCTCCTCCTTCGCCCATGGACGAGGTGGATATGGACAGGTCCAGCATTGAAAACAGATCTATCACCTCAAGGTTAGCAGATTTTTAAGCACAACTCAGTCAATTTCGCGCTTTTAGCAATTGTTCTTCGGCAATTATGGGACGCAAGAACTCACTTTCAACTTTCCAGCGATCAAGCCAAACCCAGAGCAAGTAGTATCAGACGCCCTTGCGATGCAGGGAAATTTTGCTCGCTGACTCCCCGCCAAGAAGAAGAACTGAGTTGATGAAAGTTCCCGCCTTCAACGATGGCGGCCACCAGCACAGGGTTTCCGGAAAATAAAACGTCTACGGAGCTTACTTGGAAGGAACCCATGAAGGGACAGTGGCAGGAGTCTACCGAGATAGCTCCGGCAGACTGATTGATGGCCTTTCCCGACCGATCAAGGCCTCTTCGGCGTCACAGACAGGCGATTGCACTGTGGGAGCTTCTTTGTTCTGAAGCGGTTGAACCGTTTCCGCGGGCTTTTATCTAGTAATGAAATTCGGTATTTTCTGACCCAAAAGAAAATCTGCCGCTCACCATTGATCCTCCGCTTGAGGGTGATCAAGGAAAAATTCCAAATAAGAGTACGCACTCCTCATTTTTTTTAAATAATGATTTAAAATACCTTTTTTTGTTTTAAAGAAGGTTTTGAATAGACATGGCCACGGGCCATGGAATAACCGGAACCGGCTCGTTAACCGGGCCCACCGGTTCCGAACCGGAACTGGCCCGGCCCTCATGGACCGATTTCGAACCGCCTAATGTGTTTTTAAAAAATGGGGTACTTTTTTCCCGAGGCCTGAGCCGAAGGGCCCCACGGCCCTAATGCCTTTGCAAATGGCAAACTCCCTCCCCCCTTTTTTAAAACTCGGTTATAAATTTATAATCCCCATCTATAAATACCTTTCATCCCCTTTCATTTTTTCTCATAAATTCTCTCAATTCGTTCAATTGTCTCAATCCTGGTTCAATTTTCTCAATTCACTCAATCGGCTTTCCGCTCAATCCTCTAAAAAAATGGCAAGTGGAAGCATAAATACCGGAAAGAGCCCGATGGCGATGGGGGAATCCGATTACCCTCATGGATATGATCCTCATGAGCGTACATGCTGGATAGACGAAGATGATAATGTCAATGCTATTCCCAACATCAAGCAAGCCCCAACGCAAGAAAGCCTTCGTCCTCCTACTATTGTCAAAGATATGTCGACAACAAATGAGCCGGCACAGGAGGATACTTTCAACATATGGTGAAATTTCGAGAAGGAACATTTAGGCGGAGACAAGTTTAAGGTAAAATGTAAATATTGTGCTACTACATACGCTTTTGCAACTAGGGGCGGCTATGGAACATATGCTTGGCATATGAGAAATAAACATCTAACGCAAGTAGGGATCGACACCAAGTAACAACAAATTTATGGGTACACCAATTCTAACACTTCTCCTTTATTTCGTTACATTGATCAAGTTTATTAACGAAAATTTACGCCTATTAAGGGCTAAATTGACTTATAACCTTTATTGCGATAATTGATTGCGATAATTAAGGTTGTGATTTTTTTCCTATTCAATTGGCTTCCAAGGGAGAGAAAAATGACGTTCTCTCTTCTACAAAACGTCTATTGTTCCTCCAACCAGTTAACTAAAACTCTCTCAAAAACACTCCATGAGAAGCTCTCTCGAAAGGATGATAGATCGGCGGATCCGGATCGTTCTCATTGTCTATGAAGGGGCTCCTAATCTATGGCAATCGAGGTATATTCGTTTTACGTGATATACCTTAACGATCAGTGATTCAAGTTTGATCCTAAGGCTTGACGATCCAGTACAATCGACATATACTGCAATCCGCGCTTTGTGTTTATGGGTATGTAGATCTATTTTATTCTACTTCATTTATGGATCTTGATTAGCAATTTTGTATGAAATACCCATCAGTGATATCAGAGCCAAGTGTTCTTGTTTCCTGATCGTGTTTTATTTTATCGTTGATGCGAACGCGAAAAACCATTTTTTTGCCGTTACTGTTCACGGCTTGCTCATGATTTTTTATGCGATAAAAATGCATTTCGAATATACGGTTGGAACGGGCTCCGCGAAACGATAATTTTGAGTGGTCTTTTGTCACGAGGCGACATCGTGAGTGGTCGTACGTGCACCACGCGCCGTCACGGGATTGGTTCCCGACGCAGCGGCGATTCGAGGCTTTTTCGTTAAAACTCGTTCAACGAAACTGGATTTGAATATACGATCGAGTTTGTATCGACAAGACGAGCGTTTTGAATGGTGGATTGTCGCTGGAGGTAACTAGACAAAGACGTACGCGCCGGAGGAGTTCGATGCGCTTCACGCTCCTCACATGCGCGGCACATGCGCTGTGGCCAAACGAAACCTAAATCAAGTTTAATCCTATCCCTAAACCGGTTTAATACTATTCCTCGATTAGGTGTATTCTCACCTTAGATCAAGATATTCCAAATCCGGTTCATATTTGTTCCGAACTAGTCCAAAACCTGACTCGTTGACCCGGTCAACGGTTGACGGTTGACCTATCAAACCAAAGTTTGAAAAATTGCATTTTAGTACCTGAACTTTCAAAAAATTACAATTTGATCTCTGAACTTTCTAAAAATTACAATTTGATTCCTGAACTTTTTGTAAATTGCGATTTGGTCCCTGAACTTTTTAAAATTGTGATTTGGTCCTCAAACTTTCGAAAAATTACTTTTTTTCCCATTGACCAAGCTTTGACTAGTCAAAGCAGAAACTTTGACTGGCTCGTGTGGATGCATATGACCTTTGTTTGGGACGTTCGAGATACCGTTGCGTTCGTCTCGAAATTATCTTCGATTTGATATATTATTTGGATATGTTTGATGAATTTTAACATAATGAAAATGCGTATGAAAATCCATGATACACTTATTTTGGGGCATTTTTCAAGAATTGATTGATGGCATGTATCTTGCAATCTCAAAATGATTTGATGTGCAAGTACGTATGTATAGTTCAAAACATGCATGGCCCGGAGCTTCAAATTGGCTGTCAAGTATCAATAGCTTACGAATGAGACCAAATACAACAATCAATCATTCTTTTGTTAGAATATATTTTAACATTTTGTGTGGACTTTATTAATTGTTATTGTAAATATTAATTGGTCTGATAAAGGAAAGATATATACAGTTTCTTATTTAGTATAATATGCTACTGGACAGTGTGGGCCGAGATAAATCTTATCTTTGATGAGTGATGGGTTAGAATTTTTATAAATAAAGCTCAAATCCCTCTTCTAACCCTTGGTGTCCGCATAACTTCACATAAAGAGTCGTCGAAAGTGGTACATGAGGAGCTGCCTCATTGAAGCCAGTGAGTGAAGAGCCCTCTTGTTGAAGCCAGCGATAAAGGGATTCACAGAGGAGAAGGTCTAGAAAATCGGATCGTTGTAATTCTGCATCAAGAATGATGAATCTAATACAAGGTGCGTCAATTCTTCTACTTTATGAAATTGTGATTCGCATATCTATACATGATGATCTTGGGTCGCTGCAAGGTATTAATCGTAGCTTACATCTTTCCCTATCAACAAAGTAAAACCCTATCACAAGAATCCAAATTACATTTACGGCTTAATTTCAATAAGTTCAATGTCGTTTACAATACCTTGTATATGTGTGCTCTTCTCTTCCCACATGCAGGAAGTGCGATACTAAAGAACATTGGTTTGCTCTATGAATCAAAGCAAGCACATGTTGAAATTGTTGGAATAATTAAATGTTAAACTACGCATTCATCTAACAGCTTAAGTTTTTAGAACAGTTAATAATAATCCCACAAAATCTCTTCCATGGTATCTGAAGGGAACGAATCCCAAAAACTTAAGTACATATATACAACGGATTAAACTGAATTACATGCCCTAGATCAAACTTGAATCACTGATCGGAGAGGTATATCAGGTAAATAAACATACATCGATATCCATAGAATAAGAGCCCCCATTGCAGATGAGAAAAGATCTAGATCTGTCGATCCATCATTCTTCTTGAGAGTTTTCCGGAGAGAATTTTCCAAGAGAATTCTTCTTACTGATAGGTTGTAAGAGCGACATACGTTCGAGAGAAGAGAGAACAATTTCTTCTCTTTCTTTTAGACTAGGAATAAATCATAACCTTAAATATCTTAATCAATTAAGACCTACCTTTTTGGTCTGCCTCTATATGGTAATTGATACCATATATTAAAAGTAATTTTATATTTGCTCTTTATAGGTGCAATTAATGCCAACATCTCCCACTCGCCCATAAAAAGCTAAATGCCTCTCTTTCTCTTTTCACTGCTAAGTTCACATGGTCAAATAATTTGTACGACCAGCATACTTTAAAAGCTCATTGCCATACATCCATTAGGAGTATACAACAGCTTAACATAGGCACATAACCTCAGAGTAAATCCAGTATGCAATACCCTAGATCAATCAGTCACATTTATATCATATCTCTTTTGATCTCTTTGAGTACTCAAATACAATATATTGTATTCACAATCATGATTAAACTCAAATAATCATAATTGATCGACCTGTGAACACAAAAATTGCATGTGACATCAAAATAAATTGATCTTCTTATTCCCTTAAACCTTTCAATCTCCGTTCGGCTCGCTTTTATAGAAATGTCCCCTTAGATTGAATCAATCTTATGATCATTCGCAGAACTCTAAGTTAGTGAACACTGAATAAAAATTTTAAGAATAAGTAGGAATCGTGAGAGCACTAAACTGAGGAATTCATAATTTCAAGAGTTTCACACGGTTATAGAATTGAGATAAATACTCTTGCCAACTCTTATCGGTCGTCTCATGCATACATAATATGAAATACGTATTATGGTATTCTCTACTTTTCCATGGAGCGTATGTCTTCCCACTTAATACCGTACATATGATAGTTTAGACATACTCAATGTCTAACTTGAGCTCACAAATCTATTCTTTTTTAAAGGATCCATCAAAACTCACATCTAGCATAAAAAACAGATAAACTCACATCTCACATAGTTACTTCACTTTCGAACATAACTTATTATGACGTCATCTTAACACTCAAGTTAAGGCGACATCATAATTTCAAAGTCGAGTTCTCAATTATCACTTAGATAATAATCTTGAAATCGTCTCATCTATATTTGTCACACAACAAATAGAGTCAATTACCCATGTGGGTAGACTAATCTTTTATCTGTCCGACATACTTTCTCAATATAGTGCACTAAGCATTAATATGCATAAATGTCATGCAAAACTCATTATACATCAATAATGATAACAAATACCATTAATTGTGAACTTTAAAAAACATAAACATCCAGTACTCCCGCTTCTACGCACTTCGAGAGATTTCAATGTAGGGAACTAATCCTTTTGTCAACACTTGATTAAGGAAGACATCTCTAGAAATTGACTCCGTTATAGAATCTGCTATCATTCTGTGTGTAGATATGTCATGTACGTTCACATCTTTTCGTATAACCATGTCTTTCACAAAATTATATTTTGTGACTATATGTTTGGTCTTGCAATGGATCATTAATGTAAGCTATTGTGCTTGGCTATCACAGTTAACTGATAATTGAACCTGCAACATCCTTAGAAACACCTCACTGACCCAAACATCTTTTAAGCCAAACACTTTCTCGTATTGCTGCTGGTAACACAACGAGATCAATTTTCATTGTAGATAAGACTATACACGTTTGCTTCTTACTACTCCAAGATATTGTGCCACTACACAATAAGAATACAAGCCCAGAGATAGATTTTCTCTCATCTAAACATCTTCCACAATCAATATCAGTATAGCCTTTAAGGCGCACATCTCTACCTTGAACTTAGCAGAAAATTGACAGTACTTCCTAGATACCTCATGATTCTTTTGATGGCAATTCAACATGCGACTTGGATTAGATTGAAACCTACTTGTCATTCCAACTGCATAACAAATATTATGTCTTATGCACATCATAGTGTACATTAAGCATTCAAGCATTAGCATATGAAACACTTTCCATTTCTGTATTTGCTTGTGGAGTCTTAAGACACATATTTGGTACCTACTTACCATTCCAACTGCATAACAAATATCAGGTCTTGTACACATCATAATGTACTTCAAGCATTCAAACACTAACATCTGAAACACTTTTCATTTCTGCATTTACTTGTGGAGTCTCAGGACACATTTTGTGGCTCATACCTTTACCTATTGCGATAGGAGTATTTTTGGGTCTATAGTCTTGCATACAAAATCGTTCAAGGATTTTATCTATGTAGGTCTCTTATAAAAGAGATCACAATCTTTTTGAATAATATCTTGAAATCTCAATTTCAAGAATATATGTAGCTTCAGCCATATCTTTTTATTTCAGAATTGGAACATAACTAATTCTTGACTGTATTAACAAACTCCATATTGCTCCAAACAATCAGTATAGCATCATCATATAATGATAAGATCACATATTGATCTTAGGATCTTTTGACATATACACAATGATTTTCATCAATTATTACAAAATCATATGTAACTATGGCATTACGAAAAAATATATACCATTATCTCAAAGACTTCTTAAGGCCATATATCGATCTCAAAAGTTAACATACTTTTTATTTTTGGCCATTTGTAACAAACCCAACGAGTTGTTTCATATATTTTTTTTTTTATTTTCTATTGATTAAAACAGTCTTTACATTCATCTGATGTAATTCAAAATCCATATTGCTGGAATAAGGTGAATTCAAATAAATCCCACTGCGGGAAAACAAACCTCTTCCCAATCAATTTCTTCTTATTGATTATACCCTTTCACCACAAGGCGAGACTTATATCTCTCAATCGAGCCATTAGCTTTATGCTTATATCACACTTGCTCCTAATGGCTTTATGTCCATTCGGAAGATCAACCAGTTTTCAAACTTGGTTTGATCTCATTGACTCCATCCCTTCTTCCATTACATGTATCCACTTTTCCTTATCATGGTAAGTCAGAGCCTCATTTACATTCCTTGGCTCATCCTTTTCTTGTGGAGCGACCATGAAAGCTTTATCTTCAATGTCTAAATGTAGACAAATCGATGGAGAGCACTTTTACGAATTGTTCACTAAATTGAGGATAATACACTTAGTACTTCAAGCTCCATTACGCTTCCACTTGGTGACTTTTTTGCCATATTGAAGATCGTACACTTAGTACATCATTCTCCATTACGCTCCCACTCGGATTAGACAGCGACGACATCTCCTTCATATCAAGTGGTTGCAATCGAGACTGGTTCGAAAATTTTTCACTTCTCATATTGCTCCCAATTTGATTAGATGCCCCAGTAGAGTGATCATCACTATCCAAGATTTCAAATAGAGAATAGTCTTCACTTATCTAACCGTTTTTTGGAAACTCATTCACTAAGAATGTGACATCTCGTAATTCAAATCCAATTACACTTCCCATTTTCTTGCTCACTTATAATACATATCCTTTCAAGTGCTCTCAATATCCCATGAAGATACTCTTTATGCCTCTAAGGCATAATTTCTTATATTAGTGGGAGAAATCGTATGTATAAGAAGCACATCAAGGTTTGAGGAAACTCAAATCCCATTTTCGACCTGTCCACAACTAATATGGAGTGGAAGTAACTGATTTAGAAGGCGCGTGACTAAATATCTAGACATCAATCAACAAAACTTCATCCCAAAAAGTGATAGGCAAATTAGCCTGTGCCATCATAGAACTAACCATTCTTATTGGGACCGGTTTCTTCTCTTTGCGATTCCATTCTATTGAGAAATCGCTAGAATAGTCAACTGTTTTTCTATTCTTTTTTCATCACATAAACATCTAAACTGATCATATAGATTTTATTGATCACGATTGGATTTTTTTAAATTTTAAAAAGATTTCTAAAAGCTCAAAATTTTTCTCAAAGCAACTTATGCCTCATATTTATGAGAAATTGAAAACAACATATCCGAATAGAGTGTAATCATATATAAATGTGATGAAATAAATAGCCAAATTTAACTTTAATGCTCTCCACTTTATTTTGGAATTTTCATAAATGCCTGAACTCATACATAAAATCATTTTTATGCTACTCAGTAATATAATGCGAGCAATAGAGTTCATCATTTTCTATGCAACAAATGTTGGCTGTGTAGTACTTTTATCTTCAGGTTCTTCCATAATTAGGTTAAGAGCTTCAAATACCTTCTTGCTCTTCATAGCACAAACTGAATTTCCATATTCCAATTTACATAATTTTCACCATCCAATTTCTTCTTTGTTTCGCTACGCGCGTAATCATTATATTTGAACACGAAGTTCTATAGACATGTATTCATGAACCATTGATGCCTAACATTTACGCTTGTATTTTACACTAACTAATTACATTAATGAATAATTTCATATAAGGTCTAAGATTTGAAATTTCACCATGTTCCAAATCATCGTCCAAGAATCCTCGCTTGAAATTACCGTTAATATAATCATTTATGTAAAATCGAGTTCACTGAAGTTACTAAAACTTTCTAGAACTCCCAACTCAAATAAAGATCGTAAATCAAACAATGATCTCCTCATCTTGTAATCGTAAAATTGTGTGGCATGATTTGAGCTAATATATAAACAATTCACTCCTCAAATTATACTAAAATCATGGAAAACAAGATGTAAATAGCAAGTATATCAAACTCTATACATGCTATCCACAAAAAAAAGCTCTACACAATCTCTATGTAGCTATCAACATGTGAGACATATTCTGTATTTTTTTTTTAAAAAATATAGATAAAAAATACTTGAAAAAGCCCCAAAATACATATACCTTGGGTTTCAAACGTATTTTCATAACTTTATATTCATCAAACATGTCCAAATAATATATTAAATTGAAGATAATTTCGATACAAATGCAATGGTACCTCACACACCCCCAACGGAGCTAAAACGCACCCATACGAGCCGGTCAAAGTTTCCACTTTGATTAGTCAACGCTCGATCAATGCGTCAAAATGCAATTTGCCAAAGTTTGAGGGTTGAATCGCAATTTTTACCCACCCATGGATAGCTCAGTTGGTTAGGGTGCACTTGGGATTGTATGGTTAGGTGCAATGGTCCTAGGTTTGATTTTCTAGATGAGCACTTGTGATTTAAGTGGGGGGCCATGGCGGTAGGTTATTGTGCTAGTCTTTCCCCGAGGAATAGTCGAGGTGTGCGCAAGCTAGCCCGGACACCCTGGTTATCAAAAAATTTAGGGCCCAAAATACAATTTTCAGAAAATAGGTTTGACCATCAATGGTCAACAGTTGACCGAGTCAATGGGTCGGGTCTTGGATCAGATCGGAACTGAACCGAATTGGGTTAATAATTCTGATCCAGGGTAAGAACACAATGAACCGAGTCTAGAATAGGATTGAACTGCTTTAGGGATAGACTTAATTGAATCTGAGGCCCATTTGGGCACGATGCATGTGTCGCACACGTGAAGAGTGTGAAGACAACGGACACCGTGCTCTGCTGGTGCATGCGCCTCCTTTCAGCCACCTCCGGCGACAAGCCACCCCTCAAAACGCTCGTATTGACGATACGAACCTGATGCTATATTCAAATCTAATTTTCGTTGAACTAAATGTCACAAAAAGCCATTGATTCGCACTTGCATCGGGAACCGATCCCGTGGTAGCAAGTGGTGCATGTGCAGCCACTCCCAGTGTTGCCTCGCGTTGGGTGACCACTCAAAATTCTCATCTCACCAGCCTGTTCTGACCATGTATTCGAAAATTATTTTTATCGCACATAAATTGACGAATGAACAGTGAACAGTAACCTCGAAAATGGGTTTTTCGCGATCGAATTGATTAACAAAAACACAAAATGATCAGGTAACAAGTATAAACGACTCTCATACCAATGAAGGGAACGAATCCCAAAAACATACGTACACATATGCAGTGGCTTAAACTAAATCACATGCCTTAGATCAAACTTGAGTTACTGATCAGAGAGGTCTATCACGTAAAATGAATATACCTTGATAGTCACATATTAAGAGCCCCCATCGTAGATGAGAACGATCCGGATCGACTGATCGATCTTTATTCGAGAGAGTTTTCCGGAGAGAATTTTCTAAGAGAGTTGTTCTTACAATTAGCAAGAGCAACGTATGTTCTAGAGAAAGAATACACAATATTCTCTTCTTCGCAATTGGTAAACAAATCACCAATTATCATAGTAGTAGGTCTCTAACAGCCGAAGCTTTTAGAAAAGTTGACAATGGTCCTACAAAATCTCACAAAAATAATTGCTAATTAACACGATCGGAACAATAAAAGGAAAAGACTAAAAGCCGTGTTTCCCCCCGAATTCATTTCAGGTTTGAACAAATGAAATTCTCTAACACCATGCACCTGATAACCAAAAAACTAATCAATCATATGCAGTACAAGAAAATTTAGTGTATAATGGAGCGCACACAGTAGTTTTTGAGCACACGAGATTGTTTATTGGACAAGGAACTGCAATATCAGACAAGAGACACATACAAAGACACCAACATAACTAGATTTCCTCAACCTAGTACTCCTCAAAATACACACACATTTTATAACTACTTATCATGGTCTCCATCGTAAGAGAACGGGACACAGGGTTCAGCAACCATGATCAAGGGATTCTTCCTTCTCGAAGTGATCCCAAAAGTCTCAGACATGTCCAGGTCTTGTGCCTTAATCCCGTCAGCCAGGGACCAGTCGAAGTGGTACAGGAGCTGAGCCAAGGGAAGCTCGATGTTTGCAAGCCTGAAATTGATCCCGGGACAGATCCTCCTCCCACCACCGAAAGGTATATACTCAAAGCTCGACCCTCTGAAGTCGACCGACGAGTTCAGGAACCTCTCAGGCACAAATGATTCCGGATCTGTCCAGAACTTGGGGTCCCTCCCCACCGCATATGAGTTGATCACGATCTTGGTCTTCTTGGGGATCTCGTAGCCGCTGATCACACATGCCTCACGTGACTCTCGGGCCATGAGCGGGCCCGGCGAGTGCATTCTCGGGGGCTCCTTGACCACGAGCTTCAAGTACTCGAGGCCCTGGATGTCTTGCTCGCGGACTTGGGTCTTGCCTTCAGGACTGCTCGGACCTCGGCCTGCGCCTTCTCCATCACTCGGCGGTTCCTCAGCATCTCCGAGAAGGCCCACTCTATGGTCGTCGAGGATGTGTCTGTCCCAGCGGAAAACATTTCCTACTCAGAAAGTAACAAAAGGAACATATTGATTTTAGATTTCGAAACGATGTCCTTAAAAAGTACACGAAGGTTTGACAAATTTTGGACAACACGAAGTTTATAGACTGTAATTTTCTTAGCGAAACTACATATATAGAGACCACTTTGAATCTCACGGAAACTTTTATACAATTCTTGATTTGGTCTTTACCAAAAAAAAAAAAAAAGACTCTTGATTTGGAAATATTACAAGAATAACAAGGGGATAACTCTTTGATCAACCATGTGAAACGCTCTTGTGATACATCTTCAGAATATTAGGGTTCACGGATGCGACCATATATATATCATCAATATATCTTACACGATCCATTTCGCCGTTGAAATTGTTATATGCCAAGTCCATACTGATTAGAAAGGGTTTTAAAAAAAAATAAAATAAAATAGGCAAATGGAACATTTCGTAACGAGCGTGAAGTCTTTCTCATAACGCCTAGAAGAATTGTGGGAAAACTACCAAAAAAATCCTAAATCTATTGCACTTTTACCAACTCAATCCTAAATGTTTTAATTTTTCCGATTTAGCCCTAAATATTTTGCATTTGTGTCAATTTAGTCCTAAACCTATTTTTGGTGCCAATTCAGTCCTAAACATTTTGCATTTTTTTTCGATTCTGTCCCCCCATCAATTTTGACCGGCCAACGTTGACATAGCGCCGCCGAAGCAATTTTTAATAATATTTTTGTAATATATTTTTTTTCTCTTTTCTTTCTTTTTCTTTTTGTTTTATTGTTATTGTCTTCCACTGCTGGCTGGAGGAGAGGGTTGACGACCACTGGGGCCGACGCCTTGGGGCAAGGCCGGCATTGGCTCTATTAGGTGAGGTGGGCGTCGGCATCAGTGGGCGTGACTGAGCCACGCCATGGCCGGGTGAGGCTCGACCTGGCCAGATTTAGGCTCGGCCGACCTCGTCCAGCCAAGGCCTTACCGTTGCAGCAACAACAACACTATCGCCCAGATCTAGCAAGGCCAAACCTCACCTGCCATGGCTTCTCAGTTTGTCAATTTCATCCCTTGTCCCTTCAAATTTCTCGTCCCATTCAATCACGACATGCTCTCCCTCTCTCGCATGGTTCATCGCTCTCTATGACATCTCGTTGGACAAGGAACCGGCAACGGCGACGCCATGGCTGGCAAGGTTCGGCTTGGCCAGATTTGGGTGAGGCCGAGCTTGCCCAACCATGGCGTCGCCATTGCCGTTGCAGGGCGAGGCCGACAACGGCAAGACCATGGCTGGCCCAGGCTGAGCTCACCTAGATATGGCCAGGCGGAGCCTCACCTGACCATGGCGTGGCTCGGCCAAGGCCTGCAAGGCAGACGCCCACCTAGCCTAGTGGTGCTGGCCTCGTCCCCGCATAGACCCAATGTCACTACCAGCCTTCTCCTCTCATCATCAGTGGTTTGCTTGTTTTTTTTTTTTTTTTGGTTGAAGGTGGTTTGTTTGTTGGATAAAGAAGGAACATAACAAAAACAAAAAAATAACAAAAAAGAAAGAAAAGAGAACTTTTTTTAAAAAATATTAAAATATTATTAAAAATTGCTCCTGTAGTGCCAGCTGGCCAAAGTTTTTCAGATGGACTGAATTAAAAAAAATGAAAAAGATTTAGGATGAATCAACAAAATTAAAAGGTTTAGGACTGAATTGGCATAAATACAAAAGGTTTAGGACTGAATCGGTAAAATTAACAGGTTTATGGCTGAAATGACACAAATACAAAAGGTTTAGGACATAATTGACAAAATTAAAAGGTTTAGGACTAAATTGGCAAAAGTGCAACAGATTAAGGACTTTGCTGCTAATTTTCCCAAATAATTGCTAACTAGCTCCATGGCCCCTCCCCATCATGTTCATCGATAAAATCCGAAGAAAATCTATAGTGTATGCATGGTCTATGTATAATTAAGATAGAAGCAAAGTATATATTTAGTGAAATTTATATGAAATAGGACTTACCATGACAATATTCTTGATGACATGTGGCTTGATGAAGTAGTTCATTTCACTACTCTTCTGGGGATTCAAGAGCACATCCACAAGATCTTCTCCTTGCACTCTTGTCCTCCTTATTGTTCCCATCGTCTCCCTTCAATTTCTCCTTGTGCTCTTCAATGATGTGACCGAGAATCAAATCGATCTTCTTGTGCAACCTCTCCCAAGCTGGTTTCATCCTCGACAGATAACGCAAGAACCAGATTGAAGGAAGAGATCCGGAAGCTCAAACCCGCCACCAAGCATCGTCGTTTCCTTGAGGAAAGAAAGGAACTCGTCTCTGTATTTGCATCTCTCGCCAAAGGCTGCCCTAGAGGTGACGTCATTAATTAGGTGCAGTACCATCTTGCTCAGGTTCACAGGCTTCTCTTGGGACGATTGTATCGCTTTCATCACGTTCCAGCACTCTTGCTCTCTTATGAATCGGAAGGAGAGGACCCTCTTCATGCTCAGGAGCTCCAGCACGCAGATCTTACACATCTGCCTCCAGTGCTCACCGTAGGGCGAGAACATGAAGCTCGAGTTCTCATAGGACACGACCTCAAGGGCTGTGATCTCGGGCCTCTGGGCGAAGGTGAGCTCATTCTCGCCGTGTATCTCGTTGACCATGTCCGCCGATAAGATGACTATGGTCAGGATCTCCCCCAGCTGGAGGCGCATGATCGGCCCGTGCCTCCTGGCCAAGTCCCGAAGTGAGTGGTGAGGGAGGGACCCCGTCATCTGGTGAAGGTTCCCCAGAAGTGGTAGCATACTCAGCCCTGGCGGCAATTTCGAAGAAATGTCTTTTTTGGCATCATTGGACTTTTTCCATTTCTTCAGAATGAGGAAGAAGAAGAGGAAGAGGAAGAGGAGGGAAGCGAAGAGGACAGAAGGAGAAGGCAACTGGATTGCCATTGAAAAGAACATTGTCAATGCTGTGGAGGAAGATGGCAAGTTTGCAGGCAAGGTTTTCGATGTGGTATAAACTCTTTTTGTGCTTTGTTCTTTGACTTATATAGATAATGGATATTAAATGTTCGACATTTTATGTTAAGATGCATTAATTAATGGAACGCTCTCCTGAAAAAAAAAAAAAACTTCTTTGGCTTACTAACACTAGCACCTTATATAAATTGTATAGGAAAATACTTCAATAATAGTCTGATAGTACGGCAAATTATTTTGTATCATAAGTCCACACACCATCACTGCATGTTTTTCATAAAACACTCATCAATTGAAAAATCGCCGGTCAGAAAAAAATGACAGTTTTGTTAGACTACGAGCATAGCAGCTCCCAATTGCATATATCCAAATTTTCTTGTAGATGCCTGAACTAAAGCTTCCTAGGACGAACAAATAGAGCTTAGATCATTAAATTCAAGTGCCACAACAAAATTTTTGTGCGTTTTCGAAGCTCGATTGATGATGCTATTTATTTAATTCAATTATGGCATGTTATGTTTCAAAAAATGAAAAACAATATCAGAGAAAAATGTATAATGTATTTTTGTTGTAAAAGAAAACGGTGATATTTGGGATCAACTCGTAGAACTCTACCGAGAATATAATGAGAGAAAGAAGAGATAAGAGAAAAGTAGGAGCAAAATATCAACTCATTTCCATTAACGTCAATAAGTTACACAAACCTCTATTTATAGGTCGGAGAGTAAAACGTTCATGAAATATGAAAGGTTATAAACATCAATCATCATCAATCCTCCTTAATGTACGTAATCAATCATTGTAATCAATCCTCATCAATCCTTCTTAATATATGTAATCAATCCTCATTAATTCTCCTTAATGTACGTAATCAATAAGAGGAAAAATGGTGGAAGTTGAAATATCCACTTTACAACACTCCCCCTCGGATGTTCGCCTTTTTATATATGCTATTTATATTGCCTCATTAAAAATCTTGCCAAGAAAAATCTAGTGGGATAAAAACTTAGCAAAGGAAAAAAAAAATTACAATGCGTATAATGCTTCCCCTCATTTTAATAGTCATCGCACGTAGGCTGCCTCATTAAAAACCTTTGGTAAGTAAAAATCCCGTGAAAAACAAACTTATAAAGGAAAAAGAGTACAACCATAAACCTTATAAGTTGCATCGTTCAGGGATGATTAATTCACTCCCCCTAATTGAAGTAGTCGTCCAAGCCGACACATCCCTATTCCATATACAAGTTTTTCAAATGTGAAAGTAGGAAGGGATTTAGTGAACAAATCTGCAAGATTGTCACTAGAGCGAATTTGATGGATATCTATTTCACTATTATTTTGAAGTTCACGCGGGTAAAATAACTTAGGTGAAGTATGTTTAGTTCTGTCACTCTTGATAAATTCATTACGTATTTGTGCAATGCAAGCTGCATTATCCCCAAAAAGTATAGTGGGGGCATCATGATTTGAGGATAAGCCACATGAATCTTGAATGTGATGTATCAAAATTCTCAACCAAACACATTCTTTGGCAGTTTCAAATAATGCAATAATCTCATAATGATTTGAGGAAGTAGCAACTACACTTTGTTTTACAGACTTCCATGAAACTGTCGTGCCTCCACAGATGAACACATAACCGGTCTGTGACTTGGCATTATGAGGATCAGACATATAGTCAGCATCTGCATATCCCACCAATGTTAAATCTTTGTTTCTTTGGTAAAATAAACAAAGATCAACAATTCCTTGACGGTAACGTAAGATATGTTTAATGTCATTCAATGTCTTCGGGTTGGATTGGCACTATGTCTAGCTAAAACATTTACTGCAAATGCAATATCAGGCCTGGTGCAATTTATAAGATATAATAGTGCTACTATGGCACTGAGATAAGGAACTTCAGGTTCTAATCTATCATTGTTTTCGTCTTTAGGTCTAAATGGGTCTTTGTCCACTTCAAGTGAATGGACCACCATTGGTATGTTGAGAGGATGAGATTTATCCATATAAAATGTCTCCAATATCCTCTTTGTATAACTAGACTGGTGCAATAAAACTCCTTCTAGGAGGTGCTCAATCTGCGGGCCGAGACAGTACTTGGTCTGATCCAAGTCTTTCATTTCAAATTCTTTTTTCAACCAGGAACGAGCTTCTTTGAGCTCTTTTGGAGTTTCAATTATATTCAGGTCATCAACATATACAGATATAATGGCAAAGCTATTTGGTGACCGTTTTATGAACACACAAGGATATATTACATTATTTACATATCCCTGCTTCAGGAGGTAATCACTTAACTGGTTATACCACATGCGACCGGATTGTTTCAGACTATATAATGATCTTTGCAACTTAATACTGTACATGTTGTGTGACATTCTGATTTCCAGTCAATTTCATACTCATGAATGAGAAATGAATCTAGAGATGTATTTCAGTCATATCTCCCTCGAATTTGATCAATTCGAGTAGACTGACCAAAAGGGAAAGGCTAACGTGAGACAAGGTACGTGGACCTAGGGAATTCGGATAAGAAATGACGCTGTGACCATAAGGATTGTCGAGGGAATATTTAGAACCACAAAAGGCCGATCCAAGAACGATTAAGGAATGCCTTGCGAGTGTCATACGATTGAAGCACGGGTGATGCCGCTTAACCAACGTATGATTTGCAAAATTTTCCTTTATCGAACGGTGACGATGGAGACCAAAGGGACTAGTGATAAACTTTCACAATTACATGACAACTAGAGCCGCCACGAGCCCTAAATGTGATGAGAATCACAGGTCGATACGCGTAAATTCTGCAAAAACCACCCGTTGATTTGAGATAGGCTGGAACCACGTTTGATAGAGGAAACAATCAGAAATGAGTCTTGAAAAATTTGAAATTGAGAATCAAGAATTCCAATGTTATTCTGATTGGCCGTCGCTCTATCGAAGACTTTTTGGAGAGAGAAAAATGACATTTTGAACGTCGAGGGTAAAATTACCCTTTTGCCCCTCAAGCTTAAAACCTTGTCCATGCATTTGAAGAAGGGCAATTTGGTCTTTAAACCTCCTCAAAGCTGTCGAGCACTAGGAGAGATATTGGCCATTGGATCAAGCTTGATTTACATGAGGGACAAGTGTCAATAGATGGGGTAAAGACTAGTCAAGTCCAACTTTATGCAACTATCATTTTTTC
Source organism: Rhodomyrtus tomentosa (assembly GCA_028455895.1). NCBI lineage: Eukaryota > Viridiplantae > Streptophyta > Magnoliopsida > Myrtales > Myrtaceae > Rhodomyrtus > Rhodomyrtus tomentosa. Next base: position 47,279,445 of record JAPCWY010000005.1, read on the forward strand.
CTTTGACCATGAGCCTTGTATATAGCATTTTTCTCTCTCTCTTCACCTCATTTGGTCGACCATCAATCCACCAACGCCATCTTCTTCTTCCTCTTCTTCTCCTTCATTGCCAAGCCGCTGCCCTGTACCGACTGCTTCACTAAACTGGCTATATCTTCTTCCACTGATATCGGATCGAGGTAAAACCACGCCAAATGAAAGCTTATTGTCTTATCTTTCCATAGACATATTATAAGCTCAATTTGAACCTGTATATATTCCCATAGCTCGATTTGGGTAAACAAAGGTCAGGCGAGATCAGATTCTGACCGGTTTTGGGGAAAGACCTGTTCCGGGGTCTTTCGGACTTTAAATTGCTCCAAATTTTCAGTGAGGTCTTTTACTTAAGGTCGGATGAGCTGTGGTAAAAAGTTGTGATGAATTTGATGGAGTTTTGACCTCAAATAGGTCTTGTGATTGTTGGACAGAAATTGCCGATTTAAGGACTTGAGGAAACCAGCGACTTCCAAAGGGTTTTCGGCGATGACTCAGCTCTAAATCTTTGGTGAGCCTCTTAGAACCTTATAAATACATGTTAGCAAGTAGGTTAGTGATTTAATGGTGGATTTGGAGTAGTTTTAGGGCTGGAAAATCTCGGTATGAACAGAACCAAAAATAGCCCGGTTCGGTTCTGTGCAAACCGAATCTGTGGAGGCTATTATGGGTTGGTTTTGAGTCTCAAATTTATCAATGAGACATACTAGAATGTTGAGGATCATGTTATTAAGGTTGGTGGTTCATGAATGGGTGAATTGAGCAAGAGAAATTGATGATTGGTTAGAATTTCATAGGTTGCGTGATGGGTTTGGTCTTGGACCACTTGGACCAAATTTGAGGAGGTGCTTGAGGAGAGAATTTGTGACATTAAGCTTGAGGTAAGGGAATTCATAACTTTATGATAGGAAGATTGGACTTAATTGGGTGAGTTGATGATTAATTTGACCGATTTATGAGAATCTTCCAAAGGGATAACTCTTAAAATGTCCTAAGTGGTTATAGGAGGCCTATGTGTGACATTGCTTGTGTTTAAATCATATGCCATGTCGAATGTCATTGATTGTACTACATGCCATGAGTATTCAAATTGTGCATGAGTTGCACCTGTTGTTTTATTTGTGGATTGGATTGAGAAGCATGGCATGAGCATGACATGGCGAGGCCCTGAGGCGTATGAGACACGGGGCGGGAGATGGATACCCTGATGCGATGTAATCGCGGGGTGGAGTTGATGTGGTGTGTCGCCCTGATGAGATCTAATCGTGGGGTTGAGATGGCCATGGTCCTAATGCGATCTATTCGCGGAAAAGAGGTATGAGTTGATGATATTGGCCTGAAGATTCATTGGAACCTGCATGTATTTACGTGGGTTGCCAATGACGGTTTGATGCGTTTACGCGGACCGAGTCTGATGCTATCTAATCGCGGGCTGGAGAATGAGGCAGGCAGGAAGAGGTGGTTGTGGTGAAATGGCAAGATGAGGTGTCCATGATCATTTGAGTATGACATGGCGTCATAGTTGCATGCCCATCATCTATGTGTCACTATTTTTTTTTTGTATGTACCTGTGTGATTATGAGTTTGGAAAGTTAGGGTAGATGAATGCCTGAGTGGACGGTCGGCCTAACCTAAGGTTAGGACCCACCTTACTGAGATGTGAATCTTACCTCGTTGTGGTTAATATTTTTCAGGTCCCTGATGAAGGAAACCAAGTTTGCCATGGATTGGCACAGAGATGAGGTCACTAGAGGAAAAATGAAGACTTCTCTTTTGTGACCTTAAAATCAAATAGTAGAGATAAAGAGGATTTAGATTTGTAATAAAGAATAGTATATTTGACCTTTATTAAAGGTGTGTCCCTGTGTCCTAAGTCATCGGGTGTTGATTTATTTGTAAATTGGAGTTGGCATCGCTTCCGCATGCATGTTTCTTTTAGCGAATAAGACATTGGCCGTTGGATCCTGGAGCTTTCATAAAGGAGCGGCTTGGTAGGATGCTCGCGTGCTCGCCGGATTCGGGGTGTGACATCCTCGTTTAAGTGGTATCAGAACGAGATCAGCTTGATCCAATGTAATTGAGACTTGGAGTGATAAGGAGCGATGACTTGAGGACAATTAAGTAGTGAGACCTTGAGGGATAAGCATGGGTTGCTGAATTTTGAGGACCATAGGCTTGAACTTGTGTAGTATTCTAATAGTCCTAGTGCCGATTAATAGATGATCTTGAGTGATTTTATGAACAAGGCTCACAAGAAAGTGAATAGAAATTGAGGAGTCATAAGCTTGGATTGAGGTTGCTAGAGAATAACTTATGAATGAAGGGTCAATTGAAGTGTATGATTGTGATCTTAATTAGTCAATGACCCAACTTGAGGACTACGAGTTATAAAGAGGCGACTGATTTAGTGGATTCAAGCTTGAATTGCGTGATATCTTGATGGTTTAGTTATCGATTACTATTGACAGTCTTGGATGATATGAGATGAGATGCATACAAGGGAGCGGATAAGGAATATATTATTAAAGGCCAGCCATGATCGAATGCTTATGGATTTGATTTAGTTAGCGACTCCACTTGAGGTGTATGGTTGAATATAGGCAATTGATCTGTGAGATGTGACGGTCATTGGTGGAATTAGAACTCTTAAATGGATAGAAATTGATTTGAAGGTGATTTTGACATGACAAGTGGTGAGGACAGTCATGCTATGCACGTGTTTGTGGTTATGAAATGCAAGTTGATGAGGGTGCATGCATGAGCTTATCGCTATTGGACTTAATAAACTGTTGCTTCGTATGGGACAAGTTGATGAGATACCTATAAAATGTAATGAAACATGGTATGAGACATGTGAAACGGGGCTTTCTCCGTAGATTTATGACTTGAGATAACCTGCAACGGCCAGGTTTGATGAGGGCAGGGAGTGATCGCTGGGACAGAGAGGTCCGGACAAGGAGCGGCTCTTGGCAGGCTTCTAAGATGGCAAGAGGCAGGAATGACCCAAGTCATAACTTGAAAGGGAAAGTCTAGGTATCAGGTCGAGTTCAATTGTGGTTAAGAGACGTATGGCACAAGATTGATCCTCGAAGAAGACGTTCAAAAGTGGCATGACATGTGAAATGATGCCTGTGATTGACATAATTAAAAGCTTTGTGCTTGGCGGTGGATGTCGTTTGAAAGGAAAAGTGATGTTTATGATTGGTCTGTTGGGCATATTTTGTAATCATATGATTGGCTTGACCAAGGTCTAACTGGGAGAGTAGACGACATGTGGGGTTTAAACCCATTGAACTGATGCCTGTTGAGAATGAGAAAACATGTCTTATTTGTGACAGAGTGGCAGATGCCGTAGACTTATAGCATGATCGATTGACTCATTGAATTGCCGCCTTGAGTACTTGCTCGGTGTTAACCTAGTTGAGTTTTGGCCTAGTTGAGGCTTGCCTAGTAATTTACTGAAGATTGAGAAGTTGCCTTGTTGAGGCTGGCCAATTGAATAGTCATTGACTGATAAGAATCTATAATCTTTGGGTAATGGACAATTGAGAGTTGTTTGGGAACCACTGTAAGGTTGATAATGAAAGATAATGAGATGAGTAGCCTAAGACGGTAAGACTTGAGTAGATGACATAAGTCTTGGATTCCTGGAGGGAATCATAGTGATGCAAGTGACATGAGAAGCTGATAAGATTGAAGGACCAAAGCACTCGGCTTGTGTAGCACTTGGCTTGTGTATGTGAGATATGAAAAGATCCAAGAACTGATATGGATCATGAGAATTGAGTAAAGATAGACGATTGGAGTATGAGTACTAAAAGAGAATATGGCTTGAACGATTAATCGTACGAGACCTAAGAGCTGAATGGGTCTTGAGAACTTTAAATGGAAATGAGAAAATTTGTTGATTAAGCAAGCTCGAGGAGGAGCTGCTAAGATTGTCTAAGTCACTATGGTGATAGGTGCTAGTACTGATAAGCTAAAGTGATGGAAGTCACAAGGAAGGCGACTCTGAGTTAATCTTTTCTAAATTGAATGTGTGGGAAGGACCACGAGAGTTTGGAAAAGCTTGTAAAATTATGTATAAGGTTGAGATTGATTGAGTCAGGTAGAGGGATGAGATTTGAAATTGTCTCCCTCTGGATTGAGGATCTTGTAAGGAAACCTTAGAGGTTTTGGGTACACTAAGGAAAGAAAGTGACCCTGACAGATTGTAGCCTTAAGAGGCTGTTGATAATTGCTGAAAGGTCACTAGAGGAAGGGTTTCCTCGAAGGCATGAGATCTGCCTAGACTACCTCTGTTGAGTTGTTCGATGGAAAGTATTATCCTGGGATTGCTTGAGGGCAAAGGTTGTTTGGATCCTAATACTTTTGCAAGGATCATAAGATGATTGACCGGTATGAGATAGAATTCTCAAGGTCATTTAAGCATATGGTAAAGGTAGTCAAGGACCCATGAATAAGATAAGTAAATCTCTGAGTGGATTGGAACTTGAAAACCTTATGGCTGGTTGTTATTCTTGATTTTGAGAAATGGTAATGGGACTCAGCAAAAGAGGAGAATGATCGAAAGACTTATGAATAAGAGAACTCCTGCTCATGGATTACGAGCAAAGAGATGTTCATTATGGATATGGAGCGTGCCTACAGGAAATGGCTGATTACCTAGGCATAAGACACAAGGTGGAAAATGGGTAGTCCGTCTTTTCTATTATGGAAGGGGTCGAGGAAGAATCGGCATGCCAGTTTGCCTGGAATTAATGATTTCTTGGGATCAGTTGATTGAATTGGAACCATGAGGAATGAAATCATGAGTTGCTATTCTCTAAAGAATAGGGCGTTGTTCTTAAAGGGCGATTGGACCATGAATTAGTCATTGATGAAAGGAAAAAGGTAAACGGACCTGATAGTCCTGGTTGGTTATGATTCTAGTGAATAATTTTGTAAACGAAAAGAGCGCTTAGAGAATAATTGCAAGTGAGTGGAGGTAATCGAATTGAGCATTCGACAAGTGAACTGGTGGAGACTCAGGGACGAACAAATATTGCCACTTGAGGTGACTGAGTTATGGGAAAGAGAATGTGAAAGTATTGGGGCACCTGAATCTTGGAGTAAAGGTATCGCCGCCGGCGCAGACTCTAAGGTTGCCGCCATATGGAATGGGAATGACAAGGTGAATTTGAAGTGAGAAAATGCCACGTAGTTGTGTAGTTTCTTCTTTAGGGTAAGAGACCCTATTGTAAAAGGAAGAAAAACTCTAAATTGTTTTAGTATCATAATTGAGCATCTGTACGGAGAAAGAGGACGCAGAACTTGAATGACTCCTGGAAGTGAAATTCGAGAGACAGTCTTGTTGACAATGTTGAATTCTAGGATGATGTTGACGTGCAGTGGAACGAACGGAATTGAGATAAGGTCGCCTTAGTGAGTTATGGAACTCAGAGGCTAAAGCACTAATGTTTTTCAAGAGAAGAGTGACAAGAATAAATAAAATGTCGTGCGGTCCTAGAGGAGACCCGTGACGACAAAGAGCTAAGGTCTGAGCTCTCAAGTAAAAAATGCGAGGAACAGTTGGGAAGATTTGATACCTGGTGGAAGGAATTTGATAATCGCCGAACTAAGTACCCAAGGAATGATTGAGTTGGTCGTTACCGTCTTGAGAGACGATGGTTGAACTCATGTAAGGAGCCATGAGAAACATGAACAGCTTTTGAGAGTGTCCTATGGACTCTAAGGAGATGCTTGTTATATGTTGAATGTGAAGAGCACGGGCTATGGATTTGATAAGGTAAGATTTTTCAGTTGTGAAATCTCTGAGAAATGAAATATCTGTAGAGCCTTGGAGGAGTGGAATGAGTGATAAACCGACTAGAGTCGAAGTAGGTTGCTAGAAGTTGAAAGTTCCTGGAATTGACGAATTGTAATAGACGGACCGTGGAAAGATTCCCCACAATAGCCGTTCCATTGGTAAAATGAATTAAGGATGAGATGTAACACGAATGGGTGAATGAACGTGAAAAGAATTTTCGAGGATTCAAGTTAAGCTGATGACTATGCTATATATGACAATTCCAGTCATCAGCTTAGAGCATGACAATTTTCGAGGGTCACAAAGACGCGATAAGAATGAAACTTGAGGCATAGTAAGGCAACCGGAAGTGGGCATTGCATATACATCGTGATGATAAAGCCATAGGAGTTGGAATGCTTAGAGCATGATTGGAGTGGGCTTGCGAATATCCTCGCGGCAAAATTTGGGAAACAATGTCTAGGTAGAATAAGATTTTGAGTCTATACCTACCGCAAGAAAATAAGGTTGTAGTTTCCAGTGAGGAATCAAACAAGAGGCAATGCTGATGTATGAAACTCCTCGTGGGTATGCGAGCGTTGCTTGTATGAAGAAAAAACTCGAAGTTCTGCAAACTACAAGAGGCTGAGTGCATTGACTGCCTAAAGAGGATTGATGGAAAGTTATGTGGAACGAAAGGATTACCCAAGTGTTATTACGACAATACCCCTATCGCTGAGGAAGGGTGAATTATTTAGCGGATACTTATCATTGAGAATTGAGCAGTGCGTAATTGGCAATAGAAGGACAGATCTTCCCTCAAGAAATAAGAGGTTCAGCTTTTAAATTGGAGTTTGCCAATGGACTAGTCTGATGATTACCTGAAGCATCAAGTCTGAAGGTCAAAAAAGGAATTGAGATGTTGCCATGATCGAACATAGAAACTTGAGGGGTTATAGGAATGGATGGAACCCTTGAGACTCCAGAGACAGAAGTACGAGTCCAATATTAAGGGGAAACTTAAGGAGACGACCTCATCAAAATTCGAGGGGAGGATTATGGTGTTCCTGGGGATGGCACAAAGATGTACCAAGATATATATATATATATACACACACACACTATCGGTGATAAGGATTGAAAGTTGAAATTAATTTATCATATAGTCGAGCACTAGACGTGTCGATAAAAGGGAAGGACATGACCACGAAAGTTGAAGGACCACTTTGATCCAAGGGAATTTTCGAATGGAATCGAGAATGGATTACTACGGAAGTAATCATATAATTGTTTAAGGAGTCGAGAGGGCCATAACTCGATTTGGTTAATGGAGAGCAAATTGATAAAGCCCTTGAATCTCCGTTGGTATGAAAGGAAGTTTGAAGGGGGCGATACGCCAAATGGTATGGACATTAAGGAGTGCATTCTGGCGAGGGCTTAGTAATAATGGTTATAGACAAATGTTACGAATATCAATAGAGAATAGAGAGAAGATTGAAGACTAAAGGAGACAAGTCCCAAGAGAAAATTGGTTTTGGGCTAGAAAGGACGAGTAAGATCGTCAAGTCGTGAAAGGAATTATCCGAAAGAGTAAGGATGTGATGAGGCACCGATGCCTCAAAGGATTAGATGGTTAGAAGGTTGCAAATTTCGAGGACGGAATTTTTGTAAGGGGGAAGAGTTATGACATTCTGATTTCCAGTCAATTTCAGACTCATTAATGAGAAATGAATATAGAGATGTGTTTCAGTCATATCTCGCTTGAATATGATCAATTCGAGTAGACTGATCAAAAGGGAAAGGCTAACGCGAGATAAGGTACGTGGACCTAGGGAATTCGGATAAGAAATGACACTTTGACCATAAGGATTGTCGAGGGAATATTTAGAACCACAAGAGGCCGATCCAAGAACGATTAGGGAATGCCTTGCGAGTGTCATACGATTGGAGCGCGGGTGATGCCGATTAACCAACATATGATTTGTAAAATTTTTCTTTATCGAATAGTGACGATCAAGACCAAATGAACTAGTGATAAACCCTCACAATTACATGGCAATCAGAGCCGCCACGAATTGATGAGCCCTAAATGCGATGAGAATCACAGAGTAGATACACGTAAAGTCTGCAAAAGCCACCCGTTGGTTCGAGATAGGCTGGAACCATGTCTGATAAAGGAAACCATCAGAAACTAGTCTTAAAAAATTTAAAATGAAGAATTAAGAATTCCAACATTATTTGGATTGGTCGTCACCCTATCGAAGAATTTTGGAGCAAGAAAAATGACGTTTTATCTTTCCATAGACATATTATAAGCTCAATTTGACCTTGTAGATCTTCCCGTAGCTTGATTTGAGTGGACAAAGGTCAGGCGAGGTCAAATTCTGACCGATTTTGGGAAAAGACCTGTTCCAGGGTCTTCTGGACTTCAAATTGCTCCAAATTTTCGATGAGGTCTTCTAAACTTATAGTATTAAGGTTGGATGAGCTATGGTAAAAAGTTGGGATAAATTTGATGGAGTTTTGATCCCAAATGGGTCTTGTGATTGTTGGACAGGAACTACCGATTTAAGGACTTGAGAAACTGGCGACTTCCAAAGGGTTTTTGGTGACGACTCGGCCCTAAATCTTCGGTGAGCCTCTTAGACCCTTAGATATATATGTTAGCAAGTAGGTTAGTAATTAAATGGTGGATTTGGAGTAGGTTTAGGACTGAAAAACCTCGGTATGCACTGAACCGAAAATAGCCCAGTTCGGTTCTGTGCAAACCGAATTTGTGGAGGCTGTTATAGGTTGGTTTTGAGTCTCAAATTCATCAATGAGACATGCTGGAATGTTGAAGATCATGTTATTAAGGTTGGTGGTTCATGAATGGGTGAATTGAGTAAAAGAAATTGACGATTGGTTGGAATTTCATAGATTGCGTGGCGGGTTTGGTCTTGGACCACTTGGATCGAATTTGAGGAGGTGCTTGAGGAGAGAATTTGTGACATTAATCTTAAGGTAAGGGAATTCCTAACCTTATGATAGGAAGATTGGACTCAATTGGGTGAGTCGAGGATTAATTTAACCGATTTATGAGAATCTTCTAAAGAGATAGCTCTTAAAATGTCCTAAGTGGTTGTAGGAGGTCTATGTGTGACATTGCTTATTTTTAAATCATATGTCATGTCGAATGTCATTGATTGTCCTGCATGCCATGAGTATTCAAATTGTGCATGAGTTGCTCCTATTGTTTTATCTGTGAATTGAATTGAGAAGCATGACATGAACATGACATGGCGAGGCCCTAAGGCGTATGAGACGCGGGGCGGGAGATAGATACCTTGATGTGATGTAATTACGGGGTGAAGTTGATGTCGTGTGGCGCCCTGATGCGATCTAATCGTGGGGTTAATATGGCCACGGTCCTGATGCGATGTATTCGCGGGACAGAGGTATGATGTGATGATATTGGATTGGAGATTCATTGAAACCTGATGCATTTACGCAGGTTGCCAATGACGGTCTGATGCGTTTACGTGGACCGAGCCTGATGCGATCTAATCGCGGGCTGGAGAATGAGGCAGGCAGGAAGAGGTGGTTGTGGTAAAATGGTAGGGTGAGGTGTGCATGATCATCTAAGTGTGACATGGTGTCATAGTTGCATGCCCATCATATGTGTGTCACTATCTTTATTTGTATGTGCCTGTGTGATTATGAGTTTGGAAAGTTGAGATAGATGATTGCCTAAGTGGACGATCGGCCTAACCTAAGGTTAGGAGCCACCTTATTGAGATGTGAATCTCACCCCGTTGTGGGCAGCATTTTTCAGGTCTCTAATGAAGGAAACCAGGTTTGCCATGGATTGGCACAGAGACGAGGTCGCTAGAGGAAAAATGAAGACTTCTCTTTTGTGACCTTAGAATCGAATAGTAGAGATAAAGAGGATTTATATTTGTAATAAATAATAGTATATTTGACCTTTATTAAATGTGTGCCCTTATGTCCTAAGTCATCGGGTGTTACTTTATTTGTAAATTGGAGTCGGCATTGCTTCCGCATGCATGTTTCTTTCAGCGAATAAGACATTGGCCGTTGGATCCTAGAGCTTTCATAAAGGAACGGCTTGGTGGGATGTTCGCGTGCTCGCCGGATTCGGGGCGTGACATGTTGCGATTTTCTTTCTTCCTCATCTTGGGAATTGAAAATCCTTTAGGGACTTATATATATATCAATGTCAAGTGATCCATATAAATCTACAGTCACAACATCCATTAGGTGCATATCAAGATTCATACTTACTGCCATACTGATCAAATAACGAATCGTAATATTGTCCATTACGGGAGAATAAGTGACATCAAAGTCTATACCAGGTCTCTACGAAATCCTTGGGCAACTAATCTCGCTTTATATCTTACCATCTCATTCTTTTCATTGTGTTTTCTTACAAACACCCATTTATATCCGATAGGGATAGCATCTTTGGGTATTTGGACAACTTGTCCAAAAACACAACATTTATTAAGCGAGTCTAGTTTTGCCTTAATTGCCTCCTTCCATTTTTTCTAATCTGAATGCTTCTGGCATTCAAGAATGGATTTTAGTTCTGGATCCAGACTATCTTTTGAGACAATGAGCGCTACTGAAGAGGCAAAGGAGTCATCGACGACAGTTGTAATTCTATCATATTTCATTCCCGTATTCATATAATTTACCGCAACCTCAATATTGGCATCAACCAAATCCTCATCGTTTCCCAAATCAGTAGGATTTAGCCGTTCCGTATTCCCGGGATTGTCATTTGGGGCAGCTGCACTAATTTCACCGGGATTACTTTCCTCTGCAGGAGGCGCATTGGGTGACTGAATGTTTTTTTCTTTTTCGCGGGTTTATGTCTTTGGCCCCTGTGGGCCGTCTACGCTTCCGGCGTTGACTAGACTCATCAAACATTTTTGGTCCCAAGGGGATCTCCACTCTAGGTGGTGCGTTTTCTGCAGGACTATGGGACTTAATTACCCCTTTGTGATCAATAAATGCATCTGGCAGTTTACTTGCTAAATGTTGCAAGTTAATAATCTTCTGAACTTCAAGTTCAGTCATGCTTGTGCGTGAATCAAGATAATTCAATTGATCTTCCTTCCAGGAAATTTCTCGTCATTCTTTAAGCTTAAGGGTTTCTCCCCTTAATGCCGAGAAAAATATCTCATCAAATAAACAGTCAGCGAACCGGGTAGTAAACAAGTCGCCCGTCTGGGGCTCCAAATATTTTAGAATAGATGGAGATTTGTATCCCACATAAATACCAAGTTGACGTTGAGGCCCCATTTTGGAACGCCGTGGGGGTGGTATAGGAACATAAACGGCCCAACCAAAAATGCGCAGATGGAAACATCAGTTTCAGATCTACGTACAAGTTGAATCGAGGAGTATTCATGATATGCAGTGGGTTGAATTCTAGTCAATGATGCAGCGTGCAATATCGCATGTCCCCATAAACTAAAAGGTAATTTGGCCCTCAACAGTAACGGTCTAGCAATCATTTTCAGGCATTTAATTAAAGATTATGCTAGGCTGTTCTGTGTATGAGTATGTGGCACAAGATGCTCCACGTCTATCCCAATGGCCATACAATAGTCATCAAAAGCCTTCTACGTAAACTCACCTGCATTATCTAACCAGATCTTCTAGATCGGATAATCAGGAAATTATGAACGCAATTTAATGAGTTGAGTGAGTAATTTTGCGAAGACCATATTATGTGTTGACAACAGGTCAATGTATGTCCATCGCGTTGAAGCATCAATCATGACCATAAAGTACCTAAAAGATCCACATGCAGGGTGGATGGGCCCACATATATCTCCTTTAATTTTATGCAAAAATATAGGAGATTCCACCCTTACTTTAGTATGAGACGGCCGTATACTTAATTTACCCTCAACGCACGCATCGCATACATAATCAGTGGGTGAAGGGAGTCCACGGTTTGTTAATGATTGCCCAATTGAATGCGTAAATAATCGGCACATCATATTCGACCCTGGGTGACCCAAACAGTCATGCCATAATTGAAAACCTTTAGGGTTTGTAAACTTCAGGTTCATCGCAATATGTTTATTACTTACATGTATGTAATTATAATATAATCCGGAGTAGACTGATGATAACTTTTTCATAATTTGTTTTATGTATCCACTCATCTGAGTTAGATACAAGTATTCTTTACTACCTTCGGTCTCAATTTCAACGTGAAACCCATTAAAACGAATATCTTTAAAGCTGAGTAGGTTCCTTTTAGACCGTGGACAAGATAAAGCATCATTAATAAAAAAAAATTGTGCCCATTGGTAGTATTACACGAGCTCTTTTGGAGCTTGTAATAATATCATTGTCGCATGAAATAGTAGTGATACTCCCTTCGCATTTTTTTAATGTCTCAAAGAACTTCCTCTCCTAGAGGATAGTGTGTGTAGTACCATTGTCTACAAGACAAAGAATATCATTGTTCTTCTCGTGGTAATTGCTTAGCATCATTGATAACTAATAAAAAGAATAAGAAATGGAATTATAATATTAAATATACATATTATTAAAAAACTGATAGAATACACGTAAATAAAAATTAACATAGACTTATATATTGCTTAATCTAAATCCAGAAAATGATCAATATCAAAATGTGTATTGTCAAGAGATGATTCTTTATTCTCCATTTGAGGGCTTGGTTGCAACATTGGCTTCCCTTTTTCTCTCGTCTTGTTCTCTTTGATAGAGATCAACCAAATGCTTTGGGGTCCTTACCACAAAAAAAAAAAAAACTAGGTGCTTTGGGGTGCGACAAGTACGAGACCAATGGCCTGTAAAACCACATCTATGGCAAACATTGGCACTAACCTGGTTAGACACTTTTAGACCTTCTTTTCTTCGTGGACCACGTTTAGGTCCTTATGAACCTCTATCTCAGCTTTTATAAGGCTGGTTTTTCAAGTTATGCCATTTGCCCTTCTAATGACTGTGGCTCTTGTTTTTATGATGCGTGACATGTGCTTCAGGCACAGGTGATGATCCAGTTGGATGAGAATTGTGGTTTTGCATTAACAACTAATTGTGCTTTTCAGCTACAAGTAGTGCTAAGATTAACTCTGAATGCTTGGAGTAATTCTTTGCCTTATACTGCTGTTGGAGTACAAGATTATTGGCATGAAAAGTAGATAATGTTCTGGTAATATCTAACGTCGCAAACTCTCTCTTGGTAATGTTTTCCATACTCAAAAGAAATTCTAGATATATTAGATGGAGAAGAAAGGTACGTTACCTTGAGTGATATCCAAGATTCTAACTGGTTTGTGCTGATAATGTGCTGTAAAAGAAACGACAATCTTTGGAATCAACTCAGAGAACTCTACCGGGAATATAATGAGAGAAAGAAGAGACAAGAGAAAAGTAGGAGCAAAATATCAACTCATTTCCATTAACTTTAATAAGTTACAAAATCCCCTATTTATAGGCCGGAGAGTAAAACGTTCATGAAATATTAAAGTCTATAAACATCAACCATCATCAATCCTCCTTAATGTACGTAATCAATCCTCATCAATCTTCCTTAATGTATGTAATAAATCCTCATTAATTCTCCTTAATGTACTTAATCAATCCTCATTAGAAGAGAAAAAATAGTGAAAGGTGAAATATCTACTTTACAACAATTTCATATTTTTTGTACATGTATTACATGCCTATTTATAATACAAGAAAGATGTACAATAGGAAAGAATATGCAAAATAACATTTTCTATTCTATATTTCGAATGGATTGATCGGATCAATTAACCTACAATTAGAATAATCAGAATCATATCATAATCAAATGATATCTCCTATTCTAATACTCCCCCTCAACTTATCCTTAAAAGAAAGAAGGAGATCACGAGAAACGGCTTTCGTGAATAGATTTGTGAGCTGGGAATGGCTAGGGACATGAAGAGGTCTAAGTGCCATCCTGAATTTTTTCCCGAACAAGATGGCAATCAATCTCAATGTGTTTAGTGCACTCGTGAAAAGTCGGATTAGTAGAAATATAGATAGCCATTTGGTTGTCACAAAAAAGCTTGGCGGTAGACAATTGATCGGAAGCATGGTAAGACGGAGAGAATTTGGAATATGATAAATAGTTGCAGACAGAATACAATGTACCTGTACTAGAATTCTCAAGTGCCAAAGACAAGTGGTCAAAAGCGGCAAGGTGCAGTGATAATCTTGGAGATAGTTGGTGTTCAATGAGTGCGAGATAGGCATTGGGGCAGTAGCCGGTGTGACATTCTGATTTTTCCTGTCACTTCGAGACTCATTAATGAGAATGTATCTAACGATGTATTTCAGCCGTATCTCGCTCGGATTTGATCAATCTTGAGTTGACTGACTAAAAGGGGAAGGCTAACGGGAGGCAAGGTACGTGGACCTAGGGAAATCGAATAGGAAATGATACTTTGACCATAAGGATTGTCGAGGGGATATTTAGAGCCATAAAAAGGCCGATCTAAGAATGATTAAGGAATGCAATTCTAGCGTTATACGATTGGAGCACGGGTGATGCCGCTTAACCAATGTATAATTTGTAAAATTTTCTAAAATCAAACAGTGACGATCGAGACCGTCGGAACTAGTGATAGACCCTCACAATTACATGACAACCAAAGTTGCCATGAATTGACGAGCCCTAATTGTGATATGAATCACAAGGTCAATACGCGTAACGTCTGCAAAAATCGGCCGTCAGTTTGAGATAGGCTGGAATCACGTTTGATAGAGAAATGATTCAAAAACGAGTCTCGAAATTTGAAAATGGAGAATCAAGAATTCCAACATTACAATTGGATTAATCGTTGCCTTATCGAAGAAAATTTGGAATCGTAAAATTACCATTTTGCCCCTCAAGCCTTAGCCTTGCATTTATAATTGGATGAGGGCATTTTGGTCATTAACCACACCCCAAGACTACCAAAAATGAGAAGAAATAACAGCCCTTGGATGAGCATTGATTGACCCTTGGACAAGTGTCAAAGGATTAGACAATGATGTGGATGTGGACACTTTTAACCTACCATTTAACCAAGTTGACCCGGCCATTTATGTATATCTCACTCACTCTCTCTTCAGCTGAACCCCCCGCCAATCTGCCGATCATCATCATCTTCTTCTTCTTCTCTTCACGCCAAGAAGCTCCAGCCGACCAGCCGCTGCCGCTAGCTTCGCTGCCATCGACCGCCACTTTCGGTGACTCCCAGCCACCGAGTCGACCACCAGTACCTTCCTCATCATCTTTACAACAATCTCCAAGTGGAATCAAGTCATTTTTCCCACTGAGGAGTTCCGGCCAGCCATTCTCTCAGAAGTCGACGAAAACCGTCACAACTGGAGGTAAGCCATTGTTTAGACTCCGTAGGACCCCGAAACCTTTGAATGTTTCGGCCAAATTTTGTGGACATCTAGAGGACACGTAGACTGAGCTGTGGTAAAAATTTTGGATGAATTTGATGAATTTTTGACCCTAAATGGGTCTTGTGTTTGAAGGACAAAAATTGATCGTTGGAGGACTTAGAGTAACCAGCGCCATTCGAGGACTTCCCGGCATCGCCTTGGCTTCAAATTTTCGGTGAGGCTCCGCAAAACCCTAGAACTACGTATTAGCAAGTAGATTAATAGATAAATTGAGGATTTAAGTTAGTTTAAGGGTTGATTGGTTGAGATATACACAGAACCGAAAATGCCCTGTTTCAGTTATGTGCATACCAAATCTGTGGGGGGCTGTTGGTGATGAAATTGAGTCCTAAATTCATCGTTGAGATGTATGAGGATGTCAATTGATGTGTCAATGAGGTGTATGTTTAGTGAATTGACGAATTGGACGAGAAAATTGACGAATTGGATGAATTTCCTTAGGTTGCGCGATTGACTCGTTCTCGGGCTAATTGGACCAAACTATTGAAGTGTTTGGAAGGAGATTTGTGTTGATTTAAGCTTGAGGTAAGGGGTTTCTAAACCTTGGATAGGAGAATTGGACTCGATTGGGAGAATTGAGTGCGAATTTGATTGATTCTTGGAAGATTGTAACGTGATTGTCCAATGCACGTCCTAGAGAGCTATAGATCACTTGAATGCTTAATAATGCTTGTGTCATGAATTGATTGTCACTTTGAGTGTTGAATTCAATTGTCTTGCATGCCATATATGTGTTGCTCGACGCATGAGTTTGCATTTGAATATGAGTTCTGCATTGAATGAGCATTTGGCATGTTTGAGAACTTGTGACACCTTGAGGTGTTGAGACGTGGGGTTGTGTGGATGGATACCCTGAGGCGTTGAGGCGTAGGGTTTGAGTTGAACGATACCCTGAGATGTACGAGACACGGGGTAGAGATGGCCATGGTCCTGATGCGTTGAAACGCGGGACGAAGTTTGAGATGTGTCGACATAGGCCGTGAGTGAAATTGAAAACATGATGCGTTTACGTGGGTTTGTCAATATGATGGTCTGAGGCGTATTTATGCAGACCGAGCCTGAGGCGTTCTAAACACAGGCGTGAAAATGAGGAAGATTGGAAGGGTGGAGAGTGTGATTTGGCACGACAATGTGTGTTTGATTCCAATGATGTGATATGATGCATAATTGCATGCCTGACACTCGTTTGTACCCGTATGTTATCTAATGACTATTGAATGCCTCGTTTGATTGCATGTGTGTTATATCTTTGATTGCATTCGCCTGAGGTACGGTCAACCGAACCTTGGGTTAGGACCTATCTTACTGAGAAGTAAATCTCACCCCGTTGTGGGACCCCATTTTTCAGATCCTAGACCGTGAGAATGTGGCCAATCAGATTTGGTGACCTGAAAGAAATATCGATATATTTTGAGTTCCCGGACGGACAGGGAACCGTGTATGTTAGGAAATATACCGTAGTTTGGATCGACAAAGGTGGCAGCAGTTGGAAGCCTCATAGGTATGAGGCCTGGTTTCAAAAGATAGGAGAGGTTTCTATGGGGCCACTGAAGCCTACTGAGATACCCCGTGGGGTAGTCCCTTGTTGGTGTCATCCCGCTTGGGATTCGGTGGAGGCCGATGGGTCAGTAGCTGGCTCGAGAAACGTTCTTGAGAGGACCCCGACCTTGGAAGACACTGATGAGGTCATCGAGATCGAGGCTACAGAGGACGACCAGGTGGAGCCGTCAGCTAACGAGACGCTCGAGGACATTGTGGAGGTTTTCTCTAAGACTCTCTTGGAGTACGAGCCATTTGAGGATATTGAGAAGACTGACGACTCTAGTAGCTTGACTTAGGAGTCTCTATTTTTCAGGTCTGGTATTTTGGTGGTGACCTTGATGCCTACTTCTTTTGGGAGATTGATGATCGTCTTTTGTACTATCCGTGTCACCCCTGCCGATCAACAAGTTTAGCTTGCCAGCGCTTTTGTATGAACATGATAGGTGGTTATGTATATCATTGGCGTTCTTGTTACCCTGGTCCCCTTTATTATTGTACGGGGGAGTTTGTATATTATCGTTTCCGCGTGCTATCAATATGGTACATCTCTCGATTTTTGTGAATCTTGGGACCTCGAGAGAGTTTATGCTTGCAAAGAGTCGCGCGCTCGTGCTCGGGGCGCCGGGCGTGACAGCCGAATTGCTCAAAGAATTATGAATTGGATCGTTCGGTTTTGCCATAGGTGTATCGGGGGATGGGATAGTCTGTTTGGGTCAAGGTAAGGCAGATGGCACGGGATTAAAGTCAAACTAAGGGTCGTGTGGAACATGTGGTGGGATAACAATGTTGGGTTGTTGTGGGGTAGTTTCATGTGTGGTACGAAAGGGAAAAAATGTTTTCATAAAATATAACATCGCGGTTGGTGAAAATCATATGGTTATGTAGGTCATAGAGGCGGTAGCCTTTAAGGTTGACCGGGTATCCAATGAAGACACAATGACAGGAGTGGGGATCAAATTTTTCGAAATGAAGGTGTCCAGAAGAAGCGTAACAAAGGGAACCAAATACTCGAATGTGGTCATAAGTGGGCGGTGTTTTATGGAGGATTTCATATGGATTTTTATTTTGAAGCAAAGGTGTGGGAAGAGAATTGATTAATTATGTCGCAGTGAGAAGGAAATCACCCCAAAAAGAAAGTGGAGTTCTCGAATGAAATTGGAGAGCACGAGCCACATTGAGCAAGTGGCGATGTTTGCGCTTAACAACTCCATTTTGTTGTGGAGTATAAAGGCAACTACGTTGATGGTGAATGCCTTATGAATGAAAAAAAGAGTGCAATTTGGAAGAAAGTAATTCTGATCCATTATCGGAATGAACGGTTTTGATGGCTATTTGACGATGGGTTTTAATAAAGGTATAAAATTTAATAAGTGCATCAATAGCATCAAATCTAAAAGTGAGAAGGAATATCCATGTATAACGAGAAAAACCATCCACAATTGTTAAAAAGTAACTACATGTCTTATGAGTGAATTGAGTGTAAGGTCCCCAAATGTCAACATGATATGGATAGGAGATTTAGGATCTGATGCTATTGATATGAGTGAATTTAGGACAATACATGGTCATTACGAATTCACTGTGATGCCTTTTAGACTGACCAATGCTCCAGCTGCATTTATGGATTTGATGCATCGAGTGTTCAAGGAATTCTTGGATAGATTTGTTATAGTCTTTATCGACGATACCCTGATTTACTCAAAGAGTAACGAAGAACACGAAGAGCATCTGAGGATTGTTTTGCAGACCTTGAGGGAGCACTCTCTTTACGCTAAGTTTAGCAAATGTGAGTTCTGACTGAATAAAGTGGCATTTCTTGGCCATGTGGTATCTGGAGAAAGAATTGAGTTTCTTGGCCAGTTTCTATCGAAGACTTGTTATGGATGTCTTTTGACGCAATAACGTTACTCCGACCCGTCAGTAGGATTAGATCTCCTACGCTTTTGTACGGACTCTTGGAATGTTATGTATACATGTTATGTTCTCGCTATCCAGGTTCCCATGGATGTTTGTACGGATGAGCATATGATCTCGCTTCCACATGCTTCTTTTATTATGCTTCTCTCGATAAATGAATCCTAGGACTCGAGAGTTCGCTTGTGAGAGTCGCGCTCGTGCCCGGGGTGCGTGGCGTGACATTTTTGCTCTCGAGTTCTTCCTCACCTAATCTCTCTTTCTTCCAAAGTTTCAAAATTTTTCATCTCAATGGCTCTAAAATCAGCCCCTAACTCAAGGAAGCCTACTTGTGTGTCAAGAAGATCCTTTCTCAAGAGACAACCCCTGTGGAAGTCTCATACTTCGATATTAATGATCAAAGGGAAGTTATTTGGAGAGAAAAAGGTTTGTCTGTATCTGAATTTGAGAAAAAGAGGCTTTTGCTTATGTTGTTAAGCCTCTGTTTGATAGCAGCAAGACAGTTGAAGGAAATGAAGATAATCTTAAAAAATTGCTAAGTATTCACAAGCCTGCTAGTGAAACTGAACTCCTGGAGTTTGTAAATTTGCCTATACAGATTGTTGAACCCATTGCTATACAAATTTCTGAATCTGCTTCTCTTAAGGGTAAAGAGAAAGTTATGGGCACAAGTACTGCATCAACACCTAAAAGAACTCCCTCTAAAGGAATAGTGATAAGGAGTGGAGAAAGTGCAAGCGACTTCAAAGGAAAGGTTGATGATGATGATGATGATGATGTTCTGTTTAATGACTTTAAGAAGTTCATAGGTTTCAATGTGGACAAGAACTTTCCAAATCCTTTGTTCCAAAATGAAAAACACAAAGAAAGATTTGAGGCTCTGAAACAAAGAGGTGTCACACCTCATAGAGTATTTGATCTGAAGTATTTTGACTGGGTTGAATTCCTATTTGTAAGCATCTTCAACAGATCAATATGGAAAATTTTGCAATCCAGAAAAGAAATGTCTTCCCTAATCCATCTGCTTATTTTTACTCCAACATTCACTTTCGAAACTTTAACTCTTTCTTCTTCACTGTTGATAGAAAAACGTATTCTGTGCATGCCCATGAACTTGCTTTCTTAATGGGTGTTGATAAGATGGATTTCACACGTTTGGATATTTCATCTGAGGAAGCCTATAATTTCATTTCTGGAAAGGAAAACTTCTCAAGAGAGTCAAAAACTCATAGAGCTTACAATGATTTTTCACTAAAGCACACAGTTATGCACAAAGTGGTCATTGAGAGCCTCAGACCCAAAGCAACATCAAAGACATATATTTCAAAGTATGGAGCTAAACTTATATGGGCTATGCTGAATGGAAAGAAAATTTCCTTTGCACATACTGTTTTGCTTCACATGTACAGGACAGTGTAGAAGACTAAGGAACAACTCCCTTACGTGGGATTGATCTACATGATTATGAAGTTTTTCCAAATCTCGATTCCTGTAGTCTGTATAAAGAATGAAATTCATTTGATGATTGCTAGAGAGGCCATGATGAAGAAAATGGGTTTCAAGATAACAACAAGTGGTTGGAGGAACAAAAACTCTGACATAGTTCTTGTATAATTTGAGGAAAGATCAGAACAAAGATCTCCCAAAAGAAGAAAGACTATGGCAAGCAAAGGAAGGGTAGTAGAAACCTCAGATCATGAAGAACTTCCAGAAGAAGAAGGTGACATTGAGATATTAGATTCAAAAGCTACAGTTTCACTTCTTTCTGTAGGTGATGAAGATGTAGCAGAGACAGCTGGAGGAGCTATAAATCAGAATGAGCAAGAGAATCCTAATGACAAACAAGATGACCTCTATGAGGCTCAGGAGACAGCAATTTTTACTGCAAGAACAGAGAAGGATGTTGAGATTGCATTGGAAGAATACTTTCAACTGTGGACTGCAGACTCTACAAAAAGAGAAGAGATGGAGAAAGGGTATATTGAGATGGTCGTCAACTTTTATGAAGAAGATGAGCTGTGGAATGCTCAGCTTGTTGCAGATGAACAGATGGTAGAAGCAGATGAAGCAGTTGAGACTGTTGAACATGAAGTCCTAGAGTCAGAAGAAACAGTTGCTCAAGAGGAACAAATTCTAAAAGACCAGATAGTTCAATTAGAGAAAATGGATATTTGTGTCGAGACAAAAGTTGTTGCAAGAGCAAAGGCTAAAGGAAAGGAAGTTATTGCTCAGGGGGAGCAAACATTGCTAGATTCTGATGTTGTTGTAGCATCTGAATTTGCACTGAAGCACTCAAAAGAACAACCTCAAACTGAGGGGGAGACAAGGCTGAGAAAAGTGCTAGAATCTGCAAGTCAAGGTTTAACATCAACTGCCAAAAAGATGGATCCAGTTGAACTCTAAATACTTTCATTGCAGAGCTCATAAAAACAAAAGCATCTCAGTTTGGCGTTCAGAAGCAGATGGAGCAACTCCAATAGCTAGTCGCTCAAAGGACGGGTACAATGGAAAGAATGCTTGAGCAGCAGATGAAGGGGTTCGAGCACAAAATAGATACTTAGATGAAGAATTTCAAACAACAGATAGATAATCAGATGAAGGGATTCGTACAAAAAATAAATAAACTTGAAACTTCTCTTCATCTTTATGGCTGGATGTTCTATGCTGAGATGGCAAGTATGCAGACTTACATCTTGATTCGTGATGAGAAGGTAGCTCATGATTTCCCAAATCCCCAAGCAGTCAGAGCTCATGCACTAAAAGTGGGAGGAGACTTCAACAAGGATTCAATAAAGGAGGTTGATAAAAAGCATGAAGATATTCCCTCTTCTTCAAATCGCCTCAACAACCATCTGTTTATTTTTTTTTTATTGAAGTCCTTATTTCAGCTTGAAAAATATCGGTTTAATATATTTTCTTGAGTTTATTATAAGTTGATATATTCATGCCATGCATTACATTCCCTATTTTTTTTTTTTGTTGATGGGAAAATGGGGGAGAAGCCTCTATCCTCTATTTATCTTCTTATTGTTTGTAGGATGCAACAAGTAAGATATTTTGAACATGGTTTCTCATTTTGAATGCTTATTCGTCTAAAGAACAATATGATTTGTCAGATGGACTTTATTGAAACTCAGTATTACCGTTCTAAGGTATCTGTTAAGATTTAGAGAGTCTTTCTTATGAAGATTGATTCTGAACACTGGTCAGATTTTGCACTTATCAAAAGACAGATTTTGAAGACCCACGAATGACAGGTTTTGATTAAGGCAAGTTCCTTTATGGAAGTCTGTGATATTTAATTGACAGGATATTCCTTCAATCAAATCAGAAGAAAATTTACAATTGGATATTACCTTTCAAGAATAAATCTTGCGACTAATCTGCCCTACTTTTGGAAATTGAAGATTTGTTGTATGGGCGACTAAATCAGAAGGGTTTAGATTCTACTTCAATGATTATCATGTCTTCTTAGATACAATCCCATTCAATCACGATTAATGACATCCAATCAAAGATTGAAGAGCGATCTTTTGATGGATTATCTAACGGCTAGTTCGGAGGCAAAGGAGTATAAAATAAGAACTATGGTGATCTGCGATGAATCATGAACCAAAAATTCCAAAGCGGCAGAATTGTTCAAATTCACAAAATTATTCTAAGAGTTCTAAATTTTCCTCACTGTGAAGATTTGTAAGGGAGATTGAGTGCTCGTTGTCACTTGTAACCTCATCGAATCATTCTAGTGAAATCCAGCCAATCAGCTATCGTCGTGAGAGAGTGGACATAGGCTTGACAAGCCGAACCATTATAGGCTTAGCGTACACTATTCTCTACTCTAAACTTTTACTTATGTGTTTAGATTATTTGCACATTATTTTAAGGTTATTGCTCCTGATCGTGAATTGAAATTGTTTAATTCCGCAATAAATTTCAATTAGAATCACAAGCACCTATTTACCCCTTCTAGGTGATGTTGCTAGATCCAACATCAACAAAGCAAAACCCTGTCACAGGAATCCAAATTACATATATGGCTTAATTTGGATAAGTCCAATGCCGTTTACAGTGCCTTCTATATGTGCGCTCTTCTCTTCCCACATGCAGGAAGTGCGATACTAAAGAACATTGGTTTGCTCTATGAATCACAGCAAGCACACGTTCAAACTGTTAGTGTAATTAAATATTAAACCACAACTTCATCTAATAGCTTAAGTTTTTAGAACAGTTGGTAATGATTCCACAAAATCTCTCCCAAGGTATCACAGCAGTAGGTCCCTAACAGCTGAAGCCTTTAGAAAAGTTAGCTATGGTCCTACAAAATCTCACAAAAATAATTGCTCATTTTCACAATTAGAACAATAAAAGGAAAAAGGCTAAAATCTGCGTCTTCCCCGAATTCGTTTCAGGTTTGAACAAGTGGAATTCTCCGTCACCATGCATATGATAACCAACGAACTAATCAACCACATGCAGTACAAGACAATTTAGTGTATAATGGAGCACACAGAGTAGTTTTTGAGCACACGAGCTTGTTTATTGGATAAGGAACTGCAATATCAGACAAGATACACATACAAAGACACCAACATAATTAGATTTCCCCAACCTAGTACTCCCTCAAAACACACACATACATTTGATAACTACTTATCATGGTCTCCATCGTAAGAGAACGGGACACCGGGCTCAGCAACCATGATCAAGGGATTCTGCCTCCGGGAAGTGATCCCAAAAGTCTCAGACATGTCCAGGTCTTGTGCCTTATTCCCGTCAGCTAGGGACCAGTTGAAGTGGTACAAGAGCGCAGCCAAGGGAAGCTCGATGTTTGCAAGCCCGAAATTGATCCCGGGACAGATCCTCCTCCCGCCGCCGAAGGGTATGTACTCAAAGCTCGACCCTCTGAAATCGACCGGCGAGTTCAGGAACCTCTCAGGCACAAATGACTCCGGGTCTGTCCAGAACTCGGGGTCCCTCCCCACCGCATATGAGTTGATCACAATCTTGGTCTTCTTGGGGATCTCGTAGCCGTTGATCACACATGCCTCACGTGACTCTCGGGTCATGAGCGGGCCTGGCGAGTGCATTCTCAGAGTCTCCTTGACCACGAGCTTCAAGTACTCGAGGCCCTGGATGTCCTGCTCGCGGACCTGGGTCTTGCCCTTCAGGACAGCTCGGACCTCGGCCTGTGCCTTCTCCATCACTCGGGGGTTCCTCAGC
This sequence comes from Rhodomyrtus tomentosa, assembly GCA_028455895.1. Taxonomy (NCBI): domain Eukaryota; kingdom Viridiplantae; phylum Streptophyta; class Magnoliopsida; order Myrtales; family Myrtaceae; genus Rhodomyrtus; species Rhodomyrtus tomentosa. The sequence continues at coordinate 47,303,425 of JAPCWY010000005.1, forward strand.
ATCTCCGAGAAGGCCCACTCTATGGTCGTCGAGGATGTGTCTGTCCCAGCGGAAAACATTTCCTACACGGAAAGTAACAAAAGGAACATATTGACTTTGGATTTCAGAATGATGTCCTTAAAAAGTACATGAAGATTTGTCAAATTTTGGACAACACCGAGTTTATAGAGACTGTAATTTTCGGAGCAAAACTATATAGAAACCACTTTGAATCTTACGGAAATACTGATACAAACTCTTGATTTGATCTTTACCAAAAAAAAAAAAAACTCTTGATTTGGAAATATTACAAGAATAACAAGGGGAAAACTCTTTGATCAGCCATGTAATATGCTCTTGTGAAACATCTTGAGAATATTAGGTTTTCACAGACGTGACCATATATATATATATATATCATGATATATATATATATATATATATATATCATAAATACATCTTACACGATTCATTTCGCCGTTGAAATTCTTATACGCCAACTCCATACTGATTAGAAATGGCTTTTTTTGGTAAATAAAATTAGCAAATGGAACATTTCGTGACAGTGCGAAGTCTTTCTCATAACGCCTAAAAGAATTGCTAACTAGCTCCATGGCCCCTCCCCATCATGTTCATCGATAAAAGCAGAAGAAAATCTATAGTGTATGCATGGTCTATGTGTAATTAAGATAAAAGCAAAGTATATATTTAGTGAAATTAACATGAAATAGGACTTACCATGACAATATTCTTGATGACATGTGGCTTGATGAAGTAGTTCATTTCACTACTCTTCTGGAGATTCAAGAGCACATCCACAAGATCTTCTCTAGCACTCTTGTCCTCCTGATTGTTCCCACCGTCTCCCTTCAATTTCTCCTTGTGCTCTTCAATGATGTGATCAAGAATCAAATCGATCTTCTTGTGCAACCTCTCCCAAGCCGGTTTCATCCTCGACAGATAACGCAAGAACCAGATCGAAGGGAAGAGATCCGGAAGGTCAAACCCGCTAGAAATCATCGTCCCTTCCTGGAGGAAAGAAAGGAACTCGTCTCTGTATTTGCATCTCTCGCCAAAAGCTGCCCTAGAGGTGACGTCACTTATTAGGTGCATTACCATCTTGCTCAAGTTCACAGGCTTCCCTTGAGACGATTGTATCGCTTTCACCATGTTCCGGCACTCTTGCTCTCTTATGAATCGGAAGGAGAGGACCCTCTTCATGCTTAGGAGCTCCAGCACGCAAATCTTGCGCATCTGCCTCCAGTACTCGCCGTAGGGAGAGAACACGAAGCTCGTGTTCTCATAGGACAGGACCTCAAGGGGGGCGATCTCGGGCCTCTGGGCGAAGGTGACCTCATTCTTGCCGAGTATCTCCTTGACCATGTCCGCCGATGAGATGACAATGGTCAGGATCTCGCCCAGCTGGAGGCGCATGATCGGCCCATGCCTCCTGGCCAAGTCCCGAAGCGAGTGGTGAGGGAGGGACCCCGTCATCTGGTGAAGGTTCCCCAGAAGAGGGAGCATCTTTGGCCCTGGCGGCAATTTCAAAGGAGGGTCTTTTTTGGCATCATTGGACTTTTTCCATTTCTTCAGAATGAGGAAGAGGGAGAGGAGGGAAGCGAAGAGGACAGAAGAAGGCAACTGGATTGCCATTGAAGAGAACATTGTCAATGGTGTGGAGGGAGATGGTATGTTTGCTGGCAAGGTTTTCGATGTGGTATAAGCTCTTTTTGTGATCTGACTTATATAGATAGTGGATGTTAATAAACCAAGTTTACACTCATGTTTGATATTTTATGTTAAGAAGCATTAATTAATGGAACGCTCTCTCTTCTGAAAAAAAAAAAAAACTTCTTTAGCTTACTAAAACTAGCAGCTTACATAAATTGCATAGGAAGACACTTCAATACGGTCAATTATTTTTTATCAGAATTCCACGTAACATCATCGCGTGTTTTGCATAAATCACTCATTAATTAAAAAATCGTAGAGTTAGAAATAATGACAATGCTGTCAAACTATGAGGGTATCAGCTCTCAATTGCATATATCTAATTTTTCTTGTAGATGCATGAACCAAAGCTTCCCGGGACGAACAAATAGAGATTGGATCATTAAATTCACGTGCCACAACAAAATTTTTGCCCCTTTTCGGAGCTCGATTGATTGATGATGCTATTTATTTAATTCAACTATGGCATGTTAAGATTCATTAATTTCTCTTTCCTTCTTCCAAAATTAAAGCGTCATTCGGATGGGATGAACATCCGGCTTGTTGCTCAGAGAACGTGTAAAAAAGTATCGGGTCATAGCATAGGACAATCTTATGTATCCATCAAAATGAAAGGACAAAGTTCATTAAGACACCTGCTGAAAATTCAACGTAATTCAGAGTTTGACCTTGGACCATCGACAATATTGACAATGCTTCCTTATAGAGTACGCAGAGAATAGAGTCTACAATTACCCAATCACAGATTAAAAGAAATATGCTTACGCGATTTTTTATTTATAAGATTTACAGTATGTTGTGAGTTATAAAAATAAATAAAAAATAATACAAAATTATTATTGAATTTATTCTTTCAAGAATTTGTGACTCACAATATTATAATATTATCACAACCACTAAAAAATTATTATGCTAGCAAAATCCTTCAAGAAATACGTATAAAATATCCGATCATTTGTGGGGCTTTATTTCATTTTTTTTCTGTGGATTACTAATTTGGGAAATGGAATGAGCTCGATGATAGAACAAATAATGCTAAGGACACAAATGATAATCATTCAGTTTCCGAGACCTACCTTGACAAATTTTTTATTAGAGAAATGCATTTAATAACAACACAAAATTTCTATTCTCGAAACAAAAATCTATTTAATAACAGCTTAAAATTGCTATGGTTGTTGGCTCTCGGGCCTCGACCGGTGGCCAGAGAATGATGACCGGGGATGCAAGAGAGAGAGGGAGTGAGTGATTAGAAGAATTATTGTTTATGTTTTTATTCTTGAAATAGAAAAGTAAAATATTTTTACTTCTCATTTCTGTTTCAAAACGTATTTCTAGGCTCAAAATTTGTCCTGAAAAGAAAAATGAAATTATTTTAGCAAATAGATTTCTGTTCCAAATATGTTCTCGAGAACAGAAAAAAAAAAAGCATAATGATTATCATTCCTGCCCTAAAGAAGCATAATGATCACTGTCCTTGAGTGTGCAAGCACTGTCCTTAAGGATAATTCATGCCCCACGGAGTACGAAACTTGGCGCGTAAGGTTTCTAGCGGCTATTCTCCTAAGATACAACATATCTTCTTTTATGCTCGGCACTATGTATTAGAAGGAACAATACCAATATCATGTGTATAACCCAGCTAAGATTGACAAATGTGTAGAGGAAATAAAAAATTCTCTAACTAAATCGGAGAATCAGGATTGTGGTTTGAAATGAATTTATATTCAAAACAAAAGAGCCAATAAGAATCAATTGATAATTAATTGACGGCCATTATATTGGCGTTGCAAAATAGTATAAAGTTTATAAAGTCATAAATCAAGCATTACAAAGCCGTTATATGACCATTATAAAGCCGTTATATGGCCATTACAAAATCATTACAAAGTAATGGTTTTCATGGTAGTCTAAGTGTTTCAAAACTACCGAAATATCCAACAATCTCCACATCTTTCAATTTTTTTTGAAAAGTTAAAATATGTGGCATTGTGGACAATTTTGGCCACAATTAATACTACCAATATTGTATGTTCTGATGACAGCTCTTAGGTTTTACTAGTGTGAGGCTGCACGCTTTTCTACTAGTGCAAGGGAAAATTACCAAAAAAGTTTTAAACATATTGCAATTGTGCAAATTTGATCATAGATTCTATTTTTGTCTGTTTGATTCATTCCTAAACTTTTTGTAATTATGCAAATTCAATTCATCCGGCAAATTTAGTTTTAAACATATTGCAATTGTGGACGCCGGCTGACTGGCGACATAATATTTCAATATATATTTTTTGAAATGTTTTTCATTTCTTTTATTTCATTTTCTCTTCCCTCTTCTTTCTTTAGCTGGTCACTGGACCTGGGCGACCAGTTAGAGGGACTAGCAGTGAGGCCTAGCCTCGCCATGGCCAAATGAGGCTCGATCAGAGGACGAAGGGATCGGGGAAGAAAAGAAATAAAAAAGATTAAAATATTATGTCGTCGGTTGACTAGCATCAACGTCAGCACTGGTGAGCTAAAATTTGCCAAATTGAATGAATTGACACAATTGCAAAAGTTTTAGGATTAGATTGGTTGAAACAAAAAAAGAAGAAGACTGAATTAGCGCAATTACTAATTTTCCTACTAGTGCAACAATGCAAGAAAATGAACATATCTGATATCGAACTGGTTTGAACCCAAACACACTTCAGAAAACGAAAGAGAAACAGATAAAGAAGAATGAAGTTGCCATCCACATGTTACGAGGAGCGAAATTCAACATGTCCTTGCGCCCGAGTTGTCAAAGCAACAACGTTGAATTGGAGAAATTTTTGGGTTTTTATGGCGTCGAATTGACCATTCCTCTGACTTTTGTTTTGCATGTGAAGTCAAAGATTCTGACTTTTATAGCCAGGGATGAGCAACTGATCACACCAACCCCCTTACACTCAACTTACCAAGGATGAGTAACTCATCAGACCAACTCCCGTACACTCAACTTACTTTGTTAAGCCGAAAGCCCGACAAATTAAGGGAATATTCTAAGTTGAATTTCCCGTAACGTAATGCTTCATTTATTTCGCAAAAAAAAAATGAATGATTTGAAAAGAATCTACCTAAAAAATAATCGTTTATATATCACTTAAAATAATTAGCCAATAAAAAAATTTATTATCGATATAAATTATATCTAAATACCAATCAACAATGACAAAATATTTCATTCATTCATACCTATAAGTGGTTATTTTTTTTTAAAAATTATTTTTAGTTCATTTATATTTTGGAAAATATTATCAAAAAAGTCCTAAACTTTTCACACTTTTGTAAATTTAGTCCTAAACCTTTTAACTTTGCGGATTTAATCCTAAATCTTTTCACTTTGTGCCATTTCAATCCTATTCGTCAAAAATTGCTCATGTAGATGCTGATCGTCCTACATGGTACTGCCGGTAATAATTTTTAATTTAAAAAATTAATTATATATTTTTTATTGGCTTTAAGGCTGGCGACCCCTATGGATTAGGGCTGGTAGGGGTCATCGGCCCTTAGGAAAAGAACGACGGGGGCCGCTAGCCCCTAGGCGAGAGTCGACGAGGGTCAGTAACCCCGCTGGTCCCTAGGCGAGGGCCGCGAATCCCTCGAGGCACGAGGGGGGCAGGGAAGGGCCACAATGTCCTTGTTGTGGCCTGTGAGGGCAAGGTCTTAACCCTTTGCTGTCACGCCCTACACCCCGGGCACGAGCATGACTCCTTACAAGCGAACTCTCGAGTCTCAGGATTCAATTATCGAGAGATGCACAATAAAAGAAGTATGCAGAAGCGATATCATTTACTTCTCCATACAAACATCCATGAGAACCTAGATAACGAGAACATAATATGTATACATAACATTCCAAGAGTCTGCACAAAAGCGTAGGAGAACTAATCCTACAGATGGGTCGGGGTAACGGTACTACGTCAAAAGACATCCATAACAAGTCTTTAAGAGAAACTGGCCTACGAGACTTGATCAAAAGAAAGCTACAGCAAGTTGGAAACCACTAAGTCAAACTGCTGGAGTTGTCAGTCTCCTCGGCATCCTCGGTAGGCTTGTACTTCGAGAAAGTCTCAGAGCGTACCTCTACGGTGTCCTCCATCGTTTCGTCCTCTAGCTGCTCCATCAGATTACCTTTTGAGGCTTCAACCTTAATCACTTCAACGGTGTCTTCCAGGGTTGGGGTCCTCTTGGAAATGTTCCTCGAACCAGCTACGGATCCCCCGACCTCCACAGAATCCCGAGTGAGATGACACCAACTAGGAATAACTCTAAGGGGTACCTCAGTGGACTTCAGTGGTCCAGTAGTAACCTCGCCTACCCTACAAAACTAAACTTCAAACCTATGAGGCTTCTAGTCCTTTTCATCCTCATCGACCCAAACTACTATACACTTTCTTACGTACACAGTTCCCCGTCTGTTCGAAAACTCGTCAAAATATACAGTCATCTCCTTTGGGTCGCCTAGTCTAGTCGGCAACATCCTCACGGCCTAGGATCTGGAAATGGGGTCTCGCAACGGGGTGAGATTTACATCTCAGTAAGATAGGTCCTATCCCTAAGCCAGATTGACCGTACACCCAAACGAATGCAAATAATGAACAAGAATATACACTCGGCAATATGATGCACTCATCAGTCAATATGCCACAGAGATGCAAGCGTTCGTCAACCAAACAATAGTAGCATCATATCATGTCGATCAAGTCAGGCATGGCGATACTAAATCAAGCCACATATTCCACCCTTCCAACTTACTCATGGTTCTCGCCCGCGTTTAAAATGCCTCAGGCTCGATCCGCGTAATTACGCCTTAGACCATCAGATTGGTAAACTCGCGTAAACGCATAAGGTTTCCAAATATCATTCCAGGCCTGTGTTGACACATATTCATTCTTGTCTCGCGTCTCAATGCATCAGGACATTGGCCATTTCAACCCCACGTCTCAACGTATCAGGGTATAATTCAACACAACCCCGCGTCTCAACGCCTCAGGGTATCACAAATCCTCATGCATGCCAGATATCATTTCAAATCAAACATCACGATCAAGCACAAGTTCACGCATTGAGCTATATATCTATGGCATGCAAGGCAATTAATTTTATCACTAACGCAAGGCAATCAATTCACGGCATGTGCATTAAGCAAGCATTCAAGCAATCATCGATCCACCATGATGAACATTGAACAATTATGCCCTAACTTACGAAAACTAACTCAATCCGTACCCAAATCACTCAGTTGAGTCCAATCCTCCTAGCTAAGGTTTAGGAACTCCTTACCTTGTGCTAAAATCAACAATATTCCTCTTCCAAGCACTTCCAAGGTTCAGCCCTAAAGAGTCCAAAACAGGGCAGCTTTGTGCCTAATGGAATTCCATCCGTTTCATCAATATTCCTTCGTCCAATCATCTACTCATTAAGCATAAACCCTCTTGACATATCAATCAATATTCTAACACACCTCTACAAAGAATTTAGAGCTCAATCCTACACATCCCACATGACCTCGGCAAGAACAGAACCAAATAAGGCATTTTTCGATTCTATTTAGCTCCTAACTAATCAGCCCATAAATTATTCTAAATCCTCAATTCATCCACTAATATACTTGTTAACACATAGTTCTATATTTTGTGAAGCCTCACCGAAAATTTGAGGACAAGGCGACGTCAAATGGTCCACGAATGGCACCGAGCTCTCCAAGTCTTCTACCGGTCAATTTCTGCCCTTTAATCACAACACTATTTTGGTGTCAAAAATCCATTAAATTCAGCCCAAATTTTTACCACAACTCAGTATATGAGTGTTGTGACATTTCGAATTTCCGACCCCTTGAGACTTGAGATATGAAATGGAATCTCAAAATTGAAAAATGAAAAATAAAGATTCCAACGTTCTAATCGAATTAGACATCGCCTCATCGAAGGTAAATTGAATTTAAAAAACGACGTTTCGAACGGCGAGAGAAAAATTATCATTTTGCCCCTCAAGAATTGACCTTGTCTTAACAATTGAAGAAGGGCCATTTAGTCAATTCTAAGATCCTAGTGGCTGCTGAAAATATGAGGACATTGTTTAGATGAAGACAAGTGGCATAATGGAGATGGAGACAAGTGATACTATGTGAGTGGTTAGCATTTAATGCAAGCTTTTAACCTACCATTCAAAGAAGTTGACCTAGTGAGATCAAACATAATCCCTTCTTCTTCTTCCTCATTTTTGTGGACCACCTTTCCCCTCTGTTCCTCTCATTTTTTTTCTCTTTCTTTCTCCTTCACCCGGGTTGCTGTTGCCCAACCAAACTCGACCCATCCCACTATTCTGGCTATATCTCCTTCGTCCAATACCAAATCGAGGTAAAACCACCGCCAAATGAAAGTCATTGTATTATCTTTCCATAGACATATTATAAGCTTAATTTGACCAGATATATCTTCCCGTAACTTGATTTGAGTGGACAAAGGTCCAGACGAGGCAGATTCTGACCGAGTTAGGGGAAGGTCTTCGTTTGGCCTTTTCAAGACTTCAAATTACTTCAAATTTTCGGTGAGGACTTCTTAACTCATAGTACTTGTGTTGGATGAGCTGAAATTGTGAGTTTGATTTGGTTTATATGGGTTTCCATGGTTGATTTGTGAGGGTTTCTATGGAGCAAAATCTGCCACTGATGGACCAAGTAGAACCAAGGTCATTTGCGGCACTTCGAGGCTTCGACTTGCTCTAAAAATTTTGGTAAGACTCCTATACATGTAGTAGGACATGTTAGCAAGTTGATTTTGTGAAAAATCAAGGTTTATAGTTGGATTATGGACTAATTAAGGAGGTAGAGGATAGAACCAAATTCTGCTCTGTTTCGGTTTGGATGAACCGAGCCCTTTGAGGGCTTTGAGAGGTGCCGCCATGCTTTAAATTCGTCGTTAAGACATACAGAAATGTTAATTGAGATGTTAATGAGGTGCATGCTCCGTGAATTGATGATTGGAATAGAAAAATTGATCGTTTGACGAACTTTGGACTAGGTCGCATGGCTGTCCTGTTTTGGGATCAAGGGAATCGAATCTTTGGAGGAGTCTTGGAGGGAATTTTAAGGATTAAATTGAAAAGTAAGTGACTCCTAAACCTTTGCTAGGAAGTTAGGACACTACTGGATGCGTTTGGATGTTATATTGATGAATTTGGGAGTCTATTACATTAATTGTTCATGATCGACTGAAATAATGGAGGTGAGAGTCGTGTGTACTCCTGATGATAAGAAATTATAACTCTCATGGCTAAATTATTGTTGTGTGCATTCAATTGACATGGATGCTGGTATGGCTATGCGATATTTGGCCTTGAATGGCGACTGTTGAGAAATATGAATGAGTTGGCAAAAGAACAAACCGATAGATTGACTGTCTTGTTGTGTACTTGATATCACCTTGTGGGCGTTTGGCCTTGACGTCTCTCATGATAATGATTCATTACTTAGCTGATAAAAATTGTAGTAGATTATGAAGTTTTTTAAGAGGGAAGTTTGATTTGTGAGCCTTAGAGCTTGTGGTATCCTGATACGTTAAGACGCGAGGTTGTGATGGCTAGTACCCTGATGCGTTGAGACGCGAGGTTGTGATGGCTAATGTCCTAATGCATTGAGATGCAAGATGAGATTGATTATGTGTTGACACAGGCGGGGAATGGCATTGAAAACCTAATGCTTTTAACGCGGGTTTGTCAATTTGATGGTCTGAGGCGTAATGACGCGGACCGAACCTGATGCGTATTGACGCGGGCATAGCTATTGAAAAGAGAATTGATATCCTAATGCGTTAGAACGCGGGATAGTCTTGATACGTGTTGACAAAAGTATCGAAATGGCCTTTGGAATCTGATGCGTCAGAACGCGGGTTGCTAATCGAGACCTTGATTAGCTTAAGGCGTATTGACGCGGGCTTGGCCATTGTGATTAAATTTGTGATTAGCCTGATGCATATTGACTCGTGCTTGGCCATTGGAATTGAAAGTTGTGATGAAATTGAGGACACACCTTTGCTTATGAATTTAATGTTGTGCTAGTGCAAAGCTTGGTTGTGATGATACTATTGTCCTTGAATCGTGATTGCATTATGTCAGACGTATCGAGATGCCTTGATATTTTATTGTCATGTGTTATTTTATCACTGAATCATTGTTTATTATTTTATTGCATAATCTGGGAGGACTAATGGCCTAGTCTAGATTTAGGGTGAACTTGCTGAGATTTATGTCTCACCCCGTCGTGGAATTAACTTTTTTAGGTCCCAGGTAATGGAAATCTAAGCTTGCCAATGATCGATATTTGAAGAAGTAATTATAGAAGGAAATGGATTTACACATTTGTGACTTTAAAGATTTCATGTTACCTCGAAGTTAGAATTGTACCCTCTGAACCTGTAGTCGGTATTTATAAGAAGGCGTACCCTATGTCTTGAGTCATCTTAAGATTGAATTGGATGGAGAAGTTTCATCGCTTCCGTATGTTTGTATCATTTAGAAGTTATAAATTATTGGCCGACGGATCCTGAGTACTACCGAGACAAGACGGCCTTGGTCGGATTTTGTATGCCTAACAGGTTCGGGGCGTGACATCCACATTTAAGTGATATCAGAGCAAGGTCAGCTCGATCTAATGTGATTGAGACTTGGAGTGATAAGAAGCGATGACTTGAGGACAATTTGATAGTGTGATCTTGAGGGATAAGCATGGATTGCTAAATCTTGAGGACTATAGGCTTGAACTTGTGTAGTATTTAATGGTCCTAGTGCCGATTTAATGGATGATCTTGAGTGATTTTATGAATAAGGCTCACAAGGAAGTGAATAGAAATTGAGGAGTCATAAGCTTGGATTTGAGGTTGCTAGAGAATAGCTTATGAATGAAGGGTCGATTAGGTTATATGATTGCGATTGTGGTTTGTCAATGACCCAACTTGGGGAGTATGAGTTATAAAGAGACGATTAGCATTAATTGATTCAGGCTTGAATTGCATTGTATCTTGATAGTTTAGTTATCGATTGCTATTAATGACCCTAGATGGTATGAAATGAGGTGTATACAGGAAAGCGAGGAAGGAATATTTGGATTGAAGATCAGTTGTGATCAAATGCATATGGATTTGACTTGAATAGCAACTAGATTTGAGGTATATGGTTGAATATAGGCAATTGATCTGTAAGAGGCAATGGTCTTTGTGGAATTAGAGGTTTTCTATGAATAAGGCTTGATGTGGAGACGATTGTGGTATGACAAGTGGTGAGAACGAACATGATGTGCATGTATTTATGGCTTTGAAACGAAAGTTGAGGAAGGTGCATGCATGAACTTATTGCCGTTGGACTTAATAAACTGTCGCTTGGTATGGGACAAGTTGATGGGATACCTATAAACTGTAATGAAACATGGTATGGAACATATGGAACGGGGCTTTTTCTGTAGATGTATGACTTGAGACAACCTGCAACGGCCAAGATTGATGAGGGCGAGGAGTGATCGCCGGGACAAAGATGTCCAGACAAGGAGCAGCTCCTGGCAGGCTTCTAAGATGGCAAGAGATAGGAATGACCCAAGTCATAACTTGAAAGTGAAAGTCTAGGTATCAGGTCGAGTCCAAATGTGGTTAAGAGGTGTAATGCACTAAAGTGATCCTTAGAGTGAATTTCCAAAAGTTGCATGGCATTTGTGATGACGCCTGTAATTGGCATGGCTAAGAGCTTCATATTTGGCATTGAGTGTTGTTTAAAAAAGAGAAACTTTGGACTCGTTTGTTTGACATGTTTGAGCAAGTATCATATTGAATGTTGCTTGGCTGATGTCTATTGAGAATGAGATAGCCTGTCACGTTTATGATAGAGTGGCAGATGCCTCTAGACTTAATGTATAAGTGATTAACTCATTGAATTGATGCCTTGAATACTTGTTTGATAGTTACTGAACTAAGGCTTGCTTAGTAGTTGACTGTTAATTGATAAATTGTCTAGTTGAGGCTGGTTTGATATGTGGCTGCTGCTTAAGGATGATTTGGAATCCTTAGATAATTGGTAATTAGTTGAGAGTTGCATAGAGACCACTGGATGGTTGTTTGATGGTGATAGATGATGAGATGAGCAGCCTGAGACTGTTAGACTCGAGTAGATGACTTAAGTCTTTAATTCCTATTGGGAATTGTAGTGGTTCGAGTGCTATAAGAACCTAATGAGGTTGAATAACAAGAGAATGGTCACTAGAGGAGCATTGGCTCGAGTATGCAAGATATGAGATGATTCTAGCATTGAAGGGAGTCATGAGAATTGAGTAAATATGAGTAATCAGAATACAAGTGCTAGAAAAGTGTTTGGCTCGAGCTTGTGGATTGTACAAAACGTAAGAGTTGAAAGGGTCATGAGAACTTTGAATGGAAATCGGAAAGTAGATGGGTAGGTAGACTTGAGAAGGAGCTACCATTGTTATCCCAGCCACTAAAAAAGTGAATGGTAGAGATCATAGGATGGGCGATAGAAAATGAAAATCGCTCGATGAAAAGCTTGTGGAACGATGTATAAGGTTGAAATTGACTAAGGATCGATGGAGAAAATGATGCCTAAATTGCCTTTCTCTGGATTGAGAATTTGGAAAAGAACCTTAGAGGTATTGAATTCATTGACGAAGAGAAGCGACTCTAATAGCTATTAGCCTGAAGAGGCTGTCGATGATTAATGAAATGTCACCAAAGGAAGAATTTCCCTTGAAGGCGTGATCTTTGCCTGGATTGTCTCCGTTGATTTGTTCCATGGAAAGTACCTTTCTGAGGTTACTCAAGAGTAAGGATTGCTTGAATTTTAATAGCTTTGAAAGGACCTGAGGAAGGTTGATCATTATGAGACAAAGTTCTCAAGGTCGTATAAGCGTATTAAGGGTGGTTAAGGACCCTTTAAATGAGATGTGAAGGCTCTGAGTGGATTGGAATTGCAAGCCTTATGGCTAATTGTTACTCCTGAATCTGATGAACTGTAATGGACATCAAGGAAAGAAGTGGATGATCAGAAGAGGAATAAGTAAGAAAATTTCTGTTCATGGATTGTGAGAAAAGAGAACTTCACTTATGGAACATAGAATGTGCCTGTAAGGAAATGTCGTTACTATGACATAAGGTTTATGGTAATTAACCTTTTGTTGTCATGAGGAATAATAAGGAGACCGATGTGTCAGTCTGTCGGACCCTGTGGATTTTATGAGATTGATTGAGGTTGAATCGAAACCACTAAAAGTGGCATCACGAGTTATCACCCCTAGAGAATATGGCGATGTCCTTAAGGACGATTAGATCATAACATGATCATTGATGGAAAGAAAGGTGAATAGACTTGATGGTCCTAGTTACTTGCGATTTTAATGAATGGATGAATGAGCAAAAAAGGTGTTTAGATTGTAATCGCAAGGCGACTTGAGAAAGTCGAATTGAATATCTGAAATTTGAATTTGTGGAGAACAAAGAAGAATGAAACTTGTCACTTGAGGTGTTTGAACTATTGGAAGGAGAATGCTAAAGTGTGGTGGCATTAGAATTCGGAAGTAAGGGAACTGTTGTTGGCGAGACTCCAAGACAGATGTCCTATGGGATAAGAAAGACAAAGTGGATTCAAAGTAAAAGAATGTCATTGAAGTGTATGGTTTCCTTAATAGGATAAGAGATCCTAGTGTGGAAGGAAGAAAAAAAAATACAAATTATCTTGGTGCTAAAATGAAACGTCTGAACTAGTGAGGAGGACGCAAGCTTGAATGGTTTTTGAAAGTCAAGTCCGAGAAGCTGTCTTGTGAACAATGTTGAATTACAGGATGATGTCGATGTTTAGTTGAATGAACGAAATTGAGATAAGGTCTCATTAGCTGGTTGTGAAACCAAGAGGTCAAGGCACTAATGTTTCTTGAGAAAAGAGTGACAAAAATGAATAGAGGGCCAAGGTTTGAGCTCTCAAGTGACAAGTATGAAGAACAGATTGAATATTCGACACCTGATAGAAAGAAACTGATAAAAGTCAGATTGAATATCCAATGAATAATTGGATTGATTGTTACCGTCTTTAGAGACGATGAATAGACTCATTTAAGGAGTCATGAGAAACATGAATAACTTTCGAGAATATCCTATGAACTCTAAGGAAATGCTCGTTGTGTGCTGCTAATTGTGAAGATCACGAGTTGTGGGCCTGATGAGGTAAGATTCCTCAGTAGTGAAATTTCTAGGAAATGAAATCCCTATGGAGCCCTTGAGGAATGGAATAAGTGATGAATCGACTAAGATTGACGTGAGTTACGGAAATTGGAAGTTCATGAAATTGGTGAATTGTTATGGGGGAAGATTTCCCACAAAAGTAATTACATGGATGAATGAATACGAAAAGAGTTTTCGAAAAATTAAGTCAAGTTGATGACTACGCCGACAATAGTGTTCCTATTTGGAATTAAAAAGGGGTCGAGTGAATCATAATGACGTGACGCAGAAAGGAAATTTTAGGCGTAGTAAGGCAAACTCGATCATGAAGTTTGATTTGAAACGAATGATTGACATGTTTGTGAATCTTGTGGTACCCTGAGGCGTTGAGACGTGGGGTTGTGTTGAATTGTACCCTGATGCGTTGAGACGTGGGGTCGAAATGGCCAATGTCCTGATGCGTTGAGACGCGGGACGAGAATGAATATTTGTCAACATAGGCCTGGAATGGCATTTAGAAACCTAATGCGTTTACGCGGGTTTACTAATCAGATTCTCTGAGGCGTATTGACGCGGACCGAGCCTGAGGCGTTTTAAACGCGGGCGTGATTCTTGAGAAAGTTCGGAATGATGGAACGCGTGGCTTGAATTTGTACTATATGCCTGACTTGATTGACAAGTTATGATGCCCCATTGTGTGATTGATGATCGCTTGCATCATTGTGACATATTTGACTGATGAGTGCCGTATGATGTTGTCTGTGTATTCTTGTTTATGATTGCATTCATTTGGGTGTATAGACGGCCTGACTTAGGGTTATAACCTATCTTACTGAGATGTGAATCTCACCCCGTTACGGGACCCCATTTTTAGATCCTAGACCATGAGGATGCTGCCGACCAGACTAGGTGACCCGAAGGAGATGACTGCGTATTTTGACGAGTTCCCGGACGGACGGGGAACTATGTACGTTAGAAAGTGTACAATAGTTTGGGTCGATGAGGGTGAAAAGGACTGGAAGCCTCATAGGTTTGAGGCTTGGTTTCGTAAGGTAGGCGAGGTTACTAATGGACCACTTAAGTCCACTGAGGTACCCTGTAGGGTTATTCTTAGTTGGTGTTATCCCACTCGGGATTCTGTGGAGGTCGAAGGATATGTAGCTGGTTCAAGGAACATTGCCGAGAGGACCCCAACCCTGGAAGACACCGTTGAAGTGATTGAGATCGAAGTTTTAGAGGGTAATCTGGTGGAGCGGCCAGAGGACGAGACGATAGAGGATACCGGAGAGGTACGCTCTGAGACTTTCTCGGAGTACGAGCCTATCGAGGATACCGAGGAGAATGACGACTCCGGCAGTTTGACCTAGTGGTTTCTAATTTGCTGTAGTTTTCTTTTGATGATGGTCTTGTAGGCCAGTTTCTCTTGAAGACTTGTTATGAATGTCTTTTGACGCAGTACCGTTACCCCGACCCATCTGTAGGACTAGTTCTCCTACGCTTTTTTACGAACTCTTGGAATGTTATGTATACATGTTATGTTCTTGCTATCCAGGTTCTCATGGATGTTTGTATGGAGGAGTATATGATATTGCTTCCGCATGCTTCTTTTATTGTGCATCTCTTGATAACTGAATCCTGGGACTCGAGAGTTTACTTGTAGGGAGTCGCGCTCGTGCCCGGGGTGCGGGGCGTGACATTGGGTAACGGGTCTTGGGAGAAGCTCGCGTCCGGCCAGAGGAGACGGCCCATTAACCCCCGGAATCTCTCATCGGGAGAGATTTTTCGCGGGTCGCGACAGGCCTCTCTCTTCCCTCGTCATTATGATTCCTGACTTTGACTTAAATTGCTTGGGAAAAAGGGAGGTTCCTACGATGTCTTCATTAGTTTCCCAGGTCTTGATACGCACAAAAGTTTTGCCTATCCCAAGTACTTTTTTTAGATATGCTGGGGTCAAAGTATTTGGGATGATCATTGTCTTCCGATCGGAAAGCCCATGCAAGAGCAGTTTCTCCGTGCTCTTAGGGACTCCACCATTGCCATACCAATTATGTCTCCGCACTATGAAGAGAACCACCAGTGTCTCCGCGAGTTGGCAGATATGCTAGCCACGGGTGAGAAAGTACTGAGCATCTTTTCCGTATCCTACCGCATTGATTCAGTTAATCTAACCGATGGCACATTCGACACGTCTATCCGCAAGCTCATGAGTTGGTGCAGCCAAGAAGAATTGTCTCTTTAGAGACAATCACTCAAGAAGGTGGGTAGGATTAGGGGCATGAACCTAGAGACAGCCAAGAGATATGAACCTGCACGACAAGACAATTGCCTCAAAAGGTATAGTGTGTCATGGAGAGGATATGGATCGAGGGACTCCCCAATTTTGCACGACAGCGTATAAATTTTGTGGCCCATCGCTAGGCCGACGAGCAGGGCCGCCATTTCGGCCAGAGAACTCAACATTCTTGAGCAAAAAAAAAAAAAAGGAAAAATTCGACGTTGTGATTCATCAAATGTGAAAATCGATTCATTGACATATTCGTAGGGGGAAAAATCTACAAAATTTTCAGAAGGAGAGCTAAAAAAAGCAGCAAAAATGCAAATTTGAATACAATCTTAGCAGCTTGTCACGACACGTCTTTTTCATCCTCCTAATTCTTGCTCATCTCTGCCTCCTCACAGATTAATTCTTTTTCTATTTTTCACGAGCATTCATGAGAATGACGCCAAACCTCAAACATAGAAACATAACATCGTCAGTTAAATTAGTAGTCTTAACCCTAACATAATGTGTCCAAAAATTCTCAATTTAATTTATGTTTTAGCTTAAAATATTATCTCTAACTTTTATGTTTTATGCCAAACTCGTACGTTTTTATAGGAAGAGGTATAAAAATCATTAGCATCAAAGGTCAGATCAGCCTTAGAACGGAACATGCAGGCCTGTAGAAGTAGAAAATGGTAAAATAGACCATCCATGCTCCAAAATTTTTCAATTTAATAAATGTAGTATTTTAGGATGTTAGCAGTAACTTTTGCGTTTAGACTCAAATCATTTAAAGTTTGCAAAAGAAAGTACAAAAATAGCAAAACTAGAAGGTCAGAGTGGTTCCAGTTCAAGCACAGATTAAAATTATGGATTTCAACACTTCTTGTTAGTCATAAAAAAAAAGTCCTATGGAATTCAAACAATAGCTTACCTCCAGCTGCGACGGATTCCGTCGACTCGCGGGAAAACGGCTGGCCGGAGCTCCTCAGTGGGTCAAACGTCGAGTTACCACTTGGAGTTGATCGGCAAGAGGATGAAGAAGACATGGGTGGTCGGCTTAGTGGCTTGAGGTCATCGGAAGTGGCGGTCGTGATCGACGAAGTGGCGATGGTGGTTCGGTCGGGCAAGGGCAGGTCACGGCTTGAAGGAGAAGAAGAAGAAAAGCCGAAGATGATAATGGTGATGGAGGTTTCGGCTGAATGGGGAAGAAGGAGTGTGTATACACCAAATTGAGAGTCAACCCAAGTGGAATGGTAGGTTAAAAGTGAGTTAATAAATGCCAAAGCCTAATCCAATGACACTTGTCCACTAGTCAATCAAGGGCTCATTCAAAGGCTGTCATTTTCTCTAATTTTTGGCAGCTATAGAGGGAGTGTCAATGACCAAAATTCCCTTATCCATTTATTAAGGCAAGGTCAAGACTTGAGGGACAAAATGGTAATTTTACCCTCGATGTTCGGAACGTCGTTTTTCTAATTCAAATCTTCTTCGATGAGGCGACGTCCAATCTAATTATAATGGTGAAATTCTTGGTTCTCCATTTTCTAATTTCGAGACTCGTCTCTAAAACATTTCTCTGTCAAATGTGACTCTAGCATATCCCGAATTGAAGGGTGGCTTTTACAAACGTTATGCGTATTGACTCTATGATTCATATCACACTTAGGGCTCATCAGTTCATGGCGACTTTGGTTATCATGTAATTACGAGGGTCTATTACTAGTTCCGATGGTCTTGATCGTCATCATTCGATTTATGCAAATTTTGCAAATTATACATTGGTTAAGCGGCATCACCCGCGCTCCAATCATATAACACTAGCAATGCATTCCTTAATTATTCTTAGATCGGTCTTTTATGGCTCTAAATGTCCCCTCGACAATCCTTTTGGTCAAAGTGTCATTTCTTATTCGAGTTCCCTAGGTCCACGTACATTATCTCGCGTTAGCCTTTCCCTTTTAGTCAGTTAACTCGAGATTGTTCAGATCCGAGCGAGATACGACAGAAACGCATCGTTAGATATATTATCATTAATAAGTCTCGAAATGACAGGAAAATCAGAATGTCACATTTGCCTTCGGCGAAGAGGGATTCGTAACCCTCGCCCATGGTCCCTTGGGGAGCTGGTGGCCCCACCAGCTCTTGCCTAGGGGCTGGCCACGACCACTGTCGGCCCTAATCTAGTTGGGGTCGTCGACCTTGAGCCAGCAAAGGAAGAAGTAAGAAATAATAAAAAATATAATTGTTTCAAATGTAAATTATTAAAATCATTAAAAATTTATTCACTTCAGTGCTGGCGATGCCACATAGGACAAGTGGATCCACTTCATCGATTTTCGGCGAATAGGACCGAATCGACATAAAGCGAAAAGGTTAAGACTAAATTAGCAAACTTAAAAGGTTTAAAACTGAATTAAAAAGAGTGTGAAAGATTTAGGATTTTTTTGACAATCTTTTATTTTATTTTTTGCAAAACAAACAAAGCATAAGTAATAAATTTATTTTCCACCTATATGCCTGGGTGCACTCAAGTGCAATGACGGATCAAAATTTGATACTAGAGAAGGCGAACTAATTATTTTCACTAAATATATAATATGTATAATTTTTTATGGAATTTTTTTCTATTATGAAAGAGAGATTTTTAACTTGGGATTGAGGCCACCACTAGCTCAAGTCTTGCCAATGCTCGAGTGAAGGCAAGAGTATCGGGATCTAGATTTCGTACCATCAATAATTTTTTACCATGATCAATCTGAATCATCTAATTCAAAATAAACGGTTCAAATCCGTACACATCATTTCCCTCCAAAAAACTGTGAATTGATTTGGACCGTTCATTTTAAATTGAACAACACAGATTTAATGTCACCTCTACATTTATGGTACCAGATCCATCTCTAGAGTATCGAAATTTACTTTGGCATCGAAACTTACCTACTTCTTATATATATATATATATAAGAAGTAGGCAAGTAAAAAAAAACAAGTGCGGTTAAAAAATTTACCAATCACCTGAATCCAAAATTAATAATAACTTACCAAAGGTTTTATGAAATTACCATTTCTTTTTCATATTTTACAAATTTGCAACTTTGTTTTAACCATTTTATTTTTCTTTCTTACCAAACTTATATTTGCCTACTCTTATTTGAACTTACCAATCTTTATTTGAACAATTGCCAACTTCTTTTCTGCTTAAATTGCCATCTCATTTTGGGTTAGAAACTCTCAATTAAATTATTCACCAATTTTTATCTGGCTTTTTTATTTATCGGTTTTTGTCATAGTTTACCAATGTTTATTTCTTTTACTAGCACATTCATTTTATTGACCTCTTATGCGAACTTATCAACTTTTATTTGTATGGTTTACCCTCTTTTCTTTATTAATTTATCAACTAATTTTGCATTTATGCCAATTGAGTAAATTCAGTCAATTTTGGCTGAAAATCATTGGTATGAACATCCATAGTCCTACGTGGCATGGCTTGCACTAATGTGTATATTTTTTTTAATATTTTTTGATATTTTAAATAAAATTTTAAAATATTTTAAAAAATAAAAAATAAACTTAATTCCTTTTAAAAATTATAGAATAATATTAAAAAATCCAATGTCCCGACCTAAAATTAAAAACATTTCTAGGCTAATGGATTATTAGGTTAATTTTAATGACTAACCTAATATGGACTCTCCTCAGCCCTATCAAATCACGACTTTAGTTAATTAGAGTGATTTAAAATTTGGAGTCGCCACTAACCATTTTGGGTAGGTTGATTAGAAATCTAAATAAAATAGCGGGAGAACTATTTTATTTTTACGAACTAGAGATTCTAGATTCGGGAACTTGATTACACTAGTTAATTAAAACTAATGCCCTTTCAGTACCTTAATTCCATGAGATTTTCTAAATTGACGACTCGGATTAAATCAATTCAAAGCTCAGAAGAGGGAGTTCTTTTTTACGATTTTCGCTTTTTAGATGCGATGCATGAATGATATGGATGCGATGATATGAAAAATGACAGGATGATACGCGAACCATGAATAATAATAAAAGTGTAATGATTCGGATAAAACAAAAGGAAATCGATGCATGACATGCAACAATTAAGCTTTTCCTCGCATATTATGTGTCATGTAAGGATAACCATGGATACGATAAAACCTAAAGACGTCCTAGATCGATTCTAGCCTATGTCAAAATCCTCATCGGATGAAATCTCCACTAGTCAAAGAAAATCAAAATTATCACCAATGCCTTCATTTTCTAAACTACCAGCATGACGCCATTCATAGGATGCTTGTTCTCTCTTTAGAATATCGTCCTTCTTGGCTGGCGAATTCTTTGGAATAGTCTTGATTGCGTGACGCCTTTTCTTCACTTTGAGAAGGGCTTTGAAGAAATTCTCCTTGGCCATGTCCCTCTCGACTTCGACTTGATATTTTCCATGACCAAACACCCTAGAAATCTCAGTCGGAATTGGGGAATTCATCCTTTGACCTGGATTTCGGTTATACTCGATGGATTGATTAAACATGTGGAACGACATGGCAAAAAGATGTGACATAGACACGCAAATTATGAAGCATGCAAATGCGATAATGTAATGCATGTGATTTTCAGAAAATAATGATGCATAAACATGCATATTTCGAAAATATGGAAAGTGATGGGTGATACTCGAAAATATGGAATGAATCATGCAAGATATGGAATTCGAAGATATACAATGGATACATAAAGAACATGCGATGAAATTAAATGAGATATGCATTAGATATGCTATCCTAGTCTACATGAAAAGATATGCATGGATATGATTTTTATTCTTTCCTTTTAAATTTTCGGACCAAATGGTGGCAATCTTGATTATTTTATTATCTTGATTTAAATGCTTAAAGTTTAATGAGATAAGGTTTTCTAAGAAACCTTATTTTCCTAAAAAAATTAAATTAGATAGGATTTTTAGGAAACCATATCTTACTAAAATCTTTTAGGAGTTTTCACGATATAGTAAATAAAATCAAGATAACATGTCCATAAACAAGATAAGGAAAGACAATTGACGTGATGACGACCAAATCCCTTTTTTTGATTTTCAAAAAAATAGGTATCCAAATTGAAAATTGGCCTTCTGAAAATAGTGAATCGGACCCAAGCGGCGATAGGTCAGATTAACTAAATCCAAAATTTGTGACAAAAATTAGGTTTTGGCAGTTTAGATCGAAAAAGGGCATATCTTGAATTTTGAAATTTTTTTTTGCTCTTTTCTTCGATAACGGCATCAGAAACGTGCGAAAAATAGTTTTACTTCGGATAATAACAACATGCCGATAATGCAAGAACAACTAGCAAATAATAGCAAAACAGCAAGAAAAATCACCCAGAAAACATGCTCAAGATAACCTACAAGTGCACACTAGGTTACCTTAATCTACAGGGCAAAAACGAGGCTGGTTTATGCGGAAGCTTCGTTGGACAATAGCAATGACGGCAGTGCAGTAGAGGCGGCGACGACATCGATGGGAGCGGCAGTAGAAATGGAGCAGCGGCAACGGCAGCACTGTGAGAGTAGCGGTGACAAAAGCAAAGCAGCAGCGACGGCAGAAACGGAGAAGTAGCGGCAGCACAACAGGAGCAGAGACGGCGACGACAACGACGGTGGAGTGTGGCAGCAGTCGATGGAGGGAGAGAGAGAGAGAGTGTGTGTGTGTGTGAGAGCGGCGAGAGAGGGCTGATCAGCGAGAGAGAGGAGGGCAGTGAGAGAGAAACCGAAGAGAGAGAGGCGCGAGAGAATGAGCCGAGGGAGATTATGTGTGTGAGCAGAATTTTCTTCGTCCCCCTTTAACCCTAAGCATAATAGGGGTAAATATTATCATGCCCAACATTCTAAGGTGAGCGCGCCGCATCCTCGTCATACCGTTATCGAACCAAGGATATGACATCCATGGCACACATGAAATGAAATACGCATGAGGAAGCAAAATAAACAAACGCCTACGTACATAAATTAAAAGAGAATCTGGGATAATGAGAATATATACATAATATAAACACGAGTTCATACAAAAGGCTAAGGTCAACCCAAAAACCACGGAGCGATTTCGAAAAGGATTAGAGACTAGTCAAGAGACAATAACTATTTAGGTCCCCAAAATAGACGCAACCTCAAAAGACAAACTAGAAATGAACCTGAGAAGACATAAATCAATAGGTAGAACTACTCGCTTCATCTTCGTCCTCGTCCTCATCCTCAGTTGGATCATAGTCAGAGAAGGTCTCAGTATGCACATCTATGGAGTCGTCATCCTTGTCATTCTCTGAGGCGGATAACTCGATCACCTCAATATCCTCTTCGATAGTCAGGGTCTTCTCTAGTACATTTCTTGATCCAACCGTTGAAACCTCTACCTCGACCTCATCATGTAACGGATGACACCAGGATGGCACCACACCTTTAGGGACCTCAATAGGCTTCAAAGGACCAGTGGATGCTTCCCCAACTCTACTATATCATGCCTCGAAACGATGTGGCTTCCACTCCTCTCCTCTCTCATCGACCCAAACGGTGGTACGCTTCCTAACATGCACTATACCCTGACCATCGGGGAACTCATCAAAATTGGCAGTCATCTCCTTTAGATCACTTGGGCGAATTGGCAACATTCTTTAGGGTTTAGGGTCTGAAAAACAAGCCCACGATGGGTTCAGATTTACATATCAGCAAGCTAATTCCGAAACCTAGACCAGGTCATTAGTACCCCCAGACACAATTTTAAACAATGTGCAGAGGCACATCAAGAAAGGCACATGGTAAACAATCATCAAAGCACGTCATCAAATTGGCATATAAACCACAACTCAAGGCATGTATGAAAATATAAGACTAAGCTTAACGTACTAGCAATAAAGTTCATCTCTGCCCACGTCCATATGCCTCAGGCCACAATAATAAATGAACCGGCGTTACAACGCCTCAGGTTTTAAGTGTCAAAACCAGGCTCGTGTCAACACATACAAGACTCATCCCGCGTTTTGACTCTTCAGGATACAATTCTTCTTGCGACCCCGCGTTCTAACGCATTAGGGTGCTATAGGCCCTCAAGCTCACAAATCAATCTCATCTCTGAAGAAACTTCATGATCGAGTACAATTTTACTAAGCAAGTAATAAATCTTTTTCATGAGGGACGTCATGGTAGAATACAACAAGACAATATCAAGCACCCTCCAAGATTATCAATTTCACAGTTCGTTCTCTTGCCAAGTCATTCATATCTCTTAAACAATCGCCATTAGAGGCCATATATCACACAACCATACAATCATCCAGGTCAATCAAATGTACATAGCAATAACTTAGCCATGAGAGTTATAATTTTCCTATCAAAAGAGCACACATAACTCGCACCTCATTCATCTCATTCGAGCATGAACAATCAATGTAATAAATCTACAAAATTCATCCACTCTACCGCCAACTGACTCAGTAGCATCCTAACGTCCTAGCGAAGGTTTAGGAATCACTTATACGTTGATCCAATCAGCAAATTCAATCTAAACGACTCCCCAAAATTAGCAAGCTCGTGGCCAAATAGTGGTCACGCACTATCCTGGGAAAAATAATATTTTTTCCACATCAAAACTCAATTGTTTCTCAATTCCTTTGCGCCAATACCTCAATAACACTCTAATTAACATTCTAATAAGCCTTAACAATGAATTCATAGCATGGTGACACCTACCACAGCCCTCAAAGCGTTCGGTTTACTCAAATCGAAACAGGGCGAGGTCGGTTCTGTCCTCTACCTCCATAATCAGTCCATAAATCATCTCTAAATTTCGATTTATCACAAAATCAACTTGCTAATATGTCATACTAGATGTATAAGAGTCTTACCAAGAGTTTTGGAGCAAGTCGATGCTTTGAAGGGCTGCAAACAGCCTCGATTCCACTCGGTTTACTCGCGAACAGATTCTATTCCACAAAAACTACTTCATTTCAACTATGGAAAATCATCAAAACACGGCTAAACTTGTAACTCTATCTTAGCCAACTTAAGTACAAAAAGTTTAAAAGGCCTCATTGAAAAATTTGAAGTGAATCGAGCCCTCGAAGTGGCTAAACGAAGAACTTATTTCCAACCTGGTCAGAATCTGATGAGCTCCGTGTTTGGGACTAGACGGAGCTCTTCCGGCATCCAACAGCTGAACGACCATGAACGACTTGGAGGGGAGAAGCTGAGGGTGGTGTTGGTGGTTGGCGCGAGGTGATGTGGTCGTCGGGAGTGACGGTTGACGGTGGCGAAGTAGGCGGCAGGGGCTGGTCGTGTAGGAGCAGGTTTGGTGAGGAAGAAGAAAGGAAAAGAAGAAAATAGAGAAAGAGAGAGAAATGGTTCGACTGAAACAAGAAGGGGAGGGCCTTCCACAATAATTTGGCTTGGTCAAAGATGAAGATTGGTAGGTAAAAAGTGGATTAATAAATGCTAATCTCCCCAATCATTGACACTCTTTCTCTTGTTAATAATATCAAGGCTTCCAAAGACTTTCTTGCACCTCCATTTTCGACAACCATGGGGACTTATAGAAGACCAAAATGCCCTTACTCCATTCTTAATGCAAGGCCAAACCTTAAGGAGCAAAATGGTAATTTTGTACTTTCGTCTGAAATTCTCTTTTCCAGTTCAAATTACCTTCGATGAGGTAACGTCTAATTAATTTCAAATATTGGAATTCTTTCTTGTCCTTTTTTCGATATTGAGATCCCATCTCTTGGTAAATTCTCTATCAATTGGAAATTTCAGGTTATCTCGAACTAACGGGCAGTTTTTGCAGACGTTACACGTATCGACTATGTGATTCTCATCACACTTAGGACTTGTCAATCCATGGTGATTTTGATTGTCATGTAATTACGAGGGTCTACTACTAGCTTCTATGGTCTCGATCGTCATAGTTCGATTTGAGAAATTTTTTGCAAATTATACATTGGTTAAACGACATCACTGCGCTCCAATCGTACAATGCTAGCAATGAATTCCTTAATCATTCTTAGATCGGCCTTCAATGGTTCTAAATATCCCCTCGGCAATCCTTATGGTCAAAGCATCATTTCCTATTTGAGTTCCCTAGGTCCACGTACCTAGGTTAGTTAACTCAAGATTGATCAGATCCGAGCAAAATAAAACTGAAATACATCGATAGATATATTCTCATTGATAAATCTCGAAATGATAGGAAAAATCATAATGTCACAACTTTTTCCTATTACAAAAACTTCATCCTTGAAATTAACAATAAACCCAACTACTCAAACAAATGAGAGTGTTGACGTCTCATCGCTTCTTCACTTTCCCATGTAGCGCCTTCGGTCCCATGGTGTTCCCAGACTACTTTGACCAGCGAAATTATTTTGTTCCTCAATACTTGCTCCTTTCGATCGCCAATTCTGATTGGCCTTTCTACGTATGACACCTTGTCATCCACCTCGATAGTCTCGTAATTCAACATGTGTCGGATTTGGCTCGTACTTCCTTAGCATTGACACATGAAAGACATTATGCACTTGGGATAAACTGGGCGATAAAGCAAGCCTGTAGGCCAAGGTTCCAATTCGTTCTAAAAGGACCCACGTACCTTGGACTCAGTTTTCCTTTCTTTCTAAACTGAGATAGACATCACATCGGTGATACCTTAAGGAAAACATGATCACCAACTTGAAACTCCAAGGGCCTGCGTCGTTTGTCAGCATAACTTTTCTAGCGACTCTGCGCCGTTCTTAATCGTTCTCGAATTACCCTCACGGCCTCCACTGATTGTTCTACCAACTCCGAGCCTGCAATACTTTTCTCTCTAACTTCATCGCAGCATATCGGGGTTCTACAGGCTCTTCTATAAAGTTTTTCAAAAGGTGCCATTCGAATGCTCTGTTGATAGATGTTATTATATGCAAACTCTACCAAGTGCAACTGGTCTTCCCATCTATCTTTGATGTTTATGACGCATGCTTGTAACATGTCCTCGAGCATCTGAATCATTCTCTTCTATTGTCCATCGGTTTGTGGATGATACGCGGTACTGAACTGCAATCTAGTTCCCATGGCATTTTGAAGACTCTTTCAGAAGTTTGTCGTGAATTTAGGATCTTTGTCCGACGTAATTGTGATGGGTACTCCATGCAATCGTACTATTTGACTCATATACAGCTCGGCATACTTGTCCATTGCGAGTCCTTTCGCACATGGATGAAATGAGCTAACTTGGTCAATCTATCCACAACTACCCAAATCGAATCATGACCTTTCTGCCTCCTTGGTAACCCCATCACGAAATCTATAGTCATGTGCTCCCATTTCCATTCAAGAATTTTCAATGGCTGTAACAATCAACCGGGCTTGCAATGTTGTGCTTTTACCTGCTGACACGTGAGGCACTTTGCCACATATTTAGCCACATCTACTTTCATTCCGTTCCACCAATAGTGATGATGTAGATTTTGATACATTTCGTGCTACCCGGATGAATACTATAATTGTTTCTGTGAGCTTCAGACAAAATTCTTTTCTTAAGCTCTTCGTTATTAGACACGTACCAACACCCTTGAAACCTTAAAATTCCATCTTCTGACACCTAAAACTCATGTTTTCTTTTCGTTGCATCCATCTCAAAGATCTTCTGAATTTTTGGGTCCGTAGGTTGCAAAGCTTTTATTCTTTCTTGGATTTCAGGTTCTATTCTCAAGGTTGCTACCAAGCTCGACAGTTGGCAAACTTCCAGCTTGAATTCGAAATCTCTTAATCCTTCAAGTAAAGACCATCCTTTAACTAGTAGATGTGCAATGCTTGATTTCCGACTAAATGCATCCGCGACTCTATTCGCTTTCCCAGGATAACATAGAATGTCACAGTCATAATCCTTAAGCAACTCCATCCATCGACATTGTCTCATATTTAATTCCTTTTGGGAAAAGAGGCACTTCAAGCTGTATAAATCTGAAATCTTTCGCCACTCAAGTAATACCTCCAAATCTTCAGGGCAAAGATAATTGCAACTAACTCCAAGTCGTGAATCGGATAATTCATTTTATGAGGTCTCAATTGTCGGGAAGCATAGGCGACAACTCTTCCATGTTGCGTTAACACGCAACCCAATCCTTTTAGTGAAGCATCGCTATATATCTCATAATCTCTAGGTCCAGAAGGAATCGTTAACATTGGTGCGGTCGTCAACCGATACTTAAGCTCTTGGAAGCTCCTTTCACATTTATCAGTCGACTCAAACTTCATTTCCTTCTTAGTTAACGTCGTCAACGGAGTGTCTATATATGAAAACATTTCCACAAAGCGTCAGTAATAACCTGCCAGTCCCAGAAAACTCCGGACTTCAGTAACCGTCATAGGTCTAGGCCAATTCATCACTGCTTCTATCTTTGCAGGGTCTACGGAGATTCTTCTCCAGATACCACAAGGCCAAGAAATGCTACTTTATTCAACTAGAACTCGCATTTGCTAAACTTAGCGTAAAGCGAGTGCTCCCTCAAGGTCTGCAAGACAATTCTCAGGTATTTTTCATGCTCTTCGTTACTCCTTGAGTAAATCAAAATATCATCAATGAAGACTATGAAGAACCTATCCAAAAATTCCTTAAACACTTGATGCATTGAAACCATAAATTCAGCTGGAGCATTAGTCAACCCAAAAGGCATAACAATGAACTCATATGTCCATACCTTGTTCTAAAAGTTGTCTTTGGTATGTCCTCTTTCTTAATTCTAAGTTGGTGATAACCAGTCCTAATGTGGATATCGAACCATATCGAGGAGGAGGTGCTAGGGACCCGTTGTTCTATCCGCTTGGTCCAATTACTCAAGCAAAGGCAAGGGAATTCAAAAAAGCTGTCGGCATCATGATTCAAGATCTTTGGAGTGGAGGTGATCTTGATTCGAGAATTGAAGATTCTGAAGCTCCTTGGCGCAACACAATTACATTTAGCCTCATGAATTTTGAACGAATTTAGGGCCAACGAGCTCCGAATAGGCTCAAATTTAATCGACTGAAGTGAAACGACATCCTAATCAATACTCATGGCTTTTGGCCATGAATTGTGATGGAGTTCGGCCATACGACATCGTTTAAATGGACTTTTAGGCCATTTTATATTTTTAGGGGAATTTTTTTTATTAATTAAGGTTATTTTCATCTTTTTTCCCTTTTAGGTTTAGCACCATATATAAGTGTGCTTATAAGTTTCTGAGAACACAACATTAATTTAGAATTATATATAGAGAGTTTTTTTCTTCTTCAAGTTCTCTCGAAAACTAGATCTTATCAAGGCTTCCTTGTGGCGATCGATCGACTTATCGAGCAAGATCGCGAATTTTCTTGTTCGTGGCGTGTACTGCGTGGATTAGTTGACACAGGTCACGCTCATATCAAGGTTATCAATTACAGGTTCGATTGGGGGTCGAGGTTTGCAATTCGCAACCCCTGGATCTTCGTAGAATGGTCAGTTTTCTACAGCGATTCACATCAAGTCTAGATCCATCTTAGAAAACACAGAGGTTCCTTTTAACTGGTCGAACAAATTGTCAATCGTCAGCAACAGATATTTGTTTTTGATGGTTACTTGGTTCAATGGTCTATAATTAATACACAGACGCAAAGATCCGTCCTTTTTCCTTACAAGCAATACCAGCGCTCCCCACGGTGACGCGCTCGGTCGAATGAAACCCTTATCTAACAACTCTTGCATTTGCACCTTTAACTCTTTCAACTCCGACAAAGACATTCTATAAGATGCCTTCGAAATCGGCTCTGTTCCAAGAGCTAACTCAATCACAAATTGAATTTCTCTCTCTGGTGGTAATCCCGGCAATTCTTGAGGAAAGACATCAGGAAATTCACCTTCCATAGGGATACTTTCTAACTTAGGTTCCACGACAGTCGTATCTACTACCACAGCCAAGTAAACTTGACATCCTTCCGTTATTAACCTTGTCGCTTCAAGAACGAGACCAAAGGAATCGAGGTTCATCCTCTACTTCCCACAAATTTGAAGCTAGGGCGACCATCCGGATAAAAATAGATTACTCTGCTATCATAATTAACTATTGTTCGTTGCTTGCCCAGCCAATCCATTTCAATAACCACATCAAAATCATACATAGACAACACAGCCAAATCTATACTTTCTTTGCTACCACTAATAACTATCTTACAGACCACACAGCCTAGCAAGACTACTACATTATCTTTTAACGGGGTAGTAACATGCAACATCACAGTCAACGGTTTCAGCTTCATACTAACTGAGTCAGTAAACTGAGCAGTCACGAAAGAATGCGAAGCGCTATGATCAAATAAGGCATAACCAGCTTGGTCGTATAAATAAATCATACCTGTGACCACGCCAGGCGCTTCCTTCGCCTCCCTACATGCTACAGCATAAACCCCTCCTTGAGCTAGTGGCCGATTCTGATCATTTAGTGGAATCACAGTCGGCAGTCTTGCTTACGGTCGCTGCCCTTGAGGCTTGGGTCCCGGGGCTTGATTAGGATAATTTCTTGTATGAAGGCCTGTATGACCATACGTAAAACGTGATCTTATCCTAGTTGGGCAAAGTCCATTCCCATGCCTCCTGCCACAGAGGCAACAGTTTCAATTTGCCTAGTGTGGCGGTTTCCCAATTTTCCTTCTCGTTGGAGGGATGAAATGCCTATTACTAGCCATTAGCCTCTTACTCACTGACGATTGTCTCGAGGCCAACAAAATCGCGATCTAGATGTGGCAGTTCTTTCTTTCATATCGCTTTCTATCATCTGACCCCGCTCATAAATCTCCTTTTAGTTTCTCAAGTTTAGGGCCACCATTTAACTGCGAAGTTTGGGTCTTAATCCATCTCGAAACCTCCGCGCCTTTTCTAGTGGGTTCTCTACTGACCTTGGTGCATACCTTGACAATCTAGTGAATTTAGTTTCATACTGATCCACCGTCAGATGATTTTGGCGCAACTATTGGAATTCCACTGGCTTCCTTTCACGCACAGTCTCAGAGAAGTATTTATGGTTAAATGCCGCAGTAAGGGCGGCGCCTTCTGGGAACACTCCTTTTTTTTTGTGGCACTCCACCAATCGTTAGCGGTACCTTCCAGCAGGTACATAACCAACAGTACTTTCTCTTCATCGGTGCATCTTAACACTCCAAAAGATTTCTCAAGCTTCTCAATCCATCTCGGCACTAACTCAGGGTCTCCAGTCCCATTGAATTGGGTCAGTTTCAACTTTATAAACTGCTCGACCAATTGGCCCATTTGTCTAGCCGCATTTCCTTCACCTTGGGCGTTACCAGCTTCAACGCCCTAACCGTTGTTGCCATTATTCTCATTACCGCCATTGTCGCCATTATTCGCATTAGCAGCAGCCATGGCAGCCCCCACAGCCTGAGCGATGGCAGCATCCCGGTCTTGAGTCTACCTAGCCATTAGATCGTCAATTCTTGGTGCTCTCAATCCTCCATCCATTCTTGGATCCTCCACCATGGGTGGCCTCGAGCTAAAAGCTCCACTTCTAGGTCTTCCAGGTCTCCTGGGTTGGTTGCTCGTTCTTACTCAAACTTACTATACCTGGACCACTATAACTCTACCACAAAATTAGAGGCTTAGGTTACCTACTCAAGTCCGGTGGTTCTAAACAACGCCTCAAGACAATAATCACAATGAAGCAACTATTCAAATAGTTATTTCCAAAAGCACATCAATCAAAGATTCATAACTATACCTCAAGTCCAACCGCCTTGTAATTTAGTATAATTAGAGGTAATCATTTACTCATCAAGTAGATATCCATAATCAATACCTAGTGCTATGTACGAAGCTTGGTCTTCATGAAACTATCACAATCATGCCAATTCAATATGACAATCACATGAGCCAATCCATATGACATGCATGTCGTGTTTAATTCTAGCGAACTCCTAAGGTCTCGCTACCCGTCATCCCAATTCATTCCTCCATATCAATCCAATCCTCAATCAACTTGGATCGAGCTGACATTGCTCTTATACCAAATAAACATGGATATCACGCCCCGCATTCTAAGGCAAGTGCTCTACATCCTTGTCATACCATTGTCGAACCTAGGATACGACATCCATGTCACACATGAAATGATGCGGAAGCAAAATAAACAAACGCCTCCGTACAAAAATTAAAAGAGAATCTGGGATAACGAGAATATATACATAACATAAACACAAGTTCATATAAAAGGCCAAGGTCAACCCAAAAACTAGGAAGTGGGGTTGAAAAGGATCAGGGACTAGTCAAGAGACAATAACTATAGGTCCCCAAAACAGACGCAACCTCAAACGACAAACTAGAAATGGACCTGAGAAGACAGAAACCACTAGGTAGAACTACTCGCTTCATCTTCGTCCTTTGCCTCATCCTCAGCTAGATCGTAGTAAGAGAAGGTCTCAGTATGCACATCTATGGAGTCGTCATCCTTGTCATCCTCTGAGGTAGATAACTCGATCACATCAATGTCCTCTTCTACAGTCGGGGTCTTCTCTGGTACATTTCTTGATCCAACCGCTGAAACCTCTACCTCGATCTCATCACGTAACGGATGACACCAGGATGGCACCACACCTTTAGAGACCTCAGTAGGCTTCAAAGGACCAGTGGATGCTTCCCCAACTCTACTATACCATGCCTCGAAACGATGTGACTTCCACTCCTCTCCTCCCTCATCGACCCAAATGGTGGTATGCTTCCTAACATACACTATACCCTGACCATCAGGGAACTCATCAAAATAGGCAGTCATCTCCTTTCGATCGCCTAGGCGAATCGGCAACATTCTTCAGGACTTAGGGTTTGAAAAACAAACCCCACGACGGGGTGAAATTTACTTCTCCGTAAGCTAATTCCTAAACCTAGACCAGGCTGTTAGTATCTCCAGACACAATTTTAAACAATGAGCAGAGGCACATCAAGAAAGGCACATGGTAAACAATCATCAAAGCACGTCATCAAATTGGCATATAAACCACAACTCAAGGCATGTATGAAAATATAAGACTAAGCTTAACGTACTAGCAATAAAGTTCACTTCATCATCTCTGCCCGCGTCAATACGCCTCAGGCCACAATAGTAAATGAACCCGCTTTACAATGCCTCGGGTTTCAAGTGTCATAACCAGGCTCGTGTCGACACATACAAGACTTATCCCGCGTTTTGACGCTTCAGGATATAATTCTTCTTGCGACCCCGCGTTCTGACGCATCAGGGTGTTATAGGTCCTCAGGCTCACAAATCAATCTCCTCTCTGAAGAAACTTCATGATCGAATATAATTTTACCAAGCAAGTAATAAATCTTTTTCATGAGGGATGTCATGGCAGAATACCAAAAGACAATATCAAGTACCCTCCGAGACAATCAATTTCACTGTTCGTTCTTTTGCCAAGTCATTCATATCTCTTAAACAATTGCCATTCAAGGCCAAATATCGTACAACCATACAATCATCCCGGTTAATCGAATGTGCACAGCAACGACTTAGTCATGAGAGTTATAATTTTCCCATCAAAAGAGCACACATAACTTGCACCTCATTCATCTCATTCGACCATGAACAATCAATGTAATGAATCCACAAACTTCATCCATTCTACCGCTAACTAACCTCGTAACGTCTTAACGTCCTAGCGAAGGTTTAGGAATCACTTACACATAGATCCAATCAGCAAATTCAATCCAAACGACTTTCCAAAGTCAGTAAGCTCACGGCCAAATAGTTGTCACGCACGATCCTAGGAAAAATAATATGTTTTTTACATCAAAACCCAATCGTTCCTCAATTCTTTTGTGCCTAGACCTCAATAACTGTGACATTCTGATTTTCCCTGTCATTTCAAGACTTATTAATGAGAATGTATCTAATGATGTATTTCAGTCATACCCCACTTGAATCTGATCAATCTTGAGTTAACTTACCAAAAGGGAAAGCCTAACGTGAGACAAGGTAGGTGGACCAAGGGAACTCAAGTAGGAAATGACACTTTGACCATAAGGATTGTCTAGGGGACATTTAGAGCCATGAAAAGCCGATCTAAGAATGATTAAGGAATACATTGCTAGCATTATATGATTGGAGCGTGGATGATGCCGTTTAACCAATGTAGAATTTGCAAAATTTTCCTAAATCAAACGATAACGATCGAGATCATCGGAACTAGTAATAGACCCTCGCAATTACATGACAACCAAAATCGCCATGAATTGATAAGCCCTAAGTGTGATATGAATCATAGAGTCGATACGCGTAACGTCTACAAAGGCCGCCCGTTAGTTCGGGATAGTCTGAAATCATATTTGATAGAGAAATAATTCAGAGACGAGTCTCAAAATTAGAAAATAAAGAATCAAGAATTTCAACATTATTGTTGGATTGGACGTCGCCTCATCGAAGAAAATTTAAATTAGAAAAATGACGTTCCGAACGTCGAGGTTGAAATTACCATTTTGCCCCTCAAACCTTAGCCTTGCCTTAATAAATGGGTAAGGGCATTTTGGTCATTGATCACACACCCCTAGCTGCCGAAAATGAGGAAGAATGATAGCCCTTGGATGGAAAATTGATTGACATGTGGACAAATGTCAATGGATGAAGAGTTGGCATTAATTATTTAAATTTTAACCTACCATTCTTGGTAGTTTGACTCTTCAAATTGGTGTATACACCGTCACTCTTCCTCATTCAGGCGAACCACCTTCACTAGCATCTTCGTTCATCTTCTTCAGCTGAGAACAACTCGAGCCGACCAGGTTCTGTCTGTCGCTTTGCCGCCGTCGAGCTCTACTTTCGGCGACCTCCAGCCTCCGCGTCAACCACCAACTCAAAGCCCATCCTCTTGCTGATCCCCTCCAAGTGGTAGTTCGGCGTTTGGCCACCGGTAGAGCTCCGGCCAGTCGTTTCCTAGAGAGTCGACGGATTTCGTCGCAGCTGGAGATAAGTCACCGTTTGAGCTCCGTAGGACTTTGTTTTGCTTCAATCTTCTGGCCAATTTTTGTAGACATCTAGGGCATTCATATATTGATTTGTGGTGAAAAATTGGGCTGAGTTTGATGGAGTTTTGATGCCAAATTGTTGTTGTGTTTAAAGGATAAATTCTGACCAATTTTTGTAGACATCTAGGGCATTCATATATTGATTTGTGGTGAAAAATTGGGCTGAGTTTGATGGAGTTTTGATGCCAAATTGTTGTTGTGTTTAAAGGATAAATTCTGACCGGGCAAAGACCCTGAAGAACCGAACCTATTCGTGGACCATTTGGTGTTACCTTGCCCTCAAATTTTTGGTGAGGCCTCCAACACCCAGAACTATATGTTAACAAGTAGTTTAGTTGATAGATTAAGGATTTAGGATAGTTTATGGACCGATTAAGGGAGGTATGCACAGAACCGAAAATACCCTGTTTCGGTTCTGTGCAAACCGTGAACTTATTGGCTGTTATGAGTATTGTCGAGCTCTAAATTCTTCATCGAGGCATATTAGAATATCAATAAATATGTTATTGAGGTTTCTGATTCATGGTTCAATGATTAGACGAAGAAAAATTGACAAAACAGATGGAATTCCAT
This sequence comes from Rhodomyrtus tomentosa, assembly GCA_028455895.1. Lineage (NCBI taxonomy): Eukaryota > Viridiplantae > Streptophyta > Magnoliopsida > Myrtales > Myrtaceae > Rhodomyrtus > Rhodomyrtus tomentosa. The sequence goes on from JAPCWY010000005.1 coordinate 47,338,278, forward strand.
TAGGTATATGCTGCCCAGTTTTGGAGTACTAAGACCGAACCCTTGGAAGACCTTGGAAGGGAGATTTTGTTGATTTTAAGCCTAAGGTAAGGGGTTTCTAAACCTTGGCTAGGAAGATTGGACTCGATTGGATGGTTTGGATGTGAATTGAATTAGTTATTGTGAATTATGGCGTGATTGCCCAAGGTTTGTCGTGGTGGATTGAGGATTATTTGAATGCTTGCCAAATGCATATAATTTGAATTGATTGCCTCTTGTGAGTGATGAAATTGATTGTCTTGCATGCTGTAGATACTTAGCCTGTTGTATGAGCTTGTACTTGATCATGAAGTTTCAATTGAAATGATATCAGGCATGCTTGGAAGCTCGTGATACCCTGAGGTGTTGTGATGCAGGGTTGTGATGGTTGGTATATTGATGCGTTGAGACGCGGGATAGTGAGAATTTATGTCCTGATGCTTTGAGACGCGGGACGAGATTGAATATGTGTCGACACAGGCTTGGAATGACATTTGGAAACCTGATGTGTTTACGAGGGTTTTCCAATCTGATGGTCTAAGGCATATTGACGAGGATCGAGCTTGAGGCGTTTTAAATGCGGGCAAGATTCTTGAGAAAGTTTAGAATGATGGAACGTTTGGCTTGAATTTGTACTCTATGCCTGACTCGATTGACAAGTTATGATGCCCTCTTTGTGTGACATATTTGATTGATGAGTGCCTTGTATTATTGAGTGCCTATTCTTGTTCATTAGTTGCATTCATCTGGGCGTATTGTCAGCCTAACCTAGGGTTAGGGCTTGTCTTACTGAGATGTCAATCTCTCCCCGTCAGGGGACCACCTTTATAGACCATAAGCCTTGAGGATGTTGTCGACTCAATTGGATGACCTGAAGGAGATGACAGCATATTTGGATGAGTTCCCGGATGGTAGGGGTACCATTTATGTTAGGAAGTGTATAGTAGTTTGGGTCGACGACGACGGTAAAGACTGGATACCGCATAGGTTTGAGGCGTGGTTCCATAAAGTAGGTAAGGTCACCACTAGTCCACTGAAGGCCATAAAGGTACCTCGCGGAGCTATCCCTAGCTGGTTTCATCCCACTCAGAATTCTGTAGAGGTTGAGGTGTCTGTTATTGACTCGAGGAACATGCTTGAGAGGACCCCAATCCCGGAGGACACCATTGAGGTCATAAAGATTGATGCTTCAATGGATGAGCTGGAGGAGTAGGTGGAGGACACGATTGATGTACGCTTCGAGACTTTCTCGGAATATGAGCCTACTGAGGACGAGAAGCAGACGAATGATTCCAGCAGCTCGACCTAGGGATTACCTGACTTACTATGTAGTCTTTTGGTGATGATTTTATAAGTCAGTTTCTTTTGGGACTTTGATATAGTTGTCTTTTGGTTCAGTCCCACTACCAACCAATTAGCAGGATTGGATCACCTGCACTTTTGTACGAACTCAATGGATGCTTATGTATATGCGATGTTCTCGTTACCTAGGCTCCCTTTTATTATTGTACAGAGGTGTCATACGGGTTACGTTTTCGCATGCTTGATTACAATACACATCTCTCGATAAGTGATTCTTGCGACTCGAGTGATCAGAATTTGCTCGCAGGGAGTCGCGCGCCCGTGCCCGGGGTGCGGGACGTGACAATAACACTCCAATTAACATTCTAATAAGCCTTAATAATGAATTCATAGCATGATGACACCTCCCACAGCACTTAAGGGTTTTTTGTTTACTCAAACCAAAATAAGAAAGGGTCGGTTCTGTCCTCTACCTCCATAATTGATCCATAAATCATCTCTAATTGTCGATTCATCACTAAATCAACTTGTTAACAAGTCATACTACATCTATAAGAGTCTTACCAAGAATTTTGGAGCAAGTCAGTGTTTCGAAGGGCCGCAAACAGCCTCGGTTCCACTTGATTTACTCGCGGATAGGTTTTGTTCCATAGAAACTACTTCATTTCAACTATGGAAACTCCTCAAAACTTAGCTAAATTTGTAACTCTATCTCAGCCAACTTAAATACAACAAGTTTTGAAGGTCTCACCGAAAATTTGAAGTGAATCGAGCCCTCCAAATGGCAGAACGAATACCTTCTCTCCAACCCGGTCAGAATCTGACTAGTTCCGTGTTTGAGACTGGACGGAGATCCTCCAGTGTCCAATGGCCGAACAACCACCGGGGACTTGTAGGGGAGAGGCTGAGGGTGGTGTTGGTGGTCGGCGCGAGGCGCTGTGGTGGCCGGGAGTGGCGGTCGACGGTGGCAATGTGGGCGGTAGCGGCTGGTCGGGTAGGAGCAGGTTCAATGAGGAAGAAGAGAGGAAATGAAGAAAATAGAGAAAGAGAGAGAAAGGGTTTGGTTGAAGCAAGAAGGGGAGGGCCTTCCACAACAATTTGGTTTGATTGAAGATGAAGATTGATACGTAAAAAGTGGATTAATAAATGCTAATCTCCCCAATCAATGACACTTGTCCTCTTGTTAATAATATCAAGGCTTCCAAAGACTATCTTGCCCCTCCATTTCGGCAGCCATGGGGACTTATAGAAGGCCAAAATGCCCTTACTCCATTCTTAATACAAGGCCAAACCTTGAGGGGCAAAATGGTAATTTTACACTTTCGTCCGAAATTCGCTTTTGCAGTTCAAATTACCTTCGATGAGGTGACGTGTAATTCATTTCAAATGTTGAAATTCTTTCTTGTCCTTTTTTCGATTTCATGATCCCATCTCTTGGTAAATTCTCAGCCAATTGTAAATTTCAGTTTATCTTGAACTAACGGCCAGCTTTTGCAGATGTTACGCGTATCGACTATGTGATTCTCATCTCACTTGGGACTAGTCAATCCATGGTGACTTTAGTTGTCATCTAATTGCAATGGTCTATTACTAGCTCCTACAGTTTCGATCGTCATAGTTCGATTTGGGAAAAATTTTACAAATTATACATTTGTTAAACAGCATCACTTGTGCTCCAATCGTATAATTCTAAAAAAGAATTCCTTAATCATTCTTTGATCGGTATTTAATGGTTCTAAATATCACATTGGCAATCCTTATGGTCAAAGCACCATTTCCAATTTAAGTTCCCTAGGTCGACGTACTTTGTCTTGCGTTAGCCCTTCCCTTTTGGTCAGTTAATTCGAGATTGATCAGATCTGAGCGAGATAAGACTAAAATACATCGATAAATATTCTCATTGATAGGTCTCGAAATGATAGAAAAACTATAATGTCACATATATCGAGAATATTAGGATAAGCTCTAAGATTTTATCCCGGTCGTCGATTTAAAATATTTCAGACGAGATAATAACCGTAGGATTGTAATTTCTGAGTTTGAGGAATCCTATTAGACTAGGATATCTCAAAAATTCGGCGACCCTGCAGGACAAGGGCTTGGCCGAAAATTCTTCTATTCATGGGCTCTTTTGCATGATTTTAGGGCTTAATTGGGCTTTAATTAATTAAATAGATAATTAATTAAAATCCCACCTTCTTAAAAATTAAAATGGACTCAACTGAATTCGAACTAAGCCCAAATAATTTTCGGCAATCCCTTTTCTGTGGCCGAAAATTTCACCTATTAAATTATGCTCAATCTACTCGCCTTTAACCCTAATACGAATTCATGACAGAAAATAAATATGCAATGCATGAGAATTTTGTTTAGGAGAATTGTGATTAACTCTAATTTTATGAATACATTTCTGAAAATCAAAATTTAGGTCTCAATAGCTGCTCCCTTTGAGTGAAAGCTCGCAGAGAATTCGCTCAAAGACTAAAATTGAAACCTAAATTTTGCAAATGTAAATGAACCATAATAATTTTTGGCAGGATTCAATCCTATTTTCTGATGCAAGTGAAATGATGCATGAAAAGCAATGCAATAAATAACATGTGCTTAAAATTTCTCTTTTCACCGTATTAGAGAAACATGTGCATGGATCGCACATGAAAATATCTGTTTTACCAAATATCTCATAATGCTGATGATTCCCTTAATCTCCAGACCTCTTTGTGGATGCCAGGATTTCAACGTACTGAACCCATCTGCTGCCAGAAATTTCTTTCTGATGCGAAATGGCGTAAATTCTGTGTAAAGTTGAAAATGTGCTTGAGTTATGGTTCAAGCTGGCCATTTGTCTCTTGGGGATCTCCTCAATGGGTCACCATGAGGCGGTATAATGTCTCTTGCGATCTCCTCAATGGGTCAACATGAGTTGGTAAAATGTCTCTTGCAACATTCTCAAGCAGGTCTCTCCGTATCAAGACAAGAGATGTCTCTTAGGACCTCCTCGATGGGTCAGCATGTCGGTAAAAAGTCTCTCGCAACCTTTTCAAGCAGGTTTCACCGTATTAAGACAAGAGATAATGGGTAAAAAGTCTCTTGTGACCTTCTCAAATAGGTCTCACCACATCAAGACAAAAGATGATGTATCATCTGAATTGAATTAGTATGAATACAGAATGGTTAAATGCTTGGAAAATTGCCAGTGCGATCATTAGGGGGTATGACTAAAGTCGACTTTAAAAGGGTTTATAAAACTTACCTGGATTTTCTGAGCAATGAGTACGCGGTGGATAGGCTGACCATATCATACCTGTCCATCCTCTTGAAAAAATGATGTTATGCATAAGCTCAATGTAAATGCAACATCATATGTTAGAAAAATTCGTGATCTTTTGCTTGCATTATAAAGCTTTGCTGGGGAATTTTTTTAATAAAAAAGTCTATCTGACCGTTCTGAAAAAAATTTGATCAAATAGAATAAGGAACTTTAGTCAGAAAGGACTTTCTACTCAATCTCATGAAAAAGACTATTGAGACCCGACCATTGAGGCGGGTAAGAGAATCTCTCAGAGCTATCATCATCACGCATGACAAAGGTCTGGGTATTCTCGCAATTAGTATGACCAGACCAATCCCCGAGGTCTTTTGCAGGACTGCCATTCGGGCTTGGTCAATGGCTTTTCAAAAGGGGGAGTCATGCAAGTTGTTAGGCCATGAAATGAAATCTTCATCAGCTACATTGGATTTATAAGTCAGGAACCATTCGAAATGAGATAAAATGATCTTGCTCGCACTTCTTCGAGCAATATTTATAAGCATTTGAAGCCCTATATTAACGCAAGTACCATAATCTGGAGAGACATTCGGTGACGGTTGTAATGTAAGTTTAGGGTAGGCTTGAAAATGAAAGGCCTATTTTCAACAAGTGTATGATGGAAAATCAGTGATCATTCGATCTTGACATCAATGATTCTGAAATGATCTTCTCTTTCATGAATCAATTCAGGTATGACGTCCCTTCCTTCCGGAGATTCATTGAAAGAGCTATTTTCTTCTTCTTTTTCTTTTTCCCTTTTTTTTTTGCATGGTGAGCTTTGCTATTTTGAAAAGGAAGGAAGAGTCACACAAATTTCCAGATTTTAGCTTGTTCCAAGGCACTTTGTTCATCCCCTAGATAATTTGGAACAATCTCTTTTTAGAATGATCATCAAATAGGTTTTGAGAAAAGAATCCACCGCTCAAATTGGGTTAAGCAAAGGATGAGTGTATATGGGTGTAAAAATGAAATGCCCTTTGTCATGCCTAAGGCACTTGAGCTAACACAGAATTCACATGCAACAAACTCACTCGAAGATTGATGCAAGTGAAAGCAAGAACATCCCTCTTTTTTTTTTTGAAATTTTTGAAATTTTTCTCAATGTGGGGTTGTTCCTAATAGCGTTATGAAATGAAACCACTGTCCAAAGGGGTTAATCAAAGGGCAACCTATTGTGTTTGGATAGAGGAAATGAATGCCTCACGTCATTTTGGTCGTCATACTTTCCGCGAGATAACCCTTTATCTCGTAAGCATGGAAATTCTTACGTTGCTCACTGGGGATTGTGATGTAGGATGTGTATGAAAATGACTTGCTTTTCATTGTCCTCATGTTCCTCATTCGAAGTGATCAATTCAATTAGATCAGAGAGATTTCCTGATTGAAATTATCTCGTAGTGGAAATTAATAATGCACGTAGAATAGCTAACAAATAGTGCATGAGTAAGCATCAAATGAATACCATAACTTGATCAAAAAGTGTTAGGGAAAATCAAGTATAATACTTATTTATAGCATCAGAATTGGTGGGGCTAGTAAAAACGCGACCATCCATCTCCGCTAGGATTAAAGCACCTCCTAGGAGCGCCTTTTTCGCAACATATGGGTCGCCACAGTTCGAAGCGAACTTCCCCTTTGGAAGTGGGATAATAGGCAATAGTTTTCGCAAAACAAGGTTTCCTACCTGAAAATGTCGAACCCAGACTTTCTTGTTAAAGGATTTAGAAACCCTCTGCTGGTAGTATTGGCCATGGCATAAAGCCCTAAGTCGCTTTTCGTCGATCAGGTTCAATTGATCCATCCTCTGCTGGATCTAATTAGCTTCAGTCAGCTTGACTTGAGAAAGTATACACAAGGAAGGGATTTCCACCTCAATTTGTAATACTGTTTCCATTTCGTACACAAGAGAATACAGGTTTACCCTAGTAGATGTTTGGATCGAAGTCCGATAAGCCATAAGTAAAAAAGGTAATCTCTCATGCCAATCACGATAATTCTTAGCCGTTTTGGCCAAGATCTTCTTGATGTTTTTGTTGGCCGCCGCCACTGCACCATTCATCTAAGGACGGTATGGGGAAGAGTTCAAATGCTCGATCTTGAATTTTATGAATAAGTCATCAACCAGCTTGTAGTTCAAATTCGAGCCATTGTTAGTATATGACCTCGGGCGAACCATATCGAGTAATGATATCTCGACTAATGAATTTCATGACATTTCGTGTTGTGACTGCCAGATACGACGTCACTTCGATCCATTTGGAAAAATAATCTATGGCAACTAAGATAAAATGATGTCCGTTAGATGTTTTGGGGTTGATTGGACCGATCACATCAATGCCCCACATAGAGAAGGGCCATGGCTTAGATAATTCATGCAGCTCGTTCGGAGGAACGTTGATCATGTCTCCATGAATCTGATATTTGTGACAACTCCGGACATTTTGAATGCAATCATTTTCTAGGCTAAGCCAATAATAGCCTAACCTCATAATCTTCTTGGCCAGCATATGGCCATTCATATGTTGACCATAGATTCCTTCATGTACTTACATTATCAGACGGATTGCTTCAGTAGAGTTAATGCACCTCAAAAGAACTAAATCAAAGGATCTTTTATAGAGATTCTCATCGCTCAAGAAAAACTTTGAAGCCATCTTCCTTATGTACCTCTGATTAGATGCAGTACTCTTTTCAGGAAATTTTTGCTCTTGAATGTTAGTCTTGATGTCATGGTACCAAGGCTTGCCATTAGGTTCATCGGTTACGGCCATACAATAGGCTGACTTACTTAGTACCTCATCTTTAACGGCTCGACCTCAAGTCTATTGGTGACTTGCAACATCGAAGATAGGGTAGCCAATGCATCAGCGAACTGGTTGTGAGTTCTGGATAAATACTCAAACGAAATATCATCAAATTCCTCCACCAACTCATCCAGATACTCATGGTACGGTAGCAACTTAGCATCCCGTGTTTTCCATTTTCCAACCGTCTGAAAGATGATTAAGGCAGAGTCTCCAAACACCTTGAGCCGGGCTACACCCATTTCGATCGCGACTTGTAGGCCAAGAATGCATGCTTCATATTTTGCGATATTGTTAGTACAAGGAAATACTAATTTTACTACTACAAGATAATGTTGATCGCTTGGAGATATCAAGATTGCTCCTGTACCAGACCTGGATAAATTCACAATTTCGTCAAAATACATGGTCTAGAAGTAGTCATCTGCTGCCATGACTCGATCTTCAGGTTGATAAGGGTCTTCGTCTTGCCCCAGATTTTCAACCAGGATATCAGCTATGGCTCGTCCTTTCACCAACTTTTGGGACAAATACCAAGCATCAAACTTAGAAATGAGGATCTACCATTTGGCAAGCCTGCCAATTAAGGCAGGTTGATTTAGTAGGTACTTAACGGGATCACATTCTGTCACAAAAAGCACTTGATAATGCAAAGTGTATTGTCGTAGTTGGTGTAGCACTCAAACTCGAGCCGCATATGTCTTTTCAGCCTCAGAGTAGTACATTTCAGAGGCTGTGAACTTCTTACTCAGATAATAAATGGGTTGTTCTTTCCCATCATATTATCTTATTTGCGCTAAGCACCTAGAAAGGCTGAGGTGTTGTTTCAGCATTGGCGGAATAAGCATTGGTGGCTTCATGAGGTGTTGTTTCCACTTATCAAAGGTTTCATCACAATCATCATCTCATTCGACCAGCGCGGTCTTCTTTAGCAACTTGTAGAAAGGCTTAGCGGTCTTAAACAACTGAGAAACGAAATAGGCAATATAATTCAACATACCCATAAGGCTTCAAACTTCTTTGACCTTTGTCGGTGGTTTGAGTTCACAAATAGCTTTCACTTTGGATGGGTCTATCTCGATGCCCTTGTTAATGACAATGAATTAGAGCAATTTGCCCAAGCTGGTACCGAAAAAGCATAGCGGGGTTAACGCATAATATGAACTTTCTGATTCTGTCGAACAGCTTCGTCAAGGTTTCAACGTGATCCTCTCCTGGCTTTGTCTTCATGATCGTGTCATCAACATAGATTTCAATCTCATTATGTATCATATCGTGTAATAAGGTAACCATGGCCCGTTGATAAGTCAAGCTAGCATTCCTAAGGCCAAAGGGCAATACTTTGTAATGAAACATCCCCCATAGAGTGGTGAATATAGTTTTCAATTTATGATCCACGTTTATCAGGACTTGGTTATAGCCCGAGAAACCATCCATGAACGAAAACATTTCGAACCCAGCTGTGCTATCTATGAGCACATCGATGTGCGAGAGAGGGAAATCATTCTTAGGACTAACTTTGTTTAAATCACGGTAGTCGACACAGACTCGAATCCGACCATCTTTCTTTAGTATAGGGACAATGTTGGCAACCCAATCAAAATATTGGGTGGCCTCAATAAATCCCACATCATGGAGCTTCATGATTTCTTTGATTTTCTTTACCAGCTCCGGCCTAGCCCTTCGTGATCTATGCACTACTGGCTTGAATGAAGGATCAGTTGGTAAACAATGTTCAACAATCGATCGATCCAGACCAGGCATTTCTACATAAGACCAGGTGAAAATGTCCTAGTAATCCCTCAAGAGTTTCATAAGACGTTCCGCCATCTAACTAGAAAGGTATGCTCCAATTTTCACCTCTCTAGGATTTTCTTCATCACCTAAGTTGATTGATATAGTCTCCTCATCGATCAGAGGTTTAACCATCTCATGCTGCTCAAAGTCTCGATGTATCTCTTCATAGTTGGAACTGGATTCATCCAAGTCATATACTCCGGAATCCATTTAGTCTCCCTTCTCACGTTTGCCCCTAAAACATAAAGTAGGGAGATCAGATAAATAAACAGACTTTAAACATGCATATCTTGCAATTTTCGAAAACTTGAAGTGCTATCTTCGAATATATATATATATATATATATATATATATATATATAAAGACCACAGGAAGAGAATTCTTGAGAAGCCCAACCCTTAATTTCTTACCATGGATGATAAGATTGTTGGTTATCGTTATCGTGTCGATTTGGGATACCTCATCAAGATTCTAAAATTAATAACAAAACATATGTAATTTTATTGATATGAAATCAATGAATTACATTTTATTGAATTTGAAAATGCAACATTGAATTGAAATGAAAGCCTAACGTGTAACATGAATTGAAAATCCAAATGTAGCCTAAAAGAATCTAGAGAAAGCTAGAAAAATCCCACGCAGGGGATTACAAAAACACAAAATTGTTACTCTGAACGCTCCAATGAATCATCGACCATGGCATTGACGGTCGGACTTGGAGATTCAGGCGCCATGCAAGGCTCTCCTTCTGGTATTTCACCAACTAGCATAAGATCTTCGATCATAGAGGCAATGGTGAGGTCATCGAACTAGCTAGCCAGACTAGGGATTTCATCCTCGACTTCATCTTCTTCCAGCGCCATTGGTTCGGTTACAAAATCTTGGCTATTCGATGAATCTAGGAACACAATCCCTAGGTCGTCTTCAAGTTGTGCCAACTCATTATAACCACCAACCACACCAGCGGATCAAAAAGTGGTGTAGAAAGGGGGTGGTAGGGGATTAAATTATGATCTTCCATTACCTATCTCGTATTGCCTACCACGTCTGGGCCGGCCACGTCCCTAGTGTCCCAGACCAGCCGTATGGGATTGTTTTTTAAGCTTGCTCGAGGTACGGATCCCCTGACCATGTCGTCCCAAACCTGTACCAGGTTCGAATCCATTGTCAATCATTATCTTAGCCACCATTACATAAGCGTTTGATACCTCAGGAACTAGCAGAGGATTCTCTGGTGATGCATGAACAGTTTGCACCAATTTGAAAGCATGGTACGAGTCTTCCTCATTGTGAGCTGGTTCAATGTAAGAAATAGCTGTCTCATTGAAAATTCAATGATCCTCCTCACCGTGGATGATTACCAATTTCTGCTCAACAACTTTTGATGAAAACTCGATGGCACAGCTCCTGCTTTGTGAATCCATGAGCGTCCTAGCAATAGGTTAAAAGATGATGGGATGTCAAACACCTGAAACAAAATATCGAACACAGAGGGCCCGATCTGAATGTCAATATTAATCTGCCCCATGACGTCCTTCCTCATACCGTCGAAAGCTCTAACTGAGGTCTTGGTGGCTTGCATCCTAGCCAGGTCTACCCTAAGCCGCTTTAGCGTGGCTAAAGGGCATATATTTAGTGTCGATCCATTGTCAATGAGAACTCGAGCTACAAGATTTTTCTTGTGTTTTACTGTTATGTGCAAGGCTTTATTATGGCATCGTCCCTCAACAGGAATCTCATCATCAGCAAATGCAACTTGATCTTTTAGAAGGCCGGTTCCGATAACATTCTCCAACTTATCTTGATCAATGTTCTCCGGGACATGTATTTGCCCCAACACCTTCATCAGGGAATCTCGATGCTTTTCAGATGACTACAAGAGCTCGAGCAAAGAAACTTGGGCCGGCAACTTCCGCAACTGATCGACGACACTGTACTCGCTTGTCTTGATTACAGCTGAAAACTCCTTTGCATTCTTTTCGTGACCGGCTTGGTCGGTTGATCATCATTATGAGCATGTCCAGATCTGGTTACGAGGGCCAGATCATACTACTAAGGAACGGCCTTATCATTTTCGTAAGGGAACGACTAAGGTGAAGTGATCACCAAAGTTTCGAGTATGACAATCCCTAGTTCATCATCTAACACATCCTCAAGGGGAGACATATCCACCAACTCTGGATCAATTTCAAGCAGATTGGCCGAGTCGACGCCTGTCACTTCAACTTGTGAAAAATCTTTGGGTTGAGTCATGGTTAAAGCATCAAACTCCTCATCCGAATCAATGAGGAATTGAGAAATAGTGGCGATTGTTTCTGCTTAATTAATCTTGACTATCAATTCTTCCTTCATCAGGGCTGAAATCGTTCTCTTTAGTTGATTCAGTAATACAAGCTCTCTAGTTTGATAATAGCCTACCCTAGCGAAGGCATCAAGAATGTCCACCACATGGACTTTGAACACACCTACCCGTCGAGTATTGCTGTCAAATATAGCATTAACTTTATCGAAATGGTCGGGTACAAGATTACTTTGGATGTTTGACTGGCCAACATCCTGGAACGAGAACGCCTTAGAATCGAGCAGGTCTTGGATGCAATTCTTGGGCACAAAGCAATTATCTGTTTAATGGCCAACTTCACCGCGATGGTAATTACATTTTTTGGATGGATCATATCCCGCATACATCGTATAATTAGGCCTTTGAGGTTCGATCGACAACAGATCTTTCTTGCGTAGGATGGCTAAAACTTGAGAAAGTGTTCTAGGCAGAGGTGTATATTATTGGGGTGGACGTGGATTTCGCTTCTGCCCTTGCTCATTAAAATTCCTCTGCTGGTTGATGGGGACCTGTACAATCGGCAAGGGACTCGTTATGTTTACCAGAGGGGCGACCTCTTTGTCTTTCTTTGTCACAAATCATTTAGCAGGTGGGCTAGTATCTCAATACCATCCTTTCTGCATGCCACCCTCCACTTCTTCAGCCAAAGGTCACCGAACGATATCGCAGAAGTTCTGAGGACTTGTGTCTGTATTATTTATGGTAGGGTAGAGACAAATAGTTTCACAAGCTCCCTCTCAGGGGGAACATGCTTAAGTTGGGATGCAATGTTCCTCCATCTAGTAGCATATTGCTTGACTGTCTCGCCCTTTTTCATTTTAGTTTGTTCTAGGTCTTCTCTGGAGACGAGAACGTCTACGTTAAAACTGAAATACTTGATAAAAGCATTTGTCGCTTCTTTCAAATTCTCCATACTATATACCTTATAATCAGTATACCACCACATCGCCACGTCTTTCAAGCTGGCTTGGAAAGTCTGAGCCAATAAAGGACCGTTGTCTACAAACTTGCTCATTCTGGCCTGATACATCTGAACATGCTGCATAGGATTGGATGTGCCATCATATTTCTCAAATTCAAGCATCTTGAATTTATCAGGCACATCGACTTTTGAGAAAGCAAAAAAGTCAATGTGGGGGATACTATGAGTTCCCTAAATCTCCCGGAGCATTTTCTGCATCTTTTGCTCTATCTTCTGCTCGATTTGAGCCAATAGCTTGGCCGCTTCGTTATTCTGTTTAGGTGTCGCAGGGCTGGCTTAAGGGACTGGACCCAATGGGGGAACATTGGAAGCAGTTCTTGTGACGACCTTGTCCCCTAGTGACATATTTGGAAAAGAAAAGTGCTCCTGATTCTTATCTGGATAATCAGCTTGAGGAGGCGGAGGGAGTGCCATAGGTTGGGAAATCTGGCCAGACAACTGCATCTTGGTGATGAGGTTTGTTAGCATTTTGTCCGCCATCTAGGAGATCATGCCGTCAACCCAGTTATTGAGATCATCCATATGCTTTTTGAGAGCGTCATGGATCGTGGCATTGATCTCTGCCTTGTCCGCCATTTTTCTTGCGACTGACCTTGTGATATGTGGAGGATCCGCGGTGAATTACCTTCAAAATGGTAATAAGGAAGATGAGAATCACGAAAAAAAAAAAGAACAAGTGGACCGGTCCATGACATCAATCTAGACTCAAAAGTGAAGTAGTTATTAGCACAAATCGAATCCGGCAATCTTCCAGTTTCGTCAGTTCTTGCGACAAAATTTGTCTTAATTCTTACATTGGCCGAACAATTCCCAAATTTTACGAGTTGATATGGGACATAATGATGAACAACTTTCTTGTTTGGAGTTCGGACGGATGATGGATGGATTAATACAGTTTAATGCATCTTTGGAACATTTTCATCCAAAAAACTGTTTCGTCCGCCTGTGATTAAAAGAACGAAGGCCTCCCTTAAAATGTGAATTAAGGTCTGGAATTTTGCAGGCTACCAGTTCAAAAGATATTCTACAACTTTTGTTTTGATGATTTGGCAATAGAGCTCATTCAAAGGTGGTAATCCGCAAAACTACGCGAGTGCTAGAAAATTGCCAAAATTCTAGTATACATTGTCCTCAATGAAAATTTGTCAATAAATAGAAAATGACATGGATCATTCTCAAAATTTTACAAATAATAGCTCAAGATATTCTGAGCATTTTCCATTCAAACACTAGAGTTAAAAAATGACTAGAAGAAACCTAAAAAATCAGATCATGCAAAGTGTTGACCTAGAAAAAGTAATATCCAGAACACCATCCTAATGAAACAATGAACAAAACTTGCAAATAAGGACTCTAACTAGCTCGAGCTATAGACTTTTGGGGGACCACATGAGCCTTGAGCTTCTTATACTTTTCTCGCTCTTCTGGGCCTCTTCTTTGGCTTTGGCGAGCTTCCGTTTAGGATGATTGATCTCAAAATGCTTGGTATCTTGAACAGCCACTCGAGGTATTACCAGAAGCCATTCTTTTGGAATAACATGTCCTTGGATGTAGCTAACTTTGACATTTCCCACGAGAATCCCCTCGGGTAATGCTAGCTTGGTCGGCCGTTACCGCTCCCATATGGCATAAGCAAGGGCAATGTGCTCCTCAAATCTCCGGTTCTTCAGGTCAGAGTCTATGTGAATCTCCGTGTTCTTCGGATTCGGAGGAATCGTCTGTATCACACTATAGTGTCGAATTACTCTCCACCGGATCATACTTTGTAATGCCCGAAACTCCTAGAAGAGGGATGGGTGCCTCGTCTCAACTTATGATTCTAGCTTCCTCCACTTTGAACCAAAGAGCATTCCATAGGAAAGTCACGGGACTAGGGTTTACTAACAAGACTAGCAATCGGGAATAGTGATACCCAAGAACATGATTTTGTTCATTCTTAAACTTCAAAAGAGGATGCTCAAGTTCTCGATATTTCAAGGTGGTTTCCAAATTTAGAAAAGTGAGAAAGGAACCAAACTAGGAGAATTTCAGGTGAAGCTTGAAGTGTTCTGTCTTGATTTGTTTTAAACTTGATAAGCGAGATGAAGGTTTCTGCCATAATGGCATTAACAAAAAAAATTTCATTGTTCACTTGCCGTGCAAAAAATGCCATCATGGGGTCGATGGAATTTTGTTTGTGTGGAAAAATGACTAAACCAAAGAACAATAGGATAAAAAATTTAGCCTTATCATATTCGAAAGGAGCTTTTGCAAAACATGTTTCCAAGAATGAAATGGAGCAACTTCCCCGATTTCCTTTCAAATCTTTAGCCTCTTCATCTCGATTAGTATTTAAATATTTCGATAAAACTAAAGCCGGATCCTCGCCAATGGGCGGGGTAACTAACCCAGAGTCCATTGACTTTTCAACAATGGCACTATACTCTTCTAGAGTTGGAGTTAGCTCGTGCTTACCGAATATGAACATAGTAGTCTGTGGTCTCCAAAACTGTACCAATGCTTGGATGAGACCAAGCCGCATCCGGATGTCGATCAATGGGAGCATTCGGCCAATGCAAAATTTGACTATCTCTCGACCGTCCTCGTGCAATTCGTTCCATCACCGCCCGTCGACACCTAAATTTTGACTAATCTTTTTAGTCATTTATTTTGCATAAAAATTAGGACTAGTTTTAGTCCTAAACAAAAATAATCAAATCAAATTTTCGATTCTACCATGCATGCATTACATCAGCGTTAACTTGAAGCAGCTTAACATTTACATTAATCCTCATTTTATCGAATCGGTGGCGATTGAGTGAATTCGATTTTAATTAAGAGGACGTAACTCGCGTGAATTGGAAATTTAGTTTAACCCATTGCTTTTTTTCTCATGGCCAAAAGTTGTATTGCATAATTAATCAAGTCTTCGTTGAATCGTACGTTAAGAACATATATTTGGCCAAGAAAAGATAAGACAATATAATCTTGGGTAAGACAAAAAAAGAAATGTGGGCTGATTGAAAATTAGGTTACATACGCATAAAGACAAAAAAGATTCATATCTTGGCTCAATATTCGGTGAAGGCAACAAATTGACTATATTTTGAGCAATTCATGTGGAAAATGAAGCATGTGCACGTGAATAAATGGCTAGCAAAGGAGGCAAAACAGAAAATCAAGAGGACAAGGAGATCTGTTAGAATATTTGCACAATCAGGTGAGAAGGGAAAGAAAATATTTCAAGCCTTCGAGAAGGAGTTAGTGAGCTGACCTATATAAGATAATGTTCGCACAAGGGGTTTTGGGGGGTCGACAATTGCTGAAAAGCTTTCGGCATACACATTCTTGAGAGCATACGTGACAAGCAACACGGAGGTGAGAGAATAGAGAGCACATTATACGCAGAAATTTGTGAGCAAACAAAAAAGGGACGTTCATCAATCACGAGAGCAATAAAGAGCCCTTGGCGGAGTGATTTTCGTTCTACTCCCATTCGTGTATCACCATAGCTGCGCAAAAACAACCACCGTTCCATCGCCACAATCGGTTCTGCCATCGGCGTCTACAACGTCGACGACCGTCAGTCCTTGTTTTTTATCCATTCTCCGGTGCATCAATCGGATACCCATGGTGACACATCCGAACAATTAAAGAGCTGCTGTCCAGGGGTGTGCGTGCAACTTTCCCTTAGCGCACTGGTCAAAGGGTTTTCCCTTGGTGTCCAAGTTTGGTTTCAAGACGCATTTAGGTAACTAACGTTTCAATACGTTATGCATGATGATCGTTTGTTCTTGCGCTAAAAGTGAATTGTCTTGTCGAAGTTTGGTAATTGACAATCGTTTAGATTATAATGGATCACCGGATTGAGATGCATCATTAACTTAGATTTTCTTTCTTGCAAAATTCAGAAATTGAGCATGCCTTACGGGTGATGGGATTCTGAGTTAATCAGATAATTGTGAACCATGTCAAACAAAGAAGGGTGGAATTTTAGTGAGAATTGGTGATTTGAGTTTTCCAATTAATTAATCTTTGTCCGAACCTGTGGATGAATCTTAGCGTCATTTGGGTCCGTGGATGAATTTTAGTGCTGTTCGAATTTGTAGACGAGTTTTAATTCGGTGGGTGAGCACTAATTGGATTCGGGAGGTTCTCGGTTTCGGTGGTTTGTCCGAACACTGGATGTCTTTTATGATGCAAATTTGGGCGCACATCAAGTTTCGGAATATATTTTGCAAGATATCATGTTTAGTTTGGAAAAATTGCCATTCACGTAAAAAAATTTTTGTGATATCCAAAAAATATTTTGAATATACCCAAGACACTCGATATATCGAAAATCATTCAAAATGTGATTGATTAGGAAAATTTTCTAATCCGCAACCGTATTTCCATAGCAGGTGTTTCGAATTTGGGGATCAATTTGTTAGGCTTCAGATTAAACCTTGATTCGAAATAAATAGCGATAATTATCTTTTCATTAAAAGTTTTGCAACTTTAATTTAAATACATTAAAAAAACTGAAAATCACAAAAAAAAAATCACAAAAATTAAAAAAAAAACAAAAAAAATCATTTCTCATGGCTTTAAATTTCACGTAAAAAAATCTCAAAAAATAAAAGATATAGCAAGATATGGTTTCTTAAAAATCACATCTCAATCATCTTTAGGAAGATAGGATTTTCTAGAAATCCTATCTAATAGATTGCATCTTTGCATAAAAAACTTTTAAAATTCATCTGAATCTTTTAAAATTTGTAGACATAGGGTTAAAAGATGTCACGCCTCACACCTTCTCGCGCGATCGCAACATCCCATCACATCCTCTCATGTCCAGGATACGGTCCACGCAGTACCTTCAAAAGTGAAATGCGCATGCGAGAGCGAAAAGAACGAACACCTCCTAAAAGGTATATGAAAGGAAACCTGGGATAACAAGAACATATATGTGCATATATATAACCTTCAAAGTCTTATACAAAAGATGCAGGTAAACTACTCCTGCAGACGGGTCAGGGTAATTAGAGATCAACCAAAAGACAACAAATTCTAAGTCCCCCAAAAGCTTACAAGCCAACGAGAGTAACCACAAAAAGACTGTCCAGTAAGGTCAGGAAACCACTAAGTCGAACCACTAGCTCCATCTGTCTCATCCTCATCTTTGTCTGGATCATAATCCTAGAAGGTCCTAGAACGCACGTCTACCGAGTCATCCACCATGACATACTCCAGCTCATCCTCAGAAGTAGAGATATCTATCACCTCGTCGACGTCCTCTAGGGTAGGGGTCTTCTTAGGCACATATCTTGATCCCACCACCGACACCTCTACTTCTACCTCATCTCAGATAGGATGACACCAGCTGGGTACGACTCTACGAGGCACTTCTGTGGACTTCAATAGACCTATCGTGACCTCACCAACTCTACGAAACCAGGCCTCGAACCTATGTGGTTTCCAGTCCTTATCTCCCTCGTCGATCCAAACAACTGTACATTTCCTACCATAAATGGTATCCCGACCGTTAGGGAACTCGTCAAAATAGCAGTCATCTCTTTAGAATTGCCGAGGAGGGTCAGAAGCATCCTTCAGTGCTTGGGATCTGAAAAGTAAGGTCCCATGACGGGGTAAGATTTACATCTCAGTAAGCTGAGTCCTAACTTTAGGTTAGACTAACAGTACATCCAGACATAAATACCATCAAGGAGCAAGACACGCCAAACAATAAGGCAAACCATAATCATAATGTATCGTAGAAAGATAGGTGGTTGATAGTCAGGCAAGCATCATCATAACTCACAACTCATGTAAGGCAAGGAAATACAAAACCAAGTTATATGCTCGATAACCATGATTCAACTCATTATCCACGCATGCGTCAAAATGCCTTAGGCTTGGTCCGCGTCATAACGTCTCAAATCATGATAAACTTTAAACCCGCGTTAAACGCCTCAGGTTTTCAATGCCATTCAAGGTTTGTGTCGACAAATATATAATCTTATCCCACGTCTCTACGCATTAGGATATTAGCCAATACAACCCCGCGTCTCCACACATCAGGGTGCCAGATTTCCTTCCATATCAAGACTTCATGATCAGGTACAAGATTATTCGTTGAACTAAAAATCTATAGCATGCCGTTCAAAAAGATTCATCACCCACAAGATATTGTCCGACACAAGTATATGCATTAAGTAAGTACACACATGTCATACCAAACCACAATGATCGACATCGAACAATCACACAATGATCTCACGAGAATTCATCCAATTCGAATCCAATTCATCCAGTAAAGGCCTATCTTCCTAGCTAATATTTAGGGACTCCTTACCTCAAGCTTGCATCAGCAAAATTTCCTCCCAAGGCACTCTAAGGGTTCGGTTCTTGGAGTCCAAAAACAGGGCAGCCGCACAACCTAGGGAGGTTCAACCAGTTCATCAATTTTTCTCTTCCAATTCGCCAAACCACGGAGCATACACCTCCATATCATCTCAATTAACATTCTAACATGTCTCAACGATGAAATTAAGACAAGGCGACATCCCAAACAGCCTCTTAAGAACTCGATTTGCACAAACCAAAATAGGGCGATTTCGGTTCTTCCCTTTACTCGACTAATCAGCCCACAAATGAACTTTAAACCTTAATTCATCACATAATTCACTTGCCAACAAGTATTCCTATGTGTACAAGAGTCTCACCGAAGGTTTTGGGGCTAGTCGACCGCCGAAAGCCCAAAAATAGGCCCGGTTCCTCCAAGCCTACGCCGGTCAGATTCTGTTCAACGGAAACAACGCCATTTCAACATCAAAACTCCATCGAAACTTAACCAACTTGCTACCTCATCTCATTATATCTAAGTACTATAAGTCTATAAAGTCTCGCCGAAAACTTGAAGTAAAACGAAGTCTCGAAGAGGTCGAACGAAGACTCATCTCCAGTTGAGCTCAATTCTGTCCGATTTTGGAAATATGGCTGGTCGGGGATCCTGTAGCTTCCAATGGCCGAACAACCACCGGGGTCTTGTTGGGAAGAGGCTGAGGAAGACGTTGATGGTCGGTGCGAGGCAAGGTGGTCGTCGGAGGTGGCGATCGTGGACGGCAAAGAGGCGGCAGCGGGCTAGTCATGTAGGGGAGCTCTCGGCCGAATGAAGAAGAAGAAGAAAGGAAGAAGAAGATGGCTAGAGGAAGGGGTTCAACTGAGACAAAGGGAGAGTGAGGATTTACACCAATTTTTGGATGGTCAACCACAAAGAATGGTAGGTTAAAAGGTTCACAATTAATGCCATTCACCAACCATTGACACTTGTCTCTATATGTATAATATCCAAGCCTCAATGACCATAATACCCTTTAATTTTCAATAGCTAGGGGTTTTATAAAAGACCAAAATGCCCTTCCTCAATTAATAAGACCAAGCCAAAACTTGAGGAGCAAAATGGTAATTTTTGCTCTCGTCGTCCGGAACGTCATTTTTTCAATTCAAATTTTCCTCGATGAGGCAACATTCAATTTGATTAGAATGTTGGAATTCTTCATTTTCCATTTTCCAATTTGGAGACTCGTACTTGGGTCATTTCTCTGTCAAATGTAATTTCAGGCTACCCCGAACGAACGAACGGCTTTTGCAAACATTACACATGTCGACTTTGTGATTCTCATCACACTTAGGGCTCATCAGTTCATGGCGACTTTGGTTGTCATGTAATTGCGAGGGTCTATTACTAGCTCCGACGGTCTTGATCGTCATCATTCGGTTTGGGAAAATTTCGTATATTATACATTGGTTAAGCGGCATCACCCATGCTCTAGTCATATAACGCTAGCAATGAATTCCCTAATTGTTCTTAGATCGTCCTTTAATGGTTCTAAACACTCCCTCAGCAATCCTTATGGTCAAAGTGCCAATTTCTATTTGAGTTCCCTAGGTCTACGTACCTTGTATCGCATTAGCCTTTCCCTTTTGATCAATTAAATAGAGATTGATCAGATCCGAGCGAAATACGACTGAAATATATCGATAGATATGTTTTCATTGATAAGTCTCCAAATGACAGGAAAACCAGAATGTCATAACTCTTCCCCTCTTACAAAAATTTCATCCTCGAAATTTACAGGAGCCCAGCTATTCAAACAAATGGGGGTATTGATGCCTTATCAATTCTTCACTCTCCCACGTAGCGCCTTCGGTCTCATAGTACTACAAATTACTTTGAATAGTGGAATCGTCTTGGTTCTTAGAACTTGCTCTTTTCGATCTTTAATTCTGATTGGCTTTTCCACATATGACACCCTGTCATCCACTTCGATAGTCTGATAATCCAACACATGCGTTGGGTCTGGCTCGTATTTCCTTAGCATTGACACATGGAAGACGTTGTGTACTTGAGACAAATTAGGCGGTAAGGTAAATCTGTAGGCCAAGGTTCCAATCCATTCCAAAATTTCAAAAGGACCTACATACCTTGGACTCAATTTTCCTTTCTTTTCAAACTGAGATAGTCCTCGCATTGGTGAAACTTTAAGGAAGACATGATCACTAATTTGAAACTCCAATGGTTTTCGTCGTTTGTCAGTATAACTTTTTTGACAACTATGTGTCGTTTTCAGCCTATCTCGTATTATCTTCACAGCCTCCACCGATTGCTCTTCCAACTTTGGGCCGGTAATACTTCTCTCTCCAACTTCATCCCAGCAAATTGGGGTTCTGCAAGCTCTTCCACACAACGCTTCAAAAGGCGCCATCTGAATACTCTGCTGATAACTGTTGTTATACGCGAACTCTACCAAATGTAATTGGTCCTCCTATCCACCTTTAAAGTCAATGACGTACGCTCGTAACATATCTTCGAGCGTCTGAATCGTTCTCTCAGATTGTTTATCTGTTTGCTGATGATACGCCGTACTGAACTGTAGTCGAGTTCCCATGGCATCTTGAAGGCTCTTCTAGAAGTTCGTTGTAAACTTGGGGTCTCTATTTGATGTAATCATTACTGGTACCTCATGCAGTCGTACTATATGGCGCATATACAACTCGGCATACTTGTCCATTGCGAAGTCCCTTCGTACCGGGATGAAATGCGCAGACTTGGTCATTTTGTCCACGACTACCAAATTGAATCGTGACCTCTTTGGCTCCTTGGCAATCCCATTACAAAATCCATAGTCACGTGCTCCCATTTCCATTTGAGAATCTCCAAGGGTTGTAGCAATCCACCAAGCTTATAGTGTTGTGCCTTTACTTACTGACACGTCAGGCACCTTGTCACATATTTTGCCACATCTACTTTCATCCTATTCCACCAGTAATGCTGACGTAGATTTTGGTACATTTTTGTGCTATTCGGATGAATACTGTAATTGATCCTTTGAGCTTCAGATAGGATCCTTTCCCTAAGCTCTTCGTCTTTGGGCACACAGAGACACCCTCGAAATTTCAAAACTCCATCCTGTAACACTTGGAACTCTGGCTTTCGTTTTGTTGCATCCATCTCGAGGATCTTTTGAATTTTTAGGTCCGTAGGCTGTAGAATCTTTATCCTTTCTTGGATTTCAGGCTCTATTCTCGAAGTTGCTACCAAACTGGATAGTTGATACACTTCCATCTTGAATTCAGAATCCCTTAATTTTTCAAGTAACGACCATCCTTTAACCAACAAACAAGCAATGATTGATTTTCGACTAAGTGCATCTGCGACTCCATTCGCTTTCCCAGGGTTATACAGAATGTCATAGTCATAATCCTTAAGAAACTCTATCCATCGACGTTGCCTCATATTTAATTCTTTCTAGGAAAAGAGGTACTTCAGGCTCTGGTAATCTGTATAAATCTAAAACTTTTCGTCACACAAGTAATGCCTCCAGATTTTTAGGGCGAAGATAATTGCAGCCAATTCCAAGTCATGAGTTGGATAATTCATCTCATGCGGCCTCAGTTTTCGTGACGCATAGGCGACCACTCTTCCATGTTGCATTAGTACACAGCCTAGTCCCTTTAGCGAAGCATCACTATATATCTCGTAACCTCCGAGTCCTGATGGAATCATCAATACCGGTGCGGTTATCAACCGATGCTTAAGCTCTTGGAAGCTCCTTTCACACTTGTCCGTCCACTCAATCTTTGTTTCCTTCTTAGTCAACATCGTCTATGGATTGGCTATAGATGAAAACTTTTCCACAAAGCATCGGTAATAACCAGCCAGTCCTAGGAAGCTCTGGACTTCAGTAACCATAGTAGGTCTAGGCCAATTCATGACGGCTTCAATCTTCGCAGAGTCTACAATAATTCCTTCTCCAGATACCACATGGCCAATAAATGCTACTTTATTCAGCCAGAACTCGCATTTACTAAACTTAGCGTAAAGCGAGTGCTCTCTCAGAGTCTGCAAGACAATCCTCAGATGTCCTTCGTGTTCTTCATTACTCCTTGAGTAAACTAGGATATCATCAATGAAAAATATAACAAACTTATCTAAGAATTCCTTGAACACTCGGTGCATTAAATCCGTAAATGCAGCAGGAGCATTGGTCAATCCAAAAGGCATAATGGTGATCTCGTAATGACCATACCTTGTTCTAAAAGTTGTCTTCGATATTTCCTCTTTCTTAATCCTCAACTGAAGGCGACCAGTCCTCAGGTCTATTTTAGAGAACACATAAGCTCCTTGCAACTGATCGAATAAATCATCAATCCTCGGCAGTGGATATTTATTCTTTACAGTTACTTGATTCAACTGCCTATAATCAATACATAAACGCAAGGATCCATATTTTTTCCTCACAAACAACACCGGTGCTCCCCACTGTGAAGCATTCGATCGAATAAATCCTTTATCTAACAATTCTTGCACTTGTACTTTGAACTCTTTCAATTCCGATAAGGACATCTTATAGGGTGCCTTTGAGATCGACTCCGTTCCTAGGGCTAGCTCAATCACAAATTCAATTTCTCTCTCTGGTGGCAATCTTGGCAATTCTTGGGGAAAGACATCGAAGAATTCACACACTACCGGAATACTTTCTAATTTAGACTCCACATCAGTCGTATCCTTTGCCGCCACCAAATAGGCTCGACATCCTTCAGTTATTACCCTTGTCGCTTCAAGCAATGAGACTAAAGGGATCGAGGTTTCTCCTCGACTTCCCACAAATTCAAAAATAGGGCGACCATTTGGATAAAAACGGATTACCCTGCTACCACAATCAACTACTGCCCTTTGTTTACCTAGCCAATCCATTCCAATAATCACATCAAAGTCGTACATAGACAACACGGCCAAATCTATACTCTCTTCGCTACCACCAATAACTATCTTACAGTCCGCATAGCCTAACGAGACCAACACATTATCCTTTAATGGGGTGGTAACATGCAGCATTACATTCAACGGTTGTAACTTCATATTGATCAAATCAGCAAATGGAGCAGACACGAAAGAATGTGAAGCGCCAGGGTTAAATAGGGCATAAGCAGCTTGGTCGCACAAGTAAATAGTACCCGTGACCATGCCAGGCACTTCTTCTGTTTCCTTGCATTCCACAGCATAAACTCTCCCTTAGGATGGTTTTGATCGTTTGGGGGAACTGCAATTGATGATCCTACCTGTGGTTGTTACCCTTGAGGTCTAGTCGCTGGAGCTTGATTGGGGCAACTCCTCATTTGATGGCCCATCTAACTACACTTGAAGCACGCTCTGGTCCTAGCAGGGCAAGGTCCGTTAGCATACCTCCTACCATAGAGGCGGCAGTTCCAGTTTTGTCTGATGTAGTGGTTTCCCAATGCTCTTCTTCACTGGAGGGACGAAACGTCTATTGCCAGCCATAGGTCTTTTACCGATCTGGCGATTATCTTGAAATGAGCTAAACCGCGATCCAGATGCGGTCGTCCTCTCCTTCATGTCCCTTTCTATCATTTATCCCGGCTCATAAATTTCCTTATAAGTTCTTATGTTCAGGGCCACCATTTGACTGCGAAGTTCGGGCCTCAGCCTATCTCGAAACCTCCATGCCTTTTCCAGCGAGTCCTCAATTGACCTCAGTGCGTACCTCAACAATCTAGCGAATTCAGCTTCATATTAGTCCATCGTCAGATGATTCTAGTGCACTTGTAGAAATTTTACTTGCTTCGTCTCGTGTGCCTTCTCGGAAAAATACTTGTCGTTAAATGCGGTAGTAAATGCATTCCATGTTAAGGCAATTCCCTCTGAAAAAACTCCATTTTTGGTGGCACTCCTCCAGTCATTAGCGATACCTTCCAGTTAGTACACTGCCAATAATACCTTCTCTTCGTCAGTGCATCTCAGAACCCCAAAAGCTTTCTCAAGCTTTTCTATCCACCTTGGTGCCAGTTCAGGGTCTCCAGTTTCGTCAAACTACGTTCGCTTCAGCTTAATAAACTGTTCGACCAGTTGGCCCATTTGTTTAGCCATAACTCCTTCTTCCTAGGCATTATCCACTTCGTTACCCTGGTCATTATCGCCATTATTCCCATTACCTTCGTTGTTGCCATTGTTTGCGTTAACAGCAGCTATAGCAGCCCCCATAGCTTAAGCAATGGCAGCATCCCTGTACTGGGTTTGCATGTCGAAGAGATTGCCAATTCTCTCTAGTGCTCTTAGAACTCCATCCATTCTTGGGTCTTTCGCCACGAGTGGCCTTGAGCTAGAAGCTCCGCTCCTAGGTCTTCGGGTCTTCTGTGCTGATTACTCATTCTTGTATACCCTTATCTCACCTGGACCACTACAATTCCATCGCGAAATTAGAGACTTACTCATCCAGTCAAGTCTAGCGATACTAAATTATACCTTAAAAGTAACAATCACAACAAGACAACCTTCCACACAGTCCTTTCCAAGGATACGTCAATCAGAGAGTCATAACTACAACTCAATTCTAGTCACCTGGGCAGTTCAACACAACTAGTGATAATCATTCACTCGACAAGTCAAAATTCAGGAGTGACTCCTAATGCTAAGTACAAAGCTTGATCTTCATAACTACCACAATCATGCCAGAACCACATGTCAACCACATGCGCCAATACACATGTCATGCATTTCGCACCTAACTCTAACGAGTCTCCTAAGGTCTCGCTACCCAGTCAGTCCCAACTTATTCCTCCTTATTACTCCAGTCCTCAATTAACTTGATTCGAATTGACCTTGCTCTGATACCAAACAAAAGGGGATGTCACGCCATGTGCCTTTTCGCGCGATCGCAACATCCCATCACATCTGCTCAAGTCACAGGATACGGTCCATGCGGTACCTTCAAAAGTGAAATACGCATGCGGGAGCGAAAAGAACAAACACCTCCAAAAAGTATAAGAAAGGAAACCTGGGATAATGAATATATATATATATATATATGCATATATATCACCATCAAAGTCTTATACAAAAGATGCACGTAAACTACTCCTGCAGACGAGTCAGTGCAATTAGAGATCAACCAAAAGACAATAAATTTTAAGTCCCCCAAAAGATTACAAGCCAACGAGGGTCACCACCAAAAAACTGCCTAATAAGGTCAAGAAACTCCTAAGTCGAGCCACTAGCTCCGTCTGCCTCGTCCTCATCTTCGTCTAGATCACAATCCGAGAAGGTCTCAAAACGCATGTCCACCGAGTCGTCCACCATGACATCCTCCAGCTCATCCTCAAAAGCAGAGATCTCTATCACCTCGTCGACGTCCTCCAGGGTAGGGGTCTTCTCAAGCACATTTCTTTATCCCACCACCGACACCTCTACTTCTACCTCATCTTGGATAGGATGACACCAGCTGAGTTTAACTCTGTGAGGCACTTCTGTGGACTTCAATGGACTTGTCGTGAGCTCACCGACTCTACAGAACCAGGCCTCGAACCTATATGGTTTCCAGTCCTTACCTCCCTCGTCGACCCAAACAACTGTACATTTCCTAACATAAATGGTACCCCAACCATCAGGGAACTCGTCAAAATAGGCGGTCATCTCTTTAGAATCCCCTAGCAGGGTCGGAAGCATCCTTCAGGGCTTGAGGTCTGAAAAGTAATGTCCCACGATGGGTGAGATTTACATCTTAGTAAGCTGATTCCTAACTCTAGGTTAGATTGACAGTACACCCAGACAAAAATACCATCAAGGAGCAAGACACGCCAAACAATAAGACAAACCTTAATCATAATGTACTGTAGAAAGACAGGTGGTTGACAGTCACGCAAGCATCATCATAACTTACAACTCATGTCAGGCAAGAAAATACAAAACCAACTTATACGTTCCATAACCATGATTCAACTCATTATCCACACCCGTGTCAAAACGCCTCAGGCTTGTCCGCGTCATAACGACTCATACCATGATAAACTTTAAATCCGCATTAAAAGCCTCAGGTTTTCAATGCCATTCAAGGCTTATGTCGACACATATATAATCTTGTCCCGCGTCTCTACGCATCAAGATATTAGCCAATACAACCCCGCATCTCCACGCATCAAGGTGCCAAGTGTTCCCAAGCATGCCAGATTTCCTCCCAAATCAAGACTTCATGGTCGAGTACAAGTCTATTCGTCGAACTAAGAATTTATAGCATGCGATTGAATAAGATTCATCACCCACAAGATAGCATCCGACACAAGTATATGCATTTAGTTAGTACACACATGTCATGCCAAACAACAATGATCGACATCGAACAATCACACAATGGTCTCACAATAATTCATCCAATTCGAATCCAATTCATCCAGTAGAGGCCTATTACGACATTCGGATTTCCCAGTCATTTTTAGACCCATTAATGAGAAGTATATCTAGCGATGTGTTTCAATTATATCTTGCTCAAATATGATCAATTTGAGTAGACTGACAAAAAGAAAAAGGCTAACGCGAGACGAAGTACGTGGACCTAGGGAATTCGAACAAGAAATGACGCTTTCACCATAAGGATTGTCGAGGGGACATTTAAAACCACAAAAGGTCGATCTAAGAATGAGTAAGGAATGCCTTGCTACCGTTATACGATTGGAGCGCAGGTGATGCTGCTTAACCAATGTATAATTTGCAAAATTTTCCTAAATCAGACAGTGACGATTGGGACCATATGAACTAGTGATAGACCCTCACAATTATATGACAACCAAAGTCGCCATGAATTGATGAAATATAAATATGATATGAATCACAGGGTCGATATGCGTAAAGTCTGCAAAAGCTGCCCGTCGGTCAGGATAGGCTGGAACCACGTCTAATAGAGAAAATAATTAGAAACGAGTCTTGAAAATTAAAAATGGTGAATCAAGTATTCCAACGTCATGTTTGGATTAGCCGTCGCCATGTCGAAGATTATTAGATTGAGAAAAATGGCGTTCTAGACGTCGGGGGAAAAATTATCATTTTACCCCTCAATCTTTAGCCTTGCCTATGCAATTGAAGAAGGGCATTTTGATCTTTTATTTTCCCCCAAGGTTGCCAAAACTTGGAAAAGAGCATGGCCATTGGATTAAGCTTGATTGACACTTAGGACATGTGTCAATGAATTAGCTAAAGAGTGGTCTTGTCCGCTATTGCCCAACTACCATTCAACCTTTGACCTTGAACCTTGAATATAACTCTTTTTCTCTCTCTCTCTTCTCTCATTTGACCGGCCATACACTCCCCCACCATCACCGAGAGCTTCTTTCTTCTTCTTCCTCTTCTCTGCCGCCACCGACGACAGCTTCTGTGCTTTCTGTTCACTACCGCCGACGAGCCTCTTCGGCGACCTTTGATCGGCGAGCTAACCACCCATGCCTAGCTTAGCCTTTTGCCTACCTCCTCAAAATGGAAGTGCGTCGATTGAGCCACCGAGGAGCTCCGGCCAACCATTCTCCCGGAAGCCGACGGAAACTGACACAATCTGAGGTAGGCAAAGTTTCTGACCCTTAAGGACCTCGAAATGTTGGAGTCTTGTGACCAAATTTTGTGGAGATCTAGGGAACTCGTTTAGTGATCTGTGGTAAAAATTTGAGCTTAATTTGATGGAGTTTTGACCTCAAATGAGTCTCGTGAATGTTGGACAGAAACTGTTGGTTTTCTGTCTTGAAGGAACCGACGACTATCGAAGGGATTTTCAGGGACAACACGGCCTCAAATCATCGGTGAGACTCTTAGACCCTTAGATATACATGTTAGCAAGTGAGTTAGTGATTAAATGGTGAATTTGGAGTAGATTAAGGGCTGGACATGCTCGGTTTACACAAAATCGAACATAGCCCGGTTCAATTTTGTGCAAATCGTTTCTGTGAGGGCTGATGATTGTTGAGTTTGAGTCTCAAATTGGTGATTGAGACAAGATAGGATGATGAAGATTGTATAATGGAGGTTTGTGATTCATGGATGGGTAAATTGGACAAGAGAAATTGACAATTGGTTGGATTTTCCTAGGTTGCACGGTGGGTTTGTTCTTGGACCATTGAGACCAAATTGTTGAGGGCTTGAGAAGAGGGTTTTTGTGGCATCAAACTTGAGGTAAGGGAATCATAAACTTAGGATAGGAAGATTGGACTCAATTGGGTGAGTCGGGCGATAATTCGAATGATTTGTGAGAGATTCCAAGATGATTGTTCTTGGTGCGTCCTAAGATGGTATAGGGGATTAATGTGTGCTAATGCTTGTGCTTGAATTATCTGTCATGTTTGAGTGTCATTTTGATTGTCTTGCATGCCATGAGTATACGAATCGTGCTTGAGTTGCACTTGTTGTTATGTATGTGAAATGAATTGAGAATCATGACATGAGTGTGACATGGTGAAACCCTGATGCGTATGAGGCGTGGGGTGGTAGAAATAATACCCTGAGGCGCCGAGGCAAGGGATTGGAGTTGTGTGACACCCTAATGCGTACGAGACGAGGGGTTGAGAAGACCACGATCTTGATGCGTTGAAACGCGGGATGGAGATGTGATGTGTCGACACTAGCTTGGAGTATCATTGAAACCTGATGTGTGTACACGAGTTGTCAATGACGGTCTGATGTATTTATGCGAACCGAGCCTGATGCGTTCTAAACACAGACATGAGAATGAGGTAGGCAGGAAAAGGTGGTTGTGGTGATGTGGCATGGTGAGGTGTGCATAATCATCTGAATGTGTTATGATGCAATGACTGCATGCCTGACAACTATGTGTTGTCTCAATAACTGATTATCTCGCATGTTATTTGTATGAAATGCTGGTTTTTATGGCTGCCTGAGTGGACGGTCGGCATAACCTAGGGTTAGGACCTACCTTACTAAGATGTATATCTCACCCCGTTGGGGTCCCCTTTTCTTTTACAGATCTTAGGCCTTGAGGATGTGGCCTATTCGTTTTGGTGACCTCAAGGAGATGTACACCTATTTTGATGAGTTTCCTGACGGGCAGGGAACCATTTATGTCAGGAAGTGTACCGTAGTTTGGGTAGACGTGGTTAGTACTAGTCGGTAGCCTCACCGGTATGAGGCCTGGTTCAAGAAGGTCGGGGATGTGTCTACCGGGCCGTTGAAGCCCAATGAGGTACCCTAGGGAGTTGTCCCTAGTTGGTGCCACCCTACCCGAGATTTAGACCAGGCTTAGGCGTCTGTTGTCGGTTCAAGGAATGGACCGGAGAGGACTCTGACCTTGGAGGACACGGGGGAGGAGGTCATTGTGGTCGAGGCGACTGAGGAGGATCTCATGGAGCCATCTGCTGAGGAGACCAAGGAGGACATCATCGAGGTCCGCTCCGAGACCTTCTCAGAGTACGAGCCCGCGGAGGATGTAGAGGAGACTGAGGACTCCAGCAGCTCGTCTTAGGAGCTTCCAGTTTGTTAGTTTGATCTTATGATGGCGACCCCGACCTTGTTTTCTTCGAATCCTTGAAGATGGGCCTCTTTTGTGTACTTACCCTGTCACCCCTTGTTTTAGCGGATTCAGTGGCCGTATGTTTGTACGAACTTATGGATTTTATGTATGACAGCATTTGCACTATCCAGGTCCCACTTCATATTTTGTACGAAGGAGTTATTTCAATAGTGCTTCCGCGTGCTTGGTATATATATATATATATCATGTCTCTCGACTTAATTGTGGATCTTGGGACCGCAAGAGATATTTGGTTTGCTTGCAGGGAGTCGCGTGTACGTGCTCGGAGCGCGGGGTGTGACATCCCTGTTTGATTTGGTATCAGAGCAAGGTTAGCTCGATCCAAAGTTGATTGAGGACTGGAGTAATAAGGAGGATTAAGTTAGAACTTGGATGGATAGCGAGACCTTAGGAGACAGGTTAAGATAAGACATGGGGTACATAGCATGAAACTTGGCACTTATGGTTGGTGTTTGACCTTGGCAGGATTGTGGTAATGCATGAGGATTAAGTTCCCTGCTTAGTGTTGGG
Organism: Rhodomyrtus tomentosa; assembly: GCA_028455895.1. Taxonomy (NCBI): domain Eukaryota; kingdom Viridiplantae; phylum Streptophyta; class Magnoliopsida; order Myrtales; family Myrtaceae; genus Rhodomyrtus; species Rhodomyrtus tomentosa. The sequence goes on from JAPCWY010000005.1 coordinate 47,369,189, forward strand.
GGTCATTTCTAGATTTTGGCCTAATAAGTGAATGAGTATGGCCTATTTTAGTGAACCGTTGGAGTGAACAGAACTGAGAAATGGCCATGAGTTATTTGTTGAAGTGTCTGTGGAAGTTATTATGTGAAAAGACTGTTGTAGTGTAACTGTTTCTGTTAAAGATTAGTTAGTAGCTTTGCATTTGGATGAATGAGTGAGTTACGAACTCCTTATTGAACTTGTAGTGGGCCAGGTTCAGTAGAAGGACATAAGGATGAACAACCCATCCAAGGGAACTGGAAGACCCAGAGACGAAGCCTCAAGCTCGAGGCTGCCTATAGCGGAGGATCCAAGGATAGATAGCGTGCTGAGGGCAATTGAGAGAATTGGTGACCTTATTGATAGGTAGACTTAGGACCGAGATGCTGCCATAGCCAGGCGGTAAGAGCCGCCATAGCTGTCATCAACACCAATAACGGCAACAATGGTAGCAATGGAAGCCAGTGTGAACTTAACTAGGGCAATGAGGCAGTGAATGCCCAAGAGAAAATTGTCATGGCTAGACAAATGGGTTAACTAGTGGAACAATTTATAAAGCTAAAGCCGACTCAGTTCGACGGGACTGGAGACCCCGAGCTACCACCTAGGTGAATTGAGAAGATGGAGAAAGCTTTTGGGGTGCTGAGGTGCACATATGAGGAGAAAGCACTACTGGCATTATATCAACTGGAGGGTACTGCAAACGACTGGTGGGCTGCCACCAAGAATGGTATTTTTCCTAAGGGAGCAGCCATGACTTGGGAAGTCTTTAAGACATCGTTCAACGACAAGTACTTCTCGGAGACGGCCAGAGAAAGGAAGCAAGTAGAATTTCTACAGCTACGTCAGAACCAGCTGACGGTGGATCAGTACAAGGCCGAGTTCTCCAGACTGTCGAGGTATGCACCTCAATCTATAAAAGATCCCCAAGAGAAAGCACGGAGATTTCGGGACGGTTTGAGGTCTGAGCTCCGTAGTTAGATGATTGCTCTAAACCTAAGGACTTATAAGGAGATCTATGAGAGGGGCCAAATGATTGAAAGAGACTTGAAAAAGAGGAATACCGCAAATGGATCGCGGTTTAGCCTATTCAGAGATAACCGTCAGAAAGGCAAAAGACCAATGGCGGGCAATAGGCGCTTCGTGCCTCCAGTAAGGAAAAATATTGTGAAGCCACCAAATCCCACAAACTGGAGCTACCGCCTTTGTGGTAGAAGGCATGGAAATGGGCCATGCCCAGTAAGGCCTGGAGCTTGCTTTAAGTGTGGTCAGATGGGCCAGAAGATGAGGACGTACCCAAATCAATCTCCGGCGAGTCGACCTCAAGGATAAAGACCACAAGCTGGACCGTCGACTACCACTCCTCAGATTGAGCCGAATCGACCACCGGCCCAGGGAAGGGTATATGTAGTAGGTCGCAGAGAGGCGGAAGAAGCACCGAGCGTGGTCACAGGTACGGTTTACTTGTGCGACTAAGCTGCATGTGCATTGTTTGATCCTGGTGCCACGCATTCATTTGTGTCTGCTCAGTTTGCTGAATTGGTGGGTATGAAGTTAGAACCGTTGAATATAGTTCTGCATGTTGCCACTCCATTAAAGGATAAAATACTAGTTTCTTTGGGCTGTGCTGGTTGTGAAATTATGATTGGAGGGAGTAAGAAGAGTATTGATCTAGCTGTATTGCCCATGTATGATTTTGACGTGATCATAGGGATGGATTGGCTGGGTAAGCAGGAGGCAGTGGTAGATTGTGGTAGTAGGACAATTCGCTTTTACCCTAAAGGTCGCCCTAGCTTTGAATTGGTAGGAAGTCGAGGAGGAACCTCGATTCCCTTAGTCACATCTCTTGAAGTGACAAAGTTGATGTCTGAAGGGTGTCAGGCATACTTAGTGGCAGTAAGGGACACGGCTGCCGAAGAGCCAAAGTTAGAGAGTATCCCGGTAGTGCTTGAATTTCCTAACGTGTTTCCCCAAGAGTTGTCAGGATTGCCACCGGAGCGAGAGATAGAATTCTTGATCGAGTTAGCTCCTGGAACAGAGCCGATCTCGAAGGCACCTTATAGGATGTCCCTGTCAGAATTAAAGGAGTTAAAAGTGCAGATGCAGGAACTGCTGGACAAGGGATTTATCCGACTAAGTGCTTCACCATGGGGAGCGCCGGTATTATTCGTAAGGAAGAAGGATGGGTCTTTGCGTCTATGCATCAACTATAGGCAGTTGAACCAGGTAACAGTGAAGAACAAGTACCTACTGCCAAAAATTGATGGTTTGTTTGATCAGTTGCAAGGAGCAGCGGTATTCTCAAAGAATGACTTGAGGACCGGGTATCACCACTTGAGGATCAAGAAGGAATACATACATAAGACTGCTTTCAGGACGAGGTATGGGCATTATGAGTTCACAGTGATGCCTTTTAGATTGACCAACGCTCCAGCTGCTTTTATGGATCTGATGCAACGAGCATTTAAGGAATTCCTATATAGATTCATCATATGCTTTATTGACAATATCTTGATTTACTCGAGGGGTGACGTGGAACATGAAGAGCACCTGAGGATTGTCCTGTAGACCCTGAGGGAGCATTCGCTATACGCGAAGTTGAGTAAATGCGAGTTATGGCTGAGTAGGGTAGCATTTCTTGGTCATGTGTTATCTGGAGAAGGAATTGCAGTGGATTCTGCAAAGATCGAAGCGATAATCAATTGGCCTAGGCCTACTACGGTCACTGAAGTCAAAAGTTTCTTAGGATTGGCCGGATATTACAGACGTTTTGTAAAGAAATTCTCATCCATAGTCATCCCATTAACGAGGCTAACAAAGAAGGAAACAAGGTTTGAATGGACGGATAAGTGCGAGAAGAGCTTCTAAGAGCTCAAACATCGGTTGACAACTGCACCAATGCTGACAATTCCATCTGGATCAGGGCGCTATGAGATGTACAGCGATGCCTCGCTGAAAGGACTGGGCTGTGAGCTCACCGACTCTACAGAACCAGGCCTCCAACCTATATGGTTTCCAGTCCTTACCTCCCTTGTCAACCCAAACAACTGTACATTTCCTAACATAAATGGTACCCCAACCATCAGGGAACTCGTCAAAATAGGCGGTCATCTCTTTAGAATCCCCTAGCAGGGTCGGAAGCATCCTTTAGGGCTTGAGGTCTGAAAAGTAATGTCCCATGATGGGTGAGATTTACATCTCAGTAAGCTGATTCCTAACCCTAGGTTAGATTGATAGTACACCCAGACATAAATACCATCAAGGAGCAAGACACGCCAAACAATAAGGAAAACCTTAATCATAATGTACTGTAGAAAGATAGGTGGTTGACAGTCACGCAAGCATCATCGTAACTTACAACTTAAGTCAGGCAAGAAAATACAAAACCAACTTATACGCTCCATAACCATGATTCAACTCATTATCCACACCCGTGTCAAAACGCCTCAGGCTTGTCCGCGTCATAACGCCTCATACCATGATAAACTTTAAATCCGCGTTAAAAGCCTCAGGTTTTCAATGTCATTCAAGGCTTATGTCGACACATATATAATCTTGTCCCGCGTCTCTACGCGTCAAGATATTAGCCAATATAACCCCGCATCTCCACGCATCAAGGTGCCAAGTGTTCCCAAGCACGCCAGATTTCCTCCCAAATCAAGACTTCATGATCGAGTACAAGTCTATTCGTCGAACTAAGAATCTATAGCATGCGATTGAATAAGATTCATCACCCACAAGATAGCGTCCGACACAAGTATATGCATTAAGTTAGTACATACATGTCATGCCAAACAACAATGATCGACATCGAACAATCACACAATGGTCTCACGAGAATTCATCCAATTCGAATCCAATTCATCCAGTAGAGGTCTATTACGACATTCGGATTTCCCAGTCATTTTCAGACTCATTAATGAGAAGTATATCTAGCGATGTGTTTCAGTTATATCTCGCTCAAATATTATCAATTTGAGTAGACTGACAAAAAGGGAAAGGCTAACGCGAGACGAAGTACGTGGACCTAGGGAATTCGAACAAGAAATGACACTTTCACCATAAGGATTGTCGAGGGGACATTTAGAACCACAAAAGGTCGATCTAAGAATGAGTAAGGAATGCCTTGCTACCGTTATACACTTGGAGCGCAGGTGATGCTGCTTAACCAATGTATAATTTGCAAAACTTTCCTAAATCAGACAGTGACGATCGGGACCATATGAACTAGTGATAGACCCTCACAATTATATGACAACCAAAGTCGTCATGAATTGATGAGCCATAAATATGATATGAATCATAGGGTCGATACGCGTAAAGTCTGCAAAAGCTGCCCATCCGTCAGGATAGGCTGGAACCACGTCTGATAGAGAAAATAATTATAAACGAGTCTTGAAAATTGAAAATGGAGAATCAAGTATTCCAACGTCATGTTTGGATTGGTCGTCACCATGTCGAAGATTATTAGATTGAGAAAAATGGCGTTCTAGTCGTCGGTGGTAAAATTACCATTTTACCCCTCAAGCTTTAGCCTTGCCTATGCAATTGAAAAAGGGCATTTTGATCTTTTATTTTCCCCCGAGGTTGCCAAAACTTGCTAGGTTACGCGGTGAATTGACCCTTGGATTGATATGGCCGAACCTTAAGGACCCAAGAAGTTGTATTTTGGTAATATTAAACGCAAGGTAAAGGAATTCCTAAACTTATGATAGGGAGATTGGACTTAATTGGATGAGTCGGGGGTTGAATTGATTGGTTTATGAGGAATTGCCCAAGGGGATAGTTTTCTTTATATCCTAAGATGTAATAAGATAATTGTGTGCGACGTTGTCTATGCCTGAGTCGTTTGCTATGTCTGGGTATCATTTGATTTGCTTTGCATGCCATGAGTGTTCAAATTGTGCATGAGTTGCACCAATTATTTGTATGTGAATTGAATTGAGATATAATGGCATGAGTATGACATGATGAGGCCTTGAGGTGTATGAGACGCGAGGCGGGAAGTGGATACCTGATGCAACGAGATTGCGGGATGGAGTAGATGTTGTGTGTGGCGCCCTGATGCGACGAGATCACGGGGCTGAGATGGCCACGGTCCTGAAGAGAATTATTCGCGGGACAGAGGTGTGAGATGATGAGACTGGCTTGGAGATTCATCGAAACCTGATGCATTTATGCGGGTTGTCGATGACGGTCTGATGTGTTTATGCGGAACGAGCCTGATATGACGAGATCGTGGGCTGGAGATTGAGGCAGCCGGAGATTAGTGAATGTGGTGAAGTGGCAGGATGGTTGTGCATGATCATCTGAGTGTGACATGAGGTCATCATTGCATGCCTGTCATCTGTATGTTATTATTTTATGGATATGTGCCTGATATGCCTGTGTGCTTATGAGTATGGAATTATTGAGGGGTACGACTACCTGAGCGGACTATCGACCTGACCTAGGGTTAGGGTTCGTTTACTGAGATGTGTATCTCACCCCTTTTGGGAACCCTTATTTTTACAAATCTTAGGCCTTAGAGATGTGGCCTATACGTTTTGGGGACCCCAAAGAAATGACGGCATATTTTGATGAGTTCCCAGATAGTCAGGGGAACATTTATGTGAGAAAGTGCACTGTGGTATGGGTCGACGAGGGTAGCCCTGATTGGAAGCCTCATAGGTTCGAGGCATGGTTTAAGAGAGTTGGGGACGAGCAGATTGGGCCACTTAAGCCCCATGAGATACCCCCGGGTGTTATACCCGACTAGTGCCAAACCGTAGGAGAGCAGGAGCAGCCAAAGGGATCGTTAGTTGGGTCTAGAAATGAGCCACAGAAGACCCCGACGCTGGACCTTACTGTGGAGGAGGACAAGGTCATCATCTTGGAGGCGACCGAGGAGGATCTTGCGGAGCCGTCCCATGAGGAGACCGTGGAGGATACTGTCGAGGTCCCGTCCGAGACGTTCTCTGAGTATGAGTCGAACGAGGACGCAGAGGATTCCGAGGACTCCAGCAGCTCATCCTAGGAGATATAGTTTATTGGTCTGATTCTTTTGGGGGCGACCTAGTCCTGTCCTTTTTGGATGTCATGAGGGACTCATTTTGTGTACTACCCCGTCGCCCAGTTTGTTAGTGGATTGTAGTTGCCGGCATTTGTACGAACCATATTTTATGATATATGACAGTTGTTATGCTATCCAGGTCCCACTTAACTTATATTTGTACATATATTATCTCTCGACTTGATTGTGGATCTTGAGACCACGAGAGATGTGTTATTTACTTGCAGGGATGTTCACGAGCAGACGGGTTCGGGGCGTGACACCCTCACTTAAGTGGTATCAGAGCAAGGTCAGCTTGAATCAAAGTTGGTTGAGGACTGGAGTAATAAGGAGGATTAAGTTGGGACAAGGACGGATAGAGAGACCTTAGGGGACTGGTTAAGATAAGGCATGGGGTGTATAGCTTGTGACCTAGTACTTAAGGTTGACAATGGACTCTGGTAGGGTTGTGGAAATGCTTAAGGATCGAGTTCTTTACTTAGGATTGAAGGTCATTTCTGGACCTTGGTTTGTTTGAGGAATGAAAGGGGTCAGGCGGAACCTTTGTTGCCTGATGGGAACTTCGCGAATCACTGAAGCGAATGGAACTAAGAAATGATCACGGGCTGTTGGTTGAAATGTTTCTGGAGTTGATGTATGGAGTACTGTTATAGCATAATTATTTCTGTTAAGGATTAGTCAGTAGCTCTGGATTTGAATGATTGAGTAAGTTACTAACTCCTAGCTGAATTTGTGGTGGATCAGGTTCAGTAGAAAGAGACAAGGTTAAGTAACCCACCTAGAAGGGATGGAAGACCAAGAGGCGGAGCCTCTAACTTAAGGCCGCCTGTCGTTGAAGATCCAAGGATGGATGGTGTGCTAAGAGCACTGGAAAGAATCGGCGACATGATCGATAGGCAGGCCTAGGATCGGGACGCTGCCATCGCCCACGCAGTAAGAGCTGCCATAGCCGTCGTCAATGCCAACAATGGCCACAATGGTGGTAATGGAAGTCAAAATGAACCTGGCCAGGGCACCAAGACTGTGAATGCCCAAGCAGAGATTGTTGTGGCCAGACAGATGGGCCAGCTAGTAAAGCATTTTATGAAGCTGAAATCGACACAGTTTGACGGGATTGGAGATCTTGAGCTAGCGCCCAGATGGACGGAGAAACTAGAGAAAATCTTTGGAGTACTGAGGTGTACAGATGAAGAGAAGGTATTGTTAGCTGTGTACCAGCTGGAGGGTACAACGAATGATTGGTGGGCTGCCACCAAGGATGGCGTCTTCCCGGAAGGAACGACCATGAACTGGGAAGTTTTTAAGACGGCCTTCAATGATAAGTATTTTTCTGAGATGGCCAAGGAAAGGAAATAGGTGGAGTTCCTGCAGTTGTGCCAGAATCAGTTAACAATAGATCAGTATGAGGCTGAATTCGTGAGGCTTTCGAGGTATGCACCTCGATCTGTAGAGGACCCTCTAGAGAAAGCAAGAAGGTTTAGAGATGGTCTGAGGCCCGAGCTTCGTAGCCGATGATTACGCTGAATTTGAAGACTTACAAAGAGATCTACGAGAGGAGCTAGATAATAGAGCGGGACTTGAAAGAAAGAAATGCCGCAACTGGATCGCGATTTATGTCTTTCAGAGATACTCACCAAATGGGAAAGAGGCTGATGGCGAACAACAGACGTTTTGTGCCTCTAGTACAAAAGAACATAGCGAAGCTGCCAAATCCTACGAACTGGAGCTGTAGACTTTATGGCAGGAGGCATGGAAATGAGCCATGCCTAGTGAGGACGAGAGCATGTTTCAAATGTGGTTAGCTAGGCCACCAGATGAGGGTGTGTCCGAATCAAGCTCCGACAAGTCGACTGCAAGGACAGAGGCCACAAGCGGGACCGTCGACTGCAACTCCTCCGATTGAGCAGAGCAGACCATCAGCACAGGGCAGAGTGTATGCAGTAGCCAGCAAAGAGGCGGGGGAAGCACCAAGAGTGGTCACAAGTACGGTCTACTTGTGCGAGCAAGCTGTATATGCATTGTTTAACCCTGGTGCCACACATTTGTTTGTCTCTGCATAGTTTGCTGAATTAGTGGGCATGAAATTGGAACCGTTGAGTATAATTCTACATGTTGCCACTCCCTTAAAGGATAACATAATAGTTTCATTGGGTTGTGCTGGTTGTGAGATTGTTATTGGAAGGAGTAAAGAGAGCATTGACTTGGCTATATTGCCTATGTTTGATTTTGACGTAATAATAGGAATGGATTGGTTGGGTAAGTAGGGGCAATAGTAGACTGTGGTAGTAGAACAATTCGATTTTATCCGAGAGGCCGCCCTAGCTTTGAATTAATGGGAAGTTGAGGGGAAATCTCAATTCCCTCAGTCTCATCTTTGGAAGTAACTAAGTTGATGACCGAAGGGTGTCAGGCATACTTAGTGGCAGTAATGGACACGACTATCGAAGAGCCAAAGTTAGAGAATATCCCGGTAATGCGTGAATTCTCTAATGTGTTTCCCTAAGAGTTGCCAAGATTACCACCGGAACAGGAAATAGAGTTTGTAATTGAGTTAGCCCTTGGAACGGAGCTGATCTCGAAAGCACCTTACAGGATATCCCTGTTAGAGTTAAAAGAGTTAAAGGTGAATATGCAAGAGTTGTTAGATAAGGGATTTATTCGACCAAGTGCTTCATCGTGGGGAGCACCGGTGCTGTTTGTAAGGCAGAAGGATGGGTCTGTGCGATTATGCATTGACAATTGGTAGCTGAACCAAGTGACAGTGAAGAACAAGTATCGCTGCCGAGGGTTGATGATCTTTTTGATCAGTTGCAAGGAGCAGCAGTGTTTTCAAAGATTGACTTGAGGACTGGGTATCACCAGTTGAGGATTAAGAAGGAAGACATACCTAAAACTGCTTTTAGGACGAGGTATGGTCATTATGAGTTTACGGTGATGCCGTTCGGATTGACTAACGCTCTAGCTACATTCATGGACCTAATGCATAGAGTATTTAAGGAATTTCTGGACAGATTCGTCATAGTCTTCATTGACGATATCTTGATTTACTCGAGGAGTGATGCAGAACATGATGAGCACTTGAGAATTGTACTACAGACGTTGAGGGAGCATGCGCTCTATGCGAAGTTGAGTAAGTGTGAGTTTTGGCTGAATAGGGTAGCTTTTCTAGGTCATGTGGTATTTGGAGAAGGAATTGCAGTGGATCCTACAAAGATTGAAGCAGTAACCAATTGGCCGAGGCCTACTACAGTTACGGAGGTCAGAAGTTTCTTGGGATTGGCAGGATACTACAGACGTTTTGTGGAGAAATTCTCATCCATAGCCATCCCGTTGACGCGATTGATGAAGAAAGAAACGATGTTTGAATGGACTGACAAATGTGAGAAGAGTTTCCAAGAGCTTAATCATAGATTGACAACCACACCAGTGCTGACCATTCCGTCGAGACCAGGAGGTTATGAGATATACAACGATGCTTCGCTAAAAGGATTAGGCTGTATGTTGATGCAGCACGGAAGAATAATAGCCTATGCATCTAGACAATTAAGGCCACACGAGATGAATCATCCAACTCATTACCTGGAGTTAGCGACGATTATATTTGCTCTGAAAATTTGGAGACACTACCTTTGTGGCGAGAAGTTTCAGATATATACCAACCACCAGAGCTTAAAGTATTTATTTTCCCAAAAAGAACTAAATATGAGGCAGCGTAGGTGGATGGAACTACTGAAGGATTATGATTGTGATATCCTTTATCACCCTGGGAAAGCAAACAGAGTAGCAGATACGCTGAGTCAGAAGTCAAGCATCGCAGGTCTGCTGGTGAAAGGTTGGTCGATGATTGAGGATTTGAGAGACTCCGAGATCAGATTTGAAGTCGATCAGTTGTCCAGTCTAATAGCTACATTGAGGGTGGAACTTGAGGTCCAAGAAGGGTTAAAGGCATTACAGTCTACGGACCTAGAGATTTAGAAAATTGTAGAGATGGATACAACGAAGAGAAAGTCGGAATTTCAGGTGTCGGAGGACGGAATCTTGAGGTTTCGAGGACGATTGCGTGTACCAAAACATGAAGGACTCAGAGAAAGAATCTTGTCAGAGGCCCATAGGAGCAACTATAGCGTCCACCCTGAAAGTACAAAGATGTACCAGAATTTGCGACAGCATTATTGGTGGAATGGAAAGAAGGTGGACGTAGCAAAATACGTAACCAAATGTTTGACGTGCTAGCAAGTGAAAGCGCAGCACTGTAAGCCTGGAGGACTATTACAGCCCCTGGAGATACCCGAATGGAAGTGGGAGCACATAACCATGGATTTCGTGATGGGACTCCCAAGGAGCTAGAGAGGTCACGACTCTATTTAGGTAGCCATGGACAGATTGACCAAGTCTGCCCACTTCATTCCTGTGCGAAAGGACTTTGCTATGGGCAGGTATGCAGAGTTGTACATGAGACAGATAGTAAGGTTACATAGAGTGCCAGTGACGATCACGTCCGATTGAGATCCCAAATTCACTGTAATTTTTTGAAAAAATCTACAAGAAGCCTTGGGAACTCGATTGCAGTTTAGTACAGCTTACCATCCATAGACGGACGGATAGTCGAAAAGGATGATACAGACGCTTGAAGATATGCTGCGAGCATACATCATTGATTTCAAGGGTGGATGGGAAGATTAGTTACACCTGATAGAGTTTGCCTATAATAATAGCTACCAGCAGAATATCCAGATGGCACCATTCGAGGCACTTTATGGATGAGTCTGCAGAACCCCGATTTGCTGGGATGAAGTTAAAGAAAGAAGTATCACAGGCCCAGAGCTGGTGGAGCAATCGGTGGAAGTAGTGAAGATAATTCGGGATAAACTGAGGACGGCACAGGGTCGTCAAAAGAGCTACGCAGATAAGTGACGCAAGCCCTTGGAGTTTCAAATGGGCGATCACGTCTTCCTTAAGGTATCGCCGATGAGGGGACTACCGCGATTCGGAAAGAAGGGAAAGCTGAGCCCAAGGTATGTAGGCCCATTCGAGATACTAGAACGGATTAGAACTTTAGCCTACAGGCTTGCTCTGCCGCCCAATCTATCCCAAGTGCATAATGTGCTCCATGTGTCGATGCTATGAAAGTATGAACCAGATCCGACACATGTGCTGGATTACGAAGCAATAGAAGTGGACAATAGAGTGTCTTACATGAAGAGACCAATAAGGATCGAAATCGGAAGGAGCAAGTCCTCAGGAATAAGAAGATCGCACAGGTCAAGGTAATATGGGAGCACCATGGAACCGAAGGTGCCACATAGGAGAATGAAGAGACGATAAGGCGACAACACCCTCATTTGTTTGAGCAATTAAGTGTAATGTAAATTTCGAGGACAAAATTCTTGTAAGGGGGGAATAGTTGTGACATTCTGATTTCCAGTCAATTTCAGACTCATGAATGAGAAGTTTATATATATTAAACGATGTGTTTCAGTCATATTTCACTCAAATCTGATCAATTTGAGTAGGCTAACCAAAAGCGGAAGTCTAACGCGAGACGAGGTACGTAGACCTAGGCGACTCGGATAGAAAATGACGCTCTGACCATAAGGATTGTTGAGGGGATATTTAGAACCACCAAGAGGCCGATCTAAGAACAATTAAGGATTACCTTACAAGTGTCATAAGATTGGAGCGCGGGTGATGCTGCTTAACCAACGTATGATTTGCAAAATTTTCCTAAATCGGACCGTGACGATCGAGACCATAGGGACTAGCAATAAACCCTCGCAATTACATGACAGCCAAAGCCGCCATGATTTGACGAGCCCTAAACATGATATGAATCACGGGGTCGATACGCGTAATATCTACAAAAGCCGTCCGTCGGTTCGAGATAGACTAGAACCACGTCCGATAGAAGAAACCATCATAAACGAGTCCTGAAAGATTTGAAATGGAAAATCAAGAATTCCAACATTATTCAGATTGGTCGTTGCCCTATCGAAGAATTCTAGAACGAGAACAATAACGTTCTGAATGTCGAGGGTAAAATGACCGTTTTGCCCCTCAAGTCTAGAACCTTATCTATACAATTCAAGAATGGCAAATTGGTCCTTGCCACACCTCAAGGCTATCGAAATTCAAGAAGAATGGGTGGCCATTGGATCACCTTGGAATGACTAATGGACATGTGTCAATGGATGGGCAAAAGAGAAGTCATGTCCACCTTTTGGCCACCTACCATTCAAGCTTTGACCATAGACTTGAATATATATATATATATATCTCCTCACTTCATTAGATCGAACACCCCAAGAGAACCACCGAGCATCCTTCTTTTCTTTCTTTTTCAACTTGCACGCCGGCGACAGCCACCGAGCCTCCTGTTCGGCCATTTCGACGGCCATCTCTGGCCACCATCCGACCGTCGGCTGACCACCCCAACGAAGATCTACGTCTTGCCGACATTCTCAAATAGGAATCAAGCCATTTGGAGCACCAAGGAGTTCTGGCCAAGAGATTTCTCGGAAGCCGACTGAACAAAACTCAACCTGAGGTAGGTCCGGTTCCTAGTCCTTTTGAAGGCTGAAATTTTAGAATTTTGGAGTCAAATTTTGTAGAGATCTAGTAGAGATGTGTAGGAATCTTTGATAAAAATTGGGGTTCAATTTGATGAAGTTTTAACCATGAACCGGCCTTGTAAACCTTGCACAGAAACTGCCGGATTCTGACTTGGGAAGAACTGGCGACGTTCAACAAGTTTTTGGCAACCAATCGACTTCAAAATTTTGGTGAGACTCCTAAACCCTTAGATAAAAATGTTAAGAGGTAGGATAGTATTTAAATGTTGGATTTGGAGTAGAAATAGGGCTGGAAGTGCACGATTTGCACAAAACCGAAATGAACCGGTTTGGTTCTGTGCAAAATTAATTCTGGCGGGTGCAAGAAAAGATGGTTATGGGACTCAAATTGATGTTTAAGATGTGTTAAGATGTTGGAGATTGTGCTATGGAGGATTGTGATTCATGAATGGTTGATTTGGACTTGGAAAATTGACGAATCGGTTGGAATTGCTAGGTTGCTCGGTGAATTGACCTTGGATTGATTAGGCCAAACCTTAAGGACCCAAGAAGAAGTATTTTGGTGATATTAAATGCAAGGTAAGGGAATTTCTAAACTTAGGATAGGGAGATTAGACTCAATTGGGTGAATCGGGGGTTGAATTGACTAGTTTATGAGGAATTGCCCAGGGGATAGTTTTCTTTATATCCTAAGATGCAACAGGATAATTGTGTGTGACGTTATCAATGCCTAAGATATTTGCCATGATTGGGTATCATTTGATTTACTTACATGCCATGAGTGTTCAAATTGTGCATGAGTTGCACCCATTATTTGTATGTGAATTTTATTGAGATATCATGGCATGAACATGACATGGCGAGGCCCTAAGGCGTATGAGACGCGGGGCGAGAGATGGATACCCTGATGCAACAAGATCGCGGGGTGAAGTTGACGTTGTGTGTGGCGCCTTGATGCGATGAGATCGAGGGGTTGAGATGGCCACGGTCCTGATGCAAATTATTTGCGGGACGATGGTGTGAGATGATGAGACTGGCCTGGAGATTCATCGAAACCTGATGCATTTACGCGGGTTGTCGATGATGGTCTAATGTGTATACGAGGATCGAGCTTAATACGACGAGATCGTGGGCTAGAGATTGAGGCAAGCGGAGATTGGTGGATGTGGTGAAGTGGCAGGACGGTTGTGCATGATCATCTGAGTGTGACATGAGGTCATCATTGCATGACTGTCATCTGTATGTTATTGTTTTATGGATTTGTGCCTGATATACCTGTGTGTTTATGAGTCTGGAATTATTGAGGGGTACGACTACCTGAGCGGACTATCGACCTGACCTAGGGTTAGGGTTCTTTTACTGAGATGTGTATCTCACCCCTTTTGGAAATCCTTATTTTTACTGATCTTAGGCCTTAGATGTGGCCTATACGTTTTGGGGACCCCAAAGAAATGACGGCGTATTTTGATGAGTTCCCGGATAGTCAGGGGAACATTTATGTGAGAAAGTGCACTGTGGTATAGGTCGACGAGGGTAGCCCTAATTGGAAGCCTCATAGGTTCGAGGCATGGTTTAAGAGAGCTGGGGACGAGCAGATTAGGCTACTGAAACCCCATGATATACCCCCGGGTGTTATACCCGACTGGTGCCAGACCGCAGGAGAGCAGGAGCAGCCAAAGGGGTAGGTAGTTGGGTCTAGAAATGGACCGGAGAAGACCCCGAGGTGGACCTTACTGTGGAGGAGGACAAGGTCATCGTCTTAGAGGCGATCGAGGAGAATCTTGCAGAGCCGTCCCATGAGGAGACCATGGAGGATACCGTTGAGGTCCCGTCCGAGATGTTCTATGAGTATGAGCCGACCGAGGACGCAGAGGATTCCAGGGACTCCAGCAGCTCATCCTAGGAGATATAGTTTATTGGCTTGACTCTTTTGGGGGCGACCTGATCCTGTCCTTTCTGGATGTCATGAGGGACTCATTTTGTGTACTACCTCGTTGCCCAGTTTGTTAGTGGATTGTAGTAGCTGGCATTTGTACGAACCATATGTTATGATTTATGACAGTTGTTATGCTATCCAGGTCCCACTTAATTTATATTTGTACGAAGTTTATTTGAGTATCTCTTCCGCATGCTAGACATATATATATATATATATATTATCTCTCGACTTGATTGTGAAACTTGAGACCACTAGAGATGTGTTATTTGCTTGCAGGGATGTTCGCGAGCTCAACGGGTTCGGGGCGTGACAACTTGCGACAGCACTATTGGTGGAACGAGATGAAGGTAGACGTGGTGAAATATGTGGCTAAGTGTTTGACATGCCAGCAAGTAAAAGCGCCGCACTATAAGCCTGGTGGACTATTACAACCGCTGGAGATTTCGGAATGGAAGTGGGAGCATATAACTATGGATTTTGTGATGGGACTCCCGAGGAGCCAGAGAGGTTACGACTCTATATTGGTTGTCGTGAACAGATTGACCAAATCCGCCCACTTCATTTCTGTGTGAAAAGATTTTGCGATAGATTGATACGCCAAGTTGTACATAAGGTAAGTCGTGAGATTACATGGAGTGCCTGTAATAATTACGTCTGATAGAGATCCCAAATTCACGGCAAACTTTTGGAAAAACCTACAAGATGCTGTGGGAACCCAACTACAGTTTAGCACTGCGTACCATCCACAGACGGACGGACAGTCAGAAAGGACGATTCAGACGCTTGAGGATATGCTGCGAGCATGCGTCATATATTTTAAAGGTGGATGGGAGGATCAGCTACATTTGATGGAATTCGCGTAAAATAATAGCTACCAGTAGAGTATCCGGATGGCACCATTTGAAGCGTTCTATGGAAGGGCTTACAGAATCCCAATTTGTTGGGATGAGGTTGGAGAAAGAATTATCACAGGCCCAGAGTTGGTAGAGCAATCGGTGGAAGCAGTGAAATTAATTCAGGATAAACTGAAGACGGCACAGGGTCGTCAGAAGAGTTATGCAGATAAGCGGCGTAAGCCTTTAGAGTTTCAAGTAGGCGGCCATGTTTTCCTCAAGGCGTCACCGATGAGAGGTTTATCGCGTTTTGGAAAGAAGGGAAAACTGAGCCCAAGGTACGTACGTCCATTTGAGATACTAGAGCGAGTTAGAACCTTGGCCTACAGGCTTGCCCTGCTGCCTAATCTATTCCAAGTGCATAACGTTTTTCATATGTCCATGCTACGAAAATATGAACCAGATTCGACACATGTGCTGGACTACGAAGTCATAGAAGTGGACGATCGAGTATCCTACGTGGAGAGGCCGATAATGATCGAGGACCAGAAGGAGCAAATCCTCAGGAATAAGAAGATTCCATTAGTCAAGGTGGTGTGGGAACACCATGGAACCGAAGGCGCCACGTAGGAGAACGAAAAGACCATGATGCGACAACACCCCCATTTGTTTGAGTAATTGAGTTTGATGTAAATTTTGGGGATAAAATTTTTGTAAGGAGGAAAGAGTTGTGACATTCTGATTTCCCAGTCATTTTCAAACTCATTAATGAGAAGTATATCTAGCGATGTGTTTCAGTTATATCTCGCTCAAATCTGATCAATTTGAGTAGATTGACCAAAAGGGAAAGGCTAACCCAAGACGAGGTACGTGGACCTGGGGAATTTGAATAAGAAATGACGCTTTGACCATAAGAATTGTCGAGGGGACATTTAGAACCACAAAAGGCCGATCTAAGAACGATTAAGGAATGCTTTGCTAGTGTTATACGATAGGAGCGCGAGTAATGCCCCTTAACCAACGTATAATTTGTAAAATGTTTCTAAATCGGACAGTGACGATCGGGACCATAGGAACTAGTGATAGACCCTCACAATTACATGACAACCAAAGTCGCCAAGAATTGATGAGCCCTAAATGTAATATGAATCACAAGGTCAATACGCGTAAAGTTTGCAAAAGCCGCCCGTTGGTTCGGGATAGGCTAGAACCACGTTTGATAGAGAAAACAATCAGAAACGAGTCTTGAAAATTGAAAATGGAGAATAAATAATTCCAACGTCATGTTTGGGTTGGCCATCGCCATGTCGAAAATTATTGGATTGAGAAAAACGGCGTTCCAGATGTCGGAGGTAAAATTACCATTTTGCCCCTCAAGCTTTAGCCTTACTTATGCAATTGAAGAAGGGAATTTTGGTCTTTTATTTTCCCCTAAGGCTGCCGAAACTTGGAAGAGAGCATGGCCATTGGATTAAGCTTGATTGACACTTAGGACACGTGTCAATGGATTAGCTAAAGAGTGGTCTTGTCCACTATTACCCAACTACCATTCAACCTTTGACCTTAAAACTTGAATATAACTCTTTTTCTCTCTCTCTCTCCTCTCATTTGAATGGCCATACACTTCCCCACCATCACCGAGAGCTTCCTTCTTCTTCTTCCTTTTCTCTATCGCCACCGACGATGGCTTCTGTGCTCTCTGTTCATTGTCGTCGATGAGCCTCTTCGGCGACCTTTGACCTACGAGCCAACCACCCACTCCTAGCTTAGCCTCTTGCCGACCTCCTCGAAGTGGAAGCGCGTCGATTGAGCCACCGAGGAGCTTCGGCCAACCATTCTCCCAAAGACCAACACAATCTAAGGTAGGCAGAGTTTCTGACCCTTAAGGACCTCGAAATGTTGGAGTCTTGCGATCAAATTTTGTGGAGATCTAGGGAAATCATTTAGTGATCTATGGTAAAAATTTGAGCTTAATTTGATGGAGTTTTAACCCCAAATGGTTCTTGTGAATGTTGGACAGAAACTGCCGGTTTATAGTCTTGAAGTAGCCGGCAACTTTCGAAGGGATTTCCGAGGATGACACGACCTCAAATCTTCGGTGAGACTCTTAGACCCTTAGATAGACATGTTAGCAAGTAGGTTAGTAATTAAATGGTGAATTTGGAGTAGATTAAGGGTTGGACATGCTCGGTTTACACAGAACCGAACAAAGTCCGGTTCGGTTCTGTACAAACCAATTCTGTGGGGGCTGATGATTGTTGAGTTTGCATCTCAAATTGGTGATTGAGAGATGCTAGGATAATGAGGATTGTGTTATGGAGGTTTGTGATTCATGGATGGGTGAATTGGACAAGGAAAATTGACAATTGGTTGGATTTTCCTAGGTTGCACGGTGGGTTTGTTCTTGGACCATTGAGACCAAATTGTTGAGGGCTTGAGAAGAGGATTTTTATGGCATCAAACTTGAGGTAAGGAAATCCTAAACTTAGGATAGGAAGATTAGACTCAATTGGGTGAGTCGGGCGATAATTTGAATGATTTGTGAGAGATTCCAAGATGATTGTTCTTGGTGCGTCCTAAGATGGTATAGGGGATTAATGTGTGCTAATGCTTATGCTTGAATATTCTGCCTTGTCTGAGTGTCACTTTGATTGTCTTGCATGCCGTGAGTATACGAATCGTGCTTGAGTTGCACCTGTTGTTATGTATGTGAAATGAATTTAGAATCATGGCATGAGTGTGACATGGTGAAACCCTGATACGTATGAGACGCAGGGTGATAGAATGAGTACCCTGAAGCGCTAAAGCGCGGGTTGGAGTGGTGTAGCGCCCTGATGCGTACGAGACGCAGGGATAAGAAGGCCACGGTCCTAATGCGTTGAAACACAGGATGGAGATGTGATGTGTCGACACTGGCCTGGAGTATCATTGAACCTGATGTGTGTACGCAGGTTGTCAATGACGGTCTGATGCATTTACGCGGACCAAGCCTGATGCTTTCTAAATGCGGGCATGAGAATGAGGTAGGCAGGAAAAGGTGGTTGTGGTGATGTGGCATGGCGAGGTGTGCATAATCATCTGAATGTGTTATGATGCCATGACTGCATGCCTGACATTTGTGTGTTGTCTCGATAACTGATTACCTCTCATGTTATTTATATGAAATGCTGGTTTTTATGGCTGCCTGAGTGGACGGTCGGCATAACCTAGGGTTAGGACCTACCTTATTGAGATGCGTATCTCACTCCGTTGGAGAATCCTTTTCTTTTACAGATCCTAGGTCTTGAGAATGTGGCCTATTCGTTTTGGTGACCCCAAGGAGATGTCCACCTATTTTGATGAGTTCTCTGATGGGCATGGAACCATTTATGTCAGGAGGTGTATTGTAGTTTGGGTAGATGAGGGTAATAGTAGTTGGAAGCCTCACCGGTATGAGGCCTGGTTTAGGAAGGTTGGGAATGTGTCTATCGGGACATTGAAACCCAATGAGGCGCCCCAGAGAGTTGTCCCTAGTTGGTTCCACCCCACCCGAGATTTAGACCAGGCTGAGGGGTCTATTGTCGGTTCAAGGAATGGACTGGAGAGGACTCCGACGTCAGAGGACACGGAAGATGAGGACATTGTGGTCGAGGTGACTGATTAGGATCTCATAAAGCCGTCTGTTGAGGAGACCAAGAAGGACACCATCGAGGTTCGCTCGGAGACCTTCTCAGAGTACGAGCCCACGAAGGACGCAGAGGAGACCGAGGACTCCAGCAGCTCGTCCTAGGAGCTCCTAGTTTGTTAGTTTGATCTTTTGGTGGCGACCCTGACCTTGTTTTCTTCGGATCCTTGAGGATGGGCCTCTTTTGTGTACTTACCCCGTCACCCCTTGTTTTGGGGGATTCAGTGGCCGTATGTTTGTACGAACTTATGGATTTTATGTATGACAACATTTGTGCTATCTAGGTCTCACTTCATATTTTGTACGGAGGAGTTATTTCAATATTGCTTCCGCGTGCTTAGTATATATATATCATGTCTCTCAACTTAATTGTGGATCTTGGGACCGCGAGAGATATTTGGTTTGCTTGCAGAGAGTAGCATGCTCGTGCCCGGGACGCGGGGCGTGACACCTATCCTCCTAGCTAAGATTTAGGGACTCCTTACCTTAAGCTTTAATCAGCAAAATTTCCTCCCAAGGCACTCCAAGGGTTCGGTTCTAGGAGTCCAAAAACATGGCAGCCGCGCAACCTAGGGAGGTTCAACCAATTCTTCAATTTTTCTCCTCCAATTCGCCAAACCACGAAGCATACACCTCAATAACATCTCAATTATCATTCTAACATGTCTCAATGATGAAATTAAGACAAGGCAACATCCCAAACAGCCCCTTACGAACTCAATTTGCAAAACCGAAACAGGGCGGTTTCGGTTCTTCCCTTAATCGGCTAATTAGCCCACAACTCAACTTTAAACCTTAATTTATTACATAATTCACTTTCCAACAAGTAGTCCTATGTGTACAAGAGTCTCACCGAAGGTTTTAGGGTGAGTCTACGACCGAAAGTCCCAAAACATCCTCAGTTGCTCCAAGCCTACCGCCGATCAGATTCTGCTCAACGGAAACAATGCCATTTCAATAGCAAAACTCCATCGAAACTTAACCAACTTGCTACCTCAGATCATTATATCTAAGTACTATAAGTCTATAAAGTCTCACCGAAAACTTGAAGCAAAACAAAGTCTCGAAGAGGTCGAATGAAGACTCACCCCCGGTTGAGCTCAATTCTGTATGGTTTTGAAAATATAGCTGGTCGGGGCTCCTCCAGCTTCCAATGGCTGAACGACCATCGAGGTCTTGTTGGGAAGAGGCTGAGAAAGACGTTGGCGGTCGGCACGAGGGAAGGTGGTCATCGGAGGCGGCAGTCATGGACGGCGAAGAGGTGGCAGTGGGTTGGTCGTGTAGGGGAGCTCTCGGCCGAATGAAGAAGAACAAGAAAGGAAGAAGAAGATGGCTAGAGGAAGGGGTTCGACTGAGACAAAGGGAGAGTGTGGCTTTACACCAATTTTTGGATGGGCAACCACAAAGAATGGTAGGTTAAAAGGTTCACAATTAATGCCATTCACCAACCATTGACACTTGTCTTTATATGTATAATATCCAAGCCTCAATGACCATAATACCCTTTAATTTTTGGTGGCTAGGGGATTTTTAAAAAACCAAAATGCCCTTCCTCAATTAATAAGACCAAGTCAAAACTTGAGGGGCAAAATGATAATTTTTGCTCTCGTTGTCCTAAACGTCGTTTTTCCAACTCAATTTTTTTCCGATGGGGTGGCGTCCAATTTGATTAGAATGTTGAAATTCTTTGTTTTCCATTTTCCAATTTCGAGACTCGTCCTTGGGTCATTTCTCTGCCAAATGTAATTTCAGATTACTCCGAACTAACGGGGCGGCTTTTACAGACGTTTCGCGTGTCGACTCTGTGATTCTCATCACACTTAGGGCTCATCAGTTCATGGCAACTTTGGTTGTCATGTAATTGCGAGGGTCTATTATTAGCTCCGACGGTCTCAATCGTCATCGTTCGGTTTGGGAAAATTTCGCAAATTATACATTGGTTAAGCAGCATCACTCGCACTCTAATCATATAACGCTAGCAATGAATTCCCTAATCATTCTTAAATCGTCCTTTAATGGTTCTAAACACTCCCTCGGCAATTCTTATGGTCAAAAGTGTCAATTCCTATTTGATTTCCCTAGGTCCACGTACCTTGTCTCGCGTTAGCCTTTTCCTTTTGGTCAGTTAACTCGAGATTGATCAAGTCTGAGCGAGGTACGGCTGAAATACATCGATAGATATGTTTTTATTGAGAAGTCTCGAAATGACAGGAAAACCAGAATGTCACAAAAGATTTTCTTTAAAATTTAAGAATTAATGCAAGTTAAATCCAAAAACTTTAAGTTAATCTTGAACCAATTCATCCTTTTTTTCATTAATTTTTTAATTTCGAAATTCATAAAAAATAGAAAAAAATCATTAAAAGAAGACTACACCTTCGAACTTTATGTCAGAATTCATCCCAATTGCCAAATTGAACATTTTTAATGAAATTGGTAGCAAAAGGGCATTAATTGAAAAATTAATGTAACCAAGTCCCAAACTCAAAATCTCTGATTGGCAGAAATAAAATACCTTTCTCCCACTATTTTATTTAGGTTTCTAATCAACCTATCAAAAAATGATTAGTGGCAACTCCTAAAAATTTAAAATATTTTTTCAAGTTAGTCATCTAAACTATAAGTCACGATTTGGTAGAACTTGGGAGAATTTGAGCTAAGTTAAGTAATTAAATTAGTTAATTTGATAATCCGTTAACCTAAAATTAGAAACCAGATTTTAGACCGCGACAACTTGGCGCCTCCGCCGGGGAATAACTTGAATTTTTTTTTTTCGAAAGATTTAAGGAGAACTTAGGCCAAGATTTTCTGTGAAAAAAAATACATTTGATTTGGCAATCTTGGTTAAATTTTAACCCTTAGGTGTTAAATGTTTTAGCCGAAGGAGAGTTGTAAGGGGAGGAGTCTATGGCTAACCATTTGTTTTGCAGGTTCGGTGATTGATTTTTAATTTTTGAACTATTGGAGCGATGATTGATTTAAAATGTTGTGCATGTCTTTATAGTATTGCACTACACCTCATCCACTTGTGACCAAACCCGAGTCACCCTTTAGTTTTAGGATGGTATTTAAGTGGTTCTTTAACATTGGCGGTAAGGTTTCGCTAAAGGTTATCCTACTTGGGTCCCGAAATTCTTTCAAAAAATGGCTCAAGAGTCGTTCTCATGCATGTGAGGCTATGATGCATGGGCGTTACCCTTGTCGACCGAACCAAGCCGAAATGACTAAACCCAAATAGTCATAACTATGTATGCGAGACAGCAACTAGTCATGATGAATTGCGCAAGGCTGCGACATGCCGTTCCGTCCTTCATTTTACTTTGCTAAAAGAGCTGAAATTAAATACACGACTCATGTGCATGTCATTGTGATTGATATTTTCTCCCTAAGTGTGGTAATTTCTTAAACCTTATCTCTTTTTAATTTGGGTCGGTCCATGGCAAGTTAGGTTTGTCCCTTTGATCATGTGAATTTATGTCATTTATGCATGTACTTACATTCATAATTCCCTTGCTTAGGAATTTTTCGGATCCCATGATTGTAATACCTTAGTTGCATTTTAGGTTAATGAATCAATTCTGTCTTCTTTTCAACCTTGTTGGCTTGCTCTATTTTTTGCACTTTATTGGAGTTGGATCTAGTCTCAGTACTTCGAATGAAAAGTGTTTGTAAGATTCATAACTATCACGAGAAAGAGTTTGGCACCAATCCGATGTGTTTTCTATTTAATACGAAATTAATGGCCATAATGGAGCAGGCTGGAATTTCACACGTTGTTCAGACTCCAGATCATTTTACCAACCTCCCCTATTAAATCACAAAACATGAAAGTTGTAGGTTGATATTTCAACTAATAACCTGAAAAATTCCATATTTTAATTGAAAATTTAAAGAAGTACTTCGTTCATTTAACCATGGGCGATCGAAATAGTTTTCTGGACTAACTTTTTCCAAAGATGCAGTAAACTGTATTAATCGATGCATTTTCAGCCTTAAGTCAGAACACTAAAGTTGTTCAACATTGTGTCCCGTATCAGCTTCTAAAATTTGAGAAATTTTCGATAAAATTGATAAATATGATAAATTTTCTCGTAAAGATTGACGAAACTGAAAAATTGCCTGATTCAGTTCTCTGCTTATATCTGGTTTGTTCGTCAAGTCTAGAGGGTTGTCATAGGCCGACTCACTATCCTCGCTCATTGTACTGATTTCATGTATCTTTCCTTGAAGGTAATCTACCACGGGTCATCCACACATCACTAGGTCAGTCACGAATAAATTGGCTGACAAGGCAGAAATGAATGCCGTGATCCAAGAGGCCCTCCAGGGACATATGGACGCTCTCAATAATAGAATGGATGGCATGGTCTCCCAGATGGCGGACAAAGGATTGACAAGCCTCATGGCCAAGATGCAGCTGCCTAGCTTGTCTTTTCAACCTTTGGCACCTCCTCCGCCTCCTGCAGCTGACGATCCGAACAAGAATCAGGAACAATGTTCTTTTCCAGCTATGTTGCTTGAGGACATGTTTGTCCCAGGCGCTAGTTCGAATGCTTTGCTAGCAGCACTAATTCCTCAAGCTAGCCCTATGGCACCATAGCAAAATAATGACACGGCAAAGCTAATGGCTCAGATGGAGCAAAAGATGCAGCGAAAGATGGAAGAAAAGCTCCGAGAGATTCAATGAACCCCATAGTATCCCCCACATTGACTTCTCTACTTTCTCAAAAGTTGATGTGCCTCAGAAGTTCAAGGTGCCCGACCTCAAGAAGTACGACGGCACATCCAATCCTATGCAGCATGTCCGGATGTATCAGGCAAGAATGAGCAAGTATGCTGATAACGGCCCTTTATTAGTTTAGACTTTCCAAGCCACTCTAAAAAATGCAGCTATGCGATGGTACACTGATTATGAAGAAGAGCGAGACGGTCAAGCAGTATGTTACCAGGTGGAGGAACATTGCCTCCCAATTGAAGCCTGTTCCCCTTGAAGGGGAGCTCATGAAGGTGTTCGTCTCTACCCTCCCACAGACAATACGAACTAGAGTCCTAGGCACTTTTGTAAATTCGTTCAGTCACCGCATAGAAATGGCTGAAGAAGTAAAAGGTGGCACGAAGAAAGGCTGGTACGGAGATGCTAGCCCGCCCACCAAAATGATTCGGAGTAAAGAAAGACAAAGAGGTCGCCCCTCAGGTCAACATGACGAGTTCCTTACCGGTTGTGCAAGTTCCTATCAAGCAGCAAGGAAACTTTAGCAAATAGAGGTAGAAGAGGAATTCACGTCCATCCCGACAATATACACCTTTGCCTAGAAAACTTTCTCAAGTCTTGGCCGTCCTCCGTAAGAAGGACCTGTTGTCAACTGAACCTCTAAGGCTAAATTATACAACGTATACGGGGTATGACCCATCCAAGAAATGTAAGTACCATCGCGGTGAAGTCGGCCATGACACGGACAATTGCTTTGTACTTAAAAATTGCTTCCAAGACTTGCTTGATTCTCAGGCATTCTCGTTCCAAGGCGGTGGCCAGCCAAATGACCAAAATAATCCTATGCCTAATGATACGGATAAAATCAATGTTGTATTCAACTGCAATACCCAACCGGTAGGTGTGTACAAGGTCCAAGTGGCGGATATTCTTGATGCCCTGGTTAGGGCAGGCTATTACCAGGCCGAAGAGCTTGTATCGCTGGATCAATTAAAGAGAACGATTTCGGCCCTAACGGAGGAAGGATTGATAGTCAAAATTAATCAAGCAGAAATGATTGCAACTATTTCTCAAATCGTCATTGATTGGGATTGAACATTTGCTGTCTTGACCATGACCTAGTCCAAATATTTTTCAGAATTGGAAGTAGCTTAAGCCGACGCAGCAAGTCTGGTCAAGCTTGATCCAAAATTGGCTGATATACCTCATCTCGAGGATGCATTTGATGAGGACTTGGGAACTTTATTCCCTGATTCACCAAAGGACCGAAGTACTGTTGTTGAGCCAATGGCACTGAACGAAGATGGAGTTGATGATAGATTCCTGAATCTCGTTGGTTGGTTCGATGATCTTGTTACTACAGTTATATATGAAGATCGCGTGCTGGCTTATGAAGCACCGGAGAAGGAGCCTTGCATGGCGTTTGAGTCCCCAAATCCATCTGTCAAAGCCATGGTTGATCATCCATCGGAGGGTTCAAAGTAACATTTTTGAGTTTTACAATCCCCCACATGGGATCTTTCTAGCTTTCTCTAGGTTGCATTAGGATTTTCAATTCAGATTGCATATTTGGCTTTCATTTCAGTTCAATGTTGCATTTCCATTCATTGAGATGTAATTCATTGATTTTATATTAATAAAATTACTTATGCTTTTCATTAATTTTGGAATCTTGATGAGGTATCCCAAACCGACCCGATGACGATAACCAACGATCGAACAATCTATCATCCATGGTAAGCACTGGGGGTTGGGCTTCTCAAGACTTCTCGTCCCGCGGTCTTAAAAAAAATCAGGATTTTCGAAAATGACACGTCAAATTTCGAAAATTGCAAGGCATGCATGGTTAAACTCTATTTGTTTCTCTAATTCTGCCACTTTATGTTTCGGGGGCAACGAAAGCATCTCAAGTATTTGTTCGACTCGTTCATGCATGTTTTCTTGCTTTGGAGCAAATATAGGAAGGAGCCGATTCTCAACCTAGGGACTAGACTTCCTGACTTGATTGATCTACTCACATATACTGGGGCAATCCATAGTTTTCTCATTCCTTGAGATTTCTTTCACATATGAGTATACTTGTATGGTTTATGCATGTCTATACTTGATATGGAGTAACTTCTTCTTATATTCTGGATGATCAAGTCAAATTGAACTTCATGAATTTCATCTCATCATATTTTTGGCTGAATTATTAATTTTCGCTGTGAGATAATTTCAATCAGGAAATCTTTCTGATCTAGTTGAATTGGTCATTTTGAACAAGGAACATCAAGATGATGAAAGGCAAGCCATTTCCATATACTATCTTATATCGCAACCCCCAATGAATAATGTGAGAATTTCCATGCTCATATTGTAAAGGGTTATCTCGCAAAAGGTATGACGACCAAAGTAATGTGAGGCATTCATTTCATCTATCCAAACAGTACAGGTTGTCCATTGCTAAACCCTTTGAACGGTGGTTTCATTTTATATCCCCGTCAGGAACATCCCCACATTGGGGCAATTTTCTGAATTTTTTTAAAAAAATGAGTAGAATTTTCTTGCTTTGACTTGCATCAATCTTCAAGTGAGTTTGTTGCATGTGAATTCAGTGTTAACCCAAGTGCCTTAGATATGACGAAGAACATTTCATTTCTATGCCCATATACACTCATCCTTTGCTAAACCTAACGGCTGATCATCCTAGGAAGATATTTTTTTGAATTATTCGACGGATAAGCAAAGTGCCTTGGGGCAAGCCGAAATTTAAAAATTTGTCAGATGAGACTCCCCCTTCCTTTTCAAAAGAGCAAAGCTCGCCGTGCAAACAAAAAAAAAACAAAAGGGCGCGAAAATGCCCACTTCCATCAAAAGAAAAGAAGGAAGAGAGCTCTCTCAAAGAATCTCAGGATGGAAGAGAAGTCTTACCTGAATTGGTCCAAGAAATGCTTCCAAAAAACAAAAGAAAAGAAGAAAAATGCTCCCCAAAGAAAGATCATTTATGAAGTGCAGAGTGACGGGCGGATGATCACCAATTTTCTTATCATACACCTTTTGTTGTGAATAGGCCTTTCATTTCTAAGCCTACCCTGAACCTACATTACAACCCTCACCAAAAGTCTCTTCAGATTAAGGCGCTTTGGTTAATATAGGGTTTCAAATGCTTATGAATATCGCTTGAAGAAGTGCAAGCAAGATCATTTTTATCTCATTTGGTAGGGTTCCTGACTTGTAAGCCCAATGCAACTAATGAAGATTGCATTTCATGAGCTAAAAGACTCACATGAGTTCCCCCCAAATAGCCTTTGACCAAGCTTGAATTACAATCCTTGCAAAGACCTTAGGGATTGGTCTGGTCATACTGATTACAAGAATACCCAGACCCTTGTCATGCGTGACGACGATAGTTCTAAGTGATTCTCTTACCCGCAGCAATGGTCGGGTCTCTACAGCCTTTTTCATGAGAGTGAGTAGAAAGTCCTTTCCGACTAAAGTTTCTCATTTGATTTGATCAAACTTGTCAAAAGGGTCGGGTAGACTTTCTTATTGAGAGATTCCCCAGTGAAGCTTTATAATGCAAGCAAAAGTTCACGAATTGTTTCTAGCATATGATGTTGCATTTACATTGAGCTTATGCATACCATCATTTTTCAAGAGAATGGACAGGTGTGATACGATCAGCCTATCCGTCGCTTACTCATTGCTCAGAAAATTCAGGTTAGTGTTTTGAACTCTTTTTAAATGGACCTTAGTCGTACTCCTTATTATGGTTGCACTGACAATTTTTCAGGCGTCATACCATTTTGTATTCATACTGATTCAATTCAAATGATACATCATCTCTTGTCTGGATATGGTGAGACCTGCTTGAGAAGGTCGCAAGAGATCCTTTTTCCCGTCTTATGGTGACCATTGAGGAGGTCCCAAGGGACATCTCTTGTCTTGATACGGTAAGACCTACTTGAGAAGGTCGCAAGAGATACTTTTTACCGACTCATGCTAACCTGCTTGAGAAGGTTGCAAGAGACAATTTACCTATCATCTCTTGTCTTGATACGGTGAGACCTGTTTGAGAAGGTCGCAAGATATATTTTATCGACTCATGCTGACCTGCTTGAGAAGATTGCAAGAGACACTCTATCGCTTCATAGTGATCTGTTGAGAAAGTCCCAAGAGACAAGGCTAGCTCGAACCATAACTCGAGCACATTTTCAAACTTTACATAGATCTTGTGCCGTTTTGCGTTAAAAAATAATTTCTGGTAATAGATGGGCTCAGTATCTTAACATCTTGGCATCCATAAAGAGGTTTGGAGATTGAGGGAATCATCAACATAATGAGATATTTGATAAAACAGGTATTTTCATATGTGATCCATGTACATGTTTCTCTAATACGGTGAAAAGAGAAATTTTCAACACATGTTATTTATAGCATTGCGTTTCATGCATCATTTCCTCTTGCATCAGAAAATGGGATTGAATCCTGCAAAAAATTATCATGTCTCATTCATTTGGAAAATTTAGGTTCACTTTTGTCTTTAAGCGAAAACTCTGCGAGCTTCCATGCAAAGAGGGGCGAGCTTCCACGCAAAGAGGGGCAGTTGTTGACACCTAAATTTTGACTAATCTTTTTAGTCATTTTTTTGCATAAAAATTAGGACTAATTTTAGTCCTAAACAAAAATAAGCAAATCAAATTTTCGATTCTACCATGCATGCATTACATCAGCATTAACTTGAACCAACTTAACATTTGCATTAATCCTCATTTTATCGAATCGGTGGTGATTGGGTGAATTCGATTTTAATTAAGAGGACGTAACTCACGTGAATTGGAAATTTGGTTTAACCCATTGCTTTTTTCCCGTGGCCGAAAGTAATATTGCATAATTAATCAAGTCTTCATTGAATCGTATATTAAGAACATGTATTCGGCCAAGAAAAGATAAGACAATATATTCTTGGGTAAGACAAAAAAAGAAATATGGGCTGATTGAACATTAGGTTAACGTACGCGTAAAGACAAAAAAAAAAAAAATCATATCTTGGCTCAATATTCGGCGAAGGCAACAAATTGACAATATTTTGAGCGATTCATGCGGAAGATGAGGCATGTGCACGTGAATAAATGGCTAACAAAGGAGGCAAAACAGAAAATCAAGAGGACAAGTAGATCTGTTAGAATATTTGCACAAAAAGGTGAGAAGGAAAAGAAAATATTTGAAGCCTTCGAGAAGGAGTCAGTGAACTGACCTATATAAGATAATGTTCCCACAAGGGTTTTAGGGGGTCGACAATTACTCAAAATGTTTCGGCATACACATTCTTGAGAGCATACGTGACAAGCAACACGGAAGTGAGAATAGAGAGCACATTATACTAAAAAATTTGTGAGCAAACAAGAAAGGGACGTTCACCAATCACGAGAGCCATAGAGAGCCCTTGGCGGACTGATTTTCGTTCTACTCCCATTCGTGTATCGCCATAGCTGCGTGAAAACAACCACCGTTCCATCGCCACAATCGGTTCTGCCATCGGCGCCTACAACCTCGATGACCGTCAGTCCTTGTTTTTTATCCATTCTCCGGTGCATCAATCGGATACCCATGGTGACCAATCCGAACAATTAAAGAGCTGTTGTCCGGGGGTGTGCGTGCAACTTTCCCTTAGCGCACTGGTCAAAGGTTTTCCCTTGGTGTCCAAGTTTGATTTCAAGACGCAATTAGGTAACTAACGTTTCAATACGTTATGGATTTTCTCCTGTATTTTGTTTCTTTTGTTACCCATGTCTATGCATGATGATGGTTTGTTCTTGCGCTAAAAGTGAACTGTCTTGTCAATGTTTGGTCAATGACAATCGTTTAGATTATAATGGATCACCGGATTGAGATGCAGCATTAACTCAGATTTTCTTTCTTGCAAAATTAGGAAATTGAGCATGCTTTGCGGATTGAGTTCTGTTCCGTGTGATGGGATTCTGAGTTAATCAGATAATTGCGAACCGTGTCAAACAAAGAAGGGCAGAATTTTAGTGAGAATTGGTGGTTTGAGTTTTCCAATTAATTAATCTTTGTCCGAACCTGTGGATGAATCTTAGCGTCATTTGGGTCCGTGGATGAATTTCAGTGCTGTTCAAATTTGTAGACGAGTTTTAATTCGGTGGATGATCATTGTTTGAATTCGGGAGGTTCTCGGTTTCGGTGGTTTGTCAGAACACTGGATGTCTTTTATGATGCAAATTTGGGCGCACCTCAAGTTTCGGAATATATTTTGCAAGAAATCATGTTTAGTTTGGAAAAATCGTCATTCACGTGAACATCGTGAAATCTTTGTGATATCAAAAAAATATTTTGAATATACCCAAGACACTGAAGTTATCGAAAATCTTTCAAAATGTGATTGATTAGGAGAATTTCCTAATCTGCAACCGTATTTCCTTGATTCGAAATAAATAGAGTTAATTATCTTTCATTAAAGATTTGAAACTTAATTTAAAGAAATTCATAAAAAACTGAAAATCACAAAAAAAATCAGAAAATTTTGTTAAAAAAAAACAAACAATTGTTCATGTCTAATGTCTTTAAATTTCATGTCAGAAAATAAAAGACATAGCAAGATATGATTTCTTAAAAACCATATCTCAATCATCTTTAGAAAGATATAGTTTTCTAGAAATCCTATCTAATGGATTGCATCTTTGGATAAAAACCTTTTCAAATTTATCCAAATCTTTTAAAATTTGCAGACATAGGGTTAAAATATTTTCTTAAAAATTTGGGAATTAATGCAAATTAAATCCGAAATACAAAAAAAAAATCATGAAAAGAAAACACAAAAATTGCACCTTCGAATTTTAAGTTAGAATTCATCCCAATTGCCAAATTGAACATTTTTAATGAAATTGGTACCAAAAGTGCATTAATTGAAAAATTAATGTAACAAAGTCCCAAATTTAAAATCTCTGGTTTGCAAAAAATAAAATAGTTTCTCCCACTATTTTATTTAGGTTGTTAATGAACCTACCTAAAAATGATTAGTGGTGGCTCCTAAAAATTTAAAATCTTTTTCATGATAATCATCTGAACCATAAATCACGATTTGGTAGAACTTGATAGAGTTCGAGCTAAGTTAATTAATTAAATTAATTAATTTGATAATTCATTAACCTAAAATTAGAAACCCGATTTTTAGGTCACGACCCCGTCTCAGTTGATCCTTCGCCGGAGTTATTACTCGAACTTCTCCATAATATATAGCTCGAAACTATGACTCGCATAAAAACTGTCATGGACCAACCTGAAAATTTAAGTAAACAGGAGAAAATGGGTTGAAGAGAGTAATGCTTTTTGAACATTTCATTTCCAATCTCTATTTGTTCATCCATATTTATAAATGAATATGACGGACCGAAAATTTGATACAAGAGGAGGCGAACAATTTTTTTTCAATTATATATAATATGTTTGAGCGTTTATGGAAATTTTTCCTCTTATGAAAGAGAAATTCTTAGCGTGGGAACGGGTCCACTACTAACTCTCTGAGTCTTGCCCATGCTCGAGTGAAAGCAAGAGTGTCAAAAGTTACTTTAGGATCGAACTCTATTGAAAAAATATTATATAACATCAATAATATGAATCATTAAAAATCTATTGGAAAAGACGAGAAAAGTAAGATCAATTGTTTAAGGAATGCAATCACTATCATTAAAGATAATTCATGCCCCACGGAATACGAAACTTGATGAGTAAGGCTTCTAGCGACTATTCTGCTAAGATACAATATATCTTCTTTTATGCTCAGCATTGAGTATTAGAAGGAACAGTAACAATATTATGTGTATAACCCAGCTAAGATTGACATATGTGTAGAGGAAATAAAAAATTCCCTAACTAAATTGAAGAATCAGGATTGTGGTTTGAAATGAATTTATATCCAAAACAAAAGAGCCGTTAAGAATCAATTGATAATTAATTGACGACCATTATATTGGCGCTACAAAATAGTATAAATTTTATAAAGTCATAAATCAAATGTTACAAAGCCATTATGTGACCGTTATAAAGCCGTTATATGGCCGTTGCAAAACTGTTACAAAGTAATGGCTTTCATGGCCATCTGAGTATTTCAAAACCACTAAAATATCCAACAATCTCCACATTTTTCAAAATTTTTTGAAAAGTTAAAATTTAATAATGATGGGTCATAATGCCATTGTAGGTAATTTTGGCCATAATTAATACTACCAATTCTAGTAGTGCAAGGGAAAATTACCAAAAAAGTTTTAAACATATTATAATTATGCAAAATTCGATCCTAGATTCTATCTTTGTCTTTCTGATTCATTCATAAACTTTTTATAATCGTGCCAATTCAATTCATCCGGCAAATTTTGGCCGACCAGTGCTAACAGTGGACGCCGGCTGACTGGCAACATAATATTTTAATATATATTATTTGAATTTTTTTTTATTTACCTTTCTCTTCTCTCTTCCTTCTTTAGCTGGTTGCCAGACTTGGGTGACGGACTATCAGTGAGGCCTAGCCTCGCCAAGGCCAAATGAGACTCGATCAGAGGAAGAAGGGGTCGGGGAAGAAAAAAAATAAAAAATATTAAAATATTATGATGTCGGTTGACTAGTATCAACGTCAGCATTGGTGAGTTAAAATTTGCCAAATTGAATTAATTGACACAATTGCAAAAGTTTTAGGATTAGATTAGTTGAAAAAAAAAAGACTGAATTGGCGCAATTACTAATTTTCCTACTAGTGCAACAATGCAAGAAAATGAACATATCTGATATCGAATGGGACCCAAACACACTTCAGAAAACGAAAGAGAAACAGATAAAGAAGAATGAAGTTGCCATCTTCGTGTTACGAGGAACGAAATTCGACATGTCCTTGCGCCCGATTTGTCAAAGCAACAACGTGAGTTTGAATAATGGAACAACGTTGAATTCGACATGTCCTTGCGCCCGA
This sequence comes from Rhodomyrtus tomentosa, assembly GCA_028455895.1. Lineage (NCBI taxonomy): Eukaryota > Viridiplantae > Streptophyta > Magnoliopsida > Myrtales > Myrtaceae > Rhodomyrtus > Rhodomyrtus tomentosa. Next base: position 47,401,940 of record JAPCWY010000005.1, read on the forward strand.
GTTGTCAAAGCAATAACGTTGAATTCGAGAAATTTTTGGGTTTTTATGGCGTCGAATTGACCATTCTTCTGACTTTTGTTTTGCATGTGAAGTCAAAGATTCTGATTTTTATGGCCAGGGATGAGTAACTGATCCCGCCAACCCCCTTACACTCAACTTACCAAGGATGAGTAACTCATCAGACCAACTCCCGTACACTCAACTTACTTTGTTAAGCCGAAAGCCCGACAAATTCTCGTAACGTAATGCTTCATTTATTTCGTAAAAAAAAAAATAATAATTTGAAAACAAACTACCTAAAAAATAATCGTTTATATATCACTTAAAATAATTGACCAATAAAAAAATTTATTATCGATATAAATTATATATAAATACCAATAAACAATGACATAATATTTCGTTCATTCATATCTGTAAGTGGTTATTTTTTTAAAAAATTATTTTTAAATCATTTATATTTTGGAAAATATTATCAAAAAAGTCCTAAACCTTTCGCTACTTTTATCAATTCAGTCCTAAACCTTTTAACTTTGTTGATTTAATCCTAAATCTTTTCACTTTATGCCGATTCAATCCTATTCGTCAAAAATAGCTCATGTAGACGTTGATCGTCCTATGTGGCACCGTTGGCAATAATTTTTTAGTAATTTTTATTTTAAAAATTAATTACATATTTTTTTATTGGCTTTAAGGCTAGCGACCCCTATGGATTAGGGCTGGCAAGGGTCATCGGCCCCTGGGAAAAGAACAATGGGCGCCGCTAGCCCCTAGGCGAGAGTCGATGAGGGTCGGCAATCCCACAAGTCACTAGGTAAGGGCCCCGAATTTGTCGCTACACGACGAGGGCAGGCAAGGGTGTTGACACCTGATCTTTGACCAGTTTTTTTCAGTCTTATTTTCAGAAATTCATAAAAAACATATCCATAAAAAATTAAAAAATTGCAAAATCAACTTTGGTGGCCTTGTACAAGCCCAAGGAATTATTTTTGACCAAAAAATAATTTTTTTATATTTTTCATATTTTTTGGTATTTTTAGAAAATAGAAATATATCCGAAAATTCAAGAAAAATAACATTTGAGGTCACAAAAGTACGGAAAAATAGTCAATATTTTAATTTTAATTCCCTTGTATTCTTGACCTCATAAAAAGTCCAAATTCAAGTTCAATTTTATGTGTTCTTTTGTTACACGTATGATTGAATTTGGTTTAAAAAAATATCAATTGAGTCTTTTAATTTGTAATTTTGGCATTTTTAGGATCTTGACATTCAATCTAATTATACTTCATTGTAATTTAGTCCAATTATTTGCACAAATTGTTCAATTACATGAATTGGGCAAAATTACATATTTTATTGCAATTTAGTCCCTGAATTTGGGTATAATTGAAATTACTTTCAATTCAAGAGCTAGATTTACCAATTGAAGCCACTGCACAATGTAATTCATGATTCTAAGTCGATTGGCATAGGTGGTTTGGTCCAATTTGACCGTTTGAACCTTCAATTTCGCAATTTCCTAAATTACAATTAAGGACAAATTTGAGGCTTTTATAGAAATTGGCTAGAACTTTTAGGCAAAAACACATTTTTAGAAAAAACCCACGTCCTAAGTTCAATTATGATGTTTAATTGCAAAAATTTCCCATCAAATTGTGATTAATTTTAAAAATTAAGTCAGAACCAGTTCTGACCGGTCGAATCGGTATGCTACAATGCATATTCTTCCTCCCGTTTGCGCCATTTTTGCAGTTCGACGAGGCGGATGTTGACCAAAAAATTGAAAGATCAATTGTCTTCAATTCGTAAAATTGATCGAAGGGTTTTATCAACCACGAAGCCCTCCGTCGATTGAGACCGGTCCGACGATCTGGGTCTATCGGAGCTAGGCCAACGGAGGTCAAATGTCCACCGGTCATTTTCGAGCCAAACGTAAGACCAAATGCAGGTCAAATTCGAACGAAATTAGAGTCACCGGGTAACTAGAATTGATGGCCAATCCATCCTCGACGTTCACTAGTGTCCGGTGACCATTTCGCACGTGATTGCACATGCAGATGGTCATCGCCAAGTATCCCTCACACAGCCGATTTTGGAAGAGATGATATAACCAAAATTCAAGTATTTTTTTATGGGGATCGATTCATTCTGTTTCGGGGGAAGAACAGAATTGAGAGAGAGGGAGAGAGAGAAATCAAGAGAGAGAACTCGCTCTTTGGCCCCTGTCATTGAGAGCTTGAGCTCGACCTGCAAGTGATCGGCGACGACGATTTAGGCTGAATCGAGTTGCAATTCCACTTCGAAAAGCTTCCTCTAACTCCATAGAGTCGATCGCACCTAGCCGTGCCGCCTGAAACCACGAGAACAGGTGAGACATATCTTCGAGCTCTTTATTGTGCATCAATGGCGATTTGTTTATCTCACACTCACTCTCATATTGGGTGTGCGTTTTGTTCCCCAAGCATCACTTACCATCATCGTATCTTCATTTTGCATCGATTTTGCTTAAAACTTTGAATCGAGTCTTGAAACCACTCGCCATAAACCAAGATCTGTTCAATTTTGCCTAGCCAAATCTAGGTTGTGCGAGCTCAATCAGAGCTCGAGGTAAATATTTTGAACCTCTTATGATGCTTTTGTGTTGATGAATTAGTCTAAGATGCCATGAATAGCATTTTTAGAACATCTATACTCGTACTGATTCGAGCCTGCTTGTACTTGATTCCATGAATGAAAAGCCTCGATTCTTAGATATGTCAAACTAGATATTATCGCGAGTTGATTAGCGCCGATCTCGTGCAATTTCGTCAAGTTTTTACCGTTGGATTGTTGCCGGACATTCATAGTCGTCCTTTTAGTTGCAATAGCGAGGTTGAAGACGAAGCTGATGTGTCTGGTCAAAAGTCGGCGATCCTAGGTGGCAATCTGTCATTGGTCCACGTGAATGTTGAGTCGGCTCGACCGTTAGTCTGTTAGGCTGAGTCAGTTTTGATTGGACGGTCTAGATTAATCGAGTCCTATTTTTGGTGGCCGTCCGACTAGAAATTAGGAATATCCCAAAATATTTTAAAATCAAAAAATCATAACAAACCAAAACGGTGTCATTTAGGTTAAGGGTCAAGCGGCGTCGTTTAAGTTAGTAAGAATGGACAGACCAGTCCGAGCCTTGGGTTGTAATCACAACCGGAGATTTAAGCAATCAAATCTGACAGTTGAAGAGTAGTCGACTTTTGATCTGAGCCGTAGATCTTGGTCAACTAATCCAAAGGCCGTGGAGTAGCCACGTAGTTTAATAGAGACCGTCGGATTAAGTCCGAATAATCGAAAATAAAAAAAAGCGGAACGGCGTTGTTTTCGTGAGTGGGTTGTATGGGTCCAGGTCTAGGTCGGGTTGTCCAATCCAAGTGGGTCGGGTCGACCCAGTCCGAATCATTTTTTAATAAAAAAATTCAAAAATGATTTTTTAAAAAAAAATCAGAAAAATCCTAGAAAATTCTTAAAAATGTTAGAAAATCCTAAAAAACCCAACAAAATGAAGAAAAAATGTGGAAAATTCCTAGACGTTCTAGAAATTCCAAAAATCGAGGAATGACCATATGCAACTGGTCAATCCTATTTTTGGGATTCTCATCCGTTTTTTTGGAAATTGACGATATTAACCTTTAGGGGTAAATCGCCTCTGTTTGGTACGTGAGATAAATCGAGATTGTCAGGATAAGAATTAGGGTCAGTCAGGTGATCCTTTCTTATGCTTGGATTTTCGAATCTCGCCTTTTTTTTGAAAATGATGATTTTACCCCTCAAGGGGTAAATCGTCTTTCTTATTCTGATCGAGCTGTGAAAATTGCTTAAAATTAGGACTTGGGTCTAGTAGTAAACTAATCCTTCTATTTGGGATTTTCATTTCTCATCACCTTCTGTAATGACGATTTTACCCCCCAAAGGATAAATCGCTCCAAAAATCTCAAAAAAATTCTAGAAATTCTCGAAAAATAAAAAATAGATTGGTTTGAACCAATCTTTTGACTCCATGTTTCATCTAAAGTGACAAATTGCCCTTCTTGGGCAAATAGGCCTAAAATTCTTTAAAATTACGACTTTGCCCCTCAAGGATAAATCATGTCAAAAATATTCCTAAACCTTTATTGACGCTTCTCTAGGCTAATAGGGCCGTATTAAGGATGTCACATTGCTTTCATGTGATTTATTAGCACTTTTTGGATCATTGATTTGGGCACTCATTTTATTGACTATGTTTGCTAGGATAGTCATTCCTATCTACATGAACTCTTAGATGTGGAGTTTACACCTCACTCATCTGCATAAAATCTTAGGTTAGATAAATTACTCAACTTAGGTGCCAAAAGGGCAACAACTCTGACAATTGGCGTAACAAAGTCCCCGATCCCATTTCTCTGGTTTCCGCAGAATTGAATAGAATGCTCTCAGCTATTCGATAAGATTTCTAATCGTATCCTCCACGAAACGATTGGTGGTGACTCCTTGGCATGCACACGTATCACATGTCACCAGATCACACAGAAGGTCGACCACGTATACCATCGTTGCGACTTAGTTAACGGGTTTTGGGAGAGGCCCACGTCTAATCAGAGGGGACGGCCCATTAACTTGCTCGGATCTTGAGTTTCGAGATCGGGTCGCGAAAGACTGGCGACTCCGCTGGGGACTTATTCCAAATCAGAATCTCTGGTTAGGAATTTTAGACGACTTGGGCCGATTAAAAGGTCGATTGGTTTATCTAACTCGCAGATGCTCTCGAAGGTGAGGTACATACCCTAACCATTGTGTTAAATATTTTTGCAGATTAGAGAAATAAAGGGTGAAGTGTTTGTTGACATCTTTTCTGTAGGTTGGAGGGGGGATTGTATGTTATTTTTACACCTATACTGAAGTGGTGTTTGATACAAACTGTTGTGAATGACCTTGCATTGTGATGATCACGACACATCGCACACACTAGCGGTCAAACTCCGATGCAACCACTCTAGGATACCTTAGATAGGAAAACGATACAAAAGAATTTTGTGTTTGATGGCACTTGAGACTTTCGTGTTTGTTCCCGTTCACAATCCAAATTGATGATATCTAGTCCTCTTGGTTGGGTACTTTTGGGGAGGAATCTGTCATATTTGGATCGTGAGAACTTGAGCCATAGGTTCCTCACCTGATTTTATTTTAGAGTATATTCTCATTTGTCTCATGCGCATGTATGTGGAAGATTGATATACTTAAAACCACGCATTGTTACAAGGGAATATTTTATGTTCCTTGAGGTTTTGGTTGATAAGGAATTTACTTTTAATGTACTTCCTTACTTTTTGTTTCATAGTATGCTCATACATTATTATTCACATCTACATACACTGCATACATTTTAAAATCATTCAAGTGACTGATTGAAATTACAATGATAGGAGATATGATGTCACTGTTTCCTAGAAGTTCGACGAAGTTGATAACCTTCGAATATCTAAGGAAAGTCACTCATCCTGGGCCGAACACAAGGTTGCATTTTACTAGATTTGTACATGGCTAAGAGCTGACTGGACGCAAACTGGGATATGCCAAAGATTGTCAAACTAGTTACTATGTCAATAGCCTTAGGTTTAAGCGGCAGGCAGACCAAATGCTCAAGCACTATCTAGAGATGAAAAGGCAGTATCGGAACGGCTTAACTAGAGAAGCCTATGTCCATCAAAAAGATGAAAGTCAAGCCAAGAAAAATCAACCAATGATCTCTCTTTGAGGAAAGAAAAGGCGCCTTGCAACCAAGACAAAATCAAGGCGCATCATACTTAAAAAGACAAAACCCAAGAAGACTCCCAAAGTCGTTATACCATGGACCAGAGAATGACCGTAAGAGCTAAAGCATCTCGATCGACCCACCAAAGATTATCCTTCACATTCTAAGGAACGCTCAACTGGGGGAGAAGTCCTGATTACCAAGTTGTATCCTAAAGTGGGGCAAGGCAAAGATGTAATCAAGGAGGAAACCCCTATGAATCATCACCATGAAGAAAATTAGATCATGGGGAGGGATAGTTTAGATCCCACATTCCATGGGCCTTTTATGGCTGTTTTGTCTTAGAATAAATTTGATCGGTGTCTCCCCCCTCTCGAGCCCCCTATCTATCTCTCTGTCATAGCGTGTCCTTTTTTGTAATAAGGAATTTCTTCTGCTATGCCCGCAGTTGATGTTTTGACCAATGGAATGTGATGTTGTTATTTCCTTTAGTCACTAAGATGATTCTGACTAATTGCATAATCCACTTGTTTAAATTCAAATTAGACCTTGAGTCGGGTCTTTCATACCTGAAAAGGATTCTAATTTCTATTTTATTAACTGGAATATGCAATTAAACCAGTTCATGCATATTTCATGACATTAGCATAATCACGTGTCTAAAGTAATCTTTGGTGATTGATTTTTCAAAATCACTTGCACATTTTATACTAGATGGGAAAGAATGACATCCAAGTATTCAAGGTCCCTCGAGCTGAACTCCTAACCTGGTGGGACAACATGGGTGAAGCCAGCCAGAAGTACGCCAGATCGCGGCTAGGATATCTATTGGACCTGCTGAAGATTGAATGTCCACCTGCCTTTATTCAAGCCATGGTACTTTATTGGGAACCCACCACCACGACGTTCTGCATAGAAGTACTGGAGGTTACTCCTACCCTTAAAGAATATAGTGCCGCCATTGAGGTTGAGTTTACTCACTTGTTAGTCCAACCTCCTATAAGATTTGAGCCTTTAAGTCAACTAGCTGAATTCCTAGATACAAACTTCAACGAATTAAAGTAGATGCCAAAAGTAATTCTGGGCGAATTTTCCTACCCTTTCTTCTAGATAGGTTTCCCAACCTCCATGCTAACAAAAGAACTAAATCCAATCGAGCTTTTATCTTAGCATTCTTTAGCTTTGTCCTATTTCCGATCTCGTCTGTAACTTTTGACCCTATTATGACTGTAGTGTCAAATAAGTCTGTTATGGGTGGGATTACTCAAATTTTACACTCGTTGAAACCTTCCTCTCCCTTAACCGTTTTGGGAAAAACAAGAAGGGAAAAACAAGAAAGGAATCTTTAGAGCCTCTAGCGGTCTCCTATACCTGCGGTTCACATCCCATATAACATAATTTCATATCCGTATGGGTTTTACGAGATTAGCTCTGATGCCCATCCTCTTAGAACTTTTATCAAAACTCATACATGTATTCTTAAGTTCAACTTTAATGAATGGGAGGAATTTTTTAGAACTTTAAAACTAGAACAACTCCGATGGTGGCTTAGATTACCAACACTAGGTAAAGTCAGACTCGCATGTAATGGCGAAGACCCTGTCCCCTTGTTAGGATTCACGAACCACATATTATCCAAGGGGGGTTATCCGATAGTTTGGAGCATTGCAAGAGATTCCTTCATCACCACGTCCAAGTGTTTTCTCATTTGATCTGCCAAGAGAGACCCTCACAAGAAAGAAGAAAAAGCAATTCGTAGATAAGGTGTAATTTATTATACATTCTTTGAAAGGCTTCCAGACTGAAGACGTAGAATAGCTAGGTGATATGACTCATGAGATGAATACCCATAGGGCTTCTACAGAATACATCCGACGCTTTAAGGCAATCAGACATAGCTTTGTCGAGCCTTATGTATCTGAAAACATCATTCCATACGTGCCTGGAGTGGAGCCGTATATACCTGAAGCTATGGGATCACCATCATATTCAGGAGATGAGGAATCTCATACTGAAGGATTCGATCTTTGCTAGGACGACGAGGGTGCCTTAGATCCTAAGAGTCCTAGACATGGATAGACTATTCCGTCAAGTGTAAAACGTGTGAACATTATGATGTTTTCTTAGCATTTAGATACTCACTTGTATTAAATGTTACTTCTGGCACATATGTATAAGCACAAGCATGTTTTGTCGATGCATAAAAAACTATCGTCAAAGATTGTGCTTCCTTAATTTCATGAATTCTCTTGACAAATGATTGAAAGAACTGCTCACATGAGACTATGACTCACAAAGTAGTCATTTTTCTCATTCATCAATAGAAAACATGCAATTGAAAGAATCCAGTACTTTCTTTATCTATCATAAAGAGATACTTACTCGATTATTTTCAAATAAACAAGTACTCTCTAATCACGGAATTACCAAGACATTACTTCCGTACTCGACTTAAGACGAGAATGGAACAACAGGAGTTGACTCCGCCAGTGGGCATGTTGGAGACCCAGATGACTACTATGACTATCATGATGGCTGAAATTAAGGCAATGTTGAAAGCCTCCCAAGCTAGGCAGGCAGCAATACCTAACCTAAATGACTCAGGTCAAGCCTCAATACCCAATACAATCGACAAAGGGACATCTAAAGGTACCCAATCGATCATGGAGGACATTTATGCGTCGAATGTCCAGCCACAACCGAAGATGACCCCTGTTGTCATTAACCTCGAGAATGAGAAGAAAGGAAAATAGACTGTGAAAACTGAAGCCGAGGCTAAGAGAATAGCCAAAATTGAGGAGTGCTTAAGCAGTCAAGGCTATAAGTTAGCTCATTTTGACAATATATCTCCTTTCGCCAAAGTAGAGACTCCTTGAGATTACAAAGAGCTAGACTTTTTAAGAAAATACAATGGGATAGGTTGTCCACGTGCTCACCTCAAATACTATTTGCGTAAGATGGCGCATTATTCCAACTATATTCCTCTGCTGATGAATACGTTCCAAGAGAGTTTGGCGGGCGCCGTTCTGGCTTAGTTTTTTGAGTTAGATCTTGATGACTACGATGGATGGGAAGATCTTGCTAAAGATTTCCTCAGGCAGTATAAGTTTAACACAGCTACAACCCCGACAAGGGAAGAGCTGTTACGAACTGTGAAAGGAATGGGAGAAACAATAAGAACATATGCTCAGAGGTGGCGCGCTTTGGCCACTCAAGTGAAATTGTCGATCCCGGAAGATGACTTGATTGACCTGTTCTTGAACGCACTTCCGTACGAATACTTCGACAGAATAAACACCTTAGGATGCTAAACCTTTATACATTTGATAAAGGTGGCTGAAAGATTAGAGTGGACTTTGAGAGAAAGAAAATCGCATGAAACTTCGACGAGGAAGCAATATCCCCCGAGAAAAAAGAGAGAGGCTGGATTTGACATAGCCTTTGTATCGGATTCCCATAAACCCAAGGTGTTCATTAATTCTAATCAGGCTAGAGGAGAATCGTCGTGGTCGATGTCTAAAGGGCAAGAGCCTAGGAAGAGGTAGCCTCAAAAGCAATTTTCTCAACTTCCCAAATCGTTATCCAAGTTGCTCCCGATGTTATTAAAACAACGCTTGGTGGCAAATGAACCTTCCAGACTGAATCCGACAAAATATCCTAGTTTTGAGGAAAGCCAGACTTACACTTATCATATGGGTGAAAGAGGACACGATGTAGATAATTGTTACATCTTTAAGCTGAAGGTACAGGCTCTCATTGACAATCAAATTTTAAAATTTGATGATGTGGCTCCAAACGTATAAGAGAATCCACTCCCTGATCACCAAGTAATTGGTGCAATATTTGCTGATGAAGAAGAAAACAACCTTGAGCTGAAGGTGAATATACCCAAGCTAACCAACATTTTGGCAGTCACCTCGTCATATCCAAAAGAGAGAGAAGTGTCGGCTGAAAGAAAAAGGCAATATATTACCAAAATGATGAGCCTAGGGATAATGTCGAGCGTGGCTGATGAAGAGCTTGAAGGAATTAAAGCCTCGGTGAACTTAGAATGGAACCAGTTTGTGGTTGAAACCCAGCGAGAAAATATGTGGAATGTCCCACATGAAAGTCTGGTAGGCGACGTAGAGCTGATTACCAAACTAGAAGAAGAGTCTGATGAAGACGAACTGAAAGCTACCAAGCGAAATCAGGCTAATCGCAGATTTGTAACCAAAGCACTAGAGAGACGCGAGGTTATAGATAATCTTGGCGAGGATTCTAGTAGGTACAATTTTAAAGTGAAGTATTCCGCTCCTCCCAGCTTTTTCCAAAGAATGGAGGATATCATTCTTGATGGATGGGAAGGTATGGATGATCCTGTTCAATTAGAAGTCTAAGGGGATGTGATAGAATCTTTTACCGAAGAACTTGAATCGTCACTCAACCAGGTGATATCGGGACATTTCCTGGGCATAAAAAATCAAGTAAATGATCTCTCGAGAAAGATGTAAGATGTGTCATTTCAATTGACAACGTGCAATCATCCTCAGACGACATATGACAAGTTTGACACCGAGCAATACGTCAGGATGGACAAGTTAATAGCCTAGTGGCAAAGCTTGACTGAACTATTCGAAAGGGTAAGAAGACACGTGAAGTTTGCAATGTCAGCTAAGTCAAGTGATGCTGATAAATGCCACTATTTGGAGTACAAAAACTTCTAAGGAGACTTTGGCGATATAGTGGCAATGATTGAAGCTGCTACGACTGTAGTAATCAAACTGGATGAGCTTGACAGCCTAAGCCAAGAAGAGGATTGTCTGGTGAAACCTGTGGTAATTCACCTACCAAGAGATGAAACTAATGATGAATCCGAACCAGAGGCATCTCACCTGACGACGGTAACCATACAAGTCCTGCCGGTAGAAATTTATGATTTTAAGGCAGTTCATTGAAACTACGGAACGAGAAAAGTAGATGCCGTGATGAGGTTCGAACGATTTTACGCCCCAATGGAAGGCAAATATGAAAAGAAGGAGGTGTCGAAAGAAGATGCGGAAAAACTCCTATCCATCGTCAAAACCAGCAAATTTGAGGTGATAAAACAGTTAAGAAAAATGTCAGCCCAAATATATTTGTTAGATTTATTCATCAACTTAGAAAAACAAAAGGAAGTGCTGCTAAAGGTTCTAAATGAAGTACATGCCCCCGAAACCATCAACGACATACAACTGGGAGACTTTGTGGGGGCAATTCTTCTTAAGGATGAATTGAGATTCTCAGATGAAGATTTCCCCATGGAAGGAAGAGGGCACAACAAGGCCTTGTATATCACTGCACACTATAGTGGGAAGGGAGTGGCACACGTGTTAATTGACAACGGAACTACTTTTGACATTTTCCCTTTTGCTACATTGAGGAGCTTGGGCATCAAAGAAGAAATGATTTGAACTTCCAAGGCAGTTGTCAAAGCCTTTGGTGGGATGAGAAAAACAGTGGTAGGCGAAATCTAGCTAGATGTGCTCATTGGCCCAACCAAATTCTTCATAAACTTTCAAGTAATGGATTTATCAAACGCATTTGGATTTCTATTAGGGAGCCATGGATCCATATCACTAGAGTTATGCCTTCAAGTCTATATCAGAAAGTGTGATTCGTAATTGATGGGAAAGTAGTAACCGTCCATAGGGAAGTTGATCTCCTTACGCATCAGAATAGCGCTATCCCCTACATTGAGCTAGAAGTTAAGCAAGAAGCTAGTTACCATTTCCTGGAGCTGGTGGCAATGATCTACACTCTTGTGAAAGCTGAATACTCTTTTTATCTCGAAAGCTAACCTTTTAACAGCTAAAATGTTGCTAGCATATGGGTTCAACCTAGGAAAAGGTCTTGGCAAGCATGGTCAAGGAATCAGCGCTCCTCTACAGTTAAATCCAACGAGCATAAAATAGGCTTGGGATATCAGAACACTCGCACTGGTGACTTTACCCCTAAGACAACAGGCCGAGGCAAGAGCTGTGGACGTTATGGACACTCGAAAAGCCAGAAGGATTCCTTCATTGGTTCTCTAGCTTGAAAAGGTAAGTCTATGATGTTCAACAACCCTTTGAATGAGTACTTCAGCAAAGACTCTAAGTGGCTGTCAGAAGAAGTGACCACTCCGTCAGCGGAACCAGATCTAGCAAATCCTTTTCTGGGTAATGACTCTGTGAACGTCATCATAGAATGGCTTATTGATGAAGCCACTTCTTCTTAGTAAAGAAACCTCTCCCTTGCTTTTAATACTGTCCTTAAATTCTTGCATTTCTTTGCACTTTTCATCTTTGTTGTTTGAAGTATAGATAGGAAACGCCTTTGGATCTCCGACCGTTGGTCCAAATAGCATAACTTGTAATGTGGTCCATTCTTGCATTCAATAAAACACACAAGTTTTATTAAGGACATATGGGACTACAAATCAGCCCAATGATGATACTAGCCTTCCATGTGGGAAGCTTGAGGCCTGATTTGCCATATGATTCTTGATTTTCAAGAGGTTTTCAAGGAACAAGGATATCCGAGGATACGAGGACTAGTTCCATTTATGCCTGCACTTATTTGGAAATCTCTTTCGAAGAGATTTTTCACACTCATGCATCGTATTTTCATATGAAATAGAGACTAACCATTCTCATTACATTTCAGGCATATCATCACAAACATGCATCCTAGGTTATTATGTGAACCGGATCACCAAGATGATTACTCATGCGATATTGAGGAAGACGCGGATGAGGGTTACGCAGCTATCCGTAGAGATTGGAGTGCTTTCGAAAATTCGACGCCTCCCACTTCAGAAGAGCCCATAGTCATTAATTTGGGTAATGTTGCAAATGTCAAAGAAATCAAGATTTGCGGACATCTATCCTGAGCTGAAAAGCTCAAATTTATAGAATTATTTAAAGAGTATCAAGATATCTTTGCATGGTGATACGCCGATATACCCGGTTTGGATCCAAAAATTGTGGAACATGCGTTACCCACAGATCTCAGTGTTAAACCAGTGAGACAATGCGGCAGATGGATGAAAGCTAAGTTAGAAGACATAATTAAAAAAGAAGTGATGAAACTTCTTAGAGTGGGCTTTATTGAAGATATCCCTTACTCAGATTGGATTGCAAACGTAGTCCCCGTCATGAAAAAAGATGGCAAAGTCTGGATCTGTGTGGATTATCGAGACTTGAATAGAGCAAGCCCAAAGGATGATTTTTCACTTCCCCACATTAATGTGATGGTGGATAGCACGGCAGGGTACAAACTATTCTCCTTCATAAAAGGATTCTCCGAATATAACCAGAGCCTCATGAAATAAGTAAACAAGTCGAAAACTGCATTTACCACCCCTTAGGGAAATTTTTGTTATAAGCTTATGCCTTTTTACTAAAGAATGCCGAGGCAACTGATCAGAAGGCGATGGTCACCCTATTTCATGACATGATCCATAAGGAGATTGAGGTATATGTCCATGACATGATCACCAAGTCCAAGAAAGGACAAGATCACATTCAAGTGTTAAGGAAGCTATTTGAGCGACTCCGAAAATACAAGTTGAGGCTCAACCTAACAAATGTGTGTTTGCGGCAAAATCTAGGAAACTTCTCGGATTCATAGTCAGTAGCAGGGGCATCGAAATTGACCATTCGAAAATTCAAGCTATCTGTGACCTAGCAACCCCCTCACCGGTGAAAAAATTAAGAAGTCTTTTGGGGAGACTAAACTACATCACCAGATTCATCAATCAATTATCAAATGCGCCTAAACCAATTTTCAAACTACTCAAGAAGGGTGCAAAAGTGACTTGGGATACAGGATGCAGTCAGGCTTTTCAAAAGATCAAAACTTATCTAGCCACTCCACCAATACTTGTGCCACCCATCTCGGGTCACCCCTTGACCTTATATTTGACTATACACCAAAAATCTTTGGGAGCCTTACTTGCTCAAACAAACCATGTGGATGGTAAGGAAAGAGTCATCTACTACTTGAGTAAGAAATTCACCTTATCCGAAGCAAATTATGTGCCTGTCGAGAGGACTAGTGTAGCAGCAGTGTAGGTACTTCGCAAATTGAGGTAGTATACCCTACACCACCATATTTAACTGGTGATAGAAAATGACCCTATCAAATATCTCATTGATAAACCTACTTTGATTAGGAAATTAGCAAAATGGCAAGTGATGTTGTCTGAATTTGACATCAAGAGCTCTCCACAAAAGTTTGTGAAAGGGATAGCCATAGCCAATATGTTGGCAGAAAATTCTCAAAATCATACATCTTCTAAACAAACAAAAGTGGAAAATCAAGTTTTGAGTCTAACAAAAGACAAGTGGGTCATGTATTTCGATGGTGCAGTCAATCTGTCAAGAGCTGGCACAAGGACAATGCTAATATCCCATGATGGTTAACATTATCCTGTTGCAGCAAAACTGACTTTCCCTTGCACCAACAATATTTTAGAATATGAAGCATGCATTCTAGGCCTACAGTTGGTCATCTCCATGGAGGTACCTAAGCTACAGGTTTGTGAAGATTCTATGCTCATTATTTTTCAGACACGGGGAGTGGAAAACAAAGGATGCAAAACTCATCCCTTATCATGAGTACCTGAAAGAGTTGACGCTTAAATTCGAAGAAGTGTCATTCGAATACATGCCAAGAGCGCAGAACCAATTTGCAGATGCGTTAGCCACGGTGGACTCCATGCTGCAAATAACTGATGGATTAGAAGTAGAGCCACTAAGAATCGACATAATCAGAAAAACGGCTTATTGTATGATGGTCGAAGAAGAATTTGACGGAGAGTCGTGGTACCATGATATCAAGAATTATCTCTTGAAGAGAGAGTTTCCTGAAGGATGTCAGGCAGCAGACCAAAGGTATATAGCCAAGGTGGCTAGCAAATTCTTCGTTAGTGGATAAATTTTGTACAAAAGGTCATTTAACTCCGCTCTGTTAAGATGCATGGATGCTAAAGAAGCAAATACTCTCATGAGGGAAATACATGAAGGTATATGCAGGTCACACATGAATGACCATCTCCTTGCTAGAAAGATCATGCGGTTTGGTTATTATTGGATGACCATCGAATCAGACTATGCTCAACATGTCAGGTCATGCCACCAATGCCAAATATATCGTGACAAGATTAATATGCCCCCAAACGAACTTCATCAGATGTCTGAAGCTTGGCCTTTTTCTATATAGAGAATAGACATGATAGGGCCTATCAATCCAGCAACTTCAAATGGTCATCGTTTCATTCGAGTTGCAATTGATTACTTCACAAAGTGGATAGAGACCAGTTCTTACAAAAATGCCACTGCAAGGAATATGGCAAGTTCATCAAGAGAGATATATTTTCCCGATATGGTACCCCACGAGCGATCATCACAGACAATGGGTCCAACTTAAATAACAATATTGTCGATGATCTGCTAGATCAATTCGGTGTTCGACATCTTAATTCTTCCCCTTATAATGAATGGAGCAGTGGAAGCGACAAACAAGAACATTAAAAAGATTTTGGTTAAGATTGTTGAAAATTACAGGGATTGACATGAGAGGCTACCATTTGCCTTAATGGCATATCGAACTTCAATTAGGACCTCTACAGGAGCGACTCCTTATGCTCTGGTATACGGGATGGAAGCTATCCTGCTTATAGAGATTAATGTTCCATCTTTGAAAATATTGTCAGAAGTTGAACTCTCTGAAGCGGAGTGGGTCAAACACAAATATGACCAGCTAAATCTAATAGACGAGAAGCGTTTTAGAGTAATCTGTCATAGCCAAAGTTACCAGAGGAGGGTAGCCAAGTCATTTAATCGGAAAGTTAAACGCAAAAGTTTCAAGGTGGAGGACCTGGTGGTGAAGAAGACTCTACCGAATGATGCTCATCCAGGAGGCAAGTTTACCCTGAACTATGAAGGCCCTTATGTTGTCAAGAAAGTCCTCATTGGAGGAGCGTTAATTCTTGTAAATTTTAAAGGAGAAGAATTAGGGTATCCTGTAAACTCAGATGCTGTAAAGAAGTATTATCCTTGAAATCAGCTAATGATCACTTGACTTTCTCCGAAACAATCCGAGTTGCCATAGCAATCATTACATAAACATATCATGCATCCATAGATACAAGGCATGTGTTGTATTTTGCAAGATTCCGAGAAACGAACTCAGAATAAAACTTGTTCAAATGGCCCCAAGAACGGAATGGCCCCTAACACGTAGAACCAGGTGATATATATCTGTTTCATCAAGCGTTAAAATATCTTTCACTCACTGGAGTTTCCATTCTCTTCATACAGGAATGCCCGATGAAGATAGAACACAGCAACGGAGAAACACCGTAAAATTTCTCACTTTCCTATAAGAGAGAAGAGGTCAAAGATGGACATGCATTTGGTCGAACTTACGAACGAATCTTGCTTTCAAAAGATAAATTTCTAACACTTGTTGCACACATGTTAGGGTTAGAGGTTATCCAGACATATTGATGCATGCATAATGCGTCATTAAGCCCCCTGTGAGGCGAAATATCTGAAGAAAAATGAAATGATTTTTCTAAAACATAGTTGTTTAGGATATCTAACGAGAACGTTTCTTCATATAAAAGGCAAGCCTAATCCAAACACGTCCTATATACATCAGAGAGACGAGAGGAGTGTAAGGATAGAAAAGCCTAGACTAGGGGATGTAATGGCTATTCACATCGATCACATGGATTGGGATGACGGAGACATTCATTCTTCTCCATAAACACTACAGGTGATGATTGATAAACCCTTTGAACAGTGATCTTCATTTCCTAACCCTCTCAAGAGCCACCCCACATTGGGGTCGTAAAAGGGTAGTCCAGTAGCATGGAAAGGTAAATGGTTATAAATCTTTTTGCTCAGACTAACATCAATCTTTGTGTATTGATATGCGTTGATCCAGGCGCCATAGGATGATGAAGAGACGTTCATTCCTCTATCCCATACACTTATACCTGTTGCATAGACAATTTGAGCCTACATATTCGCTTCATGTACCCCCATTGGTGGTCATTGCACAATACCAAGATGAAGGTGGTAAAGACACTCCCGGACAGAAAAGTTTAAGAAGTAGGAGATACATGAGGCTTTCAAAGTTGTTCAAACAGGATGAGACTCAAGTCACATACCTTGCATGATCATCAACAATCCTAGTTCCTAAAAGAGGAAAAGGAGGGATCAAAAAAGATAAAAAGCCGAATCTCTATGCATAAAAAAGAAACAAAAAGCCCTACAAGAATAGGGCTGACGCTCATTGAAATGCTGGAAAGTCGTAAGGCTGGTTTTGGGATACCAAGGGATTACTAGATGCTTCCACCTCCAACAAGTTCTGAAGTAAAGAAGAATCCTCAGAAATTGTGCAGCGAAAGGCTACCCCTCGAATGGAATCATAGCCAACTGCCAAAAGATAAACAAGGTCTTTCGAAGATTAGACCCGTTCTCAAAGAAGACTGAAGATGTTCTTCAAAAAGTCATCAACCAGAGACGAAACAGAAGACTGATCGGCAATGATCACCAATGTCAAACCCTTCGCGATTTCGGGCCAAAAACAAGCCTGTTTCGGTCCCCAATCTTACCAGCGTTACAACCCTTTGCAGTCTTTTCCGACTAAGACACCTAGGTCAATGTGTACCTTAGATCAAAGAGGTACGAGCAAGATTATTTCTTTATCATTTTATAGGGTTCTTGACTTGTAAACCCGGAGCATATAAAGAAAACTTTCATTCAAAAGATTTGACTCAGAGAGTGAGTCACCCTTGGAAACTGTGTCCAAGCCCAACATTATGGTCCCGCAAAGACCCCCTGATCGATCAAATTGTATGCGCTGCGAATGGCTTCGAAAGCCCAGGTGCAGGTTATTAGGAAATTCTAGTGCTTTCTTTGTAAAAGACCAAAGTCAAAGAATCGATGAAAAGCCCTCTTTGGCGAAGACATTTCAATAGAATGCTTAAATATGCTTTGTTGAAAATTTCAAATTGTTTGATCCAAGATTTTCCTTACAAGGATTTCTGATCATCTTTGCATGCTTTAAGATGTCTTGGATAACCTCCAGCATCATAAGTCAATTTGCATAACCGCATAGGTCAAAGTAAAGCTTTGTCTGCATTATAATTGTCATTACCTCGAGATAATTGATATCTTTTTGATGAGGAATGGATTCTCAAGTTTAAACTTCTATAACATTCATGGCAACTTCAGGTCAAAGAAGAATACCTTACTCAACAATGAAGAGCATCATAGTTGTTTTTATGTGAGATTACAAATGTGAGCTTTCTACAGGATACTTGGAGTTCCTAAATCCTAGAATAGCACCTCACTTGTCGAAAGGACAATCTTCAGAATCATCTTCCTACGAGATTTCAGGTAACTCCTAAATCCCAGAATAATCTCGTTAACGAAATTGTTTGCGGGCTTGAACTTTCATTAGGATACTTAGAGTCCCCAAATCCCAGAATGGCGCCTTGCACGTCGAGAAGACAATCTTTAGAACCTGCTTTTTGTAAGGCTCTAGGTAACTCTTAAACCCTAGAATAGCTCCTTTGGTAAAACCTAACAGTTAGGTATACCTCATGTGTATAGACCATCGTAGATTTCTCAAGGTGTAGGATCAACCCAATCTCCGACAATACCCAAAGAACGGGTGTGTCACCTTTAGGTTTCTAGTGGATGGAAAGCCCGGGTATCTGACAAATCTTAAAAAACGGGCGCATCACCTTTAAATTCCTGGTGGATGGGAAGCCTAGTGTCAGGCCCCATACCCTGGGCACAAGTGCGCAACTCCCTTCAGTATACTCTCGAGCCCTAGAATCACATACCGAGAGATATGTAATGAAAATGAGCATGCGAAAACGGAACAAATATCACACCTCCATACATAAACCAAAGGGGTCCTGGGTAACAAGAACATAACATATATATAGCATTCCACGAGTTTATACAAAAGTAAAAGTGAACTAACCCTGCAGACAGATCGGGGCTAGCGAGACTTAGTTAAAAGACAACTATATCAAGTCCCCAAAAGAAACTGCCGGCAAGATCATCACCAAAAGACTACAAGTAAGTCAGGAAACCTCTAGGTTGAACTGCTGGAGTTGTCAATCTCCTCAGCATCCTTAGTATGCTCGTAGTCCGAAAAAGTCTCAGAGCATACATCTACAGTGTCCTCTATCGTCTCGTCCTCCAACTCGTCCTCTAAGGTATCAATCTCTATCACCTCAACTATGTCCTCCAAGGTTGGGGTCCTCTCCGGCATGTTCCTCAAATCAGCAACGGACACCTCTACCTCTACAGAATCCCGAGTGGGATGACACCAACTAGAGATAGCTCCGCAAGGTAGCTCCGAGGACTTCAGCGGGCCAGTAGTAACCTCGCCTACCCTACGGAACCAATCTTCAAACCTATGCGGTTTCTAGTCTTTACCGCCCTAGTTGACCCAGACCACCATACATTTCCTAAGATACACGGTACCCCAACCGTCCGGGAACTCATCAAAATAAGCTGTCATTTTCTTCGGGTCGCCTAATCGAGTCAGTAGCATCCTTAAGGCTTAAGGTCTGAAAATATGGTCCCTCGACGAGGTGAGATTGACATCTGAGTAAGATAAGTCATAACCCTAGATCAAGCTGACAGTACACCCAAATGAATGCAAATCATGAACAAGAACACACAAACAACGACATAAGGCACTCATCAGTCATAAAATGCCACACGGATACAAGCGATTGACAATCAAACAGTCATGGCATCAAAGCTTATCAACCAAGTCAGGCATGGAATACAAAATCAAACCATACATTCTACCCTTCAGAACTTCCTCATGATTCACGCCCGCGTATGAAACTCCTTAGGCTCGGTCCGCATCATTTCACCTCAAACCATCAAATTGATAAACCTGCATAAACGCATCAGGTTTTCAAATGTCATTCCAGGCCTGTGTCAACACATAATCCATCTCGTCCCGTGTTTCAACGTCTCAGGGTACCAACCATCATAATCTCGTGTCTCAACGCCTCAGGGTATCATACATTCTCAAGCATGCCAAAAAAATTCATTTCAAATCAAGACTTCATGATCAAGTACAAGCTCATGCAACAAGCTAAATGTTTACGGCATGCGAGACAATCAAATTCATCATTCAAATGCGGCAATCAACTCATGACATATTCGTCTAGCAAGCATACCAGCAATCATCAATCCACAAAGACGATCATTGGACAAACGCACAATCATCTCACGAGAATTCACCAAATTCATCACCAATTCATCTAGTCAAGGCCTATCCACCTAGCCAAGGTTTAGGGACTCCTTACCTTAGGCTTAAATCAACAAAATTTCCCTTCCAAACACTCCCACAATTCGGCCCCAAAGAGTTCAAAATAGAGCAGCCTCGCAGCTAATAGAATTCCATCCATTTAATCAATTTTTCCTTGTCCAATCATCGAATCACTAAATACAAACCTTATTGACATATCAATTGACATCCTCATATGCCTCAATGACAAAATTAGAGCTCAATTACACCCCTTAAAGCCCCTATGTTCTCATATTGCACAGAATCGAATCAGGGCATTTTCTGTTCTGTGCTTACCTCCCTCAATCAGTCCATAAACTAACCTTAAACCTTAAATTATCGGCTAAACTACTTGTGAACATATAGTCCTAGATGTTAGAAAGAATCATCGAAAATTTGAAGGCAAGGCAACACCCAAAAATACCCCAAACAGGTTCGGTTCACACGGTCTTCGCCGGGTCAGAATCTGTCCTTCAAACACAACACCAATTTGGCATCAAAACTCCATCAAACTTAGACAAAATTGTAACCACAACTCAGTATACAAGTGCTCTAGATGTATACAAAAATTGACCAGAAGGTTGAGGCAAATCGAAGTCCTATGGAGGTCAAACGATGACTTACCTCCAGCTGCGACGAAATCCATCGACTCTCGGGGAAATGGTTGGCCGGAGCTCCTCAAGTGGCCAAATGCTGAAATTCCAATTGGAGCTGGTCGGCAAGAGGCTGAGAAAGGCGTTGGTGGTTGGTTCGAAGGCTGGAGGTCGCTAGAGGTGGCACTCGACGGCAGCGAAGCGGCGGTCAAAAGCTGGTCGGGCGGGGGCTGGTTCGACCGAAGAAGATGATGAAGAAGAAGAGAGTTGGGTATGGAGATGGGGGATTTTCGGCTGAATGGATAAGAGAGGAGGTGTATACACCAATTTTGAGAGTCAACTAAGGTGGAATGGTAGGTAAAAAGTTGTTTAATGAGGAGGTGTATACACCAATTTTGAGAGTCAACCAAGGTGGAATGGTAGGTTAAAAGTTGTTTAATAAATGCCATAACCTCATCTATTGATACTTGTCCCCTTGTCAATCAATTAGGTGATCCAATGGCCATTATAACTCCTTATTTTTGGCAGCTATAGGGGTGTGTCAAAGACCAAAATGCCCTCGTCTATTTATTAAGGCAAGGCCAAGATTTTAGGGGCAAAACGGTAATTTCACCCTCGTCGTCTGGAACGTCATTTTTTCAAATTCAAATTGTCTTCGATGAGGCGACATCCAATCCAATTATAATGTTGAAATTCTTGATTTTTCATTTTCCAATTTCGAGACTCGTCTCTGGGCTATTTCTCTGTCTATTGTAATTTCAGACTATCCCGAACTAACGGGCGATTTTTGCAGACGTTACGCGTATCAACTCTGTGATTCTCATCACACTTAGACCTCGTCAGTTCATGCCGACTTTGGTTGCCATGTAATTGCGAGGGTCTATTACTAGTCCCGACAGTCTCGATCGTCATCGTTCGATTTAGGAAAACTTTACGAATTATACATTGGTTTAGCGGCATCACCCGTGCTCCAATCGTATAACGCTAGCAATGTATTTTTTAATCGTTCTTAGATTGGCCTTTAGTAGCTCTAAATACTCCCCCTACAATCCTTATGGTCAAAGCTTCACTTCCTATTTGAGTTTCCTAGGTCCACGTACCTTGTCTCGCGTTAGCCTTTCCTTTTTGGTCATTTAACTCGAGATTGATCAGATTCGAGCAAGATATGATTAAAATACATCGTTAGATACATTCTCATCAATAGGTCTCGAAATGACAGAAAAATCAAAATGTCACACCTAGTCTCCAACAATCCCTAAAAAACGAGTGCGTCACCTTTAGGTGGTGGATGGGAAGCCTAGTCTCCGACAAACCCTAAAGAATGAGTGCGTCACCTTTAGATTCCTAGTGGATAGGAAGCCTAGTCTTCGACAAGCCCTAAAAAGCGGGTGCGTCACCCTTTGGTTCCTAGTGGATAGGAAGCCTAGTCTCCAAAAATCCCTAAAGAATGAGTGCTCATCCATAGGTTCCTGATAGAAAGGAATCCTATTCATGGTCTGATCCTCCATACGGATCAAAACCTTGACAATTCCTAGAGAACGAGTGTGTCATCCATAGGTTATTGTCAGATAGGAATCTCATTCTGGTTTGACCTAACATACGAACTAGAATTTAACTTCCCTAGGATACTCAAGAAACGAGTCCCTAAGTATCCACTTGAATCCGCCATACACCGCGTATGTCACACGAGCAACAGATAGGTGAGTAACAAGTGAGTATCTCTACTCTATCTCTCTCTCTCTTTTACATCAGCAAAGGCAGAATGAGTAGAGCGCTCACTAGTATGACAAGAAAAATTGAATGTTATGATTCGTTTTTCTTTTTCCCAATAGAGTTAGTCTGGACTTAGATGTCACCTGTCTTTGAGTGAAACATCTTGCGAGATTCCTCTCAAAGAGGGGCAGCTGTTGGCACCTGATCTTTGACTAGTCTTTTTCAGTCTTATTTTCAAAAATTTATAATAAAAAAAAGCCATAAAAATTGAAAAATTACAAAATCAATTTTGGTGGCCTTGGCCAAGCCCAAGGAACCATTTTTGATCAAAAGTATTTTTTTTATATTTTCATATTTTTGATAGTTTTAAAAAATAGAAAATTTTCCTAAAATTAAAGAAAAATAAAATTTGAGGTCACAAAATTATGGAAAAATAGTCAATATTTTTATTTTAATTCCCTTTTATTCTTGACCTCATAAAAAGTTCAAATTCAAGTTCAATTTTATGTGTTAATTTGTTACACGTATGATTGAATTTGATAAAAAAAATATCAATTGAGTATTTTAATTTGCAATTTTGGCATTTTTAGGATCTTGACATTCAATATAATTGTCCTTCATTGTAATTTAGCCCAATTATTTGCACAAATTGCTCAATTGCATGAATTGGGCAAAATTGCATATTTTATTACAATTTAGTCCTTGAATTTGGGCATAATTGAAATTACTTTCAATTCAAGGGCTACATTTACCAATTGAAGCCACTGCCCAATGTAATTCATTATTCTGAGTCGATTGGCATAGGTGGTTTGGTCGAATTTGACCGTTTGAATATTCAATTTTGTAATTTCCTGAATTGCAATTAAGGACAAATTTGGGGCTTTTAAAGAAATTGGATAGAAATTTTGGACAAAAACACATTTTTAGATAAAACCCACATCCTAAGTTCGATTCAGAGGTTTAATTATAAAAATTACCCATCAAATTATGAATAATTTTGAAAATCAAGTCAGAACCGATTCTGCCGGTCTTACCACCCGATCAGACCGGTCGAACCGGTCTGCTATAGTGCATCTTCTTCCTCCCGTCCCTGCCAATTCTGCAGTTCGAATTGGTGGATTTTCATTGAAAAATTGAGATCAATTGGCTTCAATTCGTAAAATTGATCGAGGGATTTTATCAACCATAAAGCCCTCCGTCGATTGAGACCGGTCCGACGATCTAGGTCTATCGGATTGTGCCAACGAAGGTCAAATTTTCATCGACCATTTTCGAGCCAAATGTAAGACCAAATGCAAGTTGAATTCGAACGAAATTAGAGTTATCGAGTAACCATAATTGACGGCCAATCCATCCCGGACGTTCACCGGTGTCCAGTGACCATTTCGCACGTGATTGCACATGTAGATGGTCATCACCAAGTATCCCTCACACGGTCGATTTTGAAAGAGAGGATATACGAAATTCAACTATTTTTTTTTTGTGGGTATCGATTCATTCTATTTCGGGGGAAGAACAAAATTGAGACTGAGAGAGAGAAATCAAGAGGGAGAACTCGCTATCTAGCCCCTGCCATCGAGAGCTTGAGCTCGACCTGCAAGTAATCGTTGATGATGATTCAGGCTGGATCGAGTTGCAATTCCACTTCGAAAAGCTTCCTCTAACTCCACAGATTCGATCGCACCTAGCCGCACCGCCTAAAACCACGAGAACAGGTGAGACACGATTTCGAGCTCTTTTCTGTGAATCAATGGCGATTCGTTTATCTAACACTCATTCTCATATTTAGTATGTGTGTTTTGCTCCCCAATATTGACACCTGATTTTTTATTAGTCTTTTTTTAGTTTTTTTTTTAAATTCATGAAAAGTTAAAAATTTACAAAATCAGCTTTGGTGGCCTTGGCCAAGCTCAAGGAATCATTTTTTTACCAAAAAGTGATTTTTATATTTTTCATATTTTTTTAGTATTTTTAGAAAATAGAAAAATACTTGAAAATTCAAGAAAAATAGCATTTGATGTCACAAAAATATGAAAAAATAGTCATTATTTTTCTTTTAATTCCCTTGTATTTTTGACCTCATAAAAAGTCCAAATTCAAGTTCAATTTTATGTGTTTATTTGTTACACGTATGATTGAATTTTGTAAAAAAATGTCAATTGAGTCTTTTAATTTGTAATTTTTGCATTTTTAGGGTCTTGACATTCAATCTAATATTTCTTCATTGCAATTTAGTCCAATTATTTACGCAAATTTTTTAATTGCATAAATGGGGCAAAATTGCATACTTTATTGCAATTTAGTCCTTGAATTTGGGCATAATTGAAATTACTTTCAATTCAAGGGCTACCTTCACAAATTGAAGCCACTATCCAATGTATTTCATCATCCTAAATCGATTGACATGAGTGATTAAGTTCAATTTGATTGTTTGAGCCCTGTTTACAAAATTTTTTGAATTGCAATTAAAGAAAAATTTAGAGTTTTTATAGAAATTGACGTGAACTTTTGGGAAAAATTACATTTTTTCGATTCTGAGGTTTAATTGCAAAAATTCCCCATCAATTTGGGTTAATTTCGAAAATTTCAAGTCAGTACCGGTTCAGACCATTCAGACCGCCCGGTCAGACTGGTCAAACCTGTCCACTATAGTACATCTTCTTCCTCCCATTCGCGCCATTTTTACAGTCCGAAGGGATAGATTTTGATCATAAAATTGAACTATCAATTGGCTTTATTTGGTAAAATTGATGGAGGCGTTTTGTCCGACGGTCTGGGTTTACCGGAACAGCGTCGGCCATTTTCAATGCAAATACAAGATCGAATACACGCCAAATTCACACGGAATTTGGTCACCAGAGGGACTAACTAAGTTTGTCATTATGCTCCTGCCGATTGCTACTCGTTGATGACCATTTCGCACATGATTGCACATGTGAAGGTCACCGACTCACTCTCCCCTGAACAGCCAAAATTTTCGAGGAGGGGATATATCAAGAATAGCCTCGTTCTTGAAGAGAAGATGGGCATTCTATTTCTGGCGAAAAACTGAGTTGAAAAAGAGAGAGAAAGGAGAGAGAGGGCTCACTCTCCAACTGCCAATGTAGAGAGCTCGAGCTTGAAGAACATGGCACTGGTCAAGCCATTCTAGGCTAGACCGAAGCCGAATTTCATCTTCACGAGCTCGAAGAAGCATACAGGAAACAATTACGATCGACGACGTCGCCCAAAACTCTGAGAAACGGTGAGTCAACCTTCGAATTCTATCTTTGACCGTCGATGCCAAATCTTCATTTTGGTTCCAATCTTCATAATTGATGTGTGCGAAATACCTCTAAGACATCACTAAGCACCTCTATGTGTTTTGATTGCATTGAAATCGAGTCAAACCTCACATTCGAACCCTGTTGCCATCACCGATTCAGTCAAAGCTCGTCTAGGTTATCCTAGGCCTAACCAGGTCAATCTGATTTGCAAGTAAGTATCCTGAACTTCATTCGAAACTTATCTGTGAAGGAATTGGCGGGACATGCCCTAAATTTCATGATTGAACCACCATGTCCTTATGTTGTGCTAGCTTCGTTATTCTTGATTCTACCTGAGAAATTGTATGATTCTCCGATATGTTGTAGGCAAGATGTAGACGAGTTGATTGGTGTAAGATTTGAGTCGATTGGTCGAAGTTTTGTCATTGATCAACGACAGAGAAGCCATGACCGTTCATTTGGTGGTATACGTCGAGAGGCTGAGGACGATGATGTGGCGGTGAGAGCGGTCAACTCGTTGATGCTACACTGACGTGGCATGCCACATGGCAGCCACGTTAGCTAGGTGGTTAGAGTATGGTATAAGTCTGTTAGATGATCCGACGGTCTTGGTTGTGCCACGTATTGGCTTGGTGACCGTTCGATCGATTTTATAAATTTTATTAATAAAACCCGAATTTTCAAAAATAAAAAATAACTCAGCAGATCAGACGGTTGAGGATTAGCCGAGTCGTTCAATCGCGGCCGTAGAATCAAGCAATCAGATCTGACAGCTGAGGAGTAATCGGCTTCTGATTTGAGCCGTAGGTTTCAGTCGATCGATCTTAAGGCCGAGGAACAGCCACGTGGTTCAATAAGAAACATCGGATTAAATTCGAATAATCAGAAAATAAAAAAGGCGGAACGACATCGTTTTTGAGGTGTAGGCCGCGCGGGTCAGGGTCTAGGCCTGGAATCCGACCCGAGTGGGCCGGGTATCCGACCCGATTAGGTAGGTTCGACCCAGTCAGAATCATTTTTAATAAAAAAAATTAATTAAAAATGATTTTTAAAAAAATCAAAAAAATCTTAGAAAATTCTAAAAAAAATGTTAGAAAATCCTAGAAAATAAAAAAAAATGAGAATATTGTGAAAAATTCCTAGACGTTCTAGAAATTTCCAAAAAATTGAGGATTGACCACAAACAACTAGTTAATCCTATTTTTGGGATTTCTTATTTGTTCATCTAAGAATTGACGATATTACCCTTTAGCAGTAAGTCGCTAATACCTTGTAAGCAAGATAGGTCGATAATGCCAAGATAAGAATTAGGGTTGATTAGGCGATCAATTCTTATGCCTGGGTTTTCGAATCTCACCATTTTCTAGAAATGATGATTTTACCCCTCAAAGGGTAAATCGTCTTTCTTATTCCGATCGAGCCATGAAAATTGTTCAAAGTTAGGATTTGGGTCTGGTGGTCGACCAGTCCTTCTCTTTGGGTTTTTTTCTTTTCATCACTTTTTGAAATGATGATCCTCAAAAGGTAAATAGCTTCTAAAATTTCAAAAAATTCCTGAAAAATAGGAAATGGATTGGTTTCATGACCAATCCTATTTCCACCATCTTTTGACTCCATATTTCATCTGACATGATAAAGTTTTCATTCTTGGAAAAATTATCCCAAAATTCTTCAAAATTACGATTTTGCCCATCAAGGGCAAATCTTGTCGAAAACATTCATAAGCCTTGACTGACATTTCTCTAGGCTAATAGGGTCATACTAGGATGGCACGTTACTTTCATATGATTTATCCGCATATTTTGGATCCTTGATCTACGCACTCATTTTATTGATTGTATATGCTAGGATAGTCACTCCTATATGCATGAGCTCCTAGTGTTAGGATTCGCACCCCACTCATCTGCACGAAATCTTTGGTTAGATAAATCATTCAACTTAGATACCAAAAGGGCGTCAACTCTGACAGTTGGTGTAACAAAGTCTCCGATTCCATTTCTCTAGTTTTCGCAGAATTGAATGGAATGCTCCTAACTATTCGATAGGGTTTCCAATCGTACCCTCTATAGAACGATTAGTGGCGACTCCTTGACATGTACACATATCACATGTCACCCGACCACACTAAAGGTTGACCACATATATCGCCGTTGCGACTTAGGTAACGGGCCTTGGGAGAGGCCCGCGTCCGACCAGACGGGACGATCCATTAGCCCTCGAGACAGCATGAGTCGCGACAAACTAGGGACTCCGCTGGGGACTTATTCCAAACTAGAATCTCTGGCTATGAATTTTAGAGGACTTGAACCGATTAAAAGGTTGATTGGCTTATCTAACCTTTTTTTCTGCAGATACTCTCGAAGGTGAAGTCGTATCCTAACTATTGTGTTAGATATTTTGGCAGATTGGAGAAATAAGAGGTGGAGTGTTTGTTGACATCTTTCTTGCGGGTTGGAGTTGGGATTGTGTGTTTATTTTTATGCATATACTGAAGCGGTGTTTAACACAAACTGATGTGCATGACCTTGCATTGTGATGATCACGACACATCTCACATACTGGCGGTCAAACCCCGACTGCAACCACCTATAGGTTGCCTTAGATAGGGTTCATTCTCGTTCACAATCCAAATTGGCGATATCTAGCCTTCTTGGATGGGTACTTTTAGGGAGGAATCTGCCATATTTGGATCGAGGAAGCCTAAGCCATAGGTCCCTCACCTAATTTTATTTCTAGAGTATATTCTCACTTGTCTCATGCGCATGTCTGTAGAAGGTTGGTACACCTAGAACCACTCATTGTTACGAGGGAATATTTCATGTCCTTGAGGTTTTTGTTGGTAAGACATTTACTTTTAATGTATTTCCTTACTTTCTATTTCATATTATGTTCATGTACTGCATATCATTCACATCTACATGCATTGCATACATTACGAAATCATTCTAGTGACTGATTGAAATAACAACGATAGGAGACAGGATGTCGTTGTTCCCTAGAAGTTTGATGGAGTTGGTAACCTTCGAGTATCTTAGGAAAGTCACTTGTCCTGGGCCAAACACGAGGTTGCATTTTACTAGATTTGTACATGGCTAAGAGTTGACTGGGCGTAAACTGGGATATGCTGAAGATTGCCAGACTAGTTACTATGTCAATAACCTTAAGTTTAAGCGATAGGTGGACGAGATGTTCAGGCATTATTTAGATGCGAAAAGGTAGCATCGCAATAGCTTATCTAGAGAAGCATACGCCCGCCGAAAAGAGAAATATCAAGCCAGGGCGAACCAACCGGTGATATCTCTTTAGGGAAAGAGCAAACACCCCGCAACAAAGACAAAGCCAAGGGATATCATACTCAAAAAGATAAAACCCAAGAAGACCCATGAAGTCATTATACCATTGACCAAAGAATGGCCGGAAGAGCTAAAACATCTCAACCAACCTACTGAAGACTATCCTTCTTATTCGGAGGAGCGCTCCACTATGGAAGAAGTCCTGATTACCGAGCCGTGTCCTGAAGAGGGACGAGATAAAGATGCCATCAAGAAGGAAACCTTAATCGACTATAACCCCAAAGAAGGTTAGATCTAGGGGGAGGGATAGTTTAGATCCCACGTTCCAGGGGTCTTTTATGGCTTTCTTGTTTTAGAATAAATTTGATTGGTGTCTCCTCCCCTCTTGAGACTCCTCTCGATCTTTCTATCATAGAATGTCCTTTTTGTAATAAGGGATTTCATCTGTTATATTCATAGTTGATGTTTTGACCAATAGAATGTGACGTTGTTATTTATTTTAGTCACTAAGATAATTATGACTAATTACATCATTCACTTCTTTGAAATTTAAATTAGACTTTGAGTCAGGTCTTTCGTACCTGAGAAAGACTCTAATTTCTATTTTATTAATTGGAATATGTAATTAAACCAGTTCATGCATATTTCAAGACATTAGCATAATCACATGTATAAAGTAATCTTTGGCGATTGATTTTTTAAAATCATTTGTATATTTTAGACTTGATGGGAAAAAACGATATCCAAGTGTTCAAGGTCCCTCAAGCTGAGCTTATAGCCTGGTGGAATAGCATGGGTGAAGCTAGCCAGAAGTACGCCAGATCACGACTAGGATATCTGTTGAACTTGCTAAAGATCGAATGTCCACCAGCTTTTATCCAAGCCATGGCACTCTGTTGGGATCCAACTACCGTGACATTCTGCATGGAAGGATTAGAGGTTACCCCCACCATTGAAGAATATAGCGTCGCCATTGGGGTTGAGTTCACTCACTTGTTAGTCCAACCTCCCATAGGGTTTGAGCCTTTAAGTCAAAGCTGAATTTTTAGATACAAACTTCAACGAAATCAAAGCAGACGCCAAAAGTAATTATGGGCGAGTTTCCCTATCATTTCTTCTAGATAGGTTTCCCAACCTCCCTACTACCAAAGGAACTAAGTCTGGTAGAGCTTTTGTCTTGTCATTCTTTATCTTTGTCCTATTTTCGGTCTCATCTGTTACTTTTGACCCTATCATAGCTGTAGTGGTCAAACAAGTCTGTTATGGGTGGGATTACTCGAACCTTATCCTAGCTGAAACCTTCTTCTCCCTCAACCATTTTAGGAAAAGCAAGAAATGAATTTTTAAAGCCTCTAGTGGTCTCCCGTACCTATGGTTCACATCTCATATAAAATAATTTCATATCCGTATGGGTTTTACTGAGATTAGCTATGATGCCCATCCTCTTAGGACTTTTGTCAAAACTCATACACGTATTCCTAAGTTCAATTTTAAATAATGGAAGGAATTTCTTAGAACTCCAAAGTCATAATAACTCCGATGGCGGCTTAGATTACCAACATTGAGTAAAGTCAAACTCGCATGCAATGGCGAAGATCCAGTTCCCTTGTTAGGATTCACAGGCACCACCGCATATTATCCAAGGAGGGTTGTCCGACAATTTGGAACATTGCAAGAGATCCCTTCATCGCCACAACCTAGTGTTTTCTCGTTTGACTTGCCAAGAGAGACCCTCACGAGGGAGAAGAAGAAGCAATTCGAAGTAAAGGTGGAGTTCATCATACGCTCTTTAAAAGACTCCCAGACTGAAGACGTAAAATGGCCAGATGATATGACACATGAGATGAACACTGACAAAGCTTTTACAAGATAAATCCGGCGCTTTGAAGCGACTAAATGCAACTTTGTCGAACCTTATGTACCTGAATATATTGTGTCGTACGTGCCTGGAATAGAGCCATATATACCTGAAGACATGGGATCACCGTCATATTCGGGAGACGAGGATTCTCAAAATGAAGGATCCGATTTTTGCTGGTACGATGAGGGTGCTTTAGATCCTAAGCGCCTTAGACTTGGATAGACTATTCTGTTAAGTGCAAAACGTGTGAACATTGTGATGTTTCCATAATGATTGGATACTTATCTGTATTAATGTTACTTTTAACACATGTGTATGAGCATAAGTGTATTTTGTCGATGCATAAAAAAACTATCGTCAAAGATTACGCTTCTTTCGATTTCATGAATTCTTTGACAAATGATTGAAAAAACTGCTCACCCGAGACTAAGGCTCGCAAGGTAGTCCTTTTTCTCGTTCATCAATGGAAAATATGCAATTGAAAGAATCCAATAATTTTCTTATTTGTCCTAATGAGATATTTATTGGTTGTTTTCAAATAAACAGGTATTCTCTAATCACGAAATTATCAAGACATCATTTCCGTACTCGACTTAAGACGAGGATAGAATAGAAAGAATTGACTCCACGAGTGGGCATGTTGGAGACCTAGATGACTACTATGACTACCATGATGGCTGAGATTAAGGCGATGTTGGAAGCATCCCAAGCCAGACAAACGGCAGTACCTAACTTGAATGACTTAGGTCAATCCTCGATACCTAATACGAAAGACAAAGGGATGACTGAAGGTGCACAACATGTCGTAGATGACATTCATGCACCAAATGTCAAGCCACAACCGAAGATGCCTCATGTCATCATTAATCTCGAAAAGGAAGAGAAAGGAAAGCAGGTTGGAAAAATTGAAGTCGAGGCTAAGAGCATAGCCAAGATTGGAAAGTGCTTGAGTAGTCAGGGCTATGAGTTAGCTCGCTTCGACAAGATATCACCGTTTGCTAAAGTGGAGACTCCCTTGGACTACAAAGAGCCGGATTTTGTGAGAAAATACAATGGGACAGGCTGTTGACGTGCTCATCTCAAATACTATCTACGCAAGATGGCACACTATTCTGATTATATTCCATTTCTAATGAATACGTTCCAAGAAAGTTTGGCTAGCGCTGCTTTAGCTTGGTTTATTAAATTAGACATGGATGATTACGACGGATAAGAGGATCTTGCTGAAGATTTCCTCAAGCAGTGTAAGTTTAACATGGCTACGGCCCCAACAAGGGAAGATCTGTTGTGAACGGTGAAAGGAAAAAGCGAAACAATCAGAACATACACCTAGAGATGGCGTGCCTTAGCAACTCAAGTGAAATCGCCGACTCCAGAGGATGACTTGATTAACTTGTTCTTGAAGGAACTTTCCTATGAGTACTTCAATAGATTGAATACCTCAGGATGCCAAACTTTTACACACTTAATAAAGGTGGCTGAAAGATTGGAATGGGCTTTGAGGGAAAGAAGGCCACACGAAACTTCGACAAGGAAGCAATATCCTGCGAGAAAAGAAAGAGAGGCTGGAGTTGACATAGCCTTCGTGCCTGATTCCCATAAAACCAAGGTATTCGCTAATTCCAATCAAGCTAAAGGAGGATCATCGTGGTCAATGTTTAAAGGACAAGAGCCTAGGAAGAGGCAGCCTCCGAAGCAATTCTCTCAATTTTTCATATCATTGTCTAAATTACTCCCGAAGTTATTAGAGCAGCACTTGGTGGCAAAGGAACCTCTTAGAGCAAATCCGGCAAAATACCCTGGTTTTGATGAAAGCTAGACTTGCACTTATCGTATGGGTGAAAGAGGACATAATGTAGATAATTGCTACATCCTTAAGCTGAAGGTTTACGCTCTTATTGATAATCAAATTTTAAAATTTGATGATGTAGCTCCAAATGTGCAAGAAAATCCACTCCCTAACCACCAAGCAATTGGTGCAATATTCGATGATGAGAAAGGGAACCATCGAAGGTGAATGTACCTAGACTAACCAACATTCTAGCAATCGCATCATCATACCCAAAAGAAGGAGAAGTATCGGCTGAAAGACAGAAGATATGCATTGCCAAGATGATGAGTCTGGGGATAATGTTAAGCGTTGCTGATGAAAAATTTGAAGGGATTAAGGCCTCGGTGAACTTAGAATGAAACCAATTTGTGGTTGAAATCGAGTGATGAAATATGTGGAATGTCCCCCATGAAAGTATAGTAGGTGTCATAGAACTGATTACCGAATCAGAAGAATAGTTTGATGAAGACGAATTGAAAGCTGCCAAGCGAAGTCTGGCTGATCGTAGATTTGCAACTGAAGCACTTGAGAAAGGCGAGATTATAGATAATCTGGGCGAGAATTCAGGTGGGTACAATTTCAAAGTGAAGTACTATGCTCCTCCAGTTTCTTCTAGAGAATGGAGGATATTATACCGGATGGATGATGAGGTATGGATGATCCTATTCAATTAGGAATCTTGGAGGCAGTGATAGAGCCTTTAACAAAAGAACCTGAATCATCACTCAACTGAGTGATATCGGGACATTTCTCGCACATTGAAGAACAAGTGAATGATCTCTCAAGAGAGATGAAAGATGTGTCATTTCGATTGACAACGTGTAGTTATTCTCAAATGATAGATAACGAGTTTGAGATAGAGCAATTGTTAGGATGGAGAAAATAATAGCCCAGTGGCGATGCCTGACTGAACTGTTCGAAAGAGTAATAAGACATCTAAAGTTTACAATATCAACTAAGTCAAGTAACACTGACAAATATCACCGGTTGGAATGCAAAAACTTCCTAGAAGGCTTTGGTTATACTATGACAATGATTGAGACTGCTATGACTATAGTGATCATGTGACATTTCGAATCCCGACCCTCTCGAGGCTATTGAATGGAAGGATATCGATCGATGTGTTTCAGTTGTAACTTGCTCGGAGTTGGCCACTCCCGAGTTAACTGATCAAAAGGGAAAGACTAACGCGGAGTCGGGTACGTGGACCCGGAGAATTTGAATGAAAAATGGTACTTTGACCATAAGTATTGTCGATGGAATATTTCAGGCCAGCAGAGATCAATCTAGGAACGATCATGGAATGTCTTGCTAGCGTTATACGTTGGGACGCAGGTGATTCCGCTTAACCAATGCGTAATTTGCGAGAATTTCCTAAATCGGATTCTGATGATTAGGATCGAAGGAACGAACGATAAACCCTCACAATTACATGACAATCAAAGTCGCTACAGCTTAAGAAAAATCCCAAGGTCGATACGCGTAGCGCCTGCAAAAGTCGCGTTTGAGATAATTTGGAATTACAGTCGACGAGAGTTCGATATGAAATTGAACCTCGAGATTTGGGTATTAGAAATTGAGGAATTCCAATATCTGAATTGAAATGGACGTCGGCTCATTGAGGGTGGTTTATACTGAAAAAATAGAATTTCGGATGAAAAGTGCCAAATGACCATTTTGCCCCTCGAACTTTGACTTTGCCTTAAGAAATTTAGAGGACCATTTTGGTCATTTAACCTCTCCATATGCCTGCCAAAAATTGATAAGGATGAGGTCAATGAGAGTCAAAGTCTTCTAGAAGCCATGCCATGTGTCACTCATTGGAGGCCTTAGGCATTTATTACCCGCTTAAACCCATCTTGTCACATTTAATCTCAATTATGTGTGTGAAACACTCCCTTACGGACCATCTTCAGCCGTGACCCTTTTTCTCTCCTCTTCCTCTTCATTTTTCTCTTCATTTTCTCCTCCCTCTCTCTCGGCCGAGAAGCTTACCCGGGAAAAGAGAAAAATGGGTTCACTGTTCCGACCATAACTTTGTCGTCCAACTTCAGATTGAGGTAAAACCATCGCCATCTTAAAGCTTATCTTTTTTTCGTTCTAGGAAGGTATTATGAGCTTAATTTGGCCCAGCCTTTTGTCCTGTAGGTCTGTTTTAGTGGGCAAAGGTCATGATGGAGGCTAATTCGGACCAGTTTTAGGGAAAGATCTGTTTCGGGGGCTTCCAGACTTCAAATGGCTTCAAATTTTTGGTGAGATCTTCATAACATCTAGTACTAAGGTTGGATGATCTTTAGTTGCAAGTTTGATGGTGTTAAGATAAGTTTTTTTATGGCTGATTATGGGTGATCAAAATTGGACAATTTTTGACAGTATGTTAGTCGGACTGTTCCGAGGTCTTTGGAGTGTCGTTCCACTTCAAATCTCTTGGTGAGCTCTCTAAACTCAAAATAAAGTTCTTAGTAAGTTTTTTGGTGAAGAATTAAGGCTTGGAATTGAAGTATAGCTTGATTGTGCTAGTCGAACTGAAAATCGGTTCTGTTTTGTGGGTGGAACCTTGCTGGCTGGTTCTATTGGGGGATGATTGAAGAGTACTTGGACTTCAAATTGACTTATAATGTCCTATATGATGTGATATGATGTGTTAATCGAGAGAATGTGAAGTAAATTGGGATTTAGACGTGGTTTAAAGGTAAATTGGTGCATGAAACTCTAAGTTGTACCTTGCCTTGTGTGTGATCATGTGAACCGAATGAATTAAGGATCCGTGGGAGTGTTGTTATGTGATCAATTGATCGATAAGGCGTCTTGAATTGCCAATTGTGTGCCTAATGAGAAATTGGGTTAAAGGAATTGAAAATTCAATTACTTTTGATTCAATATTGGTTAATCTTCTTAGGTTAACGAAGAATTCGTGGGGATTCTATACTTGTGATCTTGAGGAGAGTCACATTGTGTGACACTGTGCTAGTTGATCAGGTAAGTGTCTCCTAAATCTTTACCTGAGTGCTAAGACATTGCTGGGTGATTTATTGAATGATTGGTAAATTTTATGAATTGAATTGTGCGTGTTATAATGGCATTGTGACCTCAATGAGAAAGGTGTTGAGGATATCGATTGGTCTGATGACCTTAGTAGTATCGGAGGGTGGTGAAATTGAATAAGAATGAGAATACTGATTGGTCTAATGACCCCGGTGGTATTAAGTGGCTGTAAGCCTGGAGAGTATCGATTGGTCTGATGACCCCAGTGGTACGTGGACATCGTTTGATCTGATGACCCCAGAGATGTCATATGGCAAGAGTGCCAATGGAGTATGTAGGTGGATGAGAAAGTGGTGGCTGTGGTGTATGTGGTCCATGTGATTGCATATTGAGACCTTGGAATTGAGCATGATTGTTTGTACTGACTATCCATGCCTGATAATTGATATTGCTGTTGTGTGACGCCTTGTGCCATTGCATTATTATTTATCTACATCTTGATGACATTGTGTGTGGTCTGGGGGGACTAGTGTTCAGGCTAGGTTTAGATTTCAGTTGCTGAGATATATATATCTCATCTCAGTGGGGGATTAATTTTTCAGGTCCTTGAAGATGAAAATACAGGCAAGATGAGGATGAGCTCTCGATGAAGTGATGGCATGAATGATTTTATATATTTTGTGGCCTTAGGGATTGTATCTGAATTTTGAGGAATTAGGAATTGAATTTTGGGTACTTGACTGCGATAACTTCTAAGGAGAATTTTATTTATAAGAAGTGTATACCCAATTGTCCTGAGTCATTTCATTATGGCATTGTATGGAGTAGTTTTATGGCTTCCGCGATCTTGTTCCTTTGTCAAGTTATTATATGAGGGCCGAAGGATTCTGGATGGCACAGCTTAATTACGGCCTGGTGGGATGTTCGCGTGCTCGCCGGGTTTGAGGCATGACAAATCAAACTGGATGAGCTTGACAGCTTGGGCCAAGAATAAGATTGTTTGGTGAGACTGATGGTAATTCACCTACCAAGAGATGAATCCGGTGACGAATCTGAACCAGAAATATCCCACCTAACGATGGTAACCATACAAGTCTCGCCAGTTGAGATCTACGACTCTAAGGCAGTTCATTAGGACTATGGAATGGGTGAAGTAGATGTGATGAGATCCAGACAATTTTACGCCCTAAGGAAAGGTGAATCTGAGAAGAAAGAGGTATCAAAAGAGGATGCGAAAAAGCTCCTATCTATTGTCAAGACCAGCGAATTTGAGGTGATAGAGCTATTAAGGAAAATGCCAGCCCAAATATCTCTGTTGGATTTGTTCATCAATTTAGAAAAACTTCTTGGATTTGTTCATCAATTTAGCGAATTTGAGGTGATAGAGCAGTTAAAGATGCGTTGCCAAAGGTACTAAATGAAGTACATGTCCCCGAAACCATCAACGACATATAGTTGGGAGATTTTGTGGGCGCAATCCTTCTTAAGGATCAATTGAGCTTTTCTAATAAAGATTTCCCCATGGAAAGAAGATGGCACAGCAAGGCCTCATATATCACTACACAATGTAATGGAAAGAGAGTGGCACACGTGTTAATTAACAACGGATCAGCTTTTACCATATGCCTGTTGGCTACGTTAAGGAATTTGGGTGTTAAAGAAGAAATGATTCGAACTTCCAAAGCGACTATTAGAGCCTTTGATGGAATGAGAAAGATAGTAGTAGGGGAGATCGAGCTGGATGTACTCATTGGCCCAACCAAATTCTCCATAAACTTCCAGGTGATGGATTTGCCGAACGCATTTGGATTCCAGTTAAGGAGACCTTGGATTCACATCGCTGGAGCCATACCATCAAGTCCACATCAGAAGTTGCGATTCGTGATTGATGGGAAAGTAGTCACCGTCCATGGGGAAGTTGGCTTGCTTGCATATCAGAATAGCGCTATCTCTTACATTGAACCTAAAGTTAAGCAAGAGGCTAGCTATTATTCCTTGGAACTTGTGGTAGTAATCCACACTCCTGTGGGGCAAAATTGAAGGTTCCTTTCGTCTTTGAAGTTAACCTTTTACTAGCTAAGATATTGCTAGCATATGGGTTCAACCCAGGAAAAGGTCTTGACAAACATGGTCAAGGGATCAACACTCCTCTACAGTTAAAATCCAACGAGCATAAGGTAGGCTTGGGATATCATAACATTCGCATTGGTGATTTCACCTCTAAGACAGTAGGCTAAGGTCGAAGCAAGAGCTGTGAACGCCATGGACACCAACGAGACCAAAAGAATTCCTTCATTGGTTCTTCAGCCTGGAAAGGCAAATCTAAGATGTTCAACAGTCCTTTAATTGAGTATTTCAACAAAGACTCTAAGTGGCTTTCAGAAGAAGCGATAACTCCGTCAGCAGGACCAGACCTCGCAAACCCTCTTTTGGGAGATGACTCTATGAGCGTTATTATAGAGTGGCTTGATGAGGAGGCCGATACTTCTAAGTAAAAAAAATCTCTCCCTTGCTTTTAATACTGCATTTAAATTCCTGCATTTCTTCGCACTATTCACTTTGTTGTTTGAAGTAGAGGCAGGAAAGCGCTTTTAGATCTCCGACTGTTGGTCCAAACAACATAGCTTGTAATGTGATCCATTTTTACATTCAATAAAACACACGAGTTTTATTAAGGACATATGGGACTACAAATTAGCCCAATGATGACACTAGCCTTCCATATGGGAAGCTTGAGGTCTAATTTGCCATATGATTCCTGATTTTCAAAAGATTTTCAAGGAACAAGAATGTCTGAGGATATGAGGACTAGTTCCATTTATACCTGTACTTGTTTTGAAGTCTCTTTTGAAAAGATTTTTCACACTCATGCATCGCATTTTCATATGAAATAGAGACTAACCATTCTCATGACATTTCAAGCATAACATCTCAAACATATATGTTAGGTTACTGTGCGATCCAGACCACCAAGATGATTACTCCTGCGACATTGAGGAAGACGCAGATGGGGGTTACGCAGCTATTCGTAGAGATTGGAGTGCCTTTGAAGATTCGACACCTCCCACTTCAGAAGAGTCAATAGTCATTAATTTGGGTAGTGATGCAGATGTCAAAGAAGTCAAGATTGGTGGACAATTATCTCAAACTGAAAGGCTTAGATTTACTTGATTACTTAAAGAATATCAGGATAGTTTTGCATGGTCGTATGCTGATATGCCAGGTTTGGTCCAAGAATTGTGGAACATGCGTTACCTACAAATCCTAGTGTTAAATCGATGAGGCAAGGCAGCCGACGGATGAAAGCTAAGTTAGAAGACAGAATTAAAGAAGAAGTGATGAAACTTCTTAGAGTGAGCTTTATTGAAACTATCACTTACTCAAATTGGATTACAAACATAGTTCCCGTCATGAAGAAAGATGGCAAAGTCCGGATCGTGTGGATTATCGGGACTTGAATAAAGCTAGCCCAAAGGATGATTTCCCGCTTCCCCACATCGATGTGCTGGTGGATAGTACGATAAGGTACGAATTATTCTCATTCATAGATGGATTCTCCAGATATAATCAGATCCTCATGAAGCAGGAGGATAAGCTGAAAACAGCATTTACCACCTCTTGGGGAAATTTATGTTATAAAGTGATGCCCTTTGAACTAAAAAATGCAGGGGCAACTTATCAGAAGGCAATGGTCACCGTATTCCATGACATGATCTATAAGGAGATCAAAGTATATGTCGATGACATGATCGCCAAAACCAAGAAAGGACAAGACCACATTCAAGTGGTAAGAAAGCTATTTGAGCGACTCTGAAAATACAAATTGAGGTTGAACCCTAATAAATGTATGTTTAGGGTGAAATCAGGGAAACTTCTTGGATTCATGGTCAGTAGCAGAGGCATTGAAATTGACCCTTCGAAAATCCAAGCTATTTATGACCTAACAACTCACTCAACAGTGAAAGAAGTAAGAAGTCTTCTAGGGAGATTAAATTACATCACCAGATTCATCAATCAATTATCGAATGTGGGTAAACCAATTTTCAAACTGCTCAAGAAGGGCATGAAAGTGACCTAGGATACAGAATGCAGTCAAACGTTCCAAAAGATCAAAATTTACTTAGCCACTCCACCGATACTTGTGCCACCAATCCCAAGTCACCCCTTGACCTTATATTTGACTATACATCAAGAGTCTTTGGGAGCCTTACTTGTTCAAACAAACCCTATGGATGGTAAAGAAAGAGCTATCTACTACTTAAGTAAGAAATTCACCTTATCTGAAGCAAACTACATGCTAGTCGAGAGGGCTTGTGTAGCAGCAGTGTGGGTACTTCGCAGATTGAGGCAGTATACTCTACACCACCACATTCATCTGGTGACAGAAAATGATCCTATCAAATATCTCCTGGAGAAGCCCACCTTGGTAGGAAAATTGACAAAATGGCAAGTGTTGTTGTCTGAATTTGATATCAAAAGCTCTCCACAAAAGTCTGTAAAGCGAAGAACCATAGCTGACATGTTGGCAGAGAATGCCCAAAATCGCACATCTTCTGAATAGACGACGGTAGAAGATCAAGTTTTGAACTTGACATAAGAAAATGGGTCATGTATTTCGATGGTGCGTTAATCTGTTGGGAGTTGGCACAGGGGCAGTGCTGATATCCCATAATGGTTAACATTATCATGTTGTAGCAAAACTAAATTTTCCTTGCAACAACAATATTTCAAAATACGAGGCATGCATCTTGGGCCTATAGTTGGCCATCTCCATAGAGGTACCTAAGTTGCAGATTTATGGAGATTTTATGCTCATCAATTTTCAGAAAAAATGGGAGTGAAAGACAAAGGACATAAAACTCATCCCTTACCATGAGTACCTAGAAGAATTGACACTTAAATTCAAAGAAGTGTCATTTGAATACATGCCAAGAACGCAGAACCAATTCGCAGATGCATTGGCCACGCTGGCCTCCATGCTACAAATAACCGATGGATTGGAAATAAAGCCATAAAGAATCAGCGTGAACAGAAAACCAGCTTATTGTATGCTGGTCGAAGAAGAATTCGACGGAGAGCCGTGGTACCACGATATCAAGAATTACCTCTTGAAGAGAGAATTTCCTAATGGATGTCAAGTAGGAGATCGAAGATATATAGCCAAGATGGCTAGTAAATTCTTCCTCAGTGGACAAACCTTATACAAAAGATCTTTTGATTCTACTCTATTAAGGTGCGTAGATGCTAAAGAAGCAAATACTCTCATGAGGGATGTGACATTCTGATTTCCAGTCAATTTCAGGCTCATTAATGAGGAGAGTATATCTAGAGATGTATTTCAGTCGTATTCTGCTTGAACCTGATCAATTCGAGTAGACAGACCAAAAGGGAAAAGCTAACGCGAGACGAGATACGTGGACGTAGGGAACTCGGATAGGAAACGGCGCTTTGGCCATAAGGATTGCAAGGGAACTAGCGGTAGACCCTCACAATTACATGACAACCAAAGCCGCCCCGAATTGACGAGCCCAAAACGTGATATGAATCACGGGGTCGATACGCGTAATGTCTGCAAAAGTCGCCCGTTAGTTTAGGACAGGCTGGAACCACGTCTAACAGAGAAAATCATCAGAAATGAGTCTTGAAAATTGAAAATGAAGAATCAAGAATTCCAACATTACAATTGGATTGGCCATCGCCCTATCGAAGAATTCTGGAATGAGAAAAACGACGCTTTGAACGTCGGGGGTAAAATGACAATTTTGCCGCTCAAGCCTAGAACCTTATTTATACAATTCAAGAAGGGCAAATTGGTCCATACACCTCCCCCCATGGCTGCCGAACAGAAGGAGAAACATTGGCCATTGGATCACTTTGGAAAAGACAAATGGCCAAGTGTCAAGGGATGGACAAGGTATGGTCATATCAACTTTTGGTCACCTAACATTCAAGCCCTTTGACCAAGCTTAGTATATAACCATTTTCACTCTCTCCCCTCACTCCATTCGGCCATTTCACCCCTCAATCACCGAGCATCCATCTTCTTCTTTATTCTTCATCCTGCACGCTGGCGATAGCCATAAACCTCTTTGTTCAGCGCCATCGTCGACCACCTCCGACCACCATTTGACTGCTGGCCGATCACACCAATGAAGCCCTACGTCTTGCCGACATCCTCGAATAATAATCAAGTCATTTGGACCACCGAGGAGCTCTGGCCAAGAGATTTCCCGAGAGCCGATAGAATCGGAGCAAACTTGAGGTAGGTCCGGTTCCTAGTCCTTTTAATGGTCGAAATATTGGAATTTTGGTTCCAAATTTTGTGGAGATCTAGTAGAGACATGTAGGAATCTTTGATAAAAATTGAGGCTCAATTTGATGAAGTTTTGACCATGAACCGACTTTGTAAACTTTGCACAAAAACTGCCGGCAAAACTGACTTGAGGAGTCCGGCGACGTTCGACGAGTTTCCGATGGCCATTTGACTTCAAACCTTTGGTGAGCCTCCAAAATATTTAGGTAGACATGTTAAGGAGTAGGATAGCATTTAAATGTTGGAATTGGAGTAGATTTAGGACTTGTTGGCACCAGCTTGCACAGAATCGAACAGGACCGATTCGGCGCCTGGCCAAATCGATTCTGTTGAGGGCTGAAAGTGGCCATTTTGAGCTGCAAATTGATGATTAAGATGTGATGAGATGATGAGGGTTAAGTTATGGGTGATTGGGGTTGATGGATTGAGAATGTGGACAAGAGAATTGATGAAAATGGTTGAATTAGACTTGAAAATTTATGGAATTGGTTGGATTTTATTAGGTTGCGCGACAAGTCCAATTGTGGACATTGATTGACCGAAACCTTGGGGGCTGAAGAGGAAGTAATTGGTGCAATCGAACCCAAGGTAAGGGAATTCCTAACCTTATGCTAGGAAGATTGGACTCGATTGGATGAGTCAAGGTTTAATTTGATCGATTTAGGAGGATATCTCGAAGGGGTAGCTTTTAAAATGCCCTAAGTGGTTATAGAAAGTCATGTGTGATATTGTTGTGTTTAAATTGTGTGCCATGTCGAATGTCATTTATTGTCTTACATGTCATGGATTTTCAAATTGTGCATGAGATGAACTTGTTGTTTTATTTGAGCATTGAATAGTGAATCATGGCATGAGCACGACATGACGAGGCCTTGAGGCGTGTGAGATGCGGGGCAGGAGATGGATACCCTGATGCGACGAGATCGCAGGGTGGAGTTGATATTGTGTGGTGCCTTGATGCGATGAAATCGCGAGGTTGAGATAGCCACGATCCTGATGCCAATTACTCGCGGGACGGAGAGGCCCTCAGGCGTGTGAGACGCGGGGCAAGAGATGTATACCCTGATGCGACGAGATCGCGGGGTGGAGTTGATGATGTGTGACGCCCTTATGCGACGAGATCGAGGGGTTTAGTTGGCCACGGTCCTGATTCGAACTATTTACGGGGCAGAGTTATGAGATGGTGATATTGGCTTGAAAATTCATCGGAACCTGATGCGTTTAAGCGGGTTGCCGATGACGGTCTGATGCGTTTACGTAGACCGAGCCTAATGCGATTTAATCGCGGACTATAGATTGAAACAGGCGGAGATTAGTGGATGTGGTGAAGTGGCAGGCCGAGTAGGCATGATCTTCTGAGTGGGACGCGAGATCATCATTCCATGCCTGTCATCTGCATGTTGCTGTTTTATTTATTTGTGCTCGATCCGCCAGTTTGATTATGAGTGTGGAATTTCGGGATAGATGACTGCCTGAGTGGACGGTCGGCCTAACCTAGGGTTAGGACCCACCTTACTGAGATTTATATCTCACCCTAGTGGGGGCTTAAATTTTTCAGGTTCCAGGTGAAGAAAACGCGAGCTTGCCAAGGATTGGCATTTGAAGAATTAGTTGACCAAATGTGTTTAGAATGGATTTGTCTTTTGTGATATTGGGAATTATACTCCTGGTTGGTGAATTAGAAATTGATCTTTGACTAATTAGTTATTATGACTCGATGTACCCTTGTGTCCTAAGTCATCGAGTGATGTTGTATTTATATAAATTAGAGTTGGCATCGCTTCCCCATGCATATTTTAAAAGAGTTGTAAGTTATTGGTCGTTGGATCTTGAAGTTTTCAAAAAAGTACGGCTTGGTGGGATGTACGCGGGCTCGTTGGGTTTAGGGCGTGACATCCTTGTTCGAGTTGGTATTAGAGCAAGGCCAGGTCAATCCAATATGATTGAGGTTTGGAGTGATAAGGTGTGATGACTTGGGGACAATTAGATATTAAGGCCTAAAGGACTAGGCATGGATTGTTGAGTCTCGAAGATGGTAGGCTTGAACTTGTGTACACCTTAATGGTCCTAGAGTTGACTTTAATGGCTGACTTTGAGTTATGTGGTGATTAAGGTTTAAGTAGAAGCAAGCTAGGATTAAAGAGTCATAAGCATGGATTTTGAGGTAGTAATTGTGCTTGAGGATAATAGAGAATTGCTTATGAATGAAGGGTCAATTGAGGTGTATGATTGTGATCTTGATTTGCCAATGACCCCAACTCGTGGAGTACGAGTTATAAAGAGACGGCTAGTATTGGTGGATTCAGGCTTGAACTACGTGATATCTTGATGGTTTTAGTTATCGATTGTTATTGACAACGTTGGATGATATGATTTGAGATGAATACAAGGAGTATCTGAAT
Source organism: Rhodomyrtus tomentosa (assembly GCA_028455895.1). Lineage (NCBI taxonomy): Eukaryota > Viridiplantae > Streptophyta > Magnoliopsida > Myrtales > Myrtaceae > Rhodomyrtus > Rhodomyrtus tomentosa. The sequence continues at coordinate 47,446,307 of JAPCWY010000005.1, forward strand.
TGAAGATTAGTTGTGATCGGATGCATAGGGATTTGATTTGAATATTGACTGGACGTGAGATATATAATGAAATATAGGCAATTGACCTGAAGGCAGCTTCAACAAGACAAGTGATGAGGACGGTCACGCTGTGCTTGAGTTTGTGGCTATGAAATTCAAGTTGATGAGGGTTCATGCATGAACTTATTGCTGTTAGACTTAATAAACCGTCGTTTGGTATGGGACGAGTTGATGGGATACCTATAAACTGTAACGAAACATGGTATAGGACATGTGAAACGGGGCTTTCTCCGTAGATGCATGACTTGGGACAACCTGCAACAGCCAGGTCTGATGAGGGCGGGGAGTGATCGCCGGGACAGAGAGGTTCGGACAAGGAGCAGCTCCTGGCAGGCTTCTAAGATGGCAAGAGGCAGGAATGACCCAAGTTATAACTTGAAAGGGGAAGCTTAGGTATCAGGTTGAGTCCGATTGTGAATAAAGGATGTGCGGCACGGGATTGATTCTCATCAAGGATGATTGAAAGTGGCATGACCTGTGTAATGGCGCCTATGAGTGGCATGGTTAAAGGCGTCGTGCTTGAAAGTAGATGCCCTTGGAAAAAGAAAAGCGATGGTTGTGATGGACCTGTTAGGCATGTTTAATGAATAGCCTCATGTGATTGGTTTGGCCAAGGTATGACTGGGAGGTTAGATGACGTAAGGGGTTTATACCCATTGAACCGAGGCATGTTGAGATGAGATAGTCTGTTGTGACTATGCTAGATTGGCAGATGCCTTTAGGCCTAGAGTATGGGCTTTTGACCTAGTGAATCGCTATCTTGAGTGCTTGATTGATAGTTGCCTAGTTGAGGCTAGCCTTGCAGTGGTCGTTAGTTGAGCAGTTGCCTCATTAAGACTAGCTTGAAGAATGATTGCTAACCAAGGAGGATTTGGGATCCTCGAATAATTGGCGATTAATTGAGAATTGCCCAAGAACCATTAGAGGGTTGGTTGATGGTGAAAGATATTGAGGTGAGCAGCCTGAAACTGATAGACTTGAGTAGATGCCTTGAGTTTTGATTCCTAGAGGGAATCATAGTGGTTCAAGTGACATGAGAACCAAAGGACGTAGAACGACGATAGCATGGTCGAAGAAGTACTTTGGGTTCAAGGTATACGATATGGGAGATCCAAGAACTGATATGGATCATGAGAATTGAGTTAAGATAGACAATTAGAGTATGAGTACCAAAGAAAAATATGGCTTGATCTGTTAATCGTACGAGACCCAAGAGCTGAATGGGTCGTAGGAACTTTGAATGAGAATGAGGAAATGGTTGGTTAAGCAAGCTCGAGGAGGAGCTGCCAAGATTCTCTAAGTCACGGTGGTGAAAAATGCTAGTGCTGATGAGTCGAGGTGATAGAAGTCACGAGAAAGGTGACTCTGAGTTATTTCAATCACGAGGAAAGTGAATGTGTAGGAAGAACCATGAGAGCTTTGAAAAACCTGTGAAGCTACGAATAACAATGAGATTGAATGAGTTTGATGGAAGGATGGAAGTTGAAATTGCCTTCTCTGGATTGAGGATCTTGATAAGAAAACCTTGGAGGTTTTGAGTACACTGAAGAAAGAAAGTGACCCTAACAATTACTAGCCCTAAGAGACTATCGATGATGAGTAAATGTTCACTAGAGGAAGGATTCCCTCGAAAGCATGAGATCTGCCTAGATTACCTCTGTTGAGTTGTTCAATAGAAGGTATTATCCTGGGATTGCTTGAGAGCAAAAGTTGTTGGATCCTAATAACCTTGTAAGGATCTGAGGAAGGTCGATTGATTTGAGACAGAGTTCTTAAGGTTCCCTAAGTGTATTAAAGGTAGTCAAGGGCCCTTGAATAAGACAAATAAATCCCTAAATGGATTGAAACGTGAAAGCTTTATGGCTAGTGGTTACTCCTGACTCTGAGGAATGTTAATGAGATCCAGTAAGAGAAGTGAATGAAGGCATGTGAATAAGAGAAACTAATGCTCATGGATTACGAGCAAAGAGATGTTCATTATGGATATGGAGCGTGCCTACGGGAAATGGCTGATTACCTGGGTGTAAGACACAAGATGGAAAATGGGTAGTCTGTCTTTTCTGTTATGGAAAGGGTTGAGGGAGAATCGACATGCTAGTTTGCCTGGAATTAATAATTTCCTGGGATCGGTTGATTGAATTGGAACCATGAGAAAGGAAATCATGAATTGTTGTTCCCTAAAGAATAGGGCATTGTTCTTAAGGGGCAATGAACCATGAAATGGTCGTTGACGAAAGAAAAGTGAACCGACTTGATAGTCCTGACAGGTTGTGATTCTAGTAAATGATTTAGTAAATGAAAAGAGCGCTTAGAGAATACTTGCAAAGTGATTTGAGGTGATCAAATAGAGCATTCGACAAGTGAACTGTTGAAAACCCAAGGACGAACAGGTATTGTCACTTGAGGTGACGGAGTTATGGGAAAGAGAATGTGAAAACATGGTGGCATTGAATCCTGGAGTAAAAGTATCACCGTCGGCGCAGACTCCAAGGTTGCCATCCTATGGAATGAGAAGGACAAGGTGAATTTGAAGTGAGAAAATGCCACGGAGTTGTGTAGTTACTTCTTTAGGGTAAGAGACCCTATTGTAAAAGGAAGAAAAACTTTGAATTGTCCTAGTATTATGATTGAGTGTCTGTACCGAGAAAGAGGACACAGAACTTGAATAACTTCTGGAAGTGAAATCTGAGAGGCAGTCTTGTAGACAATGTTGAATTTTAGGATGATGTTGACGTTCAGTGAAACAAACGGAATTGGGATAAGGTTGCCTTAGTGGGTATGGAACTTAGAGGCTAAAACACTAAGGCTTCTCGAGAGAAGAGTGACAAGGATAAGTAAAATGTCGTGCGGTTCTAGAGGAGATCTGTGACAACAGAGAGCCAAGATCTGAGCTCTCAAGTGAAAAGTGCGAGGAATAGTGGGAAGATTCGATACTTGGTGGGAGGAAGTTAATAATCGCCGAACTAAGTGCCCAAGGAATGATTGAGTTGGTCGTTACCATCTCGAGAAACGATGGTTGAGTAAGGAACCTTGAGAAATAAGAACAGTTTTTTAGAGTGTCATATAGGCTCTAAGGAAATGTTTATTGCATGCTAAATGTGAAGAACGCAAGTTATGGACCTAATGAAGTAAGATTCACGCATCGGAATAAGTGATAGATCTTTTGGGGATTGGAATAAGTGATGAATCGACTAGGGTCGATGTGAGTTGCGAAAAGTGCAAGCTCCTTGGGATTGATGATTGGCAATAGACGGACCATTGAAAGATTCCCTACAAGAGCTATTCCACCGGTGATATGGACTAAGGACGAGTCGTGACATGAATGGGTGAATGAACGTGAAAAGATTTTTCGAGAACTCGAGTTAAACTGATGACCACGCTATTTATGACGATTCCGGTTGGAAATCGAAAAGCTTATGAAAGTCGTAGTGACATGACTCAGAATGAAACTCGAGGCATAACAAGACGATGTGAAATGGATATGATTTGTATGTCATAACAATAATGCCATATGAATTGACATGCTTAGAGCATGATTGAAGTTGGTTTGCGAATATTCTCGCAACAAAGTTTGGGAAATCTTGCTTGAGTGGAAGAATATTTTAAGTTTATATCTACTCCAAAAGATATCAAGTAGAAGTTTTCTGAGAGGAATTAAAAAACAAGAGGCAACGCAGATGTGTAGAATTGCTTGTGGATATGAGAGCATTGCTTAGATAAAGAAAAGACCTCGAATTATGTGAACTGTAAGAGATTGAGAACATAGATTGTCTAAAGGGAATTGAAGGCGAGACATGCGGAACAAAGAGATCACCCAAGTGTTGTTATAGCGATATCGTATCGCTAAGGAAGAGTGAATTATTTAACGAATGCTTACAAATTGAGAGTTGAGCATTGAGAAATGGGCAAGGGAGAGACAGATCTTCCCTCAAGAAATAAAAGATTCAACTCCTAAAATTGGAAGTTCACTAATGGACTAATGTGATGGCTACTAGAAACACCTAGCCGGAAGGCCAGAAGGAAATTGGGATGTTACCATGATTAAACATCGATGCTGGAGGGATTTTAGAAATGGATGGAACCCGTGAGGCCCATGGACGGAAGTACGAGTACAGAATGGAAGGAAAACTTAAGGAGAAGACCTCATTGGAATTCGGGAGAATTATGGTGTTTCCTAAGGATGGCACAAGATGTGCCAAGATGCATATATACATATATATATATATATATATATATCGGTGATAAGGTTGAAAGTTGAAATTTGTCTATCTTGTAGTCGAGCACTAGACGTGCCGATGGAAGTTAAGGACATGACAATGAAAGTTGAAGGACCACTTTGATCCAAGGGAATTTTCAGATGGATTTCAGAATAGATTGCTACGGAAATAACCATGTGAATGTTTAAGGAGTTAAGGGGGCCATAACTCAATTTGATTAATAGAGGACTGATTGATAAAGCCCTTGAATCTCTGTTAGCGAGAAATGAAGTTTGAAAGGAGTAGTACGCTGAAGGGTATGGACATTAAGAGTGCATTCTGGCGAAGGCTTGATAATAATGGTTATAGATAAATGAAAGAGATAAGGTGAACGCTCGAGGATGAGTTGCTGATAAATGATATGAATACCAAAAGAGAATGAAGAGAAGCCCATTGGATTGAGGACTGAAGGAGACAAGTTCCAGAGGAAAGATACTTGGGTTGGAAAGTACGAGCAAGATCGTCAAGCCATGAAACGGATTATTCGAAAGAATGAGGATGCGACGAGGCGCCAATACCCCAAAGGATTGGATGGGTAGAAGGTTGCGAATTTCGATGACGAAATTTCTTTAAGGGGGGAAGAGTTGTGACATTATGATTTCCAGTCAATTTCAAGCTCATTAATGAGGAGTGTTTATCTAGAGATGTATTTCAGTCGTATTCCGCTCGAACCTGATCAATTCGAGTAGGCTGACCAAAAGGGAAAGGCTAACGCGAGACGAGGTACGTGGACCTAGAGAACTCGGATAGGAAACGACGCTTTAGCCATAAGGATTGTCGTGGGAACTAGCGATAGACCCTCACAATTACATGACAACCAAAGCCGCCCTGAATTTACGAGCCCTAAACGTGATATGGATCACAGAGTCGACACGCGTAATGTCTGTAAAAGTCGTCCGTCGGTTCGGGATAGGCTGGAACTACGTCTAACAGAGAAAATCATCAGAAATGAGTCTTGAAAATTGAAAATGGAGAATCAAGAATTTCAACATTACAATTGGATTGGTCGTCGTCCTATTGAAGAATTCTAGAATGAGAAAAATGACGTTTTGAACGTCGAGGGTAAAATGACCGTTTTGCCCCTCAAGCCTAGAACCTTATTTATACAATTCAAGAAGGGCTAATTGGTTCATACATCCCCCATGGCTGCCGAACACAAGGAGAAACAATGGCCATTGGATCACTTTGGAAAAGACAAATGACCAAGTGTCAAGAGATAGACAAGGTATGGTCATATCAACTTTTGGCCACCTAACATTCAAGCCCTTTGACCAAGCTTAGTATATAACCATTTTTACTCTCTCTCCTCACTCTATTCGGCCATTTCAACCCCCTTAATCACCGAGCATCCAACTTCTTCTTTCTTCTTCAACCTGCACGCCGGCTACAACCACTGACCTCTCAGTTCGGCGCAGTCTCCAACCATCTTCGGCCACCATTTGGCCGCCGGCTGACTGTACCAACAAAGCCCTACGTCTTGCCAACATCTTCAAACAAGAATCAAGTCATTTGGACCATCGAGGAGCTCCAGCCAAGAGATTTCCCGAGAGTCGACAGAATCGGAGCAAACCTGAGGTAGGTCCGGTTCCTAGTCCTTTTGATGGTCGAAATATTGGAATTTTAGAGCCAAATTTTGTGGAGATGTAGTAGAGATGTGTAGAAATCTGTGATAAAAATTGGGGCTCAATTTGATGAAGTTTTGACCATGAACCGGCCTTGTAAACTTTGCACAGAAACTGCCGACAAAACTGACTTGAGGAGTCCGGCGACGTTCGACGAGTTTCTGACGGCCATTTGACTTCAAACCTTCGGTGAGCCTCTCAAATCCTTAGGTAGACATGTTAAGGAGTAGGATAGCATTTAAATGTTAGAATTGGAGTAGATTTAGGACCAGTTGTCCCCGGCTTGCATAGAACCAAATAGGACCAGTTCGGTGCTACCCAAATCGATTCTGTTGAGGGCTGAAAGTGGCCATTTTGAGCTGCAAATTGATGATTAAGATGTGATGAGATGATGAGGGTTAAGTTATGGGTAATTGGGGTTGATGGATTGAGAATGTGGACAAGAGAATTGATGAAAATGGTTAAACTAGACTTGAAAATTTATGGAATCGGTTGGATTTTATTAGGTTGTGCAACAAGTCTAGTTATGGACATTGGTTGACCGAAACCTTGGGGGCTGAAGAGGAAGTAATTGGTGCATTTGAATCCAAGGTAAGGGAATTCCTAACCTTATGCTAGGAAGATTGGACTCGATTGGGTGAGTCAAGGTTTAATTTAATCGATTTAGGAGGATATTCCAAAGGGGTAGCTTTTAAAATGCCCTAAGTGGTTATAGAAAGTCATGTGTGATTTGTTGTGTTTAAATTGTGTGCCATGTCGAATGTCATTGATTGTCTTACATGCCATGGATTTTCAAATTGTGCATGAGATGCACTTGTTGTTTTATTTGCGCATTGAATAGTGAATCATGGCATGAGCACGACATGGCGAGGCCCTGAGGCGTATGAGATGTAGGGCAGGAGATGGATACCCTGATGCGATGAGATCACGAGGTGGAGTTGATGATGTGTAGCGCCCTGATGCGACGAGATCGCGGGGTTGAGTTGGCCACGGTCCTGATTCGAACTATTCACGGGACGGAGTTATGAGATGGTGATATTGGCCTAGAGATTCATTGGAACCTGATGCGTTTACGCGGGTTGCCAATAATGATCTGATGCGTTTACGCAAACCATGCCTGATGAGATTTAATCACGGGGTAGAGATTATGGTAGGCGGAGATTAGTGGATGTGGTGAAGTGGCAGGCCGAGTAGACATGATCTTCTTAGTGGGACGCGAGATCATCATTGTATGCCTGTCATCTGAATATTATTATTTTATTGATTTGTGCTCGATACGCCAGTATGATTATGAGTGTGGAATTTCGGGATAGATGACTGCCTGAGTGGATGGTCGGCCTAACCTAGGGTTAGGACCCACCTTACTGAGATTTATATCTCACCCCAGTGGGGGGCTTAAATTTTTCAAGTTCCAGGCGAAGGAAGCGCGAACTTGCCAAGGATTGGCATTTTAAGAATTAATTGACCAAATGTATTTAGAATGGATTTGTCTTTTGTGATATTGGGGATTGTGCTCCTGGTTGGTGAACTAGAAATTGACCTTTGACTAATTGGTTATTATGACTCGATATACCCTTGTGTCCTAAGTCATCGGGTGATGTTGTATTTATATAAATTGGAGTTGGCATCGCTTCCGCATGCATATTTTAAAAGAGTTGTAAGTTATTGGTCGTTGAATCCTGGAGTTTTCAGAAAAGTACGGCTTGGTGGGATATACGCGCGCTCGCCGGGTTCGGGACATGACAATGGAAATCCATGAAACTATATGCGGACCCTACATGAATGACCATCTCTTTGCGAGGAAGATCATGAGGCTTGGTTATTATTGGATGACCATCGAATCAGACTGTAATCAACTCGTCAGGCCATGCCACCAATGTCAAGTATATGGCGATAAGATTAATGCGCCCCCAAACGAACTACATCAAATGTCTGAAGTTTGGCCTTTCTCTATGTAGGGGAATAGACATGATAGGGTCTATCAATCCAGCAACTTTAATGGTCATCACTTCATTTTTGTTGCAATTGATTACTTCATGAAGTGGATAGAGGCCAGCTCTTACATGAATGTCACTGCAAGAAGTGTGGCAAGGTTTATCAAGAGATATATAATTTCTCGATATGGTACCCCTCGGGCGATCATCACAGACAATGGGTCCAACTTGAATAACAAGATTGTCGATGATCTATTGGATCACTTTGGCGTTCGACATCTTAATTCTTCCCCTTATTGCCCACAAATGAATGGAGCAGTAGAAGTGGTAAACAAAAACATTAAGAAGATCTTGGCCAAGACTGTCGATAATTACAGGGATTAGTATGAGAGGCGACCCTTTGCCTTAATGGCGTATCGAACTTCAATCAGGACCTCAACTAAGGCAACTCCTTATGAACTGGTATATGGGATGGAGGTTGTTCTGCCTATAGAGATTGAGGTTTTGTCTCTAAGAATATTGTCAGAAGTTAAACTCTCTGAGGCAGGTGGCTCAAACACATGTATGAATAGCTAAATCTGATAGACGAGAAACGTCTTAGAGGGATCTATCATGGTCAGAGCTACCAAAAGAGGGTAGCTAAGTTGTTTAATGGAAAGGTCAAATCCAGAAGTTTCGAGGAGAATGACCTGGTGATAAGGAAGACTTTGCCGAATACTACTCATCCGGGAGACAAGTTTATCCCGAATTATGAAGGCCCTTATATTGTCAAGAAAGTCCTTGTAGGAGGGGCATTAATTCTTGTAAATTCTTAAGGAGAAGAATTAAGATATCATGTAAACTCAGATGCTGTGAAGAAGTATTATTCTTGAAATAAAATCAGATGGTGGTCACTTGGCTTTCTTTGAAACGATTTGAGTCACCTTAGCAGTCATTACATAGGCATATCATGCATCCATGCATACATGGCATGTGTTATGTTTTGCAGGATTTCAAGAAACGGACTAAAAATCAAACTCGTTCAGATGGAACCAATAACAGAATAGCCCATGACACATAGAACCAGGTGATATGTATCTGTTCCATCAAGTGTTAAAATATATTATACTCACTAGAGTTCCCACTCTTTTCATACTGGAATATCTGATGAAGACGGAAGGAAGCAATGGAGGAATACCGTAAAATTTCTCACCTTCTTGTAAAAGAGGAGTCGAAAATGAACGTGCATGTGGTCAAAATTAAGAATGAACCATGCTCTCAAAAGAAAAATTTCTAACACTTGTTGCACACATGTTAGGGTTAGAGGTTATCCAAACATGGTTGAAGCACGCATGGTGCGTCACTAATTCCCTGTGAGGTGAAATGTTTGGAGAAAAGCAAAATGATTTTTCCAAAATAGAGTTGTTTAGGCTATCTGGCAGGAATGTTTCTTCAGATAAGAGGCAAGCCTAATCCAAACACGTCCTATACACACCAGATAGATTAGAGGAGTGTAAAAATAGAAAAGCCTAAACCCGGAGATGTAAGGGATATTCGCATCGATTACATGGATTGGGATGACAGAGGCATTCATTCTTCTCCATAAACACTACAGGTGATCATTGATAAACTCTTTGAGCGGTGGTCTTCCTTTGTTAACCCTATCAAGAGCCACCCTCTATCAGGAGAGTATAGAAGCAGTCCAGCAGCTTGGAAAGGTAAATGGCTAGAAATCTTTTTGCTCGGACTAACATCAATCTTCGTGTGTTGATATGCATCAATCCAGGCACTATAGGATGACGAAGTCACATACCTTACATGATCACAAAAATCCTAGTTCATAGAAAAGGAAAAAGTGGGATCAAAAAAGAAAAGAAAAAGCTGAATCTATATGCTTCAAAAAGAAACAAAAAGCTCGGCAAGAACTGGGCTGACGCTCATTGAAATGCTGAAAGTCGTAAGACTGATTTGGGACACCAAGGGATTATTGGATGCTTCCACCCCCAACAACTACTAAAGTAAAGAAGAATCCTTAAAAACTATGCAGTAAAAGGCTACCCATCGAATGTAATCATAACCAACTGCTAAAAGATACAGAAGATCTTTTAAAGATTAGACTTGTTTTCAAGAAGACTAGAGGTGTTCTTCAAAGAGTTGTCGACCAGAGACAAAATAAAAGACTGATCAGTAATGATCACCAATGTTAAACCCACGTGATTCCGGATCAAAAACAAGCCTTTTTCGGTCCCCAATCCTACCGACATTACAACCCTTTGCAGTCTTTTCTAACTAAGACGTCTAGGTTAATGTATACCTTAGCTTGAAGAGGTACGAGCAAGATTATTTCTTTCTCATTTTGCAGAGTTCTTGACTTGTAAATTCGAAATAGATGAAGAAAGATTTCATTCAAAAGGCCTGACTCGGAGAATGAGTCCCCCTTGAAAATTGTGTCCAAGCCCAATATTATGATCCCGTAAAGACCTCTTTATTGATCAAATTGTATGCGCTGCAAATAGCTCTGAAAACCCAGATGCAAGTTATTAGGTTCGAGTGCTTTCTTTGTAAAAAGCCAAAGTTGAAGAATCAGTAAGAAACCCTCTTCAACGAAGACATTCCAATAAAATGCTTAAAAGTGAGCTTTGTTGAAAATTTCAAATTGCTTGATCCAAGATTTTCCTTACAAGGATTTCTGGTCACCTCTGCATGCTTTAAGATATCTTGGATAACCTTCAGCGTCATAAGTCATTTTGCATAATTGCATAGATTAAGTAAAACTTTGCCTGCATTATAACTGTCATTGCCTCGAGATAACGGGTATCTTTGATGAGAAATGAACTCTCATGTTGAAACTTCTATGAGACTGATGGCAGCCCCGGGTCAAAGAAGAATACCTTGCTCAACTAGGAAGAGCATCAAAGTCGTCTTTTATGTGAGATTTCAGGTTTGAGCTTTCTGCAGGATTCTTGGAGCCCCCAAATCCCAGAATGGCACCTCATTTATCGAAAGGACAATCTTTGATATCATCTTTCTGAAAGAATTTAAGTAACCCCTAAATCCCAGAAAAATCTTGTTAATGAGAGTTTTCACAGGTTTGAGCTTTCTGCAGGATACTTAGAGTCCCAAAATCCCAGAATGACACCTTGCACGTCAAGAAGACAACCTTTAGAACCAGCTTTCTATAAGATTCTAGGCAACCCCTAAACCTAAGAATAGCCCATTTAGTAAAACCTAAGAGTTAGGTATACTTCATTTGTGTAAACCCTCGTTGATTTCTCATGGTGTAAAATCAGCCTAGTCTCAGACAAACCCTAAAGAACGGGTGCATCACCTGTAGGTTTCTAGTGGATAGGAAGCTTAGTCTCAGACAAATCTTAAAGAACGGGTGCGTCACATTTAGGTTCTTGGTGGATAGAAAGCCTAATCTTGAGCAAACCCTAAAGAACGGGTGCATCACATTTAGGTTCCTGCTGGATAGGAAGCCTAGTCTAAGAAAGAACGAGTGCACCACCTTTAGGTTCCTGGTAGATAGGAAGCCTAGTCTTGGACAAACCCTAAAGAACGGGTGCGTCATCCATAGATTCCTGATAGAAAGGAATCTTATTCATGGTCTGATCCACCATACGAATCAAAACCTCTGACAATCTCTAAAGAATGGGTGCGTCACCTTTAGGTTACTAGTGTATAGAAAGCCTAGTTTCCGACAATCCCTAAAAAACGGGTGTGTCATCCATAGGTTCCTAATAGAAAGGAATCTTATTCATGGTCTGATCCGCCATAAGGATCAAAACCTTTGATAATCCCTAAAGAGCGGATGCGTCATCCATAGGTTCCTGTCAGATAGGAATCACATTCTGGTTTGGCCTACCATACGGGCTAAAACTTAACCACCCTAGGATGCTCAAGAGACGAGTCCCTAGGTACTTACTTGAATTTACCACATCCGCATATGTCGTGCGAGTATCAGGCAGGTGAGTATCTCTACTTCATCTTTCTCTTTTACATCAGCCAAGACATAATGAGCAGAATGTTCACCGGTAAGACAAGAAAGATTGAATATTAGGATTCGTTTTTCTTTTTCCAATTGAGTCAATCTAGACTCAGGTGTCATCTGTCTTTGAATGAAACCTCTCACAAGATTCCTCTCAAAGAGAGGCAATTGTTGATATTTGATTTTCGATCAATTTTTTTTTTCAGTTTATTTTTGAAAAATTCATAACAATTCATAAAAAGTTGAAAAATTACAAAGTTAACTTTGGTGGCCTTGGCCAAGGTCAAGGAGCCATTTTTGACCAAAAAAATGATTTTTCATAGTTTTCACATTTTTTTAGTATTTTTAGAAAATAGAAAAATACTTAAAAATTCAACAAAAATAGCATTTGAGGTCACAAAAATATGAAAAAATAGTAAATATATTTTTTAATTCCCTTTTATTTTTTACCTCATAAAAAGTCTAAATTCAAGTTTAATTTTATGTATTTTTTTGTTACATGTATGATTAAATTTGATAAAAAAAAATATCAATTGAGTATTTTAATTTGCAATTTTGGCATTTTTAGGGTCTTGACATTCAATATAAGTTTCCTTCATTGCAATTTAGTTCAATTATTTGAGCAAATTGTTCAATTGCATGAATTGGGCAAAATTGCATACTTTATTGCAATTTAGTCCTTAAATTTGGGCAGAATTGAAATTACTTTCAATTCAAGGGCTTCCTTCACAAATTGAAGCCACTACCCAATGTATTTCATCATCCTAAATCATTGGCATGAGTGATTAAGTCCAATTTGATCTTTTGATCCCTCAATTGCACAATTTTCCAAATTGCAATTAAAGAAAAATTTATGGTTTTTACAGAAATTGACATGAACTTTTGGGCAAAATTATATTTTTAGGTAATTTTCATATCCTAAGTTCGATTTTGAGGTTTAATTGCAAAAATTCCCTACCAATTGGGCTAATTTCGAAAATTTCAAGTCGAAATCGGTTCAAACCGGTTAAACTGCCGGGTCAGACCTATCGAACCGGTCCGCTACAGTACGTCTTCTTCCTCCCATTCACGCCATTTTTACTATTTAAAGGGACATATTTTGAATGAAAAATTGGACTATCAATTGGCTTTATTTGGTAAAATTGATGGAGGTGTTTTGTTGGTCATAAAGTTAGCGTCGATCATGACTGGTACAACTGTCTGGGATTACAGGAACAGCGCCGGTGATGGCCATGTAAGTGTCGGCCATTTTCAGTGCAAATACAGGATTGAATACACGCCAAATTCATGCAAAATTTGGTCACCGAAGGGACTAACTGAGTTTGCCATTATGCTCCTGCCGATTACCAATCGTCAGTGACAATTTCGCACGTGATTACACGTGCGAAGGTTACCAACTCACCCTCCCCTGGACGGCCAAAATTTTTGAGGAAGGGATATAACAAGTACGGCCTTGTTCTTGAAGAGAAGATGGGCATTCTATTTCTGGCGAAAAACTAAGTCGAAAAAGAGAGAGAAAGGAGAGAGAGGGCTCGCTCTCCAACTGCCATTGTAGAGAGCTCGAGCTCGAAGAACACGGCACTGGTCAGGCTATTATAGGCTAGACCGAAGCTGAATTTCATCTTCAGGAGCTTGACGAAGCATATAGGAAGCGATCGTGATCGACGGCGTCGCTTGAAACTCCGAGAAACGGTGAGTCAGCCTTCGAATTCTATCTTTGACCTTCAATGGCGAATCTTTGTTTTGGTTCCAATCTTCATAATTGATATGTGTGAAATACCTCTAAGACATCACTAAGCACCTCTATGTGTTTTGATTGCATTGAAATCAAGTCAAACCTCACATTCGAACCTTGTTACCATCACCGATTCAGTCGAAGCTCGTCTAGGTTATCTTAGTCCTAACCAGGTCAATCTGACCTACCGGTAAGTATCCTGAACTTCATTCGAAGCTTATCTGTGAAGGAATTGGCGTGACACGCCCTGAATTGTATAATTGAACCACCATGCCCTTATATTGTGCTAGCTTCGTTATTCTTGATTCTACTTGAGAAATTGCATGATTCTCCGATATGTTGTAGGCGAGATGTAGACGAGTTGATTGGTATAAGATTTGAGTCGATTGGTCGAAGTTTTGCCGTTGATCAGCGGTGGAGAAACCACGACCGTTCATTCTGTGGTATACGTCGAGAGGTTGAAGACGATGACTTGGTGGTCAGAGCGGTCAACTCTCTTATGTGGCGCTGACGTGGCATGCCACGTCAACTAGGTTGTTAGAGTCGGGTATAAGTCTATTAGATGATTGGATGGTATAGGTTGTGCCACGTTTTGGCTTGGTGACCGTTCGATCGATTTTACAAATTCTGTTAAAAAAACTCGAATTTTCAAAAATAAAAAATAACTAGATCGGACGGTTGAGGATGAGCCAAGTCGTTCAATCACGGCCGTAGAATCAAGTAATTAGATCTGACGGCTAAGGACTAGTTGGCTTCTGATCTGAGTCGTCCGATTCTAAGGCCGAGGAACAGCCATGTGGTTCAATAGGAACAGTCGGATTAAATCCAAATAATCAAAAAATGAAAAAGACGGAATAGCGTCGTTTTTGAGGTGTAGGCCGCGCGGGTCAGGGTCTGGGCCGGGTATCAGACCCGAGTGGGTCGGGTCGACCCGGTTTGAATCATTTTTAATAAAATATTAATTAAAATAGTTTTAAAAAATAAAAAAAATAGAAAATTCTTAGAAAATTCTAAAAAAATGTTAGAAAATCCTAGAAAATAAAAAAAAATGTGGGAAAATTATGAAAAATTCCTAGACGTTCTAGAAATTCCCAAAAAATTAAGAATTGACCGCAGGCAACTGGTCAATCCTATTTTTGGGATTTCTTATCTTTTCATATGAGAATTGATGATATTATCCTTTAGTGGTAAGTCGCCTCTGCCATGTAAGCAAGATAGGTCGATAATGCCAGGATACGAATTAGGGTCGGTTAGGCGATCAATTCTTATGCCTGGGTTTTCGAATCTCACCCTTTTTCTAGAAATGACGATTTTACCCCTCAAAGAGTAAATCGTCTTTCTTATTCCGATCGAGCCGTAAAAATTGCTCAAAGTTAGGATTTGGATTTGGTGGTCGATCAATCCTTCTGTTTGGGATTTTCACTTTTCATCACTTTTTGAAATGACGATGTTACCCCCCAAAGGGTAAATCGCTTCTAAAATTTCAGAAAGTTCTTAAAATTCCCGAAAAATAGGAAATTGATTGGTTTGGTGACCAATCCTATTTTCACCATCTTTTGACTCCATATTTCATCTGAAATGATAAATTTTCCCTTCTTGGGTAAATTGTCTCAAAATTCTTTAAAATTACGATTTTGTCCCTCAAGGGCAAATCATGTCGAAAACATTCATAAGCCTTGATTGACATTTCTCTAGACTAATAGGGTTATACTAGGGATGCCACGTTCCTTTCATGTAATTTATCCACATGTTTTGGATCCTTGACCTGCGCACTCATTTTATTGATTGTATTTGCTAGGATAATCACTCCTATCTGCATGAGCCCCTAATGTTAGGATTCATACCTCAATCATCTACATGAATTCTTAGGTTAGATAAATCATTCAACTTAGGCGCCGAAGGGCGTCAACTCTGACAGTTGGCATAACAAAGTCTTCGATCTCATTTCTCTAGTTTTCGCAGAATTGAATAGAATGCTCCCAACTATTCGATAGGGATTCCAATCGTACCCTCCACAAAACGATTAGTGGCGACTCCTTGGCATGTACACGTATCACATGTCAATCGATGACACTGAAGGTCGACCACGTATACCGCCGTTGCAACTTGGGTAATGGCTCTTGGGAGAGGCCCGTGTCCGACCAAATGGAACGGCCCATTAGCCCTCGAGACCAAGCGAGAGGGTCGCGACACCCAAGCATCACTGACCATCATCGCACCTTCATTTTGCATCGTTTTTGGTTTAAAATTTCGAATCGAGTCTTCAAACCTCTCGCCATAAATCAAGAACTGTTCAATCTTGCCTAGCCAAATATAGGTTGTGCGAGCTCAATCGGAGCTCGAAGTAAGTGTTCTAAACCTCTTATGATGCTTCTGTATTGATGAATTAGTCTAAGATACCATGAATCGCATGTTTAGAACGGCTATACTCATACTGGTTTGAGCCTGCTTGTACTTGATTCCATGGATGAAAAGCCTCGATTCTTAGATATGTCAAACTAGAGATTATCGCGAGTCGATTGGCGCCGGTCTCGTTCAATTTCATCAAGTTTTCACCGTTGGATGGTCGCCGGAGATTTATAGCCGTCCGTTTAGTTGTAGTCGCGACGTTGAAGACGAAGCTGACGTGTCTGGTCAAAGAGTCAGCGATCCTAGGTGGTGATATGTCATTGGTCCATGTGGATGTCGAGTTAGCTCGACCGTTAGTCTGTTAGGCTAAATCAATTTTGATCGAACGATCTAGATTAATCGAGTCCTATTTTTTGTGGCCATCCAATTAGAAATTAGGAATATCCGAAAATATTTTAAAATAAAAAAATCAAAACAAACCAAAACGGTGTCGTTTAGGTTAAGGGTCAAGCGGCGTCGTTTAGGTTAGTAAGAATGAACGGACCAAATCGAGTTTTGGATTTTAATTGTGACTGTAGATTTAAGTAATCATATTTGACGGTCGAAGAGTAGTTGGCTTTTGATCTAAGCCATAGATCTTGGTCAGCTAATCCAAAGGCCGTGGAGTAGCCACGTGGTTCAATAGGGACCATTGGATTAACTCCGAATAATCGAAAATAAAAAAAAAAGTGGAATGACGTCGTTTTTGTGCGTGGGTTGCGCGGGTTTGGGTCTAGGCTAGGTTGTCTGATCCGAGTGGGTTGGGTCGAAGTGGTACGTGAGATAAATCTTGTTTGTTAAGATAAGAATTATGGTCAGTCATGTGACCATTTCTTATGCTTGGATTTTCGAATCTCGCCCTTTTTTAAAAAATGACGATTTTACCCCTCAAAGGGTAAATTGTCTTTCTTATTCTGATCGAGTTGTGAAAATTACTCAAAATTAGGATTGGGTTTGGTAGTCAACCAATCCTTCTGTTTGAGATTTTCACTTCTCATCACCTTTTGTAATGACGATTTTACCCCTCAAAGGATAAATCACTCCAAAAATTTCAGAAAAATTCTAGAAATTCTCGAAAAATAGCAAATTGATTGGTTTGATAACCAATCCCATTTCCACCATCTTTTGACTTCATGTTTCATCTAAAGTGACAAATTTTCCCTTCTTGGGCAAATAGTCCCAAAATTCTTCAAAATTACGATTTTGCCCCTTAAGGGCAAATCATGTCAAAAATATTCCTAGTCCTTGATTGATGCTTCTCTAGGCTAATAGGGTTGTGTTAAGGATGTCACGTTGCTTTCATGTAATTTATCCGCACGTCTTGGATCAAGGATTTGCGCACTCATTTTATTAAGTGTGATTGCTAAGATAGTCATTCCTATCTACATGAAATCTTAGATGTAGGGTTCACACCTCACTCATCTGCATGAAATCTTAGGTTAGATAAATCAATAAACTTAGGTGTCGAAAGGGCATCAACTCTGACAGTTGGCGTAACAAAGTCCCTGATCTCATTTCTCTAGTTTCTGTAGAATTGAATAGAATGCTTATAGCTATTCGATAGGGTTTCCAATCGTACCCTCCACGAAACGATTGGTGGCGACTTCTTGGCATGCCCATGTATTACATGTCACCAGATCATACAGAAGGTTGACCACAAATACCGCCGTTGCGACTTAGATAACAGGTCTTGGGAGAGGCTCGCATTCGATCAAAGGGGACAACTCATTAACCTGCCAATCTCGAGTTTCGAGATCGGGTCGCAACAAAGGGCCGCAATGTCCTCGTCGTGGCATGCGAGGGCAAGGTTTTAACCCCTTACTTTCGGCCAAGACGGATTCATAACCCTCGCCCATGGTCCCTGGAGGAGTTGCTGGCCCCACCGGCTCTCGCCCAAGGGCCGGCGACAACCACTGTCGGCCCTAATCTAGCTGGGGTCGTCGACCTTAAAGCTAGCAAAGGAAGAAATAAAAAATAATAAAAAAATATAATTATTTCAAATTAAAATTATTTAAAAATTATTTACGTCAGTGCCGGCGATGCCACATAGGACAAGTGGCATCCACTTCAGCGATTTTCGGCAAATAGGACTGAATCGACACAAAGTGAAAAGGTTAAGATTAAATCAACAAATTTAAAAGGTTTAAAACTGAATTAGAAAAAGTGTGAAAGGTTTAGGATTTTTTGATAATTTTTTTATTTTATTTTTTGCAAAACAGGAAGCTTAAGTAATAAATTTATTTTCCACCTACATGCCTGGATGCACTCGAGTGCAATGACGGATCCAAAATTTGATGCTAGAGGAGGCGAGCTAATTTTTTTCACTAAATATATAATATGTATAAATATTTATAGAAGGTTTTTCCTGTCATGAAAGAAAAAATTTTAACTTGGGATCGGGGCCACCACTAGCTGAAGTATTGCCAATGCTCGAGTGAAGGCAAGTGTATCGAAAGTTACTTTGGTATCGAAACTTACCTACTTCTCTTATATATATGTAGAAAGAAGTAGGTAAGTACAAAAAACAAGTGTCGGTTAAAAAATTTACCAGTCACCTGATTCCAAAATTAATAATAACTTACTAAAGGTTTTATGAAATTACCATTTCTTTTTCATATTTTACAAATTTGCAACTTTTTTCAACCATTTTTATTTTTCTTTCTTACCTAACTTATATTTGCCTACTCTTATTTGAACTTACCAATCTTTATTTGAACAATTACCAACTTCTTTTCTGCTTAAATTTCCATATCATTTTGGGTTGCAAACTCTTAATTAAGTTATTCACCAATTTTTATCTGGATTTTTTATTTATCGGCTTTTGTCATAGTTTACCAATGTTTAGCTGTCTTTTTTACTGGCACATTCAATTTATCAACCCCTTATGCGAATTATCAACTTTTATTTGTATGGTTTACCCTCTTTTCTCTATTACTTTATTGACTAATCTTGGTTTACCAACTCTCGCTTGACTTACTTACTGATACTTTTTTTCTAATCTAAATTTTGCCGACTTTCCTATTGAGTTACCACTACTATTTGCTTTACTTAAGAAATATTTAAATCTACCGATTATTTTTATAAGTTAACAATTTCAATTAGAATTGTTACCAACTTTTCTTTGATTAAGTTTCCAAATACTTTTGCATTACTAACTCTTATTTGAGTTAATTACCAAGGTTTATTTAGATTTTTTTTAATACTACTAACTTCTTTATCTGATTTTTTTTAAAGAAAATCTCTAATCACTAATCAGCATTTGGACGCAAAATAATAAAATTTTGCTTGTATGAAGTGTCAAGGTTAGTAACGTTGTCGGCAGTCACTCCATACATTGTTTGAACACACGAATTATGTTTAAAGTAGAGAGGGTGCGCTCTTGAGTCTTGATTCCTTGCTGGCTACTCAGAAGGGCAACATAATTTAGCATACAAGAAATGTCAAAGCCCATACCAACAATAGTAAATTCAAGTTACCGCGCCAAAATTGACCCAAAATATCACCTTTGATAACGCTAAAATGAAAGATATCGTCGTCTAGAAACGAACCCAAAAGAAAGCCATCGCATTTTTGATTGCAAAGTCCCATGCATCTAATCTAATTCCTCGCGCATTTCGTCACTTTGTCATCTCCATCCTTTCATTTCCATCTCGTTAAGCAATTCATAAGGCAACACTTGACCCCTAAATTAATACCGCCTTGTACAATTACTTTGTCATCTCCATCCTTTCATTTCCGTCACATCCTGGGTTCAATTCTCTCCAGCCCCCTCCTTGTTCTCGGGACCGCTCCCATCAGTGGAGGCTTGGTCAGCCTCTCCAAGGATCAAACTTTCAACAGAGTAATTAAACTCGACTAAACAAGACCAGTCGCATGTTAAGTTCATTGTCAGTCGTCGTTGGTTTCTGGACACACAAGCGCATAACATTATGAAACTTTGTGCTTCATGGATCCCACAGTGCTTAGAATATGTTTTGAAGTGTTGCAAGCGGTTCCTTTCCAATTGCAGCTTATTGGTTATTGATGACTAATTTTTTATCACCTCCCACAGAAACAAGCTGATATCAACTCAATGCTTCTACTGTTAGTACTACTGTGTCAGATGTTGCCTTCGATGCTTAGATATGGCGGTGGGGGCGGATCTGATTATTGGACGCGTCAAGGCCCTTCGATTCTTGAGAGCCAGTAGCACGGTTATGCTTTTGGCCCACGTTGCCGACATAATTTTCCAGTTGAAAACACACAGGCAATTATTTGAGTCCCAAGATCAGGTGCAGACGAATGGCGCACACCAGTCCTTGACAAATAACGGCAGCCCGTTTATCATGTCTACTTGTTTCATTTTATGATGTCGGTGAGCAGGAGGACAAGGGGAATGAAGAGAAGACAGTAATGACCTCTGGAGTGCAATTGGCTGGATGATTGTTGTGACGGAGATCATAGCATTGTTGTCCGAGTGAAAAGAACACGATCAGTCGATCATCATAAACATTGTGCTGAACGCTCCATGCTATCTTTGTGCTTGAATCATGCCAAGTTCATAGCTTTCAGCAACCTTTGTGTAGTAAGGTCATGGAACCTGTGGAATTGTTATTAAATTGTGATCAATCTTTTCAGATGTAGGTCAGAATTGTCAGATTGATTGGATCACATGAACTGACATACTGTTGGTTGCTTTTATTAGGATATTTTGGTTTCGAGGTCTCTTTTTTGGCTCGGAAATTTGATTTCGATTGAACTAGTCGCTGGTGAACATCCTCACTTTGCTTGAAGATATTCAGGTTTATAGTTCATCTGTCAGTGAATTTGGATGTTCCGGCATTGATTTGCTTTTGATCTTAGTTCAAGCTTGCAAGCTCTAGAATATGACAGAAAGCCTTTTCTTTCATTGCTGAACATTTTCACCATATCCAAAGCAACAAAGTCACGCTATTTCTGGCCATCGTCCTTCAAATCAACATGCTCCATATTAATCGGGAAAAAATTCTAATCTACTTCAACATCAACTCCTTTGCAGGGTGTCGACAAGGATCTTGTGGTCGAACGTCTATTGGAGATGATGCAGCAAAGAGGAATGCTTCCAGACTTCGTTCTCTGCATTGGAGATGACTGCTCCGACGAAGACATATTTGGGGTAATAACGAGCGCGAGAGAGGGCCCAGCACTTTCTCCGATTGCGGAGGTGCTCCCATGCACCGTGGGCCAGAAACCAAGCAAGGCCAGGTACAACCTGGAAGACACTTGACCCCTAAATATGCTATGCCTATTTACAAAATGCCAGCATCCATATGTTGAGCTATCGAGCAGCAAATTGCAGTGCTCTGGCGGAAAAACAATGAAATACAGACTGGTTTGCACTGGAAAAAATGGGAAACTTTGAAGCGCAGAAAGGATGCAGGAGGCCTCAGGTTAAGAGATTTAATGACCTTCAACAAGGTCATGCTGAGGAAACAAGCTTGCAGGATCTCACAATCTCCAGTGTCTTTTGGAGTCAGGTGCCAAAAGGGTTATATTTTGCGAGGAAAGACTTCTGGCATGCTAGAAAAGGGAGTAGACCATCATGAGGATGGCAAAGCCTCTTAATGGGGAGAGATGTCATATATCCATCAATTAAATGAGAGGTTGGAAATGGGAAAAAGATCAAAGTGAGAGAGGATAGATGGCTTAGAAGGGGACTGATTGGGGGACCAGCGAAGAGAAACCAGCCTAAATGGGCAGCTGATTTGATACCAAAGGAGGAGTCACGATGGAATGAGCAGCTGTTGCACGACCTGTTTGACCCAGAGACCATTAACGAAATTAAGGTGACTACACTCAAACTCTGGAACTTGCACCGTAATGAGCGCTTATAACAGAAATGGAGAGGAAAGCCAAATAAATCTCAAATCAGGCTTCATCATCCTACCAAACACCTAATTCGCTGTGCACAACAAAGATCTGGCTCTCCCAGACATCACCCAAAATAAAACTTTTCCTATGAAGCGCCTGTCAGAATGCTCTAGCTACAAAGAAGACTTATACAAAGAGGCAAATCTTAACTGAACAGATTTTTAAGCACAACTCAGTCAATTTCGCGCTTTTAGCAATTGTTCTTCGGCAATTATGGAAAGAAAGAAATCACTTCCAACTTTCCAGCGATCAAGCCAAATCCAGAGCAAGCAGTATCAGACGCCCTTGCGATGCAGGGAAATTTTGCTCGCTGGTTCCCCGCCAAGAAGAAGAACTGAGTTGATGAAAGTTCCCGCCTTCAGCGATGGCGGCCACCAGCACAGGGGTTTCCCGAAAATAAAACGTCTACAGAGCTTATCCGGAAGGAACCCATGAAGGGACAGTGGCAGGAGTCCACCGAGATAGCTCCGGCATACTGATTGATGGCCTTTCCCGGCCGATCAAGGCGTCTTCGGCGGCACAGACACAGGCGATTGCGCTGTGAGAGCTTCTTTGTTCTGAAGTGGTTGAACCCTTTCTGCGGGCTTTTATCTAGTGATAAAATTCGGTCTTTTCTTTTCTGACCCAAAAGAAAATCTGCCGCTCATCATTGATCCTTCGCTTGAGGGTGATCACTGATCAAGGAAAAATTTCCAAATAAGAGTATCAACACCTCATTTTTTTTTAAGAATATTTTGAAGTTTCCTGATAAATGGTGTTTTCATTATTTATATTTTTTTTTATTATTTTTTCTTTGTCCTTCTTTCTTGCCGGCGGCTGGTCTCAAGCGATGGCTCGCCACTGGCAAGGCCCTCGTCGGTGATTGGCAACCGACAAGAAGTGTGGAAAAAAAAAAAGAAAGAAAGAAAGAAAAAAGGAAAACAAATGACCAAATTATTTTTGGGTAGGCCCTTTTTGAAATAATAAAATATGAGCACTTCGAGTCTTTATTTAGAATTTTTCCGAGATTAATAATAAAGTAAAATGCAATTAATCATTTGGTATGGGCAATTTGATCTTACGAATGACCCTTTTTTTCACCTAGGAAGATCAAGTTAAATCAACAGGTGTGTTTAATATAAGTTAAAATGGTATTTTGCAATTCAAGTTAATTCGCAATTTCATATAATGTTGGATTATGAATGTCTGGTGTACAAATAATTTTGCGATTATCAAGGATAAAGCTTTGTACTTTCGCCGTATACATGACCACCCACGCAACAGGATGTTATAAAGGAATTGGGGACTATCTCCATCCATCTTTGAAGATCGCCGAGAACCTATCTAATGCTATGCTTTTCCCTGATGTTTTGCACTTCATTTCTATTCTGTTGTGGCTGCTGGCTCGTTGTCCTTGAGCTGTGTTTTTTCTCGGACTACTGGTTATCATCTACGCCACCCTCTTGCTATGCGAGGAGGATTGCTGGGATGTTTCCTTTATGTACGGGAGCCTTTACGCAGGTTTTTTTATGGTTGCTGCTCTCGTTCAACCGCCTTGCCTTGTTGCTTTTGTATATACTCTGCAGTTATGGAGCAGATCGTATGACTATTTTTGCTGCATGGCTACTCGTTTGCTTCGCTATCTACAAGCTGAAGACCGGCTTAGTTGTCTTGTTAGATATATGTGTTTTTGGCTGTCTGTTTAGCTTTTCCTTTCATGCTTTCTTATGGCCGTCTATTTGGCCCTCTCTACCCCTTCTTATCTGACTTCGATCCTTGTCTAGGCTTGCTATTGTGCATCAATGCTTCTTACAACTAGGTCACTGTTGAACCACTTTGGCGTGTTGCGCCATTGTGGTTCATGGTTTTCGTGATCAGTTTCTTTTGTACCTGGCTTTTGAAAAGTCCTATACATACTTAACTTATAAAAAAATATTTTTGTAGTTATCTTCCATTGAAGCTGCCTTGTAGATCTTTTTCACTATACTATCATGATATGATGCCGGGACCGTGCATGCAATAATCACTCATTTTCGCGGTCGCAACAACAAATGGAGATGGCTAAGAATGCCTTGACTTCTCAGAATTCATTAGGGTTAAACAAAGGGCATACTTGATCGGATGAAGTCAACACCATGCATTTGATAATCAAAGGATTAATCATTTACACGTAGATGTGGCAAAATGGGTCTAGAACTTATATTTGACTCATATTTCATGGTGGTTGGTTATAATGAGTTCCTTAAGTTTTAAAAGTGTGTTATAAATGGATTACCTAGAAACTTAATAAATCATAAATGGATTTTAAATAAATCTTAAATGGTTTAGCTATATAGATGTATTAACAATTTTCTTCAAACTGAATTTTAATATTGAAGTATTTTAACAATATAGGTCGGGTCAGATATAGATTGTTATATTTGTATAGCATGAAAATGGGTTGGACCTCCTTACCAAAAAAAAAAAAAAAAGGTCAGACCATATTCGACTCAACCGAAGCTTGACCCGACCCACCTGTTTGATACCTCTACTGATATGAAGTTGATGTGGATATGTAGATCACGGATTGGCGTTGGTAGATGAGCAGTTGGATTTACGGGGTATGAATGTGAGTTCCTCCAACAGGGTTGCTCTACCACAAGAAAATGAAGTGTCTATTTTCATTAGGTGATCACTTGTACTAAGGCATCTTACCGTGGGTTCTGCGTTACGAAACCAAAGAAGATTCCTGAGGGGATGATCTTGTCATGTCTCGATAGAGCTTGCCGTTTTGGCATTCCTTTAGTTAAAATAGTTCCTGGCTGATCGTGGATATGCTTAATCATGATTTTGTAGAATTCGAATGGCCATTGGTCTCCATTCTAATGCTGGGAGTGATGGATAGTTACCGAAATCTTGGGGATAGGAAGTTAAAGGTTTTCTGGATTCATAAAACGCAGCATAACGAAACCCTAAACAAGATTCGTGAGTATATCGAAATTAAAATAGGTTCAAAATATACTTTTTACGGTAGGCGACAAATTGACGGTCAGTTGTTTCTAGATTAGCGCCCTAAGTGTTGTGCCTCTATCGATATCCACACACACGAACTAAGTTCTCCAACAATCCAAGTGCTAACTTTCAGATCTTGGAGTGTCTACCGCGATCGCCTGAACAGATAAATATTTTCAGTTTTTCTCTTTTGGGAATAATATTCTCTCTCTCGATCTGAGGCGTCTCTAGGTTATTTTTTATAACCCACGTTTGGCGATTTGGGCCCCACGACTTAACAACATGGGCCCACGACGTCCTATAAACCGTCCACTAGACCATGCATTTAATTGTTATCTCACAACGCACATAATCATATAGATATTCGTAATAGGAGAACAAATTGAGATATACTTCTTAAGTATATTAAGGCGTAGAGAAAATATTAAATCGGTTCGTTATTATGCGTGACCCTATAGGTTCACTAGACATTAGCAGTGTGCTCAAAATTCTTTTAACCCACAAGTCATAAGCGGTCTCTAACAAGACATTATGACTACCTAAGCATAATGAAGGTTGATTTTTCGACACAACTTTATACAACTAATGTTAGAGTATCAATCTTAATTAGTTGTTAGGGCAGACCACTAATAGAAGGTCCTTGTGTAAATTGCGAAAAAGGCGGGTTTTTTTTTCGAAAATAATATATAAAAAATATATTTACAAAATTAATTAAAAAAATATTTACTCTTTTAGGACTCTCTTGACAATTGAATTGCCAAGGGGGTTCGTCTGTGGGCTCTTCTCCCTCTATTGTTGAGGGAGATGGGGGGTTATAGGCCCCCAACCCTCCCAACCCCCTTGGCCCCCCCTTCCCCTCTCTTGCGATTTTTTTTCCCAAAATAATATAAACATAAAAAATATTCACAATATTAGATTAAAAATAAATTATTTACAATTTTGGGTCTTTTATTTTTAATTTGTTTGCTTAAAGCATTTTAAATTTTTTAATTTACTTAAATATTTTTTTGACGCCACCTCGTAGCTTCGCGGTCTTGCCGTAAAAAAAATATTTACGTGCCTCGACTCCAAAAAAAACAAACGAGGCGATGGCGTTTGCTCATTGGGCCACGGAGTGATCATATTTACGTAAAAGGCATGTGACATTCCGAATTTCTGCCCCCTCGAAGTTTGAGATATGAAAAGGAATCTCAAAATTGAAAAATGGCAAACAAAGATTTCAACATTCTAATCGAATTAGACGTCGTCTCATCGAAGGTAAAATGAATTGGAAAAACGACGTTCCGAACGTCGAGGGTAAAATTATCATTTTGCCCCTCAAGCCTCAACATTGCCTTAATAAATGGAATGAGAGCATTTTGGTTAATTACAATATCCCATGGCTGCCGAAAATTAAGAAAAATTACAGCCCTTGGATGAAGACTTGATTGACATATGAACAAGTGTCAATGGATGGTGGATGGGCATTTATTAAACAACTTTTAACCTACCATTTTTCATGTTAACCATTTGAAATGTAGAAGAAGATCACACACACTCTCTCTCCTCTCTCATTTTGGCTGACCATCTCTTTCTCTCTTGTTATTTTCTCTCAAAGCTCTCTCTCTCTCTCTCTCTCGCTCCCTCGGCTTACCCGCTCAGTTCCGACCATGTCCACTGTTTCGGTCATAACTTCTTCATCGGATATCGAATTAAGGCGTGCCACCCACCATTAAAAAGCTCTTTCTCTTGTCGTTTTAACAAGGTATTATAGGAAAAAAAATCCACCTAGCCGATTTTCCCATAGAGCCATTTGAGTGGGCAAAGGTCGCTGCCCGACTCTATTCCGACCCGAGGAGCTTCAAATGGAATTTCCAGGCTTGTTTTGCCTCCAATCTTGGCAAGATCATCTCTCAAGCCTTGCTAAGACATGTAGAATTGTGTTTGCTAGTGGAGGATGAATTTTTATGAGATTTAAGGACCGATTTTGAGTGGTTTTCATCAGACGAAAATTGGACAGATTCTGTCCCTCTGCTGTTCGGTGGAACTGAGCTATTAGAAGGCTCTTGTCGATTATCTTTGCCCCAAAATTTCTAGTATGACCCTTAAGGACATAAATCGATGTGTTGATGAGGTGATTGCATGATAAGATTGAGTTTAGAAGGAGTTTGATGGCTGGTTTTGTGCGATTTCCTCTAGGACTACACTGCCCTACACTGACCGAGCAAACCGAGCCATTTGGAGGCTCGTTGAAGTGTCGCCTTTCCTTGGAATTGCTGGTAAAATCCCCTAACATGTAGATATAGATGTTAGCATGGAATATGGTGATTAGAATGAGGTATGGATGAAGTTTAATGGCCAGTTTGTGCGAAATTTCCAAGAACCAGTTCTGCCCTGTTTTGGTCAGCTTGGTTTGAAGGCTTCAAGCGACTAATTGTAGGACTTTGCTAGATTAAATTATGCAGTAAGTTGATCCTAACTTTTTATTAGGATGCTAGGTTACTAAAGGACGTTATTGTTTGAGGAAAGTGGCGATTTATGAACCGGTTCTACTTGTGGGATCTCAAATTTGAATCTGCCCTATTTCTGATGAGTTGAACTTGAGTGGTTCATGGCATGAAAACTGTGGAATTGAGGTTGGATTAAGGAATCTTAATTTGTTCATGGAAGGTAGTTGAACCTTTTGACATACTTTGTGGAGATTCCTATTTGGTTTGAATACTTTGAGCGGGTTGAATTACCGATTGAGTCTCGAGACGATTTGTGAAACCATGATTTTGTGTCAAGCCTTGAATTTTTGCGAAATGGCCTCGATTCCCTTGTGCCAATGCGGAGTGATTGATTGAATTACTCGATTTGCCTTTGTGATGCTTGGCCATGGAACGTGATGTGAGGATTAATAACTTGATATGTAGGGGCCGAACTATGAGGTTGCCTCCTTGTTATTGTGCATTGAAATTTATTTGGCCAATGAGTTATTGTATTGTGAGTACATGTGCATGTGATGCCTTGATGCATTAAGCGCGGGGCTTGAGTAAATCCTAAGGCGTTGTTATGCGGGATTTGACCTGAAGCGTTGTGACGCGGGTCTATGAAAGGCAAATTGTGCCCTAATGCGTTATGACGTGGGGTTTGGACTATCTTGATGCGTTTTTACGCGGGATATTGTACTTGGCCAAGTAAGGATGACTAACCTGATGCATTATTACGCGGGTAGTATCCTAACCCGATATGTTATTACACGGGCGATTGAGAAACACGACCTGAGGTGTTCTTATGCGGGTCTTGGCAATATGTATATGTTGACCTGAGACGTTGTGACGCAGGTTTTACCAAACATGTTATAATAGCCTGATGCGTTATGACGCAGGCTTGGATAGTGATGATTGGTGGAAATACCTTATATGATCAAGTGAATGCCTAAATGGCCTGAAGCGTATTGACGCGGGTGCTTGACAACCTGATGTTGATGAGTAGAATTTGATTAAGGTATGCTAAGGAAATGCCTCGTTATGATCTTGAGAAATTTGAGAATGCCTCGAGTGGAAATTTTTATTGAAAGCCCTGCCATAGCACGAAGTTCAGCTTTATTTGTGAAATTTTACGACTGAATCGAGTCGATTCTGAATTAGTGAAATGTTTTGCGTTGATTGAGTTATGTTTTTATCATGCCAAGGCCTTTTATTTAAGAATACTTATTTTCAAAGGTGTTTGGAGATACTGACAACCTAGTTTAGGGTTAGGTTTAACTTACTGAGATTTATATCTCACATCGTCGTGGGATTAACTTTTTCAGGTCCCAAGCGATAGAAATCTGAGCCTGCCAGTGATTGGTATTTGAAGAAGTAATTATATGACATGGATATATACGCTTGTGACTTTAGAGACTTCATGTTACCTCGAAGTTAGAGTTGTACCCTCTGAACCTGTAGTCGATATTTATAACAACATGTACCCTATGTCCTAAGTCATCTTAAGTTTGAATTATGTGGAAAAGTTTCATCACTTCTGTATGTTTGTATCATTTAAAAGTTATAAATTGTTGGACGATGAATCTTGAGTACCACCGAGACAAGACGGCCCTAGTGGGATTTTACGTGCCTGACAAGTTCGAGGCGTGACAAGGCACGTTCGCTCGCGGGGCTTCGGAGCGATCATATTTACGTAAAACAAATATTTATGCGCCTCACTTTTTTTTGAAACGAGGTATGATCGCTCTGCGTCCCCTCAAGGGAACGCCAGCACCGTCGCCTCGTTCGTTCGCTCTTTTTTCTCGGACTCGAGACGCGTAAATATGATCGCTCCGCGGCCCAACGAGCGAACGCAGTCGCCTCGCTCGTTCGCAAGCTTTTCTCGAAGTCGAGGTGCATAAATATTTTTTTTACCTAAACATGATCGCTTCGCGGCCCCACGAGTGGACGCCGTCGAGTCGCTCGTTTACTCGCTTTTTCTCGGAGTTGAGGTGCGCAAATATTTTTTTTTACGTAAATATGATCGCTTCGCGGTTGTGCGAGCAAACATCATCGCCTCGCTTGTTCGCTCGCTTTTTTCAGAGTCGAGATGCTTAAATATTTTTTTTTACGTAAATATGATCGCTCCACGGCCTGCGAGCAAACGTCGTGGCCTTGCTCGTTCACTCACTTTTCTCAAAGTCGAGACGCGTAATTATTTTTTTTTACGTAAATATGATCGCTCCGCGACCCTGCAAGCAAACGCCTCGCTAGTTTTTCTTGTAGTTGAGGCGTGTAGATTTTTTTTTACGACGGGACTGTGAAGCGACAAGGCCTCGTCGAATAAATATTTACATAAATTAAAAAAATAAAATGCTTTGCTCGGCAGTCCAACTGCCGAGCAAAGCAAACAAATTAAAAGTGTAAAGCCCAAAATTTAAAATAATTTATTTTTAATCTAATATTATAAATATTTTTATATTTTTTTAAAAAGAAAAACCGGCCGAAGGAAAGGGAGGAGGGAGGGGGGATAAGGGGGTGGGGAGCAAGAAGGATTGAGGCCTCCCATCCTCCCACAACAATAGAGGGAGAAAGGTCCATCGTGGGGCTCCTCCCTCTTCCTCGATAATTGAATTATGGAGGGCCACTTAAAATTCTAAATATTTTTTTGAATTAATTTTGTAAATATTTATTATATATTATTTTCGAAAAAAGGTCGAAAACGGCATCCTATGATTACCCTGGCTAGA
Organism: Rhodomyrtus tomentosa; assembly: GCA_028455895.1. NCBI lineage: Eukaryota > Viridiplantae > Streptophyta > Magnoliopsida > Myrtales > Myrtaceae > Rhodomyrtus > Rhodomyrtus tomentosa. Next base: position 47,476,307 of record JAPCWY010000005.1, read on the forward strand.
ATCTAAAAACACAACCTGCCATCCGGCTATATTGGGAAATTTCATTTAACCGTACACAGCGGTTGTCGGATTTTTATTAGGTTGATGGCCTGCATTTTACTTTGTAAAAGTCGGTCATTCTCCTTGTTCACCAGGGTTGTTTCCAAACTTATCGTGCTGATGCTCTATTTGCAGCATAAGGATAGCCAAAATTTATGTACAGTGCTCATTTTTGTGCTAAATTTTTTTGTCGACTCACTTAATTGCCAAATTAGAGAAAAAACGATCATATAAATGCCAATGATGAGAGATTCCTGGCAAAAAATATACGTGGCATTTATATTCATAACATTTTAGTGTTGCATAATTTATAATTAAAAATAAATTCACGTGGAAATTCTATTAAAAAAGTCCACGTGGCAATTTTGCTAAAAAATATACTCTTAAACTTTAAAAAAGTTTTTAAAAAAGAAATAAAAAAATCTCGCCGCTGCCAGGAATTTTTTGTATTTTTATATTTTTTAATTTTTAATTTTTAAAATTTTTATATTTTTTTATTATTGACTGGGATTTTTTGGATAGCCATGTAAATGTCATGTAAGGTTTCCGGTAAAGTTTACTCGAATTGACACTAAAATAATTACTTTAAAAAAAATCGCACTTAAGTAATTTAAAAAAAAAAAGTTCGGCAACAAAGTGAACGTTGTATATAAACTTTGACACTTCTGATATCTTTAGGCCCTTTATTGTCCATTTGCACTCTCTTTTCCCTTTTTTTTTTTCCGTGGGTGACAGCAAAAATACACGTTCCTCTTGGGTGTATGGAGGTGTGATTTGGCTGAGAGTTTCAAGCTTCAATTTAACCACAAACTTTCACACATCGTATTGCTCATCTGCCGATGAAAGTATAGTAAAAGAATCGTTCGTCTTTGCAAAATCAGTTTCGGCGCCTACTTTGAAATCCTCCTCATTTTAATTCCGGGTGACCATGCATGGCTCGGTGCCTTGCATTGGCCGTCAGGTATCCACAGTTTACGAAGGAGACCAAAAGCAACAACCTCATTCTTTCTTTTTGTCAACAAAGTAAAACCTCATTACAAGAATCCAAATACGTAACGTGGCTTAATTTAGATAAGTCCAATGCCAGTCACTATGTGCGCTCCTCTCTTTCGACACGCGGGAAGTGAGAGACTTAACAACATTGTTTTGCTTCATCAATCCATGAATCAAAGCAAGCACGCGGGAAACGGGCTAACCGCTAATTAGGATCATGAAATGGAAGAGTTGGCAATGTGATTCACGTTGTAAAGCGGAGAAAACTGCATGTATATAAGCTATATATGCGAAAGGGCGGATCGTAAGAGAATAACACAATCGCAATACGTGCATGTCGAAGATGGCCGCTTCGTCTTTGCACAACTTCGTCAGGACTTTACTCTCTGTTTCTCTCCTCAGTGTTGTGATCTCTTCGGATAAGGGTTATGCACAGAGAGAGCAATACAAGTCCGAGAGCCACCACGTCTTCCAAGTCAGCTCTCTATTACCTTCTGCTTCTTGCATACCTTCATCTACTGATACTTACAAAATTCTCTCTCTCTCTCCATGGAAATAATATATATTGTCCAGTCTCGACAATGAATCAGTCTTTCAATTACCGCGGGACTCAGATTGGGTGTTGTCAATCCATGTCAGAATCTATCAATCCTAGCTAGGACTAGTTATGTTCAGAACAGTACCCTTGTGTGAGGAAATTAAAGGAAAAAAACAGAGCTAACTGGTGGATGTTTTTGAAAACAAGTCCCTAGTGAAATTCCGCACTAAAGAATTCTGAATTAGATAGCTCTACGCACTTAGCGACATCATGATGCAGGTGGTATCCGGGAATCATCTCTAGAAGTAGTGCATGAGCACGGTCCATGCTCTCCGCACACTCGAGCCAAACCAAACACACTCAACCACACAAGGAGACGGCTTAGGAACACCACCAACAAAGGAGACGGCTTAGGAAGCTCCAAGGCCACCGTCCTGGCCAAGCTCGGCATCCCATTGGACTCACTTGCGTAAGTTGTGAGCGTTGGCCTTGGCTCGACACCGTTGAAGCTCACTCTCATCTTCGACACTGGCAGTGACCTTACTTGGACTCCGTGTGAACCATGCTCATTCTGCTACCCTCAATCCGAGCCGATTGTCGACCCATCTCACTCCTCATCTTACGCCAACACACCGTGTACCTCGCCCACGTGCAGGGTTCCGGATCAGGTATATATTGCTCGAGTACGCATAGTTCTCTCTTTTTTCCCTAAAGGATTGTGCCTGGAAAGATGATTTTATTCAGTGCAAACAGGTATTTCGACAAGCTGCTCCTACTCAACATGCAGTTACCAAGCAACGTACGGAGACCTATCGTATTCGTACGGGAACCTCGCGACTGATACATTGACGTTGACTTCCACAGATGTAGTAAGGAACTTTTGGCTCGGTTGCGGCAGAGTGAATTTTGGCTCCTTTGGCGAAACGGCCATAATGAGAATCCTGGTCATTCCGCACACTCGAGCCAAACCAAACACACTCAACCACACAAGAATCCTGGTCGGGGACCGATCAAGGGTCGATGCTCATAGAATTGAGAATTAAATAATGGAATCGTGATATACAATTAGACATAAGGCCAATATAAATATACATACAAAAAATGACAAGAAAGTAAATACACAAAAGATCCACTCGTAATATATACAATATATCTAACACCCCAATCAAACTCAATGCGGATCAACCAACAAGAGTTTGGAAAGAACATCAATAAAGAGCTGTGATGTAAGAGATTTGGTGAATAAGTCGACAAGCTGGGCTGCAGAGGCCATAAAGGGAAGAGAAATGATATGTGCTTAGAGTTGATGACGCGTAATATGACAATCAATGTCAATGTGCTTGGTACGCTCATGAAACACCAGATTTATAGCAATGTGAATAACACTCTTGTTGCCACAATGAAGAGGAATGGGAGCAGATAAGGCAACACCTAGCAAGAAGACAACGAAACCAAATAATCTTAACAGTAGTGTCAATCATAGCACGATACTCAGACTCAGTAGAAGAGCGAGACACAACAAGTCACTTCTTGGCACGTCAAGAAATCAGATAATCACCTAAAAAGATACAAAATCCTATAATGGACTTGCGGTTAGTAACATCTGAAGCCCAATCAACATCAGAGTAAGCACGAAGAACAAGTGTGGAAGTCGATGGAAGAAAAACTGAGCGTGTCAGAGTACCATGAAAATATCGCAGAGTTCGGAGTACAACAGGAGCTACGACAAACTAACTGACAAAATGAACAACATATGCGATATCAGGATGAGTGATCGTAAGATAGACATAGACTACCAACAAGAGCCCTATAGCGAGTGACATCAGACAGAGGCTCACCATCATTCGGATAAAGCTGTAAATGAAGTTCAACATGAGTAGCTGTAGTATGAGTATCAGATAAATTAGCACTTTCACCAATTCAGACTAAATAGCGAGCTAATGAATCTCATTCTTTTTGCGAATGGATTTCCCAATCCAATTTGTCGTAACATTCATAATGATCAACTTTACGAAGATTCCATTGGATTTCGGAAGCTCGTAGCATTGGTCCCGATAACCCCAATTTATTGCGCGCTAAAATGTTAGCAATGTACTTCTACTGGGAAAGAAGAATACCACGTCGACTGCGAGCAACCTCAATACCGAGAAAATAATATAAGAAACCCAAATCTTTCATAGCAAACTGACAGTGAAGATGTTGCTTAGTATAAGCAATATGAACAGAGTCATCCCCAGTAATAATCATATCATCTACATATAGTAGTAGAATAATATAGTCAGTTGAAGAGGTATGAGTAAACATAGTATGATCATTCTCACTCTGAACAAAGCCAGCTGATTGAACGACATCTGCAAACTGTTCAAACCAAGCTCGAGGAGCTTGTTTGAGACCATAAAGAGCCCGACGAAGATGACATACCCGGTCGGGTGAATGAGGCAGACCTGGAGGTAGCTGCATATAGAGTTCCTCTTGAAGAACCCCATGAAGAAAAACATTCTTCACATCAAGCTGAAAAAGAGACCAATTACGAATAGATGCTACTGCAAGAAAAGTGTGAACAGAAGCCATTTTGGCAACAGGAGCAAAGGTTTCCTCATAATCAATCTTATACTCCTGATCAAAGCCATGTGTAACAAGACATGCTTTATAGCGCTCAATGCTTCCATCAGAGTGGGTCTTAATTTTATATATCCAACAACAAGATATTAAGAATTTTCATAGTGGAAGAGGCATAAGATCCCACGTACCAGAGCGCTCCAAAGCAGATAATTCCTCAGACATAGCATTACGCCATTCAACTTGTTGTACAGTTATACAGTAATTTGATGGTTCCTACAAAGTGTGGACAACAGCCATAAATGAACCAAATTCATCAGAATAACTTGTGGCCGCCACGTACCTAGCTGGAGGACGATGATCTCGTGGAGGATTCCGCCGAAGGGATGGTGGACGAGAATTGTCAAGAGGCGTCGAAGTAGCAGGCGAAGTAGATGAAGGAGGAGGCATATTAGGAGAAGGTAGTGACACTGGATCTGACGGGGAAGATATAAGAGGAGGAAGAGGAGATGAATCAAGAGGAAAATCCATAAATACAGATGGAGAAGACTGTGAAGAAGTAGAGGTATCGGAAAAGAAGGGTAGGTGCTCAAAGAACTAAACACTATGAGAGATATAAATACGTTGTGAAGAAGGATCATAGCACTGTCGCGACCCTCGAAAAGATCTCCCCGATGAGGAGATTTCAGGGGTTAATGGGCCATCCTGTCGGTCAGACGCGGGCCTCTCCCAAGGCCCGCTACCCAAGTCGCAACGGCGGCATACGTGGTCGACCTTCGGTGTGGTCTGGTGACATGTGATACGTGTACATGTCAAGGAGTAGCCACCAATCATTTTGTGGAGGGTACGATCGAAAACCATATCCAATAGTTAGGAGCATTTTATTCAATTATGCGAAAACCAGAGAAGTGGGATCGGGGACTTTATTACGCCAACTGTCAGAGTTGACGCCCTTTCGACACCTAAGTTGAATGATTTATCTAACCCTAAGATTTCATGTAGATGAGTGAGGTGCGAATCCTAACACTAGGAGTTCATACAAATAGGAGTGGTTACCCTAGAACACACAATCAATAAAATGAGTGCGCAAATCAAGGATCCAAAGCATGCTGATAAATCACATGAATACAACGTGGCGTCCTCAATACGGCCTTATTAGCCTAGAGAAATGTCAATCAAGGCTCCGGAGTATTTTTGACATGATTCATCCTTTAGGGATAAAATCGTAATTTTGGAGAATTATGGGACAATTTGCCCAATAATGGTAAATTTATCATTTCAGATGAAATATGGAGTCGAAAGATTATGGAAATAGGATTGATCATCAAACTAATGTATTTTTTATTTTTCGGGAATTTCTAGAATTTTTTTGGAATTTTTGGAACGATTTACCTTTTGAGGAGTAAAATCGTCATTTCAGAAAGTGATGATAGGTGAAAATCCTAAACAGAAGGATTGGTCGACCTCTCGAGCCAAATCCTAATTTTGAGCAATTTTCACGGCTCAATTGGAATAGGAAATATGATTTACCCTTTTGAGGGGTAAAATTGTCATTTCAGAGAAAATGATGAGATTCGAAAACCTAAGCAAAAGGATTTGCCACCTCACTGGCCCTATCCTAATCTAGGCATTTTCGACTTATCTCAAATATAAAGCAGGGACGAATGGTGCAATCGTCAATTTTCAAGAGAACATATAAGAAATCCCAAAAATATGATTGACCAGTTGTCTGTGGTTATTCCTCAATTTTGGGAATTTCTAGAGTGGCTATGAACTTTTCATAATTTTCCTATATTTTTTGGGATTTTCTAGAATTTTCTAGCATTTTTTAGAATTTTCTAGAAATTTTTTTATTATTTAAAAATCATTTCAATTTTTTTTATTAAGAAAATATGATTCGGACTGGGTTGGGTTGACCCGATCCAGGACCCGCGGGCGGCAGACCCGGTCCCGGATCCAAGCCTGCGCCGAAATGACGCCGCTTCAACTCTCTCCCGCTCGAATTTCGAATTCCCGCTTAATTTGAACCAATGGCATAGATTGCACCACGTGTTGGCTTGCGGACGACCTGATTCAACAGAAGAAACCGACGGCCTAGATTGAAGTGCTCGATTGAACTATGACCATTCGATCTAATGAATTTTTATTTCTAGAAAGCACGATTGCGACACGTGGCCAACCTACCACCGTCCGATCAACTCTCTCTTTTTTGTTATTCGGTTATAACAACCGACACTGACGTGGCTCCTATGTGGCCGCCACGTGGGCATCTGCCTGGTCAACTTTCGTTGACCAGTCAACACCCTTGCCAAAGAAGACAATCGGTGTCGGAGGGTGATTTCTCAGCCTTCCGACGTTGAGGGTGATTTCTCGGCCTTCTGACGTCGAATTGACGCAAAACCAACGGCATTTGACTCGTCGTGACTCACTCTACAACATATGTCAACCTCGCAATAGCAGAACCATATTTCATATACGCGCTATCTCCTATAGAAGTTAAACTCCGACGACTACTCGTCCTAGCCATTTCTAGCGTTACTTGGCTAAACAAATCGATCAAGGAGCATCATAGAGGGTTGAGAAGACTTACCTGTCCATCGGGGAGCTTCGGTGTGGTCTGAAATGAGCCATGGAGCTCGCGACCGATCGGAGGGAGTTGTAGGCCGACTTGACTGTTCAGGCGACCAAAATGCACAAGATCAAAGCGAAATGAATCAGCATGACGTATAGAACAGATTGTGAGTCAAAATACTCAAAGCGACTAACGCTAGCCTAATCTACCATGTGAAGCCGAGTGAGAGCTCAATGATAAGCTTTACCTTTCTAGGCGATCTTAGGTAAATCCGACGGGTTTGCGAGCTTCCTCAGGACATCACCAAGCTCGGAGGATGATTCGCCGACTTTGGTTTTGCTCTGAATGTGGCAACAAAGACTCGGAAGTTTTTGGTCGAGTTCGGTAGCTATGGCTACCAAGGAGTTCGTTCGACCCTCTCTCTCTCTGTCTTTCCTCTCTCTCTCTCTCTTCTTATTAATCCCCAAAAACAGAATGAACTCCCCCCCTTGCATCTTACTTCTCTCCTTCTGTTATGGCCGAACGACCCTAGGACGAACTCGTCGAGCCCCCCTCACGTGCCGGAGGCACATGCGTTTTGGCACATCGAGTTCGATCCGACGAATGCATCAGGGCTACTTTGAGCGCATGGGTTTGTCCATCCCTCGTCCGATTTTGGCCTACATCTTTTCCGTTTTCCACCTGCGTTCGCGAAGGAGAAGAAGAACAAGGCCAGAGCGTTTTTCTCATGACCAATTTTGGTCGACCCAGTTGACCCAAGTTGGCCTTTTTTACAAATTAGGTGTCCTGATGTGCAAATATCACAAAATTGACACTAAAATCAGATTCCATGGCACAAACTTCATCTAAGAATGTGAATTTTGTTGAAACATTTTTCCAATTAGTGCGAAAACCCCAAATTTCAAGTTTAACCCAAAATATAAAATATGTTTGATTAACGCCCTAAATGACAAAATTAAGTCAAATTGACCATCTCAATGGATTCAAAGAGGTTAAAAACCTATGGGTCAATGTTCATTCATGCACGATAGCCCCTAGATTAAAAGTAATTTCATTTTTTCTAAATTCGAGGACTAAATTGCAATAAAAGTATACAATTTTTCAGGTAATTGTGTAATTTTGGGGAATATAATTAGACTAAATTGCAATTCAGGACAATTGGATTGAATGTCAAAACTCTTAAAATGTCAAAATTACAAATTAAAAGACTCAAAACACATATTTTTTTTGGACAAATTCAACCCTGTGCGTTACAAAGAAACACACAAAATTAAACTTGAATTTCGACTTTTGATGTGATCAAAATAACAAGGAAATTAAAATAAAAATGTAGGATATTTTTTCATATTGTTGTGACCTCGAATGCTATTTTTGTTGAGTTTTCATCTATTTTCCTAGTTTTTGAAAATACTAAAATATAAGAAAAATAAGAAAAATTATTTTTTATTCAAAAATGGTTCCTTAGGCTTGGCCAAGGATACCAAAGTTGATTTTATAAATTTTCAAATTTTTATGGATTTTTTTATGATTTTTCAAAATAAAATTGAAAAAGACTGGTAAAAAATCAAGTGTCAATAGCTACCCCTTTTTGAGAGAAATCTCGTGAGAGGTTTTACTCAAAGACAGGTGACATATGAGTCTAGACTGACTCGACTAGGGAAAAGAAAAACTAATCCTGACATTCAATCTTTTGTATCCTACTAGTGAACGCTCTGTTCATTTCATTTTAGTCAATGTGTGTGTGTGTGTGTGTGTGTGAGAGAGAGAGAGAGAGAGAGAGAGTAGCGATATTTACCCGTTACTCACCTGCCTGATGCTCGTGTGGCATGCGCGATGTATAGCAGATTCGAGTGAATACTTAGGGGCTCATATCTTTGAGAATTCTAGGGGGATTAAGCTCTAGCTTGTATGGTAGGCCAAATCAGAATGAGATTCCTATTTGTCAGAAACCTAAGGATGACGCACCCGTTCTTTAGGGATTGTCAGAGGTTTTAATTCGTATGGTGGATCTGACCATAAATAGGACTCCTTTCTAGTAGGAACCTAAAGGTGACGCACCTGTTCTTTAGGGTTTGTCGGAGACTAGACTTTCTATCCACCAGGAACCTAAAGATGACGCACTCATTCTTTAAGGTTTGTTGGAGACTAGGCTTCCTATCCACCAGAAATCTAAAGATGATGCACCCATTCTTTAGGATTTGTCTGAGACTAGGCTTCCTATCCACTAAGAACCTAAAGGTGACACACTCGTTCTTTAGGGTCTGTCGGAGATTGGGCTTCCTATCCACTAGGAATTTAAATATGACACACCCGTTCTTTAAAGTTTGTCGAAGAGTAGGCTTCCTATCCATCAGGAACCTAAAGATGACGCACCCGTTCCTTAAGGTTTGTCGGATAGTAGGCTTCCTATCCACCAAGAACCTAAAGGTGACGCACCCATTCTTTAGGATTTGTCGGAGATTAGGCTGATCCTACACCTTGAGAAATTAATGAGGGTCTATACAAATGAGGTATACCTAACTCTTAGGTTTTACCAAAGGGACTATTATGGGGTTTAGGGTTATCTAGAACCTTACAGAAAACTGGTTATAAATATTGTCTTCTCGATATGCGTGGCACCATTTGGGGAGTCTAAGTATCTTATAGAAAGTTCAAACCTGCAAAAACTTTCGTTAACAAGATTCTTCCAAGATTTAGGAGTTACTTGAAATCTTGCAGGAAGTTGAATCTTGAGATTGTCCTTCTAACATCGGATGTGACATTCTGAAATCTGAGAGCTCCAGATATTCTATAGAAAGCTCAAACCTGGAAAAAATTTTGTCAACAAGATTCTTTTGGAATTTAGGGACTACCTGAAATCTCGTAGAAAGCTGAATCTGAAAAATGTCCTTTTGATATGGGCGGTGACATTATGAGATCTGGGGAGTCGAGATATTTTATAGAAAACTCAAATCTGCAAAACTTTTATTAAGAAGATTCTTATGGGATTTAGGGATTACCTAAAATCTCATAAAAAGTTGAATCTGAAAATTGTCCTTTTGACATGGGCGGTGACACTCTAAGATCTAGGGACTCCAGATATTATGCAGAAAGCTCAAACTTGCAAAAACTTTTATTATCATGATTGTTCTAAGATTTAGGGGTTACCTGAAATCTCATAGAAAGTTGAATCCTCGAATTGTCCTTCTGACATGGGAGGTGACATTCTAACATCTGGGGACTCCAGATATTCTGCAGAAAGTTCAAACTTGCAAAAACTTTTGTTATCGGGTTTCTTTTGGGATTTAGGGGTTACCTGAAATCTCGCAGAAAGTTGAATCCTGGAATTGTTCTTCTGACATGGAAGGTGACATTCTGAGATCTGGGGACTCCAAATATTTTGCATAAAGTTCAAACCTCAAAAAATTTTGTTATCAGAATTGTTCTGGGATTTAGGGGTTACCTAAAATCTCGCAGAAATTTGAATCCTATAATTGTCCTTCTGTCATGGGAGGTGACATTCTGAGATCTATGGACTCCAGATATTCTGCAGAAAGTTCAAACCTGCAAAAACTATTGTTATCAGGATTTTTTTGGGGGGTTACCTGAAATCTCGCAGAAAGTTGAATCTTGGAATTGTTCATCTGACATGGAAGGTGACATTCTGAGATCTGGGGACTCTAGATATTCTGCAGAAATTTCAAACCTACAAAAGCTTTTGTTATCAGAATTGTTCTGGGATTTAGGGATTGTCTGAAATCTCGTAGAAAGTTGAATCCTGAAATTGTCCTTCTGACATGGGGGTGACATTCTAAAATTTGAGGGCATTAGATATTCTACAGAAAACTCAAACCTGCAAAAACTTTTCATTAGAATGTATTTTCCTGAGATATGGGGTTACCGGGGATCTTGCAGAAAAATAAACTTGGAAGCTCTTCATTGCCGAGCGAGGTATCCTTCTTTGACCTTGGGCCACCTTGAGTCATGCAGAAGTTTAAATCAAGAAAGATAGCATTTTGGGATTTAGGGTTACCAGGAATCCGACGGAAGCTTAGGCATACAACTCTTCTTCTCAAAGAAAGGTATCCTTCTGAGATCTGGGTTACCACGAGTTCTGCAGAAGTTTAAATCAAGAAAGATAGTATTCTAGGATTTGGGGTTATTAAAAATCCGTCAGAAGTTTTGACCAAGGGAGGTTATGTTTATCTAAGATCTAAGGTCACCAGGGTCTTACAGAAGCTTAACCAAGCAAATTTTCAAGAAATATGACCTTCTGGGATCTAAGGTCACCAGGGATCCTGCAGAAGCTTAAACAAGCAAATTTTCAAGAAATATGTCCTTTTGGGATCTAAGGTTGCAAGAAATCCTACAGAAGCTCAAATTTGAAAGTTATTCTTCACAGAAGAAGTAGCATTCTGAGGTTTGGGGATACTAGAGATCCTACAGAAGCTTAACTTGTAAACTCTTTCTTACCAAGAAAGTTTGTATTCTTCTGAAATATGGGATTGCCATGAATTCAGGGATTTTACAGAAGCTTGAACATGAAAACTCTTTCTTACCAAGAGAGCATGTATTCTTCTGAAATATGGGATTATCATGAATTCAGAGATTCTACAGAAGCTCGAACATGTAAACTCATTCTTACCAAGAGAGCTTGTATTCTTCTAAGATTTGGGATTACCAGGAATCCTGCAGAAGCTCAGACATGTAAATAATTTCTTACCAAGGGAGATAGAAGGCATTCTGGGATCCGGGATCACCAAAAATCTTGCAACAGCTCTAATCTAAAAATTTTCTCCCCGAGAGAACATCAATGGTCTTTGAGTGATATCTAACGTCAAACTGACAGCACTTTATGACTTATATCGAAGTCGTGCAAAAGTTTGAATAAATGCATTATGATGCTGGAGGTTATCCAAAACACCTTGCAACATATGGAAGTGATCAAAAATTCCTTATGGAGAAAGTTTGGATCAACCAATCTGAAATTACAAAAGGAGTTTGGTTAAAATGTCCATTGGAGTATTCTCATCAAAGAGGACTTCTCATCGTTTTGAGACTGTGGTCTTTTATCGAGAATGCGCTCGAATTTCCTATCAAACCTGTATCTAGGGTTCGGGATCATTCGCAGCGCATTCATTTTGATTGATCAGGACGTCTTCTAAAGGACCATAATGTTAGGCTTGGACACGGTTTCCACGTGGGACTCACAAATAAGTCGAGGTTATTGAGCAAAATTTCTTGATCATCTGCTATGGGTTTACAAGCCAAGAAACTTGCAAAATGAGAAAGAAATAATCTTGCTCGAGCTTCTTCGAGCTAAGCTTAGACATTAAACCCTATGTTAATCCAGATGCTCTAATCAGAAAAGGATTCTCAAGGTTGTAACGTAGGTAGGATTGGGGATCGAAAAAGGCTTATTTTTTGCCCAAAATACACAAAAGGTTTAACATTGGTGATTATTGCATGTTTGCCGCCGATCTTATCCCTTCTGGTTCAAAGAACATTTTCAGATTTCGAAGTACATTGATAGTCTTTGGAAGGCATCGTCAATCTTTTGAGAACACTCTTTATCTTGGGAGAGTATTTCTGATCTTCGGAAAACATCATCAATCTTCGAAGCGCACATTTGTCTTTAATGAATACCTCTTTCATGTTAAGATGGCGTCAACATCTTGTCTACGCTTTCATCATTTGGATGTGACGTAATCTGGGAATATCTTTCGCAATCTAACTCCCTTGAGATTTTCTTTTACAACCAGATCTCACTAGTGACCTATACAAAGATATCATGCCTTCTTTTGGCATTTACAAGATGAAACACATGATTCACAAGTGTACAAGTACTTGGATGGGCATTGGCCTTACTTTTACCAAGCACTTTGCTTTTTCTTTGATGCCTAGGATTGGATTTTTCTCATCATTTTTTGTTTTTCAAATCTTTTGTTGAAATCCCACATTTTCCTTTCTTTTTGGGAACTAGGATTTTCAAATGAGTGTGCTAGATGTTCTAGGAATTTTTCATAAATCCTATCTCTTGAACTCATTCGTTCTTGAAGTGATGTCACTTCCGGTTTGGAATATGTAATGATCACCAACGGTTTATGAAACAAATGTACAGGCTCAACTGGGCTGTGCAAAGTGTGTATAGGGTAGAGAAATGAACGCTTTTCCTCATTCTAAAGCACTTGATTTACCATATGTGTTAAAATGACAAGCAACACAAGAAGATTGATGCTAGTCTGAGCAAGAGAATTTTTAACCATTTACCTCCTGATACTGCTGGAATTACCTCCATTTAACCCCAATGTGGGGTGGTTCTTGATAGGGGTAAAGAATGAAACCGCCGTTCAAAGGGGTTGTCGATGGTCACATGTAGTGTTTATGATAGAGAAACGAATGCCTCTATCATCTCAATTCATGTAATCACTGCGAATAACCCCAGCACGCTTAAACATTGGTCTAGGAATTTTTCATAAATCTTATCTCTTGAACTCATTCGTTCTTGAAGTGATGTCACTTCCGATTTGGAATATGTAATGATCACCAACGGGTTTATGAAACAAATGTACAAGCTTAACTGGGCTGTGCAAAGGGTGTATAGGGTAGAGAAATGAACGCTTTTCCTCATTCTAAAGCACTTGATTTACCATAGGTGTTAAAATGACAAGCAACATAAGAAGATTGATGCTAGTCTGAGCAAGAGAATTTCTAACCATTTACCTCCTGATACTGTTGGAATTACCTCCATTTGACCCCAATGTGGGGTGGTTCTTGATAGGGGTAAAGAATGAAACTGCCGTTCAAAAGGGTTGTCGATGGTCACATGTAGTGTTTATGATAGAGAAACGGATACCTCTATCATCTCAATTCATGTAATCACTACGAATAACCCCAACACTTGTAGGTCAAGTTTTCACTATCCTTTCCACTCCATTCATCACTCAAGTGTATATAGGACGTGTTTGGATCAAGTTTGTCTCTCGTCTGAGAAAAGATCCTTTTGAATAGTTTAAACAACTCTTGTCGGAAAAGTTCATTTCGTTTTATCCAAAATTTACCCTTAAAGGGGATTTATGATGCAGTGTGCATGTTTCAATCATGTTCAGATAACCTCTAAGTTTAATCATGAATGCCAATGATTTGATTGTGAGAATTCTGCGTCTTTCTAGACATGAGAATTGAATGCATTCTAGACTCCTAACAGTCTTAAAATTCTAGAAACAAGAATTCTAAAAGTTCTAAACCCTAAGAGATTGGGAAAATGGATACTTACCTGTCCATTGTGGCTAGGGCTTCTTGAAAATATAAAAAGGAACATGTTAGTGTACGTTCTCGAATTTTCAGAAAATTGGAACGATATCATTTACCCTCAATCATGCACTACAGTGGAAGTGCATAGAAAAATCTGCCTAATACTTAACAACACAAGATGGTTAAGTGTTTTAAAATTTCTTGAAATTCTCAGTCTTTGCAGAGAAAAGGCACGTACTTGGCCACCAAGATGGTAGGTTTTCTTGATTACGCATCCCAATCTGAATGCCAGTATGTGGATTGCAGAAATCGACCATTTGACTTATGGCAATGATCATTCTGCTAGTTAGGCAATGAATCATGTTTGATGACTCCATTCATCTTTTGGACGTATTCCACGACACTCTTCAGAGTTCCTGACCACTACGATGGTAGGTCCTCTTGATCATACATCCCAATCTAAATGTCGGTATATGGATTACAAAAATCGACCATTTGACTTATGGCGATGATCCTTCCGTTTGGTTAGGCAATGAATCATGTTTGATGACTCCATTCATCTTTTGGACGTATTTCACGACACTCTTCGGAGTTCCTTAATCAAGAAAAAAGGAAATTCTTATCAATATGTATGTCAAAGCATGCAATACGGAAGCGATACTCTTTACCCTCTACTGGATCTTGTAACCAAAGATTATTTCTTGAATGGTTGACTCCTAAAGCTGTTCTCTTCAAAGATCATCTTGCCTCAATTTTGAGTCGGTGAGTTCTTTCCTTTTGATCCTTTGGAGCTCCTATAATTTCCTATTGAAATGAGGGCAAATTCACATTAGGACCAAGATTATCGAAGATCAAATTAGAACGATACCAAGTTACCCTTTGTTCAAGTTCGTATCTTGATGTTTGACTCTAATGTGATTCTTCTATCACATTCATTGATCTTGCTGGGAATGAAATGTTACTTTTTCATCTAGTCGCGCAAATGATTCACTTGCCCCAGTTAGATGTGACTTATCATGACTAAGTAATGCTTGTCCCAGCTAAATGGCTTTATTCATTTTTGCATTTCCATGCAATTCCCTATCCAATTTGGGATATCTCTTATTTGGGTATTCACTTTACTTTTCACCTTCATGGTGTCATTCTTTTGAGGCTTGAGAAAATCATTTGCTTCCAGTGTCTTGTCACTCGTGACCTTCCTTATGATATTCTCTTCTCATTGGACCTATGATGATGTCGTATGAATATATTATGCCACAAAAAGAAATAATTATGCATTAGCAAATGTGAGGAAAAGAGGTAAATTGGATACGATACCTAACTACTCTTCTTTTGTCGACTGTTGGCATTTCTCTTTTGATCTAGTCCATTTCAATATTGTATGCTGATGTGGATAACATTTATCGAATCCCCTCATCCATGCTTGAAGGTGTTGGTAACATCAACAATCTATTTGCCCCAGTTGGGCGATGTCTACCTTGGCTAACAACCTTGGTAGTTTCGCATGTTCTCTCACAATTCCTTATCCAATCTAAGGAAGTCTTTGTACCTATACATGAAGAAATAAGTGTTAGTTCTTATTTGACTTCATTTGAAAGTTTAGGAATGTGATGCTCCTTTTGAGGTTTTGTCCTTCCAAAGCTTGAAGAAATGATTCTTTCCCGGCATTTTGCCTTAGTAAGGCCTGTCTTGACGTTTGTTATCTTTGGGCTTGATAACCTGCTCCAATATGCTCTCTTGACGGCATATGAGAATTTTACCCTTGGCTTGATTTTTTGACAAGAAAGGAGGGGTTTGCCCCCAATTAATTTTCTTTGTCGATTCTGGTCATCTATCTCAACAACCAGATTCTTTGATCATTTTCATCTATCTTTCGATAGCCTGAAAGCCTTGAAATTTGTTGCATGGTATCTTGGCAATCACAATTGGCTTTGAATTTTTTTGATATTTTCCTATCAAAGAAAAGAGGACTCATGTCTAAATGGCTTATAAAATGGACCATTGGAGTCAATAGAAGTTAACCTTCGTCCATTGGGTCTCGACATTTTCCTTTCATTTGGATTCTTCTACCTTGACCTATCAACATCTTTCAAGAAGAATATGCATATAAATGATGCATGATATGCATGATGCAAGTGATCTAAACTGATTCGTGTTTGTAACGAAAAATGGATTCATGCCATTCACTCCAATTAGAGAAAGTGTTTCTCTATCGAGTATGCCAATCCGCAAAGTTTGAATTCTTTCTTCTCAAATGCTCTTTTCAAAGAGACTCCTAATTGATGAGAATTTTTTTCAAGTTTTCTCGAGAGTTTTATTCACAAATTGAGCCATCAGAATGCTCTTCAAATTATTTACCTAAATGCATGTGTAAGACACCAAGGGAGGAGTATTTCATGTTTTGTCATTTGAAGTCGTTACTTCTTGGGTGTCTTGAATCTATTTATCACTTGAGAGGAAAAAGATATGAAATATTACTTCCATATTTAATTGAAAATCATTTAGGTATGATACATCTCTTTTTACCAAGAGGGATGGCTCCGCATTGTTTTCCTTCTCGATTGGAAGCATGATTGTATGGCCAAACGCCCTTTGTATTCAATGGATGGACTCTATTCCATTATGCCTTATGGGTGGTAACCATCATTTCAGGGACTTGCCCCACATATCATCATGGTAAATCTGATGTCTTTAACTTCGACATGTTCTCAGACAGAGAAATGATTTGCTCCTGGCTCCTAGCAATTGAGTACTCCATCTTGAGTTAGTTGGTCATATGCAGCTCCATCGTATCATGCTAATGCATTCTTTGTTGGTTGAGTCAATCACTACCATGTCAAGGATTTTGGTGTTTCGCGCCTTTCAGTCTAATCTGACATTTGTCTTAAACTTTCTCTGTACATGAAAGAGAAATATGTCAGCCATTCATATAGAATGAAATTATAGTAATTGACAATTTACTCCTTTTCGTGACATCGGGTGATGAAACTCTATCGTGATCATCCGATGATCTCAGTATTCGATGTCCCACGATGTTGGATACTACTTGGTTTCTGTCACTCCTCTTTTGAGGCTAGGTGATCTTGTGTCAATTTTGCTCTATTGATGTTTTTCAATTTGTTTAGAGTGAAAGAATAACTTTTGACAAATACTCCCTCTTGACTACAAGATGAGCAACGATCATCTCTTCATATTTTTTTTATTTGTCGTGACCTCGTGACGCTCCTCAAGCATTCTGCTACTCGAGATCCACAAGTGCAAATTTATCTCTATTTGTGTACGTTTACACCTTGTAGTATTGCTCCGCGAATAAGCATTTAGTTTTCTTCATCCCTGCATATAGAAAAGGAGATGATCATTTCACATATTGAGAGGATTGAAATGAGGAATGATATACACCCTTTTGTGGTTGAGTGATCATCAATCTCATGGTGAGAAACATGAGTACTTGTACTTCTTGAGACGCGCTTCAATTGGCGATCGTGCCATGTCACATTCACCTCACGTTTCATGAGTCTAAACTTGAGTCAATGAGTGTTAACCACACACAATCTTTTTATTTCACCTACATGACAGGAGCGATAAATAAGTTAATTGTTGTACAAAAAGCTTTAATTGAAATGATTATAGATTTACTATCCTCAGAGTATATTTCCTCAACTCCCATCATTTCGAGTATTAGAGATGAAGGAATGTTCATTTCTTTTACAATCACCTGCAAGTGTGAGTAACCATATCAATCCACAAACAAATCAATTTAATTTGGAACGAATACATCCTTTTCAGGTTAGAGAGGGTTGATTCCAAATTAGGTTGCCCCTTCTCCATGTAGAGTCTGTTTTAGGGCTTATCTCAATTGGCATGTATTGTCTTTGCAAACCCAGTGGGTGACATTTGATAAAGACGCATTTCTTTTCATCACTTAGGGAAAACAAGTTTCACTTCATTGGCCTTCAACCATTTTGACCTGTTCACAAAAGAAATAAAGGAACAAGTCAATCATAATATCCGAGGTTTTTATTGGAACGATTACAGTTTTACCATCGTTCCATCGCCATCTTGCATGTGATCAGGTAAAAGGTTCTCAATAAATGTCTTTCATGTGCAACTTGTCAGAAAAGACAACACTTATCATTTTATATAGTAAAGACCTCTCTCGATGAGGTCACCTCTCATAATGAAAGCAAGACGACAATACATATCCCATAATCTCTATTTAAGGGTTTTTGATGTCTGCCATGATTTCAAGATGAGAGGAGACATCATCAAAAGATTGATTCGCAGTCATCAATTGAACGTCCGTTTATTCTCAAAAAATTTTATAAGCAAATGGGGGATTAATCTTGAAAGATTGCTTTGTGTACACCATGTGATTCTTGTTTTAAGAAAATACTGCACAAAAATGTGATTGGAAATTGATTTTTAAGTTTGTGCCCCAAAATCTTGAATCGAAACTAGACATAAAGAACACCATCTTAATACATGCTTGAAAATTTGGACAAATCATCTATTCCATAGGGACGACTTAGACGTGTTTCAACTTTGTATCCAAAATTTATTGCCAAAAATTTTCGTTTATAAATTTGAACACTTGGGGCATTCGATTGATTCCCACGAATTCCTAGTCAAGAAATTTCACTAGGAAATAAACAAGTAGGGGGAGAAATTGTACTCACGGTGATCAGCGAGATTTTTTTTTTTGGTTTTAGGTATATCAACCATCCACAGACATGCGCATGAGACAAGTGGGGGGTATACTCTAAAAAACGAAGATTGGGTGAGGAACGGTTTAGGCTCCCACAATCCAAATATGGTAGATTCTTCCCCAAGAGTATCCACCCAAGAGGGCTAGATATCACTAATTTGGATCATGAGCGGGAATGAACACGAAAGTCTCAAGTGCCATCAAACACGAGATCTTTTCGTACCCTTTCCCTATCTAAGGTAACCTAGAGGTGGTTGCAGTCGGGGTTTGACCGTCAGTTTGTGAGATGTGTCATGATCATCACAATGTAAGGTCATGCACAACAGTTTATATCAAACACCGCTTCAATATATGTATAAAAATAAACATACAATCCTAATTCCAATCTACAAGAAAGATGTCAACAAACACTTTACCCATTATTTCTCCAATTTGCAAAAATATCTAACACAATAGTTAAGATACGTACCTCACCTTCGAGAGCATCTGCAGAAAATAAGGTTAGATACACCAATCAGTTTTTTAATTGGCTTAAGTCCTCTAAAATTCCTAACTAGAGATTTTGATTTGGAATAAATTTAATAGTGGAGTAACCAGTCTGTCGCGACCCACGAAAAGATCTCCCCGACAAGGAGATTCTGGGGGTTAATGGGCCGTCTCATCTGGCCGGACGCAGGTCTCTCCTAAAGCCCGTTACTCAAGTCACAACGGCGGTATACATGGTCGACCTTCGGTGTGGTCTGGTGACATGTGATACGTGTACATGCCAAGAAGTCGCCACCAATCGTTTTGTGAAGGGTACGATCGAAAACGCTATCGAATAGTTGAGAGCATTCTATTCAATTCTACAAAAATCAGAGAAGTGATATCAGGGACTTTATTACGCCAACTATCAAAGTTGACACCCTTTCAGCACATAAGTTGAATGATTTATCTAACCCTAAGATTTCATACAAATGAGTGAGGTGCGAACCTTAACACTAGGAGTTCATGTAAATATGAGTGACTACCCTAACACTCACAATCAATAAAATGAGTGCGCAAATCAAGGATCCAAAGCACATAGATAAATCACATGAATACAACGCGGCATCCTTAATACGGTCCTATTAGCCTAGAGAAATGTCAATCAAGGCTCGGGGGTATTTTTGACATGATTCATCCTTCAGGGGCAAAATCGTAATTTAAAGAATTTTGAGATAATTTGCCCAAGAAGGGTAAATTTGTCATTTCAGATGAAATATAGAGTCAAAAGATGGTGAAAATAGGACTGATCATCAAACCAATTCATTTCCTATTTTTCAAGAATTTTCAGAATTTTTCTGCAATTTTTGGAGCGATTTACCTTTTGAGGGGTAAAATCATCATTTCAAAAAGTGACGATAGGTGAAAATCCCAAATAGAAAGATTGATCGACCTCCCGACCTAAATCCTAATTTTGAGCAATTTTCACTGCTCGATTGGAATAGGAAAGACGATTTACCCTTTTGTGGGGTAAAATCGTCATTTCAGAGAAAATTATGAGACTTGGAAACCCAAACAAAAGGATTTGCCACCTTACTGGCCCTATCCTAATCTAGTCATTTTCGACATATATCAAATACAAAGCAAGGACGAATTACCTCTAAAGGGCGCAATCGTCAATTTCCAAGAGAAAGGATAAGAAATCTCAAAAATAAGATTGACCAGTTGTCTGTGGTCATTCCTCAATTTTTTAGAATTCTGGAGTGCTTAGGAATTTTCTACACTTTTGCTATATTTTTTGGGATTTTCTAGAATTTTCTAATTTTTTAAAAGGATTTTCTAGATTTTTCCATTTTTTATTATTTAAAAATCATTTTCAAAATTTTTTTATTAAGAAAATATTATTCGGACCGGGTCGGGTTAACCCGGCCCACGACCTGATTCAACAAAAGAAACCGACGGCCAAGATTGAAGTGCTCGATTGAACCGTGACCGTTCAATCTAATGAATTTTTATTTCTAAAAAAGCATGATTGCGACACGTGGCACACCTACCCCCGTTCGATCACACCTACCACCGTCCGATCAACTCTCTCTTTTTTGTTATTCGGTTATAACAACCGGCACTGACGTGGCTCCCACGTGGCCGCCACGTCAGTGTCAAGTGGGCATCGACCTTGTCAA
The DNA here is from genome assembly GCA_028455895.1 of Rhodomyrtus tomentosa. Taxonomy (NCBI): domain Eukaryota; kingdom Viridiplantae; phylum Streptophyta; class Magnoliopsida; order Myrtales; family Myrtaceae; genus Rhodomyrtus; species Rhodomyrtus tomentosa. Next base: position 47,497,093 of record JAPCWY010000005.1, read on the forward strand.
CTTTCGTTGACCAGTCTACACCCTCACCGAAGAAGACAATCGGCGTCGGCGTTCTCTCACCGGCGCCTCGTGGGAGGGCGATTTCTCGGCCTTCCGACGTGGGATTGACGCAAAACCAATGCCATTTGACTCGTCGCGACTCACTCTACAACATATGTCAACCTTGCAATAGCATAACCATATTTCATATGCATGTTATCTCTGACCAAAGTTAAACTCTGGCGACTACTCGCCCTAGCCATTTCAAACGTTACTTGGCTAAATAAGTCGATCAAGGAGTATCATAGCGGGATGAGAAGACTTACCTATCCATCGGGGAGCTTCGGTTTAGTCTAAAACGAGCCATAGAGCTCGCGACCGATTGGAGGGAGTTGTAAGCCGACTCGACGGTTCAGGCGACCAAAATGTACAAGATCAAAGCGAAATAAATCAGCAAGACATATAGAGCAGATCACGAGTCAAAATACTCAAAGCGACTAACGCTAGCCCTAATTTGCCATGTGAGGCTGAGTGAGAGCTTAATGATGAGTTTTACCTTTCTAGGCGATCTTAGGCAAATCCGACGGGTCTGCGAACTTCCTCAGGACGTCACCAAGCTTGGAGGATGATTTGCCGATTTCGGTTTTGCTCTAAATGCGGCGACGAAGACTCGGAAGTTTTTGGTCGAGTTCTGCAGCTATGACTGCCAAGGAGTTCGTTCGACCCTCTCTCTCTCTTTTCGCTCTCTCTCTTCCTATTCGTCCCCAAAAATAGAATGAACTCGCCACTTGCAACTAACTTCTCTCCTTCTGTTATGGCGACGAACTGGTCGAGCCCCCCTATCGTGCTAGAGACATGTGCGTTTTGGCACGTCGGCGTCGAGTTCGATCCGGCGAACACATCGGGGCTACTTTGAGCGCATGGGTCTGTCCATTCCTTGCCCGATTTTGACCTTCATCTTTTCCGTTTTCCCCCTGCGTTGGCCAATGAGAAGAAGAACAAGGCCAGAGCGTTTTTTTCTCATGACCAATTTTGGTCAATGGGTTGACTAGGTCGGGTCAACCCGACCCAGTTGATCCAAGTTGGCATTTTTTACAAGTTAGGTGTCTTGATGTGCAAATATCACAAAATTGACACTAAAATCAGATTCTACGACACAAACTTCATCTAAGAATGTGAATTTTGTCGAAACATTGTTCCAATTAGTGCGAAAATCCCAAATTTCAAGTTTAACCCAAAATATAAAATATGTTCCATTAATGCCCTAAATAATAAAATTGAGTCAAATTGACCCTCTCAATAGATTCAGAGAGGTTAAAAACCTATGGGTCAATATTCATTCATGCACGATAGCCCCTAGATTAAAAGTAATTTCATTTTTTCCAAATATGAGGACTAAATTGCAATAAAAATATGTAATTTTACCCAATTCGTGTAATTGTGCAATTTTGGTGAACAATTGGACTAAATTGCAATTCGGGACAATTGGATTGAATGCCAAAACTCTTAAAATGCCAAAAAATCAAATTAAAAAGACTTAAAACACATATTTTTGACAAATTCAACCCTGTACGTTACAAAGAAACACACAAAATTAAACTTGAATTTTTAGTTTTGATGAAGTCAAAATAACAAGGAAATTAAAATAAAAATATAGGATATTTTTTCATATTTTTATGATCTTGAATGCTATTTTTACTGATTTTTCATCTATTTTCCTATTTTCAAAAATACTAAAAAATATGAAAAATAAGGAAAATTATTTTTTGTTCAAAAATGGTTCCTTAGGTTTGGCTAAGGATATCAAAGTTGATTTTATAAATTTATAATTTTTTATGAATTTTTTTATGATTTTTCAAAATAAGACTGAAAAAGACTAGTAAAAAATTAGGTGTCAACAAGCACCTATAGCCTTTTTGTTCTGTACTGTAACCTAAGAAAGCACATCGAACTGACTTTGCAGAGAGGTTGGTACACTCATGGGGTCAAAAGCACATAACACATATAGCCAAAAATACAAAATTGATGATAAGTGGGTAGTTTTGAGAAAAGACGTTAGTGAGAGGTGACTTTGGAGAGGACAAGAGAAGGAAGTCGATTTATGAGATAGACCGTAGTAGATAGTGCTTCAACCCAAAATCCAATAGGAACTGAATTGGATAACAGGAGAGCACGAGTAGTATCCAAAATATGACGATATTTTCGTTCAACAAGACCATTTTGAGCAGAAACACCAGGACAGGACAATTGAGGTAAAGTTTCCTAAGAAGTTAAGAAAGAATGAAAAGATGCTTTTTGCATCTTTTCATTATTTTATTTTATGCGCTCTCGTGATGAATTTCTCTCTATTTATAAGAATTTTACAGCCATAATACTCCCCACCAGAATTAGAATGAAAACCAGAATTAGAATGAAAAACTTTAATGGTTTTAGAGAATTGAGTAGATATCATGGCTGTAATATTCTTATAAATAGAGAGAAATTCATCACGAGAGCGCATAAAATAAAATAATGCATAACGAGAATAATCATCAATGAACGATACATAATACTTGAATCCACTTTTAGAAATTTGGGGAGCAGGACCCCAAACATCTTAATGTACTAAGCCAAAACATGAAATGGAAACAGAAGAACTAATAGGAAAAGGAGGTGCAGATTGTTTAGCTAAAGAGCAACTAGTACAATGACACATAACATTAGATGAAATATGTCCAAGTGCACCCTGCTGACCTAGAAAAGATAAACAAGAAGTAGATATATGACCTAGGCACTGGTGCCAACAGTCAAGATCGAAGATGGTAGGAACAGGTTGAGGTGAAGGAACTGGAGATGCTGCATTAAATACAATCATCCATGTCTACTACCCCTGCCAATCGTCCAACCACTCGTACGATACTGTATGACACAATAATCAATAATAAATGTCATCATATAACCCATATCGGCAAGTTGTCCAATAGATAAAAGATTCAAGGTTAAGTTCGATAAATGCAACACATTAGACACATTAAAATTGCCAGGGATAGTAAATTGGCCTTGCATAGTATCAGTAAGAAAGGATACATCGGCTGTAAAGAACACTTCTGGATTTTTTAGCGCAATCTGTTGAGTGAGATAATGAACAGAAGCAGTCATGTGATGAGTAGACCCAGAGAAGAATCCAAGAAGAACTATCACATGAAGATTGTGCAGCAGTTGCTGTAGTAACAGTGGAGGATACACCAAAAGAACCAAGATGAAGTTGAGCTAAATGAGAAAGCTGAGCCTCAATATTAACAAGACGATCATTTGAAGATGAGGATGGAGTGACTCAATCTGTAGATGGAGACGCAACAAGTGCAATTGGATGCAAGGGTACATCAGGAAGATCACGCATTTTCTGAAAACATCGATCTTCAGTGTGCCCATTTTGCTTACATAACTTACAATAAAAACGTGAACATTGCTAAGAAAAAGCACGCTGGGAACCATGCACAATACCAAGCTAAGAACCACGATAAGAACCACCCTGTGAATAGTCAGACTGAAAAACGCGTTGAGAAGAACCAGGTTGGAGACCACATTGAGAGAAGCTTGGTCGGAAATTAGATTGTGGAGTGACTATTATTGTAGAGGAATCTAAAGATGGAGAAGCACCAAGAATTCCTCGTATAGTTTCCTCAGCCTGAAGTTCCTTGACTGCATCAGTAAGAGATGGTGCATGATAACGATATAGAATCTGACTTCGAACTCCCTTAAATTCTGGTGAGAGTTGCATCAAGAATTCATACAAATGATCCTTGTTCTGATCTTTAAGTCTAGATGCATCACAAGCAACACAATCAGCACATGAGGGACATGGTGGGTGAGCCAACACTTCAAGTTGGGACCAAAGAGATGTCATATAATTATAAAATTCACCAATTGTTCGTGTACTTTGAGTGGCACAACAAAGTTCCTGCATAAACTGATAAAAACAAACATAACCTATTTGTGAAAACATCTTAGCAATTTGATCCCATAACTGTTTCACACTAATAATAATCTGAGTAAATTGGGGGCGAAGATCAGAACTTATAGAACCAAATAATATTGTCCATGCTTTTCGATCATCAACACGCCAATCCCTAATTTCATATTGGCATCGTGAAATCTGATCAGCCTTAGGTTTAGAATCTGCAATATCGGACAAGGGCGCAAGACAAGAGCGAGTACCATCCACAAGTTCATACAAATCACAATAAATAAGAGCAACCATCACTGAGGGTTTCAAAAAAATATAATTAGAGCCATATAATTTAACATAAATACGGTCAATTCGATCATTATTAGCCATAATTCTGAGATCAATAAATCAAAACGAAAGTAAGATGAAGAAAGCAAAACCGGAGATCAATCGCGAGAACAAAATTGCACTCCAAGCTAGGTCCCACTGAAAAGCACGTGAGAAGAACATCCACTGAGAATCCGAAATCCGAAATCACTTATAAGTGAAAACGAAGTAGTAGCGTGAAATCGTTGAAGGGCGAAATCAACCACCGAGAAGAAATCCAAAATTGAAATTAAAACAATCTGTTTGTCAACAACACCGAAATCAGAAAGAAATCCGAACTTCTGTTACGGAATTGCAACAAAATCCGAACTTCTATTGTCCTATTTTCTTCGAGTGGTCGCAATAATTTCACCCAAAATCACCGAAATCACAAATTGCACCGAGAACACCCAAATCACCGAAATCACAAATTTCACCAGCGGAAAAATCAATACCAAGACGCCGATCTATGCAAGGCCAACTATGCAATATCAACACCAAGACACCGAGAATACACTGGAAAGACGCCAAAATTCAACACCAAGACCACCAATCCAATATCAATAAAAAAAAAAAACAAAAAAACAAGACCACCTGTAGAGTGCCGCGACCTAAAAATTAATTGGGCTAATGGATTATTAGGTCAATTAAACTAACTAACCTAACTCGAACCCTCCCAAGTCCTACGAAATCACAACTTATGTTTATTCGTGAAAAAATATTCAATCGGAGCCGCTGCTAATCATTTACGGTAGGTTGATTAGAAACCTAGATAACTATTTTATCTCTACGAACCAGAGTAAATGAGTTCGAGTACTTGGTTACATTAATTTTAAAAAATTAATGCCCTTTCGGTACCTAATTTTCATGAAAAATCCTTGGTTTGATGACTTGTATTTTTTTTTGTTTTCTTTTATTAAATGCAATGCTAATGCCCGGTACCTAATTTTCATGAAAAATCCTTGGTTTGATGACTTGCATTTTTTTTTTGTTTTCTTTTATTAAATGCAATGCTAATGCAACTAACTACATGACATGCGGGATTTAATGACGTGGCAAATATGCATGACATGGTATAATGACTAGGCAAATATACAATGTGAGTGATACTTTTGGTATGTTTTTTTTAAATTTTCGAATTTATGAAAAAGTAGAGTAAAAAGATATCCTAAAGTCGAAAGAAGCATAATCTAACTTAAGAAAAGTATGGGATTTTTTTTTTGGGATTTTTTAGGGATTTATCTAAACATGAAAATAAAGAAAATTTGAACAAAAATAAACAATTTTTCCCATAAAACACCTTTAAATCGGAAAATCCGATTTTATTCACAACATCCCCGAGATTAGGGTTGGTAAGTGAATATTTTATAAAATAACCGTCGTCCCTATATACATAGGATAAACTCTGAAATTCTATTTAGGAATTAGCAATCCGCTCCTCAAGGATTTGACATATAATTTACACGTACGGGCACGATCGTACTTCGAGATCGAAGTCATGTGTTGCCTTTAATTTACATTTTTGAAGGGTCAAGGCACAATTGGGAGCATGTGTTATCGGCAATATTGTTTATTTGTTTATTAAAGTGCAAATTTTATAACAAAAATAAGATAAACATGAGATTCACATAAAATAAAAAGATAAGGTACAAAAAATAAAATTCATTACCTACAGATAAGCGCCTAATTTAAATTATAATATTGCATTATCGCTAACGCAATATTATTCAATCCACAAGGATTTTCATGCTTTTAAAGATATGCAATATTCTCTGCAAGAAATCGTTAGAGATATGCAATGATAACAAAGGCAACATATATTAAAAATATGCTCGGATAAAGATTGTTACCTAAAATTGAAGATAACCTTTCCGACTTTGAACCGGCCTCGGATTTAAGTGGATCTTGGATGGCTCAAACGGTGGGGCTTGCGGATTGCGGATATGCTCACGGCTGGGTTTGAAGCTCCCCACGCACGAAAAGGAATGCTTGACCAAAAGAGGTGCAAGTTGGTCTGACTTAGTTGCTCGTGGCGATGAGATCCTGTTAGTCCCAGAACACCCAGAAGTAACCTGCAAAAAAGATTCCACGAAGGCTACATGGCGCACTACTGGGACTTGGTAAGATTGGACCGGCTACGATCGTCACCGCTCGACAAGTATATGGCGATGGCTATTCGTTGAGCTCCACGAATCATGGGATGAGCATTGGTCGCTCGGTGATTCGGCAATATCGGTGAGGTCGCCTCGCAAAAAACACAAACGCGGGTAAAGGTCAGAAGGACAAATCATGAGACCTTTTACGAAAAAGACAAACCCGAATCATGGACGAGGACAATCCAGAGAGGCATATAGACGGCTCCTCATTCTTCAGAACATGATTTCCTTTCAATAGATAACCCTGTTTCCTCGTGTCATGATCTGCGAACTCGGGAGACTCTCCTTCCTTCCCCTAACTCTCGAGCGTTGTGGCCATGAACTGTCATATAAATGTATTAACAGTGGGACTCAATATGCATGAAAAATAAGCCTATGGGAATGAGTAATATCCTCTCTCTTTTGGCGTGCATATGAACGAAGTCTCCTGCGTCCGAGAATGCCATTAACTTCTTCCATCTTGTGTATTTTTCTTCATATTCAATTGCCAAAGTCTAAGTGGACGTGATGGATGGTACTGTACATGAGAGCAGAGAATAATAAAAGACGATGATGGAAAGTTAAAGAATGAAATTTCTATGAAGAATAAGGAGCCTTCTTCGTTCTTTTCTTCGTGGCTGCCTCTTCTCCATTGGACAAAGGGTGTTGACCAAGTAGTCTTTGTCACCGCACCAGATCAACATCACACCATGATTAATGCTCTCGGATGGATGGCTTGGTCGTCTGAGGGAATTGTGTGATCTCTCTCAATTTTGGCCGTTTCTCAAGCTTTTCTCACGACGTGGCTGCTCTTCTCCTCCTCCTCTCACTGTTGGACGTATATTCAATGCGTGTGGCCTCCTTGTAACGTTGTTAAGCGCTCGGTGATTTGTCGTGCTCGCTGGTCTCGGGGCTGTGCTCCCGTCATGAAAGGGTTGGGGCGATGACTGGCGGTGAACTTTGACCAGACCCGGGATTGCAACGACGCGTAGAGATGCCTAGACCTTCGTCGTTGGGGCAAGCGCGCGGAAGCAGTGGTTGCTTGCCGATGGGAAACCATCTGCTCGATCAAGATGAGAATGGGATCTCGTGCCTAATCGTTGGTGAAGACCGAGGTTGGAGGTGGTGCCTTTGAGTATCGTCTGAGATGAACCTGTATTCACCGAGAGGAGACAAGAACTCCTCTTCTCTCAATGGTGTCAAACCCTCTTCTCCCTTTTCTATCCCTTTGTCTCGTTGAGAGATATGATGATCATCGATGCTCTCTCTCACTGGCCGAATATTTGACGTGTATGTGGCTCTATTTGTTATGCCGTGCCTTAAAATGAATTGGACTCCCCTAAAACCCTAAGCATAGCCTCATATTTATAAACTAAAAATTCCCTAATCCTAGTCAAGGTAGGAGTCGTTAATGACGAATTAAAAAAATTAGATCTTCAAGAGTCTTAAGTCTTTTAAAACTCTTCAATTTTTTTGCTACAGCGTATGCATATTGGGCTAGCCAAATTTTCTATATTATGCGGGCTTCTGGGTATCCTCGAGCTCAAATAAAGGCTTTTCAGAATTAATGAATTTTCAAATTAAAGCCTTAAATACGAAAACATGCTTGGATGAACATAATAGAGTTCAAGAAATAAATTTAATTTAGTTCATTGAAATTTGACATTTCCCCATGGTCTCACCTGAAAATCACCAACTGAGTCCGGTCCAACTTCCCATCAAATTAAGCTCAATTGACTCACTTCTGATCCTAGATGCAAATGACACAACTGACAGAAAATATGCAATACATGAGAAATTATTTTTGCAAGAATTATAATTAACTCTCATTTTATGAAATAGATGAATGAATTTAATAAAAATCAAAATGTAGATGTCAACACAGAGAAGCTTATCCGATCAGTACAGTTTTATCTACCAATCCAATCCGATTAACACCAAGACCACCAGCAAAGAAATCCAATTTGATGTTGCGAGGAAGTAGAAATCTGATCTTGATGTTGCGAGGAAGAATCAATCCAATCGGTGAAAGAAAAATCCAACACGAGGCTCGTTCGTCACCTATGGGGGAAGAGCGAGAAACCCTAATTCTGATACCATGATAGAATTGAGAATTGAATAATGGAATCGTGATATACAATTAGACACAACACCAACATAAATATACATACAAAGAAGGGTAACAAAATAAATACACAAAATATCTACTCGTAAAATATATAATATATCTAAATAATATAACAGATGCGATTCAATCTAAGATCTCAACGAGCAACATCAACACCTCCAACAAAGGAGATGGCTTAGGAAGCTCCAAGGCCACTGTCCCGGCCAAGCTCGGCATATTTGACTCAGTCGTGTATGTTGTGAGCGTTGGCCTTGGCTCGACACCGTCGAAGCTCACTCCCATCTTCGACCCTGGCAGTGACCTCACTCAGACTCGGTGTGAACCATGCTCATTCTGCTACCCTCAATCCGAGCCGATTTTCGACCCATCTCACTCCTCATCTTACGCCAGTACACCGTGTACCTCGCTCACGTGCAGGGATTCTGGATCAGGTATATATTGTTCAAGTACGCACAGTTCTCTCTTTTTTCCCTAAAGGATTGTGCCTGGAAAGATGATTTTATTCAATGCAAGCAGGTATTTCGGCAAGCTGCTCCCACTCAACATGCAGTTACCAAGCAACGTACGGAGACCTATCATATTCGTGCGGGAACCTCGCGACTGATACATTGACGTTGACGTCCACAGATGTGGTAAGGAACTTTCGGATCGGTTGCGGCAGAGTGAATTTTGGCTCCTTTGGCGAAACGGCCGGCCTCCTTGGCCTCGTCATGGACGGCTTGTCGATTGTCGGACAAACCGCGAGCAAGTACGGCCGACATTTCTCCTATTGCTTGCCCTCATCTTCCAGCTCGAAGGGGTATGTAACATTTGGCAAGACTAGAGAGACGCCCAAGTCATTAACCTTCACACCGATTGCCACAATTGAAGAAAACTCATTGTTCTATGGCAACAACATAGTGGAAATTGCGGTAGCGGGACTAAATTGCATATCTCGTCGACAATCTTCTCGAAGGCGGAGGCCCTCATTGACTCCGGGACCGTTGTCACGCGACTGCCCCCGACAGCGTATAATGCCATGAGGAGGGCTTTCCGAAATGAGATGGCGCACTATAAGAGGGCAAAGCGCTTTGAAATTATCAATACTTGCTATAATCTCCACAACACAAAATCAGTTGTCGTCCCAAGTTGGGGTTGTCCCACATCAATTGTGGAAAGGGCTGGTGGTCACTAGATATGTGACATTCTGATTTCCAGTCAATTCAGACTCATGAATGAGAAGTTTATATATATCAAACGATGTGTTTCAGTCATTTCTCGCTCAAATCTAATCAATTTGAGTAGGCTGCCCAAAAGAGAAAGGCTAACACGAGACGAGGTACGTGGACCTAGGCGACTCGGATAGGAAATGACGCTTTGACCATAAGGATTGTCAAGAGTATATTTAGAACAACCAAGAGGCCGATCTAAGAACAATTAAGGATTGCCTTGCGAGTGTCATACGATTGGAGTGCGGGTGATGCCGCTTAACCAATGTATGATTTGTAAATTTTTCCTTAATAGGACAGTGAAGATCGAAACCATAGAAACTAGCGATAAACCCTCACAATTACATGACAACCAAAGCCGCCGTGAATTGACGAGCCCTAGACGTGAAATGAATCACAAGGTCGATACGCGTAATGTCTGCAAAAGCCGCCCGTCGATTCGAGATAGGTTAGAATCCTGTTTGATAGAAGAAATCATCATAAACGAGTCTTGAAAGATTTGAAATGGAAAATCAAGAATTTCAACGTTATTCAGATTGGCTATCGCCCTATCGAAGGATTTTGAAACGAGAAAAACGACGTTCTGGATGTCGGGGGTAAAATTACCTTTTTGCCCCTCAAGCTTAGAACCTTGCCCAAGCAATTGAAGAAGGGCAATTTGGAAATTTAACCCCTCAAGGCTACTGAAAAATCAAGAAGGATTATTGGCCATTGGATCAAAGCATGATTAAAAAGTGGACATGTGTCAATGGATGGAGTAAAGACAAGTCATGTCCACCTTTTGGCCACCTACCACTCAAGCTTTGACCATGGACTTCAATATATATCTCACTCTCTCTCTCTCCTCACTCCATTCTGCCATAACTCCTCCCAAGACCACCGAAACTTCCTCCTTCTTCTTCCTCCAAATCTGCCGATCGCCGACTGCCACTGACCTCTCTGTTTGGCGCCGTCGCCAACCACCTCCGGCCACCATTTGACCGCCAGCCAACCACACCAACGAAGCCCTACGTCTTGCCGACATCCTCGAATAAGAATCAAGCCATTTGGAGCACCGAGGAGCCCTGGCCAAGAGATTTCCCTAGAGCCGACAGAATCGGAGCCAATCTGAAGTAGGTCCAATTCCTAGTCCTTTTGAAGGCTGAAATCTTGGAATTTTGGAGTCAAGTTTTGTGGAGATCTAGTAGAGACATGTAGGAATCTGTGATAAAAATTAGGGCTCAATTTGATGAAGTTTTGACCGTGAACTGGACTTATAAATTTGATATAGAATCTGCCGATAAATTGACCTTAGACGACCCGACGAGTTTCAACGGGAATCCGATGGCCATTTGACTTCAAACCTTCGGTGAGACCCCTAAATGCTTAGATAAACATGTTAAGAGGTAGGATAGTGTTTAAATATTGGATTTGGAGTAGATTTAGGACCGGTTGGACCCGGCTTGCACATAACCAAATGGGACCGATTCGGTGCCGGGCCAAACTGAACCTGTTGAGGGCTGAGGATGGTGATTTTGAGTTGCAAATTGATGTTTAAGACATGATAAGATGATGAGGATTATGTTATGGATGATTGGGGTTAATGGATTGAGGAATTAGGTATGAGAATTTGACGAATCGGTTGAATATTCTAGGTTGCGCGGCAAGTTCGACCTTGAACCGTAGGAGGCCGAAACTTTGAGGATCCAAGAAGCGAATTTGGTGTTATCAAGCGCAAGGTAAGGGAATTCCTAAACTTATTATAGGGAGATTGGACTCGATTGGGTGAGTTGGAGGTTGAATTGATTGGTTTATGAGGAATTGCCCAAGGGGATAGTTTGCTTTATATCCTAAGATGTAATAGGAAGATTGTGTGTGACATTATCTATGCCTGAGTCGTTTGCCATATCTGGGTATCATTTGATTTGCTTTGCATGCTGTGAGTGTTCAAATTGTGCATGAGTTGCACCCATTATTGTATGTGATTTGAATTGAGATACAATGGCATGAGCATGACATGGCGAGGCTCTGAGGCGTATGAGACGTGGGGCGGGAGGTGGATACCCTGATGCGACAAGTTCGCGGGGTGGAATTGAGGTGTGTGGTGCCCTGATGTGACGAGTTCGCGGGGTTGAGATGGCCACGGTCTTGATGCAAATTATTCACGGGACGGAGGATAAGATGATGAGATTGGCTTGAAGATACATCGGAACCTGATGTGCTTACGCGGGTTGCCGATGACGGTCTGATGCGTTTACGCGAACCGAGCTTGATGCGACGAGATCGCGGGTTGGAGGTTGAGACAGGTGGAGATTGGTAGATGCGATGAAGTGGCAGGATGGGTGTGATTGATCATGAGTGTGACATGAGGTCATCATCGCATGCCTGTCATCTGTATGCTGTTATTTCATTGATTTGTGCCTGATATGCCTGTGTATTTGTGAGTTTGGAATGATTGGGTTGTACGACTGCCTAAGTGGACGGTCGACCTGACCTAGGGTTAGAATTCTTTTACTGAGATGTGTATCTCACCCCTTTTGGGGACTCTTATTTTTACAGATCCTAGGCCTTAAGTATGTGGCCTATACGTTTTGGGGACCCCAAGGAGATGACTGCATACTTTGACGAGTTTCTGGACAGTCAGGGGAACATATATGTGATAAAGTGCACAATTGTATGGGTAGATGAGGGTAAGCCGGACTGGAAGCCTCATAGGTTCGAGGCTTGGTTTCAGAAGGTAGGGGAGGAGTCAATTGGGCCACTAAAACCCCAAGAGATACCCCTAGGTGTAATACCCAATTGGTGTCAGACCGTAGGAGAGCAGGAGCTGCCAGAGGAATCAGTGGTTGGGTTTGGGAATGAGCCGGAGAAGACCCCGACGTTGGACCTTATTGTGGAGGAAGACGAGGTCATCGTCTTGGAGGCAACCGAGGAGGATCTTGCGGAGCCGTCCTATGAGGAGACCATGGAGGATACTGTCGAGGTCCCGTCCGAGACGTTCTCTGAGTATGAGCCGATCAAGGATGCATAGGATACCGAGGACTCCAGTAGCTCATCCTAGGAGATACAGTTTGTTGGCCAGAGCCTGTGGTGGCGACCCTTGACCATGGTGGTTTGGGCGTAACGATGGTCATCTTTTGATGTGCTTACCCTGTCGCCCTTTTGCTTAGCGGTTTGTAGTAGCTGGCTTTTGTACGAACCTTATGTTATGATATATGATATCCAGGTCCCACTTAACTAATATTCTGTATGGTGTTTATTTCAGTAACGCTTCCGCATGCTTATGTTGATATATTATCTCTCGACTTGTAAGTCTGGATTTTGGGACCGCGAGAGATTGTGTTGTTTGATTGCATGGATGTTCGCGTGCTCGACGGGTTCGGGGCGTGACATCCCCGCTTAAGTGGTATCAGAGCAAGGTCAGCTTGAATCAAAGTTGGTTGAGGACTGGAGTAATAAGGAGGTTAAGTTAGGAAAAGGATGGATAGCAAGACCTTAGGAGATTGGTTAAGATAAGGCATGGGATGCGTAGCTTGTGACCTAGTACTTAAGGTTGACAATGGACTCTAGTAGGGTTGTGGAAATGCTTAAGAATCAAGTTCTCTGCTAAGGATTGAAGGTCGTTTCTAGACCTTGGTTTGTTTGAGGAATGAAAGTGATTGGTTTTAGCAAATCACTAAAGCGAATGGAATTGAGAAATGGCCATGGGCTATTGATTGAAATGTTTCTGGAGTTGATGTACGAAGTACTGTTGTAGCATAACTATTTCTGTTAAGGGTTAGTTAATAGCTCTGTATTTGGATGATTGAGTAAGTTACTAACTTCTTACTGAACTTGTGATGGATCAGGTTCAGTAGAAAATAATGAGGACGAGTAACCTACCTAGAAGAGCTGGAAGACCAAGAGGCGGAGCCTCTAGCTTAAGGCCGCCTGTCGCTGAAGATCCAAGGATGGATGGTGTGCTAAGAGCACTGGAAAGAATCGGCGACATGATCAATAGGCAGGCCTAGGATCGGGAAGCTGCTATCGCCCAGACAGTAGGAGCTGCTATAGCAGCCGTCAATGCCAACCATGGCAACAATGGTGGTAATGGAAGTCAGAATGAACCTGGCCAGGGCAATGAAACTGTGAATGCCCAAGAAGAGATCGTTGTGGCCAGACAAATGGCCCAGCTAGTAGAGTAGTTTATAAAGCTAAAGCCAACACAGTTTGATGAACTGGAGATCCCTAGCTAGCGCCCAGATGGATAGATAAACTAGAGAAGGCCTCTGGAGTACTGAGGTGTACAGATGAAGAGAAGGTATTGTTAGTTGTGTACCAGCTGGAGGGTACAGCGAATGACTGGTAGGCTGCCACCAAGGATGGCGTCTTCCCTGAAGGAACGGCAATGAACTAGGAAGTTTTTAAGGCGGCCTTCAATGATAAGTATTTTTCTAAGACGGCCAGGGAAAGGAAACAGGTGGAGTTCCTACAGTTGCGCCAGAACCAGCTGACAATAGATCAATACGAGGCTGAATTCGTGAGGCTTTCGAGGTATGCGCCTCGATCCGTGGAGGACCCTCTGGAGAAAGCAAGAAGGTTTAGAGATGGTCTGAGGCTCGAGATTCATAGCCAAATGATTGTGCTGAACTTGAGGACTTACAAGGAGATCTACGAGCGGGGCCAGATGATAGAGCATGACTTGAAAGAAAGAAACGCAGCAACTGGATCACAGTTTATGCCTTTCAAAGATACTTGCCAGATGGGCAAGAGGCCGATGGCAAACAATAGACGTTTTGTGCCTCCAGTACGAAAGAACATCGCAAAGCCGCCAAATCCTGCGAATTGAAGCTGCAGACTTTGTGGCAAGAGGTATGGAAATGGGCCATGCCTAGTGAGGACGGGAGCATGTTTCAAATGTGGTCAGCTGGGCCACCATATGAGGGTGTGTCCGAATCAAGCTCCGACAAGTCGACCGCAAGGACAGAGGCCACAAGCAGGATCATCGACCAGAACGCCTCAGATTGAGCAGAACAGACCATCGGCACAGGGCAGAGTGTATGCAGTAGCCCGTAGAGAGACGGAGGAAGCACCAGGAGTGGTCACGAGTACGGTCTACTTGTGCAATCAAGCTGCATACGCATTATTTGACCCTGGTGCCACGCATTCATTCGTGTCTGCACAATTTGCTGATTTAGTGAGCATGAAATTGAAACCATTGAATATGATTCTACATGTGGCAACTCCCTTAAAGGATAACATAATAGTTTCATTGGATTGTGCTAGTTGTGAGATTGTTATTAGAGGAAGTAAAGAGAACATTCACTTAGCTGTATTGCCTATGTTTGATTTTGACGTAATCATAGGAATGGATTGGTTGGGTAAGCAGGGGGCAGTAGTGGACTGTGGTAGTAGGGTAATTCGATTTTATTCGAGAGGACGCCCTAGCTTCGAGTTGGTAGGAAGTCGAGGAGGAACCTCGATTCCCTTAATCTCATCTTTGAAAGTAACTAAGTTGATGATCGAAGGGTGTCAGGCATACTTAGTGGCGGTAATGGACACGACTATCGAAGAGCCAAAGTTAGAGAATATCCCGGTAATGCGTGAATTTCCTGATGTGTTTCTCCAAGAATTGCCAGGGTTACCACCGGAACGGGAAATAGAATTTGTAATCGAATTAACCCCTGGAACGGAGCCGATCTCAAAAGCACCTTACAGGATGTCCATGTCAGAGTTAAAGGAGTTAAAGGTGCAGATGCAAGAGCTGTTGGATAAGGGATTTATCCGACCAAGTGCTTCACCGTGGGGAGCATCGGTGCTGTTTGTAAGGAAGAAGGATGGGTCCTTGCGATTATGCATTGACTATCGGTAGCTGAACCAAGTGACAGTGAAGAACAAGTATCCGCCGCCGAGAATTGATGATCTTTTTGATCAGTTGCAAGGAGCAGCGGTGTTTTCAAAAATTGGCTTGAGAACTGGGTATCACCAGCTAAGGATCAAGAAG
Source organism: Rhodomyrtus tomentosa (assembly GCA_028455895.1). NCBI lineage: Eukaryota > Viridiplantae > Streptophyta > Magnoliopsida > Myrtales > Myrtaceae > Rhodomyrtus > Rhodomyrtus tomentosa. The sequence goes on from JAPCWY010000005.1 coordinate 47,512,799, forward strand.
GAAGACATACCTAAGATTGCTTTTAGGACGAGGTATGGTCATTATGAGTTTACGGTGATGGCGTTTGGATTGACTAGCGCTCCAGCTGCTTTTATGGATCTGATGCATAGAGTATTTAAGGAGTTCCTAAACAAATTTGTCATAGTCTTCATTGACGACATTTTGATTTACTCAAGGAATGGTGCTGAACATGAAGAGCACTTGAGAATTGTACTACAGACGTTGAGGAACCACACGCTCTATGCAAAGTTGAGTAAGTGGGAGTTTTGGTTGAACCGGGTAGCTTTTCTTGGTCATGTGGTATCTGGAGAAGGAATTGCAGTGGACCCTACAAAGATTGAAGTAGCAACCAATTGGCTGAGGCCTACTACAATCACAGAGATCAGAAGTTTATTGGGACTGGTAGGATACTACAGATGTTTTGTGGAGAAATTCTCATCCATAGCCTTCCCATTGACGCGGTTGATGAAAAAGGAAACAAGGTTTGAATGGACTGACAAATGTGAGAAGAGTTTCTAAGAGCTTAAGCATAGATTGACGACTGCACCAGTGCTGACCATTCCGTCGGGACTAGGAGGTTATGAAATATACAGCGATGCTTCGCTGAAAGGATTAAGCTGTGTGTTAATGCAGCACGGGAAAGTAGTAGCCTACTCGTCTAGATAATTGAGGCCACATGAGATGAATTACCCGACACATGACCTGGAGTTAGCTACGATTGTATTTGCCTTGAAAATTTGGAGGCACTACCTTTGTGGCGAGAAGTTTCAGATATATACCGACCACCAAAGCTTAAGGTACCTATTTTCCCAGAAGGAGTTGAACATGAGGCAGCGTAGGTGGATGGAGCTGCTCAAGGACTATGATTGTGAGATATTATATCACCTTGAGAAAGCAAACAGAGTAGCAGATGCGCTAAGTCGGAAGTCAAGCATCGCATGCCTGCTGGTGAAAGGTTGGTCGATGATTGAAGATTTGAGAGACTTTGAGTTCAGATGAGAAGTCGATCAGTTGTCTAGCTTGATAGCTATGTTGAGGGTGGAACCTAAGGTCCAGGAAAGAATAAAGGCCTTACAGTCTACGGACCCAGAGATTCAGAAGATCCTTGAGATGGACGTGACGAAGAGGAAACCCGAATTTCAAGTGCTTGAGGACGGAATTCTGAAGTTTAGAGGACGATTGTGCATGCCAAATGATAAAGGACTCAGAGAAAGGATCTTGTCAGAGGCTCATAGGAGCAACTATAGTGTCCACCCTAGGAGTACAAAAATGTACCAGAATTTGCGACAGCATTATTGGTGGAACGAAAAGAAGGTAGACGTAGCAAAGTACATGGCTAAGTGTCTGACATGCCAGCAAGTGAAAGCGTAGCACTGTAAGCCTGGAGGACTGTTGCAGCCAGTGGAGATTCCGGAATGGAAGTGGGAGCACATAACCATGGATTTTGTGATGGGACTCCCAAGTAGCTAGAGAGGTCACAACTCTATTTGGGTAGTCGTAGACAGATTGACCAAGTCTGCCCACTTCATTCTTGTGCGAAAGTATTTCGCTACGGATAAGTATGCAGAACTGTACATGAGGCAGGTGGTGAGGTTGCATGGAGTGCTAGTGACGATCACCTCAGATAGGGATCCGAAGTTCATGGCAAACTTTTGGAAAAGTCTGTAAGAAGCTATGGGAACCCGACTACAGTATCGTACAGCGTACCACCCACAAATAGATGGATAGTCAGAAAGGACGATCCAGACGCTCGAGGACATGTTGAGAGCATGCGTCATAGATTTCAAAGGTGGATGGGAAGAGCAGTTACACCTGGTAGAGTTCGCCTATAATAATAGCTACCAGCAAAGTATCCAGATGGCACCATTCGAAACACTTTATGGACGAGCCTGCAGAACTCCGATTTATTGGGATGAGGTTGGAGAAAGAAGTATCACAGGCCCAGAATTAGTAGAACGATCGGTGGAAGTAGTGAAGATAATTCGGGATAGACTGAGGATGGCACAGAGTCGTCAGAAGAGCTATGCGGATAAGCGGCACAAGCCCTTGGAATTTCAAGTGGGCGATCACTTCTTCCTTAAGGTATCGCTGATGAGAGGACTATCGCAATTTGGAAAGAAAGGGAAGTTGAGCCCAAGATATGTAAGCCCATTTGAGATACTGGAGCAGATTGGAACCTTGGCCTATAAGCTTGCCTTGCCGCCTAATCAATCCCAGGTGCATAACGTGTTTCATGTGCCAATGCTACGAAAGTATGAACCAGACTCGACACATGTGCTGGATTACGAGACCATAGAAGTGGACGACAGAGTGTCGTACGTGGAAAAGCCAATAAGGATCGAAGACCGGAAGGAGCAAGTCCTCAGGAATAAGAAGATTCCACTGGTCAAGGTAATATGGGAGCACCATGGAACTGAAGGTGCCACATGAGAGAACGAAGAGATGATGAGGCGACAACACTCCCATTTGTTTGAGTAATTAAGTGTAATGTAAATTTCGAGGACGAAATTTTTGTAAGGGGGAAGAGTTGTAACATTCGGATTTCCAGTCAATTTCAGATTCATGAATGAGAAGTTTATATATATCAAACGATGTGTTTCAGTCATATCTCGCTCAAATCTGATCAATTTGAGTAGGCTGACCAAAAGGGAAATGCTAATGCTAGGCGAGGTACGTGAACCTAAGCGACTCGGATAGGAAATGACGCTTTGACCATAAGGATTGTCGATGGGATATTTAGAACCACCAAGAGGCCGATCTAAGAACGATTAAGGATTGCCTTGCGAGTGTCATACGATTGGAGCGTAGGTGATGCCGCTTAATCAACCTATGATTTCAAAATTTTTCCTTAATCAGACAGTGAAGATCGAGACCATAGAGACTAGCGATAAACCCTCATAATTACATGACAACCAAAGCTGCTATAAATTGATGAGCCCTAAACGTGATATGAATCACGGGGTCGATACGCGTAATGTCTGCAAAAGCCGCTCGTCGGTTCGAGATAGGCTGGAACCCCGTCTGATAGAGAAAACCATCAGAAACGAGTCTTGAAAGATTTGAAATGGAAAATCAAAAATTCCAACATTATTCGAATTGGCCGTCACCCTATCGAAGGATTTTGAAACGAGAAAAACAACGTTCTGAACGTTGAGGATAAAATTAACCTTTTGCCCCTCAAGCTTAGGACCTTGCCCAAGCAATTGAAGAAGGGCAATTTGGACATTTAACCCCTTAAGGCTGCTGAAAAATCAAGAAGGATTATGGGCTATTGGATCAAAGCATGATTGACAAGTGGACATGGGTCAATGGATGGAGTAAAGATAAGTCATGTCCACCTTTTAGCCATCTACCATTCAAGTTTTGACCACGAACTTGAATATATATCTCACTCTCTCTCTCTCTCCTCACTCCATTCAGCCATAACTCCCCCCAAGACCACCAAAACTTCCTCCTTCTTCTTCCTCCAAATTTGCCGATTGCCGACTGCCACTGACCTCTCTGTTCGGTATCGTCGTTGACCACCTCCGGCCACCATTTGATCACCAGCCAATCACATCAACGAAACCCTACGTCTTGTTGACATCCTCGAACAAGAATCAAGTCATTTGGAGCACCGTGGAGCCCCGGCCAAGAGATTTCCCGAGAGCCGACAGAATCGAAGCCAATCTGAGGTAGGTCCGGTTCCTAGTCGTTTTGAAGGACGAAATCTTGAAATTTTAGAGTCAAATTTTGTGGAGATCTAGTAGAGACATGTAGGAATCTTTGATAAAAATTGGGACTCAATTTGATGAAGTTTTGATCGTGAACCGACCTTGTAAATTTGACATAGAATCTGCAGGTAAATTGACCTTGGACGATCCAGCGAGTTTCAACGAGAATCCAACGGCCATTTGACTTCAAACCTTCGGTCAGACCCCTAAACCCTTAGATAAATATGTTAAGAGGTAGTGTCACGCCCCGAACTCGTCGAGCACGCAAACATCCCTGCAAACAAACAACACAATCTCTCGCGGTTCCAAGATCCAGACTTACAAGTCGAGAGATAATATATGAACATAAGCATGTAGAAGCGTTACTAAAATAATCCCCGTACAGAATATTAGTTAAGTGGGACCTGGATAGCATAATAAGTGTCATATATCATAACATAAGGTTCGTACAAAAGCCGACTACAACAAACCGCTAAGCAAAAGGGCGACAGGGTAAGCACATCAAAAGATGACCATCGTTATACCCAAACCACCATGGTCGGGGGTTGCCACCACAGGCTCTGGCCAACAAACTGTATCTTCTAGGATGACCTACTAGAGTCCTCGGTATCCTCTGCGTCCTTGGTCGGCTCATACTCAGATAACGTCTCGGACGGGACCTCGATGGTATCCTCCATGGTCTCATCATGGAACGACTCCGCAAGATCCTCCTCGGTCGCCTCCAAGAAGATGACCTCGTCCTCCTCCACAGCAAGGTCCAACGTCGGGGTCATCTCCGGCCCATTCCTAGACCCAACCACCGATCCTTCAGGCTGTTCTTGCTCTCCTGCGGTTTGGCACCAGTCGAGTATAACACCCGGGGGTATCTCGTGGGGCTTTCGTGGCCCAATTGACTAGGCCCCTACCTTCTGAAACCAAGCCTCGAACCTATGAAGCTTCCAGTCCGGCTTACCCTCATCTACCCATACAATTGTGCACTTTATCACATATATGTTCCCCTGACTGTCCAGAAACTCGTCAAAGTATGCAGTCATCTCCTTGGGGTCCCCAAAACGTATAGGCTACATACTTAAGGCCTAGGATATGTAAAAATAAGAGTCCCCAAAAGGGGTGAGATACACATTTCAGTAAAAGAATTCTAACCCTAGGTCAGGTCGACCGTCCACTTAGGCAGTCGTACAACCCAATCATTCCAAACTCACAAATACACAGGCATATCAGGCACAAATCAATGAAATAACAGCATACAGATGACAGGCATGCAATGATGACCTCATGTCACACTCATGATCAAGCATACCCGTCTTGCAACTTCACCACATCCACCAATCTCCGCCTGCCTCAACCTCCAGCTCATGATCTCATCACATCAGGCTCGGTCCGCGTAAACGCATCAGACCATTATCGGCAACCCGCGTAAACGCATTAGGTTCCGATGTATCTTCAGGCCAATCTTATCATCTCATCCTCCGTCCCGCGAATAATTCACATCAGGACCGTGGCCATCTTAACCCCGCAAACTCGTCGTATCAAGGCGCCACACACCTCAATTCCACCCCGCGAACTTGTCGCATCAGGGTATCCACCTCCCGCCCCACGTCTCATAGGCCTTAGGGCCTTGCCATGTCATGCTCATGCCATGGTATCTCAATTCAAATCACATACAATAATGGGTGCAACTCTTGCACAATTTGAACACTCACAACATGCAAAGCAAATCAAATGATACCCAAACATGACAAACGACTTAGGGATAGACAATGTCACACACAATCTTCCTATTACATCTTAGGATATAAAGCAAACTATCCCCTTGGGCAATTCCTCATAAACCAGTCAATTCAACCCCCGACTCACCCAATTGAGTTCAATCTCCCTGTCTTAAGTTTAGGAATTTCCTTACCTTGTGCTTGATAACACCAAATTCACTTCTTGGATCCTCAAAGTTTCGGCCTCCTAAGGTTCAAAGTCGAATTCGCCACGCAACCTAAAATATTCAACCGATTCGTCAAATTTCCATAACCAATTCCTCAATCTATTAACTCCAATCAATCATAACATAACCCTCATCATCTCATCATGTATTAAACATCAATTTGCAACTCAAAATCACCATCCTCAGCCCTCAACAGGTTCGATTTGGCCCAGCACCGAACCAGGCCCATTCGATTCTGTGCAAGTCGAGTCCAACCGATCCTAAATCTATTCCAAATCTAACATTTAAACACTATCCTTCCTCTTAACATGTTTAACTAAGGGTTTAGGGGTCTCACTGTAGGTTTGAAGTCAAATGGCCGCCGGATTCACTATGAATCACAGCAAGCACACGTTCAAATTGTTAAAGTAATTAAATATTACATCAAGCCTTCATCTAACAGCTTAAGTTTTTAGAAAAGTTGGTAATAATCCCACAAAATCTCTCTCAAGGTATCACAGCAGTAGATCTCTAATAGCTGAAGCTTTTAGAAAAGTTGGCAATGGTCCTACAAAATCTCACAAAAATAATTGCTCATTTTCACGATCAGAACAAATAAAAGGAAAAGGCTAAAAGGCGCGACTTCCCCGAATTCGTTTTGGGTTTGAACAAATGGAATTCTCCAACACCATGCATATGATAACCACAGAACTAATGCAGTACAAGAAAATTGAGTGTATAATGGAGCACAAAAGGTAGTTTTTGAGCACACGAGCTTGTTTATTGGATAAGTAACTGCAATATCAGACAAGACACTCATACAAAGACGCCAACATAATTAGATTTCCCCAACCTAGTACTCCCTCAAAACATACACACACATTTGATAACTACTTATCATGGTCTCCATCGTAAGAGAACGGGACACAGGGCTCAGCAGCCATGATCAAGGGATTCTTCCTCCTGGAAGTGATCCCAAAAGTCTCAGACATGTCCAGGTCTTGTGCCTTAATCCCGTCAGCCAGGGACCAGTTGAAGTGGTACAGGAGCTGAGCCAAGGGAAGCTCGATGTTCGCAAGCCCAAAATTGATCCCGGGACAGATCCTCCTCCCACCGCCGAAGGGTATGTACTCAAAGCTCGACCCTCTGAAATCGACCGACGAGTTCAGGAACCTCTCAGGCACAAATGACTCCGGGTCTGTCCAGAACTCGGGGTCCCTCCCCACCGCATATGAGTTGATCACAATCTTGGTCTTCTTGGGGATCTCGTAGCCGCTGATCACACATGCCTCACGTGACTCTCGGGCCATGAGTGGGCCCGGCGAGTGCATTCTCAGGGTCTCCTTGACCACGAGCTTCAAGTAATCGAGGCCCTGGATGTCCTGCTCGCGGACCTGGGTCTTGCCCTTCAGGACAGCTCGGACCTCGGCCTGCGCCTTCTCCATCACTCGGGGGTTCCTCAGCATCTCCGAGAAGGCCCACTCTATGGTCGTTGAGGATGTGTCTGTCCCAGCAGAAAATATTTCCTACACAGAAAGTAAAAAAAGGAACAGATTGATTTTAGATTTCAGAATGATGTCCTTAAAAAGTACATGAAGGTTTGTCAAATTTTGGACAACATCAAGTTTATAGAGACTAATTTTCTGAGCAAAACTATGTATAGAGGCCACTTTGAATCTTACGGAAACATTGATACAAACTCTTGATTTTCTTTACCAAAAAAAAAAAAAAACTCTTGATTTGGAAATATTACAAGAATAAAAAGGGGATAACTCTTTGATCAACCATGTGATACACTCGTGATACATCCTGAGAATATTAGGGTTTCACGGACGCGATCTCATATATATATATATATATATATATATCATGAATACATCTTACACGATCCATTTCACCATTGAAATTACTATATGCCAACTCCATACTGATTAGAAATGGCTTTTTTGGTAATTAAAATAGGCAAATGGAACATTTCGTAACAGTGTGAAGTACTTCTCATAACGCCTAGAAGAATTGCTAACTAGCTCCATGGCCCCTCCCCATCATGTTCATCGATAAAAGCAGAAGAAAATCTATAGTGTATGCATGGTCTATGTATAATTAAGATAGAAGCAAAGTATATATTTAGTGAAAGTAATATGAAACAGGACTTACCATGACAATATTCTTGATGACATGTGGCTTGATGAAGTAGTTCATTTCACTACTCTTCTGGAGATTCAAGAGCACATCCACAAGATCTTCTCTTGCACTTTTGTCCTCCTCATTGTTCCCATCGTCTCCCTTCAATTTCTCCTTGTGCTCTTCAATGATGTGATCGAGAATCAAATCGATCTTCTTGTGCAACCTCTCCCAAGCCGGTTTCATCCTCGACAGATAACGCAAGAACCAGATCGAAGGGAAGAGATCCGGAAGCTCAAACCCGCTACCAAGCGTCGTCACTTCCTTGAGGAAAGAAAGGAACTCGTCTCTATATTTGCATCTCTCGCCAAATGCTGCCCTAGAGGTGACGTCATTAATCAAGTTTAGTACCATCTTGCTCAAGTTCACAGGCTTCCCTTGAGACGATTGTATCGCTTTCACCACGTTCCAGCACTCTTGCTCTCTTATGAATCGGAAGGAAAGGACCCTCTTCATGCTCAGGAGCTCCAGCACGCAAATCTTGCGCATCTGCCTCCAGTACTCGCCGTAGGGAGAGAACACGAAGCTCGAGTTCTCATAGGACATGACCTCAAGGGCCGTAAGCTCGGGCCTCTGGGCGAAGGTGAGCTCATTCTTGCCGAGTATCTCCTTGACAATGTTCGCCGATGAGATGACAATGGTCAGGATCTCGCCCAGCTGGAGGCGCATGATCGGCCCGTGCCTCCTCGCCAAGTCCCGAAGCGAATGGTGAGGGAGGGACCCCGTCATCTGGTGAAGGTTCCCCAGAAGAGGGAGCATCTTCGGCCCTGGCGGCAATTTCGAAGGAGGGTCTTTTTTGGCATCATTGGACATTTTCCATTTCTTCAGAACGAGGAAGATGAAGAGGAGGGAAGCGAAGAGGACAGAAGGAGAAGGTAACTGGATTGCCATTGAAGAGAACATTGTCAATGCTATGGAGGAAGATGGTATGTTTGCAGGCAAGGTTTTCGATGTGGTGTAAGCTCTTTTTGTGCTCTGACTTACATAGATAATGGATATTAATAAACCAACGATGGTGTTTACACTTATGTTTGACATTTTAGGTTAAGATGCATTAATTAATGGAACACTCTCTCTTCTGAAAAACAAAATCTTCTTTAGCTTACTAAAACTAGCAGGTTATATAAATTGTACAAGAAAACACTTCAATATAGTCTGACAGTACGGTCAATTATTTCTGATCATAAGTCCACGTACCATCACCTCTTGTTTTGCATAAAATACTCATTAATTGAAAAATCGTAGAGTCAGAAATAATAACAATGCTGTCAGACTATGAGGATAGTAGTTCTCAATTGCATATATCTAATTTTTCTTGTAGATGCATGAGCTAAAGTTTCCCAGGACAAACAAATAGAGATTGGATCATTAAATTGGTGTGCCACAGCAAAATTTTTGCCCGTTCTCGGAGCTCGATTGATGATGCTATTTATTTAATTCAATTATGGCATGTTAAGATTCATTCATTTCTCTTTCCCCCTTACATAATTAAAGCGTCATTCGGATGGGATGAACATCCGGCATGTTGCTCAGAGAACGTGCAAAAAAGTATCGGGTCATATCATAAGGACAATCTTATGTATCCATCAAAATGAAAGGACAAAGTTCATTCAGACACCTGCTGAAAATTCAACGTAATTCAGAGTTTGACCGTACAATTAGCCAATCACAGATCAAAAGAGATATGCTTAAGTGATTTTTTATTTATAAGATTGATAGTATGTTGGGAGTTATAGAAAAATAAATACAAAATAATAACAAATTATTATTGAATTCATTCTTTCAAGAATTTGTGACTCACAACATTATATTATTATCACAACCATCAAAAAATTATTATGCTAGCAAAGTTCTTCAAGAAATACGTATAAAATACCCAATCATTTGCGGGGTTTTAATTCATTTTTTTCTATAGATTACTAATTTGGGAAATGGAATGAGCTCGATGATAGAACAAATAATGCTATGGACACAAATGATAACCATTCAATTCCCAAGACCTAAATCTTGCTAGAAATAAATTTTCGTATTTCTAGCCCTTGACAAATTTTTTATTAGAGAAATGCATTTGATAATAATACAAAATTTCTGTTCTCGAAACAAAAATTCATTTAATAATAGCTTAAAATTGCTATGGTTGTCAGCTCCCCGGCCGGCGGCCGGCGGCCAACGAATAATGATCGGGGACACAAGAGAGAAAGGGAGTGAGCAATTAGAAGAATTATTGTTTTGGTTTCTGTTCTTGAAATAGAAAAATAAAATATATATACTTCTCATTTATGTTTCAAAACCTATTTCTAGGCTAAAAATTTATCCTAAAAATAGAAAAATGAAATTATTTTAGCAAATAGATTTCTATTCCAAATGTGTTTTCGAGAATAGAAAAAAAAACATAATGATTATCATTTGTGCCCTAAAAATACATTGAGATGGATTGATTAGTCCGTATCACTTAATAAAAAAATCGAATATGTAACACAATTTCTAACTCTTCTAGAGGTAACCACTCTATAAAGACAAATGGCATTAGAAAGATCAAATTGGCTTGGACAAAATAGCATTCTGGACCCACCCATATTGCTCTCAAATCGACGTGGGTCAGCAATTTCTGCTGGCTGCTTGGAAAGGTTGGCGGCGCCTTCGACAAATGATACAAAATTATCTTAGCAGATTTACATGTTTTTGGAATGAATTTTCAACTATAAGTCGTCGAATTTTGTCATTGTTTTGTCCAGAGGTGAGCATGGTGGGTAGGTTCTAAACCTAAATCTTGAAAACGACCCTATTATAATCGGTTCCAAATTATTGAACCTGAAACCTATCATATTAGTCCCGAAATCTGTTTTGGAATCTATTTTGCTTTTTCGGTCCGGTTCTATGATATACCCAAAAACCTATTTTTCCTTTTTATTTCATTTGTTTAGCAAAATAATATGAGTAGCAATGAGACAATTCAAAATTAAAGATGAATAATAAAACTCACTATCCATCAGAAGCAACAATTCCTAATATCAGCAATAGAAATTACAATTCACCGAAAAACAAAGTAGGTGAGGCGAGTGAGATAAGGTTTAAAATTGCTAAAAATCGAGTCCAAAATCAGTCCAATTTCTAAGTACTTGGAAACGAGAACCGGCATGGTTTCAACCAGTCCTCAAAATTCAGAACTAGTTTCCGGACCAGTTTGAATGGGAACAAGTTCCTAGACCTGTTTTTCTGGTGTTCTAATCTGGGTTTCAAGTAAAACTGATTCGATTGCACACCATAATTTTGTTTAGATGGAAAAATTATTCAATGAGTCCTAAATCTATCATGTATATGTCAATTCAGTTCTAAATTTTTCAATTTTATCAGTTTAATCACAAATCTTTGTCAACATTTCAATTTAAATTGGCACCGCATAATAAGTTGAGGACTGATTGGACAATTTCTATGATTGTTACTCATCTGCCAATCTATCTAGAGACGCCCGTCAGCGAAGTAAAGTACAAAAACAAGTACGTGCGTGCATACATACACTCGCGTGATAGTGCTCTCAAATTGACTTTAATATGGTGCAGGGCCATAAATACACCACATCAACGACGAAATTTTGTCTTGTAAGATTTTTAGGAATTTTATTTCCTAGATCATCAAATATCAGTTTTATGGCATACAAATTAACATAGAATATTCTTTTTTCCTGAAACCTGGTCTGATATGGAGAAGCATCACAAAACAAGACCAAAGATCATTGCACGATCCATGGACGGCCCCATGAAGTCATACCACCGGAACAACATTGTCTATGTTGATTCCAGAACACCCGAACTTTCATATCTAAAATGTGCATGACCTGTTTACCAGTCTAATTATCAAGTTATAAAGATCAAAAACATGTCACCCATCTATGGGTAGTTCAATTAGTTAGGGCGCACTTGCGATTGTGTGATTAGCTGTACTGGTCCCAGGTTCGATTCCCCAAATGAGTACCTGTGATTTAAGTGGGGGGCCATAGTAGTGGGTTGTTGTACTAGTCTCCCTCAAGAAATAGTCGAGGTGCACGTAAGCTGCTGGATACCTTGGTTATAAAAAAAAAGGCAATCTCGGCCGTGTCCACAACTGGTACTATCGATATTTTCCGTTCTACTGATAGGTCATAGGCGTTACTAATGTGAGGTTGCACAGTTATATACTGGTGCGAGGAAAAATTACAAAAAAAGTCATAAACGTATTGCAATTGTACCCATTCAATTCTAAACTTTATTTTTTTTAACTGTTTCAGTTCTAAACCTTTGTCATTGTGCCAATTTAATCCATCTAGCGAATTTTGGTTGTCGACCAACAACATGATATTTAAATTTTATTTTATTTCCTTTTTCCTTCCCTCTTCTTCCTCTATCCAATTGTTGGATGATGGCAAGACTCCGTAGGAGGAAGAAGGAGAAAAAACAAGAAAAAATTAATAAAATATTATGCCTTTGACTAACCGCCGTTCACATCAGCTGTCCAACTAAAATTTGCCTAATCAAACAAATTGACACAATTACAAAAGGTTTATGATTGAACTAGCACAACTGCTATAAATTTTAAGAAAAAAAGTTAATAATTTTTCCACTGGTGCAGCGGTGCAAGAAAATGAATATATCTGACCTCGAACAGGCTCGATCCCAAACACACTTCAGAAAACGAAAGAGAAACAGATGAGAAGATTGAAGTCGCCATCCACATCTTACGTGGATCAGAATCCGACATGTCATTGTCCCCAAGTCGCCATTCAAACTAAGTTTGAATAATGGACAGGCCATCCCACCTTTGAATTCGAGAATTTTGGATTGTTCTTGCAATAAATGAAATGGCGTTGATTTGAATATTCTTCTGATTTTTGTTTCGAATATGAAGTCAAAAATTCTGATTTTTATAGCCAGGGATGAGTAACTGATCACCCCGAACCCTGCACACTCAAGTGGCTTTTTTTAAGCCAAAAGCCCAATAAATTAAAGGCATATTCTAAGGTGAATTTCTTGTATGGTAAATCTTCGTTTATTTTGCAAAAAATTGGATGATTTAGAAAGAATCTACCTAAAAATGACCACTTATATTGCTTAAAATAATTTATCAATAAAATATTGACAATTTATATCTAAATATATCCCTGAACAACCACAAAATATTTTGTTCATCCATATTTATAAGTGAATATGATGGACGGAAAATTTGATACAAGAGGCGAACAATTTTTTTTCATTTATATATAATATGTTTTAGGTTTTATGGAAAATTTTCCTCTTACGAAAGAGAAATTCTTAACTTGGGAGCGGAGCCACTACTAGCTCTCTGAGTCTTGCCGATGCTCGAGTGAAAGCAAGAGTGTCAAAAGTTACTTTGGGATGGAACTCTGTTGGAAAATATTAGATAACATCAAAAATATGAATCATTAAAAATTTATTGGAAAAGACAAGAAAAGTAAAATCAATTGTCTAAGGTAGCAAACACTGTCTTTAAGGATAATTCATGTCCCACGGAGTACGTAACTTGATGCGTGAGGCTTCTAGCGGCTATTCTCCTAATATACAACATATCTTCTTTTATGCTCAGCACCGAGTATTAGAAAGAATAGTAACAAAATGATGTGTACAACCAAGCTAAGATTGACAGATGTGTAGAGAAAATAAAAAATTCTTTAACTAAATCGGAGAACTAGCATTGTGGTTTGAAATGAATTTATACCCAAAACAAAAGAGCCGTTAAGAATCAATTGATAATTAATTGACGACTGCAAAATGGTATAAGGTTCATAAAGCCATAAATCAAACGTTACAAATCCGTTATATGAACGTTATAAAGCCGTTATATGGCCATTGCAAAATTGTTTCAAAGTAATGGCTTTCACAGTAGTCTAAGTATTTCAAAACCATTGAAATATCCAACAATCCCCACATATTTCAAAAAAATTTGAAAAGTTAAAATATAATAATGTTGGGTCATAATGCCATTGTAGGCAATTTTGGCCACAATTAATACAACCAATATTGTCTGTTCTACTGACAGGTCATAGGTGTTACTAGTGTGAGGCTGCACACTTGCCTACTAGTGATAGGAAAAATTACCAAATTTTTTTTAAACATATTCGATCATAAATTGAATTTTTATCATTTTGATTTAATCATAAACTTTTTGTAATCATGCCAATTTAATTCATCCGGCGAATTTCAACCAGTGCTAACAGTGGATACCGGCTGGCCAACAATATAATATTTTAATATATATTTTTTGAAATTTTTTTCGTTTCTTTTATTTCTTTTTCTCTTCCCTCTTATTTCTTTAGCTGGTCGCCGGACCTAGGTGACCCACTAGAGGTATTATCGGGGAGGCCTAGCCTTGCCATGGCCAAACGAGGGGGAGGAAAAAAAATCAAAAAAATTAAAATATTATGTTGTCGGTTAACTAGTATCAACGTTAGCACTGATGAGCTAAAATTCACCGGATTGTATGAATTGACACAATTGCAAAAATTTTATAATTGGATTGATTAAAAAAATAAAGACTGAATTAGCGCAATTACTAATTTTTCTACTAGCGCAACAATGCAAGAAAATGAAGATATCTGATATCGAACTAGTTCGAACCCAGACACACTTCAGAAAACTAAAGAGAAACAGATAAGAAGAATGAAGTTGCCATCTTCGTGTTACGAGGAACGAAATCCGACACGTCCTTGCGCCCGACGCCCGAGTTGTCAAAGCAACAACGTGAGTTTGGATAACGGGACAACGTTGAATTCGACATGTCCTTGTGCCCAAGTTGTCAAAGCAACAACGTTGAATTCGATAAATTTATGGGTTTTTATGGCGTCGAATTGACCATTCTTCTCATTTTTGTTTGGCACGTGAAGTCAAAGATTCTGATTTTTATGGCCAGGGATGAGTAACTGATCACACCAACCCCCGCACACTCAACTTACCATGGATGAGTAACTCATCACACCAACTCCCGTACGCTCGACTTACTTTGTCAAGCCGAAAGCCCGACAAATTAAGGGAATATTCTAAGTTGAATTTCTAGTAACGTAATGCTTCATTTATTTCACCAAAAAAAATGATTTGAAAAAAATCTACCGAAAAAATAATCGTTTATATATCACTTAAAATAATTAGTCAATAAAAAAATTAGTATCGATATAAATTATATCTAAATATCAATCAACAATGAGAACATATTTTGTTCATTCATATCTATAAATGGTTATTTTTTTAAAAAAATATTTTAAAATCATTTATATTTTGAAAAATATTATCAAAAAAGTCGTAAACCTTTCACACTATTGTCAATTTAGTTCTAAACCTTTTAATTTTGTAGATTTAATCCTAAATTCTTTTCACTTTGTGGCGATTCAATCCTATTCGTCGAAAATAGCTCATGTTGGCACTGCCAGCAATAATTTTTTAGCTTTCTTATTTAAAAATTTATTATATATTTTTTTATTGCCTTTAAGGCTGGCGACCCCCATGGATTAGGGCTGGCAGGGGTCATCGGCCCTTGGGAAAAGAATGATGGGCGTCGCTAGCCCCTAGACTAGAGTCAACGAAGGTTAGTAACCCCGCAGGTCCCTAGGCGAGGGCCGTGAATCCCTCGCACCACGACGAGGTATGCAAGGGCCGCAATGTCCTCGTTGTGGCCTGCAAGGGCAAGGTCTTAACCCTTTGCCTTCAACCAAGAGGGATTCGCAACCCTCGCCCATAATCCCTTCGGGAGTTGTTGGCCCCACCGGCTCTTGCCTAGGAGCCAACGACGGCCACTGTTGGCCCTAATCTAGCTGGGGTCGTCGGCCTTGAAGCTAGCAAACGAAGAAATAAAAAATAGTAAAAAAGCTAATTGTTTCAAATTAAAATTATTAAAATTATTTAAAAATTATCCAAGTCAGTGCCGGCGATGGCACATAAGATAAGTGGCATCCACTTCAGCGATTTTCGGCGAATAGGACTGAATCGACACAAAGTAAAAAAGTTAAGACTAAATCAGCAAACTTAAAAGGTTTAGAACTGAATTAGTAAAAGTGTGAAAATTTTAAGATTTTTCTGATAATTTTTTTATTTTATTTTTTGCAAAACCAACGAAGCTTAAGTAATAAATTTATTTTCCACCTATTTGCCTGGATGCACTCGAGTGCAATGACGTATCGAAAATTTGATACTAGAGGAGGCGAACTAATTATTTTCACTAAATATATAATATGTATAAATTTTTATGGAAGTTTTTCCTATTAGGAAAGAGAAATTTTTAACTTGGGATCGGGGCCACCACTACCTCAAGTCTTGCCAATGTTCGAGTGAAGGCAAGAGTATCGAAAGTTACTTTGGTATCGAAACTTGCCTACTTCTTTCTATATATATATATATAGAAAATATAGAAAGAAGTAGGTAAGTAAAAAAAACAAGTGTCCGTTAAAAAATTTACCAGTCACCTGATTCCAAAATTAATAATAACTTCTAAAGGTTTTATGAAATTACCATTTCTTTTTCATATTTTACAAATTTGCAACTTTGTTTTAACCATTTTTATTTTTCTTTCTTACCCAACTTATATTTGCCTACTCTTCTCTGAACTTAGCAATCTTTATTTGAACAATTACCAACTTCTTTTCTGCTTAAATTGCCATCTCATTTTCTTTATCTGGCTTTTCTATTTATCGGTTTTTGTCATAGTTTACCAATGTTTATCTTTTTTACTGGCACATTCAATTTATCGACCTCTTATGCGAACTTATCGACTTTTGTTTGTTTGGTTTACCCTCTTTTCTCTATTAATTTATCAACTAATTTTGCATTTATGCAAATTGTGTCAATTCAGCCAATTTTGGCTGAAAACATTGGTGTGAACATTTATTGTCCTACGTGGCCCGGCTTGCATTAACGTGGATATTTTTTTAAAATATTTTTTGATATTTTAAATAAAATTTAAAAGTATATTTTTTTTAAAAAGCTTAAATTTTGTTAAAAATTATAGAATAATATTACAAAAATCCAAGTCAACATTTATCATGCATGTAAAACAATCGATGTCCATGTTGTTGGATCTAGCAATACCACCTAGAGGGAGGTGAATAGGTGCTTGTGAGTCTAATTGAAATTTCTTGTGGAATTAAATAATTTCAATCTACGAACAAGAACAATGACAGTGTAATACAGTGCAAATAATCTAAACACAGAAGTAAGAGTTTATAGTAGTGAGTAGTGCATGCTCAGTTTATAGTGGTTCGGCTTGTTAGGCCTATGTCCACTCTCTCACGATAATAGCCGATTAGCTGGATTTCACTAGAATGATTTGAGGAAGACAAGTGACAACAAACACTCAGTATCTCTTACAAATCCTCGCAGTAAATAAAATTGAGAACTCTCAAAACAAATTGTGAATCTCAACAACTCTTGCGCTTTGGAATTTCTGGTTCTCGACACCCACGCATGTCACCATGGTTCTTCTTTTATACTCCTTTATCTCCAAGTTAGCCGTTGGATAATCTGTCAAAGTATCGCTCTTCAATATTTGATTGGATGTCATCAATCGTAATTGAACGAGATTGTATATGAGAAGATACGAAAATCGTTGAGTGGAATCTAGACTCTTCTGATTTAGTTGTCCATATAACCAAATCTTCAGTTTTCAAAATTAGAGTAGATTCAAATAAATCACGGGATTTATTCTTGGAAGGTAGTATTCAATTGTAAATTTCCTCCTGATTTGTTTGAAGAAAATCTTGTCAATCAAATATCACAAACTTCCATAAAGAAACTTGCCTTAATCGGCAACTTGTCATACATGGGTCTTCAGAATCTATTTATTGATAAGACGCAGAATCTGAGTAATGTTCGGAACCAGTCTTTAGAAGAAAGACTCTCTAAATCTGAACAGATAATTTTGAATAGTAACTAAGCTTTAAGAAGGTCCTTTTGACACATCATATAGCTCTTTAGATGAATAAGCATTCAAATGAGAAATCATGTTCCATCTGATCTTTAAAGGCAACTTCATTTGAATGTCTTCAGAAGCAACTCCATATGAACATCTTTAGAAGCACTTCGTCTGAACGTCTTCAGAAGCAGCTATATGACTACTCCTTCTCGAGTCTTTAATGCCAGATAAGGGAACAATACAAACTTATGTTTACACATTCATCCTGCAATAAAAACATTGGAAATATTACACATATTCTTACTAGAGTATGGATAGTTTTGTCAAAATCAAAATATTCAGAAAGAAGGTTTCCACATATCAGCCATTTTTTTTTTGTCAAAATTAATCGAATTAACTCAATTAGCATAAATACAAAAGATTTAAGACTGAATTGGCATTAATACAAAGGTTTAAAACTAAATTAGCACCAATAAACGATTTAAGACTTCATTGACACCAATGCAAAAATTTTAGAACTGAATTGGTAAAAAAAAAAGTTTGGGACTAAATTAACACTAGTGCAATAGGTTTATGACTTTTTTTATTCTTATCCCCTGTTCAGAAGGTCAACATAATTTAGCATACAAGAAAAGTCAAAGCCTATACCAAAAATAGTAAATTCGAGTTACCACACCAAAATTGACCCAAAATATCAGCTTTGATAACGCTAAAATGAAAGATGTCGTTGTCTAGAAACAAACCCAAAAGAAAGCCATCACATCTTTGATTGCAAAGTCCCATGCATCTAATCTAATTCCTCGCGCATTTCGTCACTTTGTCATCTCCATCCTTTCATTTCCATCTCGTTAAGCAATTCATAAGGCAACACTTGACCCCTAAATTAATACCGCCTTGTACAATTATATCGGATACTCCTTTTGACTTTTGAGCGCTCCGCTTTCTTGAAAAGAGTCGGGTCATTACCAGAAAAATTTGATGCAGAATGCATGATTTATCACATGGTGGTCAAAATCGAATGACGCGCTGCAAATGACACCGCCTATGTACATTCTATACTTAATTTTTTAGTTTAACAAATCCACTATAGTCAAGCAAGTGATGAGCCATTCAATGGCCGAAAAAATCTTCCACTTTTCAGGTTTGACTTCCATCCCTCAGTGGGGTTCAATCTTCAATGTCTGATCTTGCTATAGCGAATCTCCAAAATTCATTTGAGCACAACAGTTCTTGGTCAAATTTTCATGGGGAAAACCCAGTTGAATCTTTCAATTTTGCGCGCCGGAGGGAGAGACCAGTTGACAAATTTGTAGTTAGATCACCAGGTGAACATTTTTAAAAAGGCGGTCAAAAGTCGCAATTTGTCACAAGCGAAAGCTTTGAGATAAAATGTCAGCCGGCACTTTTTCCCATGTACCATGACAACAGCAGGATGGACGGACTAAGCAAATTTGATTATAGTAATCTATTGCCATCACAATCAAGCAAGGAATTCGCATCCCATGCCCCAGCAATGTACCCTCCACCCTAAGGAGAGGGATCAAGTTCCTCACTTTTAATGATTAATTAATCGAGTCTCTTCCAGGCCGATTCACTTCATGTTGGGTTTCGCCTAATAATTACTGTATCAAGGATTTCAAATTACCCGCTTTTCTTATGTTCACTTATTGAAAAGCCATCTTTTATTGGTTTCTACGAGTGGATTTGCTTTATCAGATTGATAGCTGCTGGAATTTAGTATACAATCACAATGAAATAAAGTGTAAAAACAAGAAAGAGAAATTGAGACGCAAGATTTTATCCTGACTCACACTTAAATTAAGATTACATCTAATAGAGAATTCTATTATAATTAGCACATCGCACTTCTCATTACGTCATTCAATTATAAATAAAAAAAATTATATACAATAGTAACTATTCATAGGACAAAGCTCAAAAGCCCAAACTTATAATGAAAAATATGAGCTGAAACTCGAAAAAGCCTTATGGCGGCTTAGGGGTGCTGCCCTCACAACCCCGTCGAGGTGGCTCCCTAGACCCTTGCTCATTCATGAAGGAGCGAGACTCTCATGCTTTTTTTTTTTATGTGGAGTATAAATCACACCATAATAATAACAACAAGAAAAAAGTACCGAGGCCAAAAATCCAAAATTCCTTTTTTTTTTATCAAAAATTTTAAAATTTTGTCTCGAGAGACCTTATCTCGAAAAACCTATCTACGAGTAAAGCAAAATATCCTTGCCGTTACCGTGGCAAATCGTTTTCTCATTGGACTTTCTAGTTGTCGGGTCTTATTTTGCTGGCCGTTTTCTTGTTCTTCTCTTCCAAGTTTAAAAGTAATACTTGCTTATCTCAGGTATCCGTGATTCTTGAATGTCGTGGCTCCCGTCATTTTCACAGCAATAGTAGTGTTTGGCATTTAGTGGGAATTTTCCAATTTTCACGGGAGGTACGTCCAGGTACTTTTTTTTCTGCTTTGACCATCGAAACTCTCTTACCCATATACCAAGCAGCAAGCCACGATGACAGCCGACGTGATACAATCGTGGCGATACGCCAACACGTTATTTAAAAAATAAAAAATAAAAAATTTCGACACGTTGTATATTAAATATTAAAATATTATGTGTTAAATTGTGTCTCGAATTTAAGACTAAAACGAAAATCCGAGCCTAAGCGAAGTGTTTAAAATAGTCACGCGAAATAATAGATATCTTGGATCTCTTTGGAAGTGGAAAAGACGCTAGAGATTTGTTTGGATTTCTTTTCGGTTGAAATCCAAAGTGGCGTTGACAATTCAACGTGAGAAATAGACGCCGGGCAGTGGACTTCGCATGCAAAATAGGAAAGAGGAAATATGCAGATATCCTGATGTGTGTTGGTTGGAGTTGCCATAAAAAAAGAATAAAAAAAAGTCCAAGATGTAGGTTTGAGTGCATCACATGCATTCTTTCTCCATGGTTAAGTGCGTCAATCTTTTTATATTTTCTTTGGCGGTGGCTACTTGAAGGCGATCCAGTTTGCATTTATATGCAATTAATGACGTGAAGAACAGTAGAAGAAATTCACGTCTCGAAGCACCGTTTTTTCTTCTGAGTGCCGTGGATGGTCTGCTTGTGAGTGATGTCCATAGGTGCTGGGTGGTTGGCAATGCGAGTCTTCGTGTATAGGAGGTTTCACGGAATTACATCAAGAATTTAAGTATTGAAATCGGTTAAATTTTAAGGTTAGATTTGTGTTTTAATTCATTTACGAGATTGAGAGATTATTTCGCTAGAAATTAAGGGTTAAACACTGTGTGCATTCTAGAATGTAATTGGAGCTGGAAAATATCAAGAATGCGTTTGTGTAACTCGAATGAATCTGTAATCTCCATGTATCGCTCTTTCTATAGTGGAATCGTTGTTGCTCTCTCCGTGGACGTAGATCTCTACGACCGAACCATGTACATCTGGCGTTCGATTTACTTTACTTGTTCTGTCTATTTTATTTGATCGATCGCTTGATTCCGCGCAACATCATGTATGTTTAAAAGTATTAGTAGTGAATTTTTTTCTTTTTCTTTTCTTATTTTATTAAAGATTCACGATTAAATTTTTCTAGGCTAGCTAGGTATATAACATAAGTATATATACTTTTTGTGACGTCCTATAAATTCACCCTTGGCAAAGTACCTAAAATCAATATAATGGATTGGCATCGAATTTCAGTCAATGGAAAGTTTTGGATCACAAGGACTGAAGAGACAATAATTGGACAAATTCTAAAGTTTCAGTCGGTTTAGATTAGCCTTCGAAATTCTTAAACGTCGCGAATTAAGATTTCAATCCTTGCGCTCAAGCCTAATCCCAACCGAGCCTAGCCTATGAAATTGCCAAAAATACCCCTCGTCCAGTATACCTAATTTTCGTTCAGTCTCGATTTGTCAAATTATCATTTGGCTCTCAATTATTCTCACAAAATGTCAAAATGCCCCAAAAGTCTTTGGGACCCCACCAGCCACCTCTTCCTCATGTGATGTCTCTATCTCTCTCTCTCTCTCTCTCTCTCTCTCTCTCTCTCTCTCTCTCTTTCTCTCTCGTGCGCGAACAACCCCCCTAACCAAACCTCCCTCCTCACTTCCTCTCCTTCCTGGGTCAATTTTTGCGACGCCACCACCCACCGTCGACGGCCACCACCCCCAGTCACCTCCTGCCATCGCCACCGACCAATTCCTAGCCATCGCTCGATGCCGGAAGCAACGAAACAGTCGCGGAACCCAGCCCCTGTAGACCCGAGGACCTTCGTCCCTCCTCCGGCCATTCTCGACGTCACCGCCACCAACCACCACCACGTTGGGACTCTCCCGTGTCCTGAGCTTCAAGCCGAAGACATCCCGCCGTCGAACGACCTTCGTCCTTCCTTCGATTTTCGATCGGTTCAGATTTTTCTTCAGATTTGGCCAAGTCGGTTCCCGCCGCTGCTCACTGCCACCACCAAAGAACTTCCAAGACCCTTCTTTGTTGTCCCTAAGCTCGTGGAGGCCGGCCGCCGCAGGTGGCGGCCGAAAATCCGCCCGCACAGTTGCCCTGCTCTCGGTGCCGTGAGAACCCTGTCTACCTGATTCTGTTCCACCGCTGCTCCGCCGCCTCTGGCCGCCTTCAGCCGCTGCCACTGGTGCTGACGGACTCCCCCTGACCACCTGGTACTTCCACCGCCAATCCTCGAAGCCGGTCGCCGCTCGTCGGCCTTAGTTTCGGCTGTTTCAGCCCTGGCACCGCCTCTGCCCTGTTCAGGCCGGGTCGCACAGGCCGTGGGTAGTTTTACCCTGGGCAGAGTGGCTGAGGGCTTGGGCCAAGTAGCCGAGAGCCTGGACCGAGTGGCCAGATCAGTGGCCGACTCTTGGGACCATTGTACCAGGTCCGTGGGCTATTTTGACCAAGAGTTTCGCCGTGGGCCAAGAGTTTTAGGCCATCATTCAAGGAAATTAACCCGTGATCCATCGTCGCCACCGCCGTCGTTGTCGCCGTTGAGACCGCCTAAACCGAATTAATTTGTGAGTTGACCCTAATCCTTGATTAGGGCGCTAATTATGCCTAGGATTATTCGTTTAGTTGATTAGGGAAAAATTTAAATGCGCAATCGGGGCCGATTTAGATAAAAATTGTGAATAAGTTAAATGACCGATTGATTAGGTTAGTCGGTTGATTACTTTGCCTGTGGCTAATTGTGATTAGTTAAAATTAATTGATTGTGTTCGATTGCGAGCGAGGGACGGGTTAGAGACGAGCGAGCGATTAACGTTGTAAATTGAATTGATTAATAAAGACATTGTACGAACCGAGCTTTTTATTGTCTAATTGGTTTTGACTGCTCGGGATTGATTGGTGGCTTTATTGATTTGGATGTCTTGCTGAAATGTCTGATTGGCTGTCCTAATTGTTCATTGAGTGTTCGATGGTTTGTTTGGGGTTTAATCGCCCTTCTGTGGTTGTAGTGTCTAATGTTAGGCTGCATATGCATATGACCGTATGTGAAGTCAAAAGATATTTTTAGCATGAAAATGGCCTTCGGCCGAGACTTTGACATGCCTGTGTGAGCATTCGGCTTTAACTAAAGATAATGAAATGGGTTAATTGCTGGATGTGTATTGTGTGGTCATATGAGGGAACGATGATGCTTTTCCTGGCAAGTTCGTACTGTACCAATTGTATAGAGCCATACGACTTGCCAGAAGCACGTCAATTCTGGTCCGGTACTAACTAGCACGGGGGCAGAGTTGCTTGGATGCCGTTCACAGCTTGTGATGGACCGACGCCCCGTTTAGGGATGCCTATTTACTGGTGTCGTGTCAAGCGCACTGGAGACACCTCTTGTAGTAGCTATTGCTGAGAGAAAAGGGACGTAGCCTGGCTTGTTGGTAAAATGCTCGATTTCATCAAGGTGTTGGATCGCGTTATTTGTGGGAGTCAAATCACGCCTTCTTTCGCGTAGATCCTTTCATGTGTCGTGAGCATGCTCATTGTTAATAAAGGGACTTATGTGATGTCATGTGTGTACTTGTGGATGAGATGCTTGTTTGAATGATTGACTGATTGGCTGTGAGTCAAGTCAAGCATTGTATTATGTGTGGCTGAAGCTGACAAGTATGCATGTGGATTATTTTTATATCGTGACTGTAATTGGGTGTTATTTGTGGTGATTTATTATTGTGAGACTTCTGTTAGGATACCCGAGCGAATCAGTTTCTTAACCAAGCTTAGGCTTGATTCACTGAGATTTATTCTTACCCCGTCATGGGATAATATTTTTATGTTCCAAGTGATGGAGTTTCGTGGGCGCCAAGGATTGGCTTTTGGATTAGTAATCTGAAGTAAGATAAGAAGTTAGTCTTACCTGACTGAGTATACTTTTGAGACTTTGTCTAGTCACCCTGAAGTATGAGGTTTTGTACGTACGGTAGTAGTATCGATAGGATCAAGATTTATTTACGGTGTTTGACTCCTACTATTCTATTTTTATTTTTTTTTATTGTCAAGGAGTTGAGACATTTCTGCATGCTTAAGTAATTGATAGGTCGATAGTGTGCCTAGGACGCAATCTCTATGACCTCGTGGCGATTTGGCAAGGAATGTCGCGGGCTCGAGAGACGGGGCGTGACATCCCTGCCCAAGGTGGTTTCAGAGCAAGGTTAGCCTGATCCATCTAGTCATTGGCCTGGAGTGATAAGAAGCGTTGGTATTTAGGATTGTTAGTAGGATCGTAAGCTTTTGCATGTGCTTTTTATCTTTGTTTCTTTTTAATCGATTGTCATTGATCTCATTACGCGTTACTTGGGGTGGACATGACTCCGTAAGTTACCTGTATAATGAGCGACCGTAATGAGATGGTGCTTAATGGAAGGATAACTCAAGAAAATCCCAAAGTGAAAGAGATCCTGCAGGCATTGGAAATTTAGAAGCTATAGTTGGATAGCAAGTGAGTAGTCAAGTTAATGATGCAGCCGTTTCGAGTGAAGACTGTTGATTGGAAACGAGATTGGTGTGCAGTCGATACTCGAGTTGATGGAGAGGTTTCTTAACCTTGAGTCACCAAAGTTTAAAGAATTAGGAGATCCAGAGGCTGCAATCTTGTGGATTAAGGAAATCGAGAAGGTATTCGCCGTGCTAGGATGTTCCAAAGAGGACAAGGTGACACTGGCCATTTACTAACTTCAAGGTGACGCTAATGCGTGGTGGGAAGCCACATGAAGAAAGATCTTTCCTAAAGGTATGGTTCCGGTGTGAGATGCCTTTGTTAAAGCCTTCTATGGCAAGTACTTTTTGGACTGTAGGCAAGAGGAAAAGATGGCTGAATTCTTGCAGCTTCGACAGGACCAAATGGCAATAGAGCAATATGGGGCGAAATTTATTGAGCTGTCAGAGTTTGCACCCTAGACGATTGGAGATCTTATGAATAGGATGAAAAGATTTTGTGAGGGATTAAAGCCTGAGATTAAGGATCGATTGGTGTCACTAGACTTTAGGAATTTTAGCGAATTGTATAAAAGGGCCCAATCTGTGGAGAGAAGCATGACTGATAGAGCAATCGCATATGGATCACGTCTTGTGCCTTCTTCTAGGGATAACCGTTGAATAGAGAAGAGGCCGATGTATGCCAACAAGTATCACATCCTGTCTAATCAAAGAAGTTCAATTAAAAAGCCGATGTCCCGCCAAAGTGAGAAGTGTCGCCTGTGTCGCCTAAGGCATTGGTTCCTGTCCGTTTAGAGGAGGAGAATGCTTTAAATGTTATCAACCAGGATACCAAGTGAAGGATTGTCCGATGAGAAATAAGGTAGATCAAGCATCGCTGCCGCAAGAAGGACAAACTCGAGGAAATGTTCAGCAAAATACCTAGGATTGACTCTATTGGGAGTAGGGTGACTTTTGAGTTAAGATGCTTTAGTATAGACTAGCAATAGCTAGTCAAGCTTGAGAATACCTTTTGTGGATAGGACTTATGGATATAGGTTTGTAATAAGACAATTAGTATTTTGTGGATTGCATAAGTTTGAAATGTTGTTTTGCTTGGATCGTATTAGCCGTTGTTTTCTTGAATCATAATCAATGATTAGATGAATATTCGCAGAAGAGTGAGCGTGAATTGTGAAGGTAATATCTGCGATGTAATGAACCCCAAAGAGTCAAAAAGTATGAATTGATAAGGATCGATGTGAAGTCAGATAATGTGTGCTGAATTGTGATGAAAATTTTTCTCTACATGTGGTTAAAGTGGGACTTAAAAGTGAAAACACGTTTGTGAGTGCATTGTGTCATTTCGGGTGATGGGCAGAAGGTTGTGGATGAATCGAGATGTCACGTGTAAGTAAGACTTATGTACCTTGCAGGATTAGTGAAAGTTGATTATATCTTTGAATCCTAATTGAGGAAGACCTTGCAATATGTCAAAGGCAATCTTGGAATGACTTGAGTTCGTATGGTTCAGTCAACCAGTAACCTAATAAGGTCATGGTGAAGTGTACACTGCCTGAAGACTGTAATTAATGAGGCCTCAGACATGTGCATGGATCGAGGACAGTGAAGACAAACAAGGAAAGTTCGTAATGGCGATCTAAGGTTAGGTGACATGGTAGGGTCGCCAGTTGGATGCACAGACTATTGAGTTTGGCGATACCCCTGAATAAGATTAAAATTGTGAGATGTGACAATTAAAGAAGACTAGTTATTAGAATGGCGCAACAGAAGCATAGTAAGGCCACATGATTTCTTGTAATAATGACCATAAGGGCCTTACTTTTGATAAAGCAGAAAACTGATCGGGATTCACAACAATAGTTTCAGTGTTGGTCCAAATAGCTCATGAAGACATCACGATTTGAGGTAAGGCTGCTAGAAGATTAATAGACGTGGTCGAGCAAATGACGAAAATGTTGATGTATCAATAAGTCAAAGAGCAACAATGCAAGCCTAAGTGGACTACTCTCGTTGTTGGAGATTGGGAAAAGATTACAATGGATTGGCGATAAAACTTCCAAGAACTCAAAGAAGAAATGACTCAGTTTGGAGTACAGTACGCAGATTGACGATGCATGTCCAAGATATAATAGTGTGAAGAAATTCAACTTGGTATGAGTGTGATGTCCCAGGACCTAAGGTCGATCCAAGTTTAAGACTCGAACTACTTGCGAACAATGAGCAAGGGTTGAGGAAGCCACTGAGAGTTAGAGGTCGCCCTCAACGTGGATGATGGCCTGATTTGCTAGTCGGTTGTGTTATTGATAAGGGTTGACTGTGTGGCAATCTTAAATCAAGCATAAATCGAATTGGGTTGATCTCACTCAGCTATAAGTCAACCATAGGATTACACTGAAGTCGACTATGGATTGATTCACGGCATGACTTGCGAGCTGGCATTGATTGATATTCAGGATGGCCATGGACCTAGTGAGGGATGACTTGTACTAAAACCTCGTACCAACCACACACTAGTCAAGGATTAGCTGCTCTAGATTTTGTGATGTGTTACTGGAGGACTACTAGTCGAGTTGAACTAATCTTGCGTCAATTTGAGTTGGTCATGAGAGGTGATCTCGATAGTGTTCGATTGTACCACCGGTCTAGGAACGGGTGATTCCAAACCTAAACCGGAATATTTGAGGTGATCTTCAACTCGTCAGTTGCTTGTGAGCTGATCCTGTTTGACAGAATGCATGGTCCAACCCTCAGTTTGATTTTGCGCCTGAGTTCGGTGATTCTTCAGATGTTTCAAGAGTTGCCAAGTGATGATTCTAAATCTCAAAGCGTTGAAGAAGAGGCGAAATATTAGTAGACCTTCTTCATATAAACAGAATGCCCAAATTGCCATTAGTGTTAATCGTGGATAACATCTATGGAACAGGAGGAAAAGCAGCGTTAAACTATGCTCGTTGGAAGTTAAGAAATGGCCAGTCTTTTCATGGGAATAGCTAATTAATACGATTATTAGGATAACCAACAATTGATTGGGACAGCAAGATAGGATGGTCACAATTAAGTTGAATTCCTAGAGTCAGATGATTCACCCCGTTGAAACGAATTATGGATATGCAATTGTGTCAAATTAGTAGGCAAGGATCGTAAGTTAGAATCCAACTTGGATTTGATAGTCGCTTTATGATTTTGATGCACAGAGTAGAGATTAGGATTGATTTGGAGCGAACATAGTATGAAGTTGGGGAAACAAAATTGCAATTTAGTATGGCTTATTACCCACAAATGGAAAGTCGGTCTAAAAGGATAATTCAGAATCTGGTGAACATGTTGGAGGCATGCGCTTTGGATTTCAAGATAATTGGAAGGAATAATTACACCTAATGGAGTTTGCTTAAATAACAGCTCCAGTATAGCACTAAGATGATACCTTTCGAGGCAATGTATGGCAAAGCGTGTAAGACGCTCGTTTAAAGGCGGACCTGAGTTAGTGGAACAGTCGATGGACGCAATCAAGGTTAGCAGAGATAGACTGAGAACAATTCAGAGTTGTCAGAAAAGTTACGTCAACAAGGAACGAAAACCATTGGAATTTCAAGTGGGTAATTATGTCTGTAGAAGATGACGCCTGTTGGAAGGACAACTCATTTTGGTAATAAAGAAAAGCTAAGTCCAAGGTGAGTCATACCATTCAGGATTTTGGAACGAATTGAAAATTGGATGTATTGCCTTGTGTTGCCGTTAAGACTGGCTCAAGTGCACAACGCCTTCCATGTGTCGATATTGAGGAAGTGCGAACCAAACCCCGCTCCTCTGTTGAGTTATGAGAAGATTGAACTAGATGAGCGAGCATCGTATCTGGGAAGTCCAGTCAGGACCGTGGGTAGAAAAAAGCAAGTGCTTCGGAATAAGGCGATTCCGCTAGTCAAGGTGGTTTAGTAACACCACGAACCTGAAGGAACTACTTAGGGAAAATTTAGGAAGTTGTGAGGACTAAATATCATTATTTGGTGGAAGGGTATGGCAGTATTTCAATTTCGAGGATAAAATTTCCTAAGGGGGGAGAGTTGTAACGCCTTGGAAATTCACCCCTTGGAAAGTACCTGAAATCAATATAATGGATTGACATCGAATTTCAGTCGATGGAAAATTTTGGATCGCAAGGACTGAAGAGACAATAATTGAACAAATTCTAAAGTTTCAATCGGTTTAGATTATGTTTTGAAATTCTCAGCCGTCGCGAATTAGGATTTCAATCCTCGTGCTCAAGCCTAATCCCGACCGAGCCTAGCCTATGAAATTCCAAAAATACCCCTCATCTAGTGTACAAAAATTTTGTTAAGTCCCGATTTGTCAAATTACCATTTTGGCCTCAATTATTTACACAAAATGACAAAATGCCCCAAAAGTCTTTGGGGACCCCACCAGTCACCTCTTCCTCACGTGATGTCTCTCTCTCTCTCTCTCTCTCTCTCTCTCTCTCTCTCTCTCTCTCTCTCTCGCTCGCTCGCTCGCTCGCTCGGACAACCCTCCCCCCCGACCGAACCTCTCTTCTCACTTCTTCTTCTTCCTCTAGCGATTTTTGCACCGCCACCACCCACCACCGACGGCCACCACCCCCAGCCCCTTCCTACCATCGCCACCGACCCATCTCCAGCCGTCACTCCCCGCTGGAAGCCGCGAAACAGCCGCAGAATCCAGCCCATGTTTCAGCCCTTGTAGACTTGAGTACCTCCGGCCTTCCTCCGGTCATTTCCGGCACCACTGCCGCCAACCACCACCACGTTGGGACTCCTCCATGTCCTGAGCTTCAAGCCGAAGCTATCCCATTGCAAAACGACCGCCGGAGCCGTTGCGAATCGCCCCAAGCCGCCGGTGCCCTATTTTCAACCAGTTCAGATTTTTCTTCAGATCCGGCTAAGTCGACCGCCGCCGCTACTCACCGCCACCACTAACGAACTCTCAAGACCCTTCTCCGTCGTCCCTAAGCTCGTGGAGGTTGGCCGCCAGGTGTGGCGGCTGGAAATCTGCCCGAACCGCTGCCGTGTTCTCGGCGCCGCGAGAACCCTGTCCACTCGATTCTGTTCCGCCGCTGCTCTGCCGCCTCCGGCCGCCTTCAGCTGCTACCATCGGTGCCGACGGACTCCCCCTGACCACCTGGTACTTCCACCGCCAACCTTCGAAGCTGGCTACCGCTCGTCGGCCTTAGTTTCGACCTTTTGAGCCCCAGCACCGCCCCTGCCCTGTTCAAGCCGGGTCGCACAGGCCGTGGCCTGGACCAAGTGGCCGAGGGCCTAGACCAAGTGGCTGAGAGCCGGGGCCTAGTGGCTAGGTCCGTGGCCGAGTCTCTGGGCCATTTTGCCCGGTCCGTGGGCCATTTTGGCCGAGAGTTTTAGGCCATCGTTCGAGGAAATTGACCTATGATCCGTCGTCGCCGTTCGTCGCCATCGTCTTCGTCGTCGCCGTTGAGACTGCCCGAACTGACTTATTTTGCGAGTTGACCCTAATCCTTGGTTAGGGCGCTAATTGCGTCTAGGATTAGTCGTTCAGTCAATTAGAAAAAAATTTAAGTACGCTATCGAGGCCAGTTTAGATAGAAATTATGATTAAGTTAAATGGCCGATTAATTAGGTTAGCCGGTTGATTACTTTACTTGTGGCTAATTGTGATTAGTTGAAATTAATTAATTGATTGATTAATTTGATTGTGTTCGATTACGAACGAGCGACAGGTTAGAGACGAGCGAGCGATCAACGCTATAAATTGAATTGATTAATAAAGACATTGTACGAATGGAGCTTTTTATTGTCTAATCGATTTTGACTGCTCGGGATTGATTGATGACTTTATTGATTTGGATGTCTTGTTGAAATGTCTGATTGGTTGTCCTAATTATTCACTAAGTGTTCGGTGGTTTGTTTGGGGTTTAATCGCTCTTCTATGGTTGCGGTGTCTAATGTTAGACTGCATATGCATATGGCTGTCTGTGAAGTCAAAAGACATTTTTAGCATGAAAATGGCCTTCGGTCGAGACTTTTAGATGCCTGTGTGAGCATCCGGCTTTAACCAAAGATAATGAAATGGGTTGATTGTTGGATTTGTGTTTTGTGGTCATATGAGGGAACGATGATGCTTTTCTTGGCAAGTTCGTATTGTACCAATTGTATAGAATCATACGACTTGCCAGAAGCACGTCAATTCTGGTTCGGTGCTAACAAGCACAGGGGTAGAGTTGGTCAGATGCCGGTCGCAACTTGTGATGGACCGACGCCCCGTTTATGGATGCCTACTTGATGGTGTCGTGCCAAGCGCACCGGAGACACCTCTTGTAGTAGTCGTTGCCGAGAAAAAAGAGACGTAGCCCGATCTTACTGGTAGAACGCTCGATTGTATCAAGGTACTGGATTGCGTTATTTGTGAGAGTCCAATCACGCCTTCTTTCGCATAAATACTCTCATGTGTCGTGGGCACGATCATCATTAATAAATGGACTCATGTGATGTCATATACATACTTGTGGATAAGATGCTTGTTTGAATTACTGATTGATTGGCTGTGAGTCGAGTCAAGCATTGCATTATGTGCGGCTGAAGCTGGCAAGTATGCATGTGGATTGTTTTTATATCGTGACTGTAATTTGGTGTTATATGTGGTGATTTGTTATTGTGATACTTCTGTTAGGATACTCGGGTGAATCAGTTTCCTAATTGAGCTTAGGCTTGATTCACTAAGATTTATTCTCACCCTGTCGCGGAATAATATTTTCAGGTTCCAAGTGATAGAGTCTCGTGAGCGCCAAGGATTGGCTTTTGGATTAGTCATCTGAAGTAAGATGAGAAGTTAGTCTTACCTAACTGAGTATACTTTTAAGACTTTGTCTTGTCACCCTGAAGTCTGGGGTTGTATACGTGCGGTAGTAGTATCGATATGATCAAGATTTATTTGTGGTGTTTGACTCCTACTATTCTATTTCTGTTTGTTTTTATTGTCAGAGAGTTGACACATTTCCGCATGCTTAAGAAATTGATAGGTCGATAGTGTGCATGAGATGCTATCTCTATGACCTCGTGGATATTTGGCAAGGGATGTCGCAGGCTCGAGAGACGGGGCGTGACATTTTTTATAGATTTACATTTTGATCCCTAATTTACTAAAAATGATTAAAATTGACATTAAGTGTCGGAATGACGTGTCGGGATATTGAACTAGTGTGTCGCTATTGTGTCCGGAACGCTGATGACGTGTTGAATGTCTGACACCTATTGACCATGTGTCGGTCGTAGGTTGGATGCCTATTGATGTCTAACACGCATTTGAAAGGGCATATCTAATGAAAAACCGCGTCAAAATAGCTAAAAACTGCAGGGACAAAAGGAAAATTGTAGCAAAAGAGAGAAAACGAGTAAAGAGAGGGGAAAACTTTGAAAGGACATATCTCATCGCCCGGGTGTCCGTTTGGGATGAAATTTTTTTTATTTCGCATAACTGTTGTAGGTGGTTTGGCTAGCCTTTTTCCTCAAAAAACGTCGTTTTCCTTGTCAATTTTGCATTTTATCCCTCCGATACCACACCTCAGTTACGAATGAACCGTCCTTTCCCTCTTTCTTCTTTCAATCATTTCACGCCGGACTCATTTTATCATGCCATGTAGTAGGAAAGGGGTCTAGACAGTTTTTCATGCCCAAATTAACATCACGTCTTTTAATGAGTGCATAGATTAATTAATCTGCAAATGATGTTGTTAATTGTGCTGTTTGCTCTGTTGATTGTCATTTGGGTGAAGTGCTTTGGTGGTTATGGGTTCCATTGATAGCGTGTTCCATCTCTAAATTTTTATTTCTTTTTTTTTTTATTTTTCCAAAAAAATAAATAAAACGGCGGCCCCACTCGGCAGCCCATTTGCTGAGCGGCACCTAATTTGATATTTATTTTTTAATTTATTTTGGTAATTTAAAAAAAAAATTAATTTGAAAAATTGCCCAAGATTTTTCTAGGCTAGTTAGGTATATTAATTTTGGGATGGTTAGGTATATAACATAAGTATATGTACTTTTAATTTTGATCCCTAATTTATTAGAAATGATTAAAATTGACCCAATGCGTGTCGGAATGATGTGTCGGGATGTTGGACTAGTGTGTAGCTATCGTGTCAGGAACGCTGACCACGTGTCGAATATCTGACATCTATTGACCATGTGTTGGTCGCGGGTTGGATGCCTATCGGTGTCCAACACGCATTTGACACAATACAGAGACCCTTGAAAAATGTCTGTGATTCCTATCATATAGTCATGTGTCATAAAACAACCAGGCAAATAAAGGAATTTTAAGTTGTAAATAAAAGGGTATAGCTTTAAATGTCACCACTAATGAAAGTCGGAAGTACGTAGAATTATCAAATAAATTAAGCATTTCTTCATTGCAAGTTATGTGCAACTATCACTAATTCATTTTCCTAATTGATCAGTAATATCGTGCCGACATATCATGCGAAATAAGCATTAATCATATGATATATTCTCTCGAAGAATGAAAGGATTCGCAGGACCACATGGTATTTTTGAAAATAACGCTTCATTAATCTAGGCGCCTTTTATTTAACCCGTTTAAGATTCGAGAGCGAGATCTGATAGAGTACGATCATTCTCTACATCACACATAAAAGGGACACTTTCATAAGTCACATACTTGTGAATCATTCAACTATAGCAGCTACTATATCATAGATAGCATCATTTTCACGATTATTCTTTAAAAAAAAGATCTTAACTTTAATCGTAGGGACTTTCCAGTTATGACCAAATTAGAGCAGCTACAATTAGTAACCGGCTATATCCACGTTTCCCTATTTTTTTTACTTCTCATCGAATTTAATTTCTAGAAAGTACACGTAAGTGCATGCCCCTGTCTTTTTTTTAAATTATTATTTTTTCCCTTCTTGTTGCCAAACTTGAAAATCTACGATGGCTGGAAAAAAACAAAAAACTGTATGGAAAGGAATAAAGGAAAAAAGACTACATTGGTGTAGTTGCCGATTAAGGAAAATAGTCAACAATCAAACTTGGGAACATTATTTTGTCCCATTGCGCATCTGAAGTGAAGTATGTCTCAGTTGGCGGCTGACCGCGAATATTGTTTATATTCAACCGAACACATCTTACGTCCAAGGTCAATCTGCAAGTGCATATGACATGTGCGATAATTCCACGTGTCCGGCTTCTTGAGCGAGACAAACGATCGAATAATAAAATAGACAGAATAAAAAAGTGAATTGAACACCAGATACGTGGTTCGATCATAAAGACCTACATCCACGGGGGAGCAGCAACGAATTCCACTATAAAACAAGCGATACACGGATATTACAGATCACTCGAGTTACACAAACACTCTCAGTATTTCCTAAACCTCAATTACATCCAAAAATGCACACAAAGTTTGGCCTCCAATTCCTAGCGAAATAATCAATCAATTTCGCAAAAGAATTAAAACACAAATCTAACATCAAGATTTAATCGGTTTTGACACTTAAATTCTTGATGTAATTTCACGAACAAAATAAAGATAAAATGCCAAGCACTCGCTTGAAAAATGGCTCTTCCACAGTCTCGTTCTTGTCATCTTTCTTAAAATATCCCATGAGTACATATTTAAACATGTATATGCACTATGCTAAAGAAATTCAAAACAGACTATGCACGATAACTTCCGAATATTTTATTCTCTCTTGTAGATTAGGAAAATAAAGTTTTACCTCTTTGTTTTGGCTTTTGCTTGGCGAAATCTTGCACACCATTCATAATCCAACTTGGCATATCACCAACAGAATATGTTGCTCAGTTGCAGATATCCACGGACATTCAAATTCATACTTTCTTTAACCAAGATGATATCAATCAAAATAAGAAATATTCAAATTCAAAATATTCAGATTTTGGATTTGGGCTCAAACTCGAGACGTATTTTCAACACATTTCAAAAGGTTTTGGTTAACCACACTTAAATGATTTTTTTCATCACTAGCGGTGAGTTGACATATAATTAGTAAATAATTAAAGGAGCATTTATTTCACAGAAAATTTTCCTATAAAAGGAATGAAAAAAAATAAAAATAAAAATAAGAGAATAAAGAAAAAAGATAAGAGAGAAATCAAGTATCAGATTTTCGCGAAATCATTTTTAGGAAAACGGTTAGTTTTTCAATTTTTTTTGGTGATATGTGACTGAATTTTTTTTCTATTTTTTGAATCTCATTTGGAAAATGATTTTCAATTTCATCACTTTATCCCAGGAAAAAAAATTAGAATTATTATTTTTATTTTTTATTAATTTTTCCTTTTTATTTTTTCTTTATTTTTATTTTTCCTTTTCCTCCATCATAGCAGCGGACTAACCATCACGAAGGCCTGGCGACCGGTGAAGGGAGAAGAAAAAAGAAATAAAATAAAATAAAACATAAATTACATATTACAAAAAATAGAGAGAAGCAATTTTGAAAAGTGTTTTCATGACAAAAGGACACTTTTGGTGCTAAAAATTGCGTACATAGATCCATTTCGTACCAAAAGTTTTTGTCAAATCACTTTAGTGCCAAATTTTTTGAAAAGGATCACTTAAGTGCCAACTCTGATATTTTTTGCCGGAAATCCAATGTGGTACTTTTTTTTTATTAATGTATAATGTTACACGGCTCACCGGATGTCTACCATGGCTTTTTTCAATTTAAATTTTTTATTTAAGATAATTTGAAAAATAAGCTGAAAAATGCAAAAAAAAAAAGCCATTTTTTTTTAAATGGAGGAGGGGGAGGGGGAGGGGGAGGGGGAGGGGACGGGGAGGGGGACAAGAAGCGCCGAGGGCTGTAGCCCTGCCGCTAAGCTATCTCTTTTTTTGCTAATTTTTTTGGTTTGTTTCAATGTATTTTTAATAATTTTTTTATTTTGAAACATTTTTCCATTAATTTTTTTAAATCTAATTTTATTTTTTATTTTTTAAAATTTTGAAGTCCACGTGGGCTTCATTTTCTTTTAAAAATGCCAATTAAAATTAAAAAAATTAATAAAAAAATGTCATGTATTGAGAATGGGCGGAATTTTTCGCCGGAGGCACCAAAGTGGTCATTTTGTCTCCGACTGGGCACTTAAGTGATTCGGCGGAAATGTTTGCGCCAAAGTGATCTCCGCACACAACTTTTAGTACTAAAAGGGTCATTTTCTTGTGTTTTCACCTCTTGAGATTTTTAAAATTCACTTTTCTAATTTTATGCATGAATTTTACGCTACCTGGGAAAGTGTCTTTCGATGGCAAAGTCATTTTCGGTGAACTAAATGATAAATGTCCGAAAAACTAATTTTTAGAAAATACTTTCACTCAAAAAAACGCATCCCAAGACTTCGTTTATTTCGCAAAAAATGTGACATTCCTAAAAAAATATTTTCAAAAGATGTAATTTTTTAGGAAAATGATAGTATCTTGCGGTTTTTGGCTGGAACCTAAATATATTTTTCGTAGTTTGGTATAGAACAACTCATTTGATTTTCCTAAATAAACATGAACTATTCGAGTGCTAGTAAGTTGCGTATGTGCAACCAAGAAATCGGGTATAGGCACCAAAGTCTTGAGTTCGGCCTCGATGGACCCGCCTCATGCGCCAAGGATCTGGGCATGGGCATGGGCACGGGCACTTGGGTCCTAGGCTCCATCTTGATGGACTGGGGCACGAGCACGGGGTATTGAGCTAAGCCTCGATGGACTCGAGCACGGGCACCGAGATCCAGAACTCGAACTCGGTGAACCCAAACACAGGCACCGAGGACTCGATCCTCGGACTCGATAGACCCTAGCCTGAGCACCGGGATCTGAACCCGAGCGCTAGGGACCCAAGCACGACCTTTGTAAACACAAGCCTGAGTGCTTAGAAACCTAGCATGGTCTTTTGTGGACCCAACCTCAAGTGTTAGGGATTCGATCTTAGGTACTGTTATCCCATATTCGGCCTTTGTGAACCTAGGTCCAGGTGCCAGGGCATCCATCACTACGACTGTGAATCTAGCCTCTATGGACACATGCATGGGCACCGGGGTCCTGAGTTCAACATTTATGGATTCAGGCGCTGGTGCTGGGGACTCCGACATGGACACCGAGGTCATTGGCCCGACATCGACGAAAGCCCGAGTGCAATAGACTTGGTTCTAGAGACTGGAACCCAAGAGCCAGCGTTGGAGTTTCCATGTCCAAATGACAATTTCAAGTCCAAGCATCAATGCATAGTCATGTGTAACGAAATGATTTTTGATTTTTTAAAAAAGGAATAATTTCTTAAATTTAAGTATAGTTTTTTCGTTGAACAAAATCCATTAACTTAATTTCCTAAGCAAACCAAATACTAAAAAATGAGAAAACTCACATCCTGTTTTAATAAGTATGAAATCACTTTCTTTATATCACCAAACAAATGAAAACTAATTATTTTCCTAGAAAAGGATTTTCATAAAACATGTTTCTCATATTCATTTCAGAAAACTCTTAACCTATCAATTTAAACTTTCGGATTAGAATTTCTCATACGGTATCAAAGAGAGGTTTCATCAGGATTTATTTTCCGTACGAGAGGATTCCCCATTCATAGCAATCCCACGTGTTATTCTCGGTCCGGGCTGCACGCAAGAGGAGGCGCTAAAGTGTCTGCATCTCATGTCCATGGAGCTTGAATGGGTCTTATATTCATTTTGATGCCTTTTCACGTGTCGGTGTAATTTTTTTGTTGGGCTTTCAAGGCGGTAGATCAATTAGAGGGTTCCCGAACAAAAAATTTTAATTTGTTTGTTGTTGTCCCTAAACGTTGGTCTAATGTGCAATGATGTCCCTTAATTTTTATATTGTTTAAAGTAATATATGATTTTTTGGTACATGTTTACTTAATTTCTAAACTATATGAAAATGTCCTTCCGACCAAATATCAAAATAATTTATGACTAAATTGACAAATGTTCAAAAAGTGTAGGACTAAGTTAACACAGAAAGAAGTGTTCAGAACTATATTGGCAAATCATCAGAAAGTTTATGACTAAATTGACATAATTGAAAGATTCAAAATTGAATTGGCTATTGTACAATAGATTAATTAGGATTTTTTGAACAAAATGTGACATCATAAGGGTGTCATATTTATTTTTAGGTGTCATTTTTATCGCTCCATAGTTTAGTTTATGCACAACCATCAGGGGCAAATCATAGTCGTCCTCCGGCAACATCATAGATCACCTCAAAGGTCTTTTGCTGCATGTTTCCGTAGATGAAGATGTCGTTGCGAACGAGAGGTAAACCTGCGAATCGCATATGGTGTACAAAATGCGGCTAGGATCCAAATACATGAATGCGCCTCCATTGACGGTGAATCTTATCTTTGATAACTTCTCATTATAATCTTCCTCATAAGAGATGGGGACCGAGGGCTCGGCAGAAAGATGAGACAGATATTTTCATCAATGGTTGAAGCACAGTGACAATTAGTTTACATCAACGTATAGTAGAGGGCTTTATAGGCGCGTTTTCTGCGTGTATGGAGGTGTGGTTTTGCTGAGAGAATCAAGCTCACATATGACCATGAGCTTTTTTATTATATCATATTGCTGATTTAATTCCAATTAAAGGATATTAAAGGAATCATTTCATCTTTCAAGCTCACATATGACCGATGCTTTGTATGGGCCGTCAAGTGTCAACAGCTTACGAAGGAGACCAAATGCAACAATCTCATTCTTTCTCTGTCAGCAAAGTTAAAACCCCGTCACAAGAATGGAGTTACATGCATAGCTTAACTTTGATAAGTCCAAGGTCGTTTCTCTTCCCACTTGCAGGGAGTGCAAGACTAAAGAACGTTGTTTTGCTCTATGAATCGAAGCAAGCACATTGGTCATTTTCACTGTCGGAATGACAAAAAGAAAAGGCTAAAAGCCGCGTCTTCCCCGAATACGTTTGGGGTTTAAACAAATGGAATTCCCGATAGGATGAAGCTAACACCATGCATCTGATAATCAAAGAAAGTTTAGAGTATATGGAGTTCACAAAGTAGTTTTTGAACACATGAGCTTGTTTATTGGATAGGGAACTGCAATATTAGACAAGAGACAAGTACAAAGACACCAACATAACTAAGATTCCCAAATCTAATACTTCCCCAATACACACACACACATTCGATAGTTACTTATCATGATCTCCCTCATAAGAGAAGGGGATACAGGGCTCAGCAACCAGGATCAAGGGATTCTTCCTCTTGGCAGTGATCCCAAAAGTCTCAGACATGTCCAGGTCCTGTGCCTTAATCCAGTCAGCCAGGGACCAGTCGAAGTGGTACAGGAGCTGGGCCAAGGGAAGCTCGACGTTTGCAAGCCCGAAGTTGATCCCGGGACAGATCCTCCTCCCGCCGCCAAAGGGTATGTACTCAAAGCTCGACCCTCCGAAATCGACCGAGGAGTTCAAGAACCTCTCAGGCACAAATGACTCCGGGTCTGTCCAGAACTTGGGGTCCCTCCCCACTGCACGTATGTTGATCACAATCTTGGTCTTCTTGGGGATCTCGTAGCCATTGATCATGCATGCCTCACGCGACTCTCGAGTCATGAGCGGGGTCGGCGGGTGCATCCTCAGGGTCTCCTTGACCACGAGCTTCAAATACTCGAGGCCCTGGATGTCCTGCTCGCGGACCTGGGTCTTGCCCTTCAGGACGGCTCGGACCTCCGCCTGTGCCTTCTCCATCACTCGAGGGTTCCTCAGCATCTCCGAGAAGGCCCACTCTATGGTCGTCGAGGATGTGTCTGTCCCAGCAGAAAATATTTCCTACACAGAAAGTAACAAAAGGAACAAATTGATTTTAGATTTTCAGAACGATATTCTTAAAAAGTACATGAAGGTTTGTCAAATTTTGGACAACACCGAGTTTATAGAAACTGTAATTTTCTGAGCGAAACTACATACATAGACCACTTTGAATCTTACGAAAACTTTGATACAAATGGGGATAACTCTTTGATCCCCCGTGTGATATGTTCTTGTGATATAACTTGAGAAACATTAGGGTTTCATGGAGGCGATTATCATTTTTTTTACCGTGAATATATCTTACACGATCCATTTTGCCGTTGAAATTCTTGTACGCCGACTCTATACTGATTATTAAGGGCTCTTTTTGGTAATTAAAATAGGCAATTCAATGACCAGAATAGAAGATTTTGCAACGAGTGTGAAGTCCTTCTCAAACGCCTGGAAGAATTGCTAACTAGCAGTTCCATTGCCGCTCCACATCCTGTTCATCTATAAAAACAGAAGTAGAAAATCTATAGCACATAGTCTATGTATATTAAAAATTTCCAGCAAAGTATATATTTAGTGAATTTAACGTGAAATAAGCCTTACCATGATAACATTTTTTATGACATTTGGCTTGATGAAGTAGTTATTTTCGCTACTCTTCTGGAGATTCAAGAGCACATCCACCAGATCTTCTCTTGCATCCTTGTCCTCCTCGTCGTTCCCGTCGTTCCCCTTCAATTTCTCCTTATGCTCTTCAATGATGTGATCGAGAATCAAATCGATCTTTTTGTGCAATCTCTCCCAAGCCGGTTTCATCCTCGACAGATAACGCAAGAACCAGATCGAAGGGAAGAGATCTGGAAGCTCGAACCCGCCACTAAGCATCGTCACTTCCTCGAGGAAAGAAAGGAACTCGTCTCTGTATTTGCATCTCTCGCCAAACGCAGCCCTAGAGGTGACGTCATTAATCAGGTGCAATACCATCTTGGTCAGGTTGATAGGCTTCCCTTGAGATGACTGTATCGCTTTCATCACGTTCCAGCACTCTTGCTCTCTTATGGATCGGAAGGAGAGGACCTTCTTCATGCTCAGGAGCTCCAACACGCAAATCTTGCGCATTTGCCTCCAGTACTCGCCGTAGGGCGAGAACACGAAGCTTGAGTTCTCATAGGACATAACCTCGTGGGCCGCGATCTCAGGCCTCTGGGCGAAGATGAGCTCGTTCTTGCCGAGGATCTCCTTGACCATGTCTGCCGACGAGATGACAATGGTCAGGATCTCCCCCAGCTGGAGGCGCATGATCGGCCCGTATCTCCTGGCCAAGTCCCGGAGCGAGTGGTGAGGGAGGGACCCCATCATCTGGTGAAGGTTTCCCAGAAGAGGGAGCATCTTCGGTCCCGGCAGCAATTTCGAAGGAGGGTCTTTCTTGGCGCCATTGGATTTTTTCCATTGCTTTAGAATGAGGAAGAGGAAGAGGAGGGAAGAGAAGAGGACAGAAGGAGAAGGCAACTGGATGGCCATCGAAGAGAACATTGTCATTGCTGTGGAGGAATATGGTATGTTTACAGGCAAGGTTTTAGATGTGGCATAAGCCCTTGTTGTGCTCTGACTTATATAGATAATGGATGTTAATAAACCAATGATGTTGTTTACACTTATGTTTGACATTTTGGGTTAAGATGCATTAATTAATGGAACGGTCTCTCTTCTGAAAAAAAAAAAAAAATCTTATTTAGCTTACTAAAACCGGCAGCCAAGAATTGCATATTCCCAATTCTTCTTGTAGATGCACGAATTAAAGCTTCATCTTGGAATTCCAGGACGAACAAATAGAAATTGGATCATTAAATTTGTGTGCCACAACAAAACTTCCATTGTTTTCGGAGTTTGATCAATAACGCCATTTATTTAATTCAAGTATGGAATGTTAAGATTTATAAATTTCTCTTTTTCTCTTTCAAAATTAAAGCGTGATTCCGATGGAGTGAAAATCCGACATGTTGCTTGGACAACATGCGAAAAAGTTTCGGCTCATATCGTAAGATATTATGAGGCATGTACAACTGAACTTGGATCCCCAGCCCTAGGGCCAGGGATCTAAATCCTGTACAACTTTAAGCTGAATGAATGTTAGTGTGCCAAACTAGACATGGCTAAATAAATAGTGGGCACGGAACCAGCTCGTTGACAGGGCCCATGGTTCCGAACCTATTTCGGGCCAGTTCCAAATCGCCAATTAAAAATAATAATAAAAGAAAAAATTGGAGAAAATGAACGTTGTTTGAAGTAGGATTCAAAGCCATGTTATTTTAGTTGAAACAATAGCTCTAATCATTTTGATTGTTTGTATTGCAAACAAATTATAAAACAAATATATAATCAAATTGAATCGGTGGTTGCTTAAATCGGCCCGGAACCAGCATTGCCCTCTTATGGGTCTGTTCCGATTCCAGCTTTTTTAGGAACCGGAACCAGGCACGTATGTTCCAAACCCATCACATCATCCGATCTTGGTTTTCTGATACTAAGAATCACGTGTATCCATCAAAATGAAAGGACAAAGTCCATGGAGGCACCTCTTGAAAACTCAACGTATTTCAGAGTTTGACCGTGGACCATTGACAACATCGGCAATTTCACCTTATAAAGAACGTGGGATTTGTCGGAGAATAGTGTTTACAATTAGCCAATCACAGTTCAAGGAAGGAATATGAATGTGAGATTGACAGCATATTATAAACCATAAAAAAAGTGTTATCCTATCAAAGTTCTTCAATAAATACGTCTAAAATACCTAATCATTTTTTTTATAATAGAGATGTCCGAGCTAGCTTGCGCGCACCTTGACTATTTAGAGACTAGCACAGCAACCCACTGTCATGGCCCTCCACTTAAATCACAGGTGCTCATATGGGGAATCAAATATGGGATAAGTGCGCCTAATCACACAATCCCAAGTGCGCCATAACCAATTGAACTAGGATTCTAATTCATTTTTTTTCTAGATTACTAATTCGGGAAATGGAATGAGCTCGATGACTAAACAAATAATGGTAAGGGCGCGAATGATAACCATTCAATTTTGAGAGCTATTTTTGGCCAGAAATAGA
Source organism: Rhodomyrtus tomentosa (assembly GCA_028455895.1). Taxonomy (NCBI): domain Eukaryota; kingdom Viridiplantae; phylum Streptophyta; class Magnoliopsida; order Myrtales; family Myrtaceae; genus Rhodomyrtus; species Rhodomyrtus tomentosa. The sequence continues at coordinate 47,555,376 of JAPCWY010000005.1, forward strand.
TTTTTATCTTTCTATTCCCAAAACGAGTTTCTTATCAGAGAAACGCGTTTGATAATTGTACAAAATTTATGTTCCGTGAATAGAAATTCGTTTGATGACAATGTAAAATTTCAATGATTATCGGCCACGGGCAGACAATAAACAATGACAAGGGACGCGAAAGAGAAAGAATAGGCGATGAGAAGAATTCTTATTTCCATTTCTATTTGAAAAATAGAAAAGTATAAAATTTCTACTTCTCAATTCTGTTCCAAAACATATTTCTATTCTGAAAATTTGTCTTGAAAATAGACGAATAAAATTATTTTACAAAACGAATTTATGTTTCAAACTTGTTCTTGGGAACATAAAAAATAGAAAAACAGAGAAGCATGATGGTTATCATTTGCGCCCTAAAGATACATTGAGATAGATTTATTAATCTAATTTATGAATTCACTTTTGTCACATCACTTAATAGAAAAATCGAATATGTAACACAGTGTCTAACTCCTCTAGAAGTAACCACTCCATAAAAATAAATTATATTAGAAAGATCAAATAGGGTTTAACGAAAAATCATTCTGGACCTACCCGTAGTGCTCTAAAATCGACGTGGGTCAGCAATTTCTGCTAACTGCCTGGAAAGGTTGGCGGCGACTTATGATATAAAATACTTTAGCAGATTTATATGTTTTTGGAATGAATTTTCAACTATAAATCGTCCAAATTCGTCATTATTCTCGTCTAGATGGAGTAATTGCTCAATCAATTCTAAATTTATTGCCCAAATGTCAATTAAGGGATGCATGATAACCATCCAAAAACTGTTTCTGGATGAGTTTTCTATTTTTGGAATAGATTTAGAACATAAATTCATTTCGTAACACAAATGCAAGAAACTATTTATGGAACAATTTTAAGAAACAAAAATAGATTTGAAGCAGAAATGAGAAACAAAAAAAAGTTAATTCTCCGAGAAATAGAAATAAAAATAGAAATCTTTGTCGACGATGGCCGCCACCGGTCACACCTCTTTGACCACCAGCCGCCCTCCGGAGGTCGCCGCTGATCTACAGTCGACCACTGGAGGTCGTCGACCGGCCGTCAGAGGTCGCCAACCGTCCGCCGAACGGTCGCCGGAGGTCGCCGGATGACCACCGTCAATTGCCGGCCGACCGCTAGAGGTAGCCTCCGGTCACCGGACGACTGCTGTCGATCGCCGGCCAACCTCCGAAAGTCACTAGGCAGCCACCGCTGGACGGCCGTTGCCGGTCACCGGAGGTCGCTGGACGACCACCGTCGATTGTTCAGCCGGCTTTCGAAGGTCACTGGGCGGCCGCTGCCACTAGTCGCTGGGTGCCGAAGGTCGCCGGTTTGCCGCCGTCAGTCGCCCCCATGCCGTCGTCACATCTGCCGGTCAAATAAATCTTTATTCCATAAATATAAATTTTTTGCCATTATCAAACATATTCATTTTGCTTAGAAACTCATTCTGAAATAAAAATACAAAAAACTATTTCTGTTCCAGAAACTCTTTTTTGAAACAGAAATTTTTTCATGCACCCCCAAAGTCCTAAACTTTTCAATTTTGTCAATTTAGGCCTAAACTATTGCTCAAAATTCCAACATGAATTGGCATGAACAAGGATCAATTACCAAAACCTATAGTATTTGTATCAATTCAGTGTTAAACATTTTAATTAAATCAATTTAACTCTGGACCTTTTCACGTTTGGCCAATTGAGTGCATACGGACAATTATGGCTGGAAATCGCTAACGTGGACATCGGTAGTCTTACGTGGGATAATCGATGTTGATATGGATATTTTTAAATACGGTTAATACTACAAAAAACTCCAAACTAGTACATCGCTGACAAATTTACTCTAAACTATTTTTTTAACCACAAAAAATTTCAACCTGTACACTTGTGATAATTTTACCCCAAACTAGTACTATTGACACCTAAATTTTAATTTTTTAGAAATTGATCTAGTCAATAAAATGAGAATTAGTCTTAGTTCTGACAAAAAATAAATTCACATACATTGCATATTTATTTTCTGCCATGCATCTTGTCACGCCCCACGCTTCGGGCAAGAGCGCGCGACTCCCTGCAAGCATAAACTCTCTCTCGAGGTCCCAAGATTCACATAGGTCAAGAGATGAATCATATTGATAGCAAGCAGAAGCGATAATAAACAAACTCCTCCATACAATAATAAAAAGGGACCAATGTAACGAGAATGCCAGTAATATACATTACCTCTTATTCTGTTCATACAAAAGCGCTGGCAAGCTAATCCAGCTGATCAGCAGGGGTGACAGGGTCAATACAAAAGCGGATCATCACATCTCCCAAAGAAACAGGCATCGAGGTCATCATCAAACATCAGACTAGAAGGACAGAGACTCCTAAGTCGAGCTATTGGAATCGTCAGTCTCTTCAGCATCCTCCGAGTACTCGTGCTCCGAGAAAGTCTCAAAGCAAACTTCCACGGTGTCCTCGAGTGTCTCGTCAGCTGATGGCTCCACCTGGTCGTCCTCGGCAGCCTCGATCTCGATGACCTCATCAGTGTCCTCTAGGGTTGGGGTCCTCTCATGAATATTCCTCGAGCTGGCTACTGACCCCTTAGTTTCCACCGAATCTCGAGCGGGATGACACCAGCTAGGGATTACCCCATGGGGTACCTCAGTGGGCTTCAGTGGCCCCGTAGAAACATCCTCTACCTTTCTAAACTAGGCCTCGTACCTATGAGGCTTCCAACTGCTGCCAACATCGTCGACACAGATTACGGTATATTTCCTAACATATACCGTCCCCTGTTCGTCGGAGAACTCATCAAAATACACCGACATCTCTTTAGGGTCGCCAAACCTGATTGGCCACATTCTCACGGCCTAGGATCTGAAAAATAGGGTCTCACAATGGGGTGAGATTTACATCTCAGTAAGGTAGGTCCTAACCCTAGGTTAGGCTGACCATACACTCAGACAAATGCAATCAAGGCAAGCGCACACGCAATCACATGAAACATTCAACAGCCATTATATAACGTGCGAATGGAATGAGTGTCAAGCATGCAGTCATGGTATCATATCACATCACTAGAATCAACACACATTGCCATGCCAAAACACACTTTCCAACCTTCCAGTCCTCCTCATTTTCATGCCCGCGTTTAGAACATCTCAGGCTCGGTCCGCGTAAATATGCCTCAGACCATCACATTGACAAACCCGCGTAAATGTATCATATTTTCAATTTCACTTTAGTCCCGTGTCGACACATCTCAACTCTGTCCCGCGTTTCAACGCATTAGCACTATGGCCATCTCAACCCCGCGTCTCGTACGCCTCAGGGCATAGTTCAACTCAAACCCCGTGCCTCAGCGCCTCAGGGTATCCATCCACACAACCTCGCGTCTCAACGCGTCAGAGTGTCACAATTTCTCAGACATGCACATGCTCATTTCAATTCATATCACATGCTCAATTTCAAACTCATGCAACGAGCAGCACATCAATGGCATGTGAGGCAATTAAATTCGACATTCAAATGCGATAATCATTCCATGACACAAGCATTGTCAAGCATACAAGCCGTCTACATCTCTCAAGGACGCATAAAGACAATCTCTCCATAAACTCCTAGGAATTCAATCCAATTCACGCTCAATTCACCCAATTGAGTCCAATCCTCCAAACCAAGGTTTAGAAACTCCTTATCTCAAGCTTAATTCAACATAATCCTTCTTCCAAGCACCTCAAGGGTTCGGTTCTAATGATCCAAGAACAAGTATGTCGCAACTCGATTCGCTTTCCTAGGATGATACAGTATGTCGCAATCATAATCCTTAAGCAGCTCCATCCATCGACGCTGCCTCATATTTAGTTCCTTCTGAGAAAATAGATATTTCAGGCTCTGGTGGTCAGTGTAAATTTGGAACATCTCGCCATACAAATAATGCCTCCAGATTTTCAAAGCAAAGATGATTGCTGCTAATTTCAAATCGTGAGTCGGATAGTTCATCTCTTACGGTCTCAATTGTTGGGACGCGTAGGCCACTATTCTTCCATATTGCATTAGCACACAGCCTAGTCCCTTTAGCGAAGCATCGCTATATATCTCATAGCCTCTAGGTCCTGATGGAATCATCAACACCGATGCGGTTGTCAACCGATGCTTGAGCTCTTGGAAACTCCTTTCGCACTTATCCGTCCATTCGAACTTCGTTTCTGTCTTAGTCAACCTTGTCAGTGGAATGGCTATGGATGAAAACTTCTGCACGAAACGTCTGTACCAATCCTAAGAAACTTCGGACTTCCGTGACCATAGTAGGTCTAGACCAATTCATAACGGCTTCGATCTTTATAGGATCCACCGTAATCCCTTCTCTAGATACCACATGGCCAAGAAATGCCACTTTATTCAACTAGAACTCGCATTTGCTAAACTTAGGGTAAAGCGAGTGTTCTCTCAGGGTCTACAGAACAATCCCCAGATGCTTTTCGTGTTCTTCGTTACTCCTTGAGTAAATCAGGATATCGTCGATAAAAACTTTGACAAATCTATCCAAGAATTCCTTGAACACCCGATGCGTCAAATCCATAAATGCGGTTGGATCATTGGTTAGTCCAAAAGGCATCACAGTGTATTCGTAGTGACCATACTTTGTCCTAAAAGTAGTCTTAGGTATGTCTTCCTTCTTAATTCTCGGCTGATTGTACCCAGTCCTCAGGTCAATCTTAGAGAATAGCGCAGCTCCTTGCAATTGATCAAATAAGTCATCAATTCCTGATAGTGGGTACTTATTCTTCACTATCACTTGATTCAATTGTCTATTGTTGATGCATAGACGCAAAGATCCATCATTTTTCCTTACAAACAACATCAGCGCTCCCCACGGTGAAGCACTAGGTCAAATAAACCCTTTATCCAGTAATTCCTGCATTTACACCTTTAACTCCTTCAGTTCTGATAAGGACATCCTATAGGGTGCCTTCGAGATCGGCTTCGTCCCTGGAGCTAACTCAATCATGAATTCTATCTTTCGCTCTGGTGGCAACCTTGGTAACTCTTGAGGAAATATGTCAGGAAACTCACACTCTACCGGGATGCTTTCTAGTTTAGGCTTCTCGGCAGTCGTGTCCATAACTGCGACCAAGTATGCCTGACATCCTTCAGTCAACAACTTCGTCACTTCAAGAGACAAGACTAAAGAAATCGAGGTCTCTCCTCGACTTCCCACAAATTCAAAACTAGAGCGACCTTCTAGGTAGAAACGAATTATCCTATTATCACAATCAACTACTGCCCCCTGTTTACCCAACCAGTCCATTCCTATGATCACATCAAAATCATACATGGGCAACACAGCTAACTCGATACTCTTCTTACTACCGCCAATTACGATTCTACAATCTGTACAGCCCAACGAAACCAACACATTATCTTTCAACGGGGTGACAACATGCAGAATCACATTCAACGGTTTTAACTTCAAATAAACTAAATCAGCAAACTGAGCAAATACAAACGAGTGTGTTGCGCCAGGATCAAATAAAGCATATGCAGCTTGGTCACACAAATAAACTGTACCTGTGACCATGCCTGGCGTTTCTTCTACCTCCCTGCGGGCTACGGTATAAACTCTTCCCTGAACTAGGGGTCAATTCTGATCAATTTGGGAAGTGGCAGCTGACGGTCCAGCCTGTGGTCGCTGCTCTTGAGGTCTATTCGTTGGAGCTTGATTCAGACAAGTCCTCATCTGGTGACCCATCTGACTACACTTGAAGCATGCTCCAGTTCTTGCCGGACATGGTCCATTACCATGCCTCCTGCCACAGAGGCGGCAATTCCAGTTCATGGGATTCGGTACCTTCACAATGTTCTTCCTTACGGGAGGGACGAAGTGCCTATTGCCAGCCACTGATCTCTTACCAATCTGGCGATTATCTCTGAATGAATTAAATCGCGATTCAGATACAGCATTCCTCTCCTTCAGGTCCCTCTTAATCATCTGTCCCCGTTCATAGATTTCATTATAGGTTCTCAGATTCAGGACTATCATCTGGCTGCGAAGCTCAAGCCTCAAAACATCCCGAAATCTCCACGCCTTCTCCAGGGGATCCTCTACTGATCGGGGTGCGTACCTTGACAGCCTAGAGAATTCAGCCTCATACTAGTCTACGGTCTGCTGATTCTAACGCAGCTATAAGAATTTCACTTGCTTCCTTTCCCAAGCTATCTCTGAGAAGTACTTGTCATTGAATGTCGTAGTAAAGGCATTCCAGGTCAAGGCCGTTCCTTCTGGAAAGACTTCATTCTTGGTGGCAGCCCACCAATCATTTGCGGTACCTTTTAGCTGGTCCATACATCTCAAGACTCCAAAGGCCTTCTCCAGTTTCTCGATCCATCTCGGTGCTAGTTCAGGGTCGCTAGTCCGATCAAACTGGGTCAGCTTCAGCTTGATAAATTGTTCGACCAGCTGGCCCATCTACTTGACCACAACAATTTCTTCTTGGGCATTCACCGCCTCATTGCACTGGTCGTGATCGCCATTGTTTCCATTGCCCTCGTTATTGCAATTATTGGCGTTGACGGCAGCTACTGCGGCTCTTACCGCTTGAGCTATGTGTCATGCACCGAACCCATCGAGCATGCGAACATCCCTGCAAGCAGACAACTCATCTCTCGTGGTCCCAAAATCTATGAACAAGTCGAGAGATAATATATAAACATAAGCATGTGGAAGCGATACTTAAATAATCCCCGTACAAAATATAAGTTAAGTGGGACCTAAATAGCATAATAACTATCATACATCACAATATATGGTTCGTATAGATGCCGGCTACTACAATCTGCAAACAAGCTGGGCGACGGGGTAGTACACAAAAAGAGTCCCCCATGACATCCAAAAGGGCAAGGTCGGGTCGCCTCCAAAGGGCTCAGGTTAATGAACTGGAGTTCTAAGATGAACTATTGGAATTCTCGGTATCCTTGGCATCCTCTGTCGGTTCGCACTCGGAGAAGGTCTCGGATGGGACCTCAATAAAATCCTCCATGGTCGCCTCGTGAGACGGCTCTGCAAGATCCTCCTCGGTCTCCTCCAAGACGATGACCTCATCCTCCTCCATAGTGAAGTCTAGCGTCGGGATCTTCTTCGACCCGTTCCTAGAATCAACTACAGACCCCTCTAGCAATTCCTGCTCCCCAGCAGTCTGACAACAAGTAGGGATAACTCCCTGGGGTATCTCGTGAGGCTTCAATGGCTCGATCTGCTCATCCGCAGCTCTCTTAAACCACGCCTTGAACCTATGAGGCTTCCAATTAGGGTTACCTTCGTCAACCTATACAACCGTGCATTTCCTCACATAAATATTCCCCTGATTATCAGGGAACTCATCAAAATATGCCGTCATCTCCTTGGGATCCGCAAAACGTATGAGCTATATGTCTAAGGTCTAGGATTTGTAAAAATAAGGGTTCCCCAAAGGGTTGAGATACACATCTCAGTAAAAGAATCCTAGCCCTAGATTAGGTCGACCGTCCGCTTAGGTAGTCGTACACCCCAATAATTCCACTCACAAGCACATCAAGCATAAATCAATAAATCAACAACATACAGATGACAGGCATGCAACTATGACAACATGTCACACTCAGATGATAATGTACACCTCCTCCGCCATCTCACCATAACCACCTCTTCCTACCTGCCTCAATCTCCAGCATGCGATCTCATCGCATCAAGCTCAGTCCGAGTAAACGCATCAGACCGTCATCGGCAACCCGCGTAAACGCATCAGGTTTCGATGAATCTCCAAGCCAATAACATCATCTCATATCTCTATCCCGCGAATAATTCACATCAGGACCGTGACCATCTCAACCCCGCGATTTCATCGCATCAGGGCGCCACACCACATCAACTCCAACCCACGATCTCGTTGCATTGGGGTATCCACCTTCCACCCGCGTATCATACGCCTCAGAGCCTCGCCATGTTATGCTCATGCCATGATTTTAATTCAATTTCACAAATTAAACAACGGGTGCAACTTATGTACAGTTCGAATACTCATGGCATGCAAGACAATCAAATGACACACATACATGGCGAATAATTTCAAGCATAAACAATAACATACATAATTCCTCTATAGCCACTTAGGGCATACCAAGAACTATCCCTTTGGAAACTTTTCATAAATCGATTAATTTCAACCTCGACTCACCCAATTGAGTCTAATCTCCCTATCCTAAGTTTAGAATTCTCTTACCTTGTATTTGATTACACAAATTCTTCCTTGCAAGTGCCTCAAGTCTCGGCCAAATCAATCAAAGGGTCAATTCACCACGCAACTTAGCATATTCAACCAATTCCATCAATTTTCAAGTCCAATCCCTCAATCCATGAACCCCAATCATCCATACCCTAACTATCATCATCTTAACATGTCTTAAATACCAATTTGTGTCCCATAACCATCTGTTCTTGCTCCCACCAGAATCGATTTTGCACAAAACCGAATTGGTTCATTTTGATTCTGTGCAAACCGTGCACTTCCAGCCCTAAATCTTCATCAAATCCTTCATCTACTCACTACCCTACCTCTTAACATGTCTATATAAGGGTTTGTGAGGCTCACCGAAGGTTTGAAGTCGATTGGTCGTCGGAATCCCGTTGAACGTCACCAGTTCTTCCCAAGTTAGAATTCGGCAGTTTCTATGCAAGCTTTACAAGACCGGTTCGTGGTCAAAACTTCATCAAATTGAACCGAATTTTTATCACAGATTCATACACATGTCTACTAGATCTCCACCAAATTTGGCCTCAAAATTCCAAAATTTTGGTCTTCAAAAGGGTTAGAAACCGACCTACCTCAGGATGAGTTCTATTCTGTCGACTCTCAGGAAAATGCTTGCTCGGGACTCCTCGGTGCTCCAAATGGCTTGATTCTTGTTCGAGGAGGTTGGCAAGATGTAGATCTACGTTGGTGTGGTCAGCCGGCAGTTAGACAGTGGCCAAAAAGTGGCATCATGGGTGGCGAACGGAGGGCTCAGTTCTGGTCGGCCATCGACAGATACAAAGGAGGAGAGGATGAAGATTTTCGGTGGTTCTTGGGTGTATGGCCGGCCAAATGAGTGAGGAGAGAGAGTGAGAAGACTATATATTCAAGGCTTGAGTCAATGCTTTGAATGGTAGGTTTGGCATAGTTTACTCGACTACTCTTTACACCATCCATTGACACTTGTCCCCTTGTCAATCATGCTTGATCCAATGGTCCATAATCCTCTTTGAATTCGGCAGCCTTGAGCGGGGTTTAATGTCCAAAATGCCCTTTTTCAAATGCATGGGCAAGGTTATAAGTTTGAGAGGAAAAAGGGTAATTTTACCCCCGACATTCAGAACGCCGTTTTTCTCGTTCCAGAGTTTTTCGATAGGGCGACGACTAATCCGAATAACGTTGGAATTCTTGATTTTTCATTTCAAACTTTTTAAGACTCATTTTTGATTATTTCCTCTATTAGGTGTGGTTCCAACCAATCTCGAACTGACGGACAGCTTTTGCGGACTTTACGCGTATCGACCTTGTGATTCTTATCACATTTAGGGCTTGACAATTCGTGGCAGCTTTGGTTGTCATGTAATTGTGAGGGTTTATCACTAGTCCCTTTGGTCGTGATCTTCACGGTCCGATTCAGGAAAATTTTACAAATCATACGTTGGTTAAGCAGCATTACCCGCACTCCAATCGTACAACACTCGTAAGGCATTCCCTAATGGTTCTTAGATCGATTTTTTTGTGGTTCTAAATATCCCCTCGACAATCCTTATGGTCAAAGCTCCATTTCCTATCCGAATTCCCTAAGTCCACGTACCATGTCTTGCGTTAGCCTTTCCCTTTTGGTCAGCCTACTCGAATTGATTAGATTCGAATGAGATATGACTGAAATACATCTCTAGATTCATTTCTCATTAATGAGTTTGAAATTGACTGGAAATCAGAATGTCACAGTATGACGGCATCCTTGTCCTGGGTCTGCTTGTCGATGAGGTTGCCAATTCTTTCGAACGCCCTCAATACTCTATCCATTCTTGGGTCTTCGGCTACAGGTGGCCTCGAGCTAGAGGCTCCGCTCCTGGGCCTTCTAGGTCTTCTAAGTAGGTTACTCATCCTTGTATTCTTTTACTGAGCCTGGACCACCACAATTTCACCAAGGAGTCAGTAACTCATTCCTCCAACCAAGCCCAAAGCTACCAAACTATACCTTAATAGAAACAGTCACAATACAATAACCTTCCACACCACAAATTCCACAGACACTTCATTAAACAGTCCATGGCTATCACTCCATTCCGTCTACTTTAACAGTTCACCAAAATTAGTCATGCTCATTTACTCAACAGGCCCAAAATCCAAACTGACTTTCAGCGCTAAACATGGAACTTCATCCTCATAGATCACCACAACCCTTTCAAGACCAAATGCCACTCACATGCGTCAAGTCCTATGCCATGCATCTCCTGCCTTATTCTAGTAAGTCTCCTAAGGTCTCGCTACCCGTTTAATTCTCCTTATCACTCCAATTCTCAATCAATTTTGGATCGAGCTGACCTTGCTCTAATACCAAGTAAACGGAGGTGCCACGCCCCACGCTTCGGGCACGAGCGCGCGACTCCCTGCAATCATAAACTCTCTCTCGAGGTCCCAAGATTCACATAGGTCGAGAGATAAACCATATTGATAGCAAGCAGAAGTGATAATAAACAAACTCCTCCGTACAATAATAAAAAGGGACCAGGGTAACGAGAACTCCAGTAATATAAATAACTTCATATCCTATTCATATAAAAGCACTGGCAAGCTAATCCAGCTGATCAGCAGGGGTGACAGGGTCAATACAAAAGCGGATCATCACATCTCCTAAAGAAACAGGCATCGAGGTCATCATCAAATATCAGACCAGAAGGATAGAGACTCCTAAGTCAAGCTACTGAAATCGTCAGTCTCCTTAGCATCCTCCGATGTCTTATACTCCAAGAGAGTTTCATAGCAAACCCCTACGGTGTCCTCGAGTGTCTCGTTAGCTAACGGCTTCATCTGGTCGTCCTCGATAGCCTTAATCTCGATGACCTCATTAATGTCCTCCAGGGTCAGGGTCCTCTCAGGAATATTCCTTGAGCCGGCTACTGACCCCTCAGCCTCCACCGAATCCTAAGCGGGATGACACCAGTTAGGGATTACCCCGCGGGGTATCTCAGTGGGCTTTAGTGACCCCATAGAAACATCCCCTACCTTTCTAAACTAGGCCTCGTACCTTTTAGGCTTCCAATTGCTGCCACCCTCGTTGACCTAGACTACGGTACATTTCCTAACATATACCATCCTCTATCCATCCAGGAACTCATCAAAATACACAGACATCTCTTTAGGGTCGCCAAACCTGATTGGCCACATTCTCACGGCCTAGGATCTGAAAAATAGGGCCCCACAACAGGGTGAGATTTACATCTCAGTAAGGTAGGTCATGACCCTAGGTTAGGCTGACCACACACTCAGGCAAATGCAGTCAAGGCAAGCGCACATGCAATCACATGAAACATTCAACAAACATTATATAACATGCGGATGGAATGAGTGTCAAGCATGCAGTCATGGTATCATATCACATCATTAGAATCAACATACATTGCCATGCCAAAACACACTTTCCACCCTTCTAGTCCTTCTCTTTTTCATGCTCGCGTTTAGTACGGCTCAGGCTCAGTCTACGTAAATATGCCTCAGACCATCACATTGACAAACCCGCATAAACACATCAGGTTTTCAATTTCAATTCAGGCCTGTGCCCACACATCTTAACTTCGTCTCGCGTTTCAACGCATCAGCACTATGGCCATCTCAACCCCGCGTCTCATACACCTCAGGGTATTGTTCAACTCAAACCCTGTGCCTCAGCACCTCATGGTATCCATCCACACAATCCCGCATCTCAACACCTCAGGGTGTCACAATTTCTCAGACATGCCATATGCTCATTTCAATTCATATCACATGCTCAATTTCAAACTCATGCAATGAGCAACACATTAATGGCATGCGAGGCAATTGAATTCGACATTCAAATGCGATAATCATTCCATGACACAAGCATTGTCAAGCAGACAAGCCGTCTACATCTCTCAAGGACGCATAAAGACAATCTCTCCATAAACTCCTATGAACTCAATCCAATTCACGCTCAATTCATCTAATTGAGTCCAATCCTCCTAGCCAAGGTCTAGAAACTCCTTACCTCAAGTTTGTTCAACACAATCCTTCTTCCAAGCATCTCAAGGGTTCGGTTCTAATGATCTAAGAGCAAGTCCGCCGCACAACCTAAGGAAATTCATCTAATTCATCAATTTTTCTTGCTCAATTCGCCAATCCATGAAACATAAACCTCATTAACATGTTTGTCGACATTCTAGCTTGTCTCAATGATGAATTTGAGACTCAATTCCAACACTAACAACCTCCCACATAATCGGTATGCACAGAACCGAACAGGGCATTTTCGATTCTGTGCATATCTCAACCTTTCAGCCCTTAAACTAACTTAAATCCTTAATTTATCCACTAATCTACTTGCTAATACTTAGTTCTAGATGTTAGAGAGCCTCACCGAAAGTTTGAAGCCAAGGCGACGCCGAAAAGTCCCTAAACGGCGCTAGTTCCTCTAGGTCCTCCGATGTTCAGTTTTCTGCCCTTCAAATACAAGACCCATTTGGGGTCAAAACTCCATCAAATTCCTTCAAAATTTTTACCACAACTCAGTCTATATGTCCTCTAGATGTTCATAAAATTTGGTCAAAAAAATCAAAGGATCTGGGAGCCTACAAAACCTAAACAGTGGCATACTTCCAGCCGCAATGATTTTCGTCAACTTCCAGGAGAATGGCTGGCCGGAGGTCCTCAGGTGGTCAAATGCCGTGATTCTACTTGGAGAATGTCGATAAGAGGATGAGGAAGGGGCTAGTGTTCGGCTCGGGTCCAAGCGGTCGCCGGAGACGGCGGTCGGGAGCGGCGACGGCGGCGGCATAACCTGGTCACCAGTACAGCTCTTGGCAGGAAGAGAAGAAGAAGAAGAAGAAGAAGATGGACAGAATAAGGGGGGTGATCAGCCAAGGAGAGAGAGAGGGTGAGGTATATACTCAATTTCAAGAGTCAACCATGTCATGCCCCTAACCCGTCGAGCACGCGAACATCCCTGCATACAAACAACACAATCTCTCGCGGTCCCAAGATCCAGACTTACAAATCGAGAGATGATATGTAAACATAAGCATGCGGAAGCATTACTTAAATAATCCCCATACAGAGTATCAGTTAAGTGGGACCTGGATAGCATAATAAGTGTCATATATCATAACATAAGGTTCGTACAAAAGCCGGCTACTACAAATCGCTAAGCAAAAGGACGACAAGGTAAGCACATCAAAAGATGACCATCGTTACGTCTAAAACCACCATGGTCGGGGGTCGCCACCACAAGCTCTGGCCAACAAACTGTATCTCCTAGGATGAGCTACTGGAGTCCTCGGTATCCTCTACGTCCTCGGTCGGCTCATACTTAGAGAACGTCTCGGACGGAACCTCGACGGTATCCTCCATGGTATCCTCATGGGACAGCTCTGCAAGATCCTCCTTGATCGCCTCCAAGATGATGACCTCGTCCTCCTCTATAGTAAGGTCCAGCGTCGGGGTCTTCTCCGGCCTATTCCTAGACACAACCACCGATCCCTCTGGCCACTCCTGAACCAATCGGGTATAACACCCGGGGGTATCTCGTGGGGCTCCAGTGGCCCAATCGACTCGTCCCATACCTTCTGAAACTAAGCCTCGAACCTATGAGGCTTCCAGTCCGGCTTACCCTCATCCACCCATACAACTGTGCACTTTCTCAAATATATGTTCCCCTAACTGTCCGGGAACTCGTCAAAATATGCAATCATCTCCTTGGGGTCCCCAAAACGTATAGGCCACATACTTAAGGCCTAGGATCTGCAAAAATAAAAGTCCCCAAAAGGGATGAGGTACACATCTCAGTAAAAGAACCCTAATCCTAGGTCAGGTCGATAGTTCACTCAGGTAGTCGTACACCCCAATCATTCCAAACTCACAAGCACACAGGCATATCGGGCACAAATCAATGAAATAACAGCATACGGATGACAGGCATGCGATGATGACCTCATGTCACACTCATGATCAAGCACACCCGTCCTGCCACTTCACCACATCCACCAATCTCCGCCTGCCTCAACCTCCAGCCCGCGATCTCGTCTCATCAGGCTCAGTCCGCGTAAACGCATCAGACCTTCATCGGCAACTCGCGTAAACGCATCAGATTCCGATATATCTCCAAGCCAATCTCATCATCTCATCCTCCGTCCCACTAATAATTCGCATCAAGACTGTGGCCATCTCAACCCCACAAACTCATCGCATCAAGGCGCCACACACCTCAATTCCACCCCGCGAACTTGTCGCATCAGGGTATCCACCTCCCGCCCCGCGTCTCATACTCCTCAGGGCCTCGCCATGTCATGCTCATGCCATGATTTTAAATTCAATTTTACAAATCAAACATCAGGTGCAACTCATGCATAGTTCGAATACTCATGGCATGCAAGACAATCACATGACACACATACATGGCGAATAATTTCAAGCATAAATAATAACATACATAATCCTCCTAGAGCCACTTAGGGCAAACCAAGAACTATCCCTTTGGAAACTTTTCATAAATCCCTCGATCTCAATTTCGACTCACCCAATTGAGTCCAATCTCCCTATTCTAAGTTTAGAATTCCCTTACCTTTAGCTCGACAACACAAATCTCCTCTTGCAATAGCCTCAAGGTCTCGGGCCCTTAGGGTTCAAGGTCAAACTCGTCGCGCAACCTAGGAATTTCAATGAATCCATCAATTTTTCATACCCAATTCCTCAATCCATTAATCCCAATCATCCATAACCTAGCCCTTATCATCTCATCATGTCTTAACCATCAATTTACAACTCAAAATCACCATCCTCAGCCCTCAACAGGTTCAGTTTGGCCCGGCACCGAATCGTACCTACTCGGTTCTGTGGAAGCCGGGTCCAACCAGTCCTAAATCTACTCCAAATCCAATATTTAAACACTATCCTACCTTTTAACATGTCTACCTAAGGGTTTGGGAGGGTCATCAAAGGTTTGAAGTCAAATGGCCGCCAGAAACTCATCGAACGTCGTCGGACTCCTCAAGTTAATTTTCCCAACAGTTACTGTGCAAAGTTTATAAGGCCGGTTCATGGTCAAAGTTCATCAAATTGAGCCCCAATTTTTGTCACAGATTTCTACACGTCTCTACTAGATCTACACAAAATTTAACTCCAAAATTCTAAGATTTCAGCCTTCAAAAGGACTAGGAACAGGACCTACCTCAGATTGGCTCCGATTTTGTCGACTCTTGGGAAATCTCTTGGCTGGGGCTCCTCGGTGCTCCAAATGATTTGATTCTTGTTCGAGGATGTCGACCAGACGTAAGGCTTCGTTGATGTGGTCGGTCGGTGGTCAAATGGTGGCCAAAGGTGGTTAGAAAAATATCCGAACGGCATGGGCGGTTCTGGTCGGCGTTGGGCAGAAAACTAGAGGAAGAAGAAGATGTTGTTCGGTGGTTCTTGGGGAGCTAGTGGCCGAATGGAATGAAGAGAGAGAGTGTGTGAGATATATATTCAAGTCCATGGTCAAAGCTTGAATGGTAGGTGGCTAAAAAGGTGGACATGACTTGTCTTTATCCCATCTATTGACACATGTCCACTTGTCAATCATGCTTTGATCCAATGGCCCAAAATCCTTCTTGATTTTTCGGCAGCCTTGAGGGGTTAAATATCCAAATTGACCTTCTTCAATTGCTTAGGCAAGGTTCTAAGCTTGAGTGGTAAAATGGTAATTTTACCCCCGACGTTCAGAACGTTGTTTTTCTCGTTCCAGAGTTCTTCAATAGGGCGATGGCCAATCCGAATAACGTTGGAATTCTTGATTTTCCATTTCAAATCTTTCAAGACTCGTTTCTGATGGTTTCCTCTATCGGATGGGGTTCCAGCCTATCCCGAACCGACGGGCGGCTTTTGCAAACATTACGCGTATCGACCCCGTGATTCATATTATGTTTAGAGCTTGTCAATTCATGGCAACTTTGGTTTTCATATAATTGTGAGGGTTTATCGCTAGTCCCTATGGTCTCGATCTTCATTGTCCAATTAAGAAAAAATTTGCAAATCATACGTTGGTTAAGCGGCATCACCCGCGCTCTAATCGTATGACACTCGCAAGGCAATCCTTAATCGTTCTTAGATCGGCCTCTTGGTGGTTCTAAATATTTCCTCGACAATCCTTATGATCAAAGCGTCATTTCCTATACGAGTCGCCTAGGTCCACGTACATCGTCTCACGTTAGCCTTTCTCTTTTGGTCAGCCTGCTCAAATTGATCAGATTTGAGTGAAATATGACTGAAACACATCCTTTGATTTATATAAACTTCTTATTCATGAGTCTGAAATTGACTGAAAATTAGAATGTCACAACTCTTCCCCCTTCCAAAAATTTCATCCTCGAAATTTACATTACACTTAATTACTCAAACAAATGGGGGTGCTGTCGCCTCATCGTCTCTTCATTCTCCCATGTGGCACCTTCAGTTCCATGGTGCTCCCATATTACCTTAACCAGTGGAATCTTCTTATTCCTGAGGACTTGATCCTTCCGATCTTCGATCCTTATTGGCTTCTCCACGTATGACACTCTATCGTCCACTTCTATGGTCTCGTAATCCAGCACATGTGTCGGGTCTAGTTCATACTTTCCTAGCATCGACACATAAAACATGTTATGCACTTGGGATAGATTTGGCGGTAGGGCAAGCCTGTAGGCCAAGGTTTCAATCCGCTCCAGTATCTCAAATGGGCCTATATACCTTGGGCTCAGCTTCCCCTTCTTTCCGAATCGCGATAATCCTCTCATCGGCGACACCTTGAAGAAGACGTGATCGCCCACTTGAAATTCCAAGGGCTTGCGTCGCTTATCCGCATAGCTCTTCTGACGACTCTCTGCCGTCCTCAGTCTATCTCGAATTATCTTCACTACTTCCACCTATTGCTCTACTAATTCTGGGCCTGTGATACTTCTTTCTCCAACCTCATCCCACCAAATCGGGGTTCTGCAGGCTCGTCCATAAAGTGCCTCGAATGGTGCCATCTAGATACTCTACTAGAAGCTATTATTATAGGTGAACTCTACCAGGTGTAACTGTTCTTCCCATCTACCTTTAAAATCTACGACGCATGCTCTCAACATGTCCTTGAACGTTTGGATAGTCCTTTCTGACTGCCCATCTGTCTGTGGGTGGTACACTGTACTATACTGTAGTCGGGTTCCCATAATTTCTTGCAGAATTTTCCAAAAGTTTGCCATGAACTTCGAATCCCTATCCGAGGTGATCGTCACTGGCACTCCGTGCAACCTCACTACCTGCCTCATGTACAGCTCTGCATACTTATCCATAGCGAAATCCTTTCGCACTGAAATGAAGTGGGCGGACTTGGTCAATCTGTCCACGACTACCCATATCGAGTAGTGACCTCTCTGGCTCCTTAGGAGTCCCATCACAAAATCCATGGTTATGTGCTCCCACTTCCACTCTGGAATCTCCAGTAGCTGTAACAATCCTCCAGGCTTATAGTGTTGCGCCTTCACTTGCTGGCATGTTAAACACTTAGCCACATACTTTGCTACGTCCACCTTCATTCCGTTCTACCAATAATGTTGTCGTAAATTCGGGTACATTTTTGTACTCCTAGGGTGGACACTATAGTTGCTCCTATGAGTCTCTGTCAAGATCCTTTCTCTGAGTCCTTCATCGTTTGGCACGCACAGTCATCCTCTAAATTTCAGAATTCCGTCCTCAAGCACTTGAAACTCGAGTTTCCTCTTCGTCCCGTCCATCTCAAGGATCTTCTGAATCTCCGGATCAGTGGGCTGTAAGGCCTTTATTCTTTCTTGGACCTCATGTTTCACCCTCAGCGTAGCTATCAAGCTAGACAACTGATCAACTTCTATCTGAACTCGGAGTCTCTCAGATCCTCAATCATCGACCAACCTTTCACCAGCAGACATGCGATGCTTGACTTCCGACTTAGTGCATCTACTACTCTGTTTGTTTTCACAGGGTGATATAATATCTCACAATCATAGTCCTTGAGCAGCTCCATCCACCTACGCTGCCTCATGTTCAACTCCTTCTGGAAAAATAGATACTTTAAGCTTTGGTGGTCGGTATATATCTAAAACTTCTCGCCACAGAGGTAATGTCTCTAAATTTTCAAAGCGAATATAATCGCCGCTAACTCCAAGTCATGAGTCGAGTAGTTCATCTCATGTGGCCTCAACTGTCTGGATGCATAGGCTACTACTCTTCCGTGTTGCATCAACACACAACTTAATCCTTTCAGCGAAGTATCGCTGTATATTTCATAACCTCCTGGTCCCGACGGAATGGTCAGCACTGGTGCGGTCATCAATCTATGGTTAAGCTCTTGAAAACTTTTCTCACATTTGTCCGTCCATTCAAACTTCATTTCCTTCTTCGTCAACCGCGTCAATGGGATGGCTATGGATGAGAATTTCTCAACAAAACGTTTGTAGTATCCTGTCAGTCCCAAGAATCTTCTAACCTCCGTGACTGTAGTAGGCCTCGGCCAATTGGTTACTGCTTCAATCTTTGTAGGGTCCATTGCAATTCCTTCTCTAGACACCATATGACCAAGAAAAGCTACCCGGTTCAGCCAAAACTCGCACTTACTCAACTTTGCATAGAGCGTGTGCTCCCTCAACGTTTGTAGTATAATTCTCAAGTGTTCCTCATGTTCTGCATCGCTCCTCGAGTAAATCAAGATATCGTCAATAAAGACTATGACGAATCTGTCCATAAATTCCTTAAATACTTAATGTATCAAGTCCATAAAAGCAGCTAAAGTGTTAGTCAATCCAAACGGCATCACCGTAAATTCATAATGACCATACCTCATCCTAAAAGTAGTTTTAGGTATATCTTCCTTCTTGATCCTCAGCTGGTGATACCCAGTCCTCAAGTCAATCTTTGAAAACACCGTTGCTCCTTGCAACTGATCAATAAGATCATCAATTCTCGGCAGCGGATACTTGTTCTTCACTGTTACTTGGTTCAGCAACCGATAGTCAATGCATAATCGTAAGGACCCCATCCTTCTTCCTTACAAACAGCATCGGTGCTCCCCACGGTGAAGCACTTGGTCGAATGAATCTTTGTCTAGGAGCTCTTGCATCTGCACCTTTAACTCCTTTAACTCTGACAGGGACATCTTGTAAGGTGCTTTCGATATCTGTTCTGTTCCAGGGGCTAACTCAATTACAAACTCTATTTTCCATTCCGGTGGTAATCCTGGCAACTCTAGGGCAAACACATCAAGAAATTCACGCGCTACCCGGATATTCTCTAACTTTGGCTCTTCGTAGTCGTGTCCATTACTGCCACTAAGTATGCCTGACACCCTTCGGTCATCAACTTAGTTACTTCCAAAGATGAGACTAAAGGAATCGAGGTTCCTCCTCGACTTCCCACCAATTCAAAGCTAGAGCGGCCTCTCGGATAAAATCGGATTGTTTTACTACCACAATCTACTACTGCCCTATACTCACCCAACCAATCCATTCCTATTATTACGTCAAAGTTATACATAGGTAATACAGCCAAGTCAATGCTCTTTTTACTCCTTCCAATCACAATTTCACAACCAGCACAGTCCAATGAAGCTATTATGTTATCCTTTAAGGGAGTGGCAACATGTAGAGTTATACTTAACAAATCTAATTTCATACCCACTAATTCAGCAAATTGTGCAGACATGAATGAATGCGTGGCACCATGATCAAACAATGCATATGCAGCTTGGTTGCACAAGTATACCGTACCTGTGACCACTCTTGGTGCTTCCTCTGCCTCTTTGCTGGTTATTGCATACACTCTGCCTTGTGCCGGTGGCCTGCTCTACTCAATCTACGGCGTTGCAGTCGACTGTCCCGCTTGTGGCCTCTGTCCTTGCGGTCGATTTGTCAGAGCTTGATTCAGATACACCCTCATCTGGTGGCCCAATTGACCATAATTGAAACATGTTTCTGTCCTCATTGGTCATGGCCCATTTCCATGCCTCTTGCCACAAAGTCTGCAGCTCTAGTTCGTAGGATTTGGCGGCTTCGCGATGTTCTTTTGTACTGGAGGCACAAAACGTCTGTTGTTTGCCATCGGCCTCTTACCTATCTGGTGAGTATCTCTGAAAGATGTAAACCGCGATCCAATTGCGGCGTTTCTTTCTTTCAAGTCTCGCTCTATCATCTGGCCCCGCTTATAGATCTCCTTATAAGTCCTCAAGTTCAGCGCAATCATCTGGCTACGAAGCTCGGGCCTCAGACCATCTCTTAACCTTCTTGCTTTCTCCAGATGGTCCTCCATAGATCAAGGTGCATACCTCAAAAGCCTTGCAAATTCAGCCTCATACTGATCTATTGTCAGCTGGTTTTGGGGCAACTGCAGGAACTCTACTTGTTTCCTTTCCCTGGTCGTCTCAGAAAAATACTTATCATTGAAGGCTGTCTTAAAAACTTCCCAATTCATGGCTGTTTCTTCGGGGAAGACGCCATCCTTGGTGGCAGCCTACCAATTATTCGCTATACCCTCCAGCTGGTACACAATTAACAATACCTTCTCTTCATCTATACACCTCAGTACTCCGAAGGCTTTCTCTAGCTTCTCGATCCATCTGGGCGCTAGCTCAGGATCTCCAGTTCCACCAAACTGTGTCGGTTTCAGCTTCATAAACTACTCTACTAGCTGGTCCATCTGTCTGGCCACGATGATCTCTTCTTGGGCATTCACAGTCTCAGTGCCCTGGCCAAGTTTATTCTGACTTCCATTACCATCGTTGTTGCCATGGTTGGCATTGACGACTGCTAGGGCAGCTCCTACTGCTTGGGTGATTGCAGCGTCCCGATCCTGGGCCTGCCTATCGATCATGTCGCCGATTCTTTCCAATGCTCTTAGCACACCATCCATCCTTGGATCTTCAGCGACAGGCGGCCTCGAGCTAGAGGCTCCGCCTCTTAATCTACCAGCTCTTCTAGGTGGGTTACTCATTCTTATCTCTTTCTACTGAACCTGATCCATCACAAGTTCAGTAAGAAGTTAGTAACTTACTCAATCATCCAAATCTAGAGCTGCTAACTAACCCTTAACAGAAATAGTTATGCTACAACAGTACTTCGTCAATCAATAGCCCATGGCCATTTCTCAGTTCCATTCACTTCAGTGATTCGCTAAAGCCAATCACTTTCATTCGTCAAATAAACCAACGTCCAGAAATGACCTTCAATCCTTAGCAAAGAACTTGATTCTTAAGCATTTCCACAACCCTACTAGAGTCCATTGTCAATCTTAAGTACTAGGTCACAAGCTATGCATCCAATGCCTTATCTTAACCAGTCCCCTAAGGTCTTGCTATCCGTCCTTATCCCAACTTAACCTCTTTATTACTCCAGTCCTCAACCAACTCTGGTTCGAGCTGACCTTGCTCTGATACCACTTAAGCGGGGATGTAACGCCCCGAACCCGTCGAGCACATGAACATCCCCGCAAACAAACAACACAATCTCTCGCGGTCCCAAGATCCAGACTTACAAGTCGAGAGATGATATGTAAACATAAGCATGCGCAAGCGTTACTTAAATAATCCCCGTACAGAGTATCAGTTAAGTGGGACCTGGATAGCAAAATAAGTGTCATATATCATAACATAAGGTTCGTACAAAAGCCAGCTACTACAAATCGCTAAGCAAAAGGGCAACAGGGCAAGCACATCAAAAGATGACCATCGTTACGTCTAAAACCACCATGGTCGGGGGTCGCCACCACAAGCTCTGGCCAACAAACTGTATCTCCTAGGATGAGCTACTGGAGTCCTCGGTATCCTCTACGCCCTCGGTCAGCTCATACTCAGAGAACGTCTTGGACGGGACCTCGACGATTTCCTCCATGGTCTCATCATGGGATGGCTTCGCAGGATCCTCCTCGGTCACCTCCAAGATGATGACCTCGTCCTCCTCTACAGTAAGGTCCAGTGTCGAGGTCTTCTCCGGCCCATTCCTAGGCCTAACTACCAACCCCTCTAGCTCCTTCTACTCTCCTATGGTCTGGCACCAGTCCGGTATAACACCTGAGGGTATCTTGTGGGGCTTCAGTGGTCCAATCGACTCGTCCCCTACCTTCTGAAACCAAGCATCGAACCTATAAGGCTTCCAGTCCGTCTTACCCTCATCCACCTATACAATTGTGCACTTTCTCACATGTATGTTCCCCCGATTGTCCGGGAACTCGTCAAAATATGCAGTCATCTCCTTGGGGTCACCAAAACGTATAGGCCACATACTTAAGGCCTTGGATTTGTAAAAATAAAGGTCTCCAAAAGGGGCGAGATACACATCTCAGTAAAAGAACCCTAACCCTAGGTCAGGTCGATAGTTCGCTCAGGTAGACATACACCCCAATCATTCTAAACTCACAAACACATAGGCATATCAGGCACAAATCAATGAAATAACAGCATACATATGATAGGCATGCGATGATGACCTAATGTCACCCTCATGATCAAGCACACCCATCCTACCACTTCACCATATCCACCAATCGCCGCCTGCCTCAACCTCCAGCTCGCGATCTCGTTGCATCAGGCTCGGTCCACATAAACGCATTAGATCGTTATCGGCAACCCGCGTAAACGCATCAGGTTTCGATATATCTCCAGGCCAATCTCATCAACTCATCCTCTGTCCCGCGAATAATTCGCATCAGGACTGTGGCCATCTCAACCCGGCGAACTCATCGCATCAGTACGCCACACACCTCAATTCCACCCCGCGAACTTGCCGCGTCAGGGTATCCATCTCCCGCCCCGCGTCTCATATGCCTTAGGGCCTCGTCATTTCATGCTCATGCCATGATTTTAAATTCAATTTTACAAATCCAACATCATGTGCAACTCATGCACAGTTCGAATACTCATGGCATGCAAGACAATCACATGACACACATACATGGCGAATAATTTCAAGCATAAATAATAACATACATAATCCTCCTATAGCCACTTAGGGCATACCAAGAACCATCCCTTTGGAAACTTTTCATAAATCCCTCAATTTCAGCTTCGACTCACCCAATTGAGTCTAATCTTCCTATCCTAAGTTTAAAATTCCCTTACCTTTAGCTCGACAACGCAAATATCCTCTTGCAATAGCCTCAAGGTCTCGGCCCCTTAGGGTTCAAGGTCGAACTCGTCGCGCAACCTAGGAATTTCAACGAATTTGTCAATTTTTCATACCCAATTCCTCAATCCGTTAATCCCAATCATCCATAACCTAACCCTTATCATCTCATCATGTCTTAAACGCCAATTTGCAACTCAAAATCACCATCCTCAGCCCTTAACAGGTTTGGTTTGGCCCGACACCGAACCGGTCCTACTCGTTTCTGTGCAAGCTGGGTCCAACCAGTCCTAAATCTACTCCAAATCCAACATTTAAATACTATCCTACCTCTTAACATGTCTAGCTAAGGGTTTGGGAGGCTCACCGAAGATTTGAAGTCAAATGGCCGCTGGAAACTCGTCGAACGTCGCCGGACTCCTCAAGTCAGTTTTGCCGGCACTTTTTATGCAAAGTTTACAAGGTCATTTCATGGTCAAAACTTCATCAAATTGAGCCCCAATTTTTATCATAGATTCCTACACATCTCTACTAGATCTCCACGAAATTTGACTCTAAAATTTCAAGATTTCGGCCTTTAAAAGGACTAGGAACCGGACCTACCTCAGATTGGCTCTGATTCTATCGGCTCTCGGGAAATCTCTTGGCCGAGGCTCCTTGGTGCTTCAAATGACTTGATTCTTATTCGAGGATGTCGGCAAGACGTAGGGCTTCGTTGGTGTGGTCGGCCAATAGTCAAATGATGGCTGGAGGTGGTTGGCGAAACGGCCGAACGGCACGGGCGGTTTTGGTCGGCGTTGGGCAGATAACTAGAGGAAGAAGAAAATGTTGTTCGATGGTTCTTGGGGAGCTAGTAGAGTGAGGATAGAGAGAGATTGAGATATATATTCAAGTCCATAGTCAAAGCTTGAATGGTAGGTGGCCAAAAAGGTGGACATGGCTTGTCTTTATCCCATCTATTAACACATGTCCACTTGTCAATCATGCTTTAATCCAATGACCCAAAATCCTTCTTGATTTTTCGGCAGCCTTGAGGGGTTAAATATCCAAATTGCCCTTCTTCAATTGCTTAAGCAAGGTTCTAAGCTTAAGGGCAAAAGGGTAATTTTACCCCCGACGTTCAGAACGTCGTTTTTCTTATTCCAGAGTTCTTCGATAGGGCAACGGCCAATCCGAATAAAGTTGGAATTCTTGATTTTCCTTTTTAAATCTTTCAAGACTCGTTTCTGATGGTTTCATTTATCAGACGGGGTTCCAGCCTATCTCGAATCGACGGGCGGCTTTTGTAGACATTACGCGTATCGACCCCGTGATTCATATCTCGTTTAGAGCTCCTCAATTCATGGCGACTTTGGTTGTCATGTAATTGTGAGGGTTTATCGCTAGTCCCTATGGCCTCGATATTCACTGTCCGATTAAGGAAAAATTTGCAAATCATACGTTGGTTAAGCGGCATCACCTGCGCTCCAATCGTATGACACTCACAAGGCAATCTTTAACCGTTCTTAGATCGGCCTCTTGGTGATTTTAAATATCCCCTCGACAATCCTTATGGTCAATGCGTCATTTCCTATCCGAGTCGCCTAGGTCCACGTACCTCGTCTCGCGTTAACCTTTCCCTTTTGGTCAGCCTACTCAAATTGATCAGATTTGAGCGAGATATGACTAGAACACATCGTTTGATATATATAAACTTCTCATTCATGAGTCTAAAATTGATTGGAAATTAGAATGTCACAAATCATGTTTGAATGGTAGGTTAAAAGTGTTTCTATCAACATCAAGGCTTAATCCTTTGACACTTGTCCATGTGTCAATCAATGCTTCATCCAATGACTCTCAATTTATCAAATTTTTGGCAGCTATAATAGGGCTTCAATGACCAAAATGCCCTTGTCTAATTATAAATGGAAGGCCAACGCTTGAGGGGTAAAATGGTAATTTTACTATTGATGTCTAAGACGTCGTTTTTCGAATTCCAAATTTATTCAATAGGGCGACGGCCAATCCAATTGTAATGTTGAAATTCTTGATTTTCTATTTTTAAATTTCGAGACTCGTTTCTGAATCATTTCTCTATCAGATGTGGTTCCAGCCTATCTTGAACTGACGGGCGGCTTTTGCAAACGTTACGCATATCGGCCCTATGATTCATATCACAATTAGGGCTTGTCAAAGCATGGCGACTTTGGTTGTCATGTAATTGTAAGGGTCTATCACTAGTTCCAACGGTCTCAATCGTCACTGTTTGATTTAGGAAAATTTTGCAAATTATACATTGGTTAGGCGGCATCACTCGCGTTCCAATCGTATAACGCTAACCATGCATTCCTTAATCGTTCTTAGATCGGCCTTTTTATGGCTCTAAATGTCCCCTCGATAATATTTTTGGTCAAAGTGTCATTTCCTATTTGAGTTCCCTAGGTTCACGTACCTTGCCTCGCGTTAGCCTTTCCCTTTTGGTCAGTCAACTCGAGATTGATCAAATCCGAACGAGATACTACTGAAATACATCGTTAGATACATTCTCATTAATGAGTCTTGAAATGACAGGAAAAATTAGAATATCACACATCTGCATTCAGTCAAAGGTTAGTCGATTAAGCATAATTTGAAATTTTTGATCAAGGGGGAATTACCGAAATATGTATGGGTTTGGGCTCAACTCGGAGTTAGCTCATTCCATTTTAGATCTTTTAAATGTAAGGCTTTTAATTAATTATCCATTTAATTAATTAAAGCCTGACTTGGCCCTAAATTCACGCAAATAAGCCCATGAATTTGAGAAATTCGGCCAAGCATCTTGCCCCCCATTAGGGCCGAAATTTTGGGATATCCAATCCATCAAGAGTAGAAATTTCAATCTGACGGTCAATATCTAATCCTACCCTAATCATATTTCTTTGAATCTAACAGCCTAGAATAAATCCTAGGGTCCAAGGCTACTCTTATTCTATAAATATATCATGATGGCCTTGGGTCAAAGGGGGTTCCACACATTCAAAAAAAAAAAATGAGAGAGAGAGAGAGTTTTCCCCAAATTCAATCCCGTCAGTAGCCCAACGCAATTTCGCGCCAATTGACCGTGCGTCACCATAAGTGCTCCGATTGACGTGGTCTAAGTATCAAAACATTTAGCATTCGACGATCTATCACTAGTCGCTGACAGTTCCTCGATTCGACATCAGAAGCTTCTCATTCAAGTCTACAAACTCATGAAGTTCAATCTTGTCGGTAGCCCGGTACAGTTTCGTGCCAATTGATCGTGCCTTGCCATCCGTCCTCCGATCAACTTGATAACAATCTATCACCAGCCATTGGCGTTTTGTCAATCCGACATCGGAAGCTTTCCGTCCAAGTCTGTAAAATCATTGCCTCCATGCTGCCCATTTTCCAACACTATTTGCTCGTCGTGGAAATGCTGCCCATCAGGCTTTCCAACTCAAATTGGCTTGAGTTTCACCCGATGAATCAAGGTAAGTCTCATATACTTGTTAAGGTCGATTTAAGATCAACTAGTGATGATTTGCATACTGTTTTGATATATTTTTGTTGTTGTTTTTAAGCTGTAAACATGTTGTTTGGTCCGAAATAGCTGTTGTTTGCATGTTATTGATTACTAACCATGCAAATTTTTGTGGGGGCTTAAAGGTAAGTTTCTAGAATATTTTCGATGCCGATTCTCGTGAATTACATGCTGGTCGCTTGCTGATTTTTGGGCATGAATTATTGAAATTTTCGGAAAAATTCAAGAATCAAGTTTTGCATATCAAAACCCAAATTTTTATCACAAATTTCAAAAATTCGATCTTAATTGGACTAATTGGACATATTTTCAGAAAAAAAATTTAAATCTAAATTAGGAAATTTTATTTCCTAATAGGAACATTTACGTTAAGTTGGACAAACTTGTCTGCCACCATTCGGATACAACCCTCCAACATAGAAAAGATGGGAATTTAGTTAATCTGATCTATCACCGTTTAGATCTAATTTGCTATCTTTAAAAAGTCAAATTTAGATTTATGAATATCTTTTTTTTTGTAAGAAAATTGCAAGGAGATGCGGTTTGATTTACTTCGATTTATTTGGATCGCAATTGATTGGTTTGATATTCCGTGTTTAATTGATATCTTGTCTGATTCTAATTTCTTAACAGACTTTGAAAATTCCTAAAAATTAGTGAGATATGGTTTCCTAGAAATCATGTCTATTAAATCTTTAGGAATATAAGGTTTCTTAAAAACTTTTATCTCGTTGAGTTTATCTTTAAAATTTAGGTCAAGAGAATCAAGTCAAGATATCTTTAATTGGGCTGAAAATTCAAAGAAATTGGAATAAAATCTTTTCATCTTATCTTGTGCCATTCCATGCATATTTTGAGTATCTCACATTATCCTCATGCATATTTTTGAATATTGTCTTCCATATTCACTTCATGATTTCGAGTGTCAGATTGCATCTTGTATTTTCAAAATATCATTTGCATATCTTTAAGTTATGATTTATCTCATGCATCTTTCATTGCCAGAAAACATAAAAGATAAGACAAAAAAAATCTGGTCATTCGTCACCTTGCATTTAGCTCATGTTATTCATATTTTCGAATACCATTTATTCCCTCATCCATTTTTTCAAAAATCATATATAATATGTCGTAGCATTCGCATGTCCCATATTTGTATGCCTATGTTGCATTTTGTTTTTTCATGTCATTTTGCACGTCATTAGTATCACCTTTTGTGACATTCTGATTTCTAGTCAACTTCAGACTCTGTAATGAGAAGTTTATATATATTAAGCGATGTATTTCAGTCGTATTCCGCTCAAATCTGATCAATTTGAGTAGACTGACCAAAGGGGAAAGGCTAACGCGAAACGAGGTACGTGGACCTAGAGAATTCGGATAGGAAATGGCGCTTTGACCATAAGGATTGTTGATGGGATATTTAGAGCCATAAAAGGCCGATCCAAGAACGATTAAGGGGTGCCTTGCGAGTGTCATACGATTGGAGCGCGGGTGATGCCGCTTAACCAATGTACGATTTGCAAAATCTTCCTAAATCGGACGGTGAAGATCGAGACCTTAGGAGCTAGTGATAAACCCTTACAATTGCATGACAACCAAAGCCACTACGAATTGACGAACCCTAAATGTGATGAAAATCACAGGGTCGATACTCGTAAAGTCCGCAAAAGCCGCCCGTCAGTTCGCAATAGGCTAGAATCACGTCTGATAGAGAAAACTATCAAAAATGAGTCCTGAAAAGTTTGAAATGGAAAATCAAGAATTTCAACATCATTTGGATTGGCCGTCACCCTATCGAATAATCCTGGAACGAGAAAAACGACACTCGGAACGTCGGGGGCAAAATGACCGTTTTGCCCCTTAATCTTGAATCTTTACTTATACAAATTAAGAAGGGTATTTTGGACAATTGATACCCCTTGGCTGCCGAAAAAGGAAGAGAAAAGAGAGCCATTGGATATGTCTTGCAAAATGACAATGCTAAGTGTCAAAGATCAAGCCATGAAGGGTCATTTCACCTTTTGTCTACCTAACATTCAAAGCCATTGACCAAAATGGGGATAAACAAAAACTCTCTTCTCTCTCTCTCTCTCACTCTTTCATTCGACCAAAGCCACCCAAAACCACCGAGCACCACCATCTCCTTTCTTCTTCCTCTTCAGCTGCTGCTCACCACCCGACCAGAACCACACCGTCTGTTCGGCCGGTTCGATCACCCCTTCCGGCCATTACCTGCTGCCGGCCGACCGCCCAGACGTAGATCCATGTCTTGTCGAGCTCCTCCAACAAGAATTAGGCCGATTGGAGCACCGTGGAGTTTCGGCCAAGCAATTTCCCTAGAGCCGACAAATTCTGCTCCAATTTGAGGTTAGTTCAGTTCTGAACTCTTTTGACAGCCGAAAACTTGGAATCTAGAGCTCAAATTTGGTGGAGATCAAGTAGTCACAGATGATTCTGTGGCAAAAATTTGAGCTTGATTTGATAAGGTTTTGACCATGAATCGGTCTTGTACATTTTGCCCAGAACTGCCGGTATTCTGTGTTTGGACTATCCAGCGAACTTCGACGGGGATCCGGCAACCATTTTGGCTTGAAACTCACGGTGAGCCTCCCAAACCCTTAGGTAGACATGTTAAGAGGTAGAATAAGGCTTGAATGAAGGAGTTGAAGAGGATTGCAGGCTGGAAACACTCGGTTTGCACAGAACCGAAGTGAACCGGTTCGGTTCTTTGCAAAACCGATTCTGTGGCTTACAAGAACAGAGACTTATGGGACTTAAATTGATGTTTATGATGTGTTAAGATGTTGAGGATTGAGTAATGGATGATTGAGGTTAATGGATTGAGGATTTGGATATGGAAAATTGACAGATTCGTCGAAATTTCTAGGTTGCGCGAAGTGTTCGACCTTGGACTACAAGGGGCCGAACCTAGAAGACTTAAGAAGAGTAATTTGGTGTAATTGAAGCTAAGTTAAGGAAATTCCTAAATCGAGACTAGGGGGATTGGACTCGATTGGGTAAGTCGAGAATTGATAGCATGGTTTCCCAAATGGCGAACAAAGTCCTGACAAGCCTCATGGCCAAGATGTAGCTATCAGGTTAGACTTCCCAATCTATGGCACCTCCCCTGCCTCCTCAAATTGATTATCCAGACAAGAATTAGGAGCACTTTCCTTTTCCAACTAAGTCACTGGAGGACATGATTGTCACGGGCACTACTTCGAATACTCCACCATTGGCTCTAGTTCCTCAAGCCA
Source organism: Rhodomyrtus tomentosa (assembly GCA_028455895.1). Classification (NCBI taxonomy): domain Eukaryota; kingdom Viridiplantae; phylum Streptophyta; class Magnoliopsida; order Myrtales; family Myrtaceae; genus Rhodomyrtus; species Rhodomyrtus tomentosa. The sequence continues at coordinate 47,585,541 of JAPCWY010000005.1, forward strand.
GCCCTATGGCACCACATTGACACCTGATTTTTTATTAGTCTTTTTCAGTTTATTTTTGAAAAATTCATAAAAAGTCGAAAAATTGTAAAACCAACTTTGGTAGCTGTAGCCAAGCCCAAGGAACCATTTTTTACCAAAAAATAATTTTTTTTATTTTTCCCATTTTTTGGTATTTTTGGAAAATATAAAATACATGAAAAAAATCAAGAAAAATAGCATTTGAGATCACAAAAATATGAAAAAAATAGTTAATATATATATATATTTTAATTCCATTGTCTTCTTGACCTCATAAAAAGTCCAAATTCAAGTGTAATTTTATGTGTTACTTTCTTGCACATATGATTGAATTTACAAAAAAAAATGTCAATTGAGTCTTCTAATTTGCATGTTGTGGCATTTTGAGAGTCTTGTCATTCAATTTGATTGTCCTCCATTGCCATTTAGTCCTATTGTTTGTACAAATTGCTCAATTGCATGAATTGGGCAAAATTACATTCTTAATTGCAATTTAGTCCTTGAATTTGGGGCATAATCGAAATTACGTTTAATTCAAGGACTTCCTTCACAAATTGGAACCACTACCTAATGTTTTTCACCATCCTGAATTGATTGGCATGGGTGATTTAGTCTAATTTGACCATTTGAACCCTCAATTTTACAATTTTCCAAAATGCAATTAAGAATAAATTTGGGACTTTCATAGAAATTGACATGAACTTTTGGGCAAAACCACATTTCTAGACAAAATTCATGTCCTAAGTTCCATTTTGAGGCTTAATTGTGAAAATTCCCCATGAATTTTAACTAGTCTTGCGCGGGTTATGCCGCTTAACCAATATATAATTTGTAAAATTTTCCTAAATCGAATGATGTGATCGAGACCATCGGAACTAGTAATAGACCGTCGCAATTACATGACAACCAAAGTCGCCATGAACTGACGAGCCCTAAATGTGATGAGAATCATAGAGTCGATACGTGTAACGTCTACAAAAGCCGCCCATTAGTTCGAGATAGTCTGAAATTACAATCGACCGAGAAATAGCCTAGAGACAAGTCTCGAAATTGAAAAATAAAAAATCAAGAATTTCAACATTATAATTGGATTGGACGTCGCCTCATTGAAGAAAATTCGAATTGAAAAAAATGACGTTCCGGACGACGAGAGTGAAATTACTATTTTGCCCCTCAAGTGTTGGCCTTGCCTTAATAAATGGATGAGGGCATTTTGATCTTTGACACACCCCAAGGCTTCCGAAAATAAGTAGTTTTAATGGCCATTAGATCATCTAATTGATAGACAAGGGGATAAGTGTCAATGGATGGAGCATTAACATTAATAATTAACTTTTTAACCTACCATTCTAAAAGTTTAACCATCTTCCTTTTCTTCTTCTCTTTTTCTTCCTCACCGAACCAGGCCGCACGACCAGCTCCTTCCGCCGGCTTCGCCATTTCGACCACCCTTTTCGGCCACCGTCTGACTTCACGTTAGCCACCAGCCTCAAGCCCTACCTCTTGCCGACTAGCTCCAAGTTGAATCATGGCATTTGGCCACCTGAGGAACTTCGGCCAGCCAACCTCCCGAAAGTCGACGAATTTCATCGCAGCAGGAGGTAAGTCATCGTTTGACCTCCATAGGACTTTGTTTTGCCTCAAATTTCCATTCAATTTTTGTAGACATCTAGGGCACTTGTATACTGAGCTGTGGTGAAAAGCTTGCCTAAGTTTGATAGAGTTTTGATGCCAAATTGGTGTTGTGTTTGAAGGGCAGAATCTGACCCGGCGAAGAACTAAGGAATCCGAACCTGTTCGTGGACCTCCCGACGTCGCTTTGCCCTCAAATTTTCGGTGAGGCTCCTTAACACCTAGGACTATATGTTAGCAAGTAGTCTAGTTAATAATTGAGGTTTAATGATAGTTTAAGGGCTGATTAGTAGGATGGAACACAGAACCAAAAATACCCTATTTCGATTCTGTGCAAACCAAGCCTTAGGGGCTGTTTGGGGGTGTTGTCGAGCTCTAAATTCATCGTAGAGACATACTAGAATGTCGATTGATATGTCATTGAGGTTTACGCTTCATGGTTCGAAGATTTGACGAGAAAAATTGATGATATTAGTCGAATTCTCTTAGGTGCGAGGTTGCCCTGTTTTAGATTACTTAGGTTCAAACCAAAATTTTGTTGGTTTGAGCCTAAGGTAAGGAGTCCCTAAACCTTGGCTAGGCGGATAGGCCTCAATTGGATGAATTAGTTGTGAATTTGGTAAATTTTCGTGAGATTATTGTGTGATTGTCTAATGCTTGTCATTGTGATTTGATGAATACTTGAATGCTTGCTAAATGCATATGCCATGAATTGATTGCCACTTTTGAGTGATGAGATTAATTGTCTCGCATGCTATAGACTGTTAGCTCAATGCATGAGCTTGTACTTGATCATGAAATCTTGAATTGAAGTGAATTTTGGCATGTTCGAGAACTCGTGATACCCTGATGCGTTGAGACGCGAGGTTGTGACGATTGGTACCCTGATGCGTTGAGACGGGGTGTTGAGAATAAATGACCTGATGCATTGAGACGTGGGACGAAATTGATTATGTGTCAACACAGGCCTGGAATGACATTTGAAAACCTGATGCGTTTACACGAGTTTATCAATATGATTGTCACGCCCCGAATTCAGCAAGCACGCGAACATCCCTATCCATGCCGTTCATGCATAAATGCTCCAAGATCCAACTGCCATTTTCCATCGCGCTGTAAGAAACATACTCGCAGAAGCGATGCCAACTCCAATCATACATCTACAACAACACACGATGACTTAGGACATAAGGGTACATCAAAAGCTCACTAATGAATTCATTCTCGAGGATTCAATTCTATAATCTACCAATCATAAGTACATTTCCAACTTCAAAGAAAGGCGAATCCAACCTAGATACAATTGGTCATCTATCTCTTCAAATGTCGATCCTTGGTAAGTTCATGCCTCCTTCGCCTGGAACCTGAAAAAATTAAGCCCCCACTGGGGTGAGATATAAATCTCAGTAAGGTGGGTACTAACCCTAGGTTAAGTTGACCGTCCACTGAAGCAGTCATCTACCCAAAAATCCAAACTCATACTCACACTGGTGCATCAAGCACAATCAGATAAAATAACAACATTTAGATGATAGGCATACCACAAAGACTTCACGTCCCACTTAGATATTCAAGCCTACTTTGCCTATCACTTCACCACATCCACTATTTTTCGCCTGCCTTAATCTCTAGCTCGCGATTAGATCGCATTAGACTCGGTGTGCGTAAAGCATCAGACCGTCATCGGCAACCTACGTAAACGCATCAGGTTCCGATGAATCTCCAGGCAAAGCTCATTAACTCATACTCCGTCCCGCGATTAGATCGCATCAGGACCGTGGCCACTTAACCCCCCGAATTCGTCACATCAGGGCGCCACACAACATCATCTCCACCCCGCGAACTCGTCGCATTAGTGTATACGTCTCCTGTCGCGCATCTTATACGCCTCAGGGCCTCTCTGCCCCGCGTATACTTCGCATCAGGACCGTGGCTATCTCAACCCCGCAATTACATCGTATCAGGGCGCTACATCACATCAACCTCACCCTGCGAACTCGTTGCATCAGGGTATATATATCATGTCCTGCGTCTCATACGCTTCAAGGTCTCTTAGTCCCGCGATTAGATCGCATCGGGACCGTGGCTAACTCAACCCCGCGATTACATCGCATCAGGGCGCCACTCGACAATAACTTTACCCCGCGATCTTATCACATTAGGGCATCAACTCCCGCCCTGCGTCTTATATGCCTTAGGGCCTCCTTGTCCCACGATTACATCACATCAGGAACGTGGCCAACTCAACCCCGTGATCTCGTCGTATCAAGACGCCACACAACATCGCTTCCACCCCGCGATCTTATCGCATTAGGGCATATTTCTCCTGCCCCGTGTCTCATACGCTTTAGGGCCTCTCCATGTCATACTCATGCCAGGTTATCTCAACTCTATTCGCATATGACCATAAGTGCAACTCGTGCACATCAAGGACTCATGGCATGCAAGGCGATACAATACACATATAAATGAGGTTAATACTCAAGCGTCATTCATGTGCAATTATTCAAATCATTTACACTCGCTCGGCATTCACACGGCCATTCAAACTAAACTCCTCAAGAAAATCATCTTAACCTCGTCCGACTCGTCTAATAGGGTCCAATATTCCTAGCATAAGGTTTGGAATTCCTTTATCTTTGATTCGGTAACTCAAGTTACTCCTTGTGGATCCTCAAGGTCTCTGCCAACCATGGTTCAAGGCCAATCCACCACACAACCTAGCATTTCCAATTAATTAGTCAATTTCCATGCACAATTTCCTTAATCCATAAACCATAAACCTTCAATGCACAATCCCTTATCCTCTTGTCATGCCTTAATTATCAATTTGGAGCTCAATTCATTCATCCTCAACCCCCTCACAAATTCGATTTGCACAAAACCAAACCGATCCTTCTTGGCTCAGTGCAAACCGAACACATTCAGACCTTAATCAACTCCTAAATCCATCATTTAATCCACATTCTACCCCTTAACATGTTTATATAGGGGTTTGGGAGGCTCACCGTGAGTTTCGAGTCGATTGGTCACTCGAAACTCTCCGAACGTCTCCAGTTCTTCCAAGTCAGTTTTTCGGCAGTTTCGGGGAAAAATGTATAAGGTCGGTTCATGATCAAAAACTTATCAAATCAAGCCCAACATTTTACCACAGATTTCTACACATCTCAGTTTGATCTCCACAAAATTTGAGCCAAATATTCCAACATTTCGACCACCAAAGGGACTGAGAACCGAACCTACCTCAGTTTGAGTCTTAATCTGTCGCCTTTTGGGAAAATCTCTGGTTCGGACTCCTCGGTGCTCCAATCGACCTGATTCTTATTTGAGGACGTCGGCAAGATGTGTATCTACATTGGTATGGCTGGCCGGCATCTAGATGGTGGCCGGAAGTGGCCCCCGTGACCGGCGAATAGGGAGCTCCAGTCTGGTCGGCGTCGGGTAGCAGAACAGGAGGAAGGGGAAGAAGATTTCTATGGTTTTCTTTGGGGTATGGCCGGTCAAATGAGTGAGAAGAGAGAGTGAGAGAATTTTTTTATCTAATCCTTGAGTCAAAGCTTTGAATGGTAGTTGTGTAAAGTAGACAAGACCTCCCTTTTGCACATCCATTGACACTTGTCCAATTGCTTTTCCAAGGAAGATCCAATGGCCATCCTTCACTCTTCATTTTCGATAGCCTTGAGGGGTTAAATGTCCACTTTTCCCTTCTTCATTTGTATAGGCAAGGTGCTAAACTTAAGAGGCAAAACGGTCATTTTACCCCCGACGTTCAGAACGTCGTTTTTCTCGTTCCAGAAATCTTCGATAGGGCTACGGCCAATCCAAATAACGTTGGAATTCTTGATTTTCCATTTCAAACTTTCAAGGCTCGTTTCTGATAGTTTCCTCTATTAGACGTGATTCCAGCCTATCCCGAACCGACGGACGGCTTTTGCAGACATTACGCGTATCGACCCCGTGATTCATATCACGTTTAGGGCTCATCAATTTGTGGCGGTTTTTGTTGTCATGTAATTGTGAGGGTCTATCACTAGTTTCCTCGATAATCCTTATGACCAAAGCGTCATTTTCTATTTGAGTTCCCTAGGTCTACTTATCTCGTCTCGCGTTAGCCTTTCCCATTTGGTCAGTCTACTTGAATTGATCAGGTTCGAGTGGGATACGACTGAAATCCATCTCTAGATACACGCTTCTCACTACTGAGCCTGAAATCGACTAGAAATCAAAATGACATAATGATGGTCTGAGGCGTAATGACGCGGACCGAGCCTAAGGCGTTTTAAACGTAGGCATGAATCTTGAGAAAGTTCTTAATGGTGGAATGTGGAGCTTGATTTTGTATTCCCTGCTTGACTTGATTAATAAGTTATGATGCCATGATTGCTTGATTGATAATCGTTTGCATCCAGTGGCATTTTTATGACTGATAAGAGCCTCATATTATTGATTGTATGTTCTTGTTCATTATTTGTATTCATCTGGGTGTACTGTTAGTCTGACTTAGGATTAGGACTTATCGTACTGAGATGTTAATCTCACCCTGTCGTGGGACCATATTCTTTTCAGACCCTAAGCCTTGAGGATGTTACCTACTCGATTAGGCGACCCGAAGGAAATGACAGCTTATTTTGATGAGTTCCTGGACGGTTAGGGAACCATGTATGTTAGGAAGGGGTCGACGAGGGCAGTAGAGACTAGAAACCACATAGGTTCGAAGCTTAGTTCCGTAGGTTAATCGATGTTACTACTGGTCCGTTGAAGTCTACTAAGGTACCTCGTGGAGTCATTCCTAGTTGGTGTCATCCCACTTAGGATCTGTAGAGGTCGAGGTGTTTGTAGCTGGCTCGAGGAACATATCGGAGAAGACTCCCACTCTAAAGGACACAGTAGAGCTGATAAAGATTGATGCTTCGGAGGACGAATTGGAGGATGCGGCGATGGATGATTCCGTGGATGTGCTTTCCAAGATTTTCTCGGACTACAAGCCTGATGAGAATGTAGAAGAGACTGACGATTCTAGTGGTTTGACCTAAGGGTTTCCTGCTTTTACTTGGCTGCCTTTTGATGGCCTCGTCGGTCTGTTTCTTTTGGGAACTTAGATATGGTTCGTCTTTGGATTAAGTCCCAATGTCCCCACCTGTCAGCAGGACTAGCTCACTTGCACTTTTGTATGAACTCTTGTTTATATATGTATTATGTTCTCGCTATCCAGATTCTCATTGATGATTGTACGGAGGAGTGTATGTTATCGCTTTCGCATGCTTCTTTATATTATGCATCTCTCGATAAGTTATTCTTAGGACTCGAGAGTTAACTTGAAGGGAGTCGCACGCTCGTGCCTAGGGTGCGGGGCGTGACATCCTGCCCATCAAACTTATCGATTCTAATTTTTTCTTATGCCATACTGTTTTCTTTCAATCAAATGTCACCGAAAAGCCCTCGATGTTCTCGATTAGCCAACTTAGGCTTTAATACTAGTTGATAGGAATCGTGCCCCAATTCTAGAAAAATAACACAATCAAACAATATGCAATAGCAGAATATAACGATAAAAGAACAAAATCAGAAGAAGCACATTAGAGAATTTGTTATCGAAGTTCACTCAAACCTCGGTTACGTCTCCGCACAGAGGCATTCTGCGAATCCACTAGTCTTCGTGAAAAATAGGAATACAATTGAAGATCTTTTCACAAGATCAGAGAAAAAAGAAAACGGGAACTCCCAAGAATGTCGTCACGGCATCCCTTTTTCTTTTTCTCTCTATTTGCTAATTTGTGATTTCTATCTACACTAGTCTTCTGACGGCTACAATCTATATATCCCTCATATAAGGTGTATCTTTTAACCTAGAATAAAAAGAAAGGACAAAAGATTAAAAAGCCCTCAATGATATATTCTAGCTTCACAAGCCAACAACGTGGACACTGGTCAACCAGTGACGTAAAATTTTAATATATTTTTAATTTTTTTTATTTATTTTTCCCTTCCCTCTTCTTCCTCTAACCGATCGCCGAGCCAGAGGACAACTGGGGAGGCTCAATTGGAGGAAGAAAGGGGAAGGGGAAGAAATAAATAAATAAAAATATATATTAAAATATTAAAATATTATGTCGCCGATCGACCGGCATCCACGTTAGTGTTGATGGCTTAAAATTCGTCGAAATGAATGAATTGGCATAATTGCAGAAGTTTTATGACTGAATCGGTAAAAAAAATAAAGTTTAGGACTGAATTAACATAATCGCTATAAATTTTAAAAAAGAATAAGAATCTTCCCACTAGTGCAACAGTGCAAGTAAATGAACGTATCCGACCCCGAACTGGTTGGTGGAACCCAACACACTTCAGAAAACGAAACAGAAAAAGAAGAATGACGTCGCCAACCACATGTTACGAATCCCACATGTCCTTGCCCCCGAGTTGTCAAAGCAATAACGTGGGTTTGAATAATGGAAAGAATGTGCCTCCGTTGAATTCGAGAAAATTTTGGGTTTTTATGGCGTCGAATTGACTATTCTTCTGATTTTCGTTTCGCATATGAAGTCAAAGATTCTGATTTTTTAGCCAGGGATGAGTAACTGATCATACCAACCCCTGTACACTCAGGCTGCGTATAGCAACGCTCCAAAAACACTTATGCTAAGAAAGTGTTTCCAAAGTGGGGAAGGTGCGCTCTTGAGTCTTGATTCCTCGTTGGCAATTTAGAAGAGCAACATAATTTAGTATAGAAGAAAAGTCAAAGCTCGTACCCAAACTATCACTTTCAAGTTATTGCGCCAAAATTGACCTAAAATATCGCTTTCGATAACAGATATCATTGTCTAGAAACGAGCCCAAAAGAAAGCCATCGCATCTTTGATTGCCGAGTCCCTTGCATCTAATCTATTTCCTCGCTCATTTCGTCACTTTGTCATCTCTATCCTTCCATTTCCATCTCGTTAAGCAACTTATGAGGCAACACTTGAACCCCCGAATGAATAGCACCTTGAACAATTATAGCGGATACTCCTTTTGACTTTTGAGCGCTCTGCTTTCTTGAAAAGAGCTGGGTACAATATTTTGGTGCCAATTGTCGAATGACTCATAACAGATGACACCGCCCTATGAATAGACTACATTTAGTTTTTTATTTTATTTTAACAAATCCACTATAGTCAAGTATGCGATGAACCATTCAATGGCCGAAAAAATTTTCTACTCTTTAGGTTTGACTTCGATCCCCCAGTGGGTTTTAGAAGTATCAAATAGGTGGGTTGGGTCGAGTCGAATATTATCCGACCCATATTGACCCGTCTAACCTGTCCTAACCCATATTTGATGACCTATACCCAACCGGCAATTGACCCATACTCAACTCAATCCGTTTTGACCTATATTAACAAAACACACTAATATTTTAGGAAAACATATACAACTCATTCAACCTATTTTAAACTATTTACATGTATATGTTACTTGGATAAAAACTTACCATCAGATAAAAATTAAATAATAAAATTAAAACATGATATTACTAAAATACTTTCTTGCAATAAAAATTTAATGAATTCTTTTTCATAATTTTAAAATTTTCTTTAAAAAATATTATTCATGGTCAATGGTCTCTTAAATGGCACAATTTAAAAGCACGGAGTCCAACGGTGAATCCCACGTGCCACGAACATTATGATCATTCAGCTCCACTCGGTAAGAGTTGCCCTCACTTTCCCCCCGACTTTCTCGCAGGATTTTCCTCCGCAGCCCTGAGCTAACCTCATCCTGAACACCTGATGAAAATTCTCATGCTGAAAAACCAGTTGAATCTTTCAATTTTGCACGCCCGAGGGAGACAGAGAGGGGACACTAACGGACACCAATCACCAAATATGTGCAGTCAAAGAGGAGGTACATTTATTCAATTGCTGATCAATATAAGTGCGTGGAAATGTATATGATCCTCCAAAGAAAGCGGCAATTCACAGAAAGCAATTGTCACTTTCAAAGACTCAAATGTTTTTTTTTTTCGAGCACTTATACAAGGAAATCGATCGGTACGACTAGTTGTAAGCAACTGGAAAATTAGTCCAATTGAAATATTCATGAGTCCACAATGTACGAGAAAAGCAATTGGGACCACCATGTTGGATGAAGGGCAACGATCATACATTTCCATGGCGTGCTCTCTGAATGGTAACTCCAAGACAAATGCTTCTTTCTACCGTTGAATTCGTCAATGGGGCTAAAATCCTGGCAACAACAAAATGATCAAAATTGTTGGAATTGGTGAATATTTCAAGGATCCTTATTTCTCACACTGTACACACCCACGTGAGCTTAGGAAAACTGAAATATGATTCGACGACTTGTGACCCCTGCGCACGAACGCAGCAGTTCGGGGGCAATGCCCCTGAAACGGTTGTCTCGCTGACCGGTTAGCTGGCGGTGGTTCCACTCCCTAGTGAGCGGGCAGCTACCCCATTCGTTGATCAGCGGGTAGGGGCTCAGGGGCAGTGCTCCCGAAATAACAACGGGTTTAGACTTTTGTTCAGTCATATATATTATGTTTGTTTGATAGATTATTGTAACTAATTGTGCGGCTGTAAACTAAAACCATAGTAAAATCTCTTTGCAAGACATAGCCCTATTCTGGGTGAACCTGGGTAAACCGTGCGTCATCTAGTTTTCTTTTATTATCTGTGTGATCGTTATGAGTCAATTTGCGATACATCCCTTCAACACTAAGCAAGTTTGATTATATAGTAATCTTTTGCCAGCACAATCAAGGAAAGAATTCGCATCACATGCCCCCGGCAATATATCCTACATTGTATGAGAGGGATCGAGTTACTTGCTTTTAATGATTAATTAATCGCCTCTTTCAGTTCGATTCATTTCATATTGGGTTTTGTCTAGTAATAATTATTGCATTAAATATTTCAAAATACATGTTTTCCTTGCCTTCACAAAAAAAAATTATCCAAAAAATCTTAAACCTATGGTTCTTTAGCCACTTAATCCTAAACTTTTCAATTTTGCCAATTAAATCCTAAAAATTTTCACATTTTGCCAATTGAATCCATCTGACCAATTTTAAGCGAAAATCGCTTACATAGACGTCGGCCGTCCTATGTGACACGGCTGGCACTAATGTTGACAATTTTTATAATTTTTCTTTTCTTTTTCTTTCTTTCTTTTCCTTTTTTTTTTCTACCAAGTCTGGAGACCCTCATTGGCCACTAGACGAGGGCCGCAAAGCCCTCGCCTATCTCGTCTAGTGGTCGGCGAGGTTGCTAGGCCTTCGCATGTGACCAGGGAGGGTTGGCCAATGGCCCTTGCTAGGCTTGGAAAGAAAAAATAAAAATAAAAAATAAAGTAACTTCATAAAAGAATTGTCCACATTAGCATCGGGTATGTCAGTTAGGATAGATGACTTTTATGTCAACAATATATGGCTAAAATTTACCGGATGGGCTCAATTAGCAAAATGTAAAAAGACTTAGGAAAAAAATTAAAGATTTAAGACCGAATTGACCAAAATACAATAAGTTTATGGCTTTTTTTTTGTAGAATTTTCTCCGTGTTGACTTGTCCCACTTTGAAAAGCCATTTCTTATTTGTTTTTAGGAGTGTGTTTACTTAATTAGTTTGACAACAACAAGAAAAAAGTGTTGAGGCCCGGTCTAGAATTCCTTTTTATCAATTTGTTTTTTAGAAAAAAATGTCTCGAGACATCATATCGAAATATCCTTTACTGTACCTTGGCCCTTAGTCAAACTAGTTGTCCTAGCCAATCGTTTCTCATTTGACCTTCTAGTTGCTAGCCGTTTTCTTGGTCTTATCTTCCATGTTTAAAAGTAGTACTTGCTTATCTCAGGTATCCGTGATTTTTGAATGTGGCGGTTCTCGTCATTTTCACAACAACAGTAGCATTTGAAATTTAGTGGGAATTTTCCAATTTTGACGGGAGGTAAATCGCGGTACTTTTCATTTGCTCTGACCTTTGAGACTCAATTGCCCATATGCTAAGTAGAAATGACAGCAACACTTCATGAAATGGCACGACTAAACGCCATTTCTTAAAAAAAAAAAAAAAAAAATTCCGACATGTTGAGACATGTTACATATTAAATGTAGATTTATCATGTATATATAAAAATTTCAGTGGTGGGTTTCTTCTTCTTCTTATTCTATTAGGGATTCATGATTAGAATATTTTTGGTCTGCCTGTGTATATTAATTTTGGGTGACTAAATGCATGACATAAGTATATATTTACAATTTTGATCTCTAATTTATTTAAAATATTTAAAATTAATCAGTGTCACGCCCCGCGCTTCGGGCACGAACGCGCAACTCCCTGCAAGCATAAACTCTCTCAAGACCACAGGATTCACATAGGTCGAGAGATTAACCATATCGATAGCAAGCGAAAACGATAATATACAAACTCCTCCGTACAATAATAAAAAGAGACCTAGGTAACGAGAGTACCAATAGATATATAAACTCTCAAATGTTCATACGAGAGTACTAGCAAATTAAACATGCTAGTCAGTAGGGGGGCAATACTAGTACAAAAGAGAATCATCACTATTCTCAAAAGGAGACAGGCATCGAGGTCACCATCAAAATATAAGACCAGAAACAGAAACTTTTAAGTCGAGCTACTGGAGTCGTCAGTCTCCCCAGCCTCCTCAGTGGGCTCGTACTCCTAGAGTGTCTCCAAGAAAACCTCCACGGTGTCCTCCAACGTCTCATCAGTTGACGGCTCCACCAGATCGTCCTTAGTAGCCTCGATCTCGATGACCTCGTCGGTGTCCTCCAAAGTCGGGGTCCTCTCAGGAACGTTCCTCGAGCCAGCTATTGACCCTCGACCTCCACCGAATCCCGAGAGGGATGACACCAACTAGGGATTATCCCACGGGGTACCTCTGTGGGCTTCAGTGGCCCCTAAAAACATCTCATAGCTTTCGAAATCAGGCCTCGTACCTATGAGACTTCCAATTGCTACCACCCTCGTCGACCTAGACTATGGTACACTTCCTAACATACACGGTTCCATGTCCATCCGCAAACTCTTCAAAATATACCGACATCTCTTTGTGTATATACCTCACTTTCTCACTCCCCTTCAGCCGAACACTTCACCAGCCACCATCTTCTTCATTTTCTTCTTCTTCTTCCTCGAGCCGAGAGAGCTTCACACCGACTAGCTACTGCCGCCTCCTTCGCTCGCTCCGACTGCCACTTCCGGCCACCGCCTGGGCTCGAGCTGACCACCAGCACCTTGTCAGCAGCTATAATGGGGTATCAATGATCAAAATGCCCTCATTCCATTTATTATGGCAAGGTTAAGGCTTGAGTGGCAAAATGGTAATTTCACCCTCGACGTCCGAAACGTTGTTTTTCTAATTCCAATTTTTTTTTCGATGAGGTGACGGCCAATCCAATTATAATGTTGGAATTCTTGATTTTCCATTTTCTAATTTCGAGACTCGTCTCTGAACCAATCCTCTGTCCAATGTGATTCCAATTTATCCCGAACTGACGGGCAGCTTTTGCAGAAGTTATACGTATCAACTATTGATTTATATCACATTTAGGGCTCGTCAATTCATGGCATCTCTGGTTGTCATTTAATTGCGACGGTCTATTACTAGTTCTGACGGTCTCGATCGTCATCGTTCGATTTATGAAAATTTTACAAATTATACATTGGTTAAGCAGCATCACCCGCGCTCCAATTGTATAACGCTAGCAATGCATTCCTTAATCATTCTTAGATCAGCCTTTTATGGCTCTAATGTCCCCTCGATAATCCTCATGGTCAAAGTATCATTTTTTATTTGAGTTCCCTAGATCCACATACCTTATCTCGCGTTAGCCTTTCCCCTTTAGTCAGTCAACTCGAGATTGATCAGATCCGAACGAGATACGACTGAAATACGTCGTTAGATATATTATCATTAATGAGTCTCGAAATGATAGAAAAATCAGAATGTCACAATTCTTCCCCCTTACAAAAATTTTATCCTCGAAATTTATAATAAACCCAGTTACTCAAACAAATAAGGGTATTGATGCCTCATCGTTTCCTCGCTTCCCACGTAGCGCCTTCGATTTCATGGTGCTCCCAAACAACTTTGACCAATGGAATCGTCTTATTCCTTACAATCTACTCCTTTCAATATTCTTACAATCTACTCCTTTCAATATTCGATCCTGACTAGTTTTTCTATGTGGGATACCCTGTCATCCACTTCGACAACCACATAATGCAGTACGTGCGTCAGGTCCGGCTCATACTTCTGTAGCGTTGATACATGAAAGACATTGTGTACTTGGAACAAGTTAGGTGGTAAGGCAAGTTTGTAGGCTAAGGTCCCAATCCGTTCCAAAATCTCAAAAGGTCATACGTACCTTGGACTCAGTTTTTCTTTCTTTTCAAATCGAGATAATCCCCTCATCAGCGACACCTTAAGAAAAATATGGTCGCTTACTTAAAACTCCAAAGGCTTACATCGTTTATCCTCATAACTCTCCTGACGACTTTGTGTCGTCTTCAGTCTATCTTGAATTATTTTCACCGCCTCTACTAATTGCTCTACCAATTTCGGGCCTGTAATGCTTCTTTCTCCAACTTCGTCCCAGCAAATCGGAGTCTTGCAAGCTCTTCCATAAAGCACTTCAAAAGGTGTCATTCGAATACTCTGTTGATAGCTGTTATTATATGCGAACTCTACCAAATGCAGCCGATCGTCCCATCCACCTTTGAAGTCTATCACGCATGCTCGTAACATGTCCTCGAGCGTATGAATTGTCCTCTCTTATTGCCCGTCTGATTGTGGATGGTATGTCGTACTAAATTGTAGTCGAGTTCCCATATAAATTCATGGCTCATTTCATGTCAGAAAAAAAAATAGATTTAGAAGATATTCTTAAAAATCATGTCTTATCAGCTTCTTTTAGAAATAAATCCTATCTTATGGATTACATTCAGTAAGGAAAATCTCATGAATTCATTTCAACTTTTAAAAGATGTGGACGTAAGGTGAAAAGATTTTCTTAAAAATTTCGGGAATTAATACAAATTAAATCCAAAAACTTTAAGTTAATCTTGAACCAATTCATCCTCATTTTTCATTAATTTTTAATTTCGAAAATACATAAAATGGACAAAAATCATAAAAAGAAAACCAAAAAAAATTGCACATTTTCACTTCAAGTGAGAATTCATAACAATTGCTAATTGAACATTTTTCATGAAATTGGTGCCGAAAGGGCTTTAATTGAAAAATTAATATAACCAAGTCCCAAACTTAAAATCTCTTGTTCCCTGAAATAAAATAGTTTTATCTCGCTATTTTATTTATGTTTCTAATCAACCTATCAAAAAATGATTAGTGGCAGCTCTTAAAAATTTAAAACCTTTTTTCAAGAATAATCACTTAAACCATAAGTCACGATTTGGTAGAACTTGGGAGAGTTCAAGCTAGGTCAGTTAATTTAATTAATTAATGTGGTAATCCATTAACCTAAAACAGTAAAATCGATTTTTAGGTCGCGACAATATTTTTATGAATAAATAGGGAATGGAATTTAAAAACTTATTGTGATGAATGGGGAACTGAGTTTTATAATCTATATTTTCCATCACATGTTTGAACTGTTTATTTTTTTATAATTGTGTGTGACTACTTGTTTGAAATTTTTATCGTTCATAGTCGTACATGATCATTTGTTTGGCAAATAGAGATTTATGTTGATCATCTTTTATTTTGAGTGGTTTTGTTGATTATCTTTTTTCTATAAAAAAATAAAATCAAAAAAGGAAAAGAAATAGGTTCTCGAGTAGACCCTAAAACAGATCCAAAAAATAGGTAGGTTCCATATTTTAAATATTGAGAACCGATTATAACAAGGTAGGCTCCAGATTTGAGACAAACCCACTCTGAAATCGATTACTCCTAATATATATAGAAAGGAGTTCCCCCTCAAATTTTAAGATGATGCAGTGCGACAAATACATCTTATCAACAAAGTAATTGTGTGTTGTAAGGTTATCAGGAATTTCATTCCCAGATCATCAAACATTAATTTTAAGACACACAATGACATTGTCTACGTTGATTTCAGAACACCCGAACTTTCATGACTATAATGTGCAAGACCTATTTACCATACTAATTATCAAGTTATAACGATGTGAGATCAAAGACATATCAGTCGCTCAACATTCTTCGGGTCATAATGCCATTGTAGGCAATCTTGGCCGTGTCCACAAGTACTGCTGATATTGTCCGTTCTACTAATAGTTCATAGGCATTACTAGTGTAAGGCTACACAATTATCTACTGATGCCGGAGAAAATTATCAAAAAATGCTAAACATATTGCAATTATGTCAATTCAATCCTAAACTCTATTTTTTTGCCGATTCAATCATAAACCTTTTACAATTGTGTCAATTCAATCCATATATTGAATTTTGACCAACCAATGCTAACGTGGACATCGACCAACTAGAGACATAATATTTTAATATATTTTTTAATTTTTTTCTTCTTTTATTTCTTTTTCCTTCTTCCTCTAGCCGGTCGTCGAACTGCGGCAACCCGCCAGAGGGACAACCGGCAAGGCTCAATTGGAGGCATAAGGGGGAAGGGGAAGAAAAAAAGGGAAATAAAAATATTCAAAAATATTAAAATATTATGTCGCCAACCGATCGGTCTACATCAGTGCTGGCTGGTTAGTCGAATAGAATGAATTGACACAATTACAAAAGTTTTATGGTTGAATCATAAAAAAAAAATAGAGTTTAGGGTTAAATTAGCACAATTATTATCGATTTTAAAAAAAGATTAAGAATTTTCCCACTAGTGCAACAATGCAAGTAAATGAACGTATCCGACCCCGAGCTGGTTGGTGGAAGTTCCAAACACATTTCAGAAAACGAAAGAGAAAAAGAAGAATGAAGCGGCCATCCACTTTTCTTTTTTTATTATTATTTTTTTTTTGGGTCGAAGCCATCCACATGTTACGAGGAACGAAATCCGACGCGTCCTTGTCCCCGAGTTGTCAAAGCAACGACGTGGGTTTGAATAATAGAAAGAAAGTCCCTCCTTTGAATTCGATAAATTTTTGGGTTTTTATGGCGTCGAATTGACAATTCTTCTGATTTTCGTTTAGCGTATGAAGTCAAAAGATTCAGATTTTTATAGCCAGGGATAAGTAACTGCTCACGCCAACCCTTGTACACTCAAATCACTTTCTTAAGTTTTGACCAAAAAACAAAAAGTTACTTTGTTAAGCCAAAAGCCCGAGAAATTAATAGCATATTCTAAGGTGAATTTCCCGTGAGGGGAGACTCAGTTTATTACGCAATAAATGGATAATTTGAAAATAATCTACTTAAAAAATGATCAATTATATCACTTTAAATAATTAGTCAATGAAAAAATATTTTTATCATCGATAACAATTTATATTCGAATATATCCGTGAACAATAATAAAATATTTCGTTCATTCATATCTATAAGTGAATATTTTTAGAAAAATAATTTTTAAATTATTTATTTTTTGCGAAACAAACAAAGCCTAAATAATAAATTGATTTTCTACCTATAATGACCGGATGCACTCGAGTGCAATGACAGACTGAAAATTTGATACTAGAGGAGAACTATTTTTTTTGTTTTATATAATATGTATAAGTTTTAAGGAAAATTTTCTTCTTATGAAGGAGAAATTCTTATCTTGGGAGCTGGGCCACCACTAACTCACCAGCGAGCAGGACCGTTGTAATCAAGATTAACGTACAGTAATCACAAGAAGCAAATTCTATCCTTTGATACACTTTCTCCCAACGTTACAGGGGGAAACCCTATTAGATGTTGCATGTGAATGGAGCTTACATGGGTTGGACCACGCATGCAATAATTGCTCATTTTCACCGTGGGAAACAACAAGAAGAAAAGGCTAAAAGCCGCGTCAATGAAAACCCTAATAGGATGAAGCTAGCACAACACGTGATAATCAAAGAATTAATCAATCACATGCAGTTATAAGAATTTCTAATGTATATGGAGTTGCAGAGTGATTTTTGACAAAATGAGCTTGTTTGTTGGATTCAAGAATTTCAAAAAATAGGAACTTGAATATCGTGACAGAAATAAGAAAATGAACATAATTAAATTCCCCGACCTAGTACTCCCCCACGCATGTGGTGAAGTTGACTAATGATTTTAGCTGACACCCATGACCACATGTCCTGATAACTTCTCACTATAATCTCCCCCATAAGAGATGGGGACCGAGGGCTCGACAGAAAGATGAGACGGATATTTTCATTAATGGTTGAAGCGCAGTGACAATTAGTTTATATTCATCGCATAGTAGAGGGCTATATAGGTTTGTTTTCTGCGTGTATGGAGGTGTGGTTTTGCTGAGAGGATCAAGCTCAGATATGACCATGAGCTCTTTTATTATATCATATTGCTGATTTAATTCCACTTGAAGGATATTAAAGGAATCCTTTCATCTTTCAAGCTCACATATGACCGATGCTTTGTATTGGCCGTCAAGTGTCAACAGCTTACGAAGGAGACCAAATGCAACAATCTCATTCTTTCTCTGTCAACAAAGTTAAACCCGGTCACAAGAATGGAGTTACATGCATAACTTAACTTTGATAAGTCCAATGCCGTTTCTCTTCCCACTTGCAGGGAGTGCAAGACTAAAGAACGTTGTTTTGCTCTATGAATCGAAGCAAGCACACGTGAAAATAATTGGTCATTTTCACGGTCGGAATGACAAAAATAAAAGGCTACAAGCCGCGTCTTCCCCGAATTCGTTTGGGGTTTAAACAAATGGAATTCCCGATAGGATGAAGCTAACACCATGCATCTGATAATCAAAGAAAGAATCAATCATATGCAGCAACAAGAAAGTTTAGAGTCTATGGAGTTCACAAAGTAGTTTTTGAACACATGAGCTTGTTTATAGGATAGGGAACTGCAATATTAGACAAGAAACAGGTACAAAGACGCCAACATAAGTCGAGATGCGCGCAAGTTAAAAAAAAAAAAAAAAAGACACCAACATAATTAAGATACCCAAATCTAGTACTTCCCCAAAATACACACACATTCGATAGTTACTTATCATGATCTCCCTCATAAGAGAAGGGGACACAGGGCTCAGCAACCATGATCAAGGGATTCTTCCTCTTGGCACTGATCCCAAAAGTCTCGGACATGTCCAGGTCTTGTGCCCTAATCCCGTCAGCCAGGGACCAGTCGAAGTGATACAGGAGCTGAGCCAAGGGAAGCTCGATGTTCGCAAGCCCTAAATTGATCCCGGGACAGATCCTCCTCCCACCGCCAAATGGTATGTACTCAAAGCTCGACCCTCTGAAATCAACCGACGAGTTCAGGAACCTCTCAGGCACAAATGACTCCGGGTCTGTCCAGAACTCAGGGTCCCTCGCCACTGCATATAAGTTGATCACAATCTTGGTCTTCTTGGGGATCTCGTAGCCATTGATCATGCACGCTTCGCGCGACTCTCGGGTCATAAGCGGACCTGGCGGGTGCATCCTTAGGGTCTCCTTGACCACGAGCTTCAGGTACTCGAGGCCCTGGATGTCCTGCTCGTGGACCTGGGTCTTGCCCTTCAGGACGGCTCTGACCTCAGCCTGTGCCTTCTCCATCACTCGGGGATTTCTCAGCATCTCCGAGAAGGCCCAATCTATGGTTGTCGAGGATGTGTCTGTCCCAGCAGAAAATATTTCCTACACAGAAAATAACAAAAGAAGCATATTGGTTTTAGATTTCAAAACGATGTCCTTAAAAAGTACATGAAGGACAACATTGAGTTTATAGAGACTGTAATTTTCTGAGCAAAACTATATATAGAGGCCACTTTGAATCTTATGGAAACATTGATACAAACTCTTGATTTGGTCTTTACCAAAAAAAAAAAACTCATGATTTGGAAATATGACAAGAATATCAAGGGGATAACTCTTTGATCAACCATGTGATACGCTCTTGTGAAACATCTTGAGAATATTAGGGCTTCACGGACGCAACCATATATATATCATGAATACATCTTACACGATCCATTTCGCCGTTGAAATTCCTATACGCCAGCTCCATACTGATTAGAAATGGTTTTTTTTGGTAATTAAAATAGGCAAATGGAACATTTCGTAACAGTGCGAAGCCTTTCTCATAACGCCTAGAAGAGTTGCTAACTAGCTCCATGGCCCCTCCCCATCATGTTCATCGATAAAAGCAGAAGAAAATCTATAGTGTATGCATGGTCTAACGTATAATTAAGATAGAAGCAAAGTATATTTTTAGTGAAATTAACATGAAAAAGGACTTACCATGACAATATTCTTGATGACATGTGGCTTGATGAAGTAGCTCATTTCACTACTCTTCTGGAGATTCAAGAGCACATCCACAAGATCTTCTCTTGCACTCTTGTCCTCATTTTTCCCATCGTCTCCCTTCAATTTCTCCTTGTGCTCTTCAATGATGTGATCGAGAATCAAATCGATCTTCTTGTGCAACCTCTCCCAAGCTGGTTTCATCCTCGACAGATAACGCAAGAACCAGATCGAAGGGAAGAGATCCAGAAGCTCAAACCCGCTACCAAGCGTCGTCACTTCCTTGAGGAAAGAAAGGAACTCGTCTCTATATTTGCATCTCTGGCCAAATGCTGCCCTAGAGGTGACGTCATTAATCAAGTTTAGTACCATCTTGCTCAGGTTCACTGGCTTGCCTTGAGATGACTGTATCGCTCTCATCACGTTCCAGCACTCTTGCTCTCTTATGAATCGGAAGGAGAGGACCTTCTTCATGCTCAGGAGCTCCAGCACGCAAATCTTGCGCATCTGCCTCCAGTACTCGCCATAGGGCGAGAACACGAAGCTCGAATTCTCATAGGACATGGCCTCATGGGCCGCGATCTCGGGCCTCTGGGCGAAGGTGAGCTCGTTCTTGCCGAGGATCTCCTTGACCATGTCTGCCGACGAGATGACGATGGTCAGGATCTCCCCCAGCTGGAGGCGCATGATCGGCCCGTGTCTCCTGGCCAAGCCCCAGAGCGAGTGGTGAGGGAGGGACCCCATCATCTGGTGAAGGTTTCCCAGAAGAGGAAGCATCTTCGGCGCCGGCGGTAATTTCAAAGGAGGGTCTTTCTTGGCACCATTGGATTTTTTCCATTGCTTTAGAATAAGGAAGAGGAAGAGGAGGGAAGCGAAGATGACTGAAGGAGAAGGCAACTGGATGGCCATTGAAGAGGATATTGTCATTGCAGTGGAGGAAGATCGTATCTTTACAGGCAAGGTTTTAGATGCGGTATAAGCTCTTGTTGTGCTCTGACTTATGTAGACAATGGATGTTAATAAACTAATGATGTTTTGTTTTTCTTTTTACACTTATGTTTGACATTTTAGATTATGATGTATTAATTAATGGAACGGTATCTCTTCGCCTTTTTTGGTTCAGCATTTGGCTGAGGGGTTTTGAGTAAATGCAAATACCTTTGGGTTAAATGCCTTTTTCAAAATGCAAGTGGTGTTTGGTAAAGTGTTTTTTGAAAACACATTAGAATGCAATTTTGACGTAAATGCCGTTTGGTGAAAAATACACTTTGTAAAGTATTTTCACTTAAAAAAAAAAAGTGGCGATCGACAAGCAGCAAGTGACGTCGATCGGCAGGTGGTGATGACCATCGGTGGTCGACATGCGATGGTGGCGGGCGACGATGGCGACAGCCGTCGATGGTCAACGGGCGGCGGTCATCGTAGGGTGGCGACAGTGGGCGGTGGTTGTCGGCGGTGGTTGTCGTTGTCGGTGGTCATTGGTGGTGGTGGTTGTCATCTTTCAGTGGCGGCGGTGGTCAGTGGACATCGAGAAATCTTGGTTTCTCTTTTTTCTAATATTAAATAAAAAAATCAAAATGAATAAAAATTTAAAAAAATTCAGAAAATATTAAAAAAATCCATGTGGCACTCAGAAATCAATAAAATAATAGCATGGTACTCAAGTGAACATTTTTCGCCGAAATCGGCACTCACTTGAATGATTTTGCTATGATATGACACTCAAGTGAACATTTTGTAAGTTATGACACTCAATTAAACACCGTACAAAAGTTATAGCACTTGTACTGTACTTATCCTCCATTTATTTAATTCAATTATGGCATGTTAAGATTCATAAATTTATTTTTTTTTCCCCTTTCTAAAATTAAAGCGTGGTTAGGATGGGATGAAAATCCGACACGTTGTTCGGACAACATGCAAAAAAGTTTCGGGTCATATCATATGACAATATGAGGCATATACAACTTTAAGCCGAATGAATGTTAGGGTAGCAAACCCATCAGGTCATCCGATCATGGTTTTCTGATACTGGGAATCGTGTGCATCCATCAAAATGAAAGGACAAATTTCATGGAGACACCTCTCGAAAACTCAACGTAATTCAGAGTTTGACCGTGGACCATTGACAATATTGACAATTCATCTTATAAAGAACGGGGGATTTGTTGGAGAATAGAGTTTACAATTAGCCAATCACGGTTCAAGAAAGGAATATGACCTTGAAATTGACAGCTTGTTGTGAACTATAAAAAATAAATAATAAATAATTCAATATTATTATAGAGTCTGCTCTTTCAAGAATTTGTGGCTCACAACTTGATGCTATTCTCACAGTCACCGAAAAAATTAATATGCTAGTAAGGTCCTTTAAGAAATACGTATAAAATAGCTAATCATTTGTGGGGTTGTAATTCATTTTTTTTTTCTCTAGATTATTAATTTGGGAAATGAAATGAGCTCAATGATTGAACAAATAATGTTAAAGATGCAAATTATAATCATTCAGTTTTTTAGAGCTATTTTTGGCTAAAAATGGATTTTTGACATTCTATTCACATGAAGAGTTTCTTATCATAACTTATTTGATAACTACACGAAATTTATGTTCTAAGAACAGAAATTCTTTTGACAACAATATAAAATTTCTATGATTATCGATTGACGGACGGCAAATAATGATGAGGGACACGAGAG
The DNA here is from genome assembly GCA_028455895.1 of Rhodomyrtus tomentosa. Taxonomy (NCBI): domain Eukaryota; kingdom Viridiplantae; phylum Streptophyta; class Magnoliopsida; order Myrtales; family Myrtaceae; genus Rhodomyrtus; species Rhodomyrtus tomentosa. The sequence continues at coordinate 47,608,268 of JAPCWY010000005.1, forward strand.
AGAAGGAATAAGCAATGAGAAGAATTCTTATTTTCATTTCTATTCCAAAAATAGAAAAGTAGAGAAATTTCTACTGCTCAATTCAAAACATATTTATAGGCTAAAAATTTGTCTTGAAAATAGACAAATGAAATTGTTTTATCAAACGGATTCTGTTCCAAACATATTTTTAGGAACATAAAAATAGAAAAATAGAGGAGCAGACGATTATCATTCGTGTCCTAAAGATACACTGAGATCAATTTATTAGTCTAATTTATTAAATCACTTTTGCCACGTCACTTAATAAAAAAATCGAATATGTAACACAATTTCTAACTCCTCTAGAAGCAACCACTCTGTAAAAATACTAAAAAAGAAAGATCAAATTGGTTTGGATGAAATAGCATTCTGGAACTAACCATAGTGCTCTCACATCGACGTGGGTCAGCAATTTCTCCTAGCTGCTTGGAAAAGTTGGCGGCGGCTTGTAAAAATGATACAAAAATACATTAACAGATTTATATTTCTTTTGGAAAAAAAATTCAGCTATAAATCGTCCAACTTCGTCATTTTTCTCGTCTACATGGAATAATTATTCAATCAATCCTAAATTTGTTTGTCCAAATGCCAATTCCATCCTAAACTTTTTAATTTTGTCGCTTTAGTCCCAAATCATTGCTCGAAATTCCACTGCAAATTGGCATTCGCAAGGAGCAATTACCAAAAGAGTCATAAACCCACATCATTTGTGTTCAATTCATTTTTAAACCTTTTAATTAAGGATAAATACAGTGAAAAACTCCAAACTAGTATACTCGTGATAAATTTATCCCAAAATATTTTTTTGACCATCAAAAACCCCAAATTGGTACACTTGTGACAATTTACCCTAAATTATTTTTTTTACTATCAAAAATCCTAAACTGCTATAACTATAACAAATTTGTCCTTAATTTTTTATTATAAAAATCCTAAACTGGTACACATATGACAAATTTACCCTTTGAGTTAATATCACGAGAAAATTCAAATTGATATATATGTAGTAAATATAGGGTAATGTGTATACCCAAAAATTGTCAAGTGTCATTCAACTCAGGTTTTGGACAGTAAAATGTGACGAAAACTATCGGATGGTAAATTTGTCACAAATATACTAGTTTGAAATTTGTCATGGTAATCCGGGGTAAAATTGTTAGAGATATATCAGTTTGGGGTTTTTGTTGGTATTAACTGCCACGCCACACACCCTGGGCACAGGCGAGCAACTCCCTACGAGCAAACTCTCAAGTCCCATGATTCACTTACCGAGAGATGCATAAAATAAAGAAGCATGCGAAAGTGATAACATACATTCCTTCGTACAAAATCCGTAAGAAACCTGGGTAACGAGAACATTATATATAACTTAACACCACGAGTTCATACAAAAGTGCAGGTGAGCTAATCTTGCTAATTGATCAGGGTAGTGGGACTGAACCAAAAGACAACTATATCAAAGTTCTAAAAGAAACCGACCGATGAGGTCATCAAAAGCAAACAAGTAAAAGTAAGAAACCCCTAGGTCAAACCGCTGGAATCGTCGATCTCCTCAGCATCCTTCATAGGCTCGTAGTCGGAAAAAGTCTCGAAACGCATATTCACGGTGTCCTCCATCATGTCGTTTTCCAGCTCGTCCTCTGAGGTGTCGATCTCAATCACTTCAACCACGTCCTCCAAAGTAGGGGCCTTTTCAAGTATGTTTCTCGAGCCAACTACAGACTCCTTAACCTCTACCGAATCCCGAATAGGTTGACACCAACTATGAATAACCCCACGAGGTACCTTCATGGCTTCAGCAGACTAGTGGTAACCTTGCCTACTCTACGAAACCATGCTTCGAACATATGCGGTTTCCAGTCTTTACCGCCCTCGTCGACCCAAACTATTGTACACTTCCTAACATCACAGTGCCCCTACCATCCGAGAACTCATCAAAATAAGCCGCCATTTCCTTCGGGTCGCCCAATCAAGTCAACAACATCCTCAAGGCTTAGGGTTTGAAAATATGGTCCCACGACGAGGTGAGATTGACATCTCAGTAAGACAAGTCCTAATCCTAGGTCAGGTTGACAATATACCTAGATGAATGCAATCGTGAACAAGAATACACAACAACAACATACGGCACTCAGCAATCATAAAGACAACACAGGATGTAGGTGACTGTTAACCAAGCAATCATGGCATCATAACTTTATAATCAAGCCTTGCAGGAGATACTAAATCAAGCCACAGATTCCACCCTTCAGAACTATCTCATGAATCACGTCCATGTTTAAAACGCCTCAGGCTCGATCCGCGTAATTACGCCTCAGACCATCCAATTGACATACCCACGTAAACACATCAGGTTTTCAATTTTATTCCAGACCTGTGTCGACACTTATCAAATCTCGTCCGCGTCTCAACACATCAGGACATTGGTCATTTCAACCCCTTGTCTCAACGCCTCAAGGTACCATAAGTTTCTCAAACATGTCAAACATTCATTTCATTCAAGACTTCATGATCAAGTACAAGTTCATGCAACAAGCTAAATATCTACGGCATGCGAGACATTCAAACTCATCACCCAAAGGTGGCAATCAACTCATGGCACAAGCATTTAACAAGCATTCAAGTCATCAACAACTCGCAAGGACGAACATTGATCAATCACACCATAATTCATGAAAACTAACTCAACTCGCACCCAATTCATCCAATCAAGTCCAATACTCCTAGCCAAGGTTTATGAACTTCTTACCTTGTGCTAAAATCAACAATAATCCTCTTCCAAAAACCTCAAGTACTCGGCTCCAAGCAATCCAAACAGGGTAACTTGCACCTAATAAAATTCCATCCATTTCATCAATTTTTCTTCGCCCAATCATCAAACCACCGAGCATAAACCTCGATAATATATCCATTGACACTCTAATACGCCTCAACAAAGAATTTAGAGCTCGATTCTACCATGAACAACCCCTAAGGTCTCGGCAAGAACAAAACCGAAATAGGGTATTTTCGATTATATTTGTTACCCGGTTAATCAGCCCTTAAACTTTCCTCAAACCTCAAATTATCAACTAAACTACTTGCTAACATATAGTTCTAGGTGTTGGGAAGTCTCACCGAAATTTTGAAGTCAAGGCGACACATTTAATATGTTTAGGACTAATTGGATAATTCTCGTTATTGTTACTCATATGCTAATATGGAGAGAGCCCAATGATGGAGTGAAGTGCGGACCGGGTAAAATCGAGAATAGGACTGGATCGCCTAAAAAATAAGTTTGATTCACGATTCCAAAGTAAACATGTCCAATTCCCAGTGGAACCGATTTGAACAAATCTGACTTTCGGTTCCAAGTGAAGAGGCACTCGGGGACTAGACGATCTTGGAAACGGTTCTTAGTTACAATAAAATATATATATAATTTATCTAAGTTGAGTCTAACTTTGCCTCACCTGATTTACTTCTTCTCCATTCTTTATTGCCTCTCTATATATTCTTTGAAGCAATATTTTTATGTATGAATGGAGAATGGAATTTAAAAATTTATTGTGATGAATGGGGAACTCAGTTTTATAATTGATGTTTTCCGTTACATGTTTGAACTTTTTATTGTTTTTTATAATTATATGTGGCTATGTGTTAAAACTTTTTATCGTTTATATTTGTACGTGACCATGTGTTTGGCGGATAGAAATTTATGTTGATTGTATGTTATTTTGAGCCATTTTATTGCTTGTATTATTTTGCTATAAAAACTCAAATCAAAAATAGGAAAAGAAACATGTTCTCAGGTAGACCCTGCAACAAGATCGAAAAAACAGGGTATGTTCTAGAAATGATTCTAGAAAAAAAGGATAGGTTCCATGTTTCAAAAATTGATAATCGGTTGCAACCAAGGGATAAATACAGTACATGTGCCATAATTTTTGTGCGGTGTTCATTTGGATGTCATAACTTTCAAAACGTTTACTTAAGTACCATGTCGGAGCAAAAACGTTCCCCTGAGTGCTATTTTCATCAGAAAAGCTAACGTGGACTTTTTGATATTATTTTATTAACTTCTCAATGCCATATGTATTTTCTTTACATTTTTTAATATTTTATAAAACTTTTTTTTTATTAATTTTGATGTTTTTATTTTTATTTTATTTATGTAATATTTCAAAAAAAAAATAGAGGAAACCCTTAGGTTTTCGGCCGACCCAAGGGCCAGGGTCGGCTCCCTCTAGGCCGATGAGTCCAAGGCCATGACGGTCGTCGCCGCCTTGCTGGCCTAGGGCGAGTTGACCTTGGCCCCTAGGCCGATCAGTGGTGGTCAACGGCGACCCTCGCCGACCACCACTGAGAAAGCAAGGATTTTTCCCTATTTTTGGAAAATATTCAATAATTAAAAACTCAAAAAAATCTTTTGAAAAAATAGTGGAAATTTCCATGTGTACATTAAAATATATAAAAAAATCGATTAGTCGGTGTCATGTCGGTTTTTCCGACGTCCATGTAAGTGCTGGTACTTAAGTGATAATTTTTAAAAGTTATGATATTCAAGTGAACGTTTTGAAAGTTATTATACCCAAGTAAACGTTGTACAAAAGTTATGGCACTTGTAATGTACTTATCCTTATAACAAGATAGATTCCATGTTTGAGACAATCCACTCTGAAACTGATTATCCCTAATAGAGAGAGAGAGAGAGAGAGGAGGGGGGGAGACCTCCCCCTCAAATTGACATTAGTATTGTTGTAAAATATATATGGTATAATGGGATGAACAACAGAATCAAACTTTGAGGAGTGTAAAATACTCTCTTTAAGGATTTATTTGCCCCACAACGTTGCTAATGGTTTCGACAAATATCCTCCATGATACAACAAAGTCTCGCAAGAATAGCAGATAGCAATTTTGATATTTCTCCAAAATCTCTCAAGGGAAATACTTGGAAACAATGGCCGTGTCTTTTGAGAAAATGAAAATTGAAGTTCATAAAAAGTGTCTGAAAATGAACAAAGCCAATCAATATATAAGACTTGAAAGAAGATAACTTTTCATTTCTCAAAAGGTATCATTCAATCACCGACTATTCGTGTCTAAGGAATAGTTAATTTCAAACACATCACTTCACGTTTGAAGAACAGTCAATCCAAACATAACTCTTTGTTGTCAAAAAACTATTTATTCATATGTAACTCTTCATTGACCAAAAACTGCATTTCTGAAATGTTGCAACTCTTGATCATAAATATATAATTAAAATTCAAAAAATAAATTTAATAAAATAATTACAGCTCCTACGTATACAGTCGCACTATTTCGCTAGGAATGAACAATTTATTTTTAATTATACTTTTAAAATAAAAAAATAAAAAATAAAAAATAAATCGATCGTTGATTAGTGCCAATAATTTATTGCGACCGCGCAAGCGTGCAAAGTGCTAAGTGCACCTAATAATCACGCAATCACACACACACCCACACGCGGGTATATATGGTAGGGACTAACCCACTTGCCCATTTTTCTTTATTTGAAAGTTTATAGCAGGTTTCTAATTAATCAAGAGACTTTTTATCTCCTTTTTATCATATGTGTGATACAAAAAAGGTACTATTTTGTTTTGTTTTTCAAACAAACAACAAGTATGATGTAGTGTAACAAATGCATCTTATCGAAAAAGTAATTGTGTTGTAGGGTTATTAGGAATTTCATTCCCAGATCATCAAACATTATTTTTAAGACACACACGACGACAATGTCTACGTTGGTTTCAGAACACCCAAACTTTCATGTCTAGAATGTGCAAGACCTATTTACCAGTCTAATTATTAAGTTATAACGATGTGAGATTAAAGACATATCAGTCGTGCAACATCCTCTAGGTCATAATGCCATGTAGGCAATCTCGGCCGTGTCCACAACTAGTACTACCGATATTGTCTGTTCCACCAACAGCTCGTAGTCATTAATAGTGTGAGGCTGCACACTTGTCAAGAGAAAATTACCAAAAAAATCATAAACCTATTGTAATTATGTCAATTCAGTCCTAAACTCTATTTTTTTGCCCATTCAATCATAAGTCTTTTGCACTTATGTCAATTTAATCAATCCGGTAAATTTTAATCGGCCAATGCTAGAGTGAACATCGACTGACCGGCAACATAATATTTTCATTTTTTTATTTTTTCTTTTCTTTTATTTCCTTTCCCTTCTCCGTTCGTACTCTACCCAATCATTGTACCACAGCGATCCGCCAGAGGGATGACCAGTGAGGCTTGGTCGGAGGAAAAAAGGGGAAGGGGAAGAAAATAAAAACATTAAAAATATTGAAATAATATTTTGCCGATCATCCGGCGTCCATGTCAGTGCTAGCTGGTTAAAATTTGTCAAATGAAATGAATTGACACAATTGCAAAAGGTTTAGCACTGAATTGCTTTAAAAAAACCGTTATAACTGAATTAACATAATTACTATAGATTTTTAAAAAGATTAAGAATGTTTCCCACTAGTGTACGATGCAAGTAAATGAACCATATCCGACCCCGAACTGGTTGGTGGAACCCGAACACACTTCAGAAAACAAAAGAGAGACAAATAAGAAGAAGGATTTATAACGCGAAAAACCTCAAACTAGTACATCTGTGACAAATTTACCCTAAAGTATTTTTTTTACCACCAAAAATCTCAAACCGATACACTTGTGACAAATTTACCCCAAATTATTTTTTTTACCACCAAAAATCTCAAACCGATACACTTGTGACAAATTTACCCCAAATTATTTTTTTACCGTAAAAAATCTTAAACATATTCATATATGACAAATTTACCCTATGATAATTTCCGTTAGATTGAGTTAATGCCATGAAAAATTTCAAATCGATAAACATATACTCTCGACAATTGCCATGTGTCATCCAATTCGGCAATTTGACGGTAAAATTTAACGAAAACTAACTAATGGTAAATTTATCAATATTGTACTGGTTTGGAGTAAATTTGTCATAGATGTACCAATTTAAGGTTTTTCATGGTCAAAAAAATAATTTTGGGTAAAATTATCGTGGGTGTATTAGTTTGAGGTTTTTTCTTTTATTATCCGTAAGAAGAATGAAGTCGCCACCCACGTGTTACGAGGTACAAAATTCGACATGTCCTTGTCCCCGAGTTGTCAAAGCACCAACTTGAGTTTGCATAATGGAAAGACTGTCCCTCCATTGAATTCGAGAAATTTTTGGATTTTTATGGCGTCGATTTGATTATTCTTCTGATTTTTGTTTCGCATATGAAGTCAAAGATTTTGATTTTTTTAGCCATGGATGAGTAACTGATCAGGCCGACGCCTGTACGCTCAACTTGCTTTGTTAAGCATTGACCAAAAAACAATTACTTTGTTATGCCAAAATCCCGATAAATTAATGGCATATTCTAAGGTGAATTTCTCATAAGGTAAGGCTCCGTTTATTCGCAATAAATGATGATTTGAAAATAATCTAATTAAAAAATGACCGCTTACATCACTTAAAATAATTAGTCAATAAAAGTATTTTTGTTATTGATAATAATTTATATTCAAATATATCCGTAAACAACAACAAAATATTTCATTTATTCAAATCTATAAGTGAATATTTTTAAGAAAATAATTTTCAAATCATTCATTTTTTTGCAAAACAAACAAAGCTTGAGTAATAAATTGATTTTCTACTTATAATGACTAGATGCACTCGAGTGCAATGACATGAAAAGTACACTTTTAATGCCAAAATTTGTATACTGTTATCAATTTAGTGCCAAAAATTTCAATCGGATCAGTTTAGCATCAATTTTTTTTTTTAAAAAAAGACTACTTAAATGTCAGCTTTGATATATTTCACCGAAGATCCAAGTGGCATTTTTTTAACTAATAAACTACGCTAAGGTGGCTTGTCGGAGATCCACTTGGCATTTTTTAAAAAAATTGAATTTTTATTTAAAATAATTTGAAAAAAAAACTGAGAAATTCAATAAAAAGCTAAAAATTCAAAAAATAAATAAAGAATAAAGAATTGCAGGTTTTGACTGCTTGTCAAATAGTATGCCCCATGCCCTGGATCAGTGGGCAGAAGGTAATTTTAATGTGGCCAATTGCCCCTCTTTTGCAATCAGTTTCGCTACAACACCCGTTGCTCTAGCTAATTGTACACCCTTTCCAAGTGTGATTTCTATGTTATGTATGGCCAGCCCTCGCCTAAATCTGGGCAATGGCCGCCACCAGCGAGGGTCGCAAATCTCCTCAGCCCATGTTCTCTATTTTTGCTCTGTTTCTATGAGTAAAGCTCGTTGGTGGCCGGCAATGGTGGGAAAATCATGCTCTCCTTCTCCGTGAACGGACCTTGGTGGGGATGTAAAGAGGCCTCGCCCTTTTGAAACGTCAAAGCTCTCCACTAGTCAAAGGAACGCTCCATTTTTTCCTTGTGGCCCCGCAATGGACGCAAGAAAGCCTTCAAGAATAAAAGATGTGCTTGTTTATCTGAATGTTGTCACCTCCGTTTTAACTCGAATGAGGAATTCGGTGCGCTGACAGTCCTCTGCCTAATCTATGTAAGGGCCACAAGGCTCTCTCCTGCAGCCGACGAGGGTTGCTCGCCCTAGGCTAGAGCTTAGCGAACCCCACCGGCCATGCCCCACCCTTGCCGACCATTGCTAGCAATTGGGAAGCGACAGCGGCGAGGATTACAGCAAACCCTGTTGCTTGACTTGCATATTTTTGTTGTTTTTTTGCTATTTTTTTTCTTATTTCAATCTATTTTAAGTAAAGTTTTTATTTTAGAAATTTTCGATTAATTTTTATTTTTTAAAAATTTATTTTATTTTAAAAAATTTATTTTATTTTAAAAAATTTCAAGCCTGCATGGACTTCATTTTTCTTAAAAAAATGCTATTTAAAATTCAAAAATTAATTAAAAATGCCACGTATTCAATATGGCCGAAATTTTTTGAAACTTTTGGCACCAAAATGATTTCCATACACAACTTTTGACACTAAAAGTGTATTTTCCCCGTGCAATGATTGACCAAAAATTTGATACTAGAAGAGGCAAGCTATTTTTTTATTATATATAATATGTCTAAGTTTTTATGGAAATTTTTCCTCTTATGAAGGAGAAATTCTTAACTTAGGGGCGGGGCCACCGCTAGCTCTCTAGGTCTTGCCGATGCTCGAGCGAAGGCAAGTGTCAAAAGTTACTTTGAGATCGAACTCTCATAACCATATTGATGGTGTTTCCTCAAACATTGACTAGTAATACTACGCTTAAAATATTTGAACATCTGTTGTAGTGTGTGTACATATATATATAATTCCTCGTTCCGTACACACACACATAAGGAGGTAAGTTTAAATATATATATATATATATATTGGCAGAAATATTTATCAATCACCTGATACCAACGGTTTTATGAAATGACCACTCCTTTTTCAAATTTTGCAAATTTGCAACTTTTTTGAACAACGTTTCTTTTTCTTTCTTACTTAGCTTCCGTTTGCCTACTCTTACTTGAACTTACCAATCTTTATTTGGATGATTACCAACTTATTTTATGATTAAATTGCCATCTTTTTCTGGGTTACAAACTCTCAGTTAAGTTATTCATCAATTTTTATCTAGCTTTTTTATTTATCGATTTTAGTTATCTTTTACCAATTCTATTCGTCCTTCTTACCAGCACATTCAATTTAATTAACAGCTTATGCGAATTTACGAACTTTTATTTGTATGATTTACCATTTTTCTCCATTAATTTATTGACTAATTTTGGTTTACCAAGTCTCGCTTGACTTACTTATTGATAATTTTTTTTTCTAAATTTACCAACTTTTCTATTAAGGTGTTGCATGGTAACACTTCTTTTTTCCCATTTCCCTGCTAAAAGTCATTCTGGTAGGAAAATACGTTTGGTAAAACCCAATATGAAGTACAAAGCCGTTTGGTAAAAAAAATTGACTTATGATAGGATTTTTCACTTCTAACAAGATTTTTGACCGATTTTGAGAAGTAAAAATTTTTTACTTCTCTATTCGAGAAGTCATTATTACGAGGCCAGCAGCTGTTGGCGAGCGCAGGTCGCCGGTCCCCACCAGTTGCCGTTGGGTGTCGGCCACCGCCGCCGCTGGTCACCACTGCCTGGTCGCCGCCGGTCGCAAGTCGCCGCCGGTCGCCAGTCTCCGCCGTCGCCGCCTGTCACTACCATCGAACATTTTTTTAATAATATTTCAAATATTTTTTTTATCATTGTCAAACGCATTTCTCTATCAGAAATCAACTTTTGAAGTAGAAGCTGAAAATTCAACTTTTACTTTAAAGTGAAATCTGAAAAATCCATTTTCTTGCTAGAAGCACTTCTCACCCGAGACGTGTTCTCGTGGCCGCTCTAAGTTACCACTAGTACTTTCTTTACCTAAGATCTAGTTCAATCTACCAATTATTTTAATAAGTTACCCACTTTAGTTAGAACGGTTACCAACTTTTCTGTCATTAAGTTCCAAATATTTTTGCATTACTAACTCTTATTTGAGTTATTACCAAGGTTTATTTAGCCCCGACATAGTAACATTTACGGCCAACTTCTCAATTATTGATCAGAAATTGATTTCTCTACTTCTCCTCAAAAGCAGAAGTTGATTTTTCTATTTTCTAAATTAACTTCTGATCAAAGAAACTCATTTGGTAAAGGATGAAAATTTTTACTTTGAAAGATTATTAATAAAAAATTTGGTGGCAGCGCCGGTGGCTGGCGACCGGCGGCGGCTGGCCACGGGTGGCAACGTGATCAATCGAGGTTCCTGTGATCGAAGAAGTGATTATGGAGCCAAGAAATAAAAAATTTTAGCTTCTCAAAATTAGCTAAAAATCCAAATATAAGTAGAAAATCATACCATAAGTCAATTTTTTTGTCAAACGCATTTTTACTTTTGATTTAGTTTTACCAAACGAAATATCTTGCCATATTGACTTCTGGCAATAAAATTAAAAAGCAGAAGTGTTTTCATGCGCTAGATTTTTTCAAACTACTAATATATTTTATCTTTTGACAAAAAAAAAATTATTTTATCTGCAAAAAAAAATCTCCACTCGGGATTTTTGGACGCAATATAATATTTAAGGCCGTAGCCACTCCATACATTGGAATACATAAATTATATTTAAAGTAGGGAGGGTGCGCTCTTGAGTCTTGATTCCTTGCTCGCTATTCAGAAGGGCAACATAATATAGTATACAAGAAAAGTCAAAGCCCGTACCCAAAATAGTAAATTCAAGTTATTGCACCAAAATTGAGCTAAAATATCACTCTCAATCACACTAAAATGATTGAGCATTGTCTAGAAACGAGCCCAAAAGAAAGCCATCGCATCTTTGATTGCAAAGTCCCATGCATCTAATCTAATTCCTCGCGCATTTCGTCACTTTGTCATCTCCATCCTTTCATTTCCATCTCGTTAAGCGACTCATAAAGCAACACTTGACCCCAAATGAATACTATCTTGTACAATTATAACAGATACTACTTTTGACTTTTGAGCGCTCCGCTTTCTTAAAAAGAACTGGGAATTACCACAATATTTTGATGCAAATTGCATGATTTATCACATTATGGTCAAAATCGAATGAGGCATTGTAAATGATACCGCCCAATGAATATATTTTAGTTTTTTTTTTTTGCTTTAACAAATCCACTATAGTCAAACGAGTGATGAACCATTCAATGGCCGAAAAAATCTTCTACTCTTCAGGTTTGACATCGATCCCTCAATCATGTTTAGAGTCTTCTACTCTTTAGATTTGACATCGATCCCTCAGTAGTGTTTAGAGGTGTTAAATGGGTGGGTTGAGTCGGGTTTAGGTTGGGTAGAATATGACTCGACCTATGTTAACCCGCTTAGCCCGTTTTGACCCATATTTGATGGCCCATATCCGACCTGACCCATTTTGGCCCATATCAACAAAACATATTAATATTCTAGGAAAATCTATTCAACTCATTTAACATATTTTAAGCTCTTTACATGTATATATTATTTGGATAAAAACTTAATATCGCGTAAAAAATTAAACAATAAAAAATTAGTAAATAAAATAAAAAAGATATTACTAAAATACTTTCTTGCAATGAAATTCTGGTGAATTCTTTTAAAAAATATATTTTTTTATTCACGACCATTGGGCTCTTAAAAAAATACAACGATGAATCCCACGAGCCATGAACACGAAGATTATTCAGCTCCACTCAGTAAGAGTTGCTCTCTCACTTCCCTCCAACTTTCTCGCAGATTTTCCTTCACAGACCTGACCTAACCTTTTGATGGGTCCAAAATAGGTTTTACGTGGATTCTATGTATAACCCATTTTTGACCCATTAGATCTAACTTCAATTTTTTGGACCCATTTTTACTAGGCTCTTTAAGAGCTACCAATTCATATAGGACTCATTTACGCAAAATATGGATCAAGGACACGCATATTGACAGCTCTAGTGGGGTTCAATCTTCAATGTCTGATCTTATCATAGCGAATCTCTAAAATTCATTTGAGCACATAATTCTTGGTTAAATTCTCACGCTGAAAAACCAGTTGAAAACCGATCACTAAAATATGTGGAGCCAAAGGGAGGTACATTTATTCAATTGCTGATCAATATAAATGCGTGGAAATGTAATGAACCTACAAAAAAAACAAAAAAAGGTGGCAATTCACAGAGCGATTGTGGCCACAATCCTGAATGAAGGCAAGAATCTAAAATTTCCAGGGCATGCAGTCTCTTTCTGGTCACTTTCGAAGACTCAAATGCTTTTTTTTTTCTAGCACTTATGCGAGGAAAGCGATCAGTACGACTAGTCGTAAGCAACTGGAAACTTCATCCAATTGAAATGTTCATGAGTCCACAATATACGAGGAAAGCAATTGGGACCGCTACTATGTTGGATGAAAGGCAACGATCTTACATTTCCATGGAATGGCAAATTCTTTTTCTACAGTTGAACTCGTCGATGGGGCTAAAATCCTGACAACAGCAGGATGGTCAGGCTAAGAAAATTTGATTATAGTGATCTCTTGCCATCAAAATCAAGGAAGGAATTCGCGTCACCCCCGATGGTATACCCTATATTGTATGAGAGGCATCAAGTTACTCGCTTTTAATGATTAATTAATCGAGTCTCTTTCAGTCCGATTTATTTCATATTGAATTCCGTCTAGTAATAATTCTCGCATCAAGTATTTCAAAATACATGTTTTCCTTACCTTCGCAATAAAAAATATCCAAAGAATCTTAAACCTATGGTACTTTAGCCATTTAGTCCTAAACTTTTCAATTTTGCCACTTGAATCCTAAACCTTTTCACATTTTGCTAATTGAGTTCATCTGGTCGATTTTAATCGAAAATCACTTACATGGACGTCGGTCATCCTACGTGACATAGTCCAGAATCCCTTTTTATCAATTTTTTAAAACTGTCTCGAGACTTTACATCAAAATATCCTTACCATACCTTGGCCCTTAGTCAAACTTGTTGTCGTCACCAATCGTTTCTCATTAAGTTAATACCGTGAAAAACTCCAAAATGGTACACTTGTGATAAATTTACCCAAAATTATTTTTTAACCACCAAAAATCTCAAACTGGTACACTTATGACAAATTTATTCTAAACTACTTTTTGACCATCAAAAATTCTAAACTGGCACAATTGTGATAAATTTACCTCAAACTAATTTTTTTATCTTAAAAAATCTCAAATTGGTGCATATATGACAAATTTATCCTCTGTTAATTTTCTTTAAATTGAGTTAATACCACGAAAAATTTTAAATTGATATATCTGTAATAAACATAAGATAACGTATATACCCAATAATTGGCATGTATCATCCAACTCAGCAATTTGACTGTAAAATTTAACGAAAACTAACGAAGAGTAAACTTATCACAACTGTATCAATTTGGGGTAAATTTGTCATAGGTGTATGAGTTTGGGATTTTTCACGGTCAAAAAAATAATTTGAGGTACAATTATCACAGATGTATCAGTTTGAGGTTTTTGATAGTGTTAAACCTTTCTCATTTGACCTTCTAGTTGCCAGTTGTTTTCTTATTCTTCTCTTCCATGTTTAAAAGTAATACTTGCTTATCTCAGGTATCCGTGACTTTTGAATGTGGTGGTTCTCGTCATTTTCACAACAATAGTAGCATTTGAAATTTAGTGGGAATTTTCCAATTTTCCCGTGAGCTACATCGAGTTACTTTTCATTTGCTCTGACCTTCGAAACTCTATTGCCCATGTACTAAGTAGAACCGACGGCAACACTTCATAACACGGAACGCCTACGCACCACTTCTTAAAAAATTGAAAATTCCGACATGTTGGGACATGTTGCATATTGAATATAGATTTATCGTGTATATATAAAATTTTCAGCAGTTAGTTTCTTCTTCTTTTTCTTATTTTTCTTCTTCTTCTTTTAGGGATTCATGATTAGATTATTTTTGGGTTGCCTTGGTATATTAATTTTGAGATAATAAGGTATATGACTTAACTATGTATATTTTTAATATATTTATATTTTTACCTCTAATTTGTTGAAAATATTTAAAATAACTCGTGCGTGTCGGAATGGCTTGTTGGGATGCTGGACTCATGTCACTGGTGTGTCCAGAGTGTAAGTTGCGATTTTTATCCTTATGCAGCGACCCAAGAATCACATGTATATATACATGAATCACAGACCTTATAGTGGAACTATCGTCATTGGTGCGGAATTGCGACGATCCAATACTCAAGAGCTTCTCCTCTATAAACCCTCTTTATCGCTGGCTTCAATGAGATAGCCCTCACGTATCGCTTCTGACAACTCCTTATGTGGGTTTATGCGGACATAAAGGTTTAGAGGAGGTACTTGAGCTCTATTCCTAGAGATTGAAATATATCCCCTCATTAAAGATAAGGTTTATCTTGGCCCACACTATCCAGAACCATATCCGACTAAATAAGAAACTGTATATATCTTTCTTTATTAGACCAATTAATATTTACAATAATAATTAATAAAGCCCACAATTGAATATTAAAAATATATTCTAACATTCTCTCATTTGAGCTAAATTAATTGAAATTGTACTATATGTATGCATCTTTATATTGGTCTAGAGATAATTCTCAATAGTCAATCTGATCACATAAGTCTTAAACACAAAATCTTGTCAGTAATTGCATCAAAAGACTCAAAGCCATTCATGGTCACAAATGCTCTTAACTTTACTTATATGGATTTAATATAGTAGTGTGGCAAACGAATAAGAGACACCTTATATGTTATCCTCCTTGTAAGTTACCATTCCCTTACTTTATGTGTTACGAAACCTGATGTGTGACAAGAGAATATCCTTAAGGTCTAATGAACCAACTTATGTCTTACCTTTATAGTTAACTATACTTTATGCGTAACAAGACATATGCTTTTGGCTAAAAATAAATATCCCAACCATCACTCAAGGTTTACTCAATGCCTTGAGATTTTCAACTGATATATGTAGCCAACAACTCCTTAATGTTAAACACTTTATTTCATGCAATGGATTTGATAAATATCTAGATGTTACAAAATGTAACAAATACATATGTGAGCTTTATTAGAGCAAACACCGAAAACAACTCCCACTAAATAATAACATCTCATGATGTTACTTAACCCATCAATTAACATATCCTATCAGCATCCCACGATACTTTTAGGTCTTTGACATGTCATTCAAATATGCAAGGGCAAAACCTTAAGTTAGTGAGTTTATGTCACGCCCTGCGCCCTTCGCACGAATGTGTAACTCTCTTCACTGTACTCTTGAGGCCCAGGACATACTTGTCGAGAGATGCATAACGTAAATAAGGATGCGGAAACGAGAAATGAATAATCACCTCCGTACATAAATCGATGGGAACTTGGGTAATGAGAATATAAATATAAACATCAGCTGGAGTTCATACAAAAGCGCAGGTAAACTAAATCTGCTAACGGATCGGGGCGATCGGGACTTAATCAAAAGAAAACTAGTCCTAAGTCCCCAAAAGATTACAAACCGACGAGGGCTACTACAAAAAGACTATTAAGTAAAGTCAGGATACCCCTAAGTCAAACCACTAGACCCATCTGTCTCGCCCGCATCCTCATCTAGTTCATAGTCCGAGAAGGTCTCAAAACGCACATCCACTGAGTCATCCATTGTAGCATCCTCCAACTCATTCTCAGAGACGTCGATCTCTATCACCTCAACCGTATCCTCCAAGATAGGGGTTTCCTTAGGTACATTCCTCGATCCTGATATAGACACCTCTACCTCCACTGAGTCTCGAGTAGGATGACACCACCTGGGTATGACTCCTCGAGGCACCTCCATGGACTTCAACAGACCGGTAGTAACCTCACCAACCCTACGGAACCAAGCCTCAAACCCATGCAATTTCCAGTCCTTACCTACCTCGTCAACCCATACAACTATACACTTCCTCACATAAACGGTACCTAGACCGTCACGAAACTCATCAAAATAGGCGGTTATTTCTTTTAGATCACCTAAACAAATTGGTAGCATCTTCAAGGTTTGGGCGTCTGAAAAAGTAAGGTACCACGACGGGGTGATATTTACATCTTAGTAAGATGAGTCCTAACTCTAGGTCAAGCTGACAGTACACCTGGATGGATGCAAGCAATGAACATGAACACTCTCGTCAATATAAGGCAAACATCAGACATGACATGCCATAAGGAAACAAAAGAATGATAATCATGCACACATATCACATAACTTATAACTCAAGTCAGGCATTGAAACACAAGGTTAGGGCGTACATTCCATCCTTCAGAACTGTCTCACAATCCTCGCCTGCGTCAAAAGGCCTCAGGCTTAGTCCGAGTCATTACACCTCAGACCATCATATACATGAACCCGTGTTAAACGCATCAGGTTTTCAATGCCATTCAAGGTCTGTGTCGACACATATGAATCTCATCCCGCGTCTCAACGCATCAAGATATTTACCATAACAACCTCGCGTCTCGACGCATCAAGGTATCAAAGTTCTCAAGCATGCCAAATTTCCCCTTCATTTCAAGACTTCATGATCAAGTACAAGCCCATTCATTGAGCTAAAAGTCTACAGCATGCGAGGCAACCAAATTCATCACTCACGAAATGGCATTCAATGCAAGGCATGTGCATTAAACAAGCATAATTGCATTCCCCAAACCACAATGATTGACATTGAACAATCACACGATAAATTCACGAAAATTCACCTAATTCAAAACCAATTCATCTAGTAGAGGCCTATCCTCCTAACCAAGGTTTAGGGACTCCTTACCTTAGGCTTAAATCAACAAAATTCTCCTTCCGAGCATACCAAGGCTTTAGCCTTTAGGGTCCAAAAATAGGGCAGCCGTGTAACCTAGAGGAATCCAATCAATTTCATCAACTTTTCTCGCCTAATCGTTGAATCGTGGAGCATAAACCTCAATAACATGTCAATTGACATCCTAGTATGTCTCAATGATGAAATTTGAGCTTGGCGACACCCCAAAAGCCCCATTAAGGTCTCGATTTGCACCAACCGAAATAGGGGATTTCGGTTCTTCCCTATAGTCAATTAATCAGTCCATAACTCATCCTTAAACCTCGATTCCTCACATAAATCACTTACTAACATATAGGTCTAGGTCTAAGGGAGTCTCACCAAAAATTTGAGGGTGAGTCGAAGTTCGGAAGTCCCAAAATAGTCCCGATTCTTCGAGTTCTACCGTCGGTCAGATTCTGCTCATGGAATCAACATCATTTCATCATCGAAACTCCATCAAATTTCACCAAACTTATTACTTCAGCTCAGTATACAAGTTTCCTATATGTTTACAAAATCTTGCCGAAAGTTTGAAGCAAAAAGAGGTCCTACGGAGGACAAACAATGGCTTACCCTCTGCTGCATTAAAATTTGTTTGCTTTTGGGGAAGTGGCTAGTCGGAGCTCTACCGTCGTCCAAATGCAGAGCTTCCACTTGAAGATGGTCGGCAAGAGACAGGGCTAGGGGCTAGTGGTCGGCGCGAGGTCTGGTGGCGGCCGGAAGTGGCGGTCGAGCTGCGCGAAGCAGAAGCGGCAGTTCGGACGGGCGGGAGCAGCTCGGCTGAAGAAGAAGATGAAAAAGAATAAGAGATGTATATGGCAAGAGGGTCTTCGATAGAGCAAGAAGGAAGATGAAGCTATACTCTAATTTTGGAGGGTCACCTATGAAGAATGGTAGGTAAAAAAGTGTCAATTAACGCCATAACCTTATTTATTGACACTTGTCTTATTGTCAATCATTTTGATAATCCAATGGCCATTACTTCTTCTAATTTTTGGCAGCCTTGGGGGATAGGTCGATGACCAAAATGTCATTATTCAATTAAAAAGACAAAGCCAAACCTTGAGGGGCAAAATGGTAATTTTGCTCTTGTCGTTCGAAACTTCGTTTTTCCAATTCAAATTTCTTTCGATGAAGCAACGTCCAATTCAATTATAATGTTCAAATTCTTGGTTTTTTATTTTTCAATTTCGAGACTCGTTTCTGGATCGTTTCTCTGTCAAATGTGATTTCAGACTATCCCAAACTAACGGGCGGCTTTTGCAAACGTTACGAGTATCGACTCTGTGATTCTCATCACACTTAGGCCTCGTAGTTCATGGCGACTTTAGTTGTCATGTAATTGCGAGGGTCTATCACTAGTTCCGACGGTCTGGATCGTCATTCTTCGATTTATGAAAATTTTACAAATTATACATTGGTGAAGCGGCATCACCCGCGCTCCAATCGTATAACGCTAATAATGCATTCCTTAATCGTTCTTAGATCGGCATTTAATGGTTCTAAATACTCCCTCGACAATCCTTATGGTCAAAGTGTCATTTCCTATTTGAGCTCCCTAAGTCCATGTACATTGTCTTACGTTAGCTTTTCCCTTTTGGTCAGTTAACTCGAGATTGATCAAATCCAAGCGATATAAGACTGAATTACATCATTAGATACATTCTCATTGATAAGTCTCGAAATGACAGAGAAAACCAGAATGTCACAACTCTTCCCCTCTTACAAAAATTTCGTCCTCGAAATTTATAATAAATCCAACTATTCAAACAAATGGGGGTATTGGTGCCTCATCGTTTCTTCGCTTTCCCATGTGGCGCCTTCGGTCACATGGTACTCCCAAATTACTTTGACTAGTGGAATCGTCTTGTTTCTCAGAACTTGTTCTTTTCGATCTTCAATTCTGACTGGCTTTTCCACATTTGACACCCTGTCATCCACTTCGATAGTTTCATAATCCAATACGTGCGTAAGGTCTGGCTCGTACTTCCTCAGCATCAACACGTTAAAGACGTTGTGTACTTGAGACAAATTAGGCAGTAAGGCAAGTCTGTATGCCAGAGTCCCAATCCGTTCTAAAATCTCAAATGGACCTACGTACCTTGGACTCAGTTTTCCTTTCTTCCAAACTGAGATAGTCATCGCATTGGCGATACCTTAAGGAAAACATGATCACCAACTTAAAACTCCAGAGGTTTGCGTCGTTTGTCAGCATAACTTTTCTGAAGACTCTGTGTCGTCTTTAGCCTATCTCGTATTATCTTTATGGCTTCCACTGATTGTTCTACCAATTCTGATCCCGTAATACTTCTTTCTCCAACTTCATCCCAGCAAATCGTGGTTCTGCAAGCTCTTCCATAGAGTGCCTCAAAAGGTGCCATTTGAATGCTTTGTTGATAACTGTTGTTATACGCGAACTCCACCAAATGTAACCGGTCCTCTCATCCACCTTTAAAATCTATGATGCACGCTCGTAACATATCCTCAAGCATCTGAATCGTTCTATCCGATTGTCCATCCGTTTGTGGATGGTACACTGTACTGAACCGTAGTGGAGTTCCCATGGCTTCTTGAAGGCTCTTCCAGAAGTTCGCCGTGAACTTAGAATCTCAATCTGACGTAATCGTTACGGGTACCCCACGCAGTCTTACTATCTGACGCATAAACAGTTCAGCATACTTGTCCATCACGAGGTCCTTTCGCATAGGAATGAAATGCGCAGACTTGGTCGATCTATCAATGGCTACCTAAATTGAATCATGACATCTTTGGCTTCTTAGCAATCCCATCACAAAATCTATCGTCGCGTGTTCCTATTTCCATTCAGGAATTTCCAATGGTTGCAACAATCCACCGGGCTTACAATGTTATGCCTTCACCTACTGACACGTCAAGCACTTTGCCACATACTTCGCTACGTCTACCTTCATCTCATTCTATCAATAATGTTGATGTAAATTCTGGTACATTGTCGTGCTACCTGGATGGATACTGTAATTGCTTCTATGAGCCTCAGACAAAATCCATTCTTGAAGCTCTTCGTCCTTAGGCACGCATAGACACCCTCAAAATTTTAAAAATCCGTCCTCTAGCACTTGGAACTCTTGTTTCCTTTTCGTTGCGTCCATTTCGAGGATCTTCTGAATTTCTGAGTCCGTAGGCTATAAGGCTTTTATCCTTTCTTAAATCTCAGGTTTTATTCTCAAAGTCGCTATTAAACTAGACAATTGACAAACTTCCAACTTGAATTCTGAATCTTTTAATTTTTCAAGTAACGACCATCCTTTAATCAACAAGCATGCAATGCTTGATTTCCGACTGAGCGCATCCGCTACTCTGTTCACTTTTTCAATATGATATAATATGTCACAATCATAATCTTTAAGCAGCTCCATCCATCGGCGTTACCTCATATTTAATTCATTCTGAAAAAAGAGATACTTCAGACTCTAGTGATCCATATATATCTAAAACTTTTCGCCACACAAGTAATGTCTCTAGATTTTCATAACGAAGATAATTGCAGCCAATTCCAAGTCATGAGTAAGGTAGTTCATCTCATGCGGTCTCAATTGTCGTGACGAATAGGCAACCACTCTTCCATGCTGCATTAGTACGCAACCCAGTCCTTTTAGCGAAGCATCACTATATATCTCATAGCCTTCAGGTCCTAATGGAATAGTTAATACTGGTGCAGTCGACAACCGATGCTTAAGCTCTTAGAAGCTTCTCTCACACATATCTGTCCACTTGAACTTTGTTTCCTTCTTAGTCAATCTCGTCAATGGAATGGCTATGGATGAAAACTTCTCCATAAAGCGTCGGTAATATCTTGTCAATCCTAGGAAACTTTGGACTTCCGTGACCGTAATAGGTCTAGGCCAATTCATAACGCTTCAATCTTCGCAGTGTTCACAGCAATTCCTTTTCCAAATACCGTATGACCAAGAAACGATACTCGATTCAGCCAGAACTTGCATTTGCTAAACTTAGCATACAGCAAGTGCTCTCTCAAGGTCTGCAAAACAATCCTTAGATGCCTTTCATGCTATTCGTTACTCTTCGAGTAAATCAAAATATCATCGATGAAGACTACAACAAACCTATCCAAGAATTCCTTGAACACCTAATGCATCAAATCAATAAATGCGGCTAGAGCATTGGTTATTCCAAAAGGCATAACGGTGAACTCATAGTGACCATATCTTGTCCTAAAATCGATCTTTGGTATATCATATTTCTTAATCCTCAACTGATGATAAACAGTTCTCAAGTCTATTTTAGAGAATAATGAAGCTCCTTGCAACTGATCAAATAAATCACCGATCCTCGATAGTGGATATTTATTCTTTACAGTTACTTGGTTCAACTGCCTATAATCAATGCATAAGCGCAAGGACCCATCACTTTTCCTCACAAACAACACTGGCACTCCCCATGGCGAAGCACTCGGTCGAATAAATCCTTTATCTAGCAACTCTTGCATTTGCACCTTTAACTCTTTCAACTCTGATAAGGACATCCTATAAGGTGTCTTTGAGATTGGCTCCATTCCGAGAGCTAACTCGATCACAAATTCAATTTCTCTCTCTGGTGGCAATCTTGGTAATTCTTGAGGAAAGACATCGGGAAATTCACGCACTACAGAAATATTTTCTAATTTAGGTAACATGGCAGTCATATCCATAACCGCGACTAAGTAAGCTTGACATCCTTCGGTCATCAGCTTTGTTGCTTCAAGCGATGAGACTAAAGGAATCGAAGTTCCTCCTCAACTTCCCACAAACTCAAAATTAGGGCGGTCATCCGGATAAAAATGGATTATTTTGTTACCACAATCGACTACTGCCTTTGCTTACCCAACCAATTCGTCCCAATAATCACGTCAAAGTCATACATAGGCAATACAACTAAACCTATGCTCTCTTCGCTACCACCGATTACTATCTTACAGTCCGCACAACCTAATGAAACCAACACATTATCCTTCAACGGGGTAGCAACATGCAGTATCACACTCAACGGTTTCAACTTCATATTGATCAAATCAGCAAATTGAGCAGACACAAAAGAATGTGAAGTGCCAAGATCAAATAACGCATAAGCGGCTTGGTCACATAAATAAATCATACATGTGACCACGCCAGGTGCTTCCTCCGCTTCTTTGTGTGCCCCAGCATAAACTCTTTCTTGAGCTGGTAGTCGGTTCTGATTATTCTAGGAAACTACAGTTGATGGTCCTCCCTGTGATTGTTGCCCTTGCGGTTTAGTCACTAGAGCTTGAATGGGGCAAATTCTCATTTGATGGCCCATCTGACCAAATTTGAAACACGCTCCGATCCTAGCCGAACAGGGTCCGTTACCATGCCTTGTGCCACAGAGGCGGCAGTTCCAGTTAGCTTGATGCGGCGGCTTCCCTATATTTTTCCTCACTGAAGGGACAAAGCGTCGATTGCCAGCATAGGTCTTTTACCAGTCTGGTGATTATCTCGGAATGAGCTAAATCGAGATCCAGATGCAGCTATCCTATCTTCAGGTCCCTTTCTATCATCTGTCCACGTTCATATATTTCTTTGTAAGTTCTCAAGTTCAGAGCCACCATCTGACTGCGAAGCTCAGGTCTTAATCCATCTCGAAATCTCTGCGCCTTTTCTAGCGGGTCCTCAACTGATCTGGGCGTATACCTCGACAATGTAGCGAATTCAGCTTCATATTGATCCACCGTTAGATGATTTTGGCACAGCTGTAATAATTTCACTTGCTTTCTCTCGTGGGCACTCTCGGAAAAGTGCTTGTCATTAAATGCCGTGGTAAAGGCATTCCAGGTCAAGGTAGTCCCCTCCGAGAACATTCCATTCTTGTTCGTACTCCACCAGTTGTTAGCGGTACCTTCCAGTTGGTACACCGCCAATAATACCTTCTCTTCGTCAGTTCACCTTGGAACCCCAAAAGCTTTCTCAAGCTTCTCTATCCACCTCGGTGCCAGTTCAAGGTCTCCAATTCCGTCTAACTGGGTTGGCTTCAGTTTAATAAACTGTTTGACAAGTTGTCCCATTTGTCTAGCCACAACACCTTCTTCCTGGGCATTGCCTACTTCATTGCCCTGGTAATTGTCACCGTTATTCCCATTACCTCCATTGTTGTCGTTATTAGTGTTGACAGCAGCTATAGTAGCTCCTACAACTTGAGCTATGGCAGCATCCCTGTCCTAGGTCTGTCTATTGATGAGATCACCAATTCTTTCTAGTGCTCTCAGCACTCCATCCATCCTTGGGTCTTCCGCCATATGCGGTCTCGAGCTAGAGGCTCTACTCCTAGGTTTCTAGGCCTTTTAGGCAGATTGCTGATCTCGTCCTCACTAACTATACCTGGACCACTATAATTCCACCACGGAATTAGAGACTCACATATCTAGTCAAATCCAATAATACTAAATTATACCTTAAAAGCACAGTCACTACAAGACAATCATCCACACAGTCTTTTCCAAGGCTACGTCAATCAAAGAGTCACAACTACTATTCAATTTCATCCACTTCAGCGGTTCATCAAAACCAGCTATACTCATTTACTTAACAAGCCAAATTTCAGGAACGACTCCCAGTACTAAACATGAAGCTTAATCTTCATAAACCACCACAATCATGCTAATGCCATATCTCAACCACATGCGCCAATTCATATGTCATGCATTTCGTACCTAACTCTAACGAGTCTCCTAAGATCTCGCTACCCATTCTGTCCCAACTTATTCCTCCTTGTTACTCCAATCCTCAATCAACTTGGATCAAGATGACCTTACTCTAATACCAAACAAGTAGGGATGTCACGCCTCGCGCCCTTCGCATGAATGCATAACTCTCTTCATTATACTCTCGAGGCCCATGACATACTTGTTAAGAGATGCATAACGTAAATAAGCATGTGGAAACGAGAAATGCATAATCACCTCCGTATATAAATCGATTGGAACCTGGGTAACGACAACATAAATATAAACATCAGCTGGAGTTCATACAAAGGTGCAGGTAAACTAAACCTGTTGACGGATCAGGGCGATCGGGACTTAACCAAAAGACAATTAGTCTTAAGTCCCCAAAAGATTACATACCGACGAGGGCTACTACAAAAATCCTATTAAGTAAAGTCAGAAAACCCCTAGGTCAGACCACTAGACCCATCTATCTCGCCCACATCCTCATTTGGCTCATAGTCCGAGAAGGTCTCAGAACGCACATCCACTGAGTCATCCATTGTAGCATCCTCCAGCTCATCCTCAGAGGTGTCGATCTCTATCACCTCAACTGTGTCCTCCAAGGTAGGGGTCTTCCCAGGTACATTCCTTGATCTAGCTACAGACACATCTACCTCCACTGAGTCCCAAGTAGGATGACACCAGCTCGGTATGACTCCTCGAGGCACCTCCGTGGACTTCAACAGATAGGTAATGACCTCACCTACCCTACGGAACCAGGCCTCGAACCTATGTGATTCTAGTCCTTACCTCTTTTGTCACGCCCCGCGCCCCAGGCACAAACACGCGAGCATCCCTACAAGCAAACCAACAATAATCTCTCGACGGTCCCAAGATCCACCAATAGGAGTCGAGAGATATAATAAATACATCACGCATACGGAAGCGATACTCCAATAAATCCCCGTACAATATATATATATATATATATATATATATATAGATTAAGTGGGACCTGGATAACATATGTCATTCATACATCAAGGCGTATTGTTTATATAACCCGAATACTAAACCTGCTAAACAAAAGGCGACAGGGTAAGCACATCAAAAGGAAATGTCCACAAAATCCCTCAGAACGGGGTCAGGTCGCCAGTCGAGATCGATCCACCAACTGAAATATCCTAGGATGAGCTGCTGGAGTCATCCGTATCCTCTACGTCCTCAGTCGGCTCATACTCAGAAAATGTCTTAGATAGGACCTCGACGGAATCCTCCATAGTGACCTCCTGTGATGGCTCAGCAAGGTCCCCCTCGGACGCCTCTAGGACTATGACCTCCTCCTGCTCCTGCTCCTTGGTGAACTCCATGGTCGGTGCCCGCTCTGGTCCATTCCTAGACCCTACCACTGACCCCTCAAGTAACTCCTGCTCCGCTACGGTTTGGCACCAATTGGGTATGACACCCCGTGGTACCTCGTGGGGCTTCAACGATCCTGTCTGTGAGTCCCCCTCCTTCTTGAACCACGCCTCGAACCTATGAGACTTCCATTCAGGCTTACCCTCGTCTCCCTATACGACGATATATTTCCTCATAAATGCGTTCCCTTGTTTATCCGGGAACTCATCATAGTACGCCGTCATTTCCTTTAGGTCCCCAAAACGTATTGGCCACATAGCTATGACCTAGGATTCGTAAAGTAAAGGTTTCCCCAAAAGGGGTGAGATATACATCTCAGTAAGAAAAACCTAACCCTAGGTCAGGTTGACAGTCCACTCAGGTAGTCACATCCCTCAGCAGATCCACACTCATAAACACATAGGCATAACGATCATAATTCAATAAGCAACAACATACGGAAGACAGGCATGCATTTATGATCTCGTGTCACACTCATATGCACATGAACTCTCAGCCTGCCACTTCACCACATCCATCAACCTTCGCCTGCCTCATTCTCTAACCCGCGAACTAGTCGCCTCAGGCTTGGTCCACGTAAATGTATCAGACCGTCATCGATGACCCGCGTAAACGTATCCGATCCCAATGAATCTCCAAGCAATACTCATTAACTCATACTCCGTCCCGCGAATAATTCGCATCAGAACAGTGGCTGTCTCAACCCCACGACTTCGTTGCATCAGGGCGCCACCAAACATACTTCACCCCCCAACCTCGTCGCATCAAGGTCTTAACCTCCCGCCCCGCGTCTCACACCCCTCAAGGCCTCGCCATGCCGTGTACATGCCACAATCACGATTTATGCTTTAACTTTCGATTCAGTTTCACACTCACTAGCAAGCACGCATTCAAATACACTTCATAAATTCTGTGGCATACAAATCAATTCAAATGGTATATAGACATGACAAACAACTCAAGCATAGGCAATGTCACACAATTATTCCTTAACGTCTTAGGACAAATCCGAACTACCCCATTTAACAACTTCTCAAAAGCCATTCCAATCGACCCTCGACTTACCTAATCAAGTCCAATCCTCCTAGTCTCGATTTAGAAATTCCCTTACCATTGCTTGGCAACACAAATCACTCCTCTTTGAGCTCCAAATTTTCGGCCAACCTAAATCTAAGGGTCAATTGGTCGCGCAACCTAGAATATTCAATCGATCCGTCAATTTCTAAGTCCAATTCCTCAATTCATCAATCCAAATCATCCATAACTCAACTCTCAACACTTCATCACATCATAATCATCAAATTGCAGCTCAAAACCATTGCCCAAAGCCCTCAATAGATTCGATTTGGCCTGGCATTGAACTGGTTCCGTTCGGTTCTGTTCATGCTGGGTAACCGGTCCTAATCTACTCCAAATCTATCAATTATACACTATTCTACCTCTTATAATGTCTATCTAAGGGTTTGGGAGGCTCACCGATTGTTTGGAATTGGTTGGTCACCGAAAAGTCGTCCGAAGTTGCCGGATCGCCTAGGATCAGAATACCGGCATATTCTGTCCAAAATGTTCAAGGCCGGTTCTTGGTCAAAACTTATCAAATAAATCTCTAATTTTTACTACAGAATGCTATATGTGTCTACTGAGCCTCCACGAAATTTGAGCTCAAGAATCAAAGGTTTCGACCATGAAAAGGGGCAAGAACCGGACCTACCTCAAGTTTGTTCCGATTCCGTCGGCCCTCAGGAAAACTTCTACCCAGAACTCCTCGGTGCTCCAAACGCCTTGATTCTTGTTGGAGGAGTTTGAAAAGACGTGTATCTGAGTTTGGGTGATCGACCGGCAGCAGATGGTGGCCGGAGATGGTGATCTTGGCCGGCGAACGGGCGGTGTGGGTGTGGTCGGGCGAGCGACAATTTGCAGGAAGAAGAAGAAGGAGATTGTGGTGGCTTGAGGAGCTTGGTCTGGCCGAATGGAAGGGTGAGGAGAGAGAGAGGAGAGAATTTGTTATATCCAAATATTTGGGTTAAAGGCTTTGATTGTTAGGTGAGCAAATAGTTGAAATGACCACCACCCTTGATCTCTTGACACTTGGCATGCTGCTTTTCCAATGAGATCCAATGGCTATTTTTTTGTCTTCATTTTCGGTAGCTCAAGGGAGGGTATAATGTCCATTTTGCCCTTCTTCCATTATAAGGGCAAAGTTCTAAGCTTGAGGGGCAAAACGGTCATTTTACTCCCGACGTTCCGAACGTCGTTTTTCTCGTTTCAGGATTATTGGATAGGGTGACGGCCAATCCAAATGACGTTGGAATTCTTGATTTTCCAATTCAAACTTTTCAAAACTCGTTTCTGATAGTTTTCTCTATCAGACGTGACTCCAGCCTATCCCGAACTGACGGGCGGCTTTTACAGACATTACGCGTATCGACCACGTGATTCTCATCACGTTTAGGGCTCGTCAATTCATGGCGACTTTGGTTGTCATGTAATTGTGAGGGTTTATCACTAGTCCCTATGGTCTCGATCTACACCGTCCGATTTAAGATAATTTTGCAAATCATATGCTGGTTAAGCGGCATCACCCGCGCTCCAGTCGTATGACACTCGCATGGTAATCCTTGATCGTTCTTAGATTGGCCTTTTGATGGTTCTAAATATCCCCTCAACAATCCTTATGGTCAAAGCGCCTTTCTTATTCGAGTCGCCCAGGTCCACGTACCTCGTCTCGCATTAGCCTTTCCCCTTTGGTTAGTCTACTCAAATTGATTAGATTTGAGTGAAATACGACTGAAATACACCGTTTGATATAAATAAACTTCTCATTACAGAGTCTGAAACTGACTGGAAATCAGAATGTCACAACTCTTCCCTCCTTACAAAAATTTCGTCCTCGAAATTTACATTACACTCAATTACTCAAATAAATGGGGGTGTTGTCGCCTCATTGTCTCTTCATTCTCCCATGTGGCTCCTTTCGTCCCATGGTGCTCCCATACTACTTTGACTAGTGGGATCTTCTTATTCCTGAGGATCTGCTCTTTCCAGTCCTCGATTCTTATTGGTTTTTCCACATAAGACACTCTGTCGTCCACTTTTATGGCTTCGTGGTCCAGTACATGTGTCAGGTCAGGCTCATACTTTGTTAGCATTGACACATGGAATACGTTATGTACCTGGGATAGATTTGGCAGTAGAGCAAGCCGGTAGGCCAAAGTTTCAATTCTCTCCAATATCTCAAAAGGGCCTAGATACCTTGGGCTCGGCTTCCCTTTCCTTCTGAATCGCGAAAGTCCTCTCATCGGCGTCACCTTAAGGAAGACGTGATCGCCCACTTGAAACTCCAGAGGCTTGCGTCGCTTATCTGCATAGCTCTTTTGGCGACTCTGCGCCATCCTCAGTTTATCCCGGATTACCTTCACTGCTTCCACCGATTGCTCTACCAATTTGGGGCCTATGATACTTCTTTCTCCTACCTCGTCCCAGCAAATCGGTGTTCTGCAGGTTTTGCCATAGAGTGCCTCAAACTTTGCCATTTGTATACTTTGCTGGTAGCTATTATTATATGCAAACTCTACCAGGTGTAACTGCTCTTTCCATCCGCCTTTAAAATCTATGACACACCCTCTCAGAATGTCCTTAAGCGTCTAGATCGTCCTTTCTGACTGTCCATCTGTCTGGGGATGATATACCGTACTGAGCTACAGTCGGGTCCCCATAGCTTCTTGCAGGCTCTTCCAAATATTTGCCGTGAATTTCGGATCCTTATCCGAGGTGATCGTCACCGGCACTCCGTGTAATCTTACTATCTGCCTCATGTACAGCTCTGTGTACTTATCCATGGCGAAGTCCTTTCGTACAGGAATGAAGTGGGCGGACTTGGTCAATCGGTCCACGACTACCCATATCGAGTCGTGACCTCTCTGACTCCTCAGAAGTCCCATTACGAAATCCATGATTATGTGCTCCTACTTTCATTCCAGAATTTTCAGTGGTTGCAGTAGTCCTCCAGGTTTACTGTGTTGCGCCTTCACTTGCTGGCAAGTCAAACACTTAGCCACATATCTTGCCACCTCTACCTTCATTCCGTTCTACCAATAATGCTGTCGCAAATTATGGTACATCTTTGTACTTCCAGGGTGGACACTATAGTTGCTCCTATGAGCCTCTGACAAAATTCTTTCTCGGAGTCCCTCATCCTTTGGTACACACAGCCGTCCTCGAAACCTCAAAATTCCATCATCAGATACTTGGAATTCCGGCTTTCTCTTTGCCGCATCCATCTCGACAATTTTCTGAATCTCCGGGTCCGTAGACTGTAATGTTTTAATCCCTTCTTGGACCTCAGGTTCCACCCTCAGAGTCGCTATCAGACTGGTTAACTGATCGACCTCTAATCTGAATTCAGAATCTCTCAAGTCCTCTATTGTCGACCAACTTCTCACTAGCAGGCATGCAATACTTGACTTTCAACTTAATGCATTTGCTACTCTGTTTGCTTTCCCAGGATGATATAGTATCTCACAGTCATAATCTTTCGACAGCTCCATCCACCTACACTGCCTCATGTTTAGCTCATTCTGGGAAAATAAATATTTTAAACTCTGGTGGTCCATGTATATCTGAAACTTCTCGCCACATAGTAGTGTCTCCAAATCTTCAGGGCAAACACTATTGCCGCTAACTCCAAGTCGTGGTTCGGGTAATTCATCTCGTGTGGCCTCAACTGCCTAGATGTATAGGCTACTACCCTTCCATGCTACATCAATACACAGCCCAATCCTTTCAGCGAAGCATAGCTGTAAATCTCATATCCTCTTGGTCCCGACGAAATGGTCAACACTAGTACGGTAGTCAATCTGTGCTTAAGCTCTTGGAAACTTTGTTCACATCTATCAGTCCATTCAAACTTCGTTTCCTTCTTTGTCAACCGCGTCAGTGGGACGACTATGAATGAGAATTTCTCCACAAATCGCCTATAGTATCCTACCAGTCCCAAGAAACTTCTGACCTTCGTAACCGTAGTAGGCCTTGGCTAATTGGTTACAGTCTCTATCTTTGCAGGGTCCACTGCAATCCCTTCACCAAACACAACATGACCCAGAAATGCTACCTTGTTCAACCAAAATTCACACTTACTCAACTTCACATACAGTGAATGTTCCCTCAGGGTCCTCAGTACAATTCTTAAATGCTCTTCATGTTCTGCATCGCTCCTCGAGTAAATCAAGATATCGTCAATGAAGACTATGACGAATCTGTCCAAGAACTCCTTGAATACTCGGTGCATTAGGTCCATGAAAGCAGCTGGAGCGTTCGTCAATCCAAACGGCATCACCGTAAACTTGTAATGACCATACCTCGTCCTGAATGCAGTCTTGGGTATGTCTTCCTTCTTGATCCTCAGCTGGTGATACCTAGTCCTCAAGTCAATCTTCAAAAATAATGTTGCTCCTTGCAACTGATCGAATAGATCATCAATCCTCGGCAGCGGATACTTGTTTTTCACTATTACCTGATTCAGCTACTGATAGTCAATGCATAGCCGCAAAGATCTATCCTTTTTCCTTACAAACAGCACTGGTGCTCTCCATGGCAAAGCACTTAGTTGGATGAATCCCTTTTCTAGCAACTCTTGCATCTGCACTTTCAACTCCTTTAATTCTGATAGGGACATCCTGTACGGTGCTTTCGATATCGGCTCCGTCCTAGGGGCTAATTCAATCACAAACTCTATTTTCCGTTATGGTGGTAGTCCTGGCAATTCATGAGGAAACACATTCGGAAACTCACATACTACCGAGATGTTCTCTAACTTTGGTTCATCGGCAGTCGTATCCATTACTGCTACTAAGTATGCCCAACATCCTTCAGACATCAACTTAGTTACTTCCAAAGATGAGACTAAGGGAATCGAGATTCCTCCTCGACTTCCCACCAATTCAAAGCTAGGGCGGCCTCTTGGATAAAACCGAATTGTTCTGCTTCCACAGTCTACTACGGCCCCCTCCTTACCCAACCAATCCATTCCTATTATTACATCAAAGTCAAACATGAGCAGTACTGCTAGGTCAATGCTTTCTTTATTTCCCCCAATCACTATCTCACAGCCAGCACAGCCCAACGAAACTAGTGTTATCCTTTAAGGGTGTGGTAACATGCAAGATCATGCTCAATGGTTCCAATTTCGAGCCTAATAATTCAGCAAACTATGCAGACACGAAAGAATGTGTGGCACCAGGGTTAAACAATGCATAAGCAGTCTGGTTGCGCAAGTAGACCGTTCCTGTGACTACTCCTGGCGCATCTTTCGCCTCGTTGCGGGCTACAGCATATGCCCTACCCTATGTCGTGGTCTGCTTTGTTCGATCTGAGGTGCGGCAGTCGACGGTCTCGCTTGCGGCCTCTGTCTTTGCGGTCGACTTGCCGGTGCTTAGTTTGGACACATCCTCATATGGTGGCCCAGTTGACCACACTTGAAACATGCTCCTATCCTCACTGCGCATGGCCCATTTCCATGCCTTCTGCCACACAATCTGCAATTCCAGTCCGCCGGGTTTGGCGGTTTCTCTATTTTCTTCCTTGCAGGCAGCACGAAACGTCTGTTATTCTCCATCGGCCTCTTGCCCATCTGGCGGTTGTCTTTGAACGATGGGAATCGCGATCTAGTTGCCGTATTTCTTTCCCTCAAATCTCGTTCAATCATTTGGCCTCGCTCGTATATCTCCTGGTAAGTCCTCAAGTTCAGAGTGATCATTTGGCTACGGAGTTCTGGCCTCAGACCATCCCCGAACCTCCTTGCCTTCTCCAGAGGTCCTCCACAGATTGAGGCGCATATCTTGAAAGTCTCGCGAACTCGACCTCGTACTGGTTTATCGTCAGCTGGTTCTGACGTAGTTGCAGGAACTCCACTTGCTTCCTTTCTCTAGCCATTTCTGAAAAATATTTATCGTTGAATTCCCTCTTGAAAGTATTCCAGTTCATGGCCACTCCTTCAGGAAAAACTTCGTCCTTGGTGGTAACCCACCAATCATTTGTCGCACTCTCCAATTGGTACACAGCCAGCAATACCTTCTCCTCGTCCGTACATTTCAGCACTCCAAGAGCCTTCTCCAACTTCTCTATCCACCTGGGCGCTAGCTCGAGATCTCCAATCCCGTCGAACTTCGTCGTCTTCAATTTCATGAACTGTTCAACTAGCTGGCCCATCTTCCTGGCCATAATGATTTCCTCTTGAGGGTTCACCGTTTCATTGCTCTAATTCGGTTCACCCTAACTTCCACTTCCACCAGCATTGCTAGTGTTGGTATTTACAACTGCTAGGGGCAGCTCCTACTACTTGGGCTATGGCAGAGTCCCGATCCTGGCCTGCCTCTCTATAATATCTCTGAGTCCTTCCATTGCCCTCAGTAGACCATCCACTCTTGGATCCTCAGCTACGGGCGGCCTCGAGCTAGAGGCTCTGCCTCTTGGTCTTCCAGGTCTTTTGGATGGGTTACTCATCCTTGCTTCTTTCTACTGAACCTGATCCACCGCAAGTTCAACAAAGAGTTAGTAACTTACTCATTCATCCAATCCAGAGTTACTAACTAACCCTTAACAGAAACAATTATACAATAAAAATATTTCATACATCAATTTCAGAAACAATTCAACCAATAGTCCATGGTCGTTCCTCATTTCCATCCACTCCAATGATTCACTAAAACCAATCACTTTCATTCATCGAGCCAGCCCAGGTCCAGAAATGACCTTCAATCCTAAGCAGAAAACTGAGTTCCTTATGCCTTGCCACAATCTTACCAAGGTCAAACACCATCCATAGGTGTCAAGTCATATGCTAGGCATCCCATGTCTTACTCAGACCAGTCTCTTAAGGTCTTGCTATCCGTCCTTATCCCAACTTAATCCTCCTTATTACTCTAGTCTTTAATCTACTTCGTATCGAGCTGACCTTGCTCTGATACCAAACAAGCGGGGATGTCACGCCTCGTGACCCGAGCACGAAGACACGAGCATCCCTGCAAGCAAACCAACAATAATCTCTCGGCGATCCTAAGATCCATCAATAGGAATCGAGAGATATAATAAATACATCACGCATACGGAAGCGATACTCCAATAAATCCCTATACAATATATATATAGATTAAGTGGGACCTAGATAGCATATGTCATTCATACATCAAGGCGGACTGTTCATATAACCCGAATACTAAACCTGCTAAACGAAAGGCGACAGGGTAAGCACATCAAAAGGAAATGCCCACAAAATCCCTCAGGAACAGGGTCAGGTCGCCAGTCGAGATCAATCCACCAATTGAAATATCCTAGGATGAGCTGCTGGAGTCGTCCGTATCCTCTACGTCCTCGGTCAGCTCATAGTCAGAAAACGTCTCAGACGGGACCTCGACGGAATCCTCCATAGTGACCTCCTGTAATGGCTCAGCAAGGTCCCCCTCGGACGCCTCGAGGACTATGACCTCCTCCTGCTCCTGCTTCTCGGAGAACTCCATGGTCGGTGTCCGCTCTGGTCCATTTTTAAACCCTACCACTGACCCCTCAAGTAACTCCTACTCCGCTACGGTCTGGCACCAATTGGGTATGATACCCTGTGGTACCTCGTAGGGTTTCAGCGGCCCTATCTGTGAGTCCCCCTCCTTCTTGAACCACACCTCGAACCTATGAAGCTTCCACTCAGGCTTACCCTTGTCCACCCATACGACGGTACATTTCCTCACATATACGTTCCCTTGCCTATCCGGGAACTCATCATAGTACGCCGTCATTTCCTATGGGTCCCCAAAACGTATTGGCCACATAGCTATGACCTAGGATCTGTAAAGTAAAGGTTTCCCCAAAATGGGTGAGATACACATCTTAGTAAGAAAAACCTAACCCTAGGTCAGGTTGACAGTCCACTCAGGTAGTCACATCCCTCAACAGATCCACACTCAAAAACACATAGGCATAACAATCATAATTCAATAAGCAACAACATACGAAAGACAGGCATGCATTTATGATCTCGTGTCATACTCATATGCACATGTACTCTTAGCCCGCCACTTCAACACATCCATTAACCTCCGCCTGCCTCATTCTCTAGCCCCCGAACTAGTCGCCTCAAGCTCGATCCGCGTAAACGCATCAGACCGTCATCGGTAACCTGCGTAAACACATCAAGTCCCGATGAATCTCCAGGCAATACTTATTAACTCATACTCTATCCCGCAAATAATTCGCATCAAGACCGTGGCTATCTCAACCCCACGACTTTGTCGCATCAGGGCGCCACCAACCACACTTCACCCCGCGACCTCGTTGCATCAGGGTCTCAACCTCCCACCCCGCGTCTCACACGCCACAAGGCCTTGCCATGCCATGTACATGCCACAATCACGATTTATGCTTTAACTTTTGATTCAGTTTCACACTCACTAGCAAGCGCGCATTCAAATGCATTTCATAAATTCGTGGCATGCAAATTAATTCAAATGGTATATAGACATGACAAACAACTCAAGCATAGGCAATGTCACACAATTATTCCTTAACATCTTAGGACATATCCGAACTACCCCATTTAACAACTTCTCATAAACCATTCCAATCCACCCTCGGCTTACCAAATCGAGTCCAATCCCCCTAGCCGCGGTTTAGGGATTCCCTTACCTTTGTTTGGCAACACAAATCACTCCTCTTTGAGCTCCAAAGTTTCGGCCAACCAAAATTCAAGGGTCAATTGGTCGCACAACCTAGAATATTCAATCGATCCGTCAATTTTGAAGTCCAATTCCTCAATTCATCAATCCAAATCATCCATAACTCAACTCTCAACACTTCATCACATTACAATCATCAAATTGCAGCTCAAAACCATCATCCAAAGCCCTCAACAAATTCGGTTTGGCCAGTCATTGAACCGGTTCCGTTCGGTTCTGTTCATGCCGGGTCCAACCGGTCCTCATCTACTCCAAATCCATCAATTATACACTATTTTACCTCTTAGAATGTCTACCTAAGGGTTTCGGAGGCTCACCGGTTGTTTGGAGTCGGTTGGTCTCCGGAAAGTCGTCCGAAGTCATCGGATCGCCTAGGATCAGAATACCGACAGATTCTGTCCAAAATGTTCAAGGCCGATTCGTGGTCAAAAAATTATCAAATAAATCCCTAATTTTTACCAAAGAATGTTATATGTGTCTACTGAGCCTCCACAAAATTTGAGCTCAAGACTCAAAGGTTTCGGCCATGAAAAGGGGCAAGAACCGGACCTACCTCAGGTTTATTCCGATTCCGTCGGCTCTCGGGACAACTTCTGCCCAAAACTCCTCAATGCTCCAATTGCCTTGATTCTTATTGAAGGAGTTCGACAAGACGTGAATCTACGTCTGGGTGGTCAGCCAGCAACAGATGGTGGCCAGCGAACGGGCGGTATGGGTCTGGTCAGGCGAGCAGCAGTTTGCAAGAAGAATAAGAAGAAGATTGTGGTGGCTTGAGGAGCTTGGTCTGGCCGAATGGAAAGATGAGGAGAGAGAGAGGAGAGAGAATTTGTTATATCCAAATTTTTGGGTCAAAGGCTTTGATTGTTAGGTGGGCAAATAGTTGAAATGACCACCACCCTTGATCTCTTGACACTTGGCATGTTGCTTTTCCAACGAGACCTAATGGCCATTTTTTTGTCTTCATTTTCGGCAGCTCAAGAGAGGATTAATGTCTATTTTCCCCTTCTTCCATTATAAGGGCAAAGTTCTAAGCTTGAGGGGCAAAACGGTCATTTTACCCCCGACGTTCCAAACGTTGTTTTTCTCGTTCCAGGATTATTCGATAAGGCGACGGCCAATCCAAATGACGTTGGAATTCTTGATTTTTCAATTCAAACTTTTCAGGACTCGTTTCTGATAGTTTTCTCTATCAAACGTAACTCCAGCCTATCCCGAACTGACGGGCGGCTTTTGCAGACATTACGCGTATCGACCCCGTGATTCTCATCATGTTTAGGGCTCGTCAATTCATGGCGGCTTTGGTTGTCATGTAATTGTGAGGGTTTATTACTAATCCCTATGGCCTCGATCGTCACCGTCCAATTTAGAATAATTTTGTAAATCATACACTTGTTAAGCGGCATCGTCTGTGCTCTAGTCGTACGACACTCGCATGGTAATCCTTGATCATTCTTAGATTGGCCTTTTGATGGTTCTAAATGTCCCCTTGACAATCCTTATGGTCAAAGCGCCATTTCTTATCCGAGTCGCCTAGGTCCACGTACCTCGTCTCGCGTTAGCCTTTCTCCTTTGGTCAGTCTACTCAAATTGATCAGATTTGAGCAGAATACGACTGAAATACACCACTTGATATATATAAGCTTCTCATTACAGAGTCTGAAACTAACTGGAAATTAGAATGTCACATCTCTCGTCAACCCATACAACTGTACACTTCCTCACATAAACGGTACCCCGATTGTTAGGAAACTCATCAAATTAGGCGGTCATTTCTTTCAAATCGCCTAAAACTTGTTGGTAGCATCTTTAGAGTTTGGGGTCTGAAATGGTAAGGTCCTACGATGAGGTGAGATTTATATCTCAATAAGACGAGTCCTAACTCTAGGTCAGGCTGACAGTACACCCAGATGAATGCAAGCAATAAACATGAACACTCTCGTCAATATAAGGCAAACATCAGACATAACATGTCATAAGAAAACAAAAGAGTGATAATCATGCACACATATCACATAACTTATAACTCAAGTCAGGCATTAAAACACAAGGTTAGGACGTACATTCCATCATACAAAACTGTCTCACAATTCTCGTCCGCGTCAAAACACCTCAGGCTTGGTTCGCGTCATTACGCCTTAGACCATCATGTACATGAACCCGTGTTAAACGCATCAGGTTTTCAAAGCCATTCAAGGTATGTGTCGACACATATGAATCTCGTCACGTGTCTCAATGCATCAAGATATTTACCATAACAACCCCGCGTCTTGACGCATCATGTATCAAAGTTCTCAAGCATGCCATATTTCCCCTCCAGTTCAAGACTCCATGATCAAGTACAAGCTCATTCATTGAGCTAAGAGTCTACAGCATGCGAGGCAACAAAATTCATCACTCACCAAATGGCATTCAATGCAAGGCATGTGCATTAAACAAGCATACTCGCATTCGCCAAACCACAATGATTGACATTAAACAATCACACAATAAATTCACGAAAATTCACCCAATTCAAATCAAATTTATCCAGTAGAGGCCTATCCTTTTAACTAAGGTTTAGGGACTCCTTACCTTAGGCGTAAATCAACAAAATTCTCCTTCCGAGCACACCAAAGATTCGGCCTTTAGAGTCCAAAAACAATGCAGCCGTGTAACCTAGGGGAATCCAACCAATTTCATCAATTTTTCTCGCCCAATCGTCGAACCACGGAGCATAAACCTCAATAACATGTTAATTGACATCCTAGTATGTCTCAACGATGAAATTTGAGCTTGGTGACACCCAAACAGCCCTATTAAGGTCTCGGTTTGCACCAACCGAAACAGGGGATTTCGGTTCTTCCCTATAGTCAATTAATCAGTCCATAACTCATCCTTAAACCTCAATTCATCACATAAATCACTTACTAACAAATAGTTCTAGGTCTAAGGGAGTCTCACCGAAACTTTGAGGGTGAGTCGACGTCCGAAAGTCCCAAAACAGTCTCGGTTCTTCGAGTCCTACCGCCGGTCAGATTTTGCTCATGGAATCAATACCATTTCATCATTAAAAATCCATCAAATTTCACCAAACTTGTTACTTCAGCTCAGTATACAAGTTCCCTATATGTCTACAAAATCTTGCCGAAAGTTTGAAGCGAAAAGAGGTCTTGCGGAGGCCAAACGAATGCTTACCCTCTACTACGTTGAAATCTGTCCGCTTTTGGGGAAGTGGCTGGTCGGAGCTCTACCGGCATCCAAATGTCGAGCTTCCACTTGAAGATGGTCGGCAAGAGGCATGGCTAGGGGTTGGTGATCGGCGCGAGGTCTGGTGGGGGCCGGAAGTGGTGGTCGAGCGGCACGAAGCGACGGCGGCGGTTCGGTCAGGAAGGAGCAGCTCAACTGAAGAAGAAAATGAAGAAGAAGAAGAGATGTATATGGCAGGAGGGTCTTCGGCAGAGCAAGAAGGAAGATGAAGCTATACTCTCATTTTGGAGGGTCAACTAAGGAGAATGGTAGGTAAAAAGGTGTCAATTAATGCCATAACCTCATCTATTGACACTTGTCTTTTTGTCAATCATTTTGACAATCCAATGGCCATTACTTCTTCTAATTTTTTGCAGCCTTAGGGT
Source organism: Rhodomyrtus tomentosa (assembly GCA_028455895.1). Lineage (NCBI taxonomy): Eukaryota > Viridiplantae > Streptophyta > Magnoliopsida > Myrtales > Myrtaceae > Rhodomyrtus > Rhodomyrtus tomentosa. The sequence goes on from JAPCWY010000005.1 coordinate 47,647,149, forward strand.
ATAGGTCAATGACCAAAATGTCCTTCAATTAAAAAGACAAAGCCAAACCTTAAGGGGCAAAATGGTAATTTTGCTCTCATTGTCCGAAACTTTATTTTTTCAATTCAAATTTCCTTCGATGAGGCGATGTCCAATTCAATTATAATGTTGCAATTCTTGATTTTTCAGTTTTCTAATTTTGAGACTCGTCTTTAGACCATTTCTCTATCAAATGTGATTTCAGACTATCCCGAACTAACGGGCGGCTTTTGCAGACGTTACGCTTATCGACTCTGTGATTCTCATCACACTTAGGGCTCGTCAATTCATGCCGACTTTGGTAGTCATGTAATTGTGAGGGTCTATCACTAGTTACAACGGTCTCGATTGTCATTGTTCAATTTTGGAAAATTTTGCAAATTATACATTGGTGAAGCAGCATCAACCGCGCTCCAATCGCATAACGCTAATAATGGATTCCTTGATCATTCTTAGATCGGCCTTTAATGGTTCTAAATACTCTCTTGGCAATCCTTATGGTTTAAGTGTCATTTCCTATTTGGGCTCCCTAGGTCCACGTACCTTGTCTTGCGTTAGCCTTTCCCTTTTGGTCAGTTAACTCGAGATTGATCAGATCCGAGCAAGATAAAACTGAATTACATAGTTAGATACATTCTCATTGATAAATCTCGAAATGATAGGGAAAACCAGAATGTCACAGTTTACAATCATGTCGTCTGTGAAATAAGCTTTATTGTAGTGTCACCATTTTTACCTGTTACCTTTATGGTCAAAAACTTGAGCGCGAGACGCTCAGACCCCTTGGGACCTCTATTATTGTTAATGAACAATACTGCAGAGTTATTGTCATGATACAACTGTATGGGTCTATGCACAAAATTTAGTACAACCAGCTCTTTAATGAAATTCCGAAGCCAATAACTTGAATAGCAGCCAAAAAGCATATTATAAACTCCGCTTTCTTCATAGAGGATGTCATAGATTTATATTTACCCTTTTCTATAATATTGCACTTCTTTTTAAACATATAAATATATGTAGTTGTCAACCTAACATCATCCTAACAGCTATAAAAATCTGAATCTGAATGCCCTACTAGCTGTGGGTCCTAAATATGTCTGTAAATCAGCATATTTTCTTTTGTCCTCTTTAAATACCTTAAAATTTTCTTAGCAGTGATCCAGTGAACGTGTCCTAGATTTAACCAATATCTGCTTAGAAGTCTCGTTGTAAAAGCAACATCTGATCTAGTGCAAATTTGAGCAAGCGTGATGCTTCTAAGTTCACTAGTGTATAGTACATTCTTTATTTGGATTTTCTTAATCACTGTACGAGGACATTATGATAGATTCAGTTTATTACTCTTAATGACAGGAGCAATCCCTGACTTGCAATACCTTATACTGAATACAATTGTCCTCTAGAATTAACCCAATTTTTGGCAAGAATGATCCATACGAATCTCAATGCGTATGAAAAAATACTCTTTATCAAGATCAATCATGTCAAAATATTTTGATAATATATGCTTCACATTATGCAATAATTCAAGAAAATTGCTTTCAAACAAGATACTGTATGCATAAAACACAAGGAAAATAAATTCCTCCCACTGATATCTTGTTTTATACTACAAGATCAACATATAAAGAAAAGTTATACTAGAATAAGTGGATCCTGTAGTCGACAATTATGATAACCAAGATAAAGAATGAAACTGTAGTCAACAATTATGATATATTGGAGGTCATTTATACTGAAATAAGTGGATCCTGATAGCAACATTGTGTAAAAAATTTTCTTTCATCACATTTAAATGATGAGTTTTCTCCAAATGCTTTTGACTTGATTAAAGAAAATTTTAGTTTTCGTGACAAGTTCAACATATTTCTAACTATAGTCAATAAAATTTTAAAATAAAAATCAAAAGATTGTCAAATTTGATTGAGGTGATAAATATTATGGTCGACAAGGCAATGCTAGACAACTTCAAGAGCCATTTACCAAATACATAAAGGATTCTAGGATAGTAATTTAGTCAACTATTCTTGAAATTCTTGAACAGAAAGGTGTGGCCAAAAGGTACAATCACATCCTTATGGATATGGAGAAGAGTATGATTTATAAATTCGATTTATAAGGTTTTTTGTGGGGTAAAACTTTGAAAGTAGCCCTTTATGTTGCGAGTAGTGTTTCTACCAAAATTGTTCCATTGACTTCTTTTGAGTCATGGGCTAGACGTTAATCTAGTTTGAATCATATTAAGGTTTGAAGTGTTTATGCAGAAATAAAGTAACATAATCCAACATTAGACAAGTTGGATTTCAGAACCACTCATTTTTATTTCGTACCTTACCCAGATCATCAAAGGGGTGTCGATTTATGATACCAAAGGATGAACAAGAATTGTGGAATTACAGATAGCTAAATTGCTGAAACTTGATATGGCCAAATAAGGGTAGCTGCTCACAGAATATTAAAGGTAACGGTATGGTAGGGACTACTGTATTGTTTTTCTCTATCTATACAGATGATAATGGAGCATCCTAAATTATTATTCTGTTGGGGTTCAGGATCTTGTTATTAAGACAATTCCTTATGAAGTTTATCAGACCTCCCAAGTGCAGAATAAAGGTTAAAGTAGCTCTACTTAAAAGATCTATCAGGCAGAGACGATGAGTTGTACCAAGTCACATTGTGCATTCTATCCAGAAGAGCATGACTGCAAAATCGACTATGTAACTGATCTAGTAACTTATACAATTGTTATTTCTTGTTTTTAACTAGAACTGTGGTTGGGTGCATTGATAGACGAGACAAAGACTATGAAACATAAGGTGTTTGAAAGCTTTTTAATATTCTTTAAGGTCACAAGTCTCTCTGCTGCAATTGGGTGTATAAAAATTAAAGGGACTCCAAATGAATTTTTTTAAGTTATTATATCCAATTACTTTTTTTTATGAATGAGGTGTCCGGGCCAGTTTGCGGGCACCTCGACTATTCCTCGGAGAGACTAACACGAGAACCACCAGTCACGACCCCCACTTAAGTCACGAAGCACAAGTTTGGAGATTTGAACCAGGGACCTGATCAGGGATAGTCCATCTCATAAGCAACTCGATCATGCGTGGGTCACGGATACTTGAGATAAGGAAAATAAATTCCCATTGATCTTGTAGTATATATGTCAAAATAATGGATTATGTTACTTATTTCTGCATAAACACCTCAAGCCTTAATATGATTCAAACTAGATTAACGTTTTGCCCATGACTCAAAAGAAGTCAATGGAATAATTTTCGTAGAAACACTACTCGCAACATAAAGGGCTATTTTCAAAGTTTTACCTCACAAAAACTCTTATAAATCGATTTTATAAATCATACTTTTCTCCATATCCATAAGGATGTGATTGTGCCTTTTGGCCACACCTTTCTGTTCAAGAATTTTAAGAATAGTTGGCTAAATTACTATCCTAGAATCCTTTATGTATTTGGTAAATGGCTCTTGAAGCTATCCAACATTGCCTTGTTGACCAGCTCAATCAAATCTGACAATCTTTTTATTTTTATTTTAAAATTTTATTGACTATAGTCAGAAATATGTTGAACTTGTCACGATAACTAAACTTTTCTTTAATCAAGTCAAACGCATACGGAGAAAAATCATCATTTAAATGTGATGAAATAAAAATTTCTACATAATGTTGTTGTCATGATCCACTTATTCCAGTATAAATGACCTCCAATAGATCATAATTGTCGACTACAGTTTCATTCTTTATCTTAGTTATCTTACCTCTGTAGCAAACTACGCATGTGTCCAAGTCATTTTTAAGAGTGAACAGAATGTTTGCCTTTATTGGTATTTTCACTCTTTCTTTACTAATATGACCAATGAGTTTGTTCCATAATGCGTATGGTTGTACCTTAGGCAGAAGTATTTTGCAAATAACTTTTTAGCTGTATAAGCGACATATAATTCATTGGGAGATAAACATAATTTGTACAATTCATTGGACATAGTGTAGTGCTCAATTTTATTTGAATTAAAGGAAATAATAACTACATTTTTTGAAATCTCAAAAGAACAACCACACATGTCCAAACTTGATACAGAATTAAATTTCGTCTTGAATGAGAGTATATAAAATATGTTTCTTAATGTCATATTAAAACCATAATCCAGAATGACATTCTCATGAATTCAACGTCAACTTTATAGTTGTTTATAAAGTGAGTGTGATTCATCATGATTTGGTATCTTTCAGTTTATGAATCTCGTAAACCATGCAACATAGTTTGTGGCACCGCTACCTAGCCACCACGAACAAATTGAGGTTTTAGATAAATTAAATTCACAAATCAATACCAAAAAAACATTACTTTATACTCACGTTCAGATAACCAAGTCTTTATATCAATTGAAGTCTTTCTTTATGTGACTTTCTTTTTATAAAAGAAGTAGCAATCAACATCCTCCTTAAAGGATGCTTTCGATGGACCCAAATTGTCAGAATGACGGGTGGTTTGTGTATTCCTTTATGAGCATGATTCTTAAACCTTTTAATATGCAATTCTATCATTTTTAAGACGTAATCTTTAATCTTACTAGAACCATCACACCTGATATCGAGGAGTCATTGCAGATTATACCACTCTCAATATTAGACAATACATAGTTTCAAGCCTTTAAGGCTCCTTCATTTATTTAACAGTGCAGTCAACTAGCAAAAACACTTTCAAGTATTCTTTAATTGATCGATTTATATCAAATAAGCAAATCCAATTACTCTTTACCCAATTAGCATATAGTGCTTTTGAAGATTCTCCCTAATAAAAGTGAGATCTTTGATGCCTTTCTTGACAAGAGCAATATAAATGTTTGTCAATCCTTCGTAAATAGAAAATCTCCATTCAGTTCTCAAAACTTGTATCCATATGAATCTAAATTTTAACAGATACCGTTCACAAAAACGGTGACTAAAAAATCAATGTTTATAATTAGCATAATGTGAAAATTTTACCTTGAGATATACATACATCATCATATAATCACATTTAGGCAGAAAACATGACATGCAGTTGTATACTCCCCACACTACAATGGCCATGAGAACTTATTTTACTCTTCATTAATCACCACCTTTTGGTGTATGAAAGTACTTGGACTAATCAATTCTCAATCATATGTTGTACATGTAACCCTTCATGCAACAATACGCAATTACCTCCTTTGGGAGTATAACTACACATTAAAACATGAAATATCTCAATACTTTGTAAACTGTTCTTTATTAAACTCAACTAAGTGTGCCGCTTTGGCGGTCACAACCCAATTGAATTTACCTTAAATTGGGATATAACTTTATATTTCACATTTACCGTATACATGTAATTTCAGAAATTAGGGGAAATCATCCGCAAAATTACACGGTGCTAATTTACATTGATACACTCAACACATGACAAACCATAAACATGTATTGACAAATCATGCCCTACATATTTGTATGTGGTATTTACATGTGAGCTTGCATCTGTATTTCATAAAACCATAGAGAAATACCTGGAAATACGCAAAACAAAATACCCCAATATACACATATTTGAAGTTTCATAGATATTTTCCATCCATAAAAGCATTAAACATGTAAAATAAATACATCACCTTGTTGAGCATGAGCATACGAGCACACTGGTACCTGAAACTCCTCCATCGGACACCACACGCTCCTTTACGTGACACTAGAAGCTTCGGTGCGTGAGGTCCACGGGCTGACACGTGCGTGGCACGTGTTCAGCTTCTCAGTCGATTTCCAAACCGGTCCGACCGCTACCCTTGGATCGACTCGCGAACCGGGTCGAGACAATCCAGTCGAACCAGTCAACGACTAGTCCAACCGAACGGTCCAAGTCAATAGTCAATGGATCGGGTCAGGTCAACGGATCAGGCCGGGTCAACGCAATAGGGTTGGGTTGGGTCGGGTCAACAGCCGAGATGACGTCATGTTAACGTCATCCTTGTACGTGCCGAGCACGTGCGGGGCCCGGTTCTAGTGCGTAGAGCACGTTGCTGCGCGTGGCAGCCTCGCGCCCGATGGGCAGCGATGCATTGCAGCGTGTGGCAGCGTGTTCGTGATCCTCCGGCGGCGATCTTCACATGGTTTTGCTCATCTCGACGAACCCTTTCCGAATATATAAAAAAAATTTTGCTTTGACAAAAATAAATTTCGAAAAAAAGCCTGATAACGTGATTCAAGATCTAAAATGTTTAGGCTCTGATACTGTCACGCCCCGCGCCTCATCGCGAGCACGCAATCATCCCTGCAAGCAAAACAACAATAATCTCTCGGCGGTCCCAAGGATCCACTTATATGTAAAGGAAGATCGAGAGATGAAATAATTTACATTAAGCACACGGAAGCATTTCCCAAAAACTCCCCGGACAATATATATATATATATATATATATATATATATCTCAAGACTAAGCAGGACTGGATAGCATCATAAAGTCGTACATCAACATCAACTGGTCACATCTACTACAGACCGCTATACAGCAAGGCGACGGGTAAACATGCCAAAAGATGTCCACAAAATCCACTAGGGAAGGGGGGTCAGGTCACCAGTCAAAAAGTCAGGTCATCATCCGGAGTCGCCTAGGAAGAACTGGTAGAATCTCCGGTGTCCTCGCTCTCCTTTGACGGCTCGTACTCGGAGAAAGTCTTTGACGGAACCTCCACAGAGTCTTCCATGGTCGCTTCCTGCGACTGCTCAGCCTAGTCTCCCTCTATGGTCGCCTCCTGGTCCGACTCGGATGGATCTCTCTCGAACGACTCCACCACGATGACCTCATCCTCTGGCGGTGGCACTAGAAACTCAGCTGTCGGCGTCCGCTCCGGGCCATTCCTCGAACCAACCACTAAGCCCTCGGAAAACTCCTGGTCTGCTATCGTCTGACACCAAGGAGGTATGACACCCTCTGGAACCTCATGAGGCTTCAGCGGCCCGACCTTCCTATCCCCGTCCTGTCTAAACCAAGCCTCAAACCGATGAGGCTTCCAGTCTGGTTTGCCCTTATCTACCGAAACTTCTGTACATTTCCTTATGTCGCCTATCAGGGAACTCATCGTAGTACGCCATCATCTCCTGCGGGTCCCCGAACCTGATAGGCCACATAGCTACTGCCTAGGATCTACAAAGTAAAATTTCCCCAAAAGGGGTGAGATACACATCTCGGTAAGAAAAACCTAATCCTAGGTCAGGTTGACCGTCCACTCAGGCAGTCAAGTCACTCAACCTATCCAACTCATAGGCTCATGCAGGTATGACATTCATAATTCAATAAACAATAATGCATAGAGGACAGGCATGCATTTATATTCTCATGCCACACACAGTTGCACGTATATGCCTGGCCTGTCACTTCACCACATCAATCAACCTTTGTCTGCCTCATTATCTAGCCCGCAATTAGATCGCATCAGGCTCGGCCCTCGTAAACGCATCTGGCCCCGGTTCAATTTCCAGGCAGAGCCTATGAGCTCGTATTCTGTCCCGCGATTATATCGCATCAAGAATGTGGTTATCTCAACCCCGCGACTCTGTCGCATCAAGGCGCCACCTTTTCATAATCCACCCCGCGACCTCGTCGCATCAGGGTCTCAACCTCCGCCCCGCGTCTCATACGCCTCAGGGCCATGCCATGCAATGCCACAATCATGTCTCATGCCACATCATATCAATTAACTTGGTTTTTAAAAAATCAAATTTCATAACCAATGGCCAATGCGCATGATAATATGTTTAATAAATTTCGTAGCATGCAATTCAATTCAAATAGTACTCAGGCACTCAGACAATTCACACATAGGCTAGGTCAAACAATCATTCTATAACGTCCAAGGACGCATCAAGCTATTACATGCGAGGGTTTTCTCATAAATCGTTCCATTCGGCTCTCGACTTACCCAATCAAGTCCAATCCCCCTAGCCTCGATTTAAGAAATTCCTTACCTCTGCTTAACAACGCAAATTTCCCCTCCTTGAGTCTCCTATGGTTCAGCCAATCCAAGTCCCAAAGCCGACTTGTCGCGCAACCTAGTTTAACCAATCGATTTGTCAAAATTCCAAGTCTAATTCCTCAATTCATCCATCCAAATCACTCGTAACATACTCCTCATCATCTTAACATATCATACACACCAAATTACAATATAATCCCAGCCTATTCAGCCCTAAACAGAACCGGTTTGGCCCGGCATTGAACCGGTTCCATTCGGTTCTGTTCATGTCGGGTCCAACCGGCCTTAATCTATCTCAAATCCATCAAATGTACACTATTCTATCTCTTATAATGTCTACCTAAGAGTTTGGAAGTCTCACCGTGAGTTTCGAGCCGCGTGGTTGCCGGAAAGTCGTCGGAAGTCGCCGGAGCACTCAAACATAGAATACCGGCAGATTCTGGGCATAATGTACAAGGGTGGTTCATGGTCAAAAACTTATCAAATAAATCCCAAATTTTTACCACAGAACCATATATATGTCTACTTGATCTCCACAAAATTTGAGCCAAATATTCCAAGTTTTCAGCTGTCTAAAGGGTTCAGAACTGAACCTACCTCAAACTGGAACAGATTCCATCGACCTGTGGGAGAATGCTTGCCCCGAATTCCTCAGAGCTCCAAATGACCTGATTCAAGTTGGAGGATGTCAGCAAGATGTGGGGCTACGGCTGGGTGGTCGGCTGGAAGCAGCAGAAGGCCGGAGGTGGCAGTCGTACGGATCGAACGGCGACGTCCGGCGGGGTCGGCGAAAACAGAAACTGGAGAAGAAGAAGAAGAAGCTTGGTCTGGTCTTTGGGGGAGCAAAAATGGCCGAATGGTAGAGTGAGAGGGAGTAGAAAGAGAACTTATTATCCCCAAAAAATTGATTAATTTGAAGTGATTGTTAGGTGGGCATTTAATGTGAGTTGATCTATCACCCTTGGATGCTTGACACTTGTATATTACTCTAACCAAGAAGATCCAATGGCCCTCCCTTTGTCCTTCAATTTTTGGCAGCCAAGGGGGAGAGAAATATCCATTTTTCCCTTCCTTCAATTATAAAGACAAAGTCCTAAGCTTGAGGGGCATTATGGTCATTTTACCCCCGACGTTCGGAACGTCATTTTTCTCGATTTTGACTTCTTCGATAGAGCGACGGTCAATCCAATTGACGTTGAAATTCTTGATTTTCCTTTTTCAAACTTTTCAGGACTCAATTCTGATCGTTCCTTCTACCAGACGTGATTCCAGCCTATTCCAAACTGACGGGCGGCTTTTGCAGACTATACGCGTATCGACTCCGTGATTCTCATCACGTTTAGAGCTCGTCAATTCATGGCGGCCTTGGTTGTCATGTAATTGCGAGGGCTTATCGCTAGTCCCTGTGGTCTCGATCATCACAGTCCGATTTAGGATAATTTTGCATATCGTACGTTGGTTAAGCGGCATCACCCGCGCTCCAATCGTACGACGCTCGCATGGTAATCCTTAATCGTTCTTAGATCGGCCTTTTTGCAGTCCTAAATATCTCCTTGACAATCCTTATGGTCAAAGAGCCATTTCCTATTCGAGTCGCCTAGGTCCACGTATCTCGTCTTGCATTAGCCTTTCCCCTTGGTCAGGCTACTCAAATTGATCAGATTTGAGCGGAATACAACTGAAATACATCGCTTGATATAAATAAACTTCTCATTACAGAGTCTGAAGTTGATTGAAAATCAAAATGTCACAACTCTTCCCCCCTTACAAAAATTTCGTCCTCGAAATTTACGTTACACTCGACTACTCAAATAAATGGGGGTGCTGTCGCCTCATCATTTCTTCATTCTCCTACGTGGCTCCTTCCGTTCCGCGGTGCTCCCATATTACTTTGACTGGCGAGATCTTCTTATTCCTGAGGATCTGCTCCTTCCGGTCCTCGTTCCTTATCGGCTTCTCTATATAGGACACTCTGTTGTCCACTTCTATGGCTTCATAGTCCAGCACATGTGTCGGGTCAGGCTCATACTTTCTTAGCATCGACACATGGAATACATTATGTACCTGGGATAGACTTGGCGGTAATGCAAGCCGGTAGGCCAGGGTTCCAATTCTCTCCAATATCTCGAAAGGGCCTACGTATCTTGGGCTCAGCTTCCCTCTCCTTCAGAATCGCGAGAGTCCTCTCATTGGCGACACCTTGAGGAAGACATGATCGCCCACTTGAAACTCCAAAGGCTTGCGCCGCTTGTCTACATAGCTCTTCTGGCGACTCTGCACCGTCTCAGCCTATCCCGAATGATTTTCACTGCTTCCACCGATTGCTCTACTAACTCGGGGCCTGTGATACTCATTTCTCCTACTTCATCCCAGCATATTGGTGTCCTGCATGCTCTGCCATAGAGTGCCTCAATCGGTGCCATCTGTATACTCTGTTGGTAGCTATTATTGTACGCAAACTCTACTAAGTGTAACTGCTCTTCCCATCCGCCTTTGAAATCTATGACACACGCTCTCAACATGTCCTCGAGCGTCTGGATGGTCCTTTCTAACTGTCCGTCGGTCTGTGTGTGGTACGACGTACTGAATTGTAGTCGCGTCCCCATCACTCCTTACAAACTCTTCCAAAAATTTGCCGTGAACTTCAGATCCCTATCTGTGGTGATCGTCATTGGCACTCCGTGTAATCTGACTATGTGCCTCATGTACAGTTCTGCGTACTTATCCATGGCGAAGTCCTTTCGTACAGGAATGAAATGGGCGAACTTGGTCAATCGATCCACGACTACCCAGATTGAGTCGTGACCTCTTTGGCTCCTCGGAAGTCCCATCACAAAATCCATAGTTATGTGTTCCCACTTCTATTCCGGAATCTCCAGCGGCTGCAACAATCCTCCAGGCTTACAATGTTGCGCTTTCACTTGCTGGCAAGTCAAACACTTAGCCACATATCTTGCCACGTCTACCTTCATTCCGTTCCACCAATAATGTTGTCTTAAGTTATGGTACATCTTTGTACTTCCAGGGTGGACACTATAATTGCTCTTATGAGCCTCTGACTAGATTCTTTCTCGGAGCCCTTCATCCTTTGGTACACATAATCGCCCTCGAAATCTCAAAAGTCCATCCTCAGACTCCTGGAACTCTAGCTTCCTCTTCGTCGCTTCCATTTCGATAACTTTCTGAATCTTTGGGTCCGTAGAATGTAATGCCTTAATCCCTTCTTGGACCTCAGGTTCCACCCTCAAAGTCGCTATCAAACTGGATAGCTGATTAACCTCCAATCTAAATTCAGAATCTCTCAGATCCTCTATCGTCGACCAACTTCTCACCAGCAGGCATGCAATGCTCGACTTTCGACTTAATGCATCCGCCACTTTGTTTGCCTTCCCAGGACGATATAATATCTCACAATCATAATCTTTCCACAGCTTCATCCACCTGGTGGTCTGTATATATCTGAAACTTCTCGCCACAAAGGTAATGCCTCCAAATCTTCAAGGTAAACACAATCGCCGCTAACTCCAAGTCGTGGGTTGGGTAATTCATTTCGTGCGGCCTCAACTGCCTGGATGCATAAGCTACTACCCGGCCGTGCTGCATCAATACACAACCCAATCCTTTCAGCGAAGCGTCGCTGTAGATCTCATATCCTTTCGGTCCCGACGGAATGGTCAATACCGGCGCGGTCGTCAATCTATGTTTAAGCTCTTGGAAACTCTGTTCACACCTATCAGTCCATTCGAACTTTGTTTCCTTCTTTGTCAACCGCGTCAGTGGGACGGCTATGGATGAGAACTTTTTCACGAATCGCCTATAATATCCTGCTAGTCCCAAGAAGCTTCTGACCTCCGTGACCGTAATAGGCCTCGGCCAATTGGTTACAGCCTCTATCTTTGCAGGGTCCACTGCAATCCCTTCACCAAACACAATATGACCCAGAAATGCTACCCTGTCTAGCCAAAATTCACATTTACTTAGCTTCGCATATAGCGAATGTTCCCTTAGGGTCCTCAATACGATTCTCAAATGTTCTTCGTGCTCTACGTCGCTCCTCGAGTATATTAAGATGTCGTCAATGAAAACTATGACGAACCGGTCCAGAAACTCTTTGAATACTCGATGCATTAGATCCATAAATGCAGCTGGGGCGTTAGTCAATCCGAACGGCATTACCGTAAACTCGTAATGTCCATACCTCGTCCTGAATGCAATCTTCGGTATGTCTTCCTTCTTGATCCTCAGCTGGTGATACCCCATCTTCAAGTCAATCTTCGAGAACACTGCTGCTCCTTGTAATTGATCAAAAAAATCGTCAATCCTCGGCAGCGGATACTTGTTCTTCACCGTCACCTGATTCAGTTGTCGGTAATCAATGCATAGTCGCAAGGATCCGTCTTTCTTCTTTACGAACAGCACCGGTGCTCCCCACGGCGAAGCATTTAGTCGGATGAATCCTTTATCCAGTAACTCTTGCATTTGCACCTTTAACTCCTTTAATTCTGACAGGGACATCCTGTACGGTGCTTTCGAAATCGGCTCTGTTCCAGGAGCTAATTCAATCACAAACTCTATTTCCCGCTCCGGTGGCAATCCCGACAATTCCTGGGGAAATACATCCGGAAACTCCCGTACCACAGGAATGCTCTCTAACTTAGGTTCCTCGACAGTCGTATCCATCATGGCTTCTAAGTATGACCGACATCCTTCAGATTTCAACTTAGTTACTTCCAAAGATAAAACCAAGGGAATTGAGACTCCTCCTCGGCTTCCTACCAATTTATAACTAGGGCGATCTTTCGGGTAAAATCAAATCGTTTTATTGCCACAGTCTACTACCGCTCCTTGCCTACTCAGCCAATCCATTCTTATAATCACGTCAAAATCAAACATAGGCAATACAGCTAGGTCGATACTCTCCTTACTTCCTCCAACCATATCTCACATTCCGCACACCCTAATGAAACCAAGACATTATCCTTCAATGGGATGGCTACATGCAATGCCATGCTTAATGGTTCCAATCTCATGCCTACTAACTCAGCAAACTGTGCAAATACAAAAGAATGCGTGGCACCCGGGTCAAATAATGTATAAGCGGTCTGGTTGCACAAGTAAACCGTACATGTGACCACTCCAGGCGCATCTTCTGCCTCGTTGCACGCTACAGCGTACACTCTACCCTGAGCTGGTGGTCTGTTCGGTTCTATCCGGGGTGCTGCAGTCGACGATCCTGCTTGCGGCCTCAGTCCTTATGGTCGATTGGTCGGTGCTTAGTTTGGACATGTCCTCATTTGGTGGCCCAGCTAACCACACTTGAAACAGGCTACAATCCTCATAGGGCATAGTCCATTCCCATGCCTTCTGCCATATAGCCTGCAGCTCCAGTTCGTCGGGTTTGGCGGTTTCACGATATTCCTCCTTGCAGGCAGCACGAAACGTCTGTTACCTGCCATCGGTCTCTTGCCCATTTGACGATGGTCTCTAAATGACAAGAACCGCGATCTAGTTGCGATGTTTCTTTCCCTCAAGTCTCGTTCAATCATCTGACCTCGCTCGTATATCTCCCTGTAGGTCCTCAAATTCAAGGCTATCATCTGGTTGCGGAGTTCGGGCCTCAAACCATCCCTGAATCTCTGTGCCTTCTCCAAAGGATCCTCCACCGATCGAGGCGCATACCTCGAAAGCCTCGAGAACTCAGCTTTATATTGATCTATCGATAGCTGGTTCTGTCGCAGTTGCAGAAACTCGATTTGTTTCCTTTCCCTGACCGTTTCTGAAAAGTACTTGTCATTGAACGCCCTCTTAAAAGTGTTCCAGTTTAGGGCCATACCTTCAAGGAAGACTCCATCCTTGGTGGCAGCCCACCAATCGTTTGCCATACCCTCTAGCTGATATACGGCTAGCAACACCTTCTCCTCATCAGTACATCTTAGTACCCCGAAAGCCATTTCCAGCTTCTCTATCCATCTAGGTGCTAGCTCGGGATCTCCAATCCCGTCAAACTGCGTCGGCTTCAACTTCATAAATTGTTCCACCAGTTGGCCCATCTACCTGGCTACTATGATTTCCTCTTGAGGGTTCACCGTTTCATTGCTCTGGTTCGACTCGCCCTGACTTCCACTTCCACCAGCGTTGCCAGTATTGGTATTCGCAGCTGCTAGGGTAGCTCCCACTGCCTGGGCTATGGCAGAGTCCCGATCTTGGGCCTGCCTCTCTATGATGTCCCTAAGTCCTTCCATTGCCCTCAGTAGACCGTCCACTCTTGGATCTTCAGCTGCGGGCGGCCTCGAGCTAGAGGCTCCGCCGCTTGGTCTTCCAAGTCTTCTGGATGGGTTACTCATCTCTGTCACTTACTAACGAACCTGGTCCATAACAAGTTCAGTAACAGGTTAGCAACTTACTCAATCATCCAATCCAGGGTTACTAACTACTCCTTAACAACCTTCAATCCTAAGCAGAGAACTCAATCCTCTACGCCCTATCAAAACCTTACCAAGATCAAACACCATCCATAGGTGTTAAGTCACAACTAGGCATCCCTTGCCTTACCCTGACCAGTTTCCTAAGGTTTAGCTATCCGTCCTTGTCCTACCTAGTTCTCCTTATTACTTCAATCCTTAACCAACTTCGTATCGAGCTGACCTTGCTCTGATACCAAAACAAGCGGGGATGTCACGCCTCGCGCCTCATCGCGAGCACGCAATCATCTCTGCAAGCAAAACAACAATAATCTCTCGGCGGTCCCAAGGATCCACTTATATGTAAAGGAAGATCGAGAGATGAAATAATTTTACATTAAGCACACGGAAGCGTTTCCCAAAAACTCCCCTGACAATATATATATATATATATATATATCCCAAGACTAAACAGGACTGGATAGCATCATAAAGTCGTACATCAATATTAACTAGTCACATCTACTACAGACCGCTATACAGCAAGGCAACGGGTAATCATGTCAAAAGGTGTCCACAAAATCCACTAGGGAAGGGGGGTCAGGTCACCAGTCAAAAAGTCAAGTCATCATCCGGAGTCGCCTAGGAAGAACTGCTGGAATCTCTGGTGTCCTCGCTCTCCTCTAACGGCTCGTACTCAGAGAAAGTCTCTGACGGAACCTCCGCAGAGTCTTCCATGGTCGCTTCCTGCGACTGCTCGGCCTGGTCTCCCTCCACGATCGCCTCCTGGTCTGGCTCGGATGGATCTCTCTCGGACGGTTCCACCACAATGACCTCATCATCTGGCGGTGGCACTAGAAACTCAGCTGTCGGCGTCCGCTCCGGGCCGTTCCTTGAACCAACCACTGAGCCCTCGGAAAACTCCTGGTCTGCTATCGTCTAACACTAAGGAGGTATGACACCCTCTGGAACCTCATGAGGCTTCAGCGGCCTAACCTTCCTATCTCCGTCCTGTCTAAACCAAGCCTCAAACCGATGAGGCTTCCAGTCTGGTTTGCCCTCATATACCCAAACTACTGTACATTTCCTTATGTATATATTTCCCCGCCTATCGGAAAACTCATCGTAGTACGCCGTCATCTTCTGCGGGTCCCCGAACCTGATAGGCCACATAGCTACTGCCTAGGATCTGTAAAGTAAAATTTCCCTAAAAGGGGCGAGATACACATCTCAGTAAGAAAAACCTAACCCTAGGTCAGGTTGACCGTCCACTCAGGCAGTCAAGTCACTCCACCTATCCAACTCATAGGCTCATGCAGGTATGACATTCATAATTCAATAAACAATAATGCATAGAGGACAGGCATGCATTTATATTCTCATGTCACACACAGTTACACGTATATGCTCGGCCTGTCACTTCACCACATCAATCAACCTCTGCCTGCCTCATTCTCTCGCCCGGGATTAGATCGCATCAGGCTCGGCCCGCGTAAACGCATCAGGCCCCGGTTCAATTTCCAGGCAGAGTCTATGAGCTCGTATTCTATCCCGCGATTATATCGCATCAGGACTGTGGTTATCTCAAACCCCACGACTCTGTCGCATCAGGGCGCCGCCTTTTCATAATCCACCCCGTGACCTCGTCGCATCAAGGTCTCAACCTCCGCCTCGCGTCTCATACGCCTTAGGGCCATGCCATGCAATGCCACAATCATGTCTCATGCCACATCATATCAATTAACTTGATTTTAAAAAAATCAAATTTCATAACCAATAGCCAATGCGCATGATAATATGTTTAATAAATTTCGTGGCATGCAATTCAATTCAAATAGTACTCAGGCACTCAGACAATTCACACATAGGCTAGGTCAAACAATCATTCTATAACGTCCAAGGACGCATCAAGCTATTACATGCGAGGGTTTTCTCAGAAATCATTCCGTTCGGCCCTCGACTTACCCAATCGAGTCCAATCCCCCTAGCCTCGGTTTAGGAAATTCCTTACCTCCGCTTAACAACGCAAATTTCCCCTCCTTGAGTCTCCTATGGTTCGGCCAATCCAAGTCCCAAAGCCGATTGTTGCGCAACCTAGTTTAACCAATCTATTTGTCAAAATTTCAAGTCTAATTCCTCAATTCATCCATCCAAATCACTCATAACATACTCCTCATCATCTTAACATATCATACACACCAATTAATTTGGCCCGGCATTGAACCGGTTCCATTCGGTTCTGTTCATGCCGGGTCCAACCGGCCTTAATCTATCTCAAATCCATCAAATATACACCATTCTACCTCTTATAATGTCTACCTAAGAGTTTGGAAGTCTCACCGTGAGTTTCGAGTCACGTGGTTGCCAGAAAGTCGTCGGAAGTCGCCGGAGCACTCAAACACAGAATACCGGCAGATTCTGGGCATAATGTACAAGGGTGGTTCATGGTCAAAAACTTATCAAATAAATCCTAAATTTTTACCACAGAACCATATATATGTCTACTTGATCTCCACAAAATTTGAGCCAAATATTCCAAGTTTTCGGCTGTCTAAAGGGTTCAAAACTGAACCTACCTCAAACTGGAACAGATTCCGTCGACCTGTGGGAGAATGCTTGCCCCGAATTTCTCAGAGCTCCAAATGACCTGATTCAAGTTGGAGGACGTCGAAAAGACGTGGGACTACGTCTGGGTGATTGGCTGGAAGCAGGGAAAGGGTGGAGATGGTGGTCGTACGGACCGAACGGCGACGTCCAGCGGGGTCGGCGAAAACAGAAACTGGAGAAGAAGAAGAAGAAGAAGCTTGGTCTGGTCTTTGGGGGAGCAAAAATGGCCGAATGGTAGAGTGAGAGGGAGCAGAAAGAGAGCTTATTATCCCCAAAAAATTGATTAATTTGAAGTGATTGGTAGGTGGGCATTTAATGTGAGTTGATCTATCACCCTTGGATACTTGACACTTGTATATTACTCTAACCAAGAAGATCCAATGGCCCTCCCTTTGTCCTTCAATTTTCGGCAGCCAAGGGGGAGAGAAATGTCCATTTTTCCCTTCCTTCAATTATAAAGACAAAGTCCTAAGCTTGAGGAGCATTATGGTCATTTTACCCCCGACGTTCGGAACGTCATTTTTCTCGATTTTGACTTCTTCGATAGGGCGACGGTCAATCCAATTGACGTTGAAATTCTTGATTTTCCTTTTTCAAACTTTTCAGGACTCAATTCTGATCGTTCCTTCTACCAGACGTGATTCTAGCCTATTCCAAACTGACGGGCGGCTTTTGCAGACTATACGCGTATCGACTCCGTGATTCTCATCACGTTTAGAGCTCGTCAATTCATGGCGGCCTTGGTTGTCATGTAATTACGAGGGCTTATCGCTAGTCCCTCTGGTCTCGATCGTCACAATCCGATTTATGATAATTTTGCAAATCGTACGTTGGTTAAGCGGCATCACCTGTGCTCCAATCGTACGACGCTCGCATGGTAATCCTTAATTGTTCTTAGATCGGCCTTTTTGCGATCCTAAATATTCTCTCGACAATCTTTATGATCAAAGCGACATTTCCTATTCGAATCGCCTAGGTCCACGTATCTCGTCTTGCGTTAGCCTTTCCCCTTTGGTCAGGCCACTCAAATTGATCAGATTTGAGCGGAATACAACTGAAATACATTGCTTGATATAAATAAACTTCTCATTACAGAGTCTGAAGTTGATTGAAAATCAGAATGTCACAGATACCACATGTAAGCTGCGATTTTAATCCTTATGCAGCGATCCAAGAATCACACGTATATATGCACGAATCACAAATTCATATAGTTAAAGAATTGACGCACCTTGTAGTGGAACCATCGTTCTTGATGCGGAATTGCAACGATCCGGTGCTCAAGAACTTCTCCTCTATAAACCCTCTTTATTGTTGGCTTTCAATAAGACGGCCCCTCATGTATCGCTTCTGACGACTCCTTATGTGAGGTTATGCGGACATCAGGATTTAGAGGAGGGACTTGAGTTCTATTTATAGAGACTAAAACATATCCCCTCATTAAAGATAAGGTTTATCTCGACCCTCACTGTCCAGCACCATATCCGACTGAATAGACTGAATAGGAAACTGTATGTATCTTTCTTTATTATACCAATTAATATTTACAATAATAATTAATAAAACCCTCAATTGAATATTAAAAATATATTCTAACACGGAGGGCTGACCACATGTTGGTCGTGTGTCAGTGTCCGATACGACATTGAGGGGTCCCATAGAGTGTTTGTGCTTCCTAGTTCATGTAGTCACGTGTCATAAAACAACCAAGCAAATAAAGGAAATTTCAGACGCAAATAAAAGGGTTTAGCTTCGAGTACACAGAATTATCAAATAAATTAAGCATTTCCTCATTGTGTGCAACTATCACTAATTGAATAAGCGCTAAGAAATACCAACTAAATGGGATATTAGTAATCCCATATCGACATATCATGCGAAACAAACATTAGTCAGGCGGTATATTCTCTCGAAGAAAGAAAGGGATCGCGGGACCAAATGATATTCTCCGGAAACAGCACTTCGTTATCCTAAGGGTGTTTTATTTAACCTGTCTGAGATCCGAGAGCAACATCTGATAGAGTACGATCATTCTCTCTAAGTTCGCAACACAAACATGCATAAGGGACATTTTTCGTAAGTCACGTACTTGTCGAGGTGCTAAAGGGTCCACATCAAAACAAATAAGCTCTATTTTTTCAGCGAAAACGAATGTTTTTAAGAAATCTGTTTCTTAAAACACTGTGCTTACAATAATCAGCTAGTGGAAAATGTTCTCATTATGAACAATAATTCATGTTTAAATATTTTTATGGATTATGAAAATATACTTCGTTCATTCATTTATGCAGGCAATTTTTCTTTGGATAATATTTTTCTAGCTCATTTATTTCAAGCGGAACAAACGCATCCTTGTATTCAATATTCATATTGATGCCTCTTCGCCAATCAGTCTAACTTTTGGTTGGGCTTTCTAGACAATTGATCAAAATCCGAAGGTACTCGAATAAAGGAAGGTGGTTCAAGAAAAGGAGAGTATCAAAGGAGCTACGGTGTTGAAGGCCTACTTCATTGCTTTTCGGTCCCCATAGATGCTCTTTCTGAGTGTTGAAGGCCTTGAGTGATGATGGACTCTGAGTACTCAATCAGACTTGTATGATTTGAAAAATCATGTTCTTCAAAATGATCTTTTATTCTCTTATAAAAAAAATAAATAAACAAAAAAAATATTGTCATCATTCATAAAAATATTTAACCAATACTCACATTTTTCACTGGTTGATCATTTTAAGCGGCCAATTTTAGGAGAGCATTTTCGAAATCATTCATTTTCTGCGAAATAAGCGAAGCCTTCAATTCAACCTTTAAGATTTTCCATTTTTCTAGTTCAACGTATTAATTTCATCATCTTGTACAATCGATTAATTAAATTGATTAAACCAATGAACCTTATGGATCTAATTTCTCTCGGCCTCCAAATTCCGAAGTGACCCCAGCAAACGTAAGGGTCAAAATTCCTAAGTGACGTGGGAATGGACACATTCGACCTTTAACGGCAACATTAGACGGCAAGTACGATGAGGTAGTACAACGGCTTTGTTTTCGCGCTAAATAATATTTTTCACTAATTACATAGGATGAGTTTTGGCTTCGCATCGACTCAGGGATATATGATTTAAAGATTTAAATAAAGGATCAACACAAAAGTCAAACGTAATGATGTAAAAGAGTTCCACAATGCACGCATCGATACTCTAGAATCTTGAAAATTGTTTATAATTATCATCCATTTAGTTGTAAATTTAACTGAGTTATCATTCGATTATTTCATTTGCAGGAAAAAATTATTCTTTTGTTGAAAATTTTTTCCGTCTATTTCATTTCTTAATTAATTCAAGAAAAAATTTCGAATAAGGGCATGAAATATCATCCTTATTTTTAGAGGTGGGTGGTTCCAGATTCTGGATAAGTTCAACTTAGAACCTAAAACCTACCTGCTAGTACAAGTTCCTCATTTTTCAGAATCTAGAACATACCATACATAACTTGGAACCTGAAACCTAAACATGAAACCTAACATGTCATAGGTTCTAGGGTTCAGTTTCAGGATATCCGAAACCTGTCAATTTTATTAAGAACACTTAAGAAAAGCAGCTCCAACATCCACATAATCGTTTTTAATCAGAGAGAGTGATTAGCATTGATATAAAAAAATGGTGCGATTACCAAAGCTCATTTCATATTACTCTCATGCTCCAAGTAGGTTTGGTTTTCAATTCCCCCTAATTGCCAAAGTCAAGAAGTAGTTAAAAGACCACACTCAAGCAACCTTTCCTGGTGACTCGCCAACTCTTTGCATCTTCTTCATTCCTCTAATTTATATGGTGGTTTTCAAGATTTTAAGATTCAAAAACCTTCTCCTGAAGCAAAAGGGTCCAAAGTGGCCTTGCCTAATGGGAAGTTGAATGAAGCCAATCTGACCATATATGTATAAATTATCCAAAAAACAAAAAAAAAATTACTTTTTTCCACTGTAATGCCTAGCCCACCCAACATCCTTACCTTTGCTTCTCTCTCTATCTCTCCTCTTTATCATTTTTCTTAGTTCGACCTTCTTCCTAAAGGACACCATGACTTACCACTTCTTAAATGCACCAATTATAAATTGAAAAAAACAATGGACAATCAAACAGGCGAACAGCAATAGAAGTGAGCCTATCCCACAACGGAGATCTAAAACAAAGCTATCATGGCAAGGCAATCATGTTCGATAGATCATGGGACAAAAATCTAATAAAACAAAGTTGGATGAGGCATTTTGTCGAACAGATTATGGGAAGGTTGCACTTCTTGTTCTAGCTACAATCAAAACAATGCATACACGTTACCTTATTCATAGAAGTTGATGAAGCTGCGATGGACGGCCGCTAGTGGACGAGAGGTCGTGCGACTGGCGAAGGTGAAAATTATTAATGTGTAATTACATGTATATTTGGGTATTTATGTAATTATGTTTATTTATACCCTTATTGTAATTAGTCGCTTACATAAATACATCTTATACAACCCTAGTTTGGGTTAAGCCACTATAAACACTTTGTCGTTATTTGTCTCTATCTCTAAACATTAACATGGTATCAATGCAGAAAAACGCATCACGTTATTCAACAACTTTGTCCCAAATTAACAATTCCTTTGCTCCAATTATCGCTTCAACAATGTTCGGTACATCTACGAATTTTTCGTCTTCTCTACCATCTAATCTGGTCATCAACTTCTTTTTTTGCTAATCTCAGTTTCCCATCACCCCTTAATAATATACCGTCCGCCTTCGCCTCTTCTTCTCTTTTTTATACTACTTCGATCTCTATTGTTGCTCAAATTACTGGCGTGCAATCAGTCTCACCATCTCTAGTTCTTCCCAATATCACTAATCTTGTCTCCATCAAACTTGATGCGGATAATTATCTTTTGTGGAAATCTTTCAATCGATTTTAATCTGCAATCATCTGCTGGGGTATGTGGATGGATCTTTTCTGTGTCCACAGAGGCGTGTCAATGATCAAAATGGTACTATGGTAGCCGATCCTTCTTATTCAATTTGGATCAAGATGGATCAATGCGTTGCAGTTTGATTAACTCAACCCTCACAGTTGAGATTTTCCGTGAAGTTCGTGATCTTCAGACATCTCGGGAGATTTGGCTTGCTCTAGGGCGACGCTTTACTGATCGATACGCGGCCAAGGAAATTGGATTGAAGCTTGATTTTTAGAACAGCGTTAAGAAACCTGATCAGTCAATGTCCGATTATCTTCAGCATTTGAAGTCAATTGTGGATTATCTCATCGCAATCAATTGCTCTGTCTCTAATAAGGATTTGGTGATTCAAGTCCTCAATAGGCTCCCATCAGAGTATGATCCTTTTCTCACGATGGTCACCAATGGTCCTACTATTCTTTCCTTCAATGATGTGCGATCACGCCTCCTCATACAAGAAGAACGATTTCTCCGAAAATCGAATGCCTCATCTTCATCTAATATTCATCATGCTTTGATTACACATTCCACTTCACCCAATCCATTGTTTCGAGGGAGTCGTGGTGGACATAATTTTAGGGGCCGAAGATCTAATCGAGGATAGGGTGGACGGTTCTCACGTGATCAACCGGTTTGGAAAGCCTCCAATGATCAATTTAATTTGCAATCATTCTTTGTCCCCTATGCTGATAGATCCTCATCTTCCTACAGTCAGCCTCGTGGTGGTTCGAGGCCCTATGTTCCTCCATTCACCGAGGGAGGCATTCTTGGATCTAGGCTTCATCTTTCTTGTCAGATATGTAATGGAGTTGGGCACATTGCGCTGTAATGTCGGCAAAGATTTAAACATGCCTTTACTACAACTGATCTATCGAACTCTTTCTTAGCTCTTTCACTTGGTGAAACCTCTGATCCGATGTGGTATCTTGACAGTGGAGCATCGGCACACATGACTAGTGACATTGGTAAAATCCTAAATCCTAAACCTTTTTATGATTCGACAAAAGTCTCGGTTGGTGATGGTCGTTTATTGCCTATTAAGCAAGTCGGTAAAGGTTATTTACATACTGATTCTCAATCTTTGTTGTTATCACCTGTCTATCATGTCTCTAATCTGGCTTGTGATCTTCTCTCAATCGCTCAACTTTACCGTAAAAATTCTTGCACTATTGATTTTAATGGTTCATCCTTTTCTTTGAAGGATCAACGAACCTGGAAAGTTCTCATTCAAGCTGATTCTACTCATGGTCTTTATCCGATTTTCAATTCCTTGATGTCCTTTCACTCGCATCCTATCGTGACTTCTTCTGCTTCACTCAATCGCTGCCATGTTCGTCTTGGTCATCCAAATAAATAAGTTTCGAGTCGTGTTTGCAATTCTAGTTTTAGGTCAATATCATATGAGTCTTGTCTTATGGGCAAATCTCATCGATTGCCTTTTGAGTCTGTTAATCAGTGTGCTTCTTTTCCTTTAGTTGTAATTCATTCTAATGTATGGACGAGTCCCATTTTGTCCAATTCTGATTTGAAGTATTTTATGTTCTTCGTTGATGACTACTCTCACTTGGATTTTTCCGATGAAAAATAAATTTGAAGTGCCTACTCACTTTTATCGCTTCCGTTGTTTAATCGAAAGTCTATGCAATGCAAAAATTAAATTGCTACAAACTGATGGGGGAGGTGAATATACCAATAATTCATTCCAAACATATTTATGTGAAAATGGTATTATTCAACGCATTTCTTGTCCAGACACCCCATCTCAAAATGGTCTATCAGAATGCAAAATCAGACATTTAGTCGAAATGTGTCGAATCCATGCTCAGATGCCTTCTTCATATTGAGTCGATGTTCTTTTCACTGCTATTTACACTATTAATAGGCTTCCTACTCCTGTCTTATCTAATATTTCCCATTTTCATTGTCTATTTGGATTTCAGTTTGATTATTCGCTCTTTCGAATTTTTGGTTGTGCTTGTTATCCTTTTCTTCAGTCTCGTGCCTCTCATAAACTTGCACCTCATTCTATGCCATGTGTATTTCTGGGTATGCGTCAAATCACAAGGTTATCGTTGCCTTGATCGGCCGAGTGGTTGTGTTTTTATCGGTCGCCATTTGATGATGAGAATTTTCCCTTTTCACAAAGCCCTTCAACTCTTAGTTCATTAACTAATTCTTCTAATTCAATTCCTTCACTTATTATTTCCTGCAATCAATCAATTCTTCCTTCCACCTCCTTTGAGCATCAAGCTCCTCCTCCACCTCTCTCGACTACTCTAAGCCAGCTTCTTAATATACCTCTCTCCACTTCTCAACCTACCCAATCTGATTCCAAATTTTTTTCACCTCCACCGCCTCTCCTTTCAAACTCACTCACTGTGTCCCAACCTAACTCGACTTCTGACCAAATTCCACTTACATCAGATTTACAAATCCTCTCTACATCTCCACCTAGATCCTCATTTATGTATCATCTCTTCCTACTCATCCTATGCAAACTCGTCTAAATATGGAATTTCTAAACCAAGAAAAAATTTTAGTCTCTCTAATTATTTTCAAGAAGAGACACCGACTTGCTATTCTAAGACTATTCTTGACCCACGTTGGAAAGCGACCATGGTAGATGAATTTAATGCTTCGGTCACTCATCGCACGTGAGATCTTATAGCACCTGACCCTTCTAAGAATTTAGTCAGTTGTAAATGGGTTTTTAAGATTAAGGAAAAATTCGATGGAACTATAGAACGCTTTAAAGCTCGTCTAGTTGCACAAAGATTTAAGCAAGGGGTAGGATTGGATTATGACAAGACTTTTAGCCCGATTATTAAACCCGCTACAATTCTGGTTGTTTATTTCATCAGAATGGGACGTTCGTCAACTTTATGTTAAGAATGTCTTCTTGCACGGCATCCTTTGTCAGAAAGTTTACATGCGTCTGCCTCCTGGTTTCTCTGATACCGAATATCCCAATCACATGTGCCGTCTTCGAAAAGCTATTTGTGGTTTAAAGCAAACTCTACATGCATGGTTTCTTCGCTTCATCAATTTTTTTAGTATCATTGGGTTTCATATCGAGTAAGGCTGATCCATCGTTATTTATCTATGCTTCTTCTCGAGGTCATCTATATCTTCTACTGTATGTTGATGATATTCTTGTCACCCGTCATACTCCTCATTTATTACGGCCTTTGATTACTTGACTGTTGCAGGAATTTGCTATGAAGGATCTTAAACCACTTCATTGTTTTCTTGGCATTGAGGTTCATCACCAACCTCACGATATGCTTTTATCTCAAGTTAAGTACATTGATAGCCTTTTGCGCAAGTTTGATCTTGCCAAGGTAAAGCCTGTATCTACTCCCTTGGCATCGAAAAATCTATTATCTATTGATGATGATGAGCTTCTCGCTTCTCCAACGTTTTATCAACATATGGTTGGTGCTTTACATTATGTGTCCATGACTAGACCTGATATTAGTTATGTTGTGAACTTGGTTAGCCAATTTATGCGTCAACCTAGATTACCTCATCTGCAAGCTGTCAAGCGTATATATCGATATTTAGCTAGCACATCCACCCATGGATTACTTATCGAGCGGTGTTCTCCCACTTCATTAACAGCTTATGCGGATGCAGACTGGGTTGGGTGTCCCGATAATC
Source organism: Rhodomyrtus tomentosa (assembly GCA_028455895.1). Classification (NCBI taxonomy): domain Eukaryota; kingdom Viridiplantae; phylum Streptophyta; class Magnoliopsida; order Myrtales; family Myrtaceae; genus Rhodomyrtus; species Rhodomyrtus tomentosa. The sequence continues at coordinate 47,672,823 of JAPCWY010000005.1, forward strand.
GACATTCCATATCAGGTTTTGTGTTTTTCTAGGTACTAATTTTGTTTCATGGAGTGCTAAGAAGTAACCCACTGTGGCTCATTCTAGTATAGAGGCTGAGTATCGTGCTATTGCTCATTATGTTGCTGAGACCATTTGGATTCGGCATTTATGACATGAGCTTGAAGTCCCACTTTCTACTCCTCTCGCTGTTTATTGTGACAACATCTCTGCCGCATATCTTGCTCTCATCCTGTATTTCATGCTCACACCAAACACATTGACTTGGATTTTCACTTTGTTCGAGAGCAGGTTCCTTCCGGTGATTTACATGTTCGCTACATGCTTACTGCAGATCAAGTCATAGACATATTTACTAAGGGGTTACCTAGTCTGCGTCATGCGCTATTGAGGTCCAATCTCTTAGTTGTTACACCTACTTTGGATTGAGGGGGAGTATTAATGTGTAATTACATATATATTGGGGTATTTTCATAATTGTGTTTATTTATACCCTTATTGTAATCAGTCGCTCATATAAATACATTTTATACAACCCTAGTTTGGATTGAACCACCATAAACACTCTATCGTTATTTCTCTTTGACTCTAAACATTAACAAAACTGGGGATCTCAGGGAGGAAAAGTGAGATTTGGAAAAAGGAAAAAGCTTTACCGGAGAGAGAAAGTTAGTGGTGATGGAGTTCGTGCGCTAGATTGACGGTCGCTAGGGACAGAAGGTTATGAGGTTGCAAGGTCTCAAGTATTTCACGAATCGTGAATAAGCTGCAACACTGTCTCACCGTACCCTCTAAAGTCCTTTTTGTGTTTTCACGTTTTATTTTGTAACTTCTGCTAGGTTTGGTCCAAGGTTTTCAGATTCAGGTTCTGGTTCGATTCCACTAAGCATTGGGAATTGAAATCGGAACCTGCGGTTCCTAGAAAATTATAATTAGGAATCGAACCCTGGTTCATTAGAACTTGGAATTAGATTGGGAACCGGCAGTTCGGTTCTTCGGTTCTGGTTCTACCTTGGAACCATGCTTACCCCTACTTATTTCAAATAAAGGTCTGAAATGTCATCATTATTTCAAAAAATATATGATGTAAAGTCTCGAAATTTCGACGTATATAAGATAACTGGATTCGATGGATTTTAACCATGAATTCCAACTTGAGAAATTAATATTGGATTTTTTAGGATTAAGGGATAATAATTGGATGTCGATTTATTCGCCAAAATTGGATATTGGATTATCATGAGATGTCGATCAAAGAAAGTCAAGCCTGGGTAGTCTAGTCGTCGAGTCATAACACCGAGACCAGTCGTACCCGAGTCTAGCCTTGATTGAACTATAGTTGTGAAAATACCAAAAATGCCTCAATTTTAGAATTGGTAGGGTAATTTTATACCAATGAGCCAAATTACAAGAGCCTCCATAAATGTTATGCATATATGACAGAATAGTGAATAGTACGATTTGAGATCCAACCTCCATTATGTGAGCTAAGTTGCCAAAGCTCTACCGAACCATCGTCGCCTCGCCACCCCAAGCCGAGCCTCATCGTCCCCCGACTTCGTGCCCAGCGAACCGCCACCCATTGACCCACAAGTCGTTGAGATTCGAGAGCCCCGTCGCGCGCCACCCACGACCCGCGCCCTAATCATCATTGTTGAGCCGCCTGCATTCGTCGTCGCCATGAACCTTACCGGCCACCAAGCTCGCGTGCGCTCGAGTTATCGCTAACATTGTCGTTGGCCATTTGTTGTGAGCTAACCCCTAATCTCTTATTAGGTCATTAATTACACTTATGGTTAGTTTAATTAATATTAATTGTGGGTTAAATTAGTTTAATGATGGTTTAGTTTAGTTAACTATGGTCGGGTTAGATTAGTGACTATGGTTAGGTTAGTTGATTGCAGTTAGTTTTTGTTTAGTTAAATTTTGTCACGCCCCACGCATTCTTGCGACTCACAACATCCAGTCCAATACCGCTCAAGTCCCAGGATACGGCTCACATGGTAAACGTAAGGTGTAATGCACATGCAAAAACAAAATGTTCAAAAACTCCGTACAAGTACTAATGGGAAAACTGAGATAGTGAAACATATAAATATAACATAACATAATCAAGAGTTTTTACAAAAGCTGCAGATAAACTGCTCCTGCAGACGAGCTGGGGCGATTAGGACTTAACCAAAAGATAAAAAATCTAAGTCCGTAAAAGCTTACAAGCCAACGGGAGTCACCACAAAAAAACTGCCTAGTAAGGTCAGGAAACCCCTAAGTCGAACCACTAGCTCTGTCAGTCTCATCCTCATCTTCATCTGGATCATAATCCGAGAAAGTCTCAGATCGCACATCCACTGAGTCGTCCATCATGACATCTTCTAGCTCATCCTTAGAAGCAGAGATCTCTATCACTTCGTCAACGTCATCCGGGGTAGGGGTCTTCTCGTGCACATTTCTTGATCCTACCACTGACAACCCTACTTCTATTTCATCTAGGATAGGGTGACACCAGCTGGGTACGACTCCACGAGGCACTTCTGTGGACTTCAATGGACCTATCGCAACCTCACCGACTCTACGAAACCAGACCTCAAAACTATGTGGTTTCCAATCCTTACTACCCTCGTCAACCCAAACAACTGTATATTTCCTAACATAAATGGCACCCCAAACGTCGGGGAATTCGTCAAAATAGGCGGTTATCTCTTTAGGATCGCCTAGGTGGGTTGGAAGCATCCTTCAAGGCTTGGGGTCTGAAAAAGTGAGGTCCCACAACGGGATGAGATTTACATCTCAATAAGCTAAGTCCTAATTCCAAGTTAGACTGACAGTACACCCAGATAAATGCAGACAATGAGCAAAGACATGCCAAACAGTATAAGGCAATCTAAAAATCAGAATGATATATGGCAAACGATCATCATAATGAACCATAAAGAAATAAGTGGTCGACAATCATACAAGCACATCATCATAACTTACAACACAAATCAGGCATGGGAATACAAAACCAAACTATAAGTTCCATTACCATGATTCATCTCATTATCCATGCCTGCGTCATAACACCTCAGGCTTGATCCGCGTCATTACGCCTCAGACCAATATGAACATGAACCCGAGTTAAACGTCTCAGGTTTTCAATGCCATTCAAGGCCTGTGTCGACACATATATATAATCTCATCCCGCAACTCGACGCATCATGATATTAGCCAATACAACCCCGCGTCTCGACGCATCAGGGTGTCAAGGGTTCTCAAGCATGCCAGATTCCCTTCTATATCAATACTTCATGATCGAGTACAAGCTTATTCATCGAGCTAAAAATCTATAGCATGCGGTTCAATAAGATTCATCACCCACAAGATAGCATTCGACACAAGTATGTGTATTAAGTAAGCACACACATATCACAACAAGCCACAATGATCGATATCAAAAAATTACACAGTAATCTCACGAGAATTCCTCCAATTCGGATCCAATTCATCCAGTAGAGACCTATCCTTCTAGTCAAGATTTAGTGACTCCTTACCTCAAGCTTAAATTAGCAAAATTTCCACCAAAAGCACTCCAAGGATTTGTTTCTAGGGAGTCCAAAACAGGGCAGCCGCGCAACCTAGGGGAATTCATCCAATTCATCAATTTTCTCGCTCAATTCGTCAAACCACGGAGCATATGCCTCCATAACGTGTCAATTAACATCCTAACACATCTCAACAATGAACTTAAGATAAGGCGACACCCCAAACAGCCCCTTAAGAACTCGATTTGCTAAAACCGAAACAGGGAAATTTCTGTTCTACTCTATACTCAACTAATCAGCCCATAACTCAGCTTTAAATCTTAATTCTCTAGCTAAATCACTTCTCAACATGCAGTCCTAAGTGTACAAGGGTCTCACCGAAAGTTTTAGGGCGAGTCGACGTCCAGAAGTCCAAGAACAACCCCGTTTCCTTCGAGTCCTTCCGCCGATCAAAACTTCTCACGGAACCAACACCGTTTCAACATCAAAACTCCATCGAATTTAATCCAACTTGTTACCTCAGCTCAGTATACATAAGTACTATATGTCTACAAAGTATCACCGAAAATTTGAAGCAAAACGAAGTCCTATGAAGGCCAAACGAAGACTTACTCCCAGCTGTGTCCGATTATGTCCGCTTTTAGGAAAGAGGCTGGCCAGAGCTCCTCCGGCGTCCAACGGCCGAGCTACCACCTGGAGGTTGTCAGGAAGAGGTTGGGGCTTCGGTTGGTGGCCAGCGCGAGTTGTGGTGGTCGTCGGAGGCGGTGGTCGAGTGGAGAGAAGCCGTTGGCAATGGCTGGTCGTCGGGGCTCTCAGTAAAGAAGAGAGGTAGAAGAAGAAAAATAAGAAGAGAAAGAGAAGAGGAGGATTCGGCTGAAGGAGGAGAAGGGATTGACATGCCACAAAAAATTATTGAGTCAAACTTGAAGAATGGTAGGTTAAAAGGCTTGCATTAATGTTAATTGTCCTCATGAAGACAATTGTCTTCTTGTCAATGAATCTTGTCATCCAATGGCCACCAATTCCTCAAATTTTTCGCAGCATTGGGGATTTATAAAAGACCAAAATGCCCTTCATCAATTAATAAGACTAAGCCAAAACTTGAAGGGCAAAATGGTAATTTTGCTCTCGCCATCCGAAACGTAAATTTTTCAATTCAAATTTCCTTCGACAAGGCGACACTCAATTCGATAGAATGTTGGAATTCTTTGTTTTCCATTTTTCAATTTTGAGAATCGTTCTCGAATCATTTCTTTGTCAGATGTGATTTCAGACCAACCCGAACTAACGAACGGCTTTTGCAGACGTTACGTGTATCGACTCTATGACTCTCATCACACTTAGGACTCATCAATTCTTAGCGACTTTGCTTGTCATGTAATTGCGATGGTCTATTACTAACTCTGACGGTCACGATTGTCATCGTTTGATTTGAAAAAATTTTGCAAATTATATATTGGTTAAGCGGCATCACTCGCGTTCCAATCGTATAACACTAACAATGAATTCCTTAATCATTCTTAGATCGGCCTTTAATGGTTCTAAATACTCCATCAGCAATCCTTATGGTCAAAGTATCATTTCCTATTTAAGTTCCCTAGGTCCATGTACCTTGTCTTGCGTTAGTCTTTCCCTTTTGGTTAGTTAACTCGAGATTGATCATATCTGAGCGAAATGAGACTGAAATGCATCGATATATACATCTTCATTGACAAGTCTCGAAATGACAGGAAAAATCAGAATGTCATAACTCTTACCCCTTACAAAACTTTCGTCCTTGAAATTTACAATAAACCCAACTATCCAAACAAAATGAGGGTATTGATGCCTCATCGTTTCTTCACTTTCCCACATGGCACCTTCGATCCCATGGTATTCCCAAATTACTTTGACCAGTGGAATCATCTTATTCCTCAGAACTTGCTCTTTTCTATCTTCAATTCTGATTGGTTTTTCCACGTATGACACCCTATCGTCCACTTCGATAGTCTCATAGTCCTACACATACGTAGGGTCTAGTTCATACTTCCTTAGCATTGACACATGAAAAACGTTATGTACTTGAGATAAGTTGGGCGGTAAGGCGAGTCGGTAGGCCAAGGTTCCAATCCGTTCCAGAATTTCAAAGGACCTACGTACCTTGGACTCAATTTTCCTTTCTTTCCAAACTGAGATAGTCCGCGCATCGGTGATACTTTAAGGAAAACATGATCACCAACTTAAAACTCCAAGGGCTTGCGTCGCTTGTTAGCATAACTTTTCTGAAGACTTTGTGTCGTCTTCAGCCTATCTCGTATTATCTTCACAGCCTCCACCGATTGCTCTACCAACTCTGGACCTGTAATACTTCTCTCTCCAACTTCATCCCAGCAAATTGGGGTTTTTTAGGCTCTTCCATAAAACACTTCGAAAGGTGCCATTTGGATACTTTGCTGATAACTGATATTATACGTGAATTCTACCAAGTGTAGCTTGTCCTCCCATCCACCTTTAAAGTCTATAACGCACATTCGTAACATATCTTCGAGTGTCTGGATTGTTCTCTCTGATTGCCCATCCGTTTATGGATGATACGCCGTACTGAACTGTAGTCGGATTCCCATGACATCTTGAAGGCTCTTCCAGAAGTTCGTCGTGAACTTAGGATCTCTGTCCGACATTATCGTTACGGGTACTCCATGCAGTCGTACTATCTGACGCATATACAGCTCGGCATACTTGTCTATTGCGAAGTCCTTTCACACAGGGACGAAATGCGCCGACTTGTTCAATCTGTCCACGACTACCCAAATCGAATAGTAACCTCTTTGGCTCCTTAGCAATCCCATTACAAAATCCATTGTCACGTGTTCCCACTTCCATTCGGAAATCTCCAAGGGTTGTAGCAATCCACCGGGCTTACAATGTTGTGCTTTTACCTGCTGACACGTTAGGTACTTTGCCACATATTTAGCCACATCTACTTTCATCTCATTCCACTAGTAATGCTAACGTAGATTCTGGTATATATTTGTGCTACCTGGATGAATACTATAATTGCTCATGTGAGCTTCAGATAAAATACTTTCCCTAAGCTTTTCATTTTTGGGCACGCATAGACGCCCTCGAAATCTCAAAACTCCGTCCTCTAACACTTGAAACTCTTGCTTTCTTTTTGTTGCGTCCATCTCGAGAATCTTCTGAATTTCTGGGGACCGTAGACTGCAAGACTTTTACTCTTTCTTGGATCTCAAGTTCTATTCTCAAAGTCGCTACCAAACTGAACGATTGACAAACTTCCAACTTGAATTCAGAATCCCTTAATTCTTCGAGTAATGACCATCCTTTAACCAATAGGCAAGGAATACTTGATTTTCGACTAAGTGCATCCGCGACTCTGTTAGATGATACAAAATGTCACAATCATAATATTTAAGTAGCTACATACATCTGCGTTGTCTCATAGTTAATTCATTCTGGGAAAAGAGATACTTCAGGCTCCGGTGATCTGTATAAATCTGAAACCTTCCGCCACACAAGTAATGTCTCCAGATTTTTAGGGCGAAGATAATTGCAGCCAATTCTAGGTCATGAGTTGGATAATTTATCTCATGCGGTCTCAGTTGTCGCGACACATAGGCGACCACTCTTTCATGTTGCATTAGTACACAACCTAGCCCCTTTGGTGAAGCGTCACTATATATCTCGTAGCCCTTGGGACCTGATGGGATCGTCAATACTGGTGTGGTCGTCAACCGATGTTTAAACTCTTAAAAGCTCCTTTCACATTTATCCGTCCACTCGAACTTTGTTTCCTTCTTAGTCAACCTCATCGATGGAATAGCCATAGATGAAAACTTTTCCACAAAGCGTCGGTAATACCCTGCCAGTCCTAGGAAACTCCAGACTTCCGTCACTGTAGTAGGTTTAGGCTAATTCGTGACAGTTTCAATCTTCGCAAGGTCTACGGCAATTCCTTCTCCAGATGCCACATGGTCAAGAAATGCTACTTTATTCAGTCAGAACTCGCATTTGCTAAACTTAGCGTAAAGCGAGTGCTCTCTCAAAGTCTGTAAAACAACCCTCAAATGCCTTTTGTTTTCTTCGTTACTCCTTAAGTAAATTAGAATATCATCGATAAAGACGATAACGAACCTATCCAAGAGTTCCTTGAACACTCGATACATCAAATCCATAAATATAGCTGGGGCATTAGTCAATCCAAAAGGCATAACGATGAACTCGTAGTGACCATATCTTGTCCTAAAAGTCGTCTTCGGTATGTACTCTTTCTTAATTCTCAACTGATGATAACTAGTCCTCAGGTCAATCTTGGAGAACACAGAAGCTCCTTGCAGTTGATCGAACAAATCATCAATCCTCGACAGAAGGTATTTATTCTTTACAGTTACTTGATTCAACTGCCTATAATTAATGCATAAGCGCAAGGATCCATCATTTTTCCTCGCAAACAACATTGGCACTCCCCACGGTGAAGCACTCGATCGAATAAATCCCTTATCTAACAATTCTTGCATTTGCACCTTTAATTCCTTCAGTTTCGATAAGGACATCCTATAGGGTGCCTTCGAGATCGGCTCCATTCTCGGTGCTAACTCGATCACAAATTCAATTTCTCTCTCCGGTGGCAATCTCGACAATTCTTGAGGAAATACATTAGGAAATTCACACACCACCAAAATACTTTCTAATTTAGGTTCCACTACAGTCGTATCCAAAACTACGACTAAGTAAGCTTGACATCCTTTGGTCATCAGCTTTGTCGCTTCAAGCAATGAGACTAGTGGGGTCATGATTCCTCCTTGACTTTCCACTAATTCAAAATTAGGGCGACCATCCGGATAAAAACAGATTACCCTATTACCACAATCGACTACTGCCCTTTGCTTACCTAGCCAATCCATTCCAATAATCACATCAAAATCGTATATGGGCAACACAGCCAAATCTATCCTCTCTTTGCTACCACCAATGACTATTTTACAGTCCACACAACCTAATGAAACCAACACATTATCCTTAATGGGTGGCAACATGCAGTATCACATTCAACGAATCAGCAAATTGAGCGGACACGAAAGAATGTGAAGTGCCAGGATCAAATAACGCATAAGCGGTTTGGTCACATAAATAAATCATACCTGTGACCACGTCAGGCGCTTCTTCCGCTTCCCTACGTGCCACAACGTAGACCCTTCTTTGAACTGGGGGTCGGTTCTGATCATTCAGTGGAGTTGCAGATGATGATCCTACCTGGAGTCGTAGCCCTTGAGGTCTAGTCACTGGAGCTTGATTGGGGCAACTCCTCATTTGATGGCTCATCTGACCGCACTTAAAGCATGCTCCCGTCCTAGCTGGGCAGAGTCCGTTTCCATGTCTCCTATCACAAAGGCAACAGTTCCAGTTTCCCTGGTGTAGCGGTTTCCCAATATTCTTCCTCACTGGAGGGACGAAACGTCTATTGCCAACCATAGGTCTTTTATCGGTCTGGCGATTATCTCGGAATGAGCTAAATCGCGATTCAGATGCGGTCGCCCTCTCTTTCATATCATTTTCTATCATTTGTCCTCGCTCATAAATTTCTTTATAAGTTCTCAAATTCAGGGCCACCATTTGACTGCGAAGTTCGGGCCTCAGCCCATCTCAAAACCTCCGCAACTTTTCCAGCGGGTCCTCAACTAAACTTGATGCGTACCTCAATAGTCTAGCAAATTCATCTTCATATTGAACTACCATCAGATGATTCTGGCGCAGCTGTAGAAATTCCACTTGCTTCTTCTGGTGCGCCGTCTCGAAAAAGTACTTATCGTTAAAGGCAGTGGTAATGGCATTCCAAGTCAAGGCAATTCCTTCCGGGAATACTCCGTTTTTGGTGGCACTCCACCAATCGTTTGCGGTACCTTCCAATTGGTACCCCACCAGTAATACCTTCTTTTCGTCAGTGCACCTCAAAACCCCAAAAGCTTTCTCAAGCTTCTCTATCCACCTCAGTTCCAGTTCAGGGTCTTTAGTTCCATCGAACTAGGTTGGCTTTAGCTTAATAAATTGTTCGACAAATTGTCTCATTTGCCTAGCTGCATTCCCTTCTTCTTGGGCATTGCCTACTTCATTACCCTAGTCATTATCGTCGTTATTCCCATTACCTCTATTGTTGCCATTGTTTGTGTTAACAGCCGCTATTGCAGCCCCCACAGCTTGAGCAATGGCAGCATCCTGTCCTGGGTTTGCCTGTCGATGAGATCGTCAATCCTTTCTAGTGCTCTCAGCACCCCATCCATTCTTGGGTCTTCCACCACAGGCGGTCTTGAGCTAGAAGCTCTGCTTCTAGGTCTTCCAGGTCTTCTAGGCGGATGGCTCATTCTTGTATACCCTTATCTCACCTGGACCACTACAATTCCATCGCGGAATTATAAACTTACTATTTAGTCAAGTCTAGCAATACTAACTTATACCTTAAAAGCCACAGTCAATACAAGACAACCATACACACGGTCCTTTCCAAGGATACATCAATCATAGAGTCACAACTACAACTCAATTCCATTCACTTTAGCTATTCATCATAATCGGCAATAATCATTCACTCAACAAGCCGAAATCTAGAAAGGACTCCCAATGCTAAGCACAAAGCATGATCTTTATAAACAACCACAATCATGCCAATACCATATGTCAACCACATGTGTCAATTGATATGACATACATTTCGTGTCTAACTCTAACGAACCTCCTAAGGTCTCCCTACCAGTCAGTCCCAACACATTCCTCCTTATTACTCTAGTCCTCAATCAACCTGGATCGAGCTGACTTTGTTCTGATACCAAACAAGCGGGGATGTCACGCCCCGCGCCTTCTCACGGCTCGTAGCATCCAATCCAATACCGCTCAAGTCCCAAGATACGATCCACACGATAAACGTAAGGCGTAATGTGCATGCGGAAACGAAATGATCAAAAACTCCGTACAAGTCCTAATGGGAAAACTGAGATAGCGAAACATATAAATATAATATAACATAATCAAGAGTTTTTACAAAAGCTGCGGATAAACTACTCCTATAAGCAGGTCAGGGCAATTGGGACTCAACCAAAAGACAAGAAATTCTAAGTTCCCAAAAGCTTACAAGCCAGCGGGAGTCACCACCAAAAGACAACCTAGTAAGGTCAGGAAACCCCTAAGTTGAACCACTAGCTCCGTTAGTCTCGTCCTCATCTTCATCTAGATCATAATCCGAGAAGGTCTCAGATCACACGTCCATAGAGTCGTCCATCATGACATCTTCCAGCTCATCCTCAGAAGCAGAGATCTCTATCACTTTGTCAACGTCCTCCAAGGTAGAGGTCTTCTCGGGCACATTTCTTGATCCTACCACTGACACCTCTACTTCTACTTCATCTCGGATAGGGTGACACCAGCTGGATACGACTCCACGAGGCACTTCTGTGGACTTCAATGGACCTGTCGTGACCTCATCGACTCTACGGAACTAGGCCTCAAACCTATGTGGTTTCCAATCCTCACCTCCTCGTCGACCCAAACAACCGTACATTTCCTTACATAAATGGCAAATCAACCGTTAGGAAATTCGTCAAAATAGGCAATCATCTCTTTAGGATCGCCTAGGCAGGTTGAAAGCATCCTTCAAGGCTTGGGGTCTGAAAAAGTGAGGTCCCACGACGGGATGAGATTTACATCTCAGTAAGCTAAGTCATAACTCTAGGTTAGACTGACAGTACACCCAGATAAATGCAGACAATGAGCAAAGACATGCCAAACAGCATAAGGCAATCTAAAAATCAGAATGATATGCGGCAAATGATCATTATAATGAACCATAAAGAAACAAGTGGTCGACAATCATATAAGCACATCATCATAACTTACAACATAAGTTAGGCATGGGAATACAAAATCAAACTATACGTTCCATCACCATGATTCATCTCATTATCCACGTCCGCGTCATAACGCCTCAAGCTTGGTCCGCGTCATTACGCCTCAGACCAATATGAACATAAACCCGCGTTAAACGCTTCAGGTTTTCAATTCCATTCAAGGCTTGTGTCGATACATATATAATCTCATCACGCATCTCGACGCATCAAGATATTAGACCAATACAACCCGCATCTCGACGCATCAGGGTGTCAGGAGTTCTCAAGCATGCCAGATTCCCTTCCATATTAATACTTCATGATCGAGTACAAGCTTATTCATCGAGCTAAGAATCTGAAGCATGCGGTTCAATAAGATTCATCGCCCACAAGATAGCATTCGACACAAGTACGTGCATTAAGTAAGCACACACATATCACAACAAGCCACAATGATCGATATCAAATAATTACACAGTAATCTCACGAGAATTCCTCCAATTTGAACCAAATTCATCCAGTAGAGGTCTATCCTCCTAGCCAAGATTTAGGTACTCTTTACCTCGAGCTTAAATCAACAAAATTTCCACCAAAAGCACTCCAAGAATTCGGTTCTAGGGAGTCCAAAACAGGGCAGCCGCGCAACCTAGGGGAATTCATCCAATTCATCAATTTTCTCACCCAATTCATCAAACCACAAAGCATATGCCTCCATAACGTCTCAATTAACATCCTAACATGTCTCAACGACGAACTTAAGATAAGGCGACACCCCAAACAGGCCCTTAAGAACTCGGTTTGCTCAAACTAAAATAGGGAAATTTCGATTATGCCCTCTACTCGACTAATTAGCCCATAACTCAGCTTTAAACCTTAATTGTCTAGTTAAATCACTTGTCAACATGTAGTCCTAAGTGAACAAGGGTCTCACCGAAAGTTTTAGGGCAAGTCGACGTCTGGAAGTCCAAGAACAGCCCCGGTTCCTTCGAGTCCTTCTACCGATCAGATTCTACTCACGGAACCAACACAGTTTCAACATCAAAACTCCGTCGAATTTAATCAAATTTGTTACCTCAGCTCAGTATACCTAAGTACTATATGTCTACAAAGTCTTGTCGAAAATTTGAAGCCAAATGAAGTCCTACAGAGGCCGAACGAAGACTTACTTCTAGCTGTGTTCGATTCTGTCCTCTTTTAGGAATGAGGTTGGCCGGAGCTCCTCGGGCGTCCAACGGCCGAGCTATCACCTAGAGGTAGTCGAAAAGAGGTTGGAGCTTCGGTTGGTGGCCGACGCGAGCTGTGGTGGTCGTCGGAGGCGGCGGTCGAGTGGAGCGAAGCCAGCGGCAATGGCTAGTCGCCGAGGCTCTCGACAAAGAAGAGAGGAAGAAGAAGAAAAATAATAAGAGGAAGAGAAGAGGAGGGTTCGGCTAAAGGAGGAGAAGTGATTGGCTTTCCATAAAAAATTATTAAGTCAAACTTGAAGAATGGTAGGTTTAAAGGCTTGCATTAATGCTAATTGTCCTCATGAAGACACTTGTCTTCTTGTCAATGAATCTTGTCATCCAATGGCCACCAATTCCTCAAATTTTCGACAACATTGAGGATTTATAAAAGGCCAAAATGCCATCCTTCAATTAATAAGATTGAGCCAAAACTTGAGGGGCAAAATGATAATTTTGCTCTTGCCGTCCGAAACGTAAATTTTTCAATTCAAATTTCCTTCGACAAGGCAACGCTCAATTCGATTAGAATGTTGGAATTCTTTGTTTTTCATTTTCCAATTTTGAGACTCGTCCTCGGATCATTTCTCTGACAGATTTGATTTCAGACTACCCCGAACTAATGGGCGGCTTTTGCAGATGTTACGCATATAGACTCTGTGACTCTTATCACACTTAGGATTCATCAATTCTTGGCGACTTTGGTTGTCATGTAGTTGCGATGGACTATTACTAGCTCCGACGGTCACGATCGTCATCATTCGATTTGGAAAAATTTTACAAATTATACATTTGTTAAGCGGCATCACGCGCGCTCCAATCGTATAATACTAGCAATGAATTCCTTAATCGTTCTTAGATCGGCCTTTAATGATTCTAAAATGTCCATCGGCAATCCTTATGGTCAAAGTGTCATTTCCTATTTGAGTTTCCTAGGTCCACGTATCTTGTATCGCGTTAGCGGCCCTTTCGGTCAGTTAACTCAAGATTGATTAGATCTGAGCGAGATAAGACTAAAATGCATCGATAGATACATCTTCGTTGATAAGTCTCGAAATGACAGGAAAAATCAGAATGTCACAAATTTAATCGTAGTTACTTTAGGTTAACCCAAGTTACTTTATGATTAATCATGGATAGATTATTTAACTATAGTTACTTTAGTTAATAGCAGTCAGGTTAATTAACTAAGGTCGAGTTAATTAATTTTTGTGGGACTAATTAACTATTGGAAACCTAATTAATTGCAATCAGGTTAATTAATTAAAATGGGCTTAATTAATTATAATTGAGTTAATTGATCATAATTTTGCTAAATAACTTTGGTCAGATAATTAATTAATATTGGATGATTGCTTGGTGATTGTTGGATGCCTTGATTGCGTAAAGATTATGTTAATGATTAATCACCCTGTTTATAAATGCAAATTTCTAGTGGATAATATGTATTCATGTAACCATGTGTAAATCGAGTTTTGAGCATGAAAATGGCATTAAGCCGAGTTTTGAGCATGATCATGCATGCATTTGATTAAATGCAAAGATAAAACGTGGCTTGGTTGTTTGGCGTGTTTGTGTGGTCACATGATGGTTGAGGTCATTCCGAGGGTATTTGGGGATGAAGCCGACACCCGAGGGTAGTTGGGGTCGTTGCTTGGTAAGTCTGTACTGATCGTACTGGAAACCACACTGCTTGTCGATTGGTGGTCGCGACAAGGTATAGATCGGATAGGAATGCCTAAACGTTATTCCATGCCGAGGGTACTTGAAACCACACGGGTTATCGGTTGTCGTCATCGAAGGAATGGGATAAAGCCTGGTCCTACTAGAAAAGCATGGTTTTACTATGATCAGGATCGGTTGTTAATAACCGAAACACATGGTGTATTGTGCATGCAAACTATAATGAGAGTTATGGTTGTGTGCCTTGGTCTGTGTGACTGATTGGTGTCAAGTACTACATTATGTGTGAAACAGGGTGAGTTAAACTTGCATGTGATTAATGATAAACTGTTGGGTTGTCCTGCCTTTATAATAGTTCAAGCGTTGCGTGAGTCGCACGCTATTAATCTATCATTGATTTGTTCTACATATTTAGGCCACCATGAGTGAATTAGCACCCTGTTTGGACTTAGGTGTTGACTCACAAAGGTTTTATATCGCACCCGTTGTTGTTAATCATTTTTCAAGTTCTTAGCTATGAAATAACGGTATACCGGATCTGAGTAGAAGATGTAGTCGTTGGTCTCTTTTTTGTGTAGCTTGGAGTAGTACACACCAACTTGAAATCTTTTTATGGTCTTAGAGAGCCGCCCCGAAGAATGGGCTTGTGGATGTTGTAGCTTTTCAGGGGTTAATGAAAATAATCTTTTGCTTATGTGTGATTTGATAGCCTACTATTTTATCCTTATTGTTTAAAATATTGTCTGAGCAAGTTGCACGTTCCACATGTGCTTAATAAAAGATAAAAAGAACGGGTCGATGACATGCTTGGGACATCATCCTTAATGACCTAAAGCATTTGATAGGATTGTTGCGTACCCGGGGATCGGGGCGTGACATATGAAGTGCTGTCGCGACCTAAAAAAAATTAGGCTAATGAATTATCAAGTTAATTAGATTAACAACCTAATTCGAATTCTCCCAAGGCCTACAAATTGGCAACTTAGGTTCAATTTCATGCAAAAATTTATCTTGGAGTAACCACTAATTGTTATTATTAGGTCGATAAGAAACCTAAATAAAATAGCAAGAAAACCATTATATTCTTATTAACCAGAGATTAACTGTTCGGGGATTTGGTTGCATTAATTTTTCAAACAATTCCCTTTCGGTACCAATTTTCATAACAAATTCTTGATTTGATGATTTAAGATTTTATCTTGTTAGGTGTAATGCTAATGTAAAATAACATGAAAATATGCATAAATGACGTGCATGACATGGCAAGTATGATTCTAAACTATATGCTATGCATGATATTTTTGGTTTTCTTTAAATTAATTAAAAAGGAAAGATACAAGAATTTGAACAAAAATAAACAATCTTGCTCATAATTCACCTTAAATTTCAAAAATTTCGATTTAATACGCAACGTGCCCTTGCATCAGGACCAGAGAATGGATAACATATAGAATTATCGTCACCCCCCATATACCTAGGGCAAACTATGAAATTTTTTGGAGTTATCAATCTACACCTCAAAATAAAGGGTTTGATTTATAATACTCATATATATTCAAGCACGATCACACTTCAAAATTGAAGTCAAATTGTGTGTGTCATGCCCCGAACCCATTAGGCACGTGAACATTCCTCCACGGCCGTTTCGTTTCAATGATACCCAAGATTCATCAGCCAACAATTCAAACCTCTAAATGATACAAGTATACGGAAGCGATAAAAAATCTCCATACATAAGAACACAAGATGACTCTGGACAAAGGATGTGTCTTCTCATAAACACCAATTACAAGTTCAAATGTTGCAGTTCTAATTTCAAGGCAATATGAAATCCCTAAGGTCACAAAAGGGTAAATTCATTTCCTACAATTACTTCCTCGAATACTTATCCTTGTCAAGCTCGGGTTTCTATCATCTGAGACCTAAAAAATATTCATCCCACGACGGGGTAAGATATAAATCTCAGCAAACTCACCCTGAACCTAAACTAGGCCATTAGTACCTCCAATCGTCATTTAAAAAAAGCATGTAATAGCTCATTAAGGAAATTAACACAAGGCATCATAATTGGCGTAAAATAAACACAATTCAAGGACTTCTATAAAATCAAAACCAAGCTCTCACACCAGCACCATAACAAGTTCATATGCAAGTTTTTATTCACAATTTCATCACAACTTCCCACTTCAATGGCTAAGCCCGCGTCAAAACGCCTCGAGCTCACCACGATTTCAATTTCCATGGCTATGCTCGCGTCAACACGCATCAGGCTCATCATGATTCCAATTCCAATGGTCAAGCCCGCGTCAACACACATCAAGCTAAATGAAGATTTCAATTGGCAACTCGCGTTCCGACGCATCAGGTTCCAAATGCCATTTCAATACTCATGTCAATACGTATCATGACTATCCCACATTCAACGCATCAGGATATCAATTCTCTTTTCAACAGTTATACTTGCGTCAATACGCATCAGGCTAATCACGATTTCAATTTCCAATGGCTATGCCCGCGAAAAGACGCATCTGGCTAAAAATAATTGGCAATCCACGTTTTGACATATTAGGTCCCAAGCCATTTTAATACTTATGTCAACACGTGTCAGGGCTATCCCACGTTTTGACGCATCATGATATCAATCGACCTCGCGTTCTGATGCATCAAGGTTCGATTTGCCATTATAAGCCATGTTCCTCAATCAGACATGCCTTTCAATTCAATCGGTTAAGATTCGTTTTCACAAGACATGCTTCTCATCAAACAATGAGAAGCAACCATAGCCAAATCACATAATGCTTGGCATAATTTACACGCCAAGGTATACATGCACACAAGTCATTCTCTTGTCACTTCAAACCTAATTTCACACAATTGCCCCCTAAGGCCAAATGCCACACGGCCATGCAATGACTCATATCAATCAAATATCCACATATCCATTTCAGCCATGGATATCACAAGTTCATCTCAAAGCAATCAATGTATCACTAGGCTCATACAATCACAATTGGCTTCAATCAATTCAAACATATCTCATCAATTGAGTCTCAAACTCGTCCATTGGTACCCTAACGTCCTAATAAAGGGTTAGAGGTCTCTTACCACACCAATCAAGCTAGCAAAATCCATCAATTGGTCGCACGAAGCCTTCGAGTTACGCCGGTCAAAATAGGGCAATGTGCGGCCCTAAGGAATTCCAACAATTCAACTATTAAAACTCCTTCAAACTCAATTCTATCACATAACCACTTTGCCAACACATCATACTACATTCTCGGATGCCTTACCAAGAGTTTTGAGGCAAGCGTCACCTCGATAAGCCCTCAAGTGGCTCGGTTCAATTTTGTCTAGGCAGGGCAGAACCGGGTCCTAAAATGATACACATGAAACCAACCATTAAAATCTATTCCAACTCTATTCCAACTCACATATCCCTCGCCAACACTTACTACTATGTCTTAAGGTGGCTTATCAATGATTTCCAAGCCAAATGATGCCTCAAAGAGCTCCAAAGTGCCACGGTTCCAAACTTGACCGTCGGTGGGCAGATTCTGTCCTCTTGAAAGTCTATACAAGAATCAATCACCAAACTTTATCACAATCACTCCTAACCTCAACCAATTGCTCGTTAACATGCCAAGTAAGATTTAGAGATACTCACCACCTTGATCAAGCAAGAACAACCCCCAAAATGGCTCTGCAACTTGAGGTTGTTCCAGGGAAATAACAACCTAATCGGTCCAAGAGGAAATGCCACAAACAGCCATCTAATCCCATCAAATTCCCACTAATATTCAACCATCCACCTCTTAACATGTTAAATAAAGATTGAGAGTCAACTTACCAATTGTTCTAAGCAAGATAAGTCCTTAATTTACTTCCAAGTTCACAGTCTTCGCAGAACAAAGCTGATCGATTTTGGTCGGTCAAAAATAGCAAGATATCAACCCTTAACACCCAATACAATCCATCCTCAAACCCTCAAACACAATCATATATGTTTTGACAAGGCTTGAGAGGTGGTCTTATCAAGAATCAAGTCATAACAAGCTAAGAAATCCAATTTGAAACTCGTGGGTTCAAGTCTGACCAGTCTAATTTTTACTCATTCAAACAGCTCTACAGGACAAACGGCTAGGCCAAATTGGGCTCACGATATGTCTTTAGAACGGCAAGAGAATAAGCTTTCTAATGGTATATGGTTCGTTCCCATCCGATAACCGACGAAGAAGTTATGACCAAAACAACGGACGATTTTGGGTCTAGGCAGTGTTCTAGGCGAGGGGAACAAAAAAAACGAGAAAGGAAGAAGAAAAAGAGAGATAGGGGGTTTGCTCGGCCAAAATGAAGAGAGGGGAGGGAGAGAGAGGTCTTCCACCAATTCACTTGGTCAAATGGATTGAATGGTAGATAAAAAGTGTTCTAATTAATGCCAATTAATCACATCTTGACACTTGTCCTCATATACATAATATCTTGCTATCTATTGACTACTTTGCCCTTGCATTTTCGGTAGCCATAGGGGACCTCCAATTGACTAAGACGCCCTTCTCTAATTATTAAGAGAAGGCCAAACCTCGAGGGGCAAAATGATCATTTCATATTTTTCGTCCAAAACTTACCCTCGATGAGGCGACGTCCAATTCATTTTAAATGTTAGAATTCTTTATCATCCAATATCCAATCTCAAGGTCCAATCCCAAGGGGCAAAATGGTCATTTCATATTTTCCGTCCAAAGCTTATCCTCGATGAGGCAACGTTCAATTCATTTCAAATGTTGGAATTCCTCATCATCCAATATCCAATCTCAAGGTCCAATCCCATGTCGAGCTCTCATCAACTGTAATTTCAGTTTATCTTAAACTAACGGGTGACTCTTACAGGCGCTACGCATATCAACCTTAGAGTTTCTCAAGCGGCGACTTTGGTTGTCATGTGATTGTGAGGGTTTATCGTTCATTCCTGCGATCCTGATCATTGGAATCCGATTTAGGAAATTCTCACAAATTACACATTGGTTAGGCGGAATTACCCGCATCTCAACGTATAATACTAGAAAGGCATTCCATGGTCGTTCCTAGATCGATCTCTGCTGGCCCAAAATATTCCCTCGACAATCTTTATGGTCAAAACGTCATTTCTTATTCAAACTTCTCAGATCCACGTACCCGACTCTGCATTAGTATTTCCCTTTTAGTCAGTTAACTCAAGAGTGGCCAATTCCAAGCGAGTTACAACTGAAATGCACCTATCGATGTATTTCCATTTCATAGCCTCGAGAAGGGTTGGAATTTGGAATGTCACGGTGTGCATTGATATACATATTCCAAAGGGACAAGGCACGAGAAAGCATGAATTATAGGCAAGATTATTTATTTAAGTGCAAATTATTTCACAATAAAAAGAATCAAACAATCAAGATAAAAATATGATACAATAAAATAACTACAGATAATGTGCCAAATTTAACAATAGTATAATATTACGTTATCTCTAACACAAGATTATCCTATCAATGAGGATTCATCCTTTCAAAATTAGGCAATAATATATGTAAGAAAAATATGTTAGATATGCAATAGTAACGAATAATTCAAAGTAGGCAACATATATATTAGGAATATTCTCGGATAGAGATTGTTACCTAAAATTGAAAATAATCTTTCCGAATTTGAACCGGCTTCGGATTTGAGTGCATCTTGAATGGCTCAAACGGGGGGGCTTGCGGATTGCGGATATGCTCACGGCTGGGTTGGAGCTCCCACGCATGCTCGAACAAAAGAGGTAGAAGCTGGTTTGACTTTGGTTGCTCAGGGCGATGAGATCCTGTTGGTCCCAGAACACCCTGCAAGCACAAATCCAAGTAAAGCAAATAGATGATTTGGGCGTAACAGCACATTTAATTTATGGACGTCCACTTGGAGAAGCCATTGCTATTATCGGAGGTTGGGCTTGGCGACAAAGATCTAACGGACGCGCCAGAAGTTCATCAAGGCACCAGGGTCTTATCAAGACTATATTGCAGCTTGACCAAGGAAAAATTCTGCGCACGTCCTCCTCTGCAGTGTTGACCGAATGTGGTCCTTCATTCAACCCATGTTGTCCCAGTGGATTCTTTTGCATGAGTCTAGAGAACGCCACCAAGGAAACATGAGTACCTGTACAGAATTTAAGAAATGATCCCTTTTTTTTTCTGTTTTTTTTGGTCGAACACGCAAGTGACTGCAGAGGTATTGCTCCGACTGAATAAGGTGAACGCTCAATTTGGTGATCGACTCGGCGCGCCGTCTTAGGGCTTACTTCAACATATTTGGACAAAACAAGAAAGAGACAAATCAAATGTATCAAAAATCTCTAAATCCACGTGAGTTGTCCCAAGTGCAGTATCTTCAACTCACTAGACTCTCTGAGGATGACTATGAATCAGAGAATTCCAACGGGTAATCCTTCGATTCTTTGGCGTCCACGAATGTGTGAAACTCAGAACTACGGTCTCGTCTCAACGCATGGAGGTTGACGGTAAAGTAGCATAACATTGCATAGTATATTCTTCTCCCTCAAGATCATGCAGTCATGAATGTCCAGGCTTTCGCTGTAAAAGCAGTTTTTTTTTCTCGCTTGCACTAAATGAAGTCACAGAACCCATGGTAACATTGTTAGATCAGGACAAAACCAAAAGTAGACAGATTCACAATTTAGGCTTGATTAGCCAATATTGTAATGGCTGTCTTTGACCGTGGACTAGGGCTTGATCGAGCAGTTGTCACCATGTCGATACTGCAGAGACCGGCGGAGAATCCGTCTACTCGTCAAGAGAAGCTTAGCCACGAAGGAGCGTCGTGCCCTTGGGATAATGCTGAGAACGTCGATGAACGGCACTGGTCATAACGTGATCTCGACAATTCTGTCCAGGACCTAGGCATAAAGATTGTACTTATAGATAAAATTATTGCAAGATTAGGACCTAAATTTCTTAATTTTTACAAAATAAATCCGAACTCAAAATATAACTCGAATTAAGTCCCAAATAGCTAAATTGCATCAAATTAGTTGGATTTTTCTTTGAAAATTTTGACGCATATTCCTCAATATTAAATAAAATTTGTGATGAGTTCTAATCCAAACCACTTGTCAATTTAAGCTTATTTTGACACCGCCGATCCAAAACAATACCAATGCAATGCACCAATGCTAAAATAAATATGAAAATGATCTTATTATTTTTTTAGAAATTAAAATTAACTCCTAATTTTTATTGCAAAATAAATGACTAAAAACATAGCCAAAATTTAGATATCGACAAGTGTCTTTTTCGTTTCAAAGAAAAGCATGACTAAGAATATTTTCGTCATTTAAATTTTTAGATATTCGTTCCTTTTTTTTTTACTTTCTTTTATTTTTTCATTTTTTGCCCCTTTATTTTCGCTAGTGGCCAATCTCAAGTGATGGCTGGCCACCAGTGAGGGATGGGTGGCCTCGCTTGTGGCCGGCAAAGGCAGCCCTCTCTAGAGCAGGCGAGACCAACGGCCGCCTGGGTGAGATCGCTCAGCCCTTGTCAGTTGCCATTTACTTCCTTGAAGGGAAAAATGAAAATATATATATTCTAATACCGTCGGTCATGCCCTTCTTTAATATAAAGAGTACGTTTCAGGAACTTATTTAAAAACAAAGCCCACTCTAAACCTTTATTTGAGAAAATGACGGTATTTTAAATTTTTATTTGGAATTTTCTTTTTATTCAAAAGCTTTTATGTGCTCATCCATTATACAAAAATAATACAATTTTATATTTATTTCACTTTGCCTTTTAGCTTTATTAATGAGGGTCATTTCCTCGTGGTTAAACCTGTAAGTGGGTAACCAGTAACCACAGACAGAGAGTAGAGTAACCAGCACAATCGGAACGAAACAAAAGAAATCGAAACCCTACGGCCAGGGCTCTCTGATTCTCTCTCTCTGGTTGACGAACGACAAAGAAGAAGAAGGCGATCATGGCGTTCACATCTCGCCTCTTGCCTAAGTCTCGGCAGGTGAGTACCCTCTAGATCTACGCGTCTTCTGCTCGCACTTTCTCTCTCGCTGTTCTTCAAATGCTGTCGTAATTCCTCTCGATTGTGCTTTTTGTTCGCACTCGAGAAAGCCGGATTTTTAATTCTTGGGTTCTTCGATCTGTAGCTAGCAATTCAGCTAGGGTTGAGCGATTTCGAGGTTTTGTTCCCTAGGAAATGCAGTTTCCGGGGCGAAACACACTCGATTTTGTCAGTGGGGAAATCGTTATACCGTTGGTGCTCTACATTGGATGTAGAGATCGGACTTTTGTGTTCTGCAAGTCGCCGTTTTCATTCGGGCGATCATTGTTTATCTGTGCCGTTTTAGAGTACCTCGGTCTGTTGCTTTTCATTGCGGGCGATTTGCTTTGGCAATTATGATTCTGTGCACTTGAAGAGAACTGTGCGTGACTAGTAGTAATTGACGAAAGTTTTTTGTTTTTAGTTTCTTCCTAGATGTTCCTTTTGGTTGCTGACGAACTTTAGAGCACATGACTAGCATCAGGAGGTTTTTCTACTCTACTTAGTTAAAAACAGTGTCTTCAATATCATCGTGCCTACTTTAGATGGAAAGGACTGTCGTATTACAGTCCATTAGCGGTAGCCTACTGCACATTTCACATCACTGTTTAGTTTCTTAATAGATTTGTCAGTTTCTTTGCTGACATTGATTAATTTGACATGCTTCTGCTTTTATTCGCTCAGTTTTGTGGTACTCAGACAATTTTACTGCGGGACCATGCTGTCCCTGTCCGTTTCTTTGCCAAAGAAGCTGCTCCTCCTGCCCTCAAGGGAGATGGTGAGTCATCATAAAACTTTAGTCTGTCCTGCTGCATTTTTAGTGAAAATCAGTGTCTTTCATGAACATTAAGTTATTTATCGTTGCTTTGCGGACAAATGCTGCATCTTTTTAAGATTAAAAGATAGAACATGCTTCTTATATTCTTAAGCCACTCTTCCACTCTGTAAAGTATGATGCATGTAACCATACCCAAATTCTTGCTGATGCAAACGACGATTGTTACATAAGCAAAATTTTCCGCAGTGGTAGCTGTGAACATCATTGGTTTGACTGAGGACTTATCTTGAGACTTCCCTGTGGGAATTCACCAGGAGAAATAGCTGTAAAACTGAAGTAAAATTTACTTTGGATGTACTTTCATGCTTCTACGATTGAGGTAGAGAATTCCCAGCACCAAGGCTTGTCACTAACTGAGTACTGACATGGTCCGGCGAACTCATAGTCATGTTGATGTTCTAGTTCAAATGATGTGAAATCAGTCCATGTCATGTTGTCACTATGTGTTGTATCGTTTCTGTTAGTAATAGTTCGGTTTCAGTTGTCATGTGTAGTTTTATTGCTACATAAGCGAAATTTTCCGCAATGGTAGCTGTGGAACATCATTGGTTTGACTGAGGACTTATCTTGAGACTTCCCTGTGGGAATTCACCAGGAGAAATAGCTGTAAAACTGAAGTAAAATTTACTTTGGATGTACTTTCATGCTTCTACGATTGAGGTAGAGAATTCCCAGAACCAAGGCTTGTCACTAACTGAGTACTGACATGGTCCGGCGAACTCATAGTCATGTTGATGTTCTAGTTCAAATGATGTGAAATCAGTCCATGTCATGTTGTCGCCATGTGTTGTATCGTTTCTGTTAGTAATAGTTCGGTTTTAGTTGTCATGTGTAGTTTTATTGCTACATAAATTTACTTTGGATGTACTTTCATGCTTCTACGATTGAGGTAGAGAATTCCCAGCACCAAGGCTTATCGCTAACTGAGTACTGACATGGTCATTGGTAAAAAAGAGATGTTGAAGGGTATCTTTCTGGAGGTCAAGAAGAAGTTTGAGACCGCCATAGGAGTTCTGAGGAAGGAAAAAATTACCATTGCCCCTGAAGATCCAGCTGCAGTGGCTCAGTATGCGAAGGTCATGAAGACAGTAAGAGAGAAGTAATCTTTCTGCTTCCTTTTCAGCTTATACTTGCAACGGCTTTCTCTTGCATCATGTTTCAAGCATTGTCCTTTGTTCTATTTCCTTGGAAGTAAGAGGTTTTTGCATGAGTTTGTATTTTGCGTCGTGGATAAGATTGTAGATGCTCCTACTATTTCTGAATTTGTCTCATGTGTTTATCGATGTTTGAAATGGAGATGGAGCAGTTGCTTAGCAGTGGAACTTTTTAATGTCACTTTGACATATCAAAGAAAATTACTCATATGTCTATTACTTTTAGGTTGAGGATCTAATAAATGCCATCTCTGGAATAATTACTCAGTTTATGAGTGCTGGATACAAGTTATGGTCCAGGCTCATGTGTCTATTAATGTGTCTCCATGTGTGACCATTTCCTCATTTGTCAGCTAACTTAAACTTTAGGGACTGGCAGGATGAATTTGAGTATGTCTCTGTTTGTTAAGTAGCAAAGAGGATAAGTTATCTGATCTCTTAATTGGTTGTGTAATGAACTGATTAGTCCTGGTCTTCTATCCCACAGGGCGGACTTGTTCTCAGAATCGCAAAGGATCCAGTACACAATTCAGACACGTACGCAGGACATACAAGATGCTCGTACATATCTTTTGACTTTGAAGGAGATTCGAATCAAGTATGTTTACTCCGATACGTAATGCTTGCTTCTATGTTTGTCACTTTGTAAAACCAGTGCCTGGCTTCTTTCTAATGGTTCAGAATTTTATGCATGAACTACTTTACTGTACTATTTTTTTGTTCTGGATTTGTATGAAATGCTCTGATAATGTCTGCTCGTATCATATGCTTGTACATTAAGTGAAAACAATTTCTTTCTGTACTTATTTTTGTTGAGTACTTAACCCCAATGCTTTTTGCAGGAGAGGTCTTACTGATGACCTTGGTGCAGAGGCAATGATGATGGATGCATTAGAAAAAGTTGAAAAAGAAATTAAGAAGCCTCTTATGAGAAACGACAAGAAAGGAATGGCTCTTCTCATGGCAGAGTTTGATAAGGTCAATAAAAAGTAAGTGCTTGTGTTGCTAGGTCTTATTTCTCGGTTTTATTGTATAATGTGGCACGTTCACGCTAGCTTTCAATTTAACTATTTTTTTATAACCCTTATTTGTTGATTTAAATTTTATTTTGTGTGTATAAATATCACATAGGGATATGGTTGTTTGGAATTAAACTAACCTCAATGGTGGATTAACAAATGAAAATGGAGATTTATTTGGCCGTGTGTTGGATGAGAATAGCATCACATTCTACATTTACTGATATATGAGCCAAACTGAAGGTATACCGAAGTATGACTTGTTTAAGGTAGTTGAAGCGCTACTCTGTTAACATAAGAGACTGAATCATTTGTTACGCTAGATTTAACACTTTCCACTTGGAAGGTGTAGAAGCATGTCTCCTGGAGACAATTTACGTCTCTTCTGTAAGTGCACTTGCCGGAGTCAAAGTGCTAGTTGATAGCATGGGTGCTAGATTCTTATTCTGCCATTTGATTTTGACTCAATTCTGACTGTGGTTGGATGAGAAACTTGATAATTTTTTGTTGAGCTGGTTTTTCCACTATCATTCAATGCTTTTCCTTTTTAATCTGCTTATATGTAGCTTCTTCTGCTTGATGTGCTGCTTATGACATTTTTTTTTTGTCATGATGTTCTACTGATGACATTATTTTATGTCATTTGTTACGCTAGGCTTGGAATTCGCAAGGAAGATCTGCCAAAGTATGAGGAGCAGTTGGAACTTAAAATTGCCAAAGCACAATTGGAGGAATTGAAGAAAGATGCTCTTGAAGCTATGGAAACTCAGAAGAAGAGGCAAGTATTTCTGTACTTTCATCATCGAGGAGAATCAATTTGTCTCGTTATGTGTAGATGGTGCAGTTTTTATTTGTGTAGATGAAGTTATATTGACCCCTCCTTACTTGAGAACATTGTGCATGTGCTTGAAATGTCCAAATTTTTCTGTTGTTTGCTAAAGATAAGAGTATATGGAAATCATTATTATACTTAGGCTCCGTCCATTTCATGGAAAATGAATTGTTTGGAAACTTTTTTCCTAAACACGATTCACTTATATTGCTAAAAATAAAATAAATGGACGAAATATTTTTATCGTAAAAAAAATATAGAATTAAATTATTGTCAATAATAATAGCATTTTTCATTGACTAGTTATTTAGGCAATACAAGCGACTATTTTCAGGAAAATATTTTTCAAATCGTTTTTTCTCCCGTGAAACCAAACGAATCATTAAATCGGGAACACATTCATTGGAAGCAAATAGAAAAAAAATGCTGAAAGAAATCCGGTCTTAATATATCTGGAAACCATCATTGTCTACAGCAATTTCTTTTAAGCGATAGTCATATTTTGTAAGCAGACATTTGTCTGACCGATAGCCTGTGCTAAGGAGAAGTATGAATTAGGTGCCATTTTAACTACTGCAAATGCTTTTGACTATTTGTTTTTTTACAACTTTTAGCTATGTTTCTTTTCAGGGAAGAATTTAAGGATGAGGAAATGGTTGATGTGAAGTCCTTGGATATCAGAAACTTCATCTGAGACAAGATTCTGTTCAAAGGGTTGATCAATTGTTGAAAGAACGGAGAAGGAAAGTTAGTTTGACAATGCTTTTGCTTCTCCTTGTTTTCTTCAATAAAGTAACTGAATGGAAAATCCGATCCCGTGACAGAGACATTATATGCTGTTTTTTATCATAAAATCACATACGGCAATGTCACTAGGAGAGGGCAATTCTTATTTTGTTAATGCACTTTTAGACTTGATGGAGGTTTTCCCTCTGAGTCTGGCTTGCATTAGATTGGAAGGCTGCTAATGTTGACCAATAATGCTGACTATATTTTTGCTGAGTTCATAAAAATAGTGGCTCCTTGATATGTCATTGTTGGGCGCATCGGCCATTCTGCTTTGAGTTATTGGATCTTCGGATCATGATCTTATGTGCAGAACAGAAATAAATAATGAAGTGCTGGATGGCACTGTGTTCTGCATCAGCGCAGCTCTGGATTTTTTTTTTTCCCCTTGAAATGGTACTCGAGCAGGGGTGATCACATTTGATGGTTCCGTCACCTTAGTATTCTCTCGCAGAGTGTCTCACATGGCACTGGACCCTTCCATGGGTCGTCTTTCGTGGTTAATGATTATTTACTGAATCAGGATATCATCAGTTTACTGACTTTATTCTCATTGGAGCATTGCTCTAAAAATCATTTGAAAAATGCTCTTCCAGTTTTTCCTTGAATGGGCAACAAGGTTTCCCTTTCTTGCTCATCTCTCTGTGCATGTGAAAACTGGAGCTGTACTTCTTTATAAACCCAAAGTTCGCAGCACTACAATGTCGGGCAGATAAGTTTCTACATGTTTTATTTGACGGTCAAATAGAATTTCAAGCATCATCGACCGGAAACAAGACACATCTTGTTACGGTATGAGTGTGAGGGCTCAACGTACAAACTAATCAGAACTTTCAGTCTCATCCAAAACATCAATCCATCTTGTCTATACGAGCCAAGGACCCAATCACGACAGCCAAACGTTAATCCGCCTTGTCTATCCAAGCCAAGGACACAATCACGGTGGCCAACGTTTGGGTATGGTGGGCACATTACATTTAACCGAACAGGAAAAATTTCAAGAAATGACCTGAAATGACATAATATGTTTCATATAAGGAGCCTGAATTGATCAGAGTTTTAAAAATTGCCTAACTTGAAGAGCATTTTCATCATTTCTCATTTTATTTTATTTTTCTATTTTTTTTAAATCCTTGTGTCCGCCAGCCCACTATTGGTGGGGTTGGAGGGGACATCAATGGCAGCAAAGGCCCACAAGGTTGCTTACGCCTCGATGAGGATGGCGACCCCACTAACAAGAGGCCCTCGCCAAAATCAGGAGAAGGTCAAGCCCTCTCTTGGATTTGAGCGGATGATCACCCCAGCCCAAGAGAGGGTCGAGCCCTCTCCCGAATCTAGAGGGCCAACAACCCCTGCCCAAGGTCATCAACCCTCGCACAGGACCCGGCGAGGGTCACCAACCTTAGCCCTAACCAAGGCGAGGGTCACCGTGGTCCAAGCGAACGACCATTCCCTTCAGGCCCTCGCCTTTGGTTAGTGGGTCGCTGGCGCCCCAACCTTCGCCACCCCCTCCCCTCCCCCACAGTGGGGCGACAGCCATAGTCAAAAAGGGCAACCCTCACACCTTTGTAAGCTGTCTTTTTTTTCTTTTCTTTTTTATACTTTTTAAAAGAAAAGTATAATAAAAAAAATCAATTAAACAACTTGAAATCAAGATCTTTTTTGAGATTGCAGGCTTCCTTGAAACAATGTTCACTTCAGACCCTTATTTGAAAAATGATGACACTTCAAGCTCTTATTTGAAACAAGATTCACTGAAGGTCCTTATTTGAGAAAATGAGAGAAAGTTGGGCTGTTTTTGAAATTTTCCCACTGGACAAAGCTAGTTGCATGTATACAACAACAAAGATTCTACCCAAAATGGTTCTTCCATCCATAAACAAATGACCGCAGTCGGTCCCTTGATACACTAAGAAAATTGTGCACCGCTAGCATGTAAATTAATATCATTGATTAACAACACGAATATAGGCTTAGGACTTCCTTTTCTTGTCGGATTTGGAGCCAGGGTTGTTCCTGCCTCGCTTTTTCCCACTCTCTTGATTCTCTTTGTGCTTTTTATGTTTCTCCATTTTCTCTCTATTAGATTTGACACTGATAACGCCACCAGAGGCTATCTTACCTCCATTTTGCAGAACACCCTCGAAATCGGATTCTCTGCCAACAATGGCATACTGTTGAAGAAATTCAGGGTTTAGGAAACCCTCTGTTTTGGTCTTCATCTCGTCCTAGCATGGTTAAGTCAAGTTAGTGCAAGGAAAAGTAAAAAATAACAAGGGCATTGACCAATATCAACAGTACCTCAACTTTCTTCGCTGCCTCATTGAGATCTTCGTCCACAGATACACTGTGTGGTTCCAGAGTGACCTAAAATTGGAGATCGAAAAATAAATAACACTGGTACATACGCTCATGTGATTTATACGGTTGTTACTAGTTTGACTTCCATTTTACCCAACTTCTTGTGGTCATCAATGACAGTCATCAAGCGCAAGGAACTATTTCGTAGCGCTACACATTTCTATCTCAAAGCTCATCCTAGAAGTCCCTTCAATATAGGAAAAGTTTTCTGAAGAGAAGGGCAACAAAATCTCGCCATGAGAACATAATTGAAAACACATCGTGACAAACGACAAATTTTTTAAGTTACCTCTTTCAAGCGAGGTAGGGCAGAGCCTATCTCTTTTGCTGCAATAGCATATAGATGTTTGTAGAACTTTTTCATAACTTTTATGAACAAAGACAAAACTTGCTGCCTCTCTAACTTCATTTGTCCCTGTAAAATACAAGTCCAACATAAAATCCACCATCCAAGTGAGTGGCAAGGAAATCCTCTGATAAACGAGCTCACAAAACACCAGAACACCATACAGGTGCCTCACATTTGTCCCAGAAAAAGTGACATTATAAGCAGAAAAGGGAAAAACCATGCATGATAATGCTGATGCAGCAGGCCCAGCAACGATAGCATCCGGTCATCAAATGGCGAAAGCAACTTTATGCTAAAAAGACTAGATGATGTCTACATTAGCAAAAATAAAGAGCAGACATTTGAGCATCAAAGTAGCCCCAGTTAAAATGTAAAATGATTCACGTTCCAGTGAGTTTGCACTTCCCTCTTAGACAACACTACGTCAAAAGCTAGACATCTCCAGACAGGCACCATCAGATTAAGTGCATTGTAGCACTAGTTTAGACACAGCTCAGACTGCAAATCCACCTTACAATTCTATTCTAGCTTGCACAGCACCAAAAGCAAATGACAAACCCAAAATCCAGTTCACAGTTGAATAATGTGCACAAAGGTACCTAGCATGAGGGTACATGAACAAGGGCACAGACCTCAACATAACTGATGTCATGATGTTGCAACCCAATGCATAGCAAGACTGATGCCTGAGCATATGATAAAGAAACTGGAAGCTTCTCCTGGAAGTATGTATGCGAAAGAATTGGCACAGTATCCAGAATCTGTAAATTATTAAGGTGCATCAGAAAATATTACAGCTCGTCAAATAAAGAATCTAATGCAAAGTATGTTGGATGACACTTCGATTGTGCTTCTAAGTTGACTAGAGGCAAATGCCATATAATGATAAGATATTATAGCAACTCCTTGGTATTGCAAACAAGCCACCACCTTTGATAGTTTTTAACAAAACAGCTTGCTGGATTCTTAATTCCGTATGAGGAATATTGCGCCACAGAGAAAGAAAGGGCTTACATAGCAAATCCCAATCCAACTACTCTAAGAAATGAGTTCATTGTCTTTTCTAGGAACGACAGATAACAAATCCAACTTTTGCATATAATGCACATGCATCATGCTTTCTATCATTATTATGTCTCACTTTTTCTAAGATAAACTACTTCTGTCCAAGCATGTCTGAGATCAAATGGTTCTGAAATCAGAATGAAAATAACAGACCTCAAAATACTACAGAAGATCGTCTTTGTTCTTACCATATGATAGTCAGCCAGATTATTAGTATAAGCTTCAAGTCGTTTCATATCATGTGGTGATAAAACTTGACTGAGATACCCTGAAAATCCTTCTGAGGTTGATGGGTTAATTTCCTCATCATCAAAGTTTATCTTCGGATCCAATATGCTACAAGAAGCAAATTCATTAAGACAAAAAGCATATCAAGCGAGACTGATTGAAAAGAATGTAAGCAGAGTGCAGAATAATGAACTTACCTCATAGCAAGTTTATATTCCATATTATGAAAACTATAGCTCAAAAGCCTTGCAAACCGTCGCTTGAAATCTGGCATTTTCAACAAAATTAGAGGATTTTAGAGAAGATCAACGCATGGGGACAGGAAGCAATTAAAGCATCATCTTGAGGGGCAAGAATTACCTTTATAAAAGGGACTAAAAAACCCCCACTGATCAGATCCAGAAACATCGATATCATCATTTTTTAAAGGTTTCAAAACCATACAGGTGTGCTCACCAGTCACAGTATTCTGTGATGAAGAAGAAAGGTCAAAACACCGCCCAATCAGGGAAAAAAGGTCACATATTCAATGTGCTTCAGATTAGTCATCTTAACTGGAATCTGGCCAATATAAAATGGGACAAACTTATGTTTCCTCCAGAAGCGAAAAAGATCCAGAGTTAGACCAAAGGAGACGCCCATATAATGGAGCTTTTCAGGCCGTCTTTCACGAAGATGTACTAGCAAAGGAGGAAGATTAGCTCTGGGTTTTATATTCTCTTCCAGCAGAGATGCCTGAAATCACGTCTGATGTGAGAATAGAATCAACTAACAATTAACGTTAAAACCAAGGGGCAGCTTAAGTACAACGAATTTGTACTGCTGTGGCAAAGACAAGTAACAGAATCAACATAATCGAAATACCAGAGAAGAATTTTTTTTTCCCTGGCTTTCTCTCTTACAATTACCAAAATAATTCTAAATCTGAAATGGATTTGGATCTAATCAGACATAGATAACGCAGTTCTGGTCTTAAAATCAAAGGTCACTCGGTGCTTCTTGCAGAACTTAGTGAGGAAAAAGGTAAAACTAAAAGATACAGCTCTCCTCGCTTCATGGGATTCAATTCTATGCTGCTTACAAGACATCGAACGCCCACGTTAAAAGACTGGCTATAAATCCAATGAAAAGGAGAAGGCAAAGGGTTGCAAACTTGCTTGTAACATGGGAATGCACTCGCAGAATGTTCTACTTGTGATTTCATATTATCTCAATGTTTTGTCTTCTAAAAGCTTGTGGATTGTCGAATTAAAGCTATACAAAATACATTTCAACTTGCAAATGGGGAACAAAAGGGACATGCATATGTTTAATTCTTCTGTCGAACATTCTAGAATGCTAATAACCAGCTTAAACTAAGTCAATACTCAATAACTGACAGTGTTCAGCAACAGTTAATAACTTAACATATTCAACTGCCCCTTGTCAGTCACAGTTTGGGAAAAGGCACTCCTCAAATCTTGTCAACATAACACCTCCAGTGCCTAATCACAAGAATCAACTGCATAAGTTCAAAAATCAATGCACCTTCTGTGCTGCTTCTGTCACCCTGACTGGTGGCTCCTCTTCCATATTTTCGATCTCTGCTTCTGAAATATTTGTCAACTGTCCTTCAAAGTATCTGTGTGTAAGTTAGAAATACTTAAGTCAATACATTTAGGACAAGTAACTTTTAATAACTATTATCCCGGTAAAGGAGTATTGTTTATTAACATCTACTAACTTGACTTCTACTGGAGCAGGCGTGGAGTTTCAGTAGTTTTAGTAGATGTTATGTTCACTTGGTTATCTATAGCTGTATCAACTGCATCCTCTAGAAAGAGTACCCTTTCTCAATGTTTCATCATAGACAAGTCAAAGAGGGTATTTACTTTGTCCTTTTCAGTTGCAGTAGCTCACCCAATGCATATTCCTATGGTTCTGTGATAGTAGTCTGCATTTACTTTCTAAGACATGGGAGTTACAACGACAAGTAGAGATCCATAAGTAGACAATATGAATGAGCACTCAACTAACCTCGTTAAGAGTTCCACAGCGGTTGAGCCATAACCAAGCTACAGTATGTCAAGTGAAAGTGTAAGTAAACAAAAGAAGCATCATTAAGTAGATAGAAAGCTTTAAGGAAATAGTTACCCTCATTGCACTAGGATGTGTGGCAATTCGCACGATCCTAGCACCAGATAGACTAGGGAAAACCGTGTCCTGGAACTGCTCAGAGAACTTCCATGGAATTTGATCTCCAGAGGGTTGATGCCCGTCGCTTAGACTTTTAATCACAGATCTATGAGATATTTGTCCTTCAAGACAGACCTAGAAGGGGAAAATTTAAATGTAGCAAATACAACAGAATATCCCATCCAATGGAATTTTATAATCATATCCTTTACTTTCCTTAAAAGATATGATCGACGCATATGACCATAATTAACAATCTCATTTTCGTCAAATCAAAATGGTGTAAATGGAGATTCCTTCCATCCCCCACTCTCCCGGGCAACAGTGCACAAGCACACATGCAAGCGAGCGAGCGAGAGAGAGAGAGAGAGATGTACCTGTAGGACGCACAAGATGTCTGGCAGTTGATTCCTGGACTCATCAACAGGTCCTGCAAATACTATGTGAGGATCAAGGGGCACTAAAGGAAACACATTAAGCAAATCATATGGAATGAGCATACCAAGCAATACAAACAAGTGGTGTGCTGGAGCATCAGCCATTAATTGTAAATCATTCGGCGAGTTTTTGTAGTGAGATGCAACATATAAGGCCATCATCCTCTGCATTTAGAGAAGTGAGTAAGGACCAATAATCCACATGCGATGATTTTGCACTCTGAAATCACATCAGATGAAACATAATACCTGTAAAAACAACTCACTGTCCTTGTGATAGGAAAAAAGCGTATCTCTATTTACATAGTAGAGATCACACTCACTGCGAGAGGGTAACCTACAAGGGAAAAAAACAGAATTGTTACAGCTAAATGTCTAAGAACTAAGTGGCATCAGTCCCAAGGACACTGTAACAACAGTGTCTAACCTGGTAATATTAGGGACATAATTGGCAACATCAAGGCAAAGCAACGCATTGAGCCAGGATTCAATTGGATCACCAGAAGCATATCTGATAGATTCGGCCAGTTCAATCTTCTTGAAGAGACGACCTACATTTGTAGGAATTTAAAAACCAAGAAACTTACATGCGGACCAAAAGAAAAAAGACTTCGGTACTTCTTAGCCATAATCAAATATGTAACTTCCCTAACAACAAGCAATCTTTTTAATTTTTCATGTCCGTTATATTTTCAGTGCCTGATGCAGGCTGAAACACGGAAAGGATCTTGAAAAAGATAATTAATATTAAACAGAAAGTATCTTGAGTAAGGAGGAATTAATATTAAACGTAGCATAATGACATTAAAGAATCCATGTGACTTGTCTTTCCTCGATATGTTTTTTAGTGCTCTAGGATTTGTTGCTGTACAAAAAAAGTGCTCCTTATTCGGAGCCATATATGACTTTATCAGCTGGAGAAGATGTCCCAAAAGTTTGCCAATGAAAACAATTAATTTTGACCAAAATAAACACTTACACAACCCATTTCCAGTTTCCTCAATTGGATCTTTGATCATCAACTGGTGAAGGGAAAAAGCTAAACACAACCAAATAATCATCACCTGTAGTCCTAACTCCCATTCTTTCAGAGTTTAGTGTTTCAAAATTGGACCAGAATAGCCGGTTCAACTGGTTAAACCAGGAGAGAATCTTAGCTCCGGTCAGGTATTAGAGGTAATTCTTTTCCTCATTAAAAACCAAACGAAACTAGATTTATCTCACCTCGAAACATCAAAGCGGTGAACATCCAGTGACTGACAGATCTGGATAACTGTAAATAGTTTTAAATCCTGGAGGTGGAATTGAAAGGAACCTTGTCAACTCTGGATCAGCCACTCACAACTGCCCTCAGCCACGTGTCCTCTTCATTTATTTTATGCCAGAATTTGTTTATTGTAACATAAGCTTGAGTTCCCAAGATTCAAAGGGAAATGAAATATTGGTAATGACCGAAATTCAAACTGCCAATCATGTATTACCATCCGAGTTGGCAGACCTGTAGTACTATCATATGGTTTACCTACACAAAATTGCTATATCATACGACAATCTTCATCTTAAATCCAATCTGGAGGTTCAACCAGTTGAACTATCAAGAGTTAGCTAATCAGTCCTTGGACCAGTCCAGTTTTCAAGCATTCTAAGAATCCAGATATGTGGCCTCAAATCTATGAGAGAAAACTGACGTAGAACCTATTTCAAGTTTAGGACCATTTTTTGTACAGACTACACTCAATAAGGATATATCCAAGAGCATCGAGATATTGAAATCAACAGCTCTGAAGACCTAAATAACTAAGGCATCAAGAGATTTTTCTTTAATGGATAGTCATCATCAATGATATCAGCAGAATGAACCACATAAAAGCCTGCAACTAGGCAGATGAAGGTCTAGCATAATGCTGAATTTTTAAATTGCATCCATATTGGCAATAAAACTCCGCCTATGTAGTCTACATAGCCTGTCCCAAGCCAGGTAAAGTAGGAGGATTGCATCAGGCGTAGCGAGCCGGTTATAAAAAAAGAGCTACCTTTATGAGATGAACCCTATTGATATGTCGTTGGATTGTACCCTTCTTAATGACGCGTTGCATCGGCGCTCGGGTATAGCGAAAAATGAGCAAGGATCTTTGCATCAAAATAGGTGGGTAGAAGGAGTAAGGAAGCTAGCCTTGGGCCATATTCCCATAGTGATGCGCCACATCGGTGCCCAAATATGGTGATAAATGAACAAGGGTCCTCACACTTCCGTGGGCGAGTGTGGGGGGCAAGAAAAGCCACGGGGATATGGATTAGATTGGGGAGTTAGAATGTAGGAACCTTAACAGGTAAATTGAGGGAATTGACAGATAATTTTGCTAAAAGAAAAGTGAATATTGCTTGCCTACAAGAGACTAAATGGAAAGGAGAGAAGGCTAAGGAAGTGGATGGCACCGGATTCAAGCTATGGTATACAGGCACAACAAAGAGCATAAATGGAGTTGGGATTCTGATCGATAAAAATTTCAAGGATAGAGTTATCGATGTTAAAAGAATAGGAAATAGGATTATTTTAATTAAGCTAGTAATGGGGGATTTGATTCTAAATATCCTTAGTGTATATACCCCTCAAGTTGGACTGCAAGCATTCGAGAAGAGCAGATTTTGGGAAGAGCTGGAAGAGATTTTAAGGCGAATACCACACGAGGAGAAGTTATTCATAGGAGGAGATCTAAATGGACATATCGGTCAGAGTAGTGGAGGTTTTGACAGAGTTCATGGAGGTTTTGGATATGGGACTAGAAATGAGGCAGGCAAAGACATCTTGAGTGTGGCATTAGCTTATAATTTGATGTTGGCAAATACATTTTTTAGGAAAATAGAATCACATCTAATCACTTTTCGCAGCGGTCAAAATTGTAGCCAGATTGATTTCTTGCCAGAAGAGAGGATGGAGCTTCGTATGTAGATTGTAAAGTATACCCTGGTGAATGTGTAGTTACACAACATAAGTTGGTGGCCTTAAAAGTTCGGTATAACAAAATACAGAAGATGAAAAGAAGTGCGCAGCACCCCAGAGTAAGATGGTGGAAATTACATGAGGAGAAACAAACAGAATTCAAGGAAAGAATGCTACAGGAAGGACCTTGGCGACCAAAAGGCGAAGTAAATATGATGTGGAAGGAGATGTCTAATTGCATCCACACAATGGCAAAAGGGGTGTTAGGGGA
The DNA here is from genome assembly GCA_028455895.1 of Rhodomyrtus tomentosa. Classification (NCBI taxonomy): domain Eukaryota; kingdom Viridiplantae; phylum Streptophyta; class Magnoliopsida; order Myrtales; family Myrtaceae; genus Rhodomyrtus; species Rhodomyrtus tomentosa. Next base: position 47,709,650 of record JAPCWY010000005.1, read on the forward strand.
AAGTAGAGGGAATGGATATCAAACAAAGGAAACCTGGTAGTGGAATGAAGAGGTGCAGGAGGCAATTAAGCAGAAGGAGTGTTTCAGATACCTACATAAATGTCCTAACGAAGAGAATTTGCAAAAGTTTAGATTGACGAGAAAAAGTACCAAGAAAGCTGTACGAGAGGCCAGAGGCAAGATTTTCACCGATATGTACAACAAACTTGAGAGCAAAGAAGGAGAAAAAGGCATCTATAGACTTGCAAAGTCAAGAGACAAGAAAAGTAAAGACTTGACGCGGGTTAAATGTATCAAGGATGAAAATCAAACACTCTTGATAAGAGATGAATACGTCAAGGGGAGGTGGATAAGTTATTTTAACAAACTTTTTAATGGGGAGAGCGATAGAAGTGAGGTGGATCTGAAAGATGCTTCTGATGATTCAAATAAAAGGTTTGTGCGTAGAGTTGAAGCACGGGAAGTTAGGAAGTAATTAAAAAAGATGAAAACTAGTAAAGCCTTGGGACCCGATGGTATTTCTATTGAAGTGTGGAAATGCTTAGGGGATGTAGCAATAAGTTGGTTGACTAGTCTTTTTAACAAAATCCTCCATACTAATAAGATGTCTAATGAATGGAGAAAGAGTATACTTGTACCTATATACAAGAACAAGGGGGATATCCAGAATTGTTATAACTATAGGGGTATCAAGCTTATGAGCTATACAATGAAGCTGCGGGAGAGAGTTATTGAGCATCGTTTGAGAATAAAGACCAAGGTTTCTATCAATCAATTTAGATTTATGCCAGGAAGATCTACCATGGAGGCTATTTTCTTAATACGACAATTTGATGGAGAGATATCGGGAAAGAAAGAAGGACCTCCATATGGTGTTTATTGATCTCGAGAAGATGTATGATAGGGTTCCAAAAAAGGTTTTGTGGTGAATTATTGAGAAGAAAAAAGTACCTTCAAAGTATGACGAGGCAATCAAAGACATTTATGACGGTGCTACTACATGTGTGAAGGCTTGTAATGGCACATTAAGTTATTTTCCAATCACAGTAGGCTTATACCAAGGTTCTACTTTGAGCCTTTACCTTTTTGCCCTGGTTATGGATGAGCTAACAAAAGATATTTAAGATGAGGTGCCGTGGTGTATGCTATTTGCAGACGATATCGTGCTTATTGATAAGACCAGAGCTGGGGTTAAACGCTAAATTAGAAGTATGGAAAAGCACGTTAGAGTCTAAAGAATTTACGCTAAGTCGAAGTAAGACGGAATACTTGAAGTGTGAGTTTGACACGGCAGGAAGAGAGGATCAAGAAGCCATAAATATGCTCAGACACGAGGTACCCAAAAAAGATACATTTAGATATATGGGATCAATATTGTAAAAGGAGGGAGAGATTGATGAGGATGTAAGCCATAGAATCAGAGCAGGTTGAATGAAATGGCGCAGTGCATCGGGATTTTTGTGTGATCGCAAAATTTCTCTTAGGTTAAAAGGAAAATTTTATAAAATAGCAGTCAGACCTGCCGTGTTGTACGGAGCTGAATGTTGGCCAGCACAAAGAAAACATGAGCATAAAATGGCAGTAGTGGAAATGAGGATGTTAAGATGGATGTGTAGTCATACAAGAATGGATAAGATAAGGAATGAAGAGATTCGACGAAAAGTTGAAGTAAAACCGGTGGCGAAAAAGATGAGAGAGCATAGATTGAGATGGTTTGGGCATATCCTCCGAAGGCCCTTAGACGCACCGGTACGAACAGATATTTGCTATCGAGAACATAACACGAAAAAAGCAAGAGGTCGGCCAAAACTTACTTGGAAAAAAGCGATAAAACAAGATTTAATGGAGTGGGAAATAGATTGGCATACGGTTTGTCTTAGGACGGAGTGGAGAAAGACTATTAGTGTTGTAGAAGTATAGTGTATAGATGGATAGATATATATATACTTATTTATTTTTACACATTTATCTCTTTTCCCTCCCTTGATTCTGCTTTTATTTTTATGATTATTTGGGGTTCATCGACCGCCGACCCCAACTAGTTTGGAATAAAGGTTTTGTTGAAGTTGATGTTAATCCATATGGGCAATAAAATACCAAAGAGGACGAACATTCCTCTGTATTTTATTTGAATATTACAAAAAAAAAATGTCAAAATTACCAGTATGAGCTGCCTCAGCACCATTAACTGTTGCACGACTTTGCTCTTCTAATTGCTGTAGAAGTTTCAGTGATAAAGACCGCCCAGTACCTTCATAACTGTTGATAGGAAGAACATTATCAGTAGACGAAATTGTACCATATGTTCTGAATTACAACCTTTGTGCAAAAGTGTGGGCTATAAGCTGACAGTTCTTAAGCATATACTTCTGTAGAGTCGGTCTTAGTAAAACTGCCTTTAAAGCCCTCATCTGTTTTGTAAAATTGGTTATTAAGAAAAAGGACCAAAGGATACTTGTAGAAAATTCATTGATTTATGTGCCTAACTTTTCAAAAAATATAATTTTTAAGAAGTTAAACTGGGAAAAAGGATGAACATCACAGCAAGGAGGGTGATGTATCGTTAAGAGTACTTAAGGAGTTGAAACAATGAACATTCAAGGAAAACTGTAATTCAGTTGTGCCACTCGGTGAAATTCATCTCTCGCTTCTAAAATTATCAAAAGATGAGTACAACAGAACATACCCATTTACTGTGGATGAGAGGAACACCAGATATGGACCAAGCAATGATTTGACAACTGGCAGTGGAATTGCAGCTGCTTCATCAACAACCAACAATTCAACTTGGGAAAGCTTCTCATGCTCATGTGGTTGTATGTACTGCAATATGCATTACCAGGACAACTCACAAGTAGAACCACAAAATAAGGGGAAAGAGAGAAGGGAGGAGGGGCGGAGAGAGAGATAGAGAGAGAGAGGGGTACTTGGAGCTCTATATGCTCAGAAAAAGCCATAATCGATAGCTCTCAGAGTAAAACCAATGGTTCTACAAGACCATGATTGTCCTAATTTGACAATCCACACTGATCATCTCCCCAGTCCAACAACTCATATTCCTATCAATCCAGATAAAAGCCGTAGAACAATCCAATCTGATAGAGGATTGGATTTGTTATTGACTAATGACCTTATCAGATGTCTGCATTAAGCCGCTCAATGAGTACATGGTCAACAAGTATTTAGATAAAAAATTGGACTTGCACACAATCTCCACAGAATGTACAATGCCTATTGACAAAAAGCAACACATAATGAACAACATTCTGGACTTGTGCACAATCTCCACACAATGTACAATGCTGATTGACATAAAGTAACACAGCATAAAGTACAACATCCTTGCGTTCAACTATTCTCTCTCACCAACCTGAATTGTTTGTCTGTGCTGCTTGTATACATTAATTCTCACTATTGCCTTTTTAAACTCTGGATTGGCACTTCTCACCACATCATAATCAATATGTTCCTGATGCAGAAAGTAACAGGATTCAGCTGAAAGTTGAATATATAAAAAATCAAAAGTGCATGGATCTCATATGCAGTAGAACCTTGTCCAAAAATAAATGTGGCTTGAGTATTAAACAATATCGAAAACTTGATTTCTCACGTATGTATTGTATCTACTTTAAATGCTACTTTTGTTTGGTTACCAAGTTATAATGTATATTTTTAAATCCTTTCAGCAATCTTGCACATTGAAGAGAAGAGAAAATGCATTGCAACATGAGTTTTAATAATTGCACATTAAATGACACCATCTATTCAAACGAAAATTTAGAAACTTGTTCTATTTATCCACAATTTCTTAGGGGTTGCCAAGAATCTTTTAAATTCAATTAAACTGACAAACAATGATTAAAAAATAAGTAACTAGATTCCTGAATTGTCACTCCATTTTGGAAACGATACATGCAGAAAAACCAGCAGACCTGAACCAAAAACCAATCATCCAGTCAGTACTCAAAGTCATGGTTCCAATTCATCAGCACCAATCTGATATGTCCAATAGAATAGTTAATCACACAGGTCAATCTTCAGTTTTAACTCAGATGCAGGTCAAAGTGAATAATAGAGAACCCAACCATGGGCATTATCTCTTAACTATGATTGGAGATTTAGCCAATTTGGTTGTAATGTCACCAACAAGCACTATTAAATCTCGCATCACCCCTTGACCGTTAGATATGATTATCTTATGAACAATAACCCAAACTCAGACTGGGGGAGAACTGTGATCCTCTTGCAAAGTTAAGAACTTTTGCGAACCCACACGCTGCGATAAAGATTAATTGAACATACTAACATCATCATCAACAACACATTTATTCCAAACTAGTTGGGGAAATTGACCATACTAAGGAAACAGAAAAATATAATACATTACTAAGGTCAATTCATCCACAAGGATATTCATTTGACTTTAATTGATTTGGGGGAAAAGCACAAGAAATCAATATTCTGACTGGAAATAACAGAATCCCCAGTTCATTGTTACCTTGCCTGCAACAGAGAGAGAGAATGGTCAACCATCACAACAACAATGACGATCAAAGCCCTTCAACCAAAACTTTACGGATTTTCAATGGAGCAAACAATTAATGCCAAAAACCTCACTTCTCACAACAAAAGCTGACAGCTCAATTTAAACTTAATACAGGTGTTTTACCCATAACCTACTAAATTTAACAGGTGGGTTTCTTATTTTTTTCCATATAGAGCAAGCATGCGCCGCCATTCAACATATTAAAGTGGAGAGAAGCTGTTGACTCTGAGTTATCAATCATTCTAACTAGCAATAGAGAAAATAAGGAGGAAAGAGAAATGAGTGGAAATAAATGTACCTTGTATTCAATTGAATCAAATCCCTTGCAAACAAATTCAAATAAAGTTTTCAAATTCTCTGGACTTGGTGCAGTCACAAAGATATTTGAATACCTAGTACAAGAAAAAAAAAACAAAAACCTTCTTTTATCAGAATGATGGAAACGTGGAAGTGACCAAAAAAAACTAAGATTAAAATGAACAAATAATTACCCAGCAGCAATAGCACCAGCAATTGCTAAACCAAGGGCAGCTGATTTACCACGACCCCGAGAAGCAAGTAAAGCAATTGTATTGCATAGAGTCTTATCCAAAATAGCTTCGAGAAATGTAATGACAGCCTTCCCCTGTCCAAAGAGATTGATTGTACTATAAGCCACTGAAGACAGATGAAAGATATATTCTAAGATGCACAGCAAATTGAAATTCAGAATATCCACCTGATCTAGAGTGCAGCATTTCCTTATCAATGGTCCGACAGGAAAATCATCATTCAGTTGCTCTTTTAAATCTTGTAGGTCCCTCTCTGCTTCTGATAGCCCTTCAGAGTCCTTAAACCATCAATTAGGAGGCAGACAATCAAATACTATCCTATGATAGTCATAACAGGGAATGCAGAAGGAAGAGCAGTACTATGTGTTGCGTTGAGCAGACCTAGTAACAGAGCTTAGACTTTCTATTTAGAGAATTTCCTATGCCAGAGTAAAGTGAAAATCCATTATCACCTCTTTTGCAGGAACTGGAGTAATTGATCTGATGTGAGAAGATATTGGTAAAACATTGAGCTCATCATCCATAACGACACATGATTTGCACGAAGCGAGTGATAATAAGAATCTTTCATTAAAGCGTCCAGTAGCCTCAGAATGGGATTCAGTACGGAACCTCTCGTGAACATCCTGTAATCACGGTATTATGTTAGGGCCAAACCACAAGATATTTCCATGAGGCCAATACCATACATCATAACGAAGGCGTACAAAGACTACTCAATGAAGTGAGAGACAAAGAGTACCAAACCATGAGATATTACAAGAAGAGTATACAACATACCATAACCATGGTATAAAGACTAGTCAATGAGGATAGATTCCGGAGCAGCAACACAATCAACCCACCACCCTCCACTGTTTCGATTGTTCTGGCAAGTAGATTTGGGGTCAAAGCTTCAAAATCCTAAAAGAGTGTCAAATGTATTTAAGCATGCAATAGAAAGTTAAATGTTGCAAATTACTATGATTAGGGGATTGTTACTAGAACTGCGTGCGGAAGCAAACTGGAAAAAAGAACCACCTGAAGTATGCACATTCCAAAAGTGTTTCCGAGAATTCTTTCAGAATCCTTGTACAGGCAATATGTCAACCCTCCACTTTCCACAAAGAGCGAAAAAGGGTCAACCTTCTCTGGATCCAAGAGCCCCCTCTGCATCAACTTTTTTATTTGCTTTGCCCGTTTCTTCTTGTGACTGCACATAGAATCGGAATCATAACCAGTGACAACAAACATGTCAGCAGGTATTTCCATAATTAATAGAAAGTACAAATGATTATCAAGATAAGAGTGTAGGACCGAGGACGACAGAATGTGGATGATGCCACTACCCCAACTTCATATAACTTCATATAAGGACAATGATTTCTGATGACACCTGAAATATGACGAGGAGATGCAGTTTGGAGGTCTAATGCATTTGGAGCGTTCGGAAAGATGACAACCTGCTGAGTTCAAGCTTATCCTTGTAGCACCACAAGACAGTCGGCCTGGACTTGATCACGGCCTTGCTCAGCATATAGTGAAGATTCACGATCTGTCAAAGCAACAAAGTTCTCAACTTCTGCAATACAGTTCAAGAAAAAGGCCAACCCAGTTTGGAAAAGAGCAGGCCACGAAATTTGACCCAGTTCAAGACTTATGGAAATTGGCATAACAAAGAAATCGCAAAAGTTCACGAATTTAACCGCCCTTCCTAAACGCAGTGAACTAGCTCAGGCCGGCAGGAGTGAATCAGTACATAATCGAGCTCAAACATGCAAATAGGTTCCGGGTGAAGGTGAGCACCTGGTCACGGGACTTGTCGCCGACGATGACGAACACGGACCGGTGACGCGTCTTGACGCCGTTCTCGATGAGCGTCCTGATCCGTTCATCCACCTTCTTCCTCATTGTCGATCGTTTTCGCTGGTTATTCCTCCCGGAAGTATCAGCAAGACGTGCAGCTACGTCTGAAACGCTCCCCAAAAGACGGTGCAAGGGTTTAACACGCCGGTGGAGTAGGGTTTTAGAGGTGGAGGGGTTTTCCGTGGAGATGATCAGTATTCACTACCGAAAGTCTAAATGGCAGTGCCACGGGTCGGATCCGGTTCGGATCTGGAGCGACCCGTGTGGTACCCATCAATGGGCGGGCCGAATGGGCCCTAAGGAGGTCTGGACGGGCTGGCCGATAGGCCCATGTACGTCTACTCTGTTCAACCCATGTTATTATTTAGGGTTAATACCACAGAAAGCCTCGAACTGGTATACATGTGATAAATTTATCCTAAATTATTTTTTTAACCACAAAAAATTCTAAAATAGTAAATTTGTGACAATTTTACCCCAAACTGGTATATCTATGACAAATTTAACATCCATTAATTTTTTTAAAATCTGACCATTAAAGTGCTAAGTTTATGACACGTGATAATTGATGGGTGCATTAGCTTGGGATTTTTCTGGTATTAACATAATTTAACGAATGAAAAATTTATCATGGTTATATCAATTTGGGTTTTTGTTGGTCAAAAAAATTCATTTACGGCAAATCTGTTATAGGTGTACTAGTTTATAATTTTTTGTGATCAAAAAAATAGTTCGAATAATTTGTCATAACTGTACCAATTTGGGGTTTTCATGATCAAAAAAATAATTTTAGGTAAATTTATCACAGATGTACCAATTTGAAATTTTTCAAGACATTATATTCATCTCTCAAGTAGGTCGAGCTCGAGATGATAAAAATTATATTTGTTATTTTATTTGGCTTTTGACAATTTATTTTGAACGGGATAAATTCAGATACCTCAGGATAAAAAGCTGAATAATCCATTCTCTCTTTTCTGTACACATATGTGCGATGCTCAATAATCACATGAATCAAATTTCAAACCCGATACTATCCGGCTCAACCCTGCTATGAGGACTGCATGCAGGCATCTACCCCATATTAAAAGAATGAGATTATCGCACTTAATTTGATTAGATAATTATAAGAAAAAAAATTAAGAGGGTCAGTATAAATAGTGATCCAGCTACATTGCCATGACGCTACTTTCGACATCGCTCAGTAGTTGCGTAAGAGTTTTCACTATCCGTTACAAGCAAAGTGGGCCGCGGCCAATATGGTCCATTATTTTAGTGACCAATTGTGGCAATCCCATTTTAAGTGATGGCGACCGCAACACATTGTTGTTGCCAATGGATCATCCCATGAGCCGGTTCTAATCCCTAGCGCAAAGGTTGTGAAAACAAGGGTGCCTTAATACGGTGGTGGCCATGGTTAAGCGACCCTCGTCATGGTAGTCATCTATAGAAATGGGGACAATGATTGCTCTATATATGCTAAGTGGATTTTTTTTTTTTTTGCCTTTTTCAAAAGTTATCCATCTATCTACATATTATTTTTATAAAATCATGGTCTGGACTAAATCCAATCATCTGCCCATTAAAATTGTATAGTACACAAAATCTCTCACAATTCTAATTCTATCTCAATTCCAATCATGACCACCAAATGCGGTTTAAGGACATTAATTTTGTTATAAACAAATATATATATATATATATATACAAAACTTTAATTTGGAATATCTCTTGGAAAGTTCAAAAATACTCACTCTCTCTCTCTCTCTCCATGTCTTTTCAAAGCCCTCCCAAAACCCAGCAGCAGCGTACCTCCCCGTGTCTGCATCAATGGCCGATTGCTGGGCGGGCATGAGTCCTCTCCGTCTCCACACCACTTCTCTCCCTCTTCGTTCTCCGAACTCTCATGCAGATCATCTAATCCCCAGGAGATGCAGTTCGCTCATCCACCCACCTCTCTCGCACCACCACCCTCGGTCGCTCAGATCCCGACCCAAAAGACTCCGCATTTCGCCCAAAGCCGCCAACTTTAACTTGCCCCTAATCCCATCAGATGACGACAAGCATGAACCACACGTCTCCCTCTCGCCCAACGCGAAGTTCCTCCGATTCTTGTCCGAGAAGTTGGCGATTTGTCTTCTGGGGTCGTTCATTTTCGTGGGGTTTGTTCATCTGAAGCCGAGTTTCGCGCTATCTTCTCCGGCGAGCGCGTCGAGTCCCCAAGCGGCTGATGCCCAGGAGGAGGGAAGTGACGAGGAGGAGATGAGTGAGCGGCTCTTGGAGACGGACCCGATGAATGTGGAGGCATTGAAGGTGGTCTTGTATGGGAAGATGAGGAAGGGGAAGACCAAGGACGCTGTGAAGTATGTGCAGAGATTGGTGGATGTGGAGCCGGACGAGGTTGAGTGGAGGCTTTTGCTTGCTCTGTGTCATGAGACAATGGGTCAGCTCAGCACCGCGAAGAGGCTTTTCAGAGAAATCTTGAAAGAGACACCTCTTCTGCTCAGGGCCTTGCATGTATGATCTTTCCTTCGGACTCCTGCTTCTGTTGTAATTATTGGCTGATTTTAATTATCTATGTTGGACAGAATATTCCACGATTTTTACTCGAAGTGTTATTAAGCGTATGGCCATTTAGAAATCTTGCATAGCTAAACTTTAGTTGATGGTTAGTGAAAAGAATGAACTTTGTACACATGAGAAAGTGAAGGAAGGTGATTTGAATTGAGCATTTCTATGATTCTAAACTTTGGCAGTTCTATTAAGGAGTTGGTGGCAGTTCTATGAGGGAGTTGGATGTAATTGGATGGTGAGACAACCACATAAAAGAATCTGAACAGCAGCTTTAGTTGGGTTTTAGGCTTTTAGCAACTCCTGGGCCCTTCATTAGAAATCTCATTAGCTGATATAAAGAAAATCCACCACGGGATAAAGACTGAACAGATGATGCAGGTTTCCAGTACAATGAAGTGTTTCTTAAGGAAAAACGAAAACAAAAGGGAAAAATGAGAGAGTGGTCAGACTAAACCCTAGAAATGTGGAGTTGGGGTTGGGGATATGGTTTAGTGAACAATCACTGATTTATTTGACAATAATGTGTTACTGGTATCGTATTGTAGAATTTTTGTTGGAACTTATGCTCTTTGTTTATTTCAGGGTCTGGCCATGGTGATGCATAAGAACCAAGAAGGGCCGGCTGTCTTTGAGATGCTGGATAAGGCTCTTGAGTTAGCCCGCCGCGAGAAAAGAGTCACTGAAGAGCGAAATATCAGGATTTTAATTGCTCAAATGCATGTCATAGAGGTAGTTCATCTCTCCTACTTGCTACCATTACACTATTAGTATATTGCTATCCATACGTGCACTTTTGGGTATCTCAAGCTAAACAGTGCGGTTGGATTCACTGCCATGTTCTCTGTATTTTTCTCGATTACAAAAGCCAAATGACGGAAGGGAATACCTTAACTCACTGAAACAAAAATAGTGTCTCTACCTGCTAGTTGCAAGACTAGATGATAACTATGAGCAAGTAAAAGGAGGCGAATTTGACCCAAAAAAAAGGGGGAGGAGAAGAAATCGTGTAATAGCTAAGCTTGCCATCTTTTTTAAAGGCGATTTATATTTTTGTTTGCAGGGGGACCTGAATGCGGGGTTGAAAGATTTTCAAGATCTAGTTAATGACAATCCTCGAGATTTTCGGCCTTATCTTTGTCAGGTATGTAGCATGCTGTTGGCAAATTGAAATCAAATCCTTACTTTGGTTATCCTATATGCGGGTTTACCATTCCAGTGAGTATTCAGCGATACAAGCGTTCTGTTTCCTTGATCCATACAATCATACCTCTGGTTTCACGTAGCTACTAAAAAAAATTTCATACTGACTACAAGTACAGAATATGATGGAAATACAGATCGATGCAACTAAATTATACTAAAACGAAATTGGTAAATCCAACTATATTTTAGTCTCTTGACCCTCAAGTTTATTCCCAACATATGCAGGGGATAATATATAGTCTCTTGGACAAGAAGAAAGAAGCCCAAGAACAATTCGAGGCATATCGCAGCCTTGTACCTGAGGAGTTTCCGCAGAGAGTATTTCTTGACGATGTCGTTTTGGCAGCAAAATCAAAAACCCGGGAACAACTTCAGAAAGAGTTCAAAGCTGAATTTAGGAAGTGAACGATCAGCCGGTAGGATTCAACATTATCATCATATATATCAAGTTACAAACGTCAAACAGAATTAAAATTAGCTTCCTCAGGGCAACGTATGGAATTAGTCCACATCCAACTAAAATGGCCAGAATTACATTAGCAGTGGAAGCTAGGTTTCTCTTTTTCACCAAAAAAGAAATGAAAAGGCGGGTTGGAAAAGGCTGGTCATTGTAGTCTTCTGTCAAAATTCCGTGCATTGCCACAATGGCTTTTGTGGATGGAATTCAACAGACTCATTTTTTAGGGTCATGGACAATCAGAAGTTCATCATGATCATGAGATGCAATCTTAGAGGTAGGAAGCTACTAGCTTCACCTTTGCTATGACAGGAAGACAATCACAAATTGCTTTGCCATATATAGTAGCCATAGGTTTAAGCTTACCATGTTTGGACAAGTGATAAGTAGAGTCTATATCAAAGTGCCTTATCACTCATTTACAAGAAACACACCACACAAAAGCATCATACAAAAATGACTTGGAGACATATCAAATGTTACATAGAACTTATTAAGGTCGCTTATACTAGAAACCCTGAAACTTAGACATCGTTTTTAATGGAATTACTGTATCCGCTTTGATCATCATAGTACTTGGACCAGAGCATGACACCTCCATATTTTGCGGAACCTTTGATGGCTGGCAGTACTTTTGTTGTAAGATCTGTGACTGGTATGAAACCGCTTCCGGCTGCATCCGACGAAGCGGGTAAACCTAGGAAGATCTTAGTGGCATGGATACTCGATGTCCATTGCTTCCATGCGTCTTCCAGATTGCGGATGTCTCCCGAGGAGTATTGGCATGGAGGGTTGTTGTAGAATTGGACCCAGACATAATCAAATAGACCGGTTTTGAGGGCCCCGCCGACCGATGCATCGGGGAAAGGGCATTGAGGAGCAGCAGTCAAGTAAACCTTCTTCCCATGCTTGCTGTAACTCGAGAGATACCTGGCAAGGTCATCCCAGTACAAGCCGGTGCCGCCTTCAATGTCGAAGTCGATGCCATCTAAGACAGCATTTCCCAATGGCCGAGAAGGTGAACTTCCCCCCAAGAAGTTGTTCCAGAGGTAGGTTGCCACTTGTCGTGCATCATCGGAGGATGCGAGAGAGTAGCTACCAGCCCCACCTCCGATCGAGAGCATCACTTTGATACCCTTAGCCTGGCATGATTTGATGTCGGCGCTCAATGCGCTACAAGGGTGACTGTATGGATCATGACTATAAGGATCACAGTGGCCGGCAAGGTTTATCATCGGGTTCCGACCGGCGCCGAAAGTCGCCAAGAAGGCTACATTCACGAACTCATACTTTCCCGTGGCACACGTTTCCGCTAGTGTTCCTTCGTTCCCGTTTTGACCCCAATAGATAGAGATGCCTCCAGCATCCGACACTACCGCTAGAGGGAGCACTACCGCCAATATAAGCGGAAATATTACCACTACGTGGTATCCCATTCTCGGTTAATTCGCTCGACTGCTCGTCGTCTCACTACTGAGAAATCAATTTGAGATTTGTAATCTTAATTTTCATGCCGAAATAAGTTGAAGAATCATGATTCTTATACTGGAAATGCAACTCCAATGTGAATCCAAGGTGAAAGTAGTAGTTTGGATTTTCGCGCTGGTTATTCAGAGCGTGCCTTGCCGGTCAATCGGACCTCCATTTTTATCATTCTTTCGGATTGAATATGGGCGACGATGACAAGAAAACGGCATGTCTTGAAAGGCAAACCATCCAACATGATCTTGTCCGAGTGTTCTCGTGTCTCTTAGCGTTTGTCTATGGCTTCCGGGTCTGGAAGAAGAAGAAAATAGCGTGCGATCTCTGGTGTTTCCTGTCGTAGGGTGAGGGTGAGGGTGAGGGTGAGGGACAGTGTGGTTATATTGTACTGAGCCTGTCGTTTTCTTCTGTGCGTGCCTTTGATGGTCATTTAAAAAGATTTGAAAGTCCGTTGGGCTATACAATCAATAAGTGAATTTGGATACTTGATGATGACCATATTGGACACAAGGTGTACTTACAGGAAATCTAATTGTAAATTATAATTAATAGCAGCGAAGTGTAAAACTGGGGAGATTCACAGAGACGTTTGTGGGTTCCGAAAATTACTGAGTGCGCAATTGTTCTTTTTTATGTGTAGTGGTTTGGCTGATTGATCGCCCGAAGAATAATAAATGTTTAACAAGTGCGGTGGAATAATGTAATTGCTGAGTCAAGTAACGTGAGATATTAAAGTGATGAAATGTCCACAATGAATTATATCAATAAATGGGCCAAGGCCCTGGAATTGTCCATACTGGTTCTACGTGGACCGCCCCAGTAATTGACAGAGTTTTTTTTTTTCGAAAATAATGTAAAAATAATAAATATTTACAAAGTTAATCTTCTTCTTCTTTTACTATTTTACCTCTCCCCGGCAATTGGAAAACCTGCGGGCCCACCGGTGGGTGCAAGGAGTGGGGGTGCAGGCCCCCACATGGGCCCCACCTCCAACCCCTCCCCGCCCTTACCTTTTTTTTTAATATTAAAATGAAAAATATTTATAATATTATATTAAAAATAAATTATTTAAAATTTTGGGTCTTACATCTTTAATTTGTTTGCTTTGCTCAACTGTCAAGCAAAGCATTTTATTTTTTTTAATTTATGTAAATATTTTTTTGACGTTGCCTCGTCACTTCGCGATCCCGTGGTAAATATTTTTTTACGTAAATATGATCGCTTCGCGGCCTCGCGAGACGTTCACTCGCTCGTTCAATAGTTTTGCTCGGAGTCGAGGCATGTAAATATTTTTTTTACCTAAACATGATCGCTTCACGGTCCCGTGAGCGAACGTCATCGCCTTGTTCATTCGCTCACTTTTCTCGGAATCAGGGTGCGTAAATATTTTTTTTTACATAAATATGATCGCTCATTGGCCCCGCCAGCGAACACTGTCACCTCGTTTGTTTTTCTCGTAGTCGAGGCGCACAAATATTTTTTTATGTAAATATGATCGCTTCACGATCCCGCAAGCAAACGTCATCGCCTCGCTCTCTCGTTTTTTTCGGAGTCAAGACATGTAAATATTTTTTTAACGTAAATACGATAGCTCCGCGGCCCCTTGAGCAAACATTGTTGCCTTGCTCGTTCGCTCGCTTTTCTCGAAGTCAGGGCCCATAATTTTTTTTTACGTAAATATGATTACTCTACGGCTCCGCGAGCAAACACCGTCGCCTCGCTCGTTCACTCGTTTTTCTTAGAGTTGAAGCACGTAAATATTTCTTTTATGACAGGATCGTGAAGTGGAGTAAACAAATATTTACATAAATTAAAAAAATTAAAATGTTTTGCTCGGCAGTCCAAAGCAAACAAATTAAAAGTGCAAGATCTAAAATTTTAAATAATTTTTTAATCTAATATTGTAAATATTTTTATTTTTATATTATTTTAAAAAAAGTAAGTCATTGTATTGCCGTGAGAGGGTGGGATAGGGCCTCCCATGTGGGGCTTACACCCCCGACCACCAATATCAATTCAATTGCCGTGGGAGGGGAGGAGACCCACCCGCGGGCCCCCTTCCCTCTCCCACGCCATGGGAGAGGGGGGCCCCGCGAGTGGGGCCTCTAGGTCTACCCGGCAATTTAATTGTCGGGAGATACCTAAAATAGTAAATATTTTTTTTAATAGTATTTTCAAAAATTGAGACCCAAAAATGTAGTGTAATTTTTAGCATGTGATAATCTGAATATAGTCTTGGGAGATAACCCATCCTAGCACCTGTTTGTATTAGCCTACGTCAACACACCATTAGCTTCTGCCTCAATATTTCCAGTCCAGGTGTTATACATACCTCATCATGTTAGCTTTGGAATCGATCAGGTGAATCTTCATAAATGTAAAACAAAAGTTCGTAACTGAGAATTAAGCGATAATCTCATAGGAGAAAGACTGGTAAATCACTTAGAATGATTATTGATAATTTCGTATAAGAGTTGTCACATCGCAAAACTGCTATGTTACGTCGACAAAAATTGAAAAAGGACAGTATCGATGCCAAAAATTGTGTACATAAATCACTTTGCTGTCAAAAGTTTCCGTCGAATCATTTGAGTGCCAAATCAGAGACAAAAGTAACATTTTGATACTTCCGGCGAGAAATTCCTGCCAAAAGTAATATGTGGCATTTTCAATTAAATTTTAATATTAAGTGGTATTTAAAAAAAAAAGTCCATGTGGACTTATAAAATTCAAAAAATATTTTGAAAAATAAAATTAGATTTTTTTTAATTTTTTAAAAAATAGCTTAATTTAAAAAAAAGGAAAAAAAGAACGTGGGTCCTCACCCAAGTCTGGTCAAGGGCCGCCATTGGATGCCAACCCTTGCTAGTGGCGACCACCAGTTAGACCTGGGTGAGGACCTGTAGGGCCCCCGACCATGCCCCACCCTTACTAGCCATTTCCAGAGAGGGTGGGTGGCGATGGCAAGGGTTGTGCAAGCCCTGCTGCCTCAAGGGTCGGCGGACCTCGCTGGCCATGCCCCACACTTACTGGCCATTTTTGGCGAGGGTGGGCAGTAGCAGCAAGGGTTGTACGAGCTATCACCGCTTGATTCTGCAATTTTTTTTTTTTTTATGTTTTTCAAATTATTTTAAATAAAAAATTTGAATTTTTAGCTTTTTCATATTTGTAAACTAATACAAAACTAATTAAGTTTGTATTTTGTAATTTTTTTTTCAAATTTTAGCTTCTTTTTTTATTGCGGACAGGACCTCTAGTAAGCCAAGTCAGCTTCACGTATTAATAAAAAATGCGACGTCAACGGAGTTAGCATTTAAGTGATCATTTTTAAAAAAAATTGACACTGAAGTGATTTATCAGAAATTTTTGGCATCAAAGTAATTTCCATACATAATTTTTGACACGGATATAGTCCTTTTCCCCAATAAAAATTGGTACTTCTTTGTCTCACTTTTGGTATTTTGAAAACAACCAAATGAATATTTTAATTTAATGTAAGAACATTTAACCTACTAGCAAGTTCACAAAAGATATTTACTAACATTTTTGGCATTTTTTTTCTCAAACTAAATGATAGAATTTTCCTTCCACCGTATATAGCATATTACCTACGAAAAATACACTTTGCTCCTTCAGTTTTGCACGTTCAAGTTCACATACTTTCGTTTGACCCTCTATCCCTTTACAGGCCACATTAGCTTTCTCTCAAATGTAGCTACACATTAGCATATGATTAGTAAAGAGGAGAGTGGAGATAGCCATCATCATCAAGAAGCAATTTTGGGGACACCCGCAACCTAATTCATTCCAACAAAGTTGTACTGATTGCGAAGATGTGGGTCAATTTGACACGGGTTATAAAAGTGCACGGACAAAGGAAAAGATAAATTTCAAGAACCAACGCTTGGAACTTCTTTTAGAGCTCACTCTGTCATCAACCAGAAAAAAGTGGCAAGACATCTTGCAGTTGTGAACCACCTTGTACCTTTAGGTTCAGCCAAGAACATGAAAGAACTTTTCTTAATATAAACTCACTCATAAACCACAATT
The DNA here is from genome assembly GCA_028455895.1 of Rhodomyrtus tomentosa. Classification (NCBI taxonomy): domain Eukaryota; kingdom Viridiplantae; phylum Streptophyta; class Magnoliopsida; order Myrtales; family Myrtaceae; genus Rhodomyrtus; species Rhodomyrtus tomentosa. The sequence goes on from JAPCWY010000005.1 coordinate 47,726,358, forward strand.
GTTGGTTGTAAATGAAAGAATACTCCATTGTCAACCCCCTTCAGAAAGTACCTAATATGCCTGAATGCAGCGAATACTAATTGTGCATAGAGGAAGAAAGTTACACCAGATGTCCCCCTCCCCCCACCCAAAAGAAAAAATGCAGTGAAGGTTCAAAGAAATATGTCAGAAAGAAAAAAGGAGCTTCCCCAATTCCGCTCGACTTTGATATGAAAGAACATTAACACAATATGCTTGGATGCTCTTTCCAGAAGCTATCTTCAATGATATTGGAGTGACTCAAAATTATTTTCTCTTTGACTTCTTCAAATGTGTCATTCTCAGGCATCGCATAGCCTTCTCCCTGCACATCAGCCAAAGTATAATCTTTGGGCAATGGTTCTCGATGAAAATCCAAAGTTTAGAGGCAGTTAGAAAGTCAAACTTCGTCCGAGTACGAGTCTCATTCAACACTTGACATTGGTTGTGAAAGAGTTCAAATATTTTCAAGAAAGAAAGAAATTTGCAGTGATGAACAATGTCAAGAGAGGCATGCTTCAAATATATGAGATCAAGCAAGGTCTTACAGCCAGCATTTGTCACCAATTCTTGTCCCATCGGTTTGGCAGAGACAAAATTATATGTGATAACATACAAGAACGACCAACCTTTATGCGAAATACGGAGGAACCCCGGCGGAACAATATGGGTAGTGTGTCGTAGTCAATGTTGAACTGTTTGATTAGAAGTTCATTCTTCTCTCTTGTCTGTGTGCCCTGAAAGGAAAAAAACACAGGATAAAAAAATGCTAAAATATAATAAAAATCCTCTCACAACTAAATGAATTTATCAGCATCATAGTAGCTGATAAAACGTTGAGCTTGAAAATGTTTGGCTTGTACTGTCTTTTGGAAGAGGGGGCCTGGGTAGAGAGTAATTATTACATGCTTCTGGAGTGTTGCTCCTGAAGCATTTCGACCGATGGATCTACGGAAAGACATTCAACACATAATAGTCTCATAGATCCAACGGCTGAGATGTACTACAACTCTACGAGCAATGATCCTGAAACACCCAATAAAAATTTCCTCGGCAGAAAAGAGAAATGGAGACTGGAAAATGGACCCAGACTCTTGATAGAATGTCAGGAGGCAAGTAGACATGAAAACTGAATTCACATCAAATAAAATCCAAGAAAGTTGAATGAAGAACGGTTCCATTCTTTTGGCTTGTGAAAAAGAGATGAACTTACAAGATGTTCAGGTAGTTGATAAAGATGCAACCCCGTACTTGGTATTTTTGGAACTTTCCAAAACACAAATACTTCTCTAGCTCAAAAAAAAAATCCAGATCAAAGAAGCCGAACCAGTACTAATAGAATGATAAAAAACTTGCATACGGTCATTCTAATAAATATTAACATGGATAGGCACAACATGTGGTTGTAAGAAAGAGCGAGGACTGGAGAGTGCGTGTATGCTGGTAGATGGGCAGTGTGAGCAAGAAAAAGGGAGATTACGGGGAAAATGAAAATAGCACATCTACGGGTAGAAGAGCACTCAACTATACTGCATATACTGCAATTTCATAAATTCTGTATCATAACACACCGAAACTATATATGGATTTTCTTTTGTGATAACCACCACCAGTTCTACCATGGAGAGAGTTATTGAGCATTGTTTGAGAATAAAAACCAAGGTTTCTGTCAATCAATTTGGATTTATGCGAGGAAGGTCTACCATGGAGGCCATTTTCTTGATAAGACTATTGATGGAAAGATATCGAGAAAGAAAGAAGGACCTCTATATGGTGTTTATTGATCTCGAGAAGGCGTATGATATGGTTCCAAGAAATATTCTGTGGTAGGTTTTTGAGAAGAAAAAGGTACCTTCAAAGTATATAGAGGCAATCAAGGATATGTATGACGGTGTTACTACATGCGTGAAGACTTATAATGGCAGATCAAGTTATTTTCCAATCACAGTAGGCTTACACCAAGATTTTGCGCTGAGTCATTATCTTTTCGCCCTGGTTATGGATGAGCTAACAAAAGATATACAAGATGAGGTGTCGTGTATGTTATTTGCAGGCGATATTGTGCTTATTAATGAGACGGGCTAGGATTAACGCTAAATTAGAATTATGGAGAAGCACGTTGGAGTCTAAAGGATTTACGTTAAGTCGAAGTAAGACGAAATACTTGAAGTGTGAGTTCGACATGGCAGGAAGAGGGGATCAAGAGGCCGCACATATGCTCAGACAGGAGGTACTCAAGAAAGACACTTTTAGATATTTGGAATCAATATTGTAAAAGGAGCGAGAGATTGATAAGAATGCAAGTCATAAAATCATAGCAGGTTGAATGAAATGACGTAGTACATTATGATTTTTGTGTGATCGCAAAATTACTCTTAGGTTAAAAGGAAAATTTTATAGAACAGCAGTAGACCTGCCATGCTATACGGAGCTAAATGTTGGCCAGTACAGAAGAAACATGAGTACAAAATGGGAGTAGCAGAAATGAGGATGTTAAGGTGGATGTGTGGTCATACAAGGATGGATAAGATAATGAATAGAGATATTCGACGAAAAGTTGAAGTAGAGCCGATGGCAGAAAAGATGAGAAAACATAGATTGAGATGGTTTGCACATATTCTTTGATGGCCCCTAGATGCTCCGATACGAGCAGAAATTTGCTATCGAAAGCATAATATGAATAAAGTAAGAGGTAGGCCGAAATTTACTTGAGGAAAAGTATTAAAACAAGATTTAATGGAGGGGAAATAAATTGATGTACGGTTTGTCTTGGGACGAAATGAAGAAATGCTATTAGTATTGCGGAAGGGTAGTGTATAGATATATATATATATATATATATATATATATATATATATATATATACATACACACACACCAAGAAATGCTATTAGTGATGTTGATGATGTTGATGATGACAATTGATGGAGAAATATCGAGAAAGAAAGAAAGACCTCCATATGGTGTTTATTGATCTCAAGAAGGCATATGATATGATTCCAAGAAAAGTTTTGTGGTGGATTCTTGAGAAGAAAAAAGTACCTTCAAAGTATGTCGAGACAATCAATGACATGTATGACGGTGCTACTACATGTGTGAAGGCTTGTAATGGCACATCAAGTTATTTTCCAATCACAGAGTCTTACACCAAGATTCTGCTTTGAGACCTTACCTTTTTATCCTGGTTATGGATGAGCTAATAAAAGATATTCAAAATGAGGTGTCGCGGTGTATGCTATTTGCAGGCGATATCGTGCTTATTGATGAGACCAGGGCTGGGGTTAACGCTAAATTAGAAGTATGGAGAAGTACGTTAGAGTCTAAAGGATTTACTCTAAGTCAAAATAAGACGGAATATTTGAAGTGTGAGTTTGACACTATAGGAAGAGGGGATCAAGAAGCCGTACATATGTTCGGACGGGAGGTACCCAAGAAAGATACATTTAGATATTTGGGATCAATATTGCAAAAGAAGGGAGATATTGATGAGGATGTAAGTCATAGAATCAAAGCAGGTTGGATGAAATGGGGCAGTGCATCGGGATTTTTGTGTGATCGCAAAATTCCTCTTAGGTTAAAAGAAAAATTTTATAGAACAACGGTCAGACCTGCCATGTTATACGGAGCTGTCATGTTATATGGAGCTGAATGTTGACCAGCACAAAGGAAACATGAGCATAAAATGGGAGTAGCGGAAATGAGGATGTTAAGATGGATGTGTGGTCATACAACGATGAATAAGATAAGGAATGAAGAGATTCGACGAAAAGTTGGAGTAGAACCGGTGACGGAAAATATTACAGAGCATAGATTGAAATGGTTTGGGCATATCCTCCGAAGGCCCTTAGATGCACCGGTACGAACAGAAGTTTGCTATCGAGAGCATAACACAAAGAAAGCAAGAGGTCGACCGAAATTTACTAAGAGGAAAACAGTAAAACAAGATTTAATAGAGTGGGAAATAGATTGGCGTACGGTTAGATAGATAGATATTTACATATATATTTACACATTTTTCTCTTTTCCCTCGCTTGATTCTGATTTTATTTTTTATGATTCTTTGGGGTTCATCGACCGCCGACCCCAACTAGTTTGGGATAAAGGTGTTGTTGATATTGATATATATATACCTTTATTTTTTTATTTTTACATATTTATCTTTTTTCTCTCGATTAATTTTGCTTTTATTTTTATGATTCTTTGGAATTCATCGACCACCGACCTCAACTAATTTGGGATAAAGGTGTTGTTGATGTTAATGTTGATGTTGATAACCACCACCAGTTCTCTTAATTAGCAGTACAGGTCCGTGAATCTACATTACTAAAAAAAAAAAGATGCAAACATTAGATTGCACATACACGGCAAACCAAGCTCTTCGCACCAAAAGTACACGATATGCACCAAGTTGAAGATAAATTAGACATGTAAACAAAAGAAAAGCACCACCAAGATGGCATAGGCTAGTGATATTAATACAAATAAACAGACGGATTTCTGTTGCCGATGGGCCAGAGATATTAAGATACGGTGGATGAAAGGGTAGCGAAAGAGAACAAGAATATTAAAGTCTATCAATGCTGAGGCCTTGATGTTCAGATAAGAGGTGGTTCAAAAGCATCAATTATGTTTTTTGAAAAGAATTTGGTACCTTTAGACAACTCTGAGCTTCACTTTTACTTTTTCCTGACTTGACAAGCATCCAAAAACAGGTGTTGTACTGATTGTTGATGTGGCCTACAAATTTGCAAAATACATTCACCGTCTTCTCTAATTAAGTAAATAAGATTGACTTAATGTATTGACTGTACAAAGTTCAAAATTCTCTCTTCTTAGCCCAATACTCACAATCAACTTGTCTCCACGCCAGATAATCTTGAAGTATTTCAGTGGAAGGATAGCATACAGCGCGTCCATCAAAAGAGGGAGGATACTTCAGTTCTTTAAATGGGAAAAAGTCTTTCCATTTCATCACATAAGCTGAAGAGAAAAATGACACAACCACAGAAACTATTTGGCTGCAAACAAACGGAAGTGTATGAGGCAACATTTGAATGAAATACATGGCACAAAGCCAATATTTTGCTAGTAAAGATCCATCAATTAACATTATGATGTCCAGATCTGGCACATTTTTGAAGTTATAACTTCTTGCCACCTATTATGGCAGTTATCAATCCATTTGATGATCAACATCATAGTATGAAATCCTTACCAAAAAAAAAAACATCATAGTATGAAAGGGTCTAAAATTCACATTATAAAGGGAACAAACAGGTAAGAACTTTCGATGAGTCACATAGTACAGTCCCCTTGAACGGAGATGCTGTTCTCAGTTATTTGCCAATATCTTTAGCATAGGGCATCTGTCTTCAACCAACCATTAGAATCAGCAGTTCTCAGAAATGATTTGCAAAGAGAAAGGAGGAATTCTGAGAATAGTCCACCTCTCAAGAAAATCCACCAGTAAAACATACTGTCTATTACTTCAAAGATATCTAACATTCTACTTCTGTGATCTGGGCATGTTTAGCTGAATGTAATTCGTACTTTGCAGTGTAGATGAGAAACATGCCTAGTATGTCTTCCAGATGTCATTTCAGGTCTCATATATTCCCCTAATATTCAAAATTCCAACAAATAGTAGTAGAATCAACAAAGAGCGAGGGTAAATTTCGAAGAGGTACCTGGCCTGTCGCTGGTAAAATTTAGAATCCTTACTCAAAACAAAGCTGGAGTATGTAACCCAAAGTGTCAGTACACCATCGAACGGTGCACTAAAAAATGAAGTAGAATATGAAAAAGTAAGATACCTATACTCATCACTGACACCATAAGAGAAGACAATATCTTTAAACTCTTCCAGAACGGCCACTGCACATGAATTCATGAGGTCCAAAGCTTGCCGATCATTTGGCTTCTCAAACTCATGAACTTCCGAAAATCTACCAAAACCAAACCGAGAAAATTTCAACTAAAAAGCATAATCATAAGATGCCTCAGTTGTAACTTTGCACTTACATACCATTCGCATTAATGAGAATATCTTGAAATCATAAGTTTATAGATGAGCTAAGCATCCAGAGACAAAGTAATTGACAACAACAACATCAACATCAACAATTGACAAAGTAATTGATGAAGCAATTGACAAAGACAACTTAATCTATCCTAAAAGCCAATTCTATCAGAATAAAAGTCCTATCCTTTTTATGTCCCCTCTTACAATATGGATGTCCCCATTGTGAACAGACCAAATGCCAAGATCTTCTCCTACCCAAAATTTAATTAAGATCCTCTAGTTTGTAAGCATCAGTAGACACGGAGAGGAGCTCTAAATCTAGGATAATCTAGAATGTCAAACAGATATCCTCTGTTGCATGCTTGCTTCAAAGAGGACACAAGATCAAATAAAGGGAAAGGAAGTGCCAATCCCTCAAAAAATGAGCATTAACATAACAACCTTAAGCAATAAACATGTTCTTAAGTGCAATAATGATTGCAAATTTCTCTCATGACCATTTGACAGTCCTATGAGGGGATCCTAGATAAGCTAAGCATAGAAACGAATAATCTAATCTTGATGTGAAAGGTCAAGGAGGTGCTCTGCAACTACTATTACCTGTGGAAGTGGCAACCGTCAATTCTTATCACAATCCAAGTGGATGGCATCAACTTGTTTTCAAACAGAAAGGATTTGACATATTCTGCTTTTATCTTCTTTATCTCATTGTCAAAGGGACCTAGTTGCATCAAGAGATATTGCTGACCATTCCAAAAGTTTCGCCCAGCTATATGTTCATTGTGGATCATCCTAGGCTTTCGCCGCATTCTTTTGATGGGAATTCCATGCTCATTGTGCTTCACTACATCTTCTGCCTGAGCAATTTACACGGAGAATAGCAATGTGACAATTTTTTCCCTTTTGCTAAGTTCAATTGACAAGTTAGAAGTACTGTGAACCAAAGAGCCAAAATCTAAAAAGTAGAACACTCTGAATCCTATCAAATAGCGATTCACAACACTATAGACAGATTAAAAAGTATTTCGAGCAAACATAACCGAACAAAAGTATAACTGGCCAGGTAAATCCAAAAATCCTAATATTATTTCATCCACATACAATGATATAGCCTCCGAAAAACTCGGTGATACCAAAAATGATACAGGATACAGAGTTGTTAAACCCTGAGCTGACTGGCCGATTGAACCAGGAATAGGACCATGGTTGGTTCCATTTTTCATCTAATAAGTAGAATGGTTAAGAACTGGTCATATTCGACATTGACCCAGTTTAAAAGTTAAACCTGGAGAATCAGTCAGCAATTTGACTGGATCTTGGACCAGGTCCTCGGCTTTCAAAAACATCGAGCAGAAGGCAACAAGAGGAATTGAAACCCTCGCCACGAGAATGCACATCTACTGCCAAAGCTGACTGAGTTGTCATTAACCCGGTGGTTCAACCGGTTGACCCTTGAACTGGAAGAGACACTGGCTCTTAACCGGTCTGAGTTTAAAAACATCGCATACATATAATCTCCCATAAGGCGACTTTGCATATGCATCTCTCTTAAACAGACCCAATTACACAGAATTTTTTTCCCATGTGCACAGCAGGAGATGCAGTATCTCTTTGCAATATAAAAAATTAATGTTTCTGAGAGGAAAAATTTTTGCTCACGAGGATGATGATGCAGTATCTCTTAACATTATCAAAAATTAATGTTTCTAAGGGGGAAAATTGCTCATGTGCTGGATCTTGACGATCACACAAGTTGCATAATCTTTGGACTTTCAAAAAATTTCTACACGGCAATTCTAAAACTTCTTACAAGATCATTCAGACAGAATGAGATGTCCTGATCTAAGACGATACAACCGAGAGGAAACGAACCTGTGTCATAAAGATACATGACCCTTGACGAAATATTTCAGGAAGCATTCTGTAGTTGATCCCGAACTGCTGAAAAAGAAGCTCATTTTTCTCTTGCTTTTGGGTACCCTGAAAACATGGAAGCTGAATTTAGGCAAATGAAAAGAGGAACCATTCTTGTTATAGTTACACAAAGAACATAGACATTGCCGCAGTAAGACTGTGCTATGTAAGTTATATAAGAGTAGAATTTTCATGAGTTTCAAATCAAGAACTAAAGGAAAATAATTAGATTAAGATGGTATCCAACAGAGCGAGAGATAACAGCCTCATAGTTCTCCATTCAACATCCTTGTTCATGTATGAGAATAGCGATCCCACTCTAAATAACAATCCCAATGGCAAACCAGCTCCATTCTCAAAGAGAAACACAAAGAGCAAAAACCTCCAAAACTTCCACTGCTTCCTTGGCTGATTTTCCACTTTTAAGTAGCATCCAGAGACAAGTATTGTAAAGGTTACGTATATGACCTGCAGAAAGACGAAACCAGGCAATGATTTATCTGTTCCACTAACTCACTAGTTTCCCTTCCATTATATTGCAACTGCTCAGATTTTTTTTTTTTTTTTTTTGGGGGGGGGGGGGGTAAGGTAACTGCTCAGATTTTTCATATACAGAATCTATAAGAATTGCGTCAGAGATTTTACAAATAAAAGTATAATATAAAACCATCGTTTAAAAATTTTGATTATTAGATTTTCCATATAGAATAACATAGGGCCCATATACTTACATTCACTTTGTCTCCATGCAAGATATGCTTGAAGAACCTCCAATGAGGCACAACAAACGACACGTGCAAGAAAGGAAAGCGGAAACTTCATTTTCTTAAGGGGAAAGAACTCTTTCCATTTTGTGGCATAAACAGAAGAGAAGAAAGACACAATCAGCGACATCATTTTGCTGCAACCAAAATACACAACATTCAGGAAAAAAGAAGCAATTGAAACCTCAATATCATGTTGTGTATGTAGCAAGTTAGTTACATACACAACACTCAGGAAAAAGAGGCAATGGAAACCTCAATATCTGTGAAAACAACTCTTTATCCCCAAACACGTGTCATGAAGTCTTAAATTCCAATAATATATTCTTCAGTCCATTCAATATGCCTGGTTAATGAAATGTTTTCTTAAATTGCTGATTCAACACAGAAATGAATTTGAGTTTGGCACTATCCCAGTATTCCAACAATTGCACCTAGCAATGACCAGAAAGAACTTCCATCAAAGAAGAATTGAGTTTTCAACTTGAATCACTTCACTATTCTATTCCAAATCACTTCATCCTTTGAGGTCCACTAAGCTAATACTCTTTTCTAAATTGTCCTTGTTCTATAATGCAGCTCCACATAGTAGCCATCACTTTTGCAGCAATAGAATCAGCTCGATCAATCAAACATATATCACTGTACTTAAAGAAGTAAGAAGAGAATATTAGTTCCTTCCAGTTACATTTTTTGCGTCCTCAACCCCACTTACTTGAAATTGACATGGAGTCTCAGAAAGTACCTGGCTCGCCTTTGATAGAACTTTGTCTTCCTCTTGAAAACAAAACTACAAGCCATGTGAAAAACAAATACATCTAGTTTTACAACACTAATAGCGATAACACAGAGATATCGCCAAAAAATGAAAGATAGAAGGGAACATATTAGGGTACCTGTACTCATCATTAAATCCATAAGAAAAAACTATATCAGGATATTCCTCCGACACAGCAGCAGCACATGAGTTCATCAGAGCCAGTGCTTTCTCATCATTAGGTTTTTCAAGATCATGAATTTCAGAAAACCTAATGTTGAAAAGGTCAAAAAGCATGAGTCGCTAAGCAGGATTAAGGTAAAACAATCACCAACGTCCTTCATTTTGAAGAGTTAGTGAGTGCTAGGCTCAGCTTCTGGCCTTCGAGGCTTTAGTTTTTACTTTAAATGTTAAAAGTGTGACCCTTTTCACATTCAACACCAAAATCGTAGAAAACTATAAATTTGAGTTGTTTAGGTCGATATATACCTCTCAAAATTGCACCCCTCAATTCGCACAACAATCAAATTTGGCTGCATCACCTCATCCTCCATTTCGAACGACTTCACGTACTCGTATTTGCTGTTTGCCATTCTCGCAAACAAGGAATTCTTCTCCACTGCTCACGAAGAACAATGAGCAAGCACCTGGGGGGCATAAATAAGATAAGGCAATTCACCACCGCTGTACCCCGAGAAGAATAACCCAAGATCAAAACTTGACCCACATGAGCAACCCACATTGCCCTCATCAATTCTCGACCGAATCGTCCATTGCGATGCCTTATGAATTATGATGTTTTCACAATAACAAAGCCGAAAATAATCGTTCACACCATACACGCTGAGACATCAGAGATGTAATTCTACCACTTCAGTTGAGCACTAACATCCACACAACCTAAGAGCGAAGCAGGAGCGACCCACAAACCCAACAACAGCAACGAACAAAGTTACAGAAGAAAGGACAAAGGAGAACATAGACGTGCTGAACTTTCGCTTAAGAGTTCGATTAAGAATTGAGAGATACCTAGCAAACTGTCGAACCGCAACACGCAAAGCCAGCAAATTCCATTCACATGCGATTACACAATTTGTGGGACTTCATGCTGGAGGTTCGAGAGCGGAATGAAACGTAAGACGCTCTGAATTGCAGCACGAAAACAGAGAAATGTTTAATCACAAGGTCAACTTCATCGCAGGCAGAAATTATCTCCGCCAATGTTGGTGAGTTCACGATAATTACGAGCTAATATGCCGTGTCATTGCGAGTAACTTATTTTTTGTAATTTTTAATTTCACTATTTTTTTTTTGTGAATTTTATCATTAATGTTATGATTTTTCTATTTTTTTAGGTACTTTTGTTTAATATTTAACTTCAGAATTTTTTATAAACTTATACATGAGCATTCACATTTTCAGAACTGATGGTTTTTTAATTTTTTTTATCTGGGCAAAGAGCATTACTTGGATATCATTTTGCTTTCAAAAGCCAATTTTTTTTTTTTGGAAAAATTAGAGGCCAATTTTAAAGTTTCAAAATAGAAAGCAAAATCCGTCAATTACATTTAACTTGTGCAGATAGATCTATCCGTCCAATCAAAACTTGATCTGATAAAATAAAATCTAATCAAATCACTAAAAAGTTTTGAAAATTTAATTGCAACATCAATTAATTGATTATATATCCAATACATCTTTAGGAGGGCTAATTCGTATTCTTCAACTATGAATAAATATGAGATCAATTTCACATTGAATTGAATGAGCCGAGATAAGAAACACGATATAGAAAATTAAGAAATTGACCCATGGAATATAAAGTTCAAAAATAGGTATCGAAAAAAATGAATTATTACGACTCATCACCCCTAAGTATTTCATTACAATCAACAATGACAAATTTATTTATCTCATTTTAAAAAAGAGAGAGGGAGAGGAATTTTCCAAAAAAGGAAATAAAAAAATTGGAATTTTCCCTTTTTAAAGGAAATATAAGAATTTTTTTCACCACTATATCCTCATTTCCCTTCTTCTTCCTCTAGAGGTCAGACGACTCTCTGCGTCTCTCTCCTCTCTGTCGTAAGCTCGAAGCGCTCGCCATGGCCGGATCCTCCAGATCTGCGGTGCGTTCCTCATGAGGTGATGTCTCTTTTCATGCGCTTCCTTTTGTACAGTTCATGCCATCTTTGTGAATTCGATCGTTTTCCAGGTGCGGAGCTTAAAATTCTCGGCTTGTTAGGATCAAAGTTCGTTCTTTTCGTAGTGATCGGAATCCGAGTCTATTGTGAGTTCAATTTAGTCGCGAATTCGATTCGGGCCCGATTGGTTTGGTTCTCTGGTGGGGGGTTTCTGCTCGGGTGGTTTGAAAATATGGATGAACAATCGCAAAAGCGGAAGCTTCGGGACGTTGATTGCGAGCAGTCTTCTTCGAGCGATCCGGTTCTCTGCGCGAATAATTGCGGTTTCTTCGGGAACCCTAATACCAATAACCTGTGCTCTAGATGTTACTATGAGTATCTGCTGAAGCAACCGAAGGATGCTATGGATTCGTCGGCTGTGTCGGATGGACCTAGCAGTGGCAATGTTGTGGATGGTTCTAGTTGTGTCAAGGAGGCACCAGCTGAAGCTGTAGCTAATCGGGTGGAGGCAGCAGCTTCTTCGGAGAATCACGAGACAAGGCCTGTGGATCATTCTGGTCAGCCTTCTTCGAGCAATCCAGTTCTTTGCGCAAATAATTGCGGCTTCTTCGGGAATCCTACCACCAGTAGCCTTTGCTCCAAATGTTACTGTGAGTATCTTTTGAAGCAATCAAAGGAGGCTAGTGGTTCCGCTGCTGCCACAGAAGACGCCAAGGATGATGGGGCTGTGGATGGTTCTAGTTATGCTGAGGAGGCACCGCTGGAAGCCGTGGCTAATCGAGTGGGAGAGGTGGCGGCAGCAGAGAATCAGGAGACGAGGCCCGTGAATCGTTGCGGTTTCTGTAGGAAGCGGGTTGGCCTGACGGGTTTCAAGTGCAAGTGTGGGGAAACGTTTTGCTCTGTGCATCGATATTCCGATAAGCACGACTGTGCGTTTAATTACAAGACTGCAGGCAGAGATGCTATCGCTAAGGCGAACCCTGTTGTGAAGGCAGATAAGATTGAGAAGATATGACGGGCATGGCAAGGTATTGCAGCGCTACATAGTTGCTGCTTCCCGTATTAGTTGAAGTCAATTTAGTCAACAGATTAGGAATTGAAGTCTATTTAATTTATGCATTAGGAAATAAGATATTATGTTCGTGAGTATTTTCATGTCTTATGTATAGTTTGGTTTTTTTTCGTGACGTTTTAATGTATCCACTGGATAATTTCATTCTAAGTTTATGTGGTACTGTCCTTTTCCTAATTTTAGCTCATGGGTTGCCAGGTTGTGAGCCTGCAAATTCTTTTGATACAACCTTTTGAGGAGATTTCGATTTGTTATGATACATTTAGTGGAACCTTGGGAAGGAATAGGGGAGGTTGTAGGATTCTTGAATTAACTGAAGTGTGTATGACCATTTAACTAAACCATATTTCTTTAGCTAACAGCAGCTTGCTAAATGTACTCCACCATGCCTTTTCTTCTTTTCCATGAAGTCCGCCAAAGTTATGTGATTGCAATATATGTCTTTTTTCCAAGAAACATATTGGCGTTCACATTGTGAGGAAGCTGGTGCTTTTAATTCTGTTGTCTATAGAGTATATGTAAGCGTGCTTCAAACAGAATATACATTTAGCTATTAAAGGTCAGTTGTAACTAAAAGGATTGGGCTAGTAGTTTAGACGTTTTTGCTGCTCAAGCGATTATTGAATTGCAGAAGAAGTTGATCTGCTGTGGCATATTATCCTACTCCTCCTTATCTGACCTTCACATAGTAGTAGCTTATTATTTGGTCTAATTTTGGGTTGAGTGAGTCACCTGCAGGGTTTCATTGACTGCGGGATATCATTCTTTATTCTTATTACCTTTCCATTTCCTTGAAACAGTAGGTTGTGCATGCTAGATTGATTTGCTTTTTGTATGTGTTTACCTAGCTTGTCTCAACTCTGTTCGGAAACCAAGGTGAATGTAGGAAACAGGGATCTTGATTCAGGGTCCTTACATGATCAGTAGGATGGCTTCTTCCAGCGGTGACTTGGATTTGCTCTCTTGTTATCGTCAAAGGGCCCCTCTTCTAGAGTTCCGATTGTATTCTTTGAGTGTGGTCGTGTGTGAGTTTTGGGAAAGTTAATCCATCTCAAGATGTTCCGTTCTTATTTACTGTACTTCCTGCATTGAAAAAAGGTCATGATCATTGTTCAAGGACCAGAAATCGGGAGCCTGAGTCGGTGGGTGCAAGTTGGAGGACGATAATTTGTTGCCTGCCTTTTTGGTCAGAACCCCTTAAAAGGATACCTTTTTCAAGTGTTTCTTACAGATTTTTAGTGGGAAACGTGGAATCATGCTACATAAATCACAGTGATTGAACGTTCAATGTTTTGTTAGTATCCAAATATCAACTAGGTAGAGTTAGGACAGAAGTGGTTGAACTGCAAATGTTGAATATTGCTGCGAAGAATGAGGTTCAAATGATCTATATGTCATGAATGAAGCTGTTTGAATGTCTCTTTGAGAGGTTTAGACGAAAAACCAAATCAAGTTATGATGATTTGGAACAGAGACTTGTCTGTGTTGCCTGTTTGAATCTCTCTTTTAGAGGTTTAGACGAAAACCAAACCAACTTATGATGATTTGGAACATAGACTTGACTGTGGTGCTCGTAGTCAGCTTTAAACTGTGGAAAATCAGTTTAAAGTTCGTTTAGCACTCTTCAATAACCAAGCGCATCGCGGTTTAGGCAGTGTCTTGGGATCTAAATTTACATTAGATTTGCGACTAGACTGAAACTACTCTAATATGGTATGTGCTATTCAACATTCTTTGTTGGTTCAAGACAAAAGTAGTAGCATCTATGATGGATTGGCAATGAGAAACACCATATCCGGTGGCATTATAAGCTTTGTGTCTAAGTTTTGATTAATTCCTAGCCCCTGGTAGCGACCGTTAATGCTTGGCTTCAAACGTGAGGTGTCCGGCCATCTGCATTAACGAAAGTTAAAGATAGAATTGGCCAAGAAATCCTCGAGATCTTTTACGCCTTGTTGGAAAAATCCACTTTAAGTTATTCTCCTATGCCCAGAATAAAACGTTGGTCTCTCAAACTTCATGTCGACGTATTGGAATCTGGAACAATGTGAAGATCGTAGACAATTAAAATTGCCTAGCGCATCGACGTCCATCGACCATAATCAACAGTTTCGGCAGCACATTATTTACGTCCCTCTTAGCCAACCATGTTACATTTCTGCAACCGAGTACTTACACAGATATGCAAGCAGTGGTTCAAGGCAAATTAGTAAAAATCCATACTAGATTGGCAAATGGCCTATAGGAAGAGAGAACAATGAACGTAAACAAGCTACTCATGAGTCAAGAAACGTTCTTTTTTCCTTTTTCCCTGTTGCTATTCGCTACTTGGTAACGCTAAACCATTCATTGTCAAAACCCGCATAAGCGACCTAAGGGCACTAAGCAGTGCAACTTTGGCTCAACAGTCAACACTTCTCTATATTCCACTACAGGCTAGTTGATGCAGATTTCTGGGCAAACCTCTGTGTGGATACCAAAGCATGAAGACCGGAACTGTTCGACACGAACGATTTTGACCCCAATGTGAGTGCCAACCCGACTTTCAGCTAGTTGGATCTTTCTTGGGATGTGGAGGCGGCGGAGGATGTCTTTGAGAAAGGAACCGCTTAGTGCTCTCTAGGACGCCAAAGAATATTGACCCACCAATGCCGATCCATAGGACCCTCGGCTCAATTCCCTGAAAATACAGAACTCAGAGAGGAGTGAACACTAAGCAAAAAGAGAAAGGTTATACGACAACCTTCAAAACAAAGCGTTCTGCAGGTCATGAGATGACAATATTGACAACTGCAACAGCGATCAAGTTCTTTCCAGCTAAGTAAACTCTACTACATGGATGCGCATATGAGGCTATACCATTGTGCTATCTTGTACTAAATCCTGACATTGAGCTCTTTCTTCAAATTAACTGCCAATGTTATAAGCATATCCATCATAATGTCACATCTACTATTATCTTATCCTCACACGAAGCCATGCAAACTTTTCCTCAGTAATTCTATGTCTTCTTAAGAGTCAGCAAAATTCATTGGCGCATTCAACACTGCGACATTTGTTTTGAAACAACTCCATTCCGGCAGAATATTCAAGCCAAAAATACTTTGCAAAACAAGTGCCCTGGAGTAGAAAGTTCAGTGCAAGATACTTGTGAAACTGGGAGCAGGTTTCTCAGTGTACAGGGTCGTTTATATCAAGAAAGTGTTTGAACGTACTACATTTACAACTCGGTAAAAAGTCGACATATTGAGATTATGCACTAGTTGCACTATTTATTAGTCCCCCTTTTTCATTTTGGAACTGATTCTTTTGAGAATTCATAATCCATTGCCTTTCAATTATTATATGGGGCAGAAAACAGAGTGGAAACACACTAAAGATAGAGAAATGAGAGAAAAACAGACGGTCTTACTCGACATCTAGCTCAAAAGTGTGGGTGCACACATGTGTGTGTGTGTGTGTGTGAGAGAGAGAGAGAGAGAGAGAGAGAGACAGACAGACAGACAGACAGACCTTGAGAAGAGCTGAGGGACCCTCCTCCCTTACAATAGTTTGAACACAATCAAATATCCCTCGGTACTGGTTCGCTGGTCCCTGCACGGATCAGAGCGAACCACTCAATAATCATCGACAAATACGAAATTCATGTAGCCAATAACAGCCTATAATCACAAGAGGAAGGAAACTAAGAAGATTATGACTGAGGTGGATGTTAGAGGCAGCTTCTTAGAACCTGAGTCATTAGCCTCGTCTTGATTACATCAAGGGGAGTGGTTATTGCTCCAGTCAGTGCTCCTGCAAAGACAAGATCCGCCTAAAGATTGGTATAGATCATTTTCATCCATAGTTGAGCAGTTCATTCACTTCACTCCAACAAGGCATGAACTTTATTACTCTTGGACAAGAACCCAACTCTTTCAGGATTTTTGGCGTTCTATAACTATGCATCAGGAAAAAAATCTAGGGCCTCTAAATTCTCTGATCTTACAGATCAACAAATTTAAGGCATTATCACAGTTTAAAATAGGTGAACATCTACAATATATTGTTCAAAGAAGTTTAGGGGTGAATAAATATCAACAAGAAATACCCATCAGATTAAACTGCCCCAGGGAGGCAAGCGAACGTAAATTGACGAAAGAAAGGAAGTGAAAGCTCAGGAACAGTACTAGGCAGATAAAGCAAAAGGCATCAGCTTTAGCTTCTTTAGTGGCTTGGCAAGTGACTAGAGATTTGCGACTATCATAAATGCAGCGTAACAATATAAACCACCAACTTCAACTCATGAGGGGGGTCAGCTATATGCATTCACTAACCCTTATTCCTAATGCAGCAATGCAGAAAAACTGTTTGCCTGTTAGACCCGCATTAGAAAACTGTAGGAATACAATCACATATATCACATGCCACGCGGGACTTATTCAGCAATTAATGGAACAATTCTCTTCAAGTTTCATGGAACCATTTATTGCAGTGTGCCACAAGATTTCATGAAACACAACCCCATCCGATTGTGTATTTGTAATTGGCAAATTCCCCCAATTGAGAGTCTTTGAAGACAAAATGTATGTGAAAAGAAAGGCAAAATCTCACCTGTATGTTAATTTAAGAAGCATAGTCTGGATCCAAAATATTCACCAACCTTTATGCCAAGGCAAATTACGCGTCTAACAGCTATCATATTATCTCCATCATTCAAAGTCAAGGTTACAGGTCATAGATAAGTTAACAAGCAGCTGCTCTTGAGTCTACACTATGGACTTAGTGAACTAACTAAAGGCAAAACCATTGCCGGCAATAGGAACTTTTTGGTGAAACTTCGCCTATGAATAGAAATTGAAATAAAGTAGTGTACACCACACCTCTTCAGTCTTCAGCAGTTACTGGTTCCTTGAACTTAATTTCCCATTTTATTTTATATGAATGGAGCAACTGACGAAAAGCTTATCGATGCAGTACAGAATCAATGAACCACACTCATCAGAATTAACAGCAGTGAAACAAATAGTTAGAAGCAAATGTTGCACCAACATCTGCAAAAGCACCAAAAAGTACCTGCAAAAGCTCCAATCACAGCATTCTCTGGATCGTTCAATTCTCTACGTGCCTGTTTGGGAAACAATGAAAGATTTGTTAATCTCTTTCAATAGACCAGAATGGCTAAAGCAAGCACACATGACATCATGACTTTGCAAAAATGCTTCCTCCGAACAGTGCAATAGCCATATTTAGTCAGTTCAAAAGGTGGTTCCATAGAGAAAAAATTCTCCTGAAGAAAGCAGATTCTCTACTTGTTAAAAAGACATCAATCTAGATGCTTACTGCCGCTTTATAACCAAGCCGAAGCTGCTCATAGATGCAGAATTGGATTGCATCAAATGGCAAATCGCGCAAGAGAAACGATCCGTATCCCTAGGAAGAATAAGATCAAACATATGCTGAGTGAACGTGATGTTACAGAAAGAGCCGATATGTAGGTTCTTTCGGCAGCAGTGCTTATATCAACGTGAAACAAAAGTAAACAACATCTAATACTCATAAAAAGAAGATTCTAGCATCAAACTTAATATTAAAATAGCAATTATTTTTGTTTTCTGTTTTTCCCCATACCGCATAAAGACCTTTAAAACCTTCTTTAGAGACAATAAGGCGAACGGCATCAGGGGCGGAATTAAACTGCCTCGTCTGCATTCTTTGCTTAACAACCTGGAAAGTGTTCAGATACAAAGCAAGTTAGTTTTCTTAGGATGAAAGAAAAGAAAATGAAATGGAAAAATTTGTGCAGACAGAACAACTCGACCTCTGTCGGAACACGAATAAGAGAAGCAGCCACTCCTCCTAAGGCGCCAGCAGTCTAAAAAATGCTCAATAAACTTCAAGAAAGTCAATATTCTTAAAAATTTCGACTTAAAAAAAAAATTAAAATGCAGCAGATTTAGATAAGCAGCCCAAGTTACATGTGATTCCTATTGCATCACAAAAACCACAGGAAAGAAAGTCATGATATAAATGGTATGCCTACTCGAGACATAATCCTACTCATGATAGTATAGATCCAACTATGCCATCAGATTAGTCATCCATAGCTAAACTTGACCTTATCTTGACCGAAAGCTTTACCACTGAGCTACACTATTCGACTTTTGATTATGAAGGTGATCACACAGAATCTTAGTTGTCAATTTGCTCCACCTGTTGGATCCATCGATCCACAATCCAGTACGATGATGATTTTAAACACCCAACACATCCTGGTCAGGAGCTTATTTTGAAGAACCCTTAATGCTAGTTGGATACAACTAGATTTAGCTACATCACCATCTCTTTTCAATCAAAACAAGTAAATCAGCTGTTCAATTCAATTCAATTCAGGCATTGCCTTACCAGAGAAAGCATTCACCAGAGGAAGTACTAGAGGACTCCTTACCAAATGAGCAAGAGCGCTGAGATTCTCAGGAAACATCCTTAGCAGTTCTTGCTTTGCAGGCTCATAAACACCAACAAATAGAGCGGAAGCCCTGAGAGGAAAGTGACCCTTGTTAGGTAATTAATAGGATCATTTGCCGTTTTAGGAAGAAAACCTAGAGGAATAATCCACAAAAAACATGATAGATGCATAATTTATCCCAGGTATTTCTATCTGGGTATAATGTCCCACTTGTCTTACATGCTCTCCTGCACCATAAGGAGTGTGAGCACAAAACATTTCGGAGATACCAGTAGGATGATTCACCTCTTATTCAACCAATAAAAATGGGTGCTTCTACTTCACTTCAAAAAGAAAAAAAAATAAGAATAATGAATTTCAATAAAAAAAAAAGAGCAAGAAAGTTATCGTATCAAAACTTCATACACCTTAAAGTTCATAGGGAGAAAAGAGAATTTTTGGAGGCCCTTATACTCATTGTGCCTAGCATTGAATATACTGGGTATTCACCTCATCAATATCTTAAATCAAGGATGGGTTCTATTTAGTGCTTAGCTGAAATGGGCACCCAAATTGAGCTCAGAACCTTTTGTTAGGCTATAGTTTTCTTGTTTTGTACCCTAAACCATACACAGGATCAACAGAGAGCCTTTTTGACGATCCGATCGTATCCCAACCTTAGACTTAGTTGTTCGAGCGATTTTAGTAAAAAACCAAGTATAACACTTGGGGTAAGGGTCAAGTTGGTAATTTTTCTTACATCTCCCTCTCCCGGAGCCCAGGTATCATATGCGCCTCCAAATAAAGAGCCTTGAATACTAGAAGAAAAGCACCTATATACCTAACAAGCAATCTCCTCTTATAGATAAAGCAAAAAAATCGAATAGAGTTCATTTTTTTTATCACTTCACCCCACAAGGAAATAAAAAATTCTATAAGGTAAAACAACAGAATAGCTAACAGTTTCAAGATCCTTAGACCCAGCAGAATAACCTAAAGCAGCACAGGGGAATAGTTGATTCACACATAATTTCTAGCCAATAAGTAAGTTTTGTATTTTAAAAAGGAGCTTACGGTAATACGCCAGCAAGATTTCCAGTCAACCCAGAATATAAGCCTTGAAAATTAATTTTTCCTCCACCACGAGCTGCCTAGAGTAAATCAAAAGGTAAATTCAGCAACTTCATGATGAAAATTGAGAAAAATAGGAAAAATTCACTTATTGATGCAAGAAATGAATGTTTGCTAAGAACATAATTATTCAGTTTCATGCAGTTTATCTATGGCATCAGTGACTTCTCTCTTGATGCTGTTTTAACTTTTAATGGATTGATCTTAACATAGAAGGATGACCACCCACCAGTCCATGGGTACTTCAACAACTAAAAGACTGGTAAGGGCTTATGAACAATTGTGCCAATGGAATATGGTTATCTGATTAATGAGGCTTCAGTACTACCTCAGAGAACTGAAAAAGCTCATTGCTGGATGAGAAAGAACTTCAGCGACTTCAACATATAAATTATCAGAGAAAAAAGGGAATTTGGCAATTACCATCAGCACAGGTGGGGGAAAATCTCTTGACGATAGTTTTGTACAGACCAAAAAGAACAAAAAACGAGGGAGTAAAGAATGGGTGATCAGATGATCCAAGATACACAAATTGAGAAATTGCAGTTCCCATGTGTCAGCATCCAAAGCAGGACAAAAGTATTATCAAAGTATGCAAATATGCTTCACTTTGTGTCTCTCGAGGAAAAAGGTTTTTAAAGGCTTGTGAAGTCATATCAGCAACATGCTTGATATAGTTGGAGAACAGTGCTCTATAGTATTAAACTCTTTCTTTCATATTTATTTTATGCGAGAGGATTTGTTATGCTTATACTCCTGATCATTTCTGTGTACTTTTTCTTCTCAAACTTGTTTTGAAACCAGTGTATAAGAAAATAGCAGATATCGGCTACTGCTGTATAAACAGTACCAATTTTTATATGTAACCTGCCTGCAGCCTCGTCTTTATCGTGTCAATGGGGTATAAGGCTGTTTCAACAACAACACCAGCAGTGCCTCCTGCAATAACTCCATCTGCAGATTGCAGCAAACATAGGATAATATATTATACCATGTAGCATCACATGCAAAAACAGCAGAGGTCCCATATAGAAAAAGTACTGTAACAAAAGGGAAAAAGTAGCATCTCCAAGAATCAAACAGAGAAAACAAAAAATCGGTTCCAAAAGTCTGAGAATGAACAATGACATTGTAACTGTATTGGATGGCTCATCTTTTCATATCATTGCCCAGCCAAGTATCGGCATGATTGTTTCCCATTCGCTTGACCCAGACTAAGGGAAGACGATAACCACCAATGATGGACCTCCCCTCCCTCCCCTTATGCTTAATGCTAGTCTTTCGTCGATATACCTCAATGCTTTTGTGGATTCTGTGTTATATGCATAGACTTTGGTTCAGATGCAAATTATATCTGAATTGTATATAACTTGGAGACAGGATAATTACTAAGTCAAGTCAAGTAGATGGAGCTCAGAAATGAAAGTCACTAAATGATAACCCAAGCAACAGTCATTGGAAGCGTACTCAGCTTTATATTTTTCAACTTACCAAAAAAAGTACGAAAAAAGTCTAAGGGCTTTTCTTCTCCTGTGCTAACTGAAGCAAAGAACTTTGTTGCATCCAGCTGCAAGTTCTGAGGTTTCATCATAAGCATGCCTGCGGAGAACGTCAATTCTTTCACAAGATAATCAACTGAATACGTACAGAAACATAGAATACATCGGGACACTACTAGAAAACAAGGTCACATTCTTTTCTTAATCAGCATTAGCAGCAACAACATTTTAAGAGCGAAAAACGTTTGCACGTACGCATCCACCAACAAACAAGCTATTGATAAATCCTCCTCAACACAGTCAACCAGCCACAATCAAATACGCAGAAGAGTCGAAGCACAATTTTGTGCCCTGTTTCTTCTTTAATTTCTTCAACAAAGATATATAATAATTGGGATCCAAATGGTTTGATCCTTGGTACCTAACTGACAACCTATCTCATGATACAGAAATTAAAACACTTGCGTGATTCTAAGCAAGTGGAAAAACCACCAAATACTCAAAAAACGAAAAGCAAAAGAGAGGAATTTACCTAAAGGAGCTTGCGAAGCTCTCTTCGTGTCGGATGCTAGTGCTAAAGGACCCATCATTCGCTGACTACAGACGGACTGCACAAAAAATCACCCATCAGTTACCTAAGCATATCCTGAAAATTACAAAGCACACGAAGCTGATTCCACGTAGTAATTCATTACAATTCAAGTTCAAGAAAACTTACGGACGAGAGGTTGCGTCCTCGGAAAGAGGAGAATTCACGTTTTATATAGCGAGAAGCGGAAGAGAAATGCCGAAATGGAATGCGCGATGCGTGAACATGAGCGTACAACGTTGTTGTCGGAAGCAGAGAGTAGAGGGAGAGAGAAGTCGAAGCGTGCTGTCTTCGGAGTCGTCGAGGGAAGAGATAGACCGTTTCTTGTCCGGACTCTCTGCGGGACCGGCTGCAGTGGCAGAGAAATAGCGGCACTTCAGTGATGAGCTTGAGAGGCATGGCATTTTGGTTATCATTACATGCCATTTACATTATATATTTCTTTTATTGTTATCTTTGGCATGCCATTTTCTAGTTTTGTTAAGGAATACTAAGGGTAAACATAGTTTCTGAAAAAAATTTGGAACCAGACCGGTGAGAATTTTCAGGATTTGAAGGATAATCTTCAGGTTCGAAAAATTAGGAAATCTATTGTTCTATGTTCTAACACGATTAGGCGATATTCTATGATATCCGATGATGAATATATAATTCAAAATCACTAGTCCCAGTTTCAATTTACAGCGATATTTGTTAATATTTTTTTTTATATTTTTCATGTGTCTAATTATGATTTATGATCAATAAATTATAAAAGCAAGTGATAGTTATTAGAGGTCTTACCAAATTGAATAGACTTGCCTTGTGAGATAGAAAAGCTAAGGGACTGCATGATAACACTTCTTCTTCTCCATTTCTCTGCTATGAATCAATCCGGCAGAGAAATCTATTTGATAAAAATCTTGTCGAAGTAGAAATCTGTTTGGTAAAAAAATTAATTTCTGGTAGGATTTTTAGGATGCACATGACAACACTTCTCACCAAGAAATCAACTTCTGATCAGAAGTTGATCTTTCTACTTCTCTTCAAAAGAAAAGGTTGAATTTTTTACTTCTGCTCCAGATTGGCTTCTGATTAGAGAAATTCATTTGGTAATGATTGAAAATTTCTATTTTTGAAACATAATTAACTAAATCTTTGGCGGTGGCCGGCGATCGGTGGCGGCGACTGCTTGACTGGCGGCGGCGGCCCATGTGGTCGAAAAAGTGATTCTGAAGCCTATAAGTAAAAACATTTTACTTTTTAAAGTTGGCCAAAATCTAATCATAAGTAGAAAATTGACAAAAGTACAGCAGAAATGACAATATTTGTATACAGAGATCAATTTAGTGCCAAATATTTTTTTGGATCACTTAAATGCCAAATTGAGAAAAATCGATCACTTAAATGCCAAGTTGCCGGAATTGGGCGACTTGGCACTAAAGTGATCATTTTTTGGATCACTTCTAATTTTTCTATAAAAAAAAACGATCACTTGCCAATATTTTTTTTATCACTTAAATGCCAAATCGGAAAAAAAAATGATTACTTAAATATTGGCACTTATGCCGTAGAAAATCCTATAAGAAATCCATTTTTTTACCAAACGCTTTTCTACTTCAAAAGTGAATTTACCAAATAAATTTCTCTGCAAGATTGACTTCTGGCAGAGAAATTCAAAATGACAAGTGTTATCATGCAAGCACTCAACTTCTGATAAGATTTTCAACTTCTGATTGAATTTTTGGCCAATTTTTAATTCTCGGCTCCAGAATCACTTCTTCGACCATATCGACCTT
The DNA here is from genome assembly GCA_028455895.1 of Rhodomyrtus tomentosa. Lineage (NCBI taxonomy): Eukaryota > Viridiplantae > Streptophyta > Magnoliopsida > Myrtales > Myrtaceae > Rhodomyrtus > Rhodomyrtus tomentosa. Next base: position 47,750,470 of record JAPCWY010000005.1, read on the forward strand.
TGCCAACCACGGCTCGCCTACCGCTGCGGTAGCCACTGCTCGCCGCTGCCACCACTTGTCGCCGCCCACCGCTGCAAGCCAATCACCGTCGCCGCCAGGCGTCGACATTGAAGATTTTGTTAATGATATTTTAAAAATAGAAATTTTCAATTGTTATCAAACGAATTTCTCTAATCAGAAGTCAATATGAAACAGAAGTAAAAAAATCAACTTTTCTAAACAGAGGAGTCGGGCCAAGAAAAGAAGTCATATTCAAATATCACATTGCTTTTCACACTTTCTTCTATTATCTTTCCTCGATCAAGCTCGAAGTAAGTTGAATCTAGCTCTACGGAGGTCTTTGCTTTTCAAGATTAGTTGCTACTTTTTTTCATTTATAAGAATAGGCGATTGTTGTGATATTCTGATTTTCAATCAACTCCAGACTCTGTAATGAGAAGTTTATTTATATCAAGCGATGTATTTTAGTTGTATTCCGCTCAAATCTGATCAATTTGAGTAGACTGACCAAAGGGGAAAGGCTAACGCAAGACGAGATAAGTGGACCTAGGCGACTCGAATAGGAAATGACGCTTTGACCATAAGGATTGTCGAGGGGATATTTAAGACCGCTAAAAGGCTGATCTAAGAACGATTAAGGATTACCATGCGAGCGTCGTACGATTGGAGCGCGGGCGATGCCGCTTAACCAACGTGCGATTTGCAAAATTATCCTAAATCGGACTGTGACGATCGAGACCACAGGGACTAACGATAAGCCCTCGCAATTACATGACAACCAAGGCCGCCATGAATTGACGAGCTCTAGACGTGATGAGAATCACGAGGTCGATACGCGTATAGTCTGCAAAAGCTGCCCGTCGGTTTGGAATAGGCTGGAATCACTTCTGCCAGAAGGAACGATCAGAATTGAGTCCTGAAAAGTTTGAAAACGGAAAAGCAAGAATTCCAACGTCAATTGGATTGGTCGTCGCCCTATCGAAAAAGTCAGAAACGAGAAAAACGACGTTCCGAACGTCGGAGGTAAAAAGACCATAATGCCCCTCAGGCTTAGGACTTTGTCTTTATAATTGAAGGAAGGGCAAAATGAAAATTTCTCCCCCCCCAAGCTGCTAAAAATTGAAGAGCAATTGATGGCCATTGGATGCCCTTGAGAAGAACAATTGCCAAGTGTCACAAATCCAAGGATGGAAGATCAACTCTTCATTTAATGCCCACCTACCAATCACTTCAATTAATTAAAATTTTGGGGATAAACCAGCTCTCTTTCTACTCCCTCTCACTCTTCATTAGGCTATTTTTACTCCTCCAAAGAACAGACCAAGCTTCTTCTTCTTCTTCTCCAGTTTCTGTTTTCGCCGACCCCGCCGGATGTCGCCGTTCAGTCCGTACTACCGCCACCTCCGGTCATCCCCTGCTGCCGGCTGACCACCCAGACGTAGCCCCACGTCTTATCGACGTCCTCCAACTTGAATCAGGTCATTTGGAGCTCTGAGGAATTCGGGCAAGCATTCTCCCACAGGTCGACGGAATCTGTTCCAGTTTGAGGTAGGTTCAGTTCTGAACCCTTTAGACAGCCGAAAACCTGGAATCTTTGTCTCAAGTTTTGTGGAGATCAAGTAGACATATAGATGGTTCTGTGGTAAAAATTTGGGATTTATTTGATAAGTTTTTGACCATGAACCACCCTTGTACATTATGCCCAGAATCTGCCGGTATTCTGTGTTTGAGTGCTCCGGCGACTTCCGACGACTTTCCGGCAACCACGCGACTTGAAACTCACGGTGAGACTTCCAAACTCTTAGGTAGATATTATAAGAGGTAGAATGGTGTATATTTGATGGATTTGAGATAGATTAAGGCCGGTTGGACCAGGCATGAATAGAACCGAATGGAACCGGTTCAATGCCGGGCCAAACCAGTTCTGTGGAGGGCTGAATAGGCTGGGATTATGTTGTAATTTGGTGTGTATGATATGTTAAGATGATGAGGAGTATGTTATGAGTGATTCGGATGGATGAATTGAGGAATTAGACTTGAAATTTTGACAAATCGGTTGGTTAAACTAGGTTGCGCGACAAGTCGGCTTTGGGACTTGGATTGGCTGAACCATAAGAGACTCAAGGAGGGGAAATTTGCGTTGTTAAGCGGAGGTAAGGAATTTTCTAAACCGAGGCTAGGGGGATTGGACTCGATTGGGTAAGTCGAGGGCCGAACGGAATGATTTATGAGAAAGCCCTCGCATGTAATAGCTTGATGCGTCCTTGGACGTTATAGAATGATTGTTTGACCTAGCCTATGTGTGAATTGTCTGAGTGCCTGAGTACTATTTGAATTGAATTGCATGCCACGAAATTTATTAAACATATTATCATGCGCATTGGCCATTGGTTATGAAATTTGATTTTTAAAAATCAAGTTAATTGATTTGATGTGGCATGAGACATGATTGTGGCATTGCATGGCATGGCCTTGAGGCGTAGGAGATGTGGGGCGGAGGTTGAGACCCTGATGCGACGAGATCGCGGGGTGGATTATGAAAAGGTTGCGCCCTGATGCGACAGAGTCGCGGGGTTGAGATAACCACAGTCCAGATGCGATATAATCGCGGGACAGAATACGAGCTCATAGACTATGCCTAGAAATTGAACCGAGGCCTGATGCGTTTATGCGGGCCAAGCCTGATGCGATCTAATCGCTGGCTAGAGAATGAGGCAGGCAGAGGTTAATGGATGTGGTGAAGTGACATGCCGAGCATATACGTACAACAGTGTGTGACATGGGAATATAAATGCATGCATGTCCTCTATGCATTATTGTTTATTGAATTATGAAGGTCATACCTGCATGAGCCTATGAGTTGGATAGGTTGAGTAACTTGACTGCCTGACTGGACGGTCAACCTGACCTAGGGTTAGGTTTTCTTACTGAGATGTGTATCTCACCCCTTTTGGGGAAATTTTACTTTACAGATCCTAGGCAGTAGCTATGTGGCCTATCAGGTTCAAGGACTCACAGGAGATGACGGCGTATTACGATGAGTTCCCTAATAGGCAGGGAAATATATACATAAGGAAATGTACAGTAATTTGGGTAGATGAGGGCAAACCTGACTAGAAACCTCATCGGTTTGAGACTTGGTTTAGCCAGGACGAGGATAGGAAGGTCGGGCCGCTGAAGTCCCATGAGATTCCAGAGGGTGTCATACCTCCTTGGTGTCAGACGATAGCAGATCAGGAGTTTCCGGAGGGCTCAATGGTTGGCTCGAGGAACGGCTCGGAGCGGACGTCGACAGCTGAGTTTCTAGTGCCACCGCCAAAGGATGAGATCATCGTGGTGGAGCCGTCCGAGAGAGATCCATCCGAGTCGAACCAAGAGGCGACCGTGGAGGGAGACCAGGCTGAGCAGTCGCAGGAAGCGACCATGGAAGACTCTGTAGAGGTTTCGTCAGAAACTTTTTCCAAGCACGAGCCGTCAGAGGAGAGCGAAAACACCGAAGATTCCAGCAATTCTTCCTAGGCGGCTCCGGATGATAACCTGACTTTTTGACTGGCGACCTGATCCCCCTTCCCTAGTGGATTTTGTGGACATCTTTTGACATGTTTACCCATCGCTTTGGTGTATAGCGGTCTGTAGTAGATGTGACCAGTTGATGTTGATGTACGACCTTATGATGCTATCCAGTCCTGTTTAGTCTTGGGATATATATATGTGGTACAGGGAGTTGCTGGGAAATGCTTCCGTGTGCTTGATGTAAATTATTTCATCTCTCGATCTTCCTTTATATATAAGTGAATCTTTGGGACCACCGAGAGATTATTGTTGTTTTGCTTGCAGGGATGATTGCGTGCTCGCGATGAGGCGCGGGGCGTGACAATTGTTTGAGTTAATCAACGATTGGATTAATTCTCACTCTTTCTCGATGCTAAAGATGTTTTGATGATTAACTACAATCATACTATTACGAATACATGTGAAACATGAGTAGATCCTAAAATCTGTGACAGTATGTTTCAAGTTTCAAAGACATACAAAATATATTTCGAGTTTTAAATATTAGAGTACCAATACCGAGGGGTACTAAATCTGAACCAATTTGAAACCGCTCCAGGGAAAATCACGCGGACACTTTTTGAGATGACCATTTAAGAAAAGACCATGCAACATATGAAAAATGGAAGTCAACCGTCAAAAGAGAACATTTAAGTACTTTCTCAGTTTCTCTCGTCTATCTTTTATCATCATTGTCATTGTTTCTATTGTTATTTTGTCTTCTTTTTTTTTTTTCAAAATACTTGTTTTATCTGATATATGGGTTTTTGTGCAATAAACAAGGTTGGATTTTTTTAATTTGGGTAAGAGCTATTGATATTATTAGCTGTCTTACGAAATTCATGAGATGGCATTAGTTCTACTTCTACCGTGAATAAGGTAATTAACATCAATAGTAGATTCAATATCATAGCAATGGAATCAAAAAGTTTAAGAAATGCTACAAAATTTCCCATGAAATCGTGTCATAGGATTTTAAAAAGGATGAAGGTGTGACTAGAGTTTCCACGTCCATTTTGCAATTTTTTTAAAAAAAATATATGAAAAGCTAAAAAAAAGGGGCAAAAATGGGCGATCTGTAACTGCATAAACCTATGCATGTAGTCCAGGGAAAAAATCCACGAGTTGCTTTTATCCTTCGAATTTATAGTTACGAAAGAAATGGATAGAATAAGAAGTTTAAGAATTTTATCATATCGCATATAATGTTTGGTGAACTGCAGATATAAAATCGAATAAGTTGAGGCAATGTGTAGCTAAGATCATGTATGTTTTGCTGAAAAATTAGAATGATTTAGAAATTATTTAGTAACGAGTTCTTGTGAATGACTTATTGTTAAGCATAGATTTGTATCATTGAAATTCGAGTAGACATCGATCAAGCAAACAAAGTAGAAACGAAGGTTCTGATTTGGAGCCGAATCTTTTTTAGAATGACTCGCTGGCCCTACTTGTTACCTTATTTAGTGAGTAAACAAGTGCTAAACAATGGAATTGTTGAGCTTCTTTTCACAAGTTGAAGATGCACTCATGCAATTCGTCTAAGAGAGCAACCTTGAAAGTCAAATGATCAATCTCAACTTCTTCATAACATGTTGAGACTATTTTTGAATGTTGAAAATTTCAAGCGATTAAAGATGAGATACATAATCTCATATCACGCCAACTATCGATTAAAGAACGAGGTTGTGGAGATACTTGGCTTTACTATCGGAGACCTCAGTCTGGCGCTGTCGAAGAGGCGACAACACGCAATGCGTGACAATTGATGCCGTTAGAGAGGTGACCCGGTGTGGCGGAGAGCAGCCTAGTGCGGAGAAAAGGCGGCGATTGTGAATTTTTTTTTTTCGTGTCTACTCTTTTGAAAAATACTATATGGGTCTATCTCACCCTATTTTCTAGGATATTTTTATCTAGACTATATTTATGTATATCCCATTTATTTTATTTTGGATATCTACTAAATAAAAAATATGATAATATATTATATCCTAATTTTTAGCCTAACAACCAAATGTAGCCAAGGCTGGTTAGGCTAGAATTTCATTTTCAACTTTGGAATACGCTTTAGTTTGAAATATTTGAATTTTTTTTTTTTTTTGCAATTGTTGTTCATTCATAAGTCATAAAATAAAGGAAAATTTTTATTTAAGAGCCCAAAATCCTCTCATTTTATCATATAAGGTCCTCAATTTAATATTATTTTAATTAATTACATGAAGTAATATGTTTCAAATAAAAGTTTAAATTGATCATGAATTTTCAAAAATGGGTTATACCTCGAGCGCATTTTCGTCATTTTATATTTTATATTTTATTTATTTTATCCATTTTCTATTTTTTAAAAATCTAAAAAAAAAGAGCTGCACACAGGCGAGAGCCCCTCCCGCTTGTGGTCGTCGGCCCACTGATGGTGCGGGATCGGCGGCGGCGGCGGCGGCGAAGGCCGGAAGGGTCGTCGGCCTACCTCGGCGATCAGATGCGAGGGCTAAAGGCTCTTACCAAAATCGGGAGAGATCAGACCCTCTCCTGGATCTGGGCAAAAAAAATTTGACGACTACCAACAGCCAGCTCCCGGAATCATCAGCGCCAGTGGATTCAGCAGCTTCATAACTCCCGAGTCCGACTTTGCTGACTATGCGGTGGCGGTGCGAGCGACGGCGAGGCCTTCGTCTTTGAAGGTGAAGAGCAAGGAGATCAGCTCAGAGATGAGGCAAGGGAAGATCAGGCCGTTGAAGGCCGATTGTAGGAGGGATGGCCGGTCGCCGCCCATAGGTGCACTGATCTAGGCCGAACTGGTGGGCAGATCTCGAATGGGGGTTTTCTGGAACCTGGTAGGCAGATCTCGGAGCACGAAGACCATATCTCCATTGTGCTCTGAGTCGAAGCCAGGTTGGCTGTTTCGGCTTCTAGGTCTTGGGTGTCTTGGCTTGTTGGTCGGAGTATTTTCTAGTATTGCTATGCTTATTAGGGCTGGACTGAGTGAACAAAATGAACAGTAAAGAGGAAATAGAAAAAAGGCAAAAAAATTAAATAGAGAATTAGTTTTTAAGGAAAACAAGAAAAGGATTGATAAAAAATCAAATAAGCAAAAAGACTGAAATACCCTTAAAATCAGACCCTTTTTTATATTTTATGGCCACTTCGGGCCCTTATTTGAAATAACGTTCACTTTAGATCATTGTTTGAAAAAACATGGTATTTCAAACCCTTAATTGAAACAATGCTCACTTGGGACTCCTATTTGAAAAAAATAAGTAGACCAAAATAAAGTCAACACTCATCCATATAGGTTTTGAGATTCAAAAGATGAGGACTATGAAAACGAATTAGCAACTTTCTTTAAACAAGGTGTGACGAGGGAAGGAGGGGATAAGATGATATAGAGTCGGAAGCAATGGTGGCATTTATATTTTTAAACTGTTGAAAGAGACAACATAAATTAAGGATACTTTTTTTTTTAATATGGTGCGAAAAGGACAACTTACTAATTAGTGATGGGAGATATTTTGGTTTGATTAACCAAAACGGCAAAAATTCTCTTTGCCAAAATGAGAGTATTAAATAGCCTTACGCAATTTCATTGAAAAAATTATCAAAAAAATCTTAAACAAATTCAGTCTTGTTGATACCAAATAATAAAATACGTAATGGGCATCAAGTTCATCAAATCCGGATTCTATCCTAATTCGGTAAAATAAAGAATGATTTATCGAAAATCGGCAAGTTGGCCGCGATGCACTAAGAACTGCAAAAAAAATAAAAAATCGATAGTCAGGAATGGGCCCGAAAATTAGTAAGTAGTCGTGAATTTGTAACTTTCCGAAGAAACATAAAATGAAGAAGAGTCACGAGCATGCAATGTATCAACCCAATCAGCCACGAAAGTTATGAGTAGAGAGCGAAAGTAATGGGCACGTGCAGATCATGAGAAGTTAAAAGTCAAGGGAGCAGTTAAATATTAATTTTGGCGAACAAAAGCCATTAAGAACGTGGGCAAAGAGGGGTAGTTATCGAAGGCACGAGAATTCAAGATTTGAAAATGATAACCATCTAAACAGTTGCATAGTGCAAGGGAATACAAATACTCATAAGAAATAAGAAGAATACAAATCAACAACACATGCAAAACACCCAATGTACTTTGCAATTTACCTTGTTATGGTACTTTAATCTTCCTGCACTTTCAATTTCTGCAAAAGTTTCTTTCATAGTTATTTACAGCTTTTTTAGGAGTATTGTAACGTAATTTATACTCTTCGTTGATCTCAAATCCATATTTGTTCTTCACCACATATTTCTTTGAGGATTGAGCCACAAAATCTTCTTAATAAAAATCGAAAAACGAATTTTTTCCTTGTTGTGAAAATGAGCAAACAAGTCCTAAACTTTTTTTTTGCCTATTCAATCCTAAAGCTTTTTTAATTGTATCATTTCAGTATATCCGACGAATTTTGACTAGCGCTGACGTGCACGTTGGCCAGTGATGAAATATTTAATAATTTTTAAATATCTTATGTTATAATTTTTAAGAAATTTTCCTTTTTTTTTCTTCTCATCCCTGTTGCGACCTAAAATTAAATTCCAGACTAATGGATGATTAGGTTAATTTTAACAACTAATCTAATACGGACTCTCTCAAACCCTTTTAAATCACAACTTTAATTTAATTAAAGATGATTTAGAATTTGAAGTCGCAACTAATCATTCTTAGTAGGTTGATTAGAAAACTAAGTAAAATAGCGGGAGGACTATTTTACTTATATGAACTAGAGATTGTGGATTCGAGAACTTGATTACACTAGTTAATTAAAACTAATGCCCTTTCGGTACCTTGATTTCATGAGATATAGATTGGTGATTGAGTCTCGTTTTGAGATTTTCGTTTTTTAGATGCAATGCATGAATGACATACTATACGATGCATAAATATAAATTCCGAAAATTTGATGAAATGAGATGTATAAATGGGCAGATTTTTGTCTTTTTCTTTTAGATTTTCGGCAATGCATATAATGTGGCCTAGATATATACTATGGATTTTTTTTTAAAAAAAAATATGGAATGTGAGTGATATCCGAAAATATGATAATGAATTATGCAAGATATGCAAAATATAATGCAAAATTAAGACGAGATATGCATGAATTTAAAAATATGCTATCCTAAATATCTGTGAGATATGCAAGATGGCAAGATATGCATTGGATAAGAATTTTGCTCTTCCTTTTTTTGAATTTTTCGGCCATGATGGGGATTTTCCTAAAGATTTTGTTATCTTGACCTAATTACCTAAAGTTTTATGAGATAAGGTTTTTAGGAAACCTTATCTTCCTAAAAAAATAAATTAGATAGGATTTCCACGAAACCATATCTTACTAAAGTTTTTTTAGAAATTTTCACAATATAAACAATTCAAGTCGAGAGAACATATTCATAAGGAAAGTTAATCGTAATCACAATCACGTCCACCTTTCAAAATTTTCGAAAATTAATGCAACCCACATTTGAGATTGCCTTTCTAAAGATAGAGATCGAACCAGGTAATATCGACTAAACCCGCAATTTTCTTGACAAAAATTAGGTTTTTGACGTTTTAGACCGCTGTTTCTTTAGTTTTTGAAAAAAAAATTACCTTTTGTTTCGATTATGGTACCAAAACATGCGACACGACTGCCATAAAATTCAAGGATTCGCTCGTTAAGTTCACACAAAATTCTGCACGATGCAAAAACAAAGTATTTTCGAACAAAAACAGCATGCTTACGTCACAAAAATAGGGAGCAAATAGAAGTGAAATAGCATGAAAACCATCCATAAAACATACTTGAATTGACTGTGTTTGACGTTACCTTAATCCGCTAGGTGAAAACTGGGCTGTTTTGGAGTGGGAAACAAGCTGGACAACAGCGTCGTCAGCGGCGGCGTCGGCAATGAGCAAGGCAGCATCGACAGTTGTAAGGCGGTGTGAACAGGGACGACAGCAGGCGTCGGGCGGCGATCTTTGAGCAGGGGTTGGTGACGGAGGAGAGCGGCGACACGGCTGGGGGCTAGCAGGACGATGAGGATAGCTAACTTCGTGTGGGGACGGCGACGTCGATAGAAGAGCGGTCGGCGGTAGAGTGGCATGAGGGAGTGAGAGAGCGAAAAAAAGATAGGGCGGGTGAGAGAGAGTTGTGCAAAAAATTTTCTGTTCCCCATAAACTCTAAGTGCGCGTGGTGTATATATAGAGGATATTAGGTCTATGCTCCAAGATTCAATCCTAGCCGTTGAGATTTCAGACAAGATATCGACCGTAGGATTGGAATTTCTGATTTTTTAGGAATCCAATTGGCTAGGATATCCAAAAATTTGGCCACCATGGGGGAATATAGAACTTGGCCGAAAATTCCCTAATAAGTGGGCTTATTTGGGTGAATTTAGGGCCTAATAGGCTTTAATTAATTAAATGAGTAATTAATTAAAAGCCTTGCTCTTAAAAGAATTAAAATGGACGGAGCCAAAATAATTTTTGGCAATTCACCTCTTGTGTTCTAAAATTCCAAATTGATTTTGGTCCCATCACCTGTTAAATTAAGCTCAATCGATTCGATTTCGACTGACTATCAATGCATGACAACAAAAATAAATACGCAATGCATGAGAATTTATTTTTTTGCAAGAATTATGGTTAACTCTTATTTTATTAATAAATGAATGAATTTCTAAAAATTAAAATTTAGGTGTCAACACTCACCTCTCCTTCCTACCTCTAGCTGTTCGCCATAGTTTGGCAATTAGCCAGAGGCACGACCAGAGAGGCTGAACCTTGCTTCATTAGGCAAGTCAACGGCGACGAGGTCATGCCTTGATATGGCCGGGCTAGGCTTGGCCTTGCAAGCCCAGATCTGGGTCAGTGTGGTCGAGTCTCGCCCGGCCATGGCGGGGCTCTACCTCGCTCGGCCACGGCAAGGGTCGACCTCATCATCGTCGGGCGAGGTAGCGACGGTGAGGCCGAGCCTTGCCATGGGCGGTCGACAGACTGTGGAGATCGCCTAGAGGTGGGGAGGGGGAATAAAAAAAGGAAAAAGAAAAAGATATATAACCTATTTAAAAATATATTAAAATATTTGTCGCGACCTAAAAAATTAGGTTGATGGATTATTAGGTTAATTAGATGAATTAACTAACCTAATACGGACTCTCCCAAGCCTTGCCAATTTGCAACTTAGGTTTAATTAAAATGATTTTTAATTTATGAGCCGTCACTAATCGTTTCTTGGTAGGTTGATTAAAAACCTAAATAAAATAGCGAGAAAACTATTTTGTTTCTATGAACCAGAGATAATGAGTTCGGGGACTTGGTTACATTAATTTTAAAAATTAATGCCCTTTCGGTACCAATTTAATGAAAATGCCTTTTTTGATTGGTTTATGTGATTTGAATTTTTTTGTCTTTTTGGTTTTTCTGTTTTTTTATTGATTTTCGAATTTCTTAAAAAAAAGGATTTGAACAAAGTTAAACAAGAATGCCCATAATATACCTTAATATCCAAATTTCTAATAATTCTCTCATTCCCAAAGATTCGGATTAGAGTATAATTTTTATCGCTATATCCTCGAATATTTGAGTTACTATGCGAGTACACGTATTGCCAAAGGGAAAGAATACGAGGTCTTGTACTAAATCACCATCCCACCCCATAAGATCATGGGTAAGTCGTGTGATTTAATTTTTCGACAGGTCTAGGCACGAGGGGAGTATATATTATAGGCATATTTGTTTAAAAATGTGCAAATATTTTAAGATAGAAAATATGAATAAATCAAATTTAGAAATTTCGAAAATTATGGGGGATAGCCTAAATTTTCAAGGGGATAATCCATGTCTACCAAGGAACCATATCTTTTAAATTAGTAAAATTATCTCTTAAGATTTTTAGTGGATTTTAGATGACCTTCAGAATTTTAAAAGATTCCTTATCTGAATGAAATCTTATATTAAATCTTCAGAATTTGAGAAAGTTATTGGAAAGATTAGATTTAGATAACTTTCTTAAGTTTTTGGATATATTCTAAGGAATTAAGATATATCCCTACCTGAAAATATTCTAAAAGATTCATGTGGCATAAGATAAGATAACAATTGAACGATCATTCCAACCAAATTCTCGTCCATAAGGTAAGATAAACATCAAATAACCTCGACATAATGCAACTCAACAGCCTAATAAGCAAGAGGTAGTCATCCAGAGCGAAGATTATTTTTCAACGTGTAAATTTTTAGCCAGGAGAGGGATATGCAGAATTCCATCAATACTCAATCCAAAGATCCCTATTCTTTCCTATTAATCCAATTTGATCTTAAATTTGAGAAAAGAGTTTTTCCAATCAAATTACATCAATTCTCAATAACATTCAAGCAATTTCATGATCGAATCGAATTTACTTAAAAGAACAGAATTTTTATGCAACAATACCCAATTTTCGGTTCGTAAAAAGAATTAGCAAAAAAGGTTTTAATTTTTCACTTTTAATTGCAATTCAGCATGTATTCATCATGGTGTTGAAACAACTATGCAAGTTATCAAGCTAACAAGCAATAAATTGCAAAAAAAAAAAAATTGAGAAATTTTTCCTTTTCCAAGCTAAAATTCTGCACGTGCGCAAACTGCAAAATTCGTCCAAGAATGCGCCTATTCGAGCTCGGTATGTCACTGAACTTTTTCGAGAAGTCTAACACATGTAATAAAAGAATGAAAGCTTAAAAAATGCTAGATTAGGGGCTGCTCAACCTTAATTTGTGACTGGACAGAAGCAAACAACAACAGGTCTTGGGCTGAGCAGAACGTTGATTGTAGTGGCGGATTCCCGGGCTTGGACGGGAAGCTTCCAACATCGGATGGAGACGCCGTCAATGGCAGGTGATAGATCATTAAATGCTGAACGCTTTGATACTTGGGCCACGTTGATCGGAGAAAGAATGGCAATGTATAGTCAATTGGTGCGAAACTACGCCGGGCTGAACTTCGGTTGAAACTCTCTCTCTTTCTCTCTCGATATTTTTTTTTTTCTAATTTTCTCAATGTGTTCTCCCCCTTTAACCTAGGCTGTCATGATGTTTATATAGAAAAAGAAAGGCCTTGAGCCGTAGGGTTTACTCTTGACCATTGGATTGAAATTTCTACTCCTGACGGGCTTGGATATCAAAATTTTCGGCCATTACGAGGGGTATAAGGGCTTAGCCAAATTTCTCCAATAAATGGCTTTTTTTGCACGAATTTAGGGTCTAATTAGGCTTTAATTAATTAAATGAGTAATTAAAAGCCTTGCTTTTAAAAGAACTAAAATGGACTGAACTAAATTTGAATGGAGCCCAAACCCATAAAATTTTTGTTACTTTTCCCCCTTGGTCGAAAATCCCAAATTATGCTTAATTGACTCACCTTCGACTGAATGCAAATGCATGACAGAAAAATAAATATTCAATGGATGAGAATTTATTTTTTCCAAAAGTTATGAATAACTCTTATTTTATGTTTAAATGAATGAATTTCTAAAAATCTAAATTTAGGTGTCAACAATATTCGATTGCCGGTATCCACGTCAGTGCCGGCCAGCCAAAATTTGCCGGATGGGCTGAAATGACACAATTTGTGGCATTCTAGTTTTCCTTGTCTTTTCGAGACTTATCAATGAGAATGTATCTAACGATGTATTTTAGCCTTATCTCGCTTGAATCTGATCAATCTCGAGTTCATTAACTAAAAGAGAAAGGCTAATGCGAGATAAGGTACGTGGATCTAGGAAATTCAAATAGCAAATGACACTTTGACCATAAGAATTGTCGAGGGAGTATTTAGAGCCATTAAAGACCGATCTAAGAACGATTAAGGAATGCATTGCTAGCATTATACGATTGGAGCATGGGTGATGCCGCTTAACCAATGTTTAATTTGCAAAGTTTTCCTAAATCGAACGATGATGATTGAGACTGTCGGAGCTACTAATAGACCCTTGCAATTACATGACAACCAAAGTCACCATGAACTAACGAGCCCTAAGTGTGATGAGAATCACAGAGTCGATACGCGTAACGTCTGCAAAAGCCGCTCGTTAGTTCGAGATAGTTTGAAATTACATTTGACAGAGAAATGACCTAGAGACGAGTCTCGAAATTGAAAAATAAAAAATCAAGAATTCCAACATTATAATTGGATTGGACGTCGCCTCATCGAAGGAAATTTGAATTAGAAAAATGAAGTTCCGAATGACGAGAGCCAAATTACCATTTTGCCCCTCAAGGTTTGGCTTTATTTTAATAAATGAAGGAGGGAATTTTCGTCATTGACCCTACCCCGACTACCGAAAATGAGGGTTTATTACAGCTATTGGATGAACAAATGATGAATATATGGACAAGTGTCATAAGATGGTGAGTTGGCATTAATTGTTTAACTTTTAACCTACCATTCGATGGGTTTAACCAAGCTAATTTGGGGTATAGCCTTCATTCTCCTCTTGCTTCAGCCAAGAACCTCAGCCTCCCCTTCTTCATTTTTCCTTCTTTCTTCTTCTTCCCCTCCTCTTCAGCCGAATCATCCATGCTTGACCGAACCGCCCCCGCTGCTTTGCGTCGCTCGACCGCTGCCTCCGGGGACCACCACCGCTTGTGCCAACCACCAACTCCTAGCTTGACCTCTTACCTACCACCTCCAAGTGGTAGCTCCGCATTTGGACACTGGTGGAGCTTCGGCCAGCCGTTTCCCCAAAAGTGGACAGAATCCGATGCATTCTAGAGTAAGTCTCCGTTCGACCTCCATAGGACCTCGAATTGCTTCAATCTTTAGGTAATATTTTGTAGACATGTAATATGCTTGTATACTGAGATGAGGTAAAAATTTTGGCTGAATTTGATGGAGATTTGATGCCGAAATGGTGTTGGTTCTGTGGACAGAATTTGACCGACGGTAGGCTTGGAGGAACCGGCATTGATCTTGGACTTTTCGACGTCGCCTCGCCACAAAATTTTTGGTGAGGCTCTATAACACATAGGAATATATATTAGCAAGTGATTTGAGTGATAAATTGAGGCTTAATGTTTGATTATGGACTGATTAGTCGGGAATAGGGTAGAACCGAAAAAGTCCCCCGTTTCGGTTTGTTAAACTCGAACCTTTAAGGGCTGTTCATGGTGTCCCCGAGTCCTAATTTCTTCATAGAGGTGTATTAGGATGTCAATAGATTTGTTATTGAGGTGTATGCTTAGTGGTTCGACGATTGATCGAGAAAATTAATGAAATTGGTTGAATTCTCTTAAGGTACACAACTGCCCTGTTTTTGGGACACCTAGGTCGAATCCTTTGAGTGCTTTGGAGGGGATTTTTGCTAAATGAAGTCTAAGGTAAGGAGTCTCTAAACCTTGGCTAGGAGGATAGGCCTCAACTGGATGATTTGGTTGTGAATTGGATGAATTTTCGTGAATTTATTGTGTGGTTGTTCAATGTCTATCATTGTGGATTGGTGAATGAGAGTATTGTTGCTAAGTGCTTATACCTTGTGTTGAATGCCATTTTATAAGTGATGAATTAGATTGCCTCGCATGTCGTAGACTCTTAGCTCAATGCATGGGTTTGTACTCGATCATGAAGTCTTGAATTGGAAACGAATTTGGCATGCTTGAGAACCTTAATACCCTAATGCGCGGGGTTGTGATGGTTAATGTCTTGATGTGTTAAGATGCGGGACGAGATTTTATATGTGTCGACACAAGTCTTGAATGGCATTGAGAACCTGATGCGTTTACGCAGGTTCCTGTTTATAATGGTCTAAGGCGTAATGACGTGGACCAAGCCTTAGGCGTTTTGACGCGGGCAAGAAGTATAAGAGAACTCTAGAGGATGGGATGCACCACGACTTAATCTTATGTTCACATGCTTGGCTTGAATTATAAGATATGTTGACATACTTGTGCGATTATCAACCATTGGTTTCTATGTGGCATGTTATGACTGATGATTGCCTTATATTGTTGAGTGTGTCTTTGCTCATTATTTACATTCATTTAGGTGTATTGTCAGCCTGACCTAGGGTTAAGACTTATCTTACTGAGATGTGAATTTCACCCCGTCGTGGGACCTTACTTTTTCAGACCATAAGCCATGAGGATGCTACCGACACGTCCATGTTATCCTAAAGAGATGACCACCTATTTGATGAGTTCCTTGACGGTCGGGGTACCGTGTTTGTGAGAAAACGTACAGTTGTATGTGTCAATGAGGGAGGTAAGGACTGGAAACTACATAGATTTGAGGCCTAATTTCGTGGGATAGGCAAGGTCACTATCGGTCATTTGAAGTCCACGGAGGTGCCTCGAGGAGTCATCTATAGTTGGTGTCATCCCGCTCGGTATTCTGTGGAGGTAGAGGTGTCAATAGCTGGCTTGAGGAACGTACTTAAGAAGACCCCTACTCTGGAGGACACTGATGAGGTGATTGAGATCGATGTCTCGGAGGACGAGCTGGAGGACGATACGATAGATGACACAATGGATGTGTACTCCGAGACCTTCTCGGACTATGAGCCAGACGAGGATGCTGACGAGACTGATGAGTCTAGTGGTTCGACCTAAGGGTTTCCAAACTTTACTTAGTAGCCTTTTGATGATAACCTCATTGGTCTGTAACCTTTTGGGGACTTAGGACTAGTGGTCTTTTGGTTAAGTCCCGACCACCCCGATCTGTCAGCAGGTTTTGCTGACCTGCACTTTTGTAAGAACTCATGTTGATGTGTGTGTGTGTGTATTATGATCTCGTTATCCAAGTTCCCATTGTTCTGTGTACAGAGGAGTTGTTCATTTTGTTTTCGCTTGCTCATTTATATTATACATCTTTCTACTAGTAAGTCCTGGGCCTCGAGAGTATAAAGAGAGGGAGTTGCGTACGCGCGCTTGTGGGCGCGGGGCGTGACATCCCCACTTGTTTGGTATCAGAGCAAGGACAGCTCGATCCAAGTTGATGAAGGATTGGAGTAATAAGGCGGAATAAGTTGGGATAGGACGGGTAGCGAGACCTTGGAGACTCGTTTGAGCTAGGTACGAAATGCATGACATATGAATTGACGCATGTGGTTGACATATGTTATTGACATGATTGTGTAGTTTTATGAAGGTCAAGCTTTGTGCCTAGCATTGGAAGTCATTCCTGGATTCTGGATTGTTGAGCTGATAATCATTGCTAGTTTTGATGAACCGCTAAAGTGAATGGACTTGGGTAATAGCCATGGATTATTTATTAAAGTGTCTCCAGAAATAGTTGTGCAGAAGGTTATTTTGTTGTGACTCTTGCTTTTAAAGTATGAATTAGTATCGCTAGACTTGACTAGATGAGTAAGTCTCTAATTTCGTGATGGAATTACAGTGATCCAGGTGTAATAAAAGAACACAAGAATGAGTAATCCACCCAGAAGACCTGGAAGACCCAAGAGCGGAGGTTTTAGCTCGAGACCGCCTGTGGCGGAAGACCCAAGGATGGATGAAGTGCTGAGAGCACTAGAGAGAATTGGTGATCTTATCGACAGACAGACTTAGGATAGGGATGTTGCCATTGCTCAAACTGTAAGAGCTGCTATAGCTGCTGTTAATGCAAATAATGACAATAATGGAGGTAATGGGAACAACGGTGACAACGACCAAGGCAAAGAAGTAGACAATGCTCAGGAAGAAGGTGTTGTGGCTAGACAAATGGGCTAGCTGGTCGACCAGTTTATTAAGCTGAAGCCAACTCAGTTCGACAGAACTGAAGACCCGGAATTGGTGCCGAGATGGATAGATAAGCTCGAGAAAGCTTTTGGAGTCTTGAGATGCACGGACGAGGAAAAAGTATTACTAGTGGCATATCAACTTGAAGGGACCGCTAATGACTAGTGGAATGCCACCAAGAATGGAGTTTTTCTAGAAGGAATCGCCTTAACGTGGAATGCTTTTACTACGTCATTCAATGACAAGTATTTTTCTGAGACGATGCGCGAGAGGAAGCCGGTAGAATTCCTACAGTTGCGTCAGAATCGTTTGATAGTGGACCAATACGAAGCCGAGTTTGCTAGACTGTCAAGGTATGCGCCCAGATCAGTAAAGGACCCGTTAGAAAAGGTGCGGAGGTTTCGAGACGGACTGAGACCCGAGCTTCGCAGTTAGATGGTGGCTCTGAACTTAAGAACTTAGAAGGAAATTTATGAATGGGGACGGATGATCGAGAGGGACCTGAAAGAGAGGATTGCTGCATCTGGATCGCAGTTTGGTTCATTTAGAGATAATCACCAGATCGGTAAAAGACCTATGGCTGGCAATAGATGCTTTGTCCATCCAGTAAGGAAGAATATAGTGAAGCCGTCGTATTAAGCAAACTGGAATTGTTGCCTCTGTGGTAGGAGGCATGGTAATGGATCCTGTCCGGCTAGGATTGGAGCGTGCTTCAAGTGTGGTCAGATAGGCCATCAGATGATAACTTGCCCTAATCAAGCTCCGATGACTAGACTTTAAGGGCAACGACCACATGCAGGATCATCAACTGCAGTTCCCCAGAACGATCAGAACCGACCCCCAACTCAGGGAAGTGTTTATGTTGTGACACGCACGGAAGCAGAGGAAACGCCTGGCGTGGTCACATGTATGATTTATTTGTGCGACCAAGCTGCTTATGCGTTGTTTGATCCTGGCGCATCACATTCTTTCGTATTTGCTCAATATGCTGATTTGGTTAATATGAAGTTGAAACCGTTGAGTGTGATATTGCATGTTGCTACCCCGTAGAAGGATAATGTGTTGGTTTCGTTAGGCTGTGCAAACTGTAAGATAGTCATTGGTGGTAGCGAAGAGAGTATATATTTGGTTGTGTTGCTCATGTACGATTTTGATGTGATCATAGGAATGGATTGATTGGGTAAGCAAAGGGCAGTAGTCGATTGTAGTAGCAGAGTGATCCGTTTTTATCCGGATGGCCGCCCTAATTTCGAATTTGTAGGAGGTTGAGGAGGAACCTCGATTCCTTTAGTCTCATCGCTTGAAGTGACAAGGCTGATAACTGAAGGATGTCGAGCCTATTTTGTGGCGGTAAAGGATACGATTGCCGTGGAGCCAAAATTGGAAAGTATACCGGTGGTATGTGAATTTCCTGATGTTTTTCCCTAAGAGTTGTCAGGATTGTCACAGGAGCGAGGAATTGAATTTGTGATCGAGTTAGCCCCTGGAACGGAGTCAATATCGAAGGTACGTAGGACATTTTGAAATTTTGGAACGGATTCGGACCATGGCCTGCAGGCTTGCCTTACTGCTTAGTTTGTCTTAAGTACACAATGTCTTTCACGTGTCGATGCTAAGGAAATACGAACTAGACCCGACGCACATGTTGGACTATGAGACTATCGAAGTGGACGACATGGTGTCATATATGGAAAAAACCAATTAGGATTGAAGATCGCAAGGAGCAAGTTCTGAGGAACAAGACGATTCTATTGGTCAAAGTAATTTGGGAGCACCATGGAGCCAAAGGCGTTACGTGGAAAAACGAGGAAACGATGAGGCGTCAGTACCCCCCATTTGTTTGAATAGCTGGATTTATTGTAAATTCGAGAACGAAATTTTTGTAAGGGGGAAAAGTTGTGACATTCTGGTTTTTCCTGTCTTTTTGAGACTTATCAACGCGAATGTATCTAACGATATATTTCAGCCTTATCTCGATTGGATTTGATCAATCTCGAATTAACTGACCAAAAGAGAAAGGCTAACGCGAGACAAGGGACATGGACCTGGGGAACTCAAATAGGAAATGATACTATGACCATAAGGATTGCCGAACGAGTATTTAGAACCATTAAAGGTTGATTTAAGAACAATTAAGAAATGCATTGCTAGCGTTATACGATTGGAACGTGGGTGATGCCGCTTAACCAATGTAAAATTTGTAAAATTTCCTAAATCGAATGATGATGATCGAGACCGTCGAAGCTAGTAATAGACCCTCGCAATTACATGACAACCAAAGTCGCCATGAACTGACAAGCCTTAAGTGTGATAAGAATCACAGAGTCGATATGCGTAACGTCGACAAAAGCCTCTCATTAGTTCGGGATAGTCTGAAATTACATTTGACAAAGAAATGACCTAGAGACGAGTCTCGAAATTGAAAAATGAAAAACCAAAAATTCCAACATTATAATTGGATTGGACGTCGCCTCATCGAAGGAAATTTAAATTAGAAAAACGACGTTCCGAATGACGAAAGCCAAATTACCATTTTGCCCCTCAAGGTTTGGCTTTATTTTAATAAATGAAGGAGGGCATTTTGGTCACTGATCCTACCCCAAGGCTGCCGAAAATGAGGGTTTATTATAGCCATTGGATGAACAAATGATGAATATATGGACAAGTGTCATAAGATGGTGAGTTGGCATTAATTGCTTAACTTTTAACCTACCATTCTATAGGTTTGACCAAGCTAATTTGGGGTATAGCCCTCATTCTCCTCTTGCTTCAGCCGAGAACCTCAGCCTCCCCTTCTTCATTTTTCCTTCTTTCTTCTTCTTCTCCTCCTCTTCAACCGAATCAACCCTGCTCGATCGAACCGCCGCCGCTGCTTTGCGTCGCTCGACTGCCACCTCCGGCGACCACCGCTGCTCGCGCTGATGACCAGCTCCTAGCTCGACCTCTTGCCGACTACCTCCAAGTGGTAGCTCGACATTTGGACACTGGTGGAGCTCCGGCCAACCGTTTCCCTAAAAGTGGACATCATCCGACGCATTCTAGAGTAAGTCTCCGTCCGACCTCCATAGGATCTCAAATTGCTTCAATCTTTCAGCAAGATTTTGTAGACATGTAATACGCTTGTACATTGAGCTGAAGTAAAAAGTTTGGTTGAATTTGATGGAGATTTGATGTCGAAATGGTGCTGGTTATGTGGACAGAATTTGACCGACGGTAGGCTTGGAGGAACCGGCATTGATCTTGGACTTTCTGACGTCGCCTCTCCACAAAATTTTTGGTGAGACTCTATAACACATAGGACTATATGTTAGCAAGTGATTTGAGTGATAAATTGAGGCTTAATGTTGGATTATGGATTGATTAGTCGGGAATAAGGCAGAACTGAAAAAGTCCCCCGTTTCGGTTTGTTAAACCCAAACCTTTAAGGGCTGTTCGTGGTGTCGCCAAGTCCTAATTTCTTGGTAGAGGTGTACTAGGATGTCAATAGATATATTATTGAGGTGTATGCTTAGTGGTTTGACGATTAAGCGAGAAAATTGATGAAATTTTTTACATTTTGATTTTCCCTATCATTTCGAGACTTATCAATGAGGATGCATCTAACAACGTATTTCAGTCGTATCTCGCTCGGATCTGATCAATCTCTAGTTAACTGATCAAAATAGAAAGGCTAATGTGAGACAAGGTACGTAAACCTAGGGAACTCCAATAGGAAATGGCACTTTAACCATAAGGATTGCCGATAGAGTATTTAGAGTCATTAAAGGCCAATCTAAGAACGATTAAGGAATACAATGCTAGCGTTATATGATTGGAGCGCGGGCGATGCCGCTTAACCAATGTATAATTTGCAAAATTTTCCTAAATCGAACGATGATGATCGAGACCGTCGGAGCTAGTAATAGATTCTTGCAATTACATGACAACCAAAGTCGCTATGAACTACGAGCTCTAAGTGTGATGAGAATCACAGAGTCGATGCGCGTAACGTCTGCAAGAGCCGTCCGTTAGTTCGAGATAGTATGAAATCACATTTGACAGAGTAATGGTTCAGAGACGAGTCTCGAAATTGAAAAATGAAAAATCAAGAATTTCAATATTATAATTGGATTGGACGTCGCCTCTTCGAAGAAAACTGATTTGAAAAAAATGACATTCCGTACGACGAGGGTGAAATTACCGTTTTGCCCCTCAAGTCTTAGCCTTGTCTTAATAAATGAAGGATGGCATTTTGGTCATTGACCATCCCTTTTAGCTGCAAAAAATAAGAAGAAATGAGGGCCATTAGATGATGAAATGATGAGCAAAATGACAAGTGTCCATGGATGGTGGGTTAGCATTAATTATATAACTTTTAACCTACCATTCTTCTTAAGTTGACCAAGCAAATTAGTGTATACCCTCTTCTTCTCCATTGTGCTTAGCTGAACACCCCTACCACCAAAGCCAAACCTCTTCTATTCCTTCTCTTCTTCTTCGTCGAACCAGCCACGCCCGACCAGCCCTTGATCGCCATTTCGCCGCCGTCTAGCGTCACATCCAGCCACCGTCTGACCTTACGCCGACCACTAACGCCTTCCTCAACCTCTTGCTGACCACCTTCAAGTAGTAGTTTGGCATTTGGCCACCTGAAGAGCTCCGGCCAGTTGATTTCCTGAAAGTTTACGGAATTCGTCGCAATAGGAGGCAAGTCTTCATTTGACCTCCATAGGACCTCAAATTACTTCAAACTTTTGGCCAAATTTTGTAGACATATAGGGCACTTGTATACTGAGCTGAGGTAAAAATTTTGGATGAATTTGATGGAGTTTTGATGTTGAAATTGTGTTGTGTTTGAATGGTAGAATTTGACCTGTAAAAATCGAAGAAAACCAAAGCTGTTTTGGGATTTTCGGGAGTCGCCTTGCCACAAAATTTTCAGTGAGACCCTTAGACACATAGAACTATATGTTAGTAAGTAGTTTAGGTGATAAATTGAGGTTTAAGATTGATTTATGGACTGATTGGTGGGGTATAGGGCAGAACCGAAATTGCCCTGTTTTGGTTCTGTGCAAACCGAACCTTAGGGGCTGTTTAGGGGTGTCGCCAAGCTCTAAATTCATCGTTGAGATGTACTAGAATGTCAATTGATTTGTTATTAAGGTTTATGCTTAGTGGTTCGATGATTAGACGAGGAAAATTGATGAAATTAGTTGAATTCTCTTAGGTACGAGGCTGCCTTGTTTTTGGGACTTGTAGGCCAAACCCTTGGAGTGCTTGGGAAGGATATTTTTATTAATTTGAACCTAAGGTAAGGAGTCCCTAAACCTTGGCTAGGCGGATAGGCCTTGACTAGATGAATTGGTTATGAATTTAGTGAATTTTTGTGAGATTGTTGTGTCGTGGCTCAATGTATATCATTGTGAGTTGATGAATGCTTGAATGCTTGCTAAATGCATATGCCTTGTGTCGATTGCCACTTTTGAGTGATGAATTTGATTTTCTCGCATGCCGTAGACATTTAGCTCGTTGCATGAGCTTGTACTCGATCATGAAGTCTTGAATTAAAATGAAATTTGGCATGCTTGAGAACTCATGGTGCCCTGATGTGTTGAGATGTGGGATTGTGATGGCTAGTACCCTGATGCGTTGAGGCGTGGGGTTGTGAGAATTAATGTCCTGATGCGTTGAGATGCGGGACGAGATTGATTATGTGTCGACACAGGCCTAGAATGACATTTGAAAACCTGATGCGTTTAACGCGGGTTTGTTAGTTTGATAGTCTGAGGCGTAATGATGCTGACCGAGCCTGAGGCGTTTTAAACGCGGGCGTGAATCATGAGAAAGTTCTGAAGGTTGGAATGTATGGCTTGATTTTGTGTTCCATGCCTAACTTGATTGATGAGTTATGTTGAGATGACTGCTTGACTATCTATCGTTTGTATCCATATGACATTTTATGACTGATGAGTGCCTTGTATTGTTGAGTGTGTGCTCTTGTTCATCATTGTACTCATCTGGGTGTACTGTCAGCCTGACCTAGAGTTAGGATTTATCTTACTAAAATGTAAATCTCACCCCGTCGTGTGACCTTACTTCTTCAGACCCTAAACCTTGAAGGTGATACCGACGCAACAAGGCGATTCTAAGGAAATGACCGCCTACTTTGATGAGTTCCTTGACGGTCGGGGTACCTTCTTTGTGAGAAAGTGTACAGTGATCTGGGTCGACGAGGGTGGTAAGGACTGAAAACCACATAAGTTTGAGGCCTGGTTTCGTAGGGTAGGTGATGTCACTATTGGTCTGTTGAAGTTGACGGAGGTGCCTCGAGGAGTCATCCTCAATTGGTGTCATCCCACTCAGGATTCTGTAGAGGTCGAGGTGTCTGTAGTTGGCATATACCGGAGAAGACCCCAACTTTGGAGGACATAGTGGAGGTGATTGTGATCGATGCCTTGGAGGATGAGCTAGAGGACGATACAATGGATGACACTGTGGATGAACGCTCCGAGACCTTCTCGGAATACGAGCCAGATGAGGACGCAAATGAGACTGACGATTCCAGTGATTTGACATAAGGGTTTCCTGACTTACTTGTAGTCTTTTGTCGATGATCTCGTCGGTCTGTTTCATTTTGGGGGACTTAGATATGGATTGTCTTTTATATAAGTCCCGTTGCCCCGACCTATCAGCAAGACTAGTCCACCTGCACTTTTGTATGAACTCTTGATGTTATATGCATATATGTTATGCTCTCGTTACCCAGATCCCCTTTGGTTTATGTACGGAGTGTTTTTGATATTACGTTTCCGCATGCTTGATTACATGATACATCTCTCGATAATGATTTCCTGGGACTCAAGAGTTTTGTGAAGGGAGTCGCGCGTTTGTGCTTCCGATGGGCGCGGGGCGTGACAAAATTGATTGAATTCTCTTAGGGTACACGACTACCCTATTTTTGGAACACCTAGGCCGAATCCTTGTAGTACTTTGGAGGGGGTTTTTGCTAAATTAAGTCTAAGGTAATGAGTCTCTAAACCTTGGCTAGAAGGATAGGCCTCGACTGGATGATTTGGTTGTGAATTGGATGAATTTTCGTGAATTTATTGTGTGGTTGTTCAATGTCTTTCATTGTGAATTGATGAATGCGAGTATTGTTGCTAAGTGCTTATGCCTTGTGTCGAATGTCATTTTATGAGTGATGAATTTGATTGCCTCGCATGCCGTAGACTCTTAGCTCAATGCATGCGCTTGTACTCGATCATGAAGTCTTGAATTGAAAGGAATTTGGCATGCTTGAGAACCTTGATACTCTGATGCGTCGAGATACGGGGGTTGTGATGGCTAATGTCCTGATGCGTTAAGACGTGAGATAGATTTTGTATGTGTCGACACAAGCCTTGAATGGCATTGAGAAATTGATGCGTTTACGTGGGTTCCTGTTTATAACAATTCGAGGTGTAATGACGCGGACCAAGCCTAAGGCGTTTTGACGCGGGCGAGAAGTATGAGACAACTCTAGAGGATGAGATGCACGACTTAATCTTGTGTTTACATGCCTGGCTTGAATTATAAGATATGTTGATATGCTTGTACGATTATCAACCATTGGTTTCTATGTGGCATGTTATGTCTTATGATTGTCTTATATTGTTGAGTGTGTCCTTGCTCATTGTTTGCATTCATCTAGGTGCACCGTCAGCTTGACCTAGGGTTAGGACTTATCTTACTGAGATGTGAATCTCATCCCGTCGTGGGACCTTACTTTTTCAAACCCTAAGCCCTGAAGATGCTACCAACACGTTTAGGAGATCCTAAAGAGAAGACCGCTTATTTTGATGAGTTCCCTGACGGTCGAGGTACTGTGTTTGTGAGAAAATGTACAGTTGTATGGGTCGATGAGGGGAGTAAGGATTGGAAACCACATAGGTTTGAGGCTTGGTTTCATAGGGTAAGCGAGGTCACTACCGGTCTGTTGAAATCCACGAAGGTGCCTCGAGGAGTCGTCCCTAGCTGGTGTCATCCCACTCGGGATTCTGTGGAGGTAGAGGTGTCTGGAGCTGGCTCGAGGAACATACTTGAGAAGATCCCTACTCTGGAGGACACTGATGAGGTGATTGAGATCGATGCCTCGGAGGACGAGCTGGAGGACGATACAATGGATGACATAGTGGATGTGCGCTCCGAGACCTTCTCAGACTACGAGCCAAATGAGGATGCGGACGAGACTGATGAGTCTAGTGGTTCGACCTAGGGGTTTTCGGACTTTACTTAATAGTCTTTTAATGATAACCTCGTTGATCTGTAACCTTTTGGGGACTTAGACTAGTAGTCTTTTGGTTAAGTCCCGACCACCTCGATCCGTTAGCAAGTTTAGTTGACCTGCGCTTTTGTAAGAACTCATGTTGATGTGTGTGTGTGTGTGTGTGCGCGTGTGTGTACTATGATCTCGTTATCCAGGTTCCCATCGATCTGTGTACGGAGGAGTTGTTCATTTCATTTCCGCATGCTTATTCACATTATACATCTCTCGACTAGTAAGTCCTGGACCTCGAGGGTATAGAGAAAGGGAGTTGCTTACTTGCGCTCGTAGGCGCGGGGCGTGACACAATTACAAGAGATTTAGAACTAAATCGACAAAAAAAAGGTTTAGAACTGAATTGACACAATTATAATAAGTTTAGGACTTTTTTGGTAATTTTCTCCAATTGCATATTATTATATTTCTATGAAACTTTAATGAACTTTTAGATGATCAGATAAATTAAATGAGGTACATATTGCCCTTCCAGATGTATACAAGATTATATAACACTCTTAGAAATTCCTAACCTAAATCATTTTATCTCAATATATCTCGTCTATTTACTTTAGATCGTGATAAAACAAGGGATTCGGGTCATCTGTTTTTGGACGGACGGCCCAGATCTCATATTTTTAGGGGGCAATGTTTTGATTTTTTTTGTTAGTAATGTTTTGAACCATCCATTCATAATACGGATGACTCGGATTCCAAGGGTAGGACCTGCCCTCCTAAGGAAAGGGCAGGCGATCCCTTTCCTAAAACAAGAGACTTGTAAATTTTAAATCATTCTTTCTTTACGAAAACACCTCTCTCTTTTTTTTCTCTCTCTGTCATGCCCCGCACCCTAGGCACGAGCGCGCGACTCCCTTCAAGTTAACTCTCGAGTCCCAGGATTCGCTTATTGAGAGATGCATAATATAAAGAAGCATGCGGAAGCGATAACATACACTCCTCTATACAATCATCAGTGGAGACTTGGATAGTGAGAACATAATACATATATATATACAAGAGTTCACAAAAAAGTGCAGGTGAGCTAGTCTTATAGATAGGTCGGGGTATCGGGACTTAATCAAAAGACAAATCATATCGAAGTCCCCAAAAGAAATAGACCCACAAGGTCATCATCAAAAGACTACAAGGTAACGTTAGGAAACCCCTAGGTCGAACTGCTGGAATCGTCAGTCTCCTCTGCATCCTCCTCAGACTCGTAGTCCGAAAAAGTCTCGGAGTGCACGTCCATAGTGTCCTCCATCGTAGTATCTTTCGGCTCGTCCTTTGAGGCCTCGATTACAATCACCTCATCGGTGTCTTCCAAGGTTGGGTCTTCTCAAGCATGTTACTTGAACCAGCAATGGACACCTCTATCTCTACAGAATCCCGAGTGGGATGACACCAGCTGGGGATGACTCCTCGAGGCACCTCCGTCAACTTCAACGGACCAGTTGTAACCTCACTTACCCTACGAAACCAGACTTCAAATCTATGTGATTTTCAATCCTTACCACCCTTATCGACCCAGACCACTATACATTTCCTAACATACACGATACCTCGACCGTCCGAGAACTCATCAAAATAAGCGGTCATTTCCTTCAGGTCGCCTAATCGAGTCGGAAGCATCCTCAAGGTTTAGGGTCTAAAAAATATGGTCCCACGACAGGGTGACATTGACATTTTAGTAAGATAAGTCCTACCCTAGGTCAGGCTGACAGTACACCTAGATGAGTGCAAGTAATAAACAAGAATACGCACTCAACAATATAAGGCACTCATCAGTTAAATATGCTACAAGGATGCAAGCATTATCAATCACACAGTCATGGCATCGTATCTTGTCAATCAAGTCAGGCATGGAATTCAAAGTCGAGCCACGGCTTCCACCATTCCGAACTTTCTCATGAATCATGCTCGCATTTAAAACGCCTCAAGCTCGGTCCGCTTCATTACGCCTCAGACCATCAGATTAATAAACTCGCGTTAAACACATCAGGTTTTCAAATGCCATTCCAGGCCTGTGTCAACACATTTAAAAACTCGTCCCACGGCTCAACGCATCAGGACATTGGCTATTTCAACCTCGCGTCTCAACGCATCATGGTACCAATCTACACGACCCCGCGTCTCAACACATTAGGGTACAAATCACTTCAACCCCGCGTCTCAACGCATCAGGGTATCACAGTTCTCAAGCATGCCACATTACTTTCCAATTCAAGACTTCATGATCAAGTACAAGCTCATGCATTGAGCTAAGTGTCTACGGCATGCGAGGCAAATAAATTCATTACTCAAAGTGGCAATCGACACAAGGCATATACATTTGGCAAGCATTCAAGCATTCATCAACTCATAATGACGAACGCCGGACAATCACACAATTGCTCATGAAAATTTAGTCAATTCGAAACCAAATCACCTAATCGAGGCCTATCCGCCTAGCCAAGGTTTAGAGACTCATTACCTTAAGTTCAATTCAACAAAATTTCCCTTCCAAGCACTTCAAGTGTTCCGCCCAAAGAGTCCAAAACAGGGCAACCGTATGACCCTAGGGAAATCCTACCAATTCGTCAATTTTGTAGCTCAATTCACCAATCCTCGGAGCATAAACCTCAATGACACATCAATCGACATTCTAGTACGTCTCTACGATGAATTTAGAGCTTGGAGACACCCCTAAACAGCCCTTAAGGTTCGGTTTGCACAAAATCGAAACAGGATATTTCGATTTTGTGCTTACCCCCATCAATCAGCCCACAAATCAACCTTAAACCCCAAATTATCATAAACAACTTGCTAACATATAATCCTAGGTGTTGAGGAGCCTCACCGAAAATTTGAGGTCAAGGCGACGCTCGGAAGTCCACAAACTAAGCTGATTCCTTCGAGACCTATCGCCGATCATTTCTGCCTTCAAACACAGCACCAATTCGGCATCAAAATTCCATCAAATTCCTCCAAAATTTTTACCTCAGCTCAGCCATTCCTAGTACAACATGTCTCCGAACTACCACCGAAAATTTGAAGCGATTCGAGGTCCTATGGAGGCTGAACGAAGACTTACCCTCAGCTGCGACGAAATCCGTCGGCTTTCGGGAGATTGGCTGGCCGGAGCTCCTCAGGAGGCCAAATGCTGAGATTTCACTTGGAACTGGTCGGCAAGAGGTGGGGATTGAAGTTAGTGGTCGGCGTGAGGTCAGACAACGGCTGGACGTGGCGGTCGACGGCGGCAAAGAAGGTGGCAGCAGCTGGTCAGGCTCTCGGCGTGAAGAAGAAGAAGAAGAAAAACGAAAGAAAAGAGGAAGAAGGAGATGGTGGAGGGGCTTTCGGCTGAAGCAAGAGATTGAGAAGGCTATACACAAATTTGCTTGGTCAAAGGAGAGGAATGATAGGAAAAAAGCCAAGTATTAAATGCCAATCCACTATCTTTTGACACTTGTCCACAAAGTAATCGTTTTTGCGATCCAATGGCCATTACTTCTCCTAATGTTTGGCAGCCAAGGGGTGCGTCAAAGGCCAAAATGCCCTCACTCAATTATGAAGACAAGGCCAAGGATTGAGGGGCAAAACAGTAATTTCATCATCGTCGTCCGGAATGTCGTTTTTCTGATTCAAATTTTCTTCGATGAGGCGACGTTCATTACAATTATAAAGTTGGAATTCTTGATTTTCCATTTTTCAATTTCGAGACTCGTCTCTAGGCTATTTTTTCGTCGAATGAAATTTCAGATTATCCCGAACTGACGGGCGGCTTTTGCAAACATTACGCGTATCGACTCCGTGATTCTCATCACACTTAAGGCTCGTCAATTTATGGTGACTTTGGTTGTCATGTAATTGCGAGGGTCTATTACTAGTTCCGACGGTCTCAAATGTCATCGTTCAATTTAGGAAATTTCGCAAATTATATTTTGATTAAGCGGCATCACCCGCGTTCCAATCGTATAACGTTAGCAATATATTCCTTAATCGTTCTTAGATCGTCCTTTTATGACTCTAAATACTCCATTAACAATCCTTATGATTAAAGTGTCATTTCCTATTTGAGTTCCCTAAATCCACATATTTTGTCTCGCGTTAGACTTCCCCTTTTGGTCAGTTAATTCGAGATTGATCGAATCTGAGCGAAATATAACTAAAATACATAGTTAGATATATTCTCATTGATAAGTATCGAAATGACAGTAAAAATCAGAATGTCACACACACTCTCTCTAGCGAGGCGAGGGTTCGATTTGAGTAAGAAATAATAGGATAAGCAAAATACTCTATCATTTCGAGAATGATTCAATTGAGTATTGAAGTGGCTTCTTAGGTTATCAAGCCTCACTTATGTTCCATAAGAGTTGTCCAATATTAATGTCGAGTCGAGGCTCGCCAAAGTGGGCAGCGGTGCGGTCGGGCCGTACTTATTTTTTCATATTTAATTCTTTATCGAATCATTTTATGACATTGTAACCACGTGGTAAGTTGAATTTCGTTATAGCAAGACAATTTAAAGGCAACCATTGAGATGATGGAAAGATTTGATGGGACAAATTAAGAGGACTAGTAGACTGAATGCACAGAGAAATAAGGAAGTGATTGAACATCAAGAGTAGGTTCAGACACGAATGTGATTTACGGCAAAGATGTAAACTTTAATAGCTAAGAAGCTAGCGCGCTTGTTCTTCCCGTTGCTCTCCTCCTCCTCCTTCTCCTCTCCTTCTGATGATACATGCGAATCTCTCAACTCGAGGTGTTCGAGGTTGGGGCGGTCCGCCGTCAAATTCGGTGTTCCGATCGGCGAGGGCGTGAGTCAGAGCATTTTGAATCAGGATCGCTAGCGGTGTGACCGTTCGCCGATTGTCTCTCCAACTCGAACTGGGGGTTCAGCTAAAGAAGCAGAGTCCTCGCTTGCGCGGATGTGATCAGGTCAGGAATTCGGTCGTTCAGCTCCCACTCGAACCCTAGGGAGGGAGATGCCGGCGTGGGCATAGAAAATTTTGGTCGCTGTAGCTGTTGTTCCATTGCTATCGCTCTGGTCTGGCCATTTTCTTTTTGCCTGATTGCTTGCTTGCTTGATTCTTGTTGTTCCGTCGCTGTCGATGCTTGTCGGCTAATGTGTGAAACTCAAGCATTGGAAATTTCCCCCTTAACCGACTCAGTTCCATTCACTTCGATCTCTTCGGAATCTCGATAGATTAGGTGATACGAAACTGCAAACGAGGGCAAAACGCAAAAGGGAAGATATTCCCTCGATTTGATCGAACCAATCAGCCCTGACTGGTGGTGATGTTCGGGGCTGTACAACTGGGAGTTCTGGCTGCATGCGTGGTGCTGTTTGTGCCGATGGGTATGGCGGGCTGGCACTTGAGCCGCAACAAGATGTTGTTCTTCAGCGGGGCCCTCTTCATCACCCTCGCCGTGGGAGTCCACTTGTCCCCTTACTTCCCATCATTCTCCCACTTCCTGATGTCTCCCGCCACCACCGTGGTTTTGGGTGACAGTCGCGGTTCTTGTCTCTCTCTCTTGCACGACATTGTCTGGGATGTGAAGTCGGCCAGACTTATGCGACCGGTGAGCAATACAGATAGCAATACCAATGGCAGTAGCAAGAGCTCTCCCTATTATCGCGAGTTGTCATGGAGCTGGGCAAGATCAAAATCCGTCCTTGAGTGTGATTTCCAGAAAGTGCGATCTTCTGATGCTTCGGATCTACTTAATGGGTCATGGGTTGTTGTGGCGGGGGACTCGCAAGCGCGTTTGGTTGTGCTGTCTCTGTTGAACTTGGTTTTGGACTCAGATCAGATGGAATCTGTCAAAGGTGATTTGTTCAAGAGGCACAGCGATTACAGGATCAAGATTGCTGGAATTGGGTTGAAGTTGGATTTCATTTGGGCGCCTTTTGTTTCTAACTTAACTGATTTGATGTTAAGGTTCAGGCAAAATGTAGACCTTCCAGATGTTCTCATAATGGGTTCTGGACTGTGGCATATGCTTCATGTCAGCAATTCCTCTGATTATGGTGTTTCACTACAGATGTTGAGCAGTTCTCTTGTATCATCATTACCATTTTCGCGGGAATTAGGTAACGATGGATCTGGAACAGGGTCTATGCCAATTAGATCACAACATTTGTTTTGGCTCGGGATGCCAACTTTAATAAACTCGATGCTAAACACTGAAGAAAAGAGGGAAAAGATGAATAATCTAGCGTTCTATTCGTACAATATGGAGCTCCATAAGAGTAGGATACTGCGGCAGGCGGGTGGCCATTTCTTACTGCTGGACATTCATTCATTAACCCAGAGTTGTGGACCTCGGTGCACAGAGGATGGGATGCATTATGATGGAGCTGTCTATAATGCTGCTGTACAGATTGTCCTCAATGCACTGCTTATTGAATCCAATCAAAAGCTCTGAATGAAAAGTTTTGGTATTTTTGGCATAAGCAATTTCATAGGCAAAACTGACCATGATGATGATGATTTGAACTCCCATGAAGCGGCCATCTTCCTCCCGAGAAGAGTTGTACTTTTTTTGTAGTTAGTTTGAACATTACAATTGCGTTTCTGTTGATTAACAATTTGTCATTGCCAATCAAGCAAATAGAAAGTTATTATTCTTTTGTTCCCTTAATAATGTATCTTTAATTTTGTTTAAGAGCTTTGCTATGTTACACTTAGTAGTATGGGCCATAGTCATCCTTAATTAAATTTGGAATCCTCTTGTCTACATTTCTGCTGCTACTCTTTCCCATCTTTCATCATTAGTCAATTTTTATATCTTTAGATCACTCAGTGATAAACTTGGTGACAATTGCTCACTATGTGGTTTCTATTATTTGTTTGGACAGAGCCTATCAAGTTTGTTTATATGCAGTTGGTTTGTAATTGCAATTTTAAAGTGAGTGCGTTTCATCTATCTTGCTAGCTGTTACTTAACATTGCTTGATTGTTTGATTTTGCTTATTGAGCAGTACAACTGTTCTTTATCTAGGGATATACTGTTGTTTACTTGTTTAGAAAGACGGCAGTGGGAGGAGCACATGGGGTAGCCAATCGATATGGATGGTAACTAGCATGAGGTAGGGGAAGTGTGACAGTGATGAGGTAATTGCTATTTGGCTCATTTCTTGATCTTTTTTTCCATAAAATTTAGCTTTTCTCACTTGTTAGTTACCGAGGTTGGTTTTTAACTCCTCTTTGATAAGTGATAAGTACTTGGTGACAAGTGTTCCATATATATAGGTTTGACTGTTGAAATCAAAGCAGCCTAATTCACTTGTCACTTGTTGGGTCAAGGGTCTCAGAACACTTGGGTGAATACAAAACAGCAATTGATTCTTCGGTAGAGGAACTCCTTGGTCTTTAACATCATGATTGAGCTGTCCATAATGTCACTGTTCTTAAATTTTATGTCCTCTGTGCTCTGATTTATTATTTTTACTAAGAGCTTTGAATGGATATATATTTTAATACCTCAAGTCCCGTACCAGCAACTACTTCACGGTTCAACGCGCAAATTATTGGTCTTAAAGCTGTTGAAAGATTATACTTGTTATGGAACATGGTATCAAATTTGACCATAAAATTTGCCTGACCATTTCGACAATGCTTTATGCGTTATCGTCTTCTGTGATATATGCTGCAATGGAATTTCACTAGTTTTCTTTCTTTCCATGCAGGAAAAGTAATTTGAAAATTTGAAGATAAAGTTATTTATATTGTTTCTCTTTGCACTGTGGCTGTAGCCTGTAGTGTTCAGTCTATAATAGTTTACGCCTTACTGCTCTGTAATGAACTATTCTACATGAAATAAGAAGAGCCAGCAAGTGCGTGCTGTCTGTTAATGGTAGACTTCACAAGGTTATCTCAGATGTCTGAGACATTAGAGGCTGTAAGGTTAGATGACTTTCTTCAATGACAACAGTTAGGTTCAGAATAGTTGATGGAACAAATCAGATGAAGGTTGTGTGTCATGCATTGCTTTGAGAGTACCATGCAATTTATGTTAATTAACTTTATCCGAGAGATCTACTTAATGCACCTTCCTTTTTTAAAACTTAAATCAAATACATGGCATCACTGCAGTATGCTTGTGATAGAATTCAGTTGAGAACCTGTTCATGTTTCATTTTAGTGCAATCAGCATATCAATTTCTGTCCCCTCTTTTTTTTTTTTTCCCTGGCCTGCCAGTTTGAGTTGACATTGCCTTTTGAGGATGTTTTTGTATTCTTTAGGGGCTTGTCCTGCTAGTTCTTCTGGTTTCTCATGCAGACGGAGTAATCATTTTAGACAGTTTAGCGGCCTCTTGTTATTCAGTCAATTAACATTAGCAAGGACTGTTGGACCGACATAAGTGCATGCCAGGAGCGCCAGGCAGAATCTGTCATCTGCTGGTTGATTTCATCTGTCCCTGTTTCCAAGCTGTATGACCTCTTAGGCACCTGTTGATTGCCTCTTTATGCTTCATTCACCAATCCATTGCGTGCTGATAATCTTGCAACGGTATCATTTGGCTGATATTTATTTCGTGTGGATGTAACCTTGCAAGGGGATCATATGGCTGAAACTGTTTTTGGGTCTTAGCTTAAAATTTGAGTTCATTCTTTGAAGGCAATTTTGGGAAAAGCAGAGTAACAGTTCAGGATTTTCTCATAGGAGTTCTGCCGCAGCCAAGTTCTCATGGAGAAGCTAAGTCTAGTTAAGATGGCTAAGAAGCTTTACAATGGGGAATTGATGAATTCTCATTTTGCTTGGAGAATGTCACCTTTAAGAGCAAAGAAAAGGCCATGTGCAGACCTTTAAAAAGAAGACCATTGGCTTGTTTCATGCACAAGGTGCTCGCATGCAAGGCAATGCACACATTACTGTAATTGAGGACTTCACTCACCTAGGATTGCTGTAGCCACTGCCCATTTCACGAGTACTGGCTATTCCCTAGTACCATTTGGGTGTAAATTAGCATGGAAAGGATGGGAGGCTTGATGAAGTTTCATGAGAAGGATGCTGATATTTTAGCCCCTTTTTACTGATTTTACAGCTCTTTCTCATCCAAATTCAGTTGTTCAGGTGCCCGGTCTTCCATGAACAATGTTCCTAAATTTCAGAGTATGCGCTCGTGCATCATAACTGATAGTAATTCAGTTTTTTAAGTCGCTGTTGGCAGGAAGTTTGCTAGCTAATGGCTATAGGGAGTTCATTTGCACTTATTATTATTTTTTTTTGGTCGAACATTTGCACTTATTAACAATGCGAACTGAGAGCAAACCCAAGCTGTTAATAGGTGGCTCGAAACTTATCATGTCTATGATGTGTGACCGTTCTCACAGGTGTGACTGCATCCTTCCTTTATCGGCCTTTAATATTCAATGTGCTCCTGGAGATGCACTTGTACCTGACTGGATCAGTTTTGTGTCGCAGCTTCTGATCTCACCTTCACTTCACAAGGGTCAAGCTAGAACAAAGCAATTAGCCGATGGGACGGATGTCAGATGGGCAGTTGTTGTAGTCGATTGGGTTGATGTGAATGACAACAATTGTTGGAAAGAAGTTGCCTTAAGGCCATTTGATTTGCGGAAAATGAATGGTCTGAATAAGTTTTTCTGAAAATATCACTTGCATCGGTTATAAATAGGCTCAACATTCAAAAAAAAAACATTAAAAAAAAATCAAACTTCATTTTTGACAAATATATAGAAAATATTTTTTGTCTCATAAAAAATTTTCAAATTTTATTTTTGTCTTAATTCTATCTCAAATTTTATTTTTATCTCTATCCTACCCCTTTCGTGCAAAAAAAAAAAGCCTTCAATTTTAGCATATGTCATATATTATATCAAAAACTTACCTTCAACTTTTACATTTTCTCAAATTTGCCATCGTTAGCCTTCCGTCTATAATTACCATTGGTTAATCTTAC
This sequence comes from Rhodomyrtus tomentosa, assembly GCA_028455895.1. Lineage (NCBI taxonomy): Eukaryota > Viridiplantae > Streptophyta > Magnoliopsida > Myrtales > Myrtaceae > Rhodomyrtus > Rhodomyrtus tomentosa. Next base: position 47,785,952 of record JAPCWY010000005.1, read on the forward strand.
GTGGCATTTTCCCATCATTAATGAATTACACCTCAGTAAATTTGACATAAAAAAGTCTCGAATTTTTCTTCTGTTGTGTGCTTCCCCTACTTATTGCCGGGAGATACATAGTTACTTAATACGGTGTATTTTGTATTTTCTTCGATACTCAATAGCCTAAAGAACAGTTAGACATAGGCATACTCAGATGAACTATCTAAAATCTCGTCGTTCATAAAATATATTGTTTTTAAATTTCAAAGATTCATTGGTAAGTTCGGTGAGAAAATTCGAGCCACGTAATATTAACTAAGGGTGATTATAAGCGGAAGTCTTACAGTGGTAGAATCGGGATAAAAGTAAAACTTAATGATTTTTTTATGAGATAAAAAAAGTTTTGGATATAATAGAGACAAATGCTAAAATTGAGGGTTTTTTTGGTACTAGACCGGTAGAAGTGGGATAAAAGTAAAAGTTGATGGGTTTTTTAAGAGACAATTTTTTTTTGGATATAATTGTTACAAATATCAAAATTGGAGGGTTTTTTTTTTGGGGGTATTAAGCAGTTATAAATATGAATGAGATTAAATTATTTTTATCGTCCACGAAAATGCTTAGTCATAAAATATTGCTGATAATGAAACATAATTTCGTTGGCTAATTTTTTTTAAGTGATTCAAACTATCACTTTTAGGAAAATATTTTCAATTCATTCATTTTTCGGGAAATAAACAGAGCCTAAGTTAGATTTCCGATATGATAATCGGATTGGTTTTCAGGTTGATCCTTGAGGACTCTGTCTTACTAATTGGGGAGCCGTAGTCAATACCGTTAGAAAGTATAACTCAAAATTTTAAGTTGATAAATGGAGGAAAATCAAATAAACACAAATAGCATTTAGGATTCATTGCCAAATGATGTAGGATAATACGTTAACACCCCCTCTCACGGGCATGTGAAATTTTGACTAGACATATTCATAAAAGGGATAATACTAGCTCTTGGCCACATAACAGCCCATGCAGCGCCTAACGAACCAAGAACACTAGGCCAACTTTCCTTCTATAGTTGGTCCTAAGAATAGTACGACAAATTGAGTTCATGGATCAAATAGTACCACACTCAACTTAATTCGGACATCCAATCCTTTGAGTGAGGCACATAGAACACTTCAACTGATTTCGGTCTATCATGACTTCATCAAGAAAACAATGTTAGCTCTAGTTCGTGCACAAGAGGCCAACTCTACCTTCAGAACTTCTTAGAGTTATAACCATTCTAATCTAGAACTTCTAACACAAATGCCTTAATGCCACTCCTATGGTTAAGTTCCATTCATCCCTTCGGTGTCACTCACTTTTCATGCCGACAACACAAAGCTCCACTCACATGGGTACGTGAGTACGAGAGAATTCTGTTTGTAACATTCTCCCTTTTTCAATTTCGCAACACTCTCGTTATGGACTGTCTTGTCGCTTTCCTTTGCCACTCGGATACCATCAATAGACATGGACACGGTTCAAGAATCACCGTTTCCGATTCATAACCAAGGTTGAACTGAAATCGGCCCCTTGAACAGTGGTTCTGATTTCTATTCGGAACCGGCGGTTCAAGGGCTAGTTCCGGTTCACGAAACAACCACTTTTTTTCTTTAAAAATAAATTTTAAATAATAAAATTTGAAATTCAAAATAATAAATTATGAAATAAAAATAATAAATTATCAATTATAAATTATAATCAAATTGTACATTGTAAGCAAATTTTGGGGAAAAAAGGGGAGGGGAATGAGCTTGAAATTAATAAATTATCATTAAGCGCCAACATATTTTCTTAAGGATAGAAGAATCAAAGCTCATATAATTCTTTTACCTTTGATAATCCTAACTTACCTTATCGTCAATCGTCACAACCCAATCTGGTACTTGTGGCGATGGTATATCCGTTATCGTCATTGAAGAATTCGGCTTCAATGCTTCAATCCAGTTTTTATTGTCGAATTTTAGCCTTTGTCCAATCATCGACGCAAATTTAAGCCTCGATAGTATCTGGATGTAATCTTGAATGGTGGTCGTTCAAAATTAATCATCTGACGATAAATGCTTGTTCAACAGCAACTGTTAAACAAGAGATTGCTAAAATCTATCTTGCGATGAGAGTGAGAACTAGGAATTGGGTTAAATGCCTCTGCTACCACTCCAGAATTTTGAAATATCTGTCATATTTGAAATCACAAAACTTAAAATTAATGGTTAAATAACTTTATATTTCACAAATATTACATGTTGCCCCTCTTATGTCTTTTTTGCCTACTCTTCAATATCTTCAACATTTGGTACCTTATTATAATTCTACTACTCTCCATGCTTTGTATGTCACTACATTGGGGAAGATCTACTATCAACTAAATCATATCTACTACAAAATTCATGATATAATTCTTTTATAGTTCTTTAATCGTTTCTTGTACAGTTATAACATTTATGACCTCAATTGTAAACATTGATAATCACCTAAACCATCTAATTTAGTATGTGGATTAAAAAATAAAGGCAACCAAATAAATAAGAGGAATTTCGGTATAATAATACAGCCATTTTGCTCACATTGCTGTAATAGTCGGAGCTAAATCATCATCTTTTTCATATTCTTGAAAAACAACGGCAATATTAACATACTCTATTTAAAATAAATGCGTAGTAGGATAATAAATACCAGATAAAACATAAGTTGCATCATTAAAAAATTATAAAAATTTTGAAATTCCAACGAGTCGAAACATTTTTTGAAAATCCTTTTTTGGTGCTCTTCCATTTTGTTTACAAAAATTTCTCCATTGTTTTATAACTTGGGATGACTCCATAAAAATCGAATTACTCTTTTTTATTGGGGTGAGAAAAACATCAAGAGCTCGTAAACCATCTTGTACATATAAATTTAAAATATGACAAGTACATCTACTTTGAAAAAATAATCCACTAAAAGAGGGTTTATAAACTTTTTATAATTCAAGAATAGAAGCGCTATTTGCCGTGGCATTATCAAAATCAACTGAAAAAAAAAATTATCAATCAAATTATATTATTCTAAAACTTGTCGAATTACTCTGCAAATATTATTGGTTGTATGCCTCTCATTAAACACTTGAAATGTAATAATTCTTTTTTGAATGTTTCAATCGTCATCTATCCAATACATGTGATACCCATATAAGAATAAGTTTGCAAAGGATCACTCCAAATATCGCTACCAAGATGCACACGTCCATTGAATTCCGTAAAAAAGTTTGTAAAAACTTTTCTTTTTCTTTTTTTTGCAAAGCCGCAAAAGTTCACGTTTATAAAAAAATTAAAATCAAAATTTTACCAATATTAAATGGTAAATCAATGGTAGCATATTGGGTTAATGTTTCTTTATAAACTTAATCACTATAACCAAATAAAGGATAAATATTAGGATTGACGTACTCGAAAATTTTTTATTGGCTGGTGTCGATCTCCGCTTGCGTTGAATGTTTATTTCTCAAATGCCGAGCATATGTTCCATAGCCGCCCTAATTGAAAAAATGTATGTTGCCGTACAATATTTACATTTTACCTTAAACTTGTCTCCGTCTAAATGTTCTGTCTCGAAGTGTCGTCATATGTTGGATGTACCCTCCCATGTCGGCTCATTTGCTGTTGACATTTCTTAGACAACGGTAGTAGGATGAAGACTTTCTTGCGTTGAGACTTGTTCGATGTTAGGAATAGCGTTGATATTATCGTCATCGTTTACCCAGCATGTATACTCACGAGGATCATATCCATGAGGATAATCGGTTTCCCCCATCGCCATCGGGCCTTTTTCAGTATTTTGCTTCAACTTGCCTTTTTTGAGAGAATTGAGCAGAAAGCCGATTTAGAGAATTGAGAAAATTGAGCCGGGATTGAGACAATTGAGCGGATTGAAAGAATTGAGACTTGAACAAATTTAAAAGAATTTGTGAGAAAAAATGAAAAGGGAGAGAGGTATTTATAGATGGGAAAAATGAGACGATTATAATGAGTTTTTTTTAAAACCAGGGGCTTGTTTCTGTTGCAATTGCAACTGTCAAATTTTGACCATTACAACTGCAATGGGCCGTGGGGCCTGGTAGCTCAAGGGAAAGAGCCCAACGGCTATTTCTCTCTATTTTTTAAGCCTAATAGCCGTTGGGCTTAAGCCTAATGGCTATTAGGCGGTTCGGAATCTGCGAGCTTGGTCAACAAGTTAGTTCCGATTAATCCAAAGGCCGGTTTCGGGCCCAAACCAGGTCGTGGCCATGTCTAGCCATCAATACCGATTCCTCAAGACTTAAATGAATGGCCAATGCGTACCCAACAAATTAGAACACTACACTATTGGTAGGTTCCCTTGATCAAAGTTGTTCGAGCATCTCGGGGTTACTCATGCTCTCCTTGACAAGTATGGCATTTGGAGCCAACTGCACTCTCGAGACCACCTTCTTTCATCTACTAAGTTTCTTTTGATCTCAGCAGACTAATGGAGGCTTTTTCCCTTGCTGAAAATGTGATAGCAGATTGAGATTTGCCTGTTGATTTAGGAAAGTTTTTCCTACTCAGTAAGCAATTCAATTCCTTCCTGTGACCCCATTGCCACCCTAGAAGTTAGACGAGAGTCGCACCTTGTCCAAGCCCTTTTAACTCAACGATCACTCTCCGCCCTCGTAGGAGCAGGTAGAACACAGATTTTCCCCGACTCGCCCGCCGGAGGGATCCTGCTCTAACACCGTATTAGAAGGTCCAACCCAAAAGTTTAAACTCATATGTGGAGGGGGACTACATGAATATAAAGAATATTTATAACTCGTCATCAAGCGATGTGAGATAATATTTCCTAACAATGGTAATACTTGGTCTGAAAAAGAGAGAATAAACTTCCAAGTCGTGTGGAGCAAGCGTTTGGGAAACTGAAAAATTGATTAAGGCATGGAAAATTTCGATTCTCAGTGAAACGAACTTCAGAAGTACGCTCAGCCAAATGCATTTCAAGCATCTAAAAAGTCCACTAGAGGAAAAAGTAATTGCAGGGTAAGAGGATCAAATTAAACCGAAATTACTATAGAAGGATCAAATTAAGAGGTTTAGGTTCAGCAATGACTGCAGCAGTGATACACTTCATTTTGACACTTTTCTCATTATCAGAACAAGCACAGTGAACAACAATGCCAATGCCGACTCAACAACCGATTCTATTTCCCTTCTGATCATCCATCCCATTCTTCCATTCCCAGTGTCGTCGAGAAAGCGGTATATCTGCCTTGCAGGCGAAGAAGCCGAGGCGAGCACCAGCCGCTAAGGCATGGTCTCAATGCATATGTATCGTGTACGTTCACCCTGTATATCACCCGAGGACTGACACCGAGTTGACGAATATAATCCAGATCAATCATAAAGCAGAGAGCATGCGAGAACTTCTTCGGAATTTGGGAATGCGATTGACTTGATTTAACGAAACAAGTTTGCGCGCCCGACGCGGTGCACTATTAGACGTGCTTGATATTGTGACGAAACTCTTTAGTTGTTACCATGCCCGTTGGAAAGTTCCAACCCATGCCGGCCAAAAGGACGGAGTGTGTCACAAGCATTTTGCGCCTCGCACATTCTCGTTCATTCTCTCCCATCACGAAAGAAAAGTTTGTCCGACGTTTCGTTCGTTACAATGTTGTCTCCTTGGCCTCTCCGTTGCGTTCCTTCTCTGGAACCAGTTGCACTCAGACCCTCCTCGGAACTCTCTCCTCTCTTGGAACGGCAACGATGGGGTGTGCTCAGTCGAGGCCTCCCACCACCTCGCCATCCCGCGGCCTCGAGAAGCTGAAGCTTGATAGAGGTTACGTCAAGGCTGACAAAGACCGCAGCAGCAATAAGCCCGCTATCCGGCGCGAAGCGAAGGACAGCAACATTGCCACCGCAGCAGGAGGTGCCGCCAAAAGATCAGGCGGAGTAGGAGGTGGAGGAGGAGAAGAGAATAAGGCGGTCTCAAGAGGGGTAGGCAAAGAGAGGGCGAAGAGCAAGATTGATGGCAATGGAGGGGACGATTATGTCGTCAGTGATAAGAGAGTGAACAGCAAGAAGATCAACGGAGGTGGAGGAGATGACCTTGTGGATGGTTGGCCCAAGTGGCTTCTTGACAATGTTAATAAGGATGCTTTGGCTGGTTTGGGTCCTAAGACTGCTGATTCCTACGATAAGCTGGCTAAGGTTAGTGTAATCAATAGATCCCTTCAAGCTGTTCATTGTACTTCAAATCTTTTAACAGTTCATTTATTGAAGATCCTCATCAGTTTGGACGACGTTTTAGTATTTTTAGCACGACTCACCCAAAGTGTTAACGATATTAGCCGACAGTATTATGCACTCGATCGCAAGCAATCTCATTTTCCTGCAACCAAGAAAATGACCCGATAAGTTAGTAATATCATGTCACGGTTAAGCGTTACATAAATATTGCATGATGATTCTGTATCTTGATACTGTAATTTTCTTTGCCGTCACTACACAAGCACAAATTGCTTTCCTAGTAATCATTTCGCTCTAAATCTAACGGGCAGGTCGGCCATGGAACCTATAGCAATGTGTATAAAGCTCGAGACAGGGACACCGGGAAAATTGTCGCACTCAAGAAGGTCCGCTTCGACACGACAGAGCCCGAGAGTGTCAAATTCATGGCCAGAGAGATCATGATATTGCAGAAACTAGACCATCCTAATGTCATCAAGCTCGAAGGGATTGCCACCTCGAGGATGCAGTATAGTCTCTACTTGGTCTTCGATTTTATGCAATACGACTTGACCAGAATCATCTGCCGCTCAGGCTTGCGTCTCTCGGAACCACAGGTCATTAATTTTAGCTTTCGCACTGGACAACCATGTTACTTAGGCGCTGAACAATTGTCTTGTTAGAATGACTCATTGACAGTCTTGACTATAGAAATAGTTGCAGCAGCTTAATTTATATTTTTTTACAAGTTCCTTATAAACTTGAGCATAACAAGTTTCATTTCTGTTGCGACGCTCATGTACAATGACAGGTCAAGAGCTATATGCACCAGCTGCTTTCCGGTCTCCACCACTGCCACAAGAAAGGAATTCTCCACCGAGATATCAAAGCATCCAACTTGTTAATAGACAAGAGTGGCATGCTGAAGATCGCCGACTTTGGGCTTGCTAATTTCTTCAACCCTAATGAAAAGCGGCCGCTCACGAGCCGGGTCGTCACGCTCTGGTACAGAGCTCCAGAGCTCCTATTAGGCTCGACAGATTATGGAGTCGGCATTGATCTTTGGAGTGCAGGATGCCTATTGGCTGAGATGTTCCTCAGAAGGCCATTCATGCCAGGGAAAACAGAAGTAAAACTGGATCTAACTTAGCACATAATTAGAAACAGTTCTCCCTGCATTTTGTGTCTAAGGTATATGGGTTTGTTGTTCAGGTCGAGCAACTTCATAAAATCTTCAAACTCTGTGGCGCGCCCTCAGAAGAATACTGGAAGAGAAATAAGCTACAGACGAGCTACCGACCACCGCAACATTATCAGGCCAGTTACCGCGAGACTTTCAAGGATTTCCCGCCCTCATCGTTCGGTCTCCTGACCAAGCTTCTCGCACTGGACCCGGCTTATCGGGGTACTGCGGCTTCTGCTCTGAAAAATGATGTGAGCACGAGCAATTTCTCATCTGCTTCTTTTCCCATCAAAATTATCAGATTTTGGGCGCTTACTCGGTTACCAACTTTGCGATAACAATATATGTGGATGTGATGTTGAGTTATAAGCAGGTTGATGATGCTGCAGACAACGGTTTTATCCAATTCTCCATTTTAGGAATCACTTTGATGACGATCTCGTCTTTGTTCTTTGTCTGACATTAAAAGAGGTCTCTGCTTGCAGTTCTTTAGTTCCAGTCCACCAGCATGCGATCTCTCAGGTCTACCTGTGCTGCAGATCGAGGAACCTCCACCATCTCATCAAGCTAAGAACCTAAAGAGGTAAGTTCAGCGCCGATATTACAGAAGTCATTTTCATTTGAAGAACAGAAGTAAGAGCCAAAGATCGTGCCATAATGAAAAAAGTTTGTATCATGTCCGAGAAAACTGCAAGAGCAAATCATGCCTGTCACGGTTGACGCTACGCATCATCTGCGCTATACACGCTAGTCCCTGAAAAGCGAACATCTTGTGCTGCATTGCCTGATAGCTCACGCTTGACTCGAAACTTGAAAGCCCATCGATGTGCCTGTATCGTTTCACCTGACCCTTTTCCAGTGCTTAGGATGGTATGCCTGCAAAATCGTTGTCTAAAATGTATATATGTGCAGACGAACATATTCATTTTTTCAAGGCGATACAGACATTCGACGGACCGGTTTTACTACATTAACAGCAAAACAGACAATGAACGCATAGCGTATAGTGTTAGAGGTTCAGATTGAACGCAATACCGACATGATAGCCTACTATCAACAAATGCATTCCTAAATTCCTCAAATGCTTTTAACATGTCCTTATTAAGTTCCTTCCGTCGTGCAGGCGCAAGTCCTCTAGAGCACAGCCACTGTCTCAAACGAACGGGAAAGCACGGGAGGGAGGGGCCATTTTAGCCATCGAAACCAAACGGGATTCGAAATCTTCTAAACGGGATTCAGAATCCTCTAAAGAGGTATACATATTCAACTATACTATGATCTTCAAATGAGCTAACATACATGTTCCGGCCTGGAGTTCAGTCACAGAATTTCATGCTTCACTAGTTGTTTAAGAATAATAATAATTCTCACTGTTTATGTATCTCCTTAACATTCTTAAAGGGTAGTTTCTTTATAGGCACTTCGACAAAGAGATCTTTCTTTTTTTACAGGAGAAGATTGCAGAGACAAGCTTCAAAAGTCAGGAGGCGACGAGCAATAGCATGAGCAGCGCTTCCTTCAGCCTCAGGCCGAACTTGCACGAGGACATCAAACATGTCTCTCTCTCACCAGTGCACCGACCCGTCCGTAAAGCATCATCCCCGCGGACCGAAGGCCACCCCAACGCTGCCCGGAATATCCAGAACTACAGCACACTCTTGCAGGCCTCCATTACGGACATCGTCAATCCTAAGGAAGGCAACCAGGTTTCCCACTTCCGGAGATCGCTCTCGACAGTGGATTTCCGCCACCTCGACCCCGAGAAGATATCCAAGCTCTTTGGAGTGCAATATTAAGGATTGAGGCCACAAGAGTGTGATTCCATTCATCTTTAACTTGCTTGAAGCTTCTTTGTCAATTGGTTATGCCTCTCCCTTGTGTTGTCTGTTGTGCATTGTCCCTTTTTCCCGAGTCATTTCTTGTTCTTTTTGGAGGCTACTAAAGTTGTAAAATCAATAAATCAGTCGGTCCATTCCGAAATAAAGGATTATGCAATTTGTATATCCAATAAATCTGCTGGTGTATCGAGAATGATTCTACATAACATATGATTATGCACTTTGAATATCCACTAAATTTGTCTGGTGCGTTGAGGATGAATCGTTATAACATAAGATTAGCTCAAATGTGATTCCTAACTATCTTAGGCAAAAGCTCCTTATCCGCTAAGCTTGAACGTAGACGCAAGTATCGAGCGCGATTGAGTCTTCTGAAACATAATCAGCGATGTCATAATTTTAATTACATCAATCTGCACACGAGTTTCTTTCTTTTTCTTTCACGACTTATACGTACTGGCCTGGTCCAATCAGCGCATGTGGCGGAACCTGTCCGCGTCGGGACTCGACCTCTACGGACCGCGTTTTGAATATGCGGATCAGAAAGAACCACGCGATGCAAATAGGATGTGGAGTGCGATCCACAACACGAAGCCAAGTGATTTGTGATTCCGGGGTCTAAATCTTGTCGGCTCGAAGATGGGTCGGACCGGGAAGGGGCCCCGGTCTGAATCTTCCTAAATGTGCGGAGATTGCTCTGGTTTCGGTCGACGGGTGTCCCCACGTTGTCCTTGCGTGACAAATCATTTTCAGGGGCAAAACATCGACTCAATTCCAAGTTGATGCACTCTCCAAAGTCAACAAGTTCTGATTGGCCAGGTGGGAGTGGAGGGAGGATGGCCCCGAAATGGAATGTTTTCACGGACATTATAACTCATGAGTGAGCGATTTTAGGATCAATCTAAGTTTCAGTATGTTGAAATGGGTTTGTTAATTTTTGAAACTTGAAACTTATTATGCATTCCCGAAACCTCAAAAATACATTGTCACAAGTTTCAGAGTCAGATTTCAAGACCTATCTAGGTTCTTACATGTATTTTTAATTGAATGATTATAATGAATCAACACCTCTAATGATCACCATTTATTACTATAATTCACTAACCTCATATTATATTTAGACAAACAAAAAACAAACAATATTAGCAAAGTAAAAGTCTCATCATAGATATAGTCAGAATTGAAAGTTTAGATTAGTGATTTCATATTACGTATTCATAATTGGATCTCATGGAATATCACAAGATCACGTGAAGACATAAATAAAGAAAAACACAAAAGATTTATTGCAGATTTTAAATGAAAACCTGGAACCTATATGGCATATCATAGAACCTAGAATTAAACTAGTTTCATGGGTTCTACCATTAGACCATGCTCACCTATAATTACAACCCCTCTATGAAACTTTTTCTGTCTCATTATTAGTAACATGTTCAAGGATACGAAATATCAACTGAATTTATAGCTCGCCTAGTGAAAATTTTGTGAGATCATTGCCAATCGTTTTGAAAAACCTAAGTAGTTAGATGTTCCACGATCCTATTCTTCTCCATGGTTGGTAACAATGTTCACAATCGTAGAAAATATTAATCGTGTTGTACCACTTGCCAATCATTCCGAAAAACTCAAAATGTTAGATAAAAATGCAATTCAATATGTAAATATTCTAATACTCCCCCTTTCACCTTTCGACGGGACTTCTCATGGGGTCATCACAAACTTTTCTAATCACTTAAACTTGTAAACGAATGTGTGGTTTTGTACTTCAATGTTCTAACATCTAAGCCCGTGACCCCAATAATTTTCAATGGAAAAAAAATCGATTGTTTTCTTCTTTTTACTAATATAATATCGGTGCATCTAGTTAGCTATCCTAAGTTTACGTCATGCATATCAAAGGGTGACGATGTGATCGTGCCCTTAACTTAGATGCTCTCAAAGAAATTCAACCCTAGTAAAGACATTATTTAATTTTCTATGGTGATAATTATTACTTAGAAGGACCCCCCCCCCCCCCCCCCGGGAATGAAAAATGATGCAATGATGTCTAAAAGAGAATCAAATGGAAAATGCTAATCTAATTTGATAGTGATCAGTGAAACTTAAAGTGGGCTCTATAGTGCGATCGAGCTGGCTAGATTAGCGTTAATATGGAACGGACCCTCACCCTATATAGCCATCTTATTCATTTTTTCATTTGCTAATGCTTTGACTTTTTAATTTTTTTTTCCTATACCATGTTCATCGTGGGAAAGCATGAAAATCTAGTTACGCAGGGAAAAGTGTCAAAAAAATTCTTAAAATTATTGTATTCGTGTCAATTCAATCCTAAACCTTTCACTTAGATCAATTTAGTCTCACGTATTTTGACATTTTTTTCAATTGAGTCCGTACAATCAATTTTGGTTGAAAATCACTGACGAATGCTAGCGTTCTTATGTGGCACTGTCGGAGCTGATGTGGACAATTGTTATAATTTTTTAATAATTTCTGTAATTTTTTTCTCTCTCTCTCTCTCGTTTTCTTTCCCTTCTCCACGAGCACTGGCCAACGTGGCCGACCCTCGTCGGGCCTTGCCTGGGTGAGGGTGAGGGCAAGGACGAGCATCAATGAGGGCTCCCCTTGCTAGATCTGGCAACATCCAGCGAGGCTAGCCTTGTCGGCCACTAGCAAAAAGAAAATTGAACAACTACTAAAACAAAAACATATTTTAGCAAAGTCACCAATGTCCACGTAGTAATTTTCAGCCTAAACTGGTTAAATGTGAAAAAAAAAATAGACTAAATCGGTCCAATTGAAAAGTTTAGGACTCCATTAGCACCAATAATATGTTTAGAACTTTTTTGGTAATTTCTCATCTGCCTATTTCTTGGGACAAAAATTATCTTTGAACCACAATTCATGAAAAGATCTTCACCTCTCAAATGTCGAAACAACTTTTGATGGAGAAGGGAAAGTGGCCTTTTTTATTTTATTTTTTAAAGAAAAAAACAATTGTCTATATTGTTTTATTCAGTTTGATTCCTTTAATTTTTATTTTTTTCCTCGAACTAGTTTTCTGATTGAATCTTTCTGTTTCCTTTTCTGATCTTTGCTTAGCTTAGCAATTATCTGCTTGATTCAGATGTGTTTTTCTCTTAGAAAGGGTCCGTATGTTAGATCCATCAGATTAGATGCCTTACAAATCTGATTTGTCTCAATGATTTTGGCTTTTGGATGTTAAAGAAATCATTACATAATTAGGGATATTTGGGATACCATTTTATTTGATATGTCGTTATCTTTTATAATCTCAATAATATTTTAAAGAAGCTGCTAGACGGACAGTTTGACAGTGCTGTCAATTAATTTTTACCACAAAATCTTCTAATCAATGAGTGTTTTATGCATAATACGTGATGATAATAGTGTGTAGGTGTACAATTAATATTAAACCGTTACTAAAATATTGCCAAGGTAGCACTTTCCATATTTTAATAGCGGATCTATATATATATTCAACGGTGGACAAAGCAGCCGGAGAGCACCCTGCTACAAGCTCATCTCAGTTTCAAGGCAACGAACTAGACTGTCAAACTAATCTACCGACCCTTTCCCCACCCCATGTTACATAAACCCTAGTTCCTGCAGGCGGCAGCCCTTCTACGATGCCAATTGACAAAGAAGGAAGGACACCGGCGCCTGCCCTCGCCCTCCATTTTAAAGGCAGGGTAAAGTCCTGGGGAGGTGCTCGGCGATGGCCTGAACGGTGCAAAACATCTTCTGAGCTCACAGTTCTGGGCCTGTTTCAGAAGCGATTCTGAATCCTTGACCTTTTCAGCCGGCAAAAGGAACGTCGCTAAGGACGGCCTAACACCGGCCAATGCAAAAGTATGAGGATTTTTACTAATACAGATGACAACGTGGAAGAGATCTTTAAAGTCAATTAGACAACTCTTAGCAATGTTTTTTTATGGAGTTTTTCATTTTCCATGATATCCTAACATATAATTATTTTGTGATAGTTCCCTCAAACCGAAATTAGAAAGGGTCAGTACATATTTTCATAGTTTTAGGGATCTTTTATTGCAATATCAAAATCATAAGTGGCTTTCTGCGGCAAAATACGGGCACTTACTAGTAAGTAGGACATTCATGTGTGATTCGACGGTGCTTAATTTTTCGATAGATATTATTGATATGGATGATACCGAACTACGAGACACGTGTCATGACCTTATTCGAGCTTGGCCTCAGTCCTCTTTCCCTAGCTGAGCTCACTGCCAAGGCAAAAATGCATTTGGAGGCAAGAATGGAAGGTTACTTGCCCAGCTGGACAATGATAAGATGATCTAATATGTCTATCTGCACACGCAGGACCTATCTGTCGAAACTCTTCATCGACTCCTGTTGCACTACCTTTTCAATCCTTTCATGTCTCCAATTTGAAGCACCAACTAGCTGTACAATAGATCATGTTTATCATTGTATGCACAGTCCCTTTAAGGACAAGGCAGGGCCAGCTAATGGACGACCATTAGGGCTTGGCCATGTGACTTTGGTACGTTAACACAGTCATTTGCCTTGTCTGAAAATGGTCTTTGCCCGAAACTTGTCTCTTAGTCCCCTTCACCATAATAAGCACCAACTCCTTTCAAAACTTGATTGAATCAAACATACCCTCTCAAGATCTTACAAAAGTCCTACTTCTTAAAGAAGGGTCTTGCTAATTGTAGACGGACGCTGAAGCACTTCTTAGAAAGTATCTGAATAAGGAAGGTGTGCACTTTTCGATGTACAGTCTCCTTGTATTATGTATAGTCCGTATGTTACAGTTCTTGATTGTCCTAATTAATAAGTATACTTAACAAGTGTCGCAAGAGCGCTAATTAACAAGACCTTTCGAGGTTTGTAAAATGGCTGCGACTATCCAAATATTCGAGCCATTGTGGGCATTCAATGTTCATCTAAGTATAGAGACATCGAACACATATACATGTAAAGCTTGCTTGAAGCTGTTCCCGGCCTATTTCTGGCTACAGATTTTTTGAGCCCCCACAGCCATGGAAAACAAGTAAATCTTACTCAGCTGAACAAATGTGTCCACTTAAGGGGGAGACAATGGATTGTCCGATATCATTCGAAAAATGTATGTCAAGATTAATATCCATACACCTCCTATAACCTTGCTTTACTTTGTCACTAATTGATGCCATTTAACTTTTGTATATAAAAAATAAATATTCCCAAAACCATGTTAAAATGAAAAAGGTTGATACCATGAAAAACTCCAAACTAGTACACATATGACAAATTTACCATTTGTTAGTTTTCATTGAATTGAGTTAACAGTTATATAATGAGAAACCTCAAATTGTTGTATATGTAATAAACGGATGGTAAAAATCCCAAACTAGTATATCCACCATATGCCACGTGTCATCCAACTTAGTAACTTAAAGGCAAAATTTAACGAAAACTAACAAAGGGTAAATTTGTCACAGATGTAATAGTTCAGGATTTTTGGTGGACAAAAAATTAGTTTGGACTAAATTTGTCACATGCATACCAGATTAGGATTTTTCGTGGTATTAACCCAATTGACAACCTTGCTTCCTCCAATAGGATGAGCTTTGAGTGGTGTCTTGTCCAAAGATGTGTACGATGTACATTTTAGATAGCCCTAGGCGAATTTTAACCAAAACAAATACTGATGAATCAAGTTATAAACTACTAAGGTTTATAATGTATATAAACACATGCATGCTGTATCGACACGCTAGCCAATGAATTAACCATCATCAGCCGAAAAAGCTCAATTGTGGGACTCTATTATCATGCACTAAACTTAAAAATAGATAATTCATGTCGAGTTTATAATATGAATCAGATATTATATTCAGAAAAATGCCGAAGAAAAAACATATTTTTCTTGGACTTTATTCAACTGTCGACATAGTGGGAATTCAAGTCTTGGATATCAATATGTGTTCATTCTATCAATTGCTGTTATCTACAAACTTGTGTTGTTAACATCTGTTTTTCACTAATGGTGGATCGAATAAGTACGAGTCTAACTTATAAATTGTCGTGATTAGTAAGTCCATTATACAAAAATAGACTTTTCAAGAGGAGCCTATAAATTCAAACAGTAACCCAAGAGGATCCAATATCTGCTTTGTTCATCGGAAGAAGACATTTGCAGTTGATAACATGATAGGACTATTTTAGAAACAGTTTATGGAGACCCCTCCATAGAGAATCGATAGCATGATTGCATTTCCATTTCATTTTTCCTAGTTCTGGACTTATATTGGGAGTCATCTTGAAAACCCTAGGGCTACCATCTTCATGTAGGACACTGGAGGAGACATCGATGGTGACTTCACGTAGAGAATTATTACTAGGAAGTGTTTCTCTGTCACTGTCATGGCGCAACTCATCCCCATGGCAAGTACAGCTCTATGTCTATATAAAGAGAAAGATTGCAATGGAGACAAGCAAGAAGTGACTTGAAAAGAGAAGAGTGACTGCAAGGGTAGAAGATGGCCGATGATAAGAAGCTCTCATGGAAGAGACTCGTTTTTGTGGCATTTTGCTTCTTCTGCTTCATCTCCATCACTGCTCAGGGTAACCATACTTTCTGCGCATCTCTTTCTATGTATATTTTCTCTGAATTCTCAATGCAACTTTCAGAATTTTTCCAAAAAAAGTTATGGTGGTCCATGTTTAAGCTGATCAGCTTAAGGGTGTGACGCCGTTTTATGGTGGATGTAGATGAAAGAATGATAATTCTTTTGCGATATCGACCATTGTTATAACTTCTGATGTGTCTTAAAGAAAGTAACCTCGGATCGACTGGGAAAAAAATCCCATTTAAAGCTTTAAAGGAGCGCATATGCAAAAGTGTAGTATTTGAAATGAGGAGGTATATATCAGCAATCAGCATTCGTATCTACCATTTACATAACTTCTATGATGATTTAAGTAGATGTTGATCGTCCAATTATTGATTGCAGGACGGAGTCTGCATGCTACTGCTGCGGAAAATGTTGATGTGCAAGTTCACAACGATCCAAATACACCAAAAGAAGGAACAATGGAACCTGATGATGACTTTTCATCCATGGATTACACTCCGGCAAGGAAGAAAACTCCTATCCATAATTGAATTTGCGAATTCTCTGTAATTACAAGCAAATCTAGTTGACTAATTTGGGTGTACATGTACTTGGTCCTATATATGTTCATGCGCAAAGCCTGTATATGCAAGAGCAAAAGCTTTTATGGATGCAAACGGGGTGATTTCTCTGCTACATGTGTAGTACATGTAGTTATTACTAATTCAGCGTCGACTAAACGTTTTTAGATTATTGCAGAAGAGCTGACAGTAAACATAGTACTAATCAGACAAATGCATCGTGAACGCAATGGTGAATAGATAGCACGTTGAGTCATTCAGCTTTTCGGTTTCGATTCTTTGAGGTCTTGCAGGCATCAAAATTGGTTACTTGCCGGTTTTTTTATTCGTGAAAGATGCTGATGGATAATAAATCCATAGTATTGGATGAAAATATGGAGCTAAATGTACTTTGTTTGCTCCGATTTCTCAAGTTTCTCTTTGCTATATTGGATAGAGGGGTTTGGTTTCAGCTTCTGCTGTTAATTATACAAACTATCTACGGATGAGGTTGCCGGTTTGGTCCGCTTCCTTCCCGGGCCGTCCAATTGGGGGGGTTGGGGTGGGGGAGTCACTGCTCCTTCCTCCCAAGTGTCTACTTCGCAGGTTTTAGGTGGCGGAAGTTCTCCTTGCTTTGGAGTACTTGCATATGCTTGGGTTCATTTACAAAGACCATAAACTAGAGAATTTTAGTCGGGGAACATTGACACAACTCAAGCCTTGAGTCGATATATATACCCTGGAACCGGGAACTAGATTGACCCTAACCGGTTCCAATTTTATGACATCGAGAACCCAGACTGGAACCCCCAGGAACCAGACCCAATTGGCCAGTTCAGTTCAGTTTGGTCCGGTCAGTCCATTATGCTAAACTCTGAAGCTATCTGATCATGGTGAGCTGTAGGAGTGGTGGAATTATCCCCAAGAAAGGTTTCAGGTTAAGGTCGATGTGCACACACCATACTTATTTGTCTGTTGATGATGCAAGAGAGGAGCAGAAGAAATGCTTCATTGGAACTTATAGTACAGGAAAAGAATTTGTCGAAAGTCTTTATGAAAGATTTCACAACACAGCGCCATGTACTTTAAGCTAGAATCAAACAAGCAACCAGTGTTTTCGGAAAAGCTCCTCTAGACCGGGAAGGTGCCAACTTCCTTTTGGAGCAACTCGATCGCTCTTTGTTAGGGAACTCTGGACTGTAGCACTTAACGTAGAATTGGCCAGCTCTCCTGTTTCAGAAGTCAATCAGGCTAAACCTCAGACATTAGATGGTTCAACGATACACATTTTCAAGAGCTATTTGGAGATGCCCACCAGCAACAAGTACGTACTGAAGATTTAAATTTTCAGGATCGTCAGTACAATTCCATCAGCAAAGGGCATCTAATTCACGCGTCATGACGAGTAGACGGTACGTCACATGGCATATCGGAATGATATCACTAACAACCAATCGGACATATGTCCTTGTGGCTAACTTTGTACATACCAAACGAATACGACACCTCGTACCATACCGCCCGGGAAAATGCTTCCACAAAGCAAAGTGAGCATACCAGCAAGCGTACAGCTCGAATCTTGAAAATGAATCCTCATTTCATGACCAGAATTCAATTATACACCGTGTTCTCTCCTAACACAACTCATAAAATACTATGGATTTCTCTTATAGTGACCACAATAGGTAGGCATTAGCATACGTAGACAAACAGATACACGAATATACTTTCTGTTCTTCCAAGTGGTCTCGAGTCTGTCCTTCCAAATGAGTATAATAAACATGTGAACCTGATGGCTATTAATGCAACTAACCATGTAAAATACCTTTGGGCAATTCAGATTCCAGGAAGGACAGGCCTGATCATTAAGATATAGATGGAGCAATCAGCCACCTGTTTGGCAAAGTACTTAAACCCAGAAAGTCAAAAAAGTTTGGAATGGAAGTTGATCGTACTTCGGTTTCCCTAAAATGAGCAACCTAGCCAACGATGACTGAAACTATAATCAACTGAAAGAATCATATAATCACCGACCCAAGATGTCCCCCGAACACGAAAACAAAAATGGGTCTCAAGGATACTCTTTCATCACCGATATTTCTCGCGGGGTTGCATTATCTGCTCTGCTGAAATCCCCATATCCTTAGAAGACAACATATAAAAATCTTTTGATACTTTTCTGTTTGGACAGAGCATGCCCTTGAATCTTCACCATGCCAAGGAGTCTGCAACCATACAAAATCACCCGTGTCTACGTTGCTAAAGCTTCCTTCATGTGAGAAATGCATTGTCGGTTCACTCTTCATTTCTCAAACATGCATTTGAAATTAAAGCCTCAGTTTCTCCGACCATGGAACTTCAACCATTCCGGGCAAGTACTTCTTACGAAATGTACATCTCAGCCCTACACCAATCTCTCGTAAAAGAGCAAGCTAGCCTCAGCAGCAAGAACGTCACTTTCTGAAACATTGTACACCTCTGAATCTGAAATGTAAAACCATTGTTCGGAGGCGGTTTCCAAGCATGGCTGATTTTCCTCCTCAGGCGGCTCGGTTCTTACCCTTCTGTAAACTGTATAATGGCCACTTCCTGTTCTTCCAAAATGTTCCACCACTGAAACGAGACAGTAGCAATGACTTTTTGAAGCTTGGGGCATCGCATCCTACACTCCAAGGGAGAGAACCATGAAAGTTTAAGAAAACAGGGCAAATGGAGAATACCAAGCTGAAGAATTTCTAGCTAACTTGTGAGAAATCAGTTAACAAAAGAACATAGAATGCCTTTGTATTTAACAGGAGGCACATTGAGAATAGGGACAAAGATCCAAGACGAGAAATGAAGCAAAGTAGATATGAGCCTGCCAAGCAATATTTGCCAAAAAGAGACATATGAGCCAACTCTTAGGCTGCGTTTGGTTGTCCGGACTTTTAGTCAGGATAGGATTGAATAAAATATGAAATCCAGGGATTTTGCCATATCCTATCCTGTGTTTGATGAACCGCAGTAGTAGAGCCGGATATATTCATATCATATCATTTTCATTATTTGGTATATACGATATCTCGATTTAAAATGAATTTGAAAAAGCACAAGTGGAAAATATACGAATCTCTAGTAATTCATTGCTGAATCTAGTAAAAGAAAGAAAATATAAACATTCAACTTTTGCTGAAAAGTTTTGCTTTTGTCGCGACATTCGTTAAACCTCAACATGAAACACAAAGTTATGGAGAAGAAGGAGGTTTGACTCTCTTTTTAATTTTCTTAGACTTTTGATGTGAACCAAAAAACAAAAAAGGAGAGTAAATTTCAACTATTTAGCTATTTTCGTAAAGTTTTATAATAAACTAAAAAGCTACAAAAGAATCATGAAACTTTCACATGAACTAGACATAGAGAAGACGGAGATGAAGATGCTAGTTTTTTTAGAAATTTCATTACTCATTCTCTTCCAGAATTAGAAAAATCATTTTCAAGGTTGAATATATTTACTTCAAATCTAGTTTCTTCTACTTCATTTTTTACTTATTTTTTAATTATAAATCTATTTTTATCATTATTTTGACTCCCTTCCATCATTTCTTAATAAAATTTTTCATTAAATAACAAACTATACTATTATACTTAAAATATGTAATGATATAGATACTAAGAGTGCGTGTGTATACACATACACAAACTATATACTATAAAGAAGAAAGAAATCAAATTATAAATATGATTTATAAAAAATAAAAATGAAAATTATTTTTTATTGTGATTTTTCTTGCTAACATTAGAATTCAAATTTATTTAAAAATAATTACTATTTGAATTTTATTATATAAGAAGTTTGTTATTCAGAAAAATAGTTTTTATACCAAAAATAAAAGAAATTTTATCCACCTTTATCCCACCTCCCCCCCCTAGGATAATTATATCCAGGCTATATCCCCTTTATATCCTGCTATATCCAATCTTGAGTAAAAACTAAATACAGGATAGGATAAATTTTGTCCTATCCTGACTTATATCGTGACTGTCAAACGTAGTCTTATCGTATAAATGGTCAGTTTAGTTTATTTTTTCTTTTTTTGGTCCTAATAATGCAATTCTATAATTGTTAGTCACTACAGCTAATTCAGTAGCACATCAGGTATGGATTCAACTAACCTTGCCATGGGATTCCATGCATTCATCGTTACACGAGTTACTAGAGCTGGGTCCATCCTCTACCTCCACTTCTTCTTTGAAGGGTTTCTGCTGCACAACAAACCCAAATTCATAGTCTAATAACCCTCTTAACCGGATACTATGACTTCCTGAATCAATATGCGCATTAGACTGCATGGAAAGTGGCCTTATTTGTTGACTATTAAGGTTCCCTTGCCCAGCAGGAACACTTCCTTTCCTGATTTGCATCCCCAACCTAGTTGTCATGTAAGGAGAGAGGTCCAGAACCAAGGGGAACGAAATGTGGCCCTACAATCATCAATAATGTTATTGCACAGTGAGAATAGCAAAGCACTGGACCACAGCACTGGAAGTTCCAAAACAGAACACGAATAAAAGGTCACAAGAAGACAATCATGTTTATCCCATTCTGCTTTGAGCTGGAAAAGGGGACACCACGGGAAATCATTTGATTAACATGCTTAGGAATGGACAAAATGACTGATAAAGATCCAGCACCAGACAAGGTTGCACTCTATTAGACAGCACACTTGGAGGACTTCATCAAGTAAAAAAGATAAGTGCCAAACATATCCCTATAAATTTTGTCAAAGCAAAATTGTCAGAGAAACCTCAAGGAAGAATCCTCGAGTACCTGAAGTTTTAGAGGCTCTCCAAATTCATTCACTGAAGCCCGTTGCAACTGAATGCACAAAATCTGCAGGCGGAAAGCACACAAATTTAGCCCTCCCATAGTGAAAAGGCTCTTGTTAACAAATGTTTCCAACACACTTGTTAAACATACATGACTTGGAATAATGCAATCTTCAAAAGATTGTATCTCTTAATGCAAGGATAATGAGTGCATGGGAAATTCCAAACTTCCCTAACTTGGTTACTTGAACAAAACCTCTGGGGCACTGGTTAACAAAATCCACATGAAAATTGTTTTTACCTCATATGATAGCAGGGGAGAAAAGGAGAAGCTCTACATAAGGAAGGCTATGGACTATTTGGACGACTTCTAATTTCTAACTCTTTTCTTTTCCTTAAAATTTTAGCATTTCAGATTTGGTTTATTTTTCCAATACAGCATAGAGTAGCATCCACATTTTCCCAATAGGGAACTTCTACCGGTTCATTAAGGCTGGCAAACAATGGGATACATGCTTCAAGCTATGCCCTCATTAAAATTTAAGAAAGTGGGTATGCATGTTGACCTCATCCTTCTACAGTTCTGTTATTCATCATTCCAACTGAGAAGCCTTGAGTCGTCTAACAATCAAAACGAAATGTCTTACACTTAAAAGAGCCAAAAGTGTATTAAATTTTGCCTTTCATATGCTGGATTTAAATCCATAAATTCAAAACAAATATTCGGAGTTAAGTTCCGGAAATTCACAATATAATCTCCAAGAATATCCACTTACACAAAAAATATGACGCTATATTTGACTTTACAATTGCTTCTAGAAGCATAAGCCACGTCTACCACAAAGAATGCATAAGCCAATTCCATTTCTGAGAATGAATCATGACTTTAGATTTCATGAATTCAACATCTCGTGTAATTGCTGCTGTGCCCACAAGAACATGCACTATGTATAAAAAAACCGAATGCAATCAGTGAGAAGCTTAAAAAGAGACTTCAGGAATCTAATTCAACCATCGAAAGAGATCATGACTTCATCTACATCAAGCTGCGCAAAGACTCAGTAGTACCTCCGGCGGGCGAGCGATAGTTGACTGCCTGATAGTAAGCGAAAAATCATTTGACCAAGGTAGCATCTTGAGATTGAACTGATTTTGGCAGTCACAGAAATCTCCACAGCTGCATGACTTAAGTTTCATTATATCCATCTGGGGACAAAGGCATAAAAGCAACATTGATCTGTATAAGCACTAAGTAACTTCACATTATATCTAAAAAATCTTCACAGAACATGGAGAGATGGATGGCGTCTAACATCCCAAACCTCGATTAAGGCACATAAGAATGTAAAACATGCGCAAATTCAAGTATATAATTTGCCTCAAAGCAGTTGAGAGAGACAGAAACAAGCACTATGTCTTACTTCACTTGCTCTAAGCAACGATAAGTACTTCGCTGCAGCAACGTGCCAACAATGACTGCAACGGTAATTGGCAACTCTCTCAGCAGCAACAAACTGCTTTAAGCAATCTCGCAATGTACAACCTCCTATCTATTCCAAACAAATAAATCCTATGGTGAAAACAAAATGATAAAGAATTCAAAGTATATTCAGGTAGATCCTTAGTTAACTTACAATAGTTGAGCCATTACACAGCACGGGAGAAAGCAGCAAAGTTTGGAAAAATTCAAAATTCAGTGAAATCTGCAAGAACAAGAAAAACCCATTATTCAGCAGATGAATAAGTAGATCACTACAAGTCAACAACCTTTGTGTCCAAACCTGAACAACAACATACAGTTCAGTCCCAAGGTCAGAGTCATAACGGGCATCCAATAAAATGAAAAAAGTGTCTAATCAAAGGCTTTCAAAACAGATATCCTTGCGAAGGCCATATGAACCTGAGATGAACAACTTTGACATGTTAAAAAGCTACAACTTATCCCATCAAAAGGCCCGAGGAAGTGCTTCTGCCATCTTTGCTGTTCACTTTGGTTGTCTCTACTCTTTGAAGAAAGAACCCTACTGGTAGTATCAGAAACAACGGCTAGAGGACTTCGAACTGGAACGTACCACTCTGAAAATTCCTCCCTTAAGGAAGAGAGAAGATGGAGGAGTGCTTCTGCTGCGTCCTAATCACCAAACAAGGAGACTGCGCTAAAAGTCGGAAAATCTTAAAGTCATCAAATAAAGCAATTTAAGATATATAACAGCACCTGCTGGCTTGTCAAGTTGAAATTGGGTATATAATGGGCCATCTCAAGCATCACTCTTCGTGGGCTTAATACTACCCTCCTATCACCAGAAATGCATAGGTCTGCAGAAATGACATGTATTAGTTCTTGATAAGCAAGCAAAGAGCAAAGAAAGAAACTTTGCAATGACCAATAAGATGTTTACACAGTCTAATAGACGCTTGAATTTTTTCAATGGTTCAAGGGCAAGAAAGTCTTTCCACTTTTCTTCTGTTTGTTCTTTCAGATTTGGGATAATGAAAGAAATGATACACGTTTAATCAAGCTATAAATGTGATACTGCTGCATCTCCATTCAGCATTGCGAAATTCCAGCCAACCATAGGATGAGAGAGGAAACTCGCTACTCAACTTGCAACTTCCAATTAGTTTCCACCATCAACCTATTTCAAGATTAGCGGAAATATATCGTCTCTTAAGTTGCAACCTCAAACTTTGAGTCCCCGTTAAACTTGGAAGTGTTACCTTGGAACAGACCGTCCAATGCAAGGGTTAGTGGCATCATTTCTGCCCTCTCTTCCGCGACTGTCATTTTACATTCATCCAAGAACTTGTGGACAAAAGGTTGGAAGCACGAACAGCTGGCCAGCGCCTGCAAAAGTCTCCATCTTCTTTAGCCAAGCAAAATCAAACCCATCAATGAGATAACCACCTTAGCTCAGGGACATGAATATCGTCATTCACACCGAAGCACCCAAACACGCTAATCAAGATTATCTTTTTGATCAAGATCTTACTTCAACGTTCCACCACAAGCTCCTTTAAACCAGAGAGCTTTGGCAAAGGCAACGACACAACAAAGAAAGGGCAAAGCAAGAAAACTCGGTCACCAAGCTTAATTACCACGGGCAAGAAGCCTCAGTACCTGCAAGACTACATTGAGGAAACAGTTGTTGCCGAGATTTTGCAAACCGGGAACAGAGTATTTCGCTTCAAGATGATTCTTTCTCTGGAATAACGACGAGAGGCCGCCGAAGGACCCTACTACGCCATCTCTTTTCAAGGCGAAGACGAAACCAGCGACACCAACAAGACCAACGAGGGAGAGATTGAGCTTAGAAGCAGAAACCCACTTCATGTGCGAAGCAGAAGAGCGCTACTGCTGCTCGAGTTCGTTTCTCCGAGCAGCAACACATTCGCCGCTTGCCAAGCTCGTCCGCGGAATCACCGTACGTCTCCCTCTTCCGGTACAAAACCCGCCATTCGGCAGGCCTAGATTAGGCTCTGGCCGGGCCCACAGGAAGCATTAGCAGAGCTCAGCCCAGGCCCTCTCAGGCTTCGGACTGAAACGTTTTGTCGGAATGATAAACTGTTTGTGCATCCACTGTGGCCCGGAAAAGCAAAATAGTCGTGGTTAAAAAACAGAAAATTTAAACAGAAAATTGATCGGGGATCATAGCAGTAGTCTTTTTGCTAACAATTCTGTTACCAAGAATAATTTTCGAGGAGAAATAATTTTTTTCTAATTCTACTACAGGAACAGAGAAATAGGTTTTTGTTACTTCATGTTTATATTCCAAAACCGTTCTTAGAAAAAATAACTGAAGTTACCAAATAATTTTTTTTCTTTATTATTTTCGAAAATAAAAGAACGGACATGGAAGAAACAGGAGTGTTATCAAACATACACTAGGTGAGCAATGAGCAAATGAGGTAGTTCTGTCTCCATCTTTGTTCTTTGGTCTCTAAATGACGGAGCGTTCAACGTAGAAAGTAAATCGATAGAAAGTAACGTTCTCAAAAATTCAATAATAATATTCTATTTTCTCAAAAGAACATAAAACACATTTTATATGAGGTGTTAAACCTAATCCTACTAGATTTCTAGATATAAGACTCGAAATTATAAAATTGTATCTAATAATAAAATTTAATCAGAAAAACCTAAAAAATTGAAAAATCCATCTAAACAATCTCGGATCGCCAAAATCCATCGCAGTTCATCACCAAAACAGCCATGAGTGTTGATCAGCACGCCATTTTGCTTCAATAGACCGAATTTGGGCACGTTTCGATGCTGCTAATCCTGTTCGCTGGTTCTAAGCGTATCATTGCTTCGACTTTCGATTGGATTTTTACCTATCCAACCGATACAGAAACGCACTACTAATAGACTTCGTATCATCCTCCTCCACTTGAGAAGAATTCGTCCTCGATTTATAATCAGAATCTGGATACAACGGCTTAGTAGACTCATGAAACAGTGACAAATTGGAAACATTAAAGGTGTTTGATATGCCCATGCTTTGTGGAAGATCGATAACATAAGCATTATCGTTGATCTTCCTACCGACAGTGTAAGGCCCGTACTTCTTTTGCTGCGACTTGTTGTAAGAGCCAACTGATAATCGCTCTTTACGAAATAATACCATAACTTGATCACCTACTGCAAACACCTACATTTGCCTGTGTTTATTTGTTGCAGCCTCGTACTTCTGATTAGTCGCTACCAACTTCTGCTTCACTCCCTGATGCACCTCTACAATCTACTTAGTCATATGATCTTCAGCAACACTTTTTTCTATTTACTTGGGCAATTGAATCAAATTCAGAGTATGTTGAGGCGCTTTTCTATAAACAACAGAAAAAGTGACCTGCCAATAGAACTATGGACTGCATTATTATACGTAAACTCTGCATGTGATAAAGTAATGTCTCACCGCTTCGGTTTATCTCCACAAAATCTTCGAATTAAATTGTCCAAGGTTCTATTGACCACCTCTGTCTATCCATTAGTCTTAAGGTGAGTTGTGCTATTGAAATTCAGAGATAAATCAAACAATTTCCATAAAGTTCGCCAAAAATACCCTAGAAATTTGTTGTCTCTATCTGAAGTAATAGAATTAGGCACTCCATGCAAATGAACTACTTCCTTGAAAAATAATCTGACCACATTTACAGCATCAGAAGTCTTCCTACAAGTAATAAAGTGTGCCATCTTAGAAAATCTATCAACCACAATAAAAATAAAATTCACGCCTCTTTGAGTTCGTGGCAATCCAAGCACAAAATTCATGGACATATCTTCTCAAATATTATCAAGAACAGGTAAAGGCATATACAGACCTGTATTCTTAAAATGACCCTTAGCAGTTTGGCAAGCATAACACTTTTGCACATACCTACTAACATCCCTACGCAATTGGGGCTAGTAAAATCGCCATCTAATTGTAGTAATAGTTTTATTTTGAACCAGATATGCAGTCAACCCACCATCATGCAAATCATGAATTCGTAATGATGTCCTAGGAAAGCAAAGTTGATTGCCGCGCATTAAGTAACCATCTTGCACATAAAATTCCTGCACAGGTTGACCAGCAGCACAGGACTCCCAAATCTGCCCGAAGTCATCATCACCGGTATAATAGTCTTTCAGCTATTCAAACCCCAAAATATCTTGGCTTAATGTAACCAACAAACCAGCCATCCTGCTCAATGCATCTGCTACAATATTTTGCACACCTGATTTGTACTGTAATCTGAAAGGAAATTTTGTAAAAATTGGCACCATCGCGCATCCATTTCTTTGCTAGTTCTCTTCTGACTATTTAGATATTTCAAAGCTTCATGATCAAAATATAGCACGAATTCTTTTCCAATCAGATAATGCTTCTACATCATTAAAGCCCTTAGACATAATAGAATTCTGTATCATAAGTGCTCAATTCTATCTCACTTTGCTAAGTTTCTCACTAAAATAGCAAATTGGCATGCGCTCCCGAGACAAAATGTCACGTCCCGACTCTCAAACTCGCGACATCCCTTTCCAAATCGCCACCAGGTCATAAAAGATAGCGTCCCAAGCAACTGCTATCGACCTAAGAATATACTGCGCATGCGGAACGTGCAATCTTCCATACAGTAAAATCATCAATGGGATAGGTAAGAAGAAAAGCCAGATAACACAACACTAAAATAATACTGCTGAGAATAGATCATCTATAACCTTACAGAGCTAAGAACTGATAAATACAACCCCATGCTTCGGGACGGCCCTCTAAAACTCGCAAAAAGATACAGAAGTTAGGTAAGGTTAACTCTCATCTACTCCAAAATAGTACCTCCACAAAAACATCACCAGTTTCTTGACCACAAAAGAAACCTAACCCTCTACTGGGTAAAATCGACATCCGGATCGTCAAAACCAATCGGGGGAGCCGAGTCGTTCGAGTCGTTACAGGAACTCTGGCTAGAATGCATAGAGGGGGCTACTGACTGCTCGGGCTCGAGCTTAGGCTACATACCGGGTGCGGGATTCACTACCTCCCCATCAAGCATATCGATATCCATTGGATCCTAGGCGGGGACATTAGGGACCCCCTAAAGAGGTGGCCCCTCAAATTCTCTGAGCGGACCAAAGAGATCCACCCCATCTCGAAGATACCAGGCCTTGAAGAGGTGTGCCACCAGTTGTGGCATCCCCTCATCGACCCATATCGTCGTGATGTGACTTTTCCACATCTGGTCCGTACCTGGCACCTGGTGGAGACTGATATCGTGTGATGAGTGGATGGGGGTACCAATCGCATCGGTCTCTCCATTATTTTGAACCTAAAAAGTTGTCCCACGACGGGGTGAGAATTTAATTTCAGTGAATCAAGCCTAATCTCGATTAGGATACTGATTCGCCCAGGATATCCTAAGCACCGCAATATATAAATAAATATATATCAATAAAATAAATCAATCAAATCAACAACCAAGTAAATCACCATCCCTCAGGCGTACACAAGACATCACATAAGTCCATTATTAAACAATGACCCACGTGACTGGTGTGATAAATACATTAATAGTGCGATCCCGCACTCCTCTGGCAGGACCAGGCTACGTCCACTTTACCCTCTCAGCGACGGCTACTACAAGCGGTGTATCTAGTACACCCGGCACGGAACTGCAAGTAGGCATTCCCTAAAAGGGAGCTTCGATCCGTCACAAGCTACGACCAGCATCCAATAATTCCTTAAAATCGTACGACTAACACGGGGCATGAATTATCGTGCTTCTGACAAGTCGCGAATTCCTATACAATAAGTACGGCACAAGTGCCAATGGTACAATACGAACTTGCCAAGTAACGTCATTGATACTTTAAATGACCACGCAAATTGCGTTCGGCAATCAACTCATTGTTTATTTATGATTAATGCCAAAATTCATATAGAAATGCAATAAACTCGGCCCCAAGGCCCACAAGACTCTTAGTTGAGCATTCTAGCCAGGTAACCAAACCAATCAGACAATCCATGCACTCGCGAGCAATTAACTCAACCCGGCAATTTCGAGCACAATTCATATTATAAATCTTAATTCTCAGTCGAATTATAGCAATCAACCGCTCGCTCGTCCCTAACCTATCACTCGCTCGCGAACAAACCCAATCAATCAATCGATCGATAAATTACCACAATTAGCCACAGAAAAATAATCGATCGGCCATTTATCCTAACCATTGTTTCTATCTAAACCGGTTTCGATTGAAATAATTTTTTTAAAATAAATAAATAATTAATTAAATAACTAAAACTAAATCTAAGCGCAATTAGCGCCCTAACCAAGGTTTAGGGTCAACTCACAACATGAGTTAACTCGAGCAGCGGTGGCGGTGGTGGCAACGGCGGCAGTGGCGGCGACGACGATTGAATTAGGGTTTATCGCGCGGCGGCCTGAGCTCAAACTTTGGCGACAACCCAAGGAAGTCCGACGAGGTCCCTGGAAAAGGTGGCCGGCGGCGAAGCTCCGGCGAGCGGCGGCCTGAAACAGTGACAAACAGTAAACTCAACAGGCGAACCGATCTGTTTTGGCCGTTTTTCGGCAACACGAGCAGGGACAAGGCCGGCCAAGGGTTGAGAGCTCACCCAGGGGGTCGGCGGGGGTCGATCGGGATCGATGGACTGCGGCGGGAGGCGGGTGGCGTCGGCGAACAGCCACGATCAGCAGCTGCCCTGTTCGGCGCCGAAACAGGGGCGTTGGTCGACGGTCGATTCCGAGCGCCACGCGGGGCGGTCGGCGGGGGTGAGCTGGGGAGTGGTAGAGGGGATTCAGGGGAGTCGATCGGTGGAGGCGGTAAGGCACGGCGGCGGCCGTGGTGGCCGGATCGAAAACCGGACCGAACGGGGCCTAAAACAGGGCACCGGAACTTCGAGGCTCGATTCCGGAGGCTCCGGCGGCGGACGGCCAGTGGGGCAGAGTCGGATCGATCGAGAGGAAGTCGACGGTCAGCTGAGGGGCAGTGGTCGGGGTCAGTGGCGGCCGTGGCAGCCGGAGGAGGCCGAGGAGCTCTCGGGTTCTCTGACCCGAAAAGGGCAGAGTTTACATCGGTGTTTCCTCTGCCGTTCGACGGCAACGGTGGCTCCGCTCGGGTCAGGGCAGCGGCGGGGAGTAGCTGAGGACGGTAGCTGTCGGTGGTAAGGCGGTGGTCCCGAAAAACGACGGCGAAAGAGGAGGATTGGTCGGCAGTCTTCGTACGTCTCCGGTCGGGAAACGAAGAAGAACAAAAAAAGAAATAAGAAGAAAGAAGCGGCAGAAGGAGGGGGCGTGCGGCGTTGGGCAGAGAGAAGGTGGGGCCAAGACCAAGACTTTGAAGACCAAAATTAAATTTTTTTTGTCCTTTGTGTATAAATAATTGAAGGGGGGTAAAATGGTAACTTGGCGCGCCGAGACTGAAACGAAATTTTTGATATACTGAACAAAGGGTAATTTCGGTAATTTCATTGGTCAAACTCAGTCAGGGTTAGGATCGATTGTGAAAACGGCAATTCAAAATCACCGCGGATCAATTTCGAAACTCAATCCGAAATAATCTAAAGTTCAGAATTCGTCCAAATTTTCGTCTCTTCAGCCCTTATAGTCCAAAATAGGTGTCGACTATGATTATATATTCATATCATTTCATCGACTTTCGGCGCTTACAAAGGTTGAATTTTCAGGATGTCACAACTCTCCACCACTTAGGAAATTTCGTCCTTAAAATTACAGCATAGTTCTAACTATTCAAAAAGATAAGGATAACTACGCTTCATAACTTCCTCGTTCTCCCGTGTAGCTCCTTCAGTACCATGGTGTTGCCAAACCACCTTGACTAACGGAATTGTCTTGGTTCGGAGTACCTGCTCTTTCCTATCCACGATCCTGACTGATCGCTCCACGTATGACGCCCGTTCATCCAAATCAATCTCCTCGTAACTCAGCACATGAGCAGGGTCTGGCTCGTACTTCCTCAACATCGACATGTGGAAGACGTTATGTACTTGAGCAAGTCTAGGCGGCAACGCAAGTCGACAAGCTAAAACTCTGATTCGTTTCAGGATTTCAAACGGTCCAACATACCTCGGGCTCAACTTTCCTTTCTTGCCAAAATGGGATGTTCCTCTCATAGGCGACACTTTCAGAAAAACATGATCGCCTACTTGAAATTCCAAAGGTCTGCGCCTTTCATCTGCATAACTTTTCTGGCGACTCTGAGTTGTTTTTAGTCTATCTCTAACCACCTTAATTGCTTACACCGACTGTTCTACTAACTCAGGGCCAGTTATCGTCCTTTCTCCAACCTCATCCCAACAGACTGACGTCCTGCAAGCTCTATCATACAAGGCCTCAAAAGGTGCCATCTTAATACTCTGCTGGTAGCTATTATTATAAGCAAACTCAACCAAATGTAATTGTTCCTTCCAACTACCTTTGAAATCCAGAACACATGCTCTCAACATGTCCTCCAAGGTCTGAATCGTTCTTTCAGACTGGCCATCTATCTGCGGATGATAAGCTGTACTAAATTGCAACTTCGTCCCTAAAGCAATTTGTAAACTTTTTCAAAATATAGCAGTGAATTTAGGATCCCGATCAAATATGATTGTCACTAGCACACCATGTAACCTTACAATATGTCTTAAATACAACTCTACGTATCTGTCTAAGGCGAAGTCCTTTCTTACTGGAATAAAGTGCGGTGACTTCGTTAGCCTGTCTACCACAACCCAAATTGAATCATGCCCTCGCTGACTCCTTGGCAAATCCATCACGAAATCCATCATGATATGCTCTCATTTCCACTCTGGAATTTCCAAAGGCTGCAGCAGTCCTCCAGGTTTGCAGTGCTATGCCTTGACCTGCTGACAGGTCAAACACTTAGCCACATGTTTGGCTATATCTGTTTTCATACCATTTCACCAATAGTGTTGTTTCAAATTCTGATACATATTTGTACTCTCAGGATTGATACTATAACTGCTACGATGAGCTTCTGATAAGATCTCCTCCTTTAAATTTTCATCCGCAGGCACAACCAAACGTACTCTAAACTTAAGTATCACATCCTCAGCTATTTGAAAATCGACCCTTCGTTTGGCCGAATCTCCTTGAAGGATCTTTTGAATAAAGGGGTCTGTGGACTGTAGGGTCTTAATCTTAATTTGCACTTTCGGCTCGATTCTCAAGGTAGCCACGAGACTCGATAGTTGGCTTAGCTCCAGTTTAAAGTTTGAGTCTCTTAATTGCTCAAGTAAATGCCACTTATGCACCTGTAATTGAGCAATCATTGATTTTCTACTCAGGGCATCAGCAACCTTATTCGCCTTACCAGGATGATAAGGATCTCGTAGTCATAATCTTTTAGTAATTCCATCTATCGGCGCTGTATCATGTTCAGCTCCCTTTGAGAGAACAGGTACTTCAGACTCTGATGGTCGGTATAGACTTGAAAACTTTCCCCAATCAAATAGTGTCTCCAGATTTTCAAAGCAAACACAACTGCAACTAACTCTAGGTCATGGGTGGGATAATTCAATTCATGCGGTCTCAACTGACGAGACGCATACGCTACCACCCTACTATGCTGCATTAAAACACAACCCAGTCCCCTAAGCGAAGCATCACTATAAATTTCATAACCACCAGGACCAGACGAAATTGTCAGAACAGGAGCCGTAGTTAGCCTATGCTTGAGCTCTTGAAAACTACGCTCGCACTTGTTTGTCCATTGAAACTTCATATCTTTCTTCAACAATTTAGTCAAAGGTGAGGCTATAGCTGAGATCCCTTCCACAAATCGCCTGTAATAACCTACCAAACCCAAGAAACTTCTAATTGCTGTCGTAGTCGTCAGTCTTGACCAATTAATAACTGCCTCAATTTTAATCGGATCCACTGCAATAACTTCACCGGAAATCACGTGACCTAAGAACGAAATCACGTGACCTAAGAATGCCACGCGAGCTAACCAAAACTCGCACTCACTGAATTTGGCATATAATTGATGCATTCTCAGAGTTTCCAGAACTACTCTCTGGTGTTGCTCATGATCTTCAAAATTCTTCGAGTACACCAGGATGTCATCTATGAAAACGATTACAAAGCGATCCAGAAACTCCTTGAACACTCTGTTCATCAAATCCATAAAAGCAGTAGGAGCATTCGTCAAACCAAATGGCATCACAGTGAACTCGTAATGCCCATAACGTGTCCTAAATGTCGATTTCAGTATATCCTCTTTTCTGATTCTCAATTGATGGTATCTTGTCCGTAGATCAATTTTTGAAAATATAGATGCTCCCTGCAGCTGATCAAACAAGTCGTCAATCCTTGGCAGTGGGTACTTATTCTTAATCGTTACCTAATTCAACTGCCTGTAGTCGATACACAATCTCAAAGACCCATCCTTTTTCTTGATGAACAAAACAGGCGCTCCCCAAGGCGATGCACTAGGGCGAATGAACCCTTTATCTAACAACTCCTGCATCTGAACTTTGAGTTCCTTCAACTCTAACAATGCCATTCTATATGGCGCCTTAGAGATTGACTCCGTCCTAGGAGCTAACTCTATCACAAACTCAATTTCTCTTTCTGGTGGCAAACCAGGTAATTCTTGGGGAAAAACATCTGGAAACTCACATACAATCGTAATATCCTCCAATTTCAGTTCTTTAGCAGACGTATCTACCATAGAATCCAAATAACCTTGGCACCCATTTTCCAACAATCGAGTCGCCTCTAACAACGATATCATCACAGTCGAGGTTCCTCCTCGATTACCCAAAAATTCAAAACTAATACTATCCATCGAATTAAACCGAATCACCTTATTAAAGTAGTCCATTGTGGCTCTTTGCTTTACCAACCAATCCATTCCCACAATTAAGTCAAAATCATATATTTCCAGCACAATCAAGTCTATCTTACTCTCATGGCCATCCACCACAAGTCTACAATCAGGACAACTCACTATGGCCACTACTTTATCTTTCAACGGCGCACAATATCTAAAGGTAACGTCATTGATAATTTAAATGACCACGCAAATTGCATTCGGCAATCAACTCATTGTTTATTTATGATTAATGCCAAAGTTCATACAGAAATGCAATAGACTCGACCCCAAGGCCCACAAGACTCTCAGTCAAGCATTTCAGTCAGGTAACCAAACCAATCAGGCAATTCACGCACTCGCAAGCAATTAACTCAACCCGACAATTTCGAGCTCAATTCATATTATAAATCTTAATTCTCAGTCGAATTATAGCAATCAACCGTTCGCTCGTCCCTAACCTGTCACTCGCTCGCGAACAAACACAATCAATCAATCATTCGATAAATTACCACAATTAGCCACAGACAAATAATCGATCGGCCATTTATCCTAACCATTATTTCAATCTAAACCGGTTCCGATTGAAATAATTTTTTTTAAATAAATAAATAATTAAATAAATAACTAAAACTAATCTTAAGCGCAATTAGCGCCCTAACCAAGGTTTAGGGCCAACTCACAACGTGAGTTAGCTTGAGCGGCGGCGGCGGCGACGACGATGATCGAATTAGGGTTTATCGCGCTACAGCCCGAGCTCAAGCTTTGGCAACACCCCGAGAAAGTCCGGCGAGGTCGCCGGAACAGGTGGCTGGCGGCGGAGCTCCGGCGAGCGGCGGTCGGCGACCTGAAATAGTGACGAATAGTAAACTCAACCGGCAAATCGATCTGTTTTAGCCGTTTTTCGGTGACACGGGCCGGGACAAGACCGGCCAAGGGTCGAGAGCTCACCCAAGGGGTCGGTGGGGGTCGGCCGGGACCGGTGGATGGCGGCGGGAGGTGGCCGGCGATGGCGAACAGCCGCGATCAGCAGCTACCCTGTTCGGCGCCGAAATAGGGGCGTTGGTCGACGGTCCATTCCGGGCACCATGCGCAATGGCCGACGGGGGTGAGCTGCGCGGTGGTAGAGGGGATTCAAGGAAGTCGATCGGCGGCGATAGTGAGGCACGACGGTGGTCGTGGTGGCCGGATCGAAAACCGGACCGAACAGGACCCAAAAAAAGGCACCGGAACTTCGGGGCTCGATTCTAGCAACCCTGGTGGCGGACGGCCAGTGGGGCAAGGTCGGATCGGTAGAGGGGAAGTCGGCGGTCAGCTGAGGGGTGGTGGTCGGCGTCGGTGGCGGCCGTGGCGGTCGGAAGAGGCCGAGGAGCTCTCGGGTTCTCTGACTCGAAAACAGGGCAGAGTTTGCCGCGGCGTTTCCTCGGCCGTTCGACAGCGACGGCGGCTCGGCTCGGGTCAGGGCTGCAGCGAGGAGTAGCTGAGGACGGTGGTTGTCGGTGGTGAGGCGGTGGTCGCGAAAAACGTCGGCGGAAGAGGAGGATTGGTCGGCAGTCTTCGGTCGTCTATGGTTGGGAAATGAAGAAGAACAAGAGAAGAAAGAAGAAGAAAGAAGCGGCAGAAGGAGGGGGCGTGCGGCATTAGGCAGAGAGAAGGTGGGGCCAAGACCAAGACTTTGAAGACCAAAATTAATTTTTTTTTGTCCTTTGTGTATAAATAATTGAGGAGGGGGTAAAATGGTAATTTGGCGCGCCGGGACTGAAACAAAATTTTTGGTATACTGAACGAAGGGTAATTTCGGTAATTTCACTGGTCAAGCTCGATCAGGGTTAGGATCGATTGTGAAAATGACAATTCAAAATCACCGCGGATCAATTTTGAAACTTAATCCGAAAAAATCTAAAGTTCAGAATTCGTCCAAATTTTCGTCTCTTCGGTCTTTATAGTCCAAAATAGGTGTCGACTATGATTATATATTCATATCATTTCATCGACTTCCGACGCTTACAAAGGTTGAATTTCTAGGACGTCACACAAAATATCTTCTATGCCCACTCCACTGGTATCACAGTCTACCTCAACATCTTATCAAAATTAGGTAAAGTCAGAACATGCGCAGTACATAATTTTTTCTTCAGAATAGCAAAACTATTCTCGGCTTCCTCTCCCCATACAAGCTTGTCTTTCTTCATACATTCTGTAATTGGGACTGTAATAGTATTAAAAAATTTTTATAAGTCGCCTGTAAAAAGTAGCTAGCTCACGAAAACTTCTAACTTCAGAAACTGTCTTAGGAGTAGGCCACTCTCTAATTGTCTTCACCTCTACCTCATCCACTTCTATTCTTTCAGCAGTGATAATAAACTCCAAGAAAAGCAACTTATTGGTTAAAAAATTGCGCTTTTTAAGGTTTATATACAGCTTATTAGTCTATAAAGCGTCAACACCTTCTTCAAGTGCATCAAATGGTCCTCCTCAATCTTACTATACATCAGGATACCATCAAAATAAATTATAATAAATCTACCAATAAAAGATTTCAGAACTGATTTATAAGCCTCATGAAAGTGGTCGGAGCATTAGAAAGTCCGAACGGCATCACCAACCTCTCGTGCAGCCCCTCCTTTATCTTGAAAGCTGTCTTTCACTCATCTCCAAGCTGAATATGAATCTGATGATAGCCATTCTTCAAATCCAGCTTTGAAAACCACCTAGCTCGTGCAACCTATCTAACATGTCATCAAACCTCGGAATTGGGAACTTATAGCTCACAGTTATTTTGTTGATGGTTTTGTTGTCTACACACATCTTTCAGCTCTCATATTTTTTAAGAGTTAGCAAGGCAGAAACAGCACATGGGCTCGTGCTATCTTGAGTGTGCCTCTTTCACAGCAAATCTTCCACCTTCTCCTTAGGACTTATTCTGTAATGCGGTAAATTTGGCAGACTAGCATCAGGAATTAAGTCTATATGGTGCTGAATATCACGCATAGGTAGCAACCCACCTGGAATCTCTTTTGGCATTAGTTCACTAAACTCCTTCAACAATGGTTTAACCGATTCAGGCTGCTCCTCCACTTGTATTTTAGCCTCTAACCCGAATGCCTATTTCACTATCACCATGAATCTGCCGGATCTCCTTAACTTCAACTTCAAATTTCCTTGTAAGGGTAATGAACTTATTCCAGGAATCTATTTTCCTTTATTCTTTAGGGGCAGCAACATATACTTCACCCATCGTTCACCAGATTATATTGATTGCTCCTTCCCGAATGCTGTGCATCGACATCAAATTGTCATGGTATACCAAACAACACGCGGCATACATTCATATCTACCACATCATAATATAGCTCATCATGATACTTACTAATGGAGAATGAGATTTTACATTGTTCGATCACATGAATGCTCTTCACCCCAAATTTAATCCATCATAACGTATAGGGGCTATGATGTTTCTCCATAGGTATTCCTAGCTTCTTTACTGTCTCCTTGCCGACAATATTCTCCACGCTACTACTATCAATGGCCACAACAAAAATCATCCCCGGAATGGTGCATCTGATTCGAAACGACTGATGATGCAGAGTCATCATCCTGTTTTAAGGCTAACATCATCCTGCGCACTGTGCAATTTACTTTTCCCTCTTCCTCATCTTCATCTTCAAAATCTCTTTCCTCACCTTCTGATTCATAGTAATATATGTCTTCCTCTTCTTCTCTAGTAGCCACATTTACTGTCTTCCTCTGAGGGCATTCATTAGAATGGTGCCTAGGCTAATTACACCTGTAGCATTTAACTCCCAATGGCTTAGCACAAGGATTCGAGTTCACACTTTTCTTTGATTGCGATCCCTTGTTCCTAGCCTCGTTCATAAGGCGCTTTTCTACTGCCATATCTCCCCGACTTCACTCTGCGCTAAAGTGATTGCTGAAGTTGCTCTTCTCTAAGGGAATGCCTAAACTACTTTCTCTATAATTTTCGTAGCTTTTCTTACCTCGTTCTTGCTGCATCAATTCTGCTTTCATCGCCATGTTCTTCGCTTCAGTCAGATTCCGCAAAAACTGCATTCCAATTTTGTCTCGAATGAAGGGCTTTAACCCATTGAGATATCTGGTCGCTTGCTGTCTCTCCATTTTCGACAGATTATTTCGCTCCGCTAATCTCATAAATTTTGTCTTATACTCATATACAGTCCGATTACCCTGCTGGCAACATTGGTACTGTTGGAACATAATCTACTCATAATCAAGTGGAAGGAACTCCTGCTTCACCAACCTACTCATCCTTTGCCAAGTTCGCACTCTCTCTTTCTTCTTGCTCCCTCCTATTTTGCAATCTCTCCCACCATACAAACGCATCCCTTTTATTGTACCAGCTATTAATTGCACCTGTTTCTCACTATAGATCTCCATATAATCGAAGAACTTATCAATATCAGCAACCCAATCTAGAAATTCTTATATTCTCATGCCTCCATTAAAATAAAGGATATCAATTTTTAATTTAAAGTCGTTACCTTCACGATTTTCGTTAAGTCGTCTTCCATCATACCCCATTCGATATCTTCCATGACATTGTTTACCTCCATAACCAGCATGTCATTCATCAGAAAATTCGTTTTCCTCTTCTTCCGAACTCTCTGAAAATATAGGGTTATTCTGCCTGCGGACATAAAACAGGTCTATCGATAGGGTCATCACGAGCAACATCTGCACCCAGTCTTCTATCATTTCGCCAGTTCCGATTCACATCAACGCCAAAATTGTCGAATCGATCTATCAATTCGTCAAATCATGCTTTGATGCGATCTATGTGTTCAATTAAACACTGCTCCAAACGTTGCAGCACGTTGTCCCCAAGGATTGGAGCTCTAGTTTCCTGAGCATCGTCCCGAGAACCACCTCCAGTTGCCATAGGCTCTGATATCACCAAACGTAGCATTCAGCGTAAAAAGAAAATCAATAGAAAGCAAAGTTCTCGAAAATTCAAAAATAATATTTTTTTATAACTAAGGTGTCCGGGCAGCTAGCCGCACCTCAACTATTTCTCGGGAGAAACTAGCACAGCAACCCACTACCATGGCCCCCTACTTAAATCACAGGTGCTCATGTGGAGAATCGAACCTAGTACCATTGCGCCTAACCACACAATCCAAGTGCGCCCTAACTAACTAAACCTTCCATTGACAAGTTCAATAATAATATCTTGTTTTCTCAAAAGAACATAAAATACCTTTTATATGAGGTGTTAAACATAACCCTACTAAGTTTTTGGACACAAAACTGAAAATTACAAAATTACCAATAATAATAAAATTTAATCCAAAAAACCTAAAAAATTGAAAGATCCAATCAAACAATCTCGAATCGCCGAAATCCATCGCAGTTCACAGTCAAAATGGTAGTGAGTATTGATCAGCACGCCGTTTCGCTTCAATCGATCAAATTTTAGCCCGTTCCAATGTCGTCGATCCTGTTCGCCGGTTTTACGCACATCATCGCTTCAACTTCCAATTGAATTTATGTTGATCCAATCAATCTAGAAACGCACTACTAATATGCTTCGCATCACTAGATAACTCCCATGCCTCCTAATGTATTGGTCGAGCGGTCCACTTCAGGCCCGATACTAATAATTATTTCTTGCAAAATGAGAAAAGCTAATGATTTGTTTGGTTGAAGAAATTCAAGAAGACGTAATTTTTTTTTCCGTATAATTTAGAGGCACGGACGTGATGGGTCAACTATGTGGAGGCTCATGGAATGCCCTACAAGTCTCGTGAATTTGTTAAGTTTAGATTTTATTTTTTTTTTTACACCTTTACCCGTACGAGTGGACCGATCCGGAACAGTTTGCATGCTTTTTTGTGAAATTCGAACTGGTGACGACTTCCAGTTTTCGATCTAAAAGTCCCTAAAAAAAACTCGTCAACGGTTGATAAGTCATATACAATAGAGAGAATAATATTGCCACCTAGGTTGCGGCGGCCTCGCCCCGACTACGATATTTTTGAGGCAGTCCAGGACGGCGGTCTTCCGCGAGCCGATGGGAGAGAGAGAGAGAGAGAGAGAGGGAGGATGAGGAAAAGGAGACATTGTCGATAGCAATTTCGCACAGTGCGATGATTTTATGTGGCTGAGTAAGGACTTAAAGGAGACACTGATTCATGGGGATGATAATACCATGGAGGCCAAGTTCGTTCATATATCACCGCCGATTTAGTC
The DNA here is from genome assembly GCA_028455895.1 of Rhodomyrtus tomentosa. NCBI lineage: Eukaryota > Viridiplantae > Streptophyta > Magnoliopsida > Myrtales > Myrtaceae > Rhodomyrtus > Rhodomyrtus tomentosa. The sequence continues at coordinate 47,825,744 of JAPCWY010000005.1, forward strand.
TTAAAAACGTATGTTGCGCATTCAGAAATTGGCGAGAGACCTTAACAGTGATGAATAATGCTTGCATTGTTTGATTTACAAACAAATGTAAAGGCCGACTCTGAAACTTGCAAATGTGTGCATGTACAAGTTACAGCCAATAAACAAAGAGCAAACCAGACGAATAAGCAGGAGATTTGAGGATGTTCAAAACTGCCCAGGCAAGGAGCTCCAATGGCCAGAATCAGACCGAGTTGGGAAGGCAAATGATCCTGCTTTCGGAACTGAAGATGAAGAAGAAGGCGGTGACGGCAACAAACTAGAACACGCGGGATCAGGATCAATATCAGGAGACAACCAAGAGCACCATTCGTCGAATCCGTGATCCTGACCCGAGACCAACTGAGGCTCTGTGTTCGCCGGAACAGACGAAAGGGTCTTTCCGGCACCCAAAACGGCCAGCCGGGTCACGGGAGGATCGGCCAAAGGCGGGCGGGCGACGACGTTCTCCGGGAAGTTTAGCTTGGCCTTGTTGCCTCGGAACTTCCAGGCCGCAACGTCGTACGCTCGGGCCGCCTCTTCGGCCGTCTCAAATGTGCCTAGCCAAACCCTCGCAGCCTTGACCGGGTCTCGGATCTCGGCTGCCCACTTCCCCCACGGCCTCTGTCTGACTCCTCTGTATTTTCTTCTCGGTTCGGGTTCGTCCTTGGACATGGACATCATAGTTGTGCTGTTGCTGTACTCATACGTTGGAGTTGCATGGTTCGTTGTATTCACGCTAGGACCTTCCACGATGCCTATAGCGAAGAATTGGAAAGGAAAAGTACAGGAAAAGTATGTAAAGATTCCCACCACAAAACACGTTGCGCCACCGTCGCGATATCACTTAGCATCTCAGCATTTCATTATTCATCCTAATATATCGCAATTACCTCTCGCAGCATCGACCGATGATCCTCTTCCAGGGGCTCTCCAAAGTGCCTCGACAGATGACGGCTCGGTCGACGAATCTCCATGGCCTCTCTCCAATCCCGGCACTCCTCTGGTGGGACAAGACCAGGATCCCTCGGGAACTTCTCCGGCCACCACGCGCGTCAAAGCCAGGACCATGGCCGACATCTCTCTCCCCCTGTCCGGCCCGGGATAGAAGACCGGCGCTTTGTCGCTTGGGTTGGCCACCTTCCGCTCCGACATGACTCCGTGCACACTTCAGCAAACTCAATGGACGAGAGCTCGAAAAGAAGGGCCGCATAAATAAGGGTCCGAGAACTAGCGATCGGGGTTGGTGAGGGAACTACAATATAAACGCCGCCTTTCGACTTCACCTCTCGAGCTCGTCGATGGATAAACATTGGAACGAGAGTCGACGAGGTCGGTCGAGGGAAGAAAGCAGAACAGAAAAGTTTTTTTATCAGAGTCAAAAAAGGCATGGTGTGAACGTCTCGCGTTCACAGCGAGTATCTTGTTCTTGAAGTTCTCCACGGTTTTGCTCGTCGACGTCGGTACAGAAGGTGGCGGAGATGTCAGAATTAGAATCTCGTGGTTAGTTTAATGTCTTAATGTCAGTATTATCTGTTTTCGTGTGAAGTAAAGCTCAGCTATGAAGATTTTCCAATCATGGTTTCCACGGGTTTTGTCACTATAATCACGTTTTTCTTTGGGGGATTGGAATATGAAGTTTTCACTCTTTGGTTCGTAGGTTTATCTGTTTTTTTTTTTTTTTTTGGGTTGGGGGGTGGGGTGGCAGCAGTCGGCGGACGACGCCGACAAGACTGCGTGTTTGGATAGCGGGAAGCGAAAGCAAAGGAAACCCGGGACGGACATATAACAAAACAAAAAAGAAAATGCCGGATGGAAGTCTTAAAATTTGTCACCAAAATATAATTGAGTCCTAAAACACATTAATATAATCAAGTATTTTCATTAACTTGACCCAATTCGGTTAACGAAAATTGATGACGTGACATTTTTTTATTATTGTTTTTTCTCTTCCACATAACGATGACGTGGTTAAAATAAGAAATATAAGTTCAAAACGAAGTCGTTTTGGTCTAAATTTGATTTTTAACTTAAATATTAATTAAATTAACTCAAAAATAAATTAAATTAAACAAAAAGAGGCAGCAGTAGCAAGGGTCCTCATTGTCTCTGCCCCCCACCATCGTTGGAAGGGCCGACGATGGTTGGGTGAGAGCCGGTCAGGGTCATTGGGTATCGACCGATGGCTAGTGACATTGGCCAATGGTAGGCGAGGGTTGTAGCCCTCCCCCACATTAGGCGAGGTTGGTCGTCAACCCTTGCCCATACCAGGAGAAGGGTCGCCCAACCCCACCACCACAACTAGTAGCAGCCCTCGCTTGCCGTCGGGCAGGGTCACTAGCTATTGGCCAGCGCCCCGATGACCTTGACCAACTTTCACCCCACCATCGCCTAAAGGGCCAACAATGGTGGGGATAGTGACAGCTAGGGCTAGTAGGCAGCCCTCACTACTGTTGCTTTTTTTTTTTAATTTAATTAAATTATTTTTGTGTTAAAAATTAAAGTTGAGCTAAAATGACGTCATTTGGGACTTATCTTTCTTGCTTCAGCCACGTCAATACCACGTAAGAGAGAAAAAAAATAGAAAAAAATATCACATTAGCATTTTTCATTAACTGAATTGGAAGAAGCTAACGGAAGTATCTGATTGCATCAATTTATTAAGTTCTGGGACTCAACTGTATTTTGGTGACAAGTTTTAGGAGTTCTAGTCAACATATTAAAAAAAGGGGGTTAATACCGCGAAAAACTCCAAACTATACACTTGTAAAAAATTTATCCCAAATTATTTTTTTAACACAAAAAATCCTGAACTGATATACTTGCGACAAATTTACCCCAAACTATTTTTTAACCATAAAAAATCTTAAATGATATACTTGTGATAAATTTACCCAAAACAACTTTTTTTACCATAAAAAATTCCAAACTGGTACACATATAATAAATTTACTCTTTGTTAATTTTCGTTAAATTGAGTTAATACTACAAAAAATTTCAAATTGACACACTTATAGCAAACATAGGGTAACGTGTACACCTGTCAATAGTCACGTGTCATCCAATTTAACAATTTAATGGTAAATTTAATGAAAACTAACATAGGGTAAATTTGTCACGGTTGTACCAATTTAGAGTAAATTTATCACAGATGTATCAATTTTGAATTTTTCATGGTCAAAAAAATAATTTAAGGTAAAATTATCACATGTATACCAGTTTGTAGTTTTTTGTGGTATTAAAAAAAAAAAAAGGAACAGAAGCAAAATCTAAGGCTTTGTCGTTTAGCTGTCCACTTGGGCTCTCAGGATTGGTGCTGGGAGCGGTCGCACTCGGACGCTCCGAAGAGAGGGTCAAAAGGAGGTGACGATCAACGGTAGAAGGGACGCGGTTTACAGGCTCGCGGTTTGACCACATCCCCCACGTCGGCGCAGTGTCATTGGAATTAACAAGATTAGACATTGCTGGTCCACTCTTCGAGTCATCTAAAGAGAAAGTTGTCTCGCGGCCCTAAATATTCTCTACCGACCGACCGTGTTTGTTTCGGGTTCGAGCGCAGATGGATATGCCTTTTGTTGGAGGCTAGAAAGTTGCAAAACCAACATAAGATATACACGTCGAAGTTAAACAAACCACATCGGTATTTTAAAAACTATACAGATAATTTGTCATTTCAGGTTAAAGCCAAAGCTATTTCCGTTCGAACTGAGCATGCAAGCTGTGTGCTCCATCCACCATGGCAATGGCAGGCCCAGAAAGCACTGCATCTCATGCATCTGTTTGGGGTACTCATTTCAACTTCCACATGCCATGCATTCTTCCCTATTTGTCAAGGAACACACCACTTGAGCCATTTTAGTGTCGTCGTCGTCTTGAGCTTGAGCTTCAGCTGTGGCGTTTTCCTGCACCACCAAACATCGATAGCCATAAAGAGAATGAGCTCCACATAAAGCTGAAATGCTCGTGCCCAAACAGAAGTTAGATGTAGAGCCCTACTTTCATAAATGAAGTATCCACTGTGAACTTGATTGCATCAGCTGCAGCACGGGTTCGCAAATAGTACATCCCCGTTTTCAGACCCTTTCATGACAAACATTAATAGGTGAGATGAGCTGCTAAAGATTAGGTTGGTTAACAAGTTTTGCCCCAAAGCACTACAAAGAAGCATAGATAAGCAAGGCCTGTTGAGGGTAAAACGACAAGGAAATGTACCCTGGTCCATGCATAGAAGTGTAAAGAAGTAAGCTTTCCAAAATTGGGTTGATCCATATGAATATTTAAGCTTTGACTCTGGTCAATGTAGCTTCCACGGTCCGCAGCCATGTCGACCAACGTCTTCTGCTTGATCTCCCACACGGTCCTGTGAGCACATGATTTTTTTTTTTTTAGCACGAGACAAGGCGTCACGAGGGAGGTAAAGGAATATCCAGTGAAACACTGTTGCATACTTGTATATAAGCTTTAGCTCTTCAGGAACCTCTGGAATCTTCTGAACAGAGCCATTCTCGTATATTATCTTGTTCTTCACAGCCGGAGACCAAACACCCATCTCCGTCAAGTCATGAAGAAGATGTTTGTTCACGACAACAAATTCACCGCTGCAAAGAGAAACATAGATGGAAGCAGTCAGAAGTTGCATAACCAAGTGAAATAAACTGTAACAAATATTGCTGCCGAAAAGCAACCTGAGAACTCTTCGGCTGTATATGTTGGAAGTATATGGTTCAAAGCACTCATTATTTCCAAGAATTTGACTGGTCGAAGCAGTTGGCATGGGAGCTATAAGAAGTGAGTTCCTCACTCCATTCTTTGATATCATATTCCTAAGAGCAACCCAGTCCCAACGATCTGAAGGAGTCACATTCCACATATCTGGCTGAAGAACACCCTAAAGCATGGATGAAAACATTGCCAGTTAGGCTTAATTCAAATGGTTTACCAATACCTAAACCATTCTTGAAAAATAAAAAAATAAATAAAACAGTTAACATCCCGAAAGGTGTCATGTGAATCAGTAGCAGCCAAAATGAACTGTTTTTATCTTTTCTACCTTTCAGTACTAGCTCTAACACTGCAATAAAAAAGAGAATCACAAACCTACTCGGGAATCATGGCGCTACAAAAGAAGCTCCTTGCACAAACATACCTTGCTGACAGGACTTCCTTCATATGTCTCGTAAGGCCCTTCTTTTGCTGCAAGCTCAGCTGAAGTTTTCAAAGCATGATAGTATATGGTTTCAAAGATGTCTTTGTTTAACTGCTGAGCCTGAAAGTGCACAGCAAAAACTACCGTTAAGTACAGATGGAATCACCATTGCCAAGACAAATGACTATTGGACTTGACTTACCTCTGGCGAATCAAATGCCATACCGAGCAAAATAAACGTATCAGCAAGTCCTTGCACGCCAATGCCGATTGGCCTATGTCGTAAGTTCGACCTTCTAGCAGTTTCAACGGGGTAGTAATTGACATTGATAATCTTGTTCAAGTTTGTAGTAACAATTGCAGTAACCTGAACAGATATTAGGACATAAGCTGCATTGCACAAATTTATCTGCAATCAAATAGCAGAAGGTGTGTGCGGTGAGTTATAACGCAAACCTCTGCCAGTTTGTCAAAGTCAAAATATTTATTCTTGAATCCCCTGCTCCCGACAAGCTTAGATGGACTTGATTCCATTCCCTGTGATGAAGAGTTACATATAACCAACAAAAGGTCAGATTAATGGAGTTACATATAACCAAGAAGAGAACTCCATATGGAAAGTCATGCTGTACCTTCTCTCGGACAAATCTTGGCAAAGCAATTGATGCAAGATTACACACAGCCGTTTCTGTTGGACTTGTGTACTCAATAATCTCAGTGCAGAGGTTGGAAGATTTGATGGTACCCAGGTTCTGCTGGTTGCTCTTTCTATTGCAAGTATCCTACATGAACAACAAGATCAGACAAACACTACAATATTCCATCTAACATCAATGTTGAACTATAGCTTAGAGAACATGGTTTAGAGATAATTTCCTCACCTTAAAAAGCATGTAGGGATTTCCCGTTTCGATTTGGGCCTTCAGTATTTCAAACCATAAACTTTGGGCCTGGACAACCTTCTTTGCTTTACCCTATATACAGCGAGAAAAAATTATAGTAGCTTTTACTTCCAGAGATAATAAGACATAAACAGATATGTTTCAAGTCGTACCACTAACAGAATTAAGTAGCAGAGCAGACCAAAATAGGTACCTCTCTTTCATATCGCAGATATAACTTTTCATATTCTTCACCCCAACAATCTGCCAAACCTGGAGATTCACTTGGACAGAAAAGTGACCAATTGCCATTACTTTGAACCCTCTCCATAAATAGATCAGGCACCCAAAGGGCATAAAACAGATCCCGAGCCCGATGCTCTTCCTGCAATTACAAAGTACATCAACAAAGAGAAGAAACTACTTCACGTAGAAATATTCTGTCGGCACAAGCAATTACACAAATGACGGACATTTGAATTGAAATAAACATAAATTTGAGGCATGGATAAAATTCTACAAATTCACTGGCATATTATCTATACCTTCCCATGGTTCTTCCTAAGATCAAGAAACTCAAAGATATCAGCATGCCAAGGTTCCAAGTAGACGGCAAAAGCACCTAAATACAGCACGAATCACAAATTAAAGAAATGAAATATGACAAGGGCACCAATGGAAAAAAAGAAAACTAGAGAAAAGAATAGAGATGGCATGTTAAAATCACCTTTTCTCTTGCCACCCCCTTGATCTACATAACGAGCTGTATCATTAAATACTCGTAACATTGGAACAATGCCATTGGAAGTTCCATTCGTACCACGAATGTAACTACCAGTGGCACGAATATTATGAACAGATACCCCAATCCCTCCAGCTGATTTACTGATAACAGCACACTCTTTCAAGGTATCATATATGCCCTCAATACTATCCTCTTTCATGCACACGAGGAAGCAACTGCTTAACTGTCAATATGAATCAACAGTATGATGTCAGCGAATCTGAAAATTCAAGACAGCAGGAACATGCAATTCCAAATGGATATCAAATCTCAGCCTTATGCATGCAATGCACATACTTGAGGCCGAGGTGTTCCTGCATTGAACAGGGTGGGGGAAGCATGAGTGAACCATCGCTGAGACATCATATGATATGTTTTGATGGCAGAATCAATGTCATCCTTGTGAATTCCAACGGCAACCCTCATCAACATGTGCTGAGGTCTTTCCACAACCTTCCCTTGGACCTTCAGAAGGTAAGACCTCTCGAGTGTTTTAAAACCAAAGTAGTCATAATCAAAATCACGGTCATATATGATTTCACTGTCCAAACGAGCAGCATTCTGCAAGACAAAAAGAAGCAATAAAACTTAGTCATAAGAAGAAGCCTCACTACTATAGGCAATCATCATATTTCCAGAAAAGCTACAATCTCAAGGCCTAATTTCACTAGTAGGAAACATGTCCAACAAAGTGCCAGCCCATTACCTTCATAATTATCTCATAAACATCATCAGCAACCAGAGGAGCCTTTAGCCCTGACCTTTCATTGACATGGGTGTACATATCCTTGATTCTGCATCAGAAATTAAAAGAAAACAAAAAAAGAAATCAATATCTTTTCTGCAAAAAAATGAGAATCCAATGCATCTGACTAGATATTTTCAATAAGACATCAGCAAGAGATGAATTTTGTAACACTTACGTCTCTGAAAACGACTTTTTGGTGTTCTTGTGAAGATTCGAAACAGCAATCCTAGCAGCCAACTGCAGAACAAAATTAGCTTAGCCGATTGGACAAACTAGACACCACTTGAACTTGATCATTATAAACCCAGATCGTCAACTGAGGCAGATCCATCTCACCAATCGATTGGCATGACCGTTATCAAAACAGTAGAAAAAACATTCAGACAAAGAGTCTCACGCATCCCGCCTGGGCCATACAGAAATGACTTCTAGAAAACGCGCAAGCGCTTCCACAGAAACAAATGCACACACGCCACCAAACAAACACACAAGTGTAATCAGGGCGAACATTATCAGACTTGACGATTTCGATCGATTGCCTAGAGGACCAATTTCAATTTGAAACGAACAAAAGGAGTGAGTATCGAACTCACGCAAGCATAGTCAGGGTGATTGGCGGTCATGGCAGCAGCGGTCTCAGCGGCCAATTCATCAAGCTGACTGGTGGTAACGCCCTTGTAGACCCCAGCACAGACCTTCTGCGCCACCGAGACTGGGTCGCAGTGCTCCGTGCTCAACCCGTAACTCAGTTTCTTCAACCTCGCAGTGATCTTGTCGAAGTGCACCGACTCCTGACGCCCATCTCTCTTCACCACATACATATTTGCTCCGTCGACTCTCTCAGAGGGATTTCTTCAAACAGGTCTCTCGCACAAACCTAAGCAGAAGATGGGTCACATTTATATGACGCCCATGGTCCGTCTGCGTACTTAGGAAGATTGAATTCGAAATTCGTAATTCAGGGTAGGTTTGATTTTCCCTCTTCTATGACTAATTCGGGTAAAGTTTGAAACTTTGGCGCCAAAAAGGAGTTGTTTCTATGTGCTTGCTCTCCGTGGTAGGAAGATTTGACGAGGAGGATTCAAATGTCTTCAAATGGCTGGAGATGAGTTGTCGTGGGGCCAAATAGCACTAATTAAAAGCCACCCACATTAGATTTGAGGGGAAACTGGGAGGAATCGGGGAAAGTTAGGGCACGTTAGCAACGGAGCGTGCTTTTGGGGTTTGGCGCAACTTCTCGATTTTGGCGCCCGCAGATACAAAGCGAGAGAGAGAGAGAGAGAGAGAGAGCGCGCATTAATAGCAATTGAATTCACGTTCGCTCACATTGTTAAAAGAAATCTACAATTAAGTCTTCAAATTCAATACTGGTCCACTTTTGATAGGGGTAAGCATGGATATCCGATATCAACCGATCTGGTTTCAAGTTCTAATGGAAATTTCTAATGTGCAGTTCTTTTTTTGACCAGAAAAAAAAAAATGTGCGGTTCGGCTCCTGGATAGGACCCAAAGAATTAACCATATTGAGAATAGAGAACCGAACGTTTTGCATTTTGTGATTCCAGCTTCTTACTATCTATTTTATTCTAGGGATATGTTCAGTAAAAATTTTAAAACGTGATACCAAAATACATTTGAGTCCTAAAATTTGAAAAAATTACAATCAAGTCTTAAACTCGTCAAATTAGTGTAATCAAGTCATTCCGTTAATTCCGTCCTAACTAATGGAGAATGCTAACATGGCGTTCTTAATGTTTTCTCTCTCTTACAGGGTGTGGTCCATGAACTTAAAAAAAAAAGGTTACAATAAATTCTCGAAACGAGAGTAATTACGGTATTTCTTCGATAACTTAAAAGAAAAACGAAACAATTGGAGAATAAAGATTGTATATCAAGAAAGAAAAGGAAAAATGGAAGTAAAGTACATTGAACATAAACGCTGAATATAAAAAGGAGAAACCATTTTGTGAACAGGCATACCATTTGAAAGGATATAAATTTTCATGTCGTAAAAATTATAGGTTAGATTTTTAAGTCACCGAAAATAAAAAGATACAACCTTTGAAAGTCTATAAGTGCGCCAAATGACCACAAAAAAAAAGGCCTATAACCGCCAATTTTGGAACGAGGTACCTTTTTTTGTTTGTTTACAAATAAATAACCAACAAACTCGAGAAATGAATCAGAATTGGCCAATGCGGTTCAGTATCAGGACGGAGAGGGATGGTTCTCTGTTCTAGGGCAAGGGTCGGCCCACCTTGGAGTCGATCACCTCTAATAATCCAACCTATAAATAACAAGAAGAAGCTTCTGAACAAAAGAGAGAGAAAAAAAAAAAAAAACCACCAGAAGAAGATAGGAGCAAAAGATGGTTGCCTCGGGCTTCAATTATGCCTTTTGGATTTCGAATAAAAAAAAATAAACAGGGGACTGTCTTCATATCCCACCCTCAAATTCTCCAAGTGAGGAGCCACTTCAAGCCTTCGGTTAAACACATAAATGCGGCCTCTTATGGCGCTTTCCATTCACTTACCAAAAGGTAATTCCTCTCATCAAAAAACCTTCGTCAACGTGGAAAACGTGGAAAGTGATTGTCTAAAATTTTCATAGAAGGTTAGGCTCTAACCTTGCAATTCGGGCTGTTCGTGTTATGAATAAATAACCGAGATTATAATCAACAAAAATATATATAAAAAATTTAAAAAATTGCCCTATAAAAATCGAAGATCTGGGACATCCGTCTAAAAATAAACAGCCCGGATTGCAAGATTAGGTACCTAAGAAGAACATAGATATTCAATTTTCGTGAACTACCATGAGTTTCTCACAATGCAATATTCGCCTATTTATATTGTCAACGACAACAGATCATGCTATAAAAAATTTATTTTCACAATATATTTTTTTACAATACTTGCCAAAGTAACTAAATTTTTTCTGTAGAGGATTTTCATTAAGTGGGAAAAAAGATGCCCAATTTTCGATGTAGCAAAACTGAACCGAAAGAATTTAGCTCGCTCTTTTTCCCATTTATTTTTTTTTCCAAATTTACCAATATGTTAATATTAGATTTGGCAATAAAATAACTTGGCGACATATGTGACAATTTGATGATTAAAGAGAATGCCGGAATTCATCATACGAGCGCAAACAAGTAGTTTATTATGTTAATATGATAGATAGGATTACATGCATTTTGAGTAATATATCAGCCTTATTAATGGGAATCCAACAAATTAAGCAAGAAATTCATGACTACCAAATTCGCAAACTAGCAGTTTATTATCCTACTATGATAGATAGGATTACATGCATTTTGAGTAATACATCAGCCATGATTAATGGGAATCCAACAAATTAAGCAATGAGATCCGTGATTACTAAATTCACATTACATCAAGCCTATGCATATAAAGCGAGACTTTAGTCCAAAGTGATCAAGCAAAACCTTGTTCATGAGATCTCGCAATTGAAGAAATCCAATCTCGCTTGATCATTTCTAAAGCCTCCCCGAAAAGACAATGGAGAGATTTTCATCTAAGTCGATCCTGCTTCTCATGCTTATGGTCATTGCATTAGGTCTCTCCCTCTCTCTCCCTCCCTCTCACTCTCCCCCTTGGCTAATGCTTAGGGTTTAATCTGAGGTGCATGTGTGATGTAGGTTCTCACGCGATGGTCGAAGCGCGAAATGTCACCCATCGATGCAATACTGTCAGTGATTGTGGAGACCCGGCACACTGCCGATGCGACGGTTTCTTATGTGCTTGCCAATATCCACCTATGTTCCATTCCAAATTCACTCCAAAGGCAAAACACGATCCACTAAAGGCTCACCCTAGAGGTTGAAACGGCTTGTGGCTTTGATGTGTTTGTGTAAAAGCTCATCGAATAATAAACACATATCTCTCTCTCACTCTCTCTCTTATGTTCACATGTTTTTGATTTCATGCGGCTGTAGAAAATATGGTTACCCTTTTCTTTTCAAGAAAAAAAAAAGACTAAGTTTTTCAAGGCCTATTTGGATTTAAAAAGGTCATATTTCAACTTGTAATCGACCATAAGAAGATAGCGGAAGATGCTTACCTCTGGTTTTAACTTTCTAACTCATGCCTTATGGAATACGAGCGAATTAAGTATATACGGGACACAAGAAGAACTATCTTCACTCCCTACGCGTCGAAGCACACAAACTTTTTACATTCACACCTTTACGACGACGATAGTGCAAGGAAAAGCTTGATGGTTTCTGAAGTTGCTGCCGGGTTTTTCTTGTGGTTGAAAGCTGCGGAGAGAATGCTGAGACAATTACATTGGGATCACTCAAAGTTGTTGCCAAAGATCTCTATGATAAAGCAAATGAATAATGACACAAATATTCTCTGGACTTTGGCCCGATGTGCAATGTAGTCTCTGAACTTTTAATTTGTTCAATGTGATCTTTCCTAATGTACAATGTGATTCTTGAACTTTCAATTTGTTTAATATGATCTTTGAATCTTTGGTGCATACTCAATTTAATCACTGAAATATATCAAAATGTTTAATATGGTCAATGAACTTTTAATATATTTAATGTAATCCCTCAACTTTAGTTCGATGTACAATATGATTATTGAGCTTTCAATTTGTTTAATGTGCCCTATGGACATTTGATATATGTTCAATTTAGTCTATGAAGTACATGAAATTTGCTCTTTCATAATTCAAGTTAGGGACAATATTAAATATTTTCATATAATTTAAGGACTAAATTGAAGATGAACCCCAAGTCTAGGGATCACATTGAACAATTTAAAATTTCAGTGACCACATCACCCATTTGATTAAAGTCTAGGGACTACATTCAATAAATTAAAAATTCATGGATCATATTACATATTTTGCTAAAATTTAGAGACCATTTTTGTCATTTTTATTAACATAGAGAGATTTCGAGGAAGAAATTGTATTCCTCAATTTTATGAATATATTCATCATATCTTTTACAATGATCTAGGGGTATATATATAGATAAAGAAAAGAATCCTAAAAGATATTTTCTCTAATCTAGATCCACTTATCTAGCTAATTACAATCCATGCATATCTTCTACAATTACAATATCTTTTACAGCTCATTCAATCATTCCCCCTCAAGTTGGTACATAAATGTCGTGAATGTCCAACTTGCCAAATGAGTTGTAAAACTTGATACTAATTTCATCAAAATATCTGCCAACTAATCTTCAGATCAAACAAATGGAAATTCAATTACATTGTTATCCAAGTTTTACTTGATAAAATGATGGTCCACATCAACATGTTTGGTATGATCATGTTAATCTAGATTATGTGATATGTTAATTGCTGTTTTGTTGTCACAAAACAACTTTATCTCAACTCTCGAAGTGAACCTAATCTCTGACATTAATTTCTTTAACCATAGAAGCTCACACAACCTTTTGGCTATCTCTCTAAATTCGACCTCTGTACTTGATAATGCCACCACCTTCTGTTTATTGCTTCTCCAAGTAACTAAGTTTTCTCCCACAAAAGTGAATATCCTAATGTTGATCTTTGGTCATAGGTACTCCCGACCCATTCTGCATCAATAAAACCTTCGATCTTAAGGTGATCTATTTTCAAGAATCTCAAACCTCACCCTGGAGAAAACTTCAAGTAGCGAAGTATACGCAACACTGCATTCATATGATCTTCACTCGGAGCATGCATGAATTGGCTAACAACATTTACCGCATATGCAATGTTAGGACGTGTACGCGATAGATAAATTGGTTTGCCAACTAACCTTTGATATCTTTCTTTGTTCGTTGGCACTTGATCTGGATACTCCCCAAATCTATGGTTTTGAATAATTGGTGTGTCTACAGGTTTATAGTCCAACATTCCCACCTTTGCCAATAAATCTAACACATACTTCCTTTGTAAGAGAAATATTCCCCATGTCGATTTTGTTACTTCAATACTTAATAAGTGTTTTAATCCCTCAAGATTTTTCATCTCAAACTTCTCAGAAAGTTTCTTTTGGAGTTTAGATATTTCTATCAAATCATCTCCAATAATAATTATATCACTAACATAGATAATCAATGTTGTTACCTTCACCTAATGTCATTTTAGAAATAACGTATGATCCGAATCACTTTGGGAATACCCATATCTCCTCATCGCCAAAGTGAATCGACCAAACCATGCTCATAGAGACTGCTTCAGACCATACAATGATTGTTTTAACTTACACACCGCCTTAGGTTGTAAGGATGAATTATATCCTGAACGAACATCCTTATAAATATCTTCTTTAAGATCATCATGAAGAAATGCATTCTTGACATCATACCGATGTAATGGCCAGTCTAAATTAGCTGCAAGAGCAACATGACTCGCACGATATTAAGTCTAGCAATAGGAGAAAACGTCTCATGATAATCAATTCCATAAGTTTGCGTATACCCCTTCGCGACCAGTCTTGCTTTGTATCTTTCAATGGATCTATCTACTTTATACTTCATAGAAAAGACTCACTTACATCCCACAGTCTTCTTTCCTTCGAACAAATTCACCAGCTTCCAAATCTTTTTTTTCCAAAGCAGCCATCTCCTCCTCCAAGGTTTGAACCCATTTGGGATCTTTTGGAGCATCATACACCCCTTCTAGAATACGAATTGCAGAAACGTTCGATACAAACGCCTTTAATGGGCCTGACAACCTTTTGGTTGATATATAATTTACAATGGGATACGTAGATTTCTTCTCTTCAGCATCCGGTGAATACCTGTTTGGAGGCTTGCCTCGATTATGCCTAGCAGGTAATTTATATTCCACAGAAGTATTAGTCTCATAAAAAATACAAGAAGGAGTAGGTGAGGTTACCTCAGGATATTCTCAAAAGTTGAGTTGGGTACTGGAGAAGAGGGAAGCTTTCTTCATGATTATGCTCATGTAGGAGTTGGATTTGCACAATATCAGACGATACCCCTTCAGATGATACTTTCTCAGACGGTACCCTCTCATATGATGTCTTCTCAGATGGTACCCTCTCATATGATTGCTCCCCCTCAGGCAATACATTCTTTACTTCTTCGGAGAATATACTACTAGAAAATTCTCACCAATTCATCCTTTTAATTTGTGTCTCCCCCTAAAAGGAAGAATTGAGGGCTGGATAAAAGGATTCGGCCTTAACAAAAGAAACATCCATAGTCACATAGGTTCGCTAGGTAGAGGGATAATAACAGCGATACCCTTTTTGCTGTATCCCAAGAATAGACATCGCAATGCACAAGGATCAAGTTTCGTTCGCTAATTCTTTAGAATGTGAACAAATGCAACACACCCAAACACTCGAGGAGGAATAGTTAGGATAGACGGTAAAGGAACATATGTAGATAAGGTCTGCAATGGTGTCTTGAAATTTAACACTTTAGATGGCATCTGATTGAGGAAATGGACGGCTGTAGTCATCGTATCTTTCCAAATCTTTGAGGCACGTGATTCTCAAACGACAACGCTCGAACTATCTTAAGAATATGTCTATTCTTTCTCTCCGCAACACCATTCTGCTGAGGTGATTGTGGGCAAGATGACTCATGGATTACACCACGTTGTTGAAAATATTCCTTGAGATGGTCATTCATGTATTCCCCACCATTATTACTTCTTAAAACCTAGATTTTACCACTAAATTGGGTCTGCAACATAGTACTAAAATTTCTAAATATTTCAACTATCTCATTCTTGTTCTTCATCAAGCAAAGCCATGTCATCCTAGTACAGTCATCAACAAATATCACAAACCACCTAAATCCCAAAACAGCAGTAATAGGAGATGAACCCCAAACGTCTGAATGTATCAAAGAGAAAGGAACTTCATTTTTACTCAAACTTATAGGAAAAAGAACTCTATAACTCTTAGCCAATATGCAAGTCTGACATTGTAAGTCAGAATCCTTCATATTCATAAAAAGATTAGGAAGTGACCGCTTCATATAACCAAATGATGGATGTCCCAACCGTCGATGCAAAAGCCATATCCGTTTCTCCCTACCGATGGATGTACTTCAAGCATTATTTGCACTCTTGGAACTATAGTCGTCCATGTAATACAGCCCACCTCTCTTAATACCGCGCCCAATTATCTCCTTCGTGAGAATATCCTGAAATAAACAAAAATGAGAACACATTATAACAGTTCAATTCAAATCCTCAGTAACTTGTCCAATCAAAATTAATTTAGTCGATAATGAAGAGATAAGGAAAGTGTTAGAAAGAGAAAATGTAGGTGAAATTGCAACAACTCCAACCCCAGTCTCTAGATAGGTGAATCCATTAGCATTGGAGATACTATCACGTCTTGATTATGAGGTACAAACAAAGTCGTCAGGGGTAAAAGTCATATGATCCGTAGCTCCCGAATCAATGACCCAATGATTGTAATCGGCCTTATTGCAACTAGCCAAAGCAATTTCATGGTTACCTTCCGACATCACATTCGATGGATCCATGTGATCTAGCCGAGTCTCTGCGGTCACTATAGAAGCTTTCCCTTTCTCTTCTGTTTACTTTTGAGTCTGCGACTCCTTCCACCAATCGGGATATTCATGAAGCTTAAAGCACGTCTCCTTGGTATGTTTAGAATTGCCACAATGTAAGCAACCTCCTCTAGAAGAAGCTTTTTGGCGTGGTGCTAAGCTAGGCCTTCCTCCTTGTGCAATTTCAGGTTTAGCTATGTGCAGCAAAGAATCTGGATTTGCTTTGGCGTTCGTCCTATTCCCTTTAGATATCATGGTTGCTGAATCACAAACAATGTCATTATTCGTTAACATCACAGTTTGTCTCATGTTTTCTCATCGAACACGAGCATAGGCTTGTTCAACCGTAGGAAACGGCTGCATCTACAAGGCATCCGCTTTGACATTGTCAAGATGGTCATCCAGTTCATCAAGGAATATGTAAACCCGATCTTCCTGTATAGCCATATTATGTCTTTAAATGTCTTCGGGACATCACATTGGGTTTGGGCAACGAAAGTCGAACTCTCTCCACAACCCTTGAAGGTTGTTGTAATACACCTCAATTGATCCTCCTCCTTGTCGCATCTGAGTCACACGCCTCTTCAAGTCATAAACTTGAGAGGCATCCGTTCCGTTAAAGAAAGTCGTTGCAACTGCATCCTAGACAGATTTCGCTGTTGGGAAGCGAATGAAATTGCCAATCAACGCCGAATCCATGCAGTTGATAAGCCAGTCTTTTACAGTCGAATCTTCAGTTTTCCACCTCCGAAAGCCAGGATTTGTAGGCAGTGGCTGAGGGAGGTCTCCATTGATATATCCCAGTTTGTTTTTGCCGGTGACGTACATCTCGACAACCTGAGACCATAATCCATAGTTGACTCCATCCAGTGTAAGTGTAATCTGTGATGAAGTCAAATCATTTTGTGTTGTTGGTGCTGGAGGAGTGACGTGGTTCTGAGTCAAAATCTGATTTAATCGGGTAATCAGATCCTCCAAAAAGGTTTCTATGGTCGAATTCTAGCCTCGATTTTGGGTGGAACCAATGGTTCGGTAGGGATTTGTCATGGATTCAAGGCTGACCACGAGAAAGAAGAAGATGAAGTCGGCATGCATGATAACTCTATTTTATATAGAGTTTATTTACTATTTTAAACTTAATATTTATTTTGTTTTAATTGAATTTAATATCTACTTATTGATTTTAATTGATTTTGTAGGAAACACAATCTTTAGATATGCGAATTTGAAATCAAGGAAAATCAAGATTATCTTGGGGAAATAATCAAAATCCAAAACTAATTAGGAACGTGATTCATATTTCTTTTTCTCGAAATAAAAAAGATATCCATCTGAAAGCAAAGAAAAGGAGGAACGTGATTTATTGGAGGGCAAAAAAAGAAGAAGTTTTTTGGGGAAGAGACGTTCTTGAAGATGACGTTCAGTTTTTCTTCTATTCTTCCTTTCAATGTCGGATGCCAAGTGAAGAAGAAGAAGGCGAATTCAAAGTCAATCCTCGATTATTCTTGATGCACTTGTTCTAGTTTTTCATCATGTTTAGTTTAATTATTATTTTTAGTTTAATTTTCATTATGTTCTAGACTACTTCTTGTTAGAGCTATGATGTAACCTAACTATAATGGATTAATTTTTCATACTCATTTATGTAATTCTAGAATTCATATGTGCGAGTTATATATCATGTTGTTAATGCTTTTAAGTACCACTTGAATGGTGTCTGTTGTATGTATGAGACCGAAAAGAGATTACGTGCAAGTATTTTATGATATATAGCCATGAATTCATCATAGATAGATATATTTTTGTGTGGTTTCGGTAGTAAGTAAATCGACAGTGGTTTATTGAATCCTGGAACGTTTATAGATCTTAATGCGTTTGGATTTACTTAAATCCGCATGGATTAAGTGTGGTTTGCTAAATCTAATTAGGGTTGTTATACCGGACTAAAGATAGTGATTTACATTAGAAAGTTCTACCATTACACTATGAATTCAATTTAATTGCATGATGAGATAGGTTAATTAATCTCGATTGGTTAAGCGAAATTGGATGCTCTAACATTTTTCATTTTTGATAGAAATTCGTCATTTGTTGATTTTTTATATTCGAAATTTCTAATTTATGTTTTGGTTTGCTGCATTGGCTAATTTAGTTTTCTTTAGAATTTTCATATGCTTTATTGGATCTTTAATTGGTTAGATAAATTTGAGAATTGTTCACATTTAGTAAGTAATTTAATTGATTTGTCTACAATCTCCGTGGGAATGATACTTTTATTCATCACTTTATTACTTGTTCAATACGTACACTTGCGTTGCAAAATGGAGAGAACAGTGCAGTATTCCCAAGGATCAACCCTAGGGCTCCGATACCATGTCAACAAAGAGAGATTTCGAGGAATAAATCGTATTTCTCAAATTTCTGAATATCTTCATCCTATCTTTTAAAATAACCTAGGGGTGTATATATACAGATAAAGAAAAGAATCCTAAAAGATATATTCTCTAATCTAGATCCATTAATCTAGCTAATTACAATCCATACGTATCTTCTACGACTACAATATCTTTTACAGCTCATTCTAACAATTTTCCCTAAAGCAAACCTCATCACAATACTAGAAAACCCCTATCTTGCCAAAGCGCTCGCCATGGTAAGGATCGATAGGTTCCTCCTCGGCCTCAACCACATCTCGTCGAAGCATGACATTCTCAAAAATGGCAAAGTATTCTTCCACTGTTAAGCTATCTTGTTTTCATTTCCTCCTTGGCCTCAACCACAAACCTTATTTTGGGGAAATTAATAAAGCAAGATTTAATGGAGTGGGAAGTAGATTAGCATAAGATTAATCTTAGGACGGAATGGAGGAAAGCTATTGCATCGTAGAGGGGTAGAATTCTTATGTTTATGGCTGTCCTTTTTAGTACTTTTTCCTTATATATAATTTTTCGCTCTTTTTTTCCTTCATTTAGTTTTGCTTTTAGTTAATTTAATTTTGGGTTCATCGACTGCCAACCCCAACTAGTTTGGGATAAAGATGATGTTGATGTTGATTATTCCACTGTTAAACTCCTCTTCCTTCAAACTGTGGAATTTGAAGAAAGTCTTGTCTATATGTTTCGAGCAGGAATTTCTTCTTCTGGAAATCCTTTATTTTATTCCATGTATCGTTCCACCGGTTTCCTTTAAGAGCACTTCAAAGCTTTAGATTTTCCTACCAAATTGAAGCATGTGCTTGATGTCCACAAGTCTCACTTTTTGATCTTCCTCAATACTCTCTTAATCGAACACTCATTAGATACTGTCGAGCAGATGGACAAAAATTTGCAAATCAATTGTGCTTTCAGAGTCCGGAATGCCAACTTTTACATCGACATTACAAGAATCACGATTCTAGAGTCGGTGATGAAAATGAGCCTTTTCACTGTCTGTGTCCGAATTAACATCTTGGAAGGGGGTTACTAATATCCCTTGTTTTCTTTCTCTTCGCGGTCATGACGGTGATAAGAATTGAGATTCTTCCGAGTGTCGTTGGAATTGTTGCACTCGTCTTCTCAAGCCGCCTAGTTCATCGTCGTGGTGGTCGTGCACACAGGTTGCGGGTATGTTTATTTTTGGTCCACAACGACGACGATGACCAGCCATAAGCTAAGCTCACATACCAACTGCTACCATAGAGGTTGCAAATTGAGAAGGAAGTTCAAATGCGAGAAGAGATATACTTACCACCATGGGATACAAACCATGTAACTCACCACTTGATGAGATCCGCAGAAAAAAGAGAGTTTTAGGTGATACTCTAATCCGAAAAATCACATTTTCAATTTCATTAATCAAAACAATCTAGCGTCAAGAAAAACCTTAAAGTGGTTTATGTAGAATCATCTTGGAATAATCCTCCAAGTATAGGCAAATCCCAAATTAAATTGCATTGCTCTGGACTCAACGAGAACATATAACTATCGAACAACACATTCTCGGTTTCCCTTAGCAACATTTAGTATTTTGGGGCATAACTTTAATTAAAAGACTTACCGTTTGTAAAAAAAAAAAAAACATTTTATGGGAAATTATTTTCAGACCTTCCGGTATATGGATAATGAGAAACTAATTGATTTACAAAAAGTGTTTTCCATGGACTAAATACAACGAGCTTAGATTAGGGAAAATAACTTCCTTTTTTGGCAATAAGGAATCACTTTCTCTAAACCGCCAAACAAATGAAAACTAACCATTTTTCTTGAAAATTATATCCGCAGAAAATGTCTTCCTTTTATCGTGAGGTTTTCAACGAAAAAAACGCATCCTAAGTCATGTATTGATAGTACGTATATAAGGCTTTCCATCTATGTATTCTGGGATCATATTGACGCACGAAGTGATCATCAAAACTAAAAACAAAACGGCCCTTTGAATTCTCTTCCCATAGATATGAACTTCACCTCTATGCAACTTTACATTTAATGTTGGATAAGGTTTAGTCCTCTTGATTTGGCATTTTGATCTTCCCTTAATAGGCCCCAAATGCGGATCCAAGTTTATTGGTACAATTTGAACTTTGTCCCATTTTATAATTCTATAGGAAAACTTCGGAACAATGATATGAAGTTGAGTCATTTTCTCATAGGGTTAATATCACAAAAAAACACCAAACTAGTATTCCTGTGCAAGTTTATGCCAATCTATTTTGTCCTATAGGTAAGAAAAAAAGGCACGTGCCCTATTCACACGATTTCAGAAAGCAATACATTTTGGAGAGCAACATGATAATAAACTTAAAAAGGGTAAGTAATTAATTCGAAATTTCAAATGGATGAAATTTTCCTATACCCTCCCATAAGTAGAAAATGTCCTAGTACATAAAATATCTACTGGTGTACATGATGCTCAACAATTTACCATAAACAGTAGATCTTGTTAAAAGACTCTATCTTGATAAAGGAAATTTTCACATAGGATCCTATCGAAAATTCCTCGTCGCGAAGAAACCCAGTGGTAGACTATTGTTAAGAGCTGGAGGAAGCCAATTCGCAGCAGTCAATCCCGCGGAGTGGTCGGTGGTGGGTGATAACGGTGGCTATCGAATGGGGTATAGCTAATCCAGTGCCAACAGACAAACACCTATCTGCTTTGTATCTTCATAGATCCGAACAAGATGAATGCAAGTTCTTGTTGATATAGCTCCTGAATTATGCGAACCTGAATGTTCTGATTACGAGCGAGAATGATACTCCGATTCAGTTTCGTTTTGTTTCATCTTCATTAAGACAAGAACAATCTTTTTCGCAATCATCAGCGAACGCAGCCCATGCCAAAACTCTTGAATCACTAAAACCCCTAAGAAAATGTACGGAAACTGAAGGTGACGAAGAGATAGGATTCATGCCACAGAGAGAGAGAGAGAGAGGGAGAGAGAGACAGAGAGATATCATGATCAGCTAATGACAATCTCGCTCTCTTTTGTTCTTTTTGATTGCCTTTCAACTCCTAATCTCAATCCAAATTTCAACAAAAAAAGAACAAATTATTCATGGTCTTCTTCTCAATGATTATCACTCATCCTCTTCCGCGTCCATGGGCTTGGTCTCGGCATAAATCTCAACGATACTCCTGTACTTCCTCTTCTTCGGTGGCAGAAGCAACTCACCTCGATTGAGAACCACCTTGGTTCTCTTTTTCGCCATCGCCATCGCCATCGCCATCGCCATCGCCACCACCTCACTCCTGCCCTGATGATTGCTGCCTTGGACCGACCTTTGGCGGCCCCACTCAAACTGTTACTGCCCTGGCTGCTGTTATTGCAGCTCTCTTCGTCACTCGGCTGCCTCAGCCGCATGAGTTGCTGTACCACCTCAAGATCGAACGCAGTGTGGCCCTCTTGACTCTGTAACCCGATCAATCTCTCAGTCTTGTCCATTTCTATTACTACTCTAGATTTTCAGGAAGAGAGAGCTTGATTCGAATGGCCCCCTCTCTCCGGAGGCTGAGTTATGATATTTTTTTTTTTGGGGGGGGGGGGGGGGGGTGTTTTGGGGTTGGCTTAACTATTATACATACCGAGCTAAATCTGAACCGTCAGATCAGGCGTGACCCAAATGAGACTTCCCATTCTATGGTCCGGATTGAGTTTATCTAAACAAGGCTCATGCAATGATCTTTCCTTAAAGGAAGTGCAGTAGGCCGCAATTCTCATAATTATGGGACGAGATAAGAGAGAAAACTTCAATGCTCATTCCATGAAAAGAATGAGTAAGATGCGCTTATATTGGAAATGAAGTACTTTGGAAACTCATTCCAGGAAAATAAAGGTGCGCATGATTGTCTTTCTCTTCCATGGCTATTTTAAATCTATTTCCTGGACCCAAAAAAAAAAACAGAAAAAATTGAGAAATATAATGACATTCATGTACGCCCTAAGTGTATTTTTTGTAGGAATAGTTTTGAACTTCGATATCTTGGAATGCGAATGATTTGATTTTAATTGCTTGGGGTCGTCAGTCAATATTTTGGCTCAGAAAAACAATAGTTCTTAAAAATTGGTTAACAATTAGCAAAAATATCGTGGGACAAGAGATGGTTGTTTTGCTTTACCTAAGGGACACCTAATAACGCATAGCATGGATCTACAACGATATCACAAGTAAGTATATCGATCATATACAGATGAGGGTAACAAAAAATCATGTGTAAGTTATCTTAGTAGATTACTTGTCTGTTAATGGTTCGAAAGTAGTTGTTAAAACTAAAGGAAATTACATATTTGTCATTTTATCAACTTTTTTTTTTTGGTAAACACTTGCTTTCTCAAATACCTGTCAACGACACAGAACTTCGTTAATACATCTATTCATTTTTGCTTATTGGATTCAGGAGAATAACAACATAAGTGCCAAAAGTTGCTTATGTCGCTTATTTTAATGCCAAAAGTTTCAATTGGCTCACTTAAGTGCCAAATCGAAGAAAAATGATTACTTAAATGCCTCCGGCGAGATATTCCAATCAAAAAATATATGCGGCATTTATGATTATATTTTTAATATAAAGTGGTATTATTTTTAAATAATTAAGTCCATGTGAACTTCTCAACTTTAAAAAAATTAAAAAAAAGATTACAAAAGTTCAAAAAAATTTCCAAAAAAATTAATAAATTTTAAAAAGTTTAAAAACATTAAATAAAATTTTAAAAATAAAAAAGGGGAAATTCAAAAAACTTACATAATTTTTTTTTAAATTATAAAAAGCTTTAAAAAAAGATGATTTTTTAAAAAAAAATCTTGTCGCCTGGTTCATCCCCACCCCTCCCCCTCTTTTTAATTTTTTTTTAGCTTTTTAATGTTAATTTTTTAGCGAATTTGTTTTTACTGGATTCATGCTCGAGCGAGAAGAAAACTTTGTGTGTCATCATTTTAGTTTTATCAAGTCGACCTTCTACAAAAGAAGGACGTACGTTAGTGCGATTTAATTTGGCTGGGTTGGACGGGTTGACAAGAACTAAGAGTATTGGTAGAAAATTTGTTAGATTGATCATGTTAATGAATGAAGTAACCACAAATAAAAATACACACCCATCATGAAAAACAGGAAGGAAGGATGAAATGAACCATAAGTTCCTCATTATTGGTTCAACTACTAATTGAACAAATTAAAAAATGTGTTTCATAAAAGTATATAAAACTGATATTCATAGATTTATAGAATTCTCGTGCTTATATTAATCTAAATCTATTCCTATTTTTTTTAGATAAATGGAAATTTTAAGGTATTGTATTTTGTGATTTCTTAATAGAATTTATTAAATATGTATATTAGCAAATTAAAATAGCAAAAATATTAGTATAATACAACTCTAAATGAGGTTCTACTCCTGAAGTCAAAAAAGGAGACCGAGTGAACAGAGGGAGAGAAATAAAATTACAAAATTGGACAGCACAATAATTTCTATCTCCGGAAAAAATTGCTCTTCTCTATTTTATCGTTTAAGTAAAACAATTACGTAGTTATCTAGTGAAATTTTATCCTACATTTTGAATTAGTCGAAGATTAATTCATATTGATTTTCTTATATAACATAATGCATATTGAAATGTAAAAATAAATAAAAAAATCATCATTAGTCATTTTCACCATTTATTGTGGGATTTTATCGAACTCTTTTGAGTTAGCAGATAACCAACACAAGCGACACCCTCGTTTCTACAAGAAAAATGCACTGCATTGCCCTACATTTGTGTGCAATGTTTTATTCTAGGAAATCAAATTTCAGTTCTAATTCATCGAAAACCTAAGAACGAGAGCTTGCTAAATATTCGCAATATTTTTTTTTTTGTCTTTTTTCGAAAATTTTGCAAAACTAGACTAAATCTGAAGTACATAAACTTAGGTAAATCACAACTAATGAAATCAAGTGCATAATTAAGGAATCATGACTTTGATAAATCACATCATAAAATCCTAATGAAGCTTTCAAGGCTTATAAAAATGTGGTTCGAGTTTAATTGCAAATGTATTTATGATTTTACTAATAAAGAATAAAATTTGTGAAATTTAGGGAATCTGGGCTCAAATTTATGAAAATGAGGTCAAACTAGCCTAATCTCAGCTTCTTCTATGGGGATTTTCTGATTTTTATTTTATTTTATTATCTTACATATTTTCTTTGAATTCTGTTTTAGGTTGAGAAAAAATTGATGAGAGAATTGAAAAGGAAAAGTGAGAGATGTGGAACTTTAGGTCTGCATAGTAACCACTCTCATTCTTTGATTCTGGTGAGAATCTTGTTTAGAAATTTAAATAATTTTGATTCTGTTCCTAGAATCAATTTTAGAGAATCAGAATCAGTCTTAGAGCAAAATAAAAAACAAAAAAAATGATGGTTCTGAAAAAGAATCAATTTTGAGAATTACAAAACAAAATAAAGTCTCACATATCTCACTTTTCCCTTTCAGTTCTCTCGTCACTTTTTTCTCAACTTAATAAAAATAAAAATAAAAATATTGAAAAATTGGCAATTTTTTTAAAATATAAGAAATTTAAAAATTCCTAAAAATAGAAAAAGCTTAGATTAGGCTAATTGGGTCTCATTTTCATAAATTTGGGCCTAAATTTTCTAGATTTCACAATTTAAACTCTTTACAAAAAAATGTTGTAGAAGATGAGGACATCCAACATGCAAATGTTAATATATATACACATACTCGTAGCCGTGCGTTACAAAATATGACTATCTACTAGTAGAGCTGGAGTTAAACACCCACTTGGATTTAGAACAACAGCTGCAAAATAATAATGAAGGACTTGAACTTCATATCAAGGAGGAAATTTTTTTTAATCAGTGGATAATTTAATTATTCAACTACTATGTTTATATGTATTTTGGACAAAGCAACATTCAAAGAAAAAAATGAGTTCTTAATATGGGAATTATCTCATGTTTCAATTGCACTTCAGATATCATATATTAATATTTATGTTCCATTTATGACATGCTAAAAAAATATATTTTAAATTATTTTATTATGCATTGAAATTTGGTCTTTAATTTTGGATGAATTTTACAAAATAACCACATAGTTATTTGACTTAAATGAAAAAAAATTAAGAAGAGAAACAACTTTTCAAAATGAGAATTTTGTGTAGTTATAAAAAACATTTCTATTTTAGGAACATAAATTTTGAGAGTTATCAAACGTGTTCTGATTCTCTAAAACTCATTCAGGAACAGAATCAGAAAAAATCATTTTAATATGAATCAGTTTTCAGAATAAGACTGGTTACCATGCACAACCTTATTCTATTTTGTGATTCTCAAAAGTGATTCTTTTTTTGAGAACCAACTTTTTTTTTTTGTTCTTGTTTTTTTATCCAAAATTATTTTCGGGAACAGAATCAGAATCACTTCCGTTATGAAACATAATTCTCATCTTTTTTTATTCCAAGGAACAAAATAGAACTGGAAGTGGTTGCCATGCAGACCCTTAATCTGCCATTTAAATGTTTGAGGTCTGTATCTCTATAGATTTACTTTGTTCTCGGCAATTTTAACTCCCACATGGCTATGAAGACATGGATCATTGAGATCCATACATGCCAAAACCAAGGCTTAGAGAATGAAAATTCTTGACCATGCTCCGAGTACAGAGAGATGGTTTTTGGATTTCTCCCAAGTAATATTATAAAAATAGGTTTATTCAACAATGAGCCTTGTCTTTCTCATTCATGAGAGGCAGTCATTTTGAACTGGAGACAGTATTTCTCTCCTTCGAAGCAATATAGGAGAATAGCGATAGAAATGGCAGTATTTCCCTGTGGATGAATCATGTTCAGCTTACGGGTTAACCTTGAAAATCCGAAGAGTCATCCTTTGCTTTTCTGGTTTTGTATATGGACGCTGCTTGGCTTATGACCCTTGAAATAACGCGACTGGCGATTCTTCGTTCCAGAAGCGCATTTGTTCCTGATTACTCCGGATTTCCGGCGGCACAGCTTGTCATTAGCACCAAAATCAGCGACTATTTCAATTCCTGCCGGTGTTGACGCCGAAATACGATAGAAAGAAGGCGACGAAGAACAAAATCGATAGAATGAGAAACAATCGTTGTTCTCTCATATTCTTCAAATATTCAAAAACTCTTCTCAAAACCCTCGAAACAAGTTTATATAGGGTGTTAACCCTAATTACAATAAAAACGCAATATTACGAAAATATCCTAAAATTATAAAATTGCCTAAAAATAAAAGATGCCGAAATATCTGCAATATTCGTATCATTCTCCCTTGTTAGAGAAAGATTCGCCCTCGAATATGCTTCGTCTTCATTGTCGTCAATCTCTTCGTGGTCTCCTTCTTCATCAGTTTGATAAGGTGACAAATTTGCTACATTAAAAGTTCCGGATACATTATACTTACTCGGTCGATCAATCTTGTAAGCATTGTCACTAATTCGCTCCAGGACTCTGAAGGGCCCGTCAGCTTTAGGTTGTAACTTGCCAAGCTTGACTGCTGGAAAACACTCTTTACTGAAGTGAATCCAAACTAGACCACCCTCTTTGAAGACAACTCTCTTCCTGCGTCTATCAACGTGTTGCTTATACTTCATGTTCTGTCTGTTGATCTGATTATGGACTTGGGAATGTCGCTCTTTGATATGTTCCGCGTGTTCTTCAGCGTCTGCGTTAAATTGCTCGTGAACTAGTAACGAAGTGAGATCTAAGGGAGTAATTGGATTACGCTCATAAACCACCTCAGAAGGGGTCTTGCCTGTAGTTCAATTCTCAGATATGTTATATGTAAATTCTACTTGAGGTGACACCAAATCCCATTGTCGTGGATTATCTTCAATCAAATTCCGCAGCAAATTTCCTAAACTTCTATTGACAACTTCTGTCTGACCATCAGTCTGAGAATGATGAGAAGAGTTAAACTTCATATTCGTGCCCATGTCCCTCTAAAGAATGCACCAGAAGTGACTTACAAACTTCACATCATGATATGAGCTTATGGACTTAGGAACTCCATACAGTTTAACAATTCCTGCAGGAACAATCGAGCGACTTGCGAAACATCAAAGGTCTTGTTACATGGAATAAAGCGCGCCATTTTCGAAAACCTATCAATAACCACCATGATGGAATCCTTATTCCGCTGCGTTCTCGGCAAGCCCAAGACAAAGTCCAGGCTGACGTCCTCCCATGGTGCGATTGGAACAGATAGAGGCATATATAGGCCAGTATTAGTACTTTTGGTTTCATTACATGACATACTCGACACCTCTCTATAAAATGCTTCACTTCTTGTTTCATTCGT
The DNA here is from genome assembly GCA_028455895.1 of Rhodomyrtus tomentosa. Lineage (NCBI taxonomy): Eukaryota > Viridiplantae > Streptophyta > Magnoliopsida > Myrtales > Myrtaceae > Rhodomyrtus > Rhodomyrtus tomentosa. Next base: position 47,853,653 of record JAPCWY010000005.1, read on the forward strand.
GGCCAATAAAAATATTCGCACAATAAGGCCATCGTCTTATCCACGTCAAAGTGCCTTGCTAGACTTCCTCCATGACCCTCAATAATAATAGATTCCCTCAAAGAACATTGAGGAATGCATAGTCTATTACCTTTAAAGAGATAACCATCTACAATATGAAATTGCTGAAAAGGCTCCGCTTGGCTCTTCCTCCAGACATCTCCAAAATAAGGATCATCAACATATAAATCTTTAAAAGTTTCAAAGCCTAGAACTTTTACCTGCATTGTAGACAGCAAAGAGTGTTTTTTGCTTAATGCATCAGCCATACTATTTAGCACATCCGCCTTATGCTTGATGGAAAAATTGAAAGTCTGAAGAAACTCTACCCACTTCGCATGCCTATCGTTCAGTTTGCGCTGTCCATTGATATATTTCAAGGCTTCATGATCAGAATACAAGAGGAACTCTTTCGAAATCAGATAGTGCCTCCAATACCCCAAACTCCTCACAATAGCATAAAATTCTTTATCATAAGTTGAATAGTTTTTTTTTTTTTTGCTTCATTCAGCTTCTCACTGAAGAATGCTATGGGTTTACTTTTTTGACTCAGGAAACCCCAACACCAACGCCCGAAGCATCACAATGCACTTCAAAAACCTCATTAAAGTCAGGAAGCACTAGAACAAGTGCCTCAGTCGCCTTCTTTTTCAATAATTACAAGGCAGCTTCTGCCTCCTTAGTCCACATAAATTTACCTCCTTTCTGACAATCCGTCATAGGTGCAATGATAGTAATGAAATCCCGAACAAATCTCCGGTAAAAAGACGCGAGCCCATGAAAGCTACGTACCTCATGAATATTTTTCGGAATCTCCTAGTTTGTAATAGCCTCAATTTTAGCTGGATCCATTTGAATGTCGTCCTTGGATACAATATACCTCAAAAAGTTCAAATGATCAGTCATGAAGTGACACTTCTTGGCGTTAGCATATAATTTCTGCTCCTTCAATGCTTCAAACACTCTTCTCAAATGTTGCAAGTATTGTTCAGTTGATGCACTATAGACCAAAATATCATCTAAATGAACGACAACAAATTGGCAATAAAAGGATGAATCACTCGATTCATCAACCTCATAAAAGTGCTCGACACATTAGACAACCCGAAAGGCATCACCATCCACTCATACAGACCATCTCTAGTTTTAAAGGCCGTCTTCCACTCATCTCCAGGTCGCACTCTAATGTGATGATATCCGCTTCTCAAGTCTATCTTTGAGAAGATAGCCACCCCATATAGCTGATCAATTAAATCATCAAATCTTGGGATAGGAAAGTGATACCTTATTGCGATCTTGTTGACAGCTTTGCTATCCACGTACATCCTCCACGACTCGTCTTTCTTTGGAACCAACAAAGTCGGCACTGCAGAGGGGCTCATGCTCTCTCGAATTGCACCCTTTTCTAATAATTCTTGCACTTGCCTCTGCATCTGCTCATGATAAGCTGCCTTATTAGGAATAAAAGCTCCAAAAATGAGATTTATACAGTGCTGAATGTCCCTCATGGGTGGTAATTCAGGTGGTAATTTCACCGGTACGATATCAGCAAACTCTTCAATTATAGGCGGAACTTGAGTTGGAATCTCTGGACTATTAAGATTCTGTTCCATGACTACAACATCGAAAAGCTTTGGCGCGTTCTCCGCCTCTTCCTGGAATTTTGATCTGGAAAGAAGATTATTTTTCCCTTCTTTTGTCAAATCTGAAGGACTCAAAGTAATGGTCCACCCATCCTTCTTGAAGGTGTACATATTTTTGAATCCATCATGCTGCATTTTCTGGTCAAACTGCCAAGGTCTTTCCAATAGAATATGACAGGCATCCATTGGAACAATGTCACTCTACACTTCATCAGTATGTTTCTTCCTGAACGAGAATTGCACTAGACATCTCTTGCTGATTTTAATCTCGTTCCCCTTCTTAAGCCATGACAGCTTATAGGGTTGAGAATGCGTATCTATATAAATCTATGCAGTAGACTCTGTTTGACAGTTTTCAACCCCAATTGTTCTACCATAGTAGTAGTAATCACGTTCTTGCAACTCTCTCCATCAATTATCATACTACACACCTTTTCCTCCACTAGTGCACTTCGTATGGAAGATATTATACCTAAGCCCCCGATTCATCATCTACTTCAGCAATATTTAAAACCCTATGCACAACTAAGGATTTACCAAAATCAGCATAGAGAATATCCTCTTGATTATTCTCTCTTTCTTCTTCGATTCTTCGTTATTTGGATCTTCACAAAGCGCAGAGTTATCAACAAAGGTCACAATCTGCCGGTTCGGGCAATTAGCCGCGAAATGCCCCAATCCCTGACACTTAAAACATCGCTTAGCTGCAGCTCTTCCTCTGCTAGAATCAATACTGTCCTATTCTCCTTTTGTAGCAGAATTTGAACTCGCGCCCTTAATTGTTGTACGGGCTAAGAACTCCCCGCTCTCCCTTGGGATTCTTTACTTGACCACTTAGAACTACTACCCGACCACTTGGAATCATTGCTCTTTCTTTAACATTGTCCCTCCACCTTTAGGGCCAGTTTGCACACGTCCTCATATGTCCAATACTACTGTAATTGGACAACATCAAAAATCTCATAACGCAACCCTACGAGGTATCGAGTAATCATTTGCTCATCTTCCTCAGCTACATCGCAACGCATCCGCAATCGATCGAATTCTTCCATAAACTCCTCAACCGACCGATCACCTTGCTTGACATTATGATACTCGATAAACGCCTCTTGCCTATAATGGGTAGGCAACTTTTTTTTGTAACATCTTTTTCATCTTTTCCCAACGATCCACCTTCTGCTTCCCTTCTCTAGCACGTTCCTTTTTCACGTATTCCCACCAAATCGAAGCATGTTTTCGTAACCTAATAGCCACTAATTTCATCTTTTGACTCTCAGTTAGAACCTTGAGATCAAATATCTGCTCTACCGTATGTAACCAATCTATAAACTAATCAGGATGAGCCTTACCATGAAACTCATGAATCTCGATCTTCATCCCGAAATTTTGAAAAGAAGTATGATTTTCAAGTCATACTCCTTGATCCCGTCCTTGATTCAGTACCACAATAGGGTTGTCTTCCTTCTCTTCAACCTCGGTTGAGTTAGGAGATTCTGCTCCTTCTTCGGGTTACGTGTCAAACCCTGCCTTCTCAAGACGTCGCTGCATATCCCGAACTTGTCTCCTCAACTCTTCATTTTCTATGTCTTACAGGTGTCGGATACGCTGTTGTTCATCTGTATCAGGAATGACTCTATGTTCCTGGCCTCCATGATCACGCTGCCTTTGACCACCATGATTTTGTTCAGCCATTGGTTCGAAGCAACCTGTGCTCTGATATCAAATGATGCCGAAATACGATAAAAAGAAGGCGATGAAGAACAAAATCGATAAAATGAGAAACAATCGCTTTTCTCTTAGGAACAATCGCTTTTCTCTCAGAAACAATATCAAATCATATATTCTTCAAATATTCAAAAACTCCTCACAAAACATTCGAAACAAGCTTATTTAGGGTGTCAACCCTAATTACAATAAAAATGCAATATTATGAAAATATGCTAAAAATATAAAGTTGCCTGAAGTAAAAGATGCCTAAATATATGCAATATTCACATCAGGTGTATTCAATAACCGGATATGTGGCATCAATATAGGCTACCGTCGATTAGCATGTGAGCATCCTCCAGTGCAATAATGCCGCACGCACTTCGCCTTGACCTCCTTTCACGCTTTAGGCACCTGTGTCGTCGGACGAATTATTTTTTGGTGTCAACACTTTGTTAACCACTTCAAGGTTTTATCCGAGACAAAGTTCAGTTTGGGTGTTTCTTTTGGAAAAAAAAAAAACAGCTCCATTTTCCTTAGATGAAATTTTCCCTAACTCAAATAAATAGGTCAAAATTATTCATTATTATTTGTAAAACCGCTAATGTGAGAACTGTGATATAACTGATGAAGGTGCATGATTTAGTATGTAAAACATGCCGATACATATGTATAAATTTAAAACCAGCTAGTCTTTATATTATTTTCTCGGGAAAAGAAACATTAAAAGTGCAATAACATTCATACAACGCTCATTTCGTGACATAATTTATCTGAGTGATCTCTTTAGTATGAGCCGTCCGACATTGCCCGCTGGCCAAATGAGCTGCACAAATGATGCTAAACGATATCATTTCACATATCTTTCCCAAGTGATTAGGGGCTAGACCACAAATGTTCTTCAAACCCAAATCCTAAATTTAGGAAGCGAGGCAAAGAGGAAGGCGACTACAGACGAAAGAAGCTGAGAACGGTAGAGAGAATCTAAACATTTTGTCGGAGGAGAGAGAAAATATGAATATCATCTTCAAATCCCAACCCTTGCTTCAGATCAAAGAGGAACATCAACAACAAATCAGATCTTCTTCTTCCCTCAGAAACAACAACACCAACAACAAAGAGAAGGGGCGATATTCGTTGAGTATTCTCAAGACTCGGACTTGCCTTATTTTCTCGGAGGGGAGAGCCAAGAGGGAAGTGCAAGAAAATTCCGGGTTCATGGTTGCACTAGTGTCACCATCACTAGCACTAGGATCTCCTGTAAAGATCAAGGGCAAATTGAGCAGATCATGGAGGGAGGGAGGGAGAGAGAACTATGTTATTTGTTCCTTTTTTCGTTCGTTTCAGTAAAGATGATGAAGATGCAGACCAAGAAGAAGAAGGAGGGGAAGAACATGCAAACTGAAGAGTTAGTTAAATAATTTGCTAGGTCATCTTTTGGTTTGTCAATGCTGGAGTAGTCACATAGGACGAACCGTGGGAATTTATCGTCGGAGGGACTCAAGTGAACACTCGAAAATTTTTGGTATGAAAATGAACGCCGCATGAAAATTATGTCAATTGTAATGTCCTTTTTGGATGATTTGAGACAACTAATACATATTGAAGAGCAACAGCAAACGAGGTCAAAAGATGAACTGATTAGCTTGAAATTTCAAAACCATGAAATTTTTCCATGTTCACCCAAAATTTTGATATAAGAGTTCGACAGCATTAAATGAAGATTTGTCAATAATAACGCCATAAAGGAAATTTCCACATATTATCCAATGGATAACTTACTCCTCACTCTGAAAAAAAAAAAGAAAAAAAAAGAAAAAGAAAAAACTTCTCCTTGCAAAAGAAATCCAGTAGTAGACAGTGTTAAAGGCGGGTCAAGGCCAACCGGTGGCGGTCAACGGCACTGTGTGGGCGGTGGAGGGTGGTAGCGGGAGCAGTCTACTGCCGTCCGGCTTAATTATTCCACAACGGTTTCTCATTCTTTGAATCGCAACCCAGTACCAACGGGCAAACATGTATCAGATTCACATTTTCCAGGCATTACAACCAAAAGAATGCAAGTTCTTCCTGTGGCACCTGACTTGCGTGAGCCCGAATGATCTGATTCCGAGCATGACACACCGATTTGATTTCTTCTTCTTTTTCCCATTGTCAAAACCTTTTCTTTTTTGCGATTATCTTCAAAACCAGCCCATGCAAGAACTCTTGAATCAGTCAAACCCTAAAACAGTAGGCAAACTGAAGGTAACGAAGGACAAGGGTTCCTCTCCCCGAGAGAGAGAGAGAGAGAGAGAAAGAGAGAGAGAGAGAGAGAAGGGGGTATATCATGATCAGTCAATAACAATCTTGCGCTCTTTTGTTCTTTTCTATGAGCATTAAGCTCCTATGAAAGATCAAAATTTAAGACCGCCTAACCTCAATCCAAACTCACATGTTTAGCTTCGCAAAAAGAACAGATCATTCACGGTCTTCTCGTCAGTGATCGTCGCCTATCCTCACATCCACTGGGTCGGTCTCTGCATAAATCTCGACGAGGCTCCTGTACTTCCTCTTCTTCTGCGGACGAAGCGGCCCGCCTCTATCGAGAGCCACCTTGGTTTTCGTTTTCCCCACCGACGTCGCCTTGCTCCGGCTCAGATGATCGCTGCCCTTGGAATGACCTTTGACGGCCCGGCTCGATCTGTTACTGCCATGGCTGCTGTTGCTGCAGCTCTCTTCGTCGCTCAACTGCATGAGCTGATGTGCGGCGATGATCGCAGAGGCCGTGTGGCCTTCTCGGCTCCATAATCCGATCAATCTCTCAGTCTCGTCCATTTTGGTTGCTTCTCTGGATTTTCCAGGGGAGAGAGAGCTTGATTCAAATCTCTCTCTCGCTCTCTCTCGCTCGCTCTCTCCTCTAGAGGCTGAGTTGTGCTATATAAAGGCCGTTTTGGCAATGGCTTAACGAGCACATACATTGAGGGTAAATCTGAGCCGTTAGATTTGGCGAGACCCCGATGAGATCTACCATTTTTAATGGTTCGGATTTAGTTTATTCATACTAGACTCATGCAATAATCTTTCCTTACAAGTGTGGTGTAAAGCGCAATACGAAACCTTCGTTGTTTTTTCTCCCACATCTTTTGGGAAAAAAAGAATTACTAAAAAAAACATTATTTTCACTTTCTGACTAGAAGATTTACATTCCGCCAGTTCTGTCGGTCTATTGACCGCTTCTCTCAATTTTATTTTATTTTATTTTTGAATTTTGGTTAGAATTGAATGAAGTCCCCATGGTCAACTTTCTTTCTATATTTCCTTAACTTCTAATTTGTTTCATTGCTCAAGTGACGTACTGCAAGAATTGAATATAGCATCACATATACCGCAATCTTGACTGCGTCCAGCCTGGTTCACAAGAATCAAGATTAGGTTGATTATGTTTATGAAAAGTTAACCACAGATCGAAATATACAGCCATCATCTGGAAAATAAGACAGGATAAATTGAAACATACATGTCTTGTTAAATTGGTTTTGTATCTTGAACATTAGTTACGATTATTTCTATCAAAGCGCAAGTGAGAACTGTTGGAGGACAATTATCCAATCTGTCCGAAATTTATTATACGAATGCCAATTTAATTATAATTTTTTTTTTCAAAATTTGTCAATTTAATCCTAAAAGTTTGAACGAAATTCCTATGGCAGCGTGCCACATAGGACCGTCGACGATGATTGAGGATTTCCGACGAAAATTGACTAGAAGAGCTACATTGAAATTTGGCCTAAAGATATAGGACTAAATTAACAATGCTAAAATTTTGATTGCCGAGCAGCATCCACGCAATAGATTTATAATAGATAAGAGTAGTTCTTCCTAAACCACTAGCTAGCAGTATTAGGAGCAATCTATGCTTTTGGTTTTTTTTTTTTTTGGCGTTAATATCACGAAAACTCCAAACCAACACACTTGTGATAAATTTATCTCAAATTATTTTTTTTACCACAAAGGAACCCTAAATTAGTACATTTATGATAAATTTACCCTCAATTTTTTTTTTATCACTAATACCAAACTGGTATACCGGCGATAAATTTACCCTTACTAATACACTTATGAAAAATTTACCATCCGTTAATTTTTTCTTAATTTTTATCATTAAATTATTAATTTGGATTACACGTGGCAATTGACAAGTACACTAGTTTGAAATTTTTATCCTTTGTTTGTCATATACTTGTCAATTTGGGTTTTGCGATATTAATTCGATTTAACAGAGATTGACGAATAGTAAATTCATTACATGTGTACTGCTTTAGAATTTTTGGAGGTTAAAAGATTGAGTTTGAAACAGTTTGGAATTTATTGTTGTCGAACAAATAATTTGAGAAAAATTTATCACAGATGCACCAATTTAAAATTTTTCGTGATTTTAACTTTATTTCTAAGGGTTATAAATCAGGCATTTATATAATGATTACGCATCAAATATTTCCAAATACATAAGCAACAATGTATATAATAATCCGTCCCGTATCAAATTAAAACAAGAAAAGAAAAGAAGAAGCACGGACGGCCATTCACTTCGGCTAAAACAGTTACTTGAACTCAGTTCACAAGTCCCCTATGGGGCCAAGGAAGTCATTAGAGTCAAGGAAATAAAGCGTTGACGCGACCAGTCGAATCGCAAGACTCTTTTTTTGGCCTAATTCTAAGCAAGACCAGGTCGATATAAAGCCTATGTTGATTTTTTCTGCTCTTACGTGATGGGAGAAACCTCCTGTTGCGTTAAGCATATCATTCATCAAACCCGGAAGAGAAGTAAATAAGACTAAGTCCATATCGTCCATTCCTTAAAAAGATTTTTAACTTCGGACATTCTCTATCTCAGTGCTTGAAGAGCAAACAGCTCGAAACTTTGAAAATCTCTCGCCGCGTACTCACACACACGAGAGAAAGCCGAACTCAGCACTTTCCACCCAATGACAGCAGGAAAGGATACAATGCAGCCCTTGACTTCACTGATAGATTAAGACCGCCGAGACCGCAAATATCGTTTGCAGTCATTTAGGTCAAATGGGGAACCCATGAGTCCCACTATCGCAGACAAGAGTTCGAAATAAAAATTCAGCACATAGATTAAGAATCCCTCCCGTCAATGGTACATAACCTCTAGAAATTCGCTGGAAGTGCAACTGGAACACTCTCCAGCTAGACTATAATATACATGAATCTCAGCTTCTGAAATTCTGCAAAAAAAATTGCTGCCCAAAATGCATTACCTTCCAATGGGGCATGAAACGATGCATTGCCCGGGACAAGCTGAACAGTTTCACGTCTTCCACACCTTAATTGTGCCATCCACTGAGGCAGTGATCATACAGTCTTCCTTCGGATGATAACTTACGCTTGTTACCTGCAAGAGAAAAGAGAGAACCACCAGAGTGAATTGGAATATTTACAACAGCGAAAGTCTAGGTATTGTGATGAAGATCCCCTGTGATTTCTATTCACAACACTCAAAAGAATCAATAGCATCATTGAAGTTGATTGAAAATAGACTGCCCTGGTGACCTTTGTTCAGGCCGGGGGAATATACCTTTGTTCTCTAGGATTTTAAAGAATACTTGACAATCATTGAGCAAATGGGACTGTACCGTCCCCTAGAATTTAAGGCCAACCGCTTATCATCAAGCAAATTAATATGAGCTAAACTCAAACTACAAGGAATTCTGGATGGATCTCCAGAAACAGGATCGCCGATGGAACAAAATAAGAAAAACAAAATTAGGAAGGATTTCTACTATCAAATGACGTTCAAGCCCGTGAATGGGAGAAGATAGATTTTGGGCAAACCCATGATTTCTGTACTTCCATAGGAAATGTTAAACTTTTCTACATTCTACCGATATGAATTGGGTAATAGCAAGTCCAGAGGACAAGAAATCTAAGCTTTAAGAGTGCTTCAATAGGAGAATAAGCTCTCTAGTTATTTTGGTTGCTTTGGAATGAAAAAACTCAGAAGCGCTAGCAATTGGGAAGGATTTGCTATTTACTCATTTAGAGGACAAAATTCATAAGTTCAGTGCAGTACAAACAATTTTTACGGATGTAACTGCTGTGCTAACGGTTCAGGCAGGGGCTGGTTAATCAGAAACACAAAAAATTAAATCACAAATTGAAAATTGAGAAGAAAATCATGACTAATCCTTTCCGTAATATCAGCATCCAGCTTGTTTTCACTACAACATCGCGCACATGAAATACAAGATATGTTACGAACAATTAGCACCATGCAAGACATATGGCACAACAGCTTTAGCAAGAAAAGACTCACCACAGAGGCATGAGCTCGGAATTTGGATATCACTGAGGCATCGACCAAATCCCAGAAGAAGACATAGCCATCCTCAGATCCACCAGTCACATGTGCATCAGTATTAGTAAGACAGCAATCCAATTTGTAGGACTGATGAATCATATCAAACAAGAATCATCGTCACTACATAAGGATATGACGACGCCACAAAGAATTGAAAGCATGACTTGAGCGCAAAATTTCGAGTGAGCGAATGCAACTCAATGACACATCTGCCAAAGCTGATTCACAAAGGACGTCGGGAAATCTAAACAGATTAACTTATCTTGAACCAATGGATGTATAACAGGTGAAGTTTGATACCACGAGATGGCATGGCATGGAAAACAAAGTGGCAATTTCTTGGTGCGCCAACAATCTCAGACAAATCATCTTAAAAAATTAATTTCTACATTGATAACGACTCACTACTGTGAGAAAGTGCCAAGATTTACTAAATTTTGTCATATGAAAACCTTGCAAGTATGGCCCTTATATTCTTGCAATAGCTCACCAGTAGACCTGTCATAATAAAGGACAGTTAGCAGAAGTAGTGAGGGCACTGACAATTAGATGACTTTAATTGCTTACCTATCTACAAGACGCAAAGTTGAATCTAGACAACTCGCCAACATGCAGTTACCATCATTTGACATTGAAATACAGTTGACAGGTTGCCCCAAGTCGTCAGATATTTCTCTACATGATAGGGTGACAATACAATTATTAGAGAAAGGCATCAAAATTTTCTAGCTATACAGAGATGACGAATACTTTTAGTTCATTGTGACCTTACAAAGAAAGAACAAGAAATGAATGCACAAGGTACAACCAAAGTTCACAGCTCAAAATATATTTTTGACCTTCTTCTAGGGTAGAGAGATCATCCCACTACAACAGGATCCAGATTGGGGTCTGGGTAGCAACAGAAATATATGCTGCCTCACTAAAGGCATTGCTAAATGGCTGTTAACCTTTCTTAAGCTTCAAAAAATAATACTTTTGTACATGATAGTAGTTTAAGAGCAAGAAAGGATACTCACGATCACATACCTACCAATTCGAATATCAAATGTTCGAACAGTACCATCCACACTTCCACCAATAATTTCAGTTTTTGTCAAGCAAACAGACATCACACTGTCTTGAAATGTGTCAATGATCTGCAGTTCAATCAAACAATTCAAGTCGGTTCATTCACATCAAGCAATATAATAATAAAAAAACTCAACAGCGTTAGCTGGCAAGTTACCTGAATTGGCTCTGTGCTATGAGATCTGCAGTCCCAAGCACGCATTGAGCGATCATAGCCAGCTGATACAACGACAGATGCATAATCGTTAAATTTTACTGCATTCACCTGTGAAGAGAAAGGGATTAGCTGGACATTATGGGAAATTCCGAGAGACATAGGATATGACCAGTCGAGAAAAATTTACAGTTCAAACTGTTGTGAGTGCAAACCTCGCTATCGTGCCCACGAAATTTCCTAATGACTCGGCCAGTCGACACATCCCAATAGAATATCTGCCGGTCACCACCACAAGATATCAACTTCGAATTGTCCCTACATTACAAGGCGAAAAGATTAAGCATTCGGACTTGCACCGTGAGTTCTCAGTGGGGAAAAAGAAAAGGCATCCAATAGATTTATGCATCATTTTCCTTTTCCACTTCCTAACCCAAAAGTAACAACAATTCAATTGAGCAATTTGCTGATCCGGACAACAGAACCAGGACAATTCTTGGTTCATGACTACACAATCCATTTCAGACTCACAATGTCAACGAAACTAGTCCAGACAACCAACTGCCACCTATCATACACAAAACGATCGAAAACTAACACAATTAATGCGATTCACTCTTCAGGATCAAAAAGCATCTACCCTGAGCCTCCAGCTGAACACACAAATCAGGGCAAGAAAACCTGCAAAATCTCTAAAATTGAAGAATGGGACACGAAATGGAGGAGAAGGAGGAGGAATTACGATGTACAGTGGACGTCGCGGACTTCGCGGCCATGGGATTTGTAGGTCTTAATGTGGATGCCACGGTGGGGGTTCCAGAGGCGAACCGTGCGGTCCTTGCCGCAGCTGAGGCAGTAGTTCCCGTCGCCGTTGAAGCGGGCGGCCAGAACCGCGCCCTCATGGCCCTTGAGCACGCTCGCCTCCTTCCGAGGGAGGGTGCTCTCGCTTATCTCTCTCTCGAAGCTCAGAACAGCCGCCATTCTCGCCGGCGGCGGAGACAGAATCTTAAAACGGGTGCCCGCCCGACGGGCCCGACTAATATTACGGGCTGGACTATAACGCTGATTAATGGGCCGGACCGCGCCGAACCTTTTCCAACCTATAAATCCCTCTCATCTTTGTTTACGCTTCAGCAAAAAAGTTTACATCCCTTCAAAAACTTACGAAAAAAGTATTTGTGAATATATGTTTCAAAATTTATATATTATGACAGTTTCAGGTGTTATGGGTTAAGAAAAGGTTGAATTGTATCTGTGTTGACACCTAAATTTTGATTTTTTAGAAATTCATTTATTCATTCATAAAATGAGAATTAATTATAATTCTCGCAAAAAGATAAATTCATACGCATTACATATTTGTTTAGTTTTTTTGTCATGCATTGGCATTCAGGCGAAGGTGAGTCGATCGAGCTTAATTTGACAGGCAATGAGATCTAAAATCAACTGGGAATTTTTGAATATAAAAAGGGATGGCCGAATTTCACATGGCTATGGGCTCAATTCAAATTCAATTAGGTCCATTTTTAATTATTTTAAATAAAAGTATTTTAATTAATTACTTATTTAATTAATTAAAGTCCAATTAGGCCCCAAATTCAAGTAAACAAGCCCGTTAAATGGAATTTTTGGCCAAACCCTTCTACTCCCCATGGTGGCCGAATATAACAGGAATCCTAGCCTCATTAGGATTCCTCAATTCTAATCATATGGTGGATATCTCGTCCGAAATATCTAAATTTGACGATTATTTTCGAAAATCATAATTTTCGAGAATATCATACAAGCATCACCCATTATTTTCGGAAATCATGCATTGCATATTATGTTTGTTTTGCATGCCATGTCATTATACCATGTCATGCATTTTTGCCATGTCATCTTGTTACGTCATCCATGCATAGTCGCCATGTCATCTTCTTATGTAATTGTATGTTGCATGCCATATAGTTAATTTGCATTAGTATTGCATTTAATAAAAAGAAAAAAAACGCAAAGTTATTAATTAGAAAAATACATTTTCATGAAATTGGTACCGAAATAGTATTAATTAATTTTTAATTAATTTAATCAAGTCCTCGGATTCATTATCTCTAGTTTATAGAAATAAAATAGTTCTCCCCTTATTTTATTTAGGTTTCTAATCTATTTATCAAGAAAATTTGTGGCGGCTACCTTACCCAAAAAAAAATATAAAAAAATTTGTGGCGGCTCCTAAATTAAAAAGCCATTTCAGTAAAATATAAGTTGCGAATTAGTAGGGTTTGGGAGATTCCGTATTCGGTTAGTTAATTCATCTAATTAACCTAATAATCCATTAGCCTAAATTTTTAGGTCACCAGCAAAAGTGAAAATTAATTCAAACAAGCTGTAAAAACTCTCTTCATTTTTCGGCTAATTTCTACGTGTATAGCATTCCTTCGATAAATAGTAACAAAAATCATCTATACAAATAGAAAAGTGTAAAGCCCTTGACTTTGCCAAGAGAAAATGTAAATATTTGAGGGAAAGTTGTCCTACTCTTCTTAAACCGATAGTATTGTCGCAAACAGTTTGTCAATTTACTCCTAAACCTTTTGACAATTTGCCAATTTAGTCATATATCTTTTCAATTTAATCCTAAACATTTTTAATAATTTGTCAATTCAGTTCTGCACCTTTTAAAAATTTGTCAATATAATCATTCCAACCATTTATCCAAGTAACAGGTGAAGAACTAAATTAGCAAAATTTTAAAAATATTTAGGATCGAAATTAAAAGGTTTAGGGATTTTGAGAAAATTAATGGCAAAGAGATATTAAATGAGGATCTTAATGACGACTAATAGGAATTAGACGCATCCATTCGTAATGCCAAAATTTAGAGCTGACTTTTCAAACGGCACTCAAAATAAGGAGCAAGGACATATTAAGAAAATTGGACATGCAAAAGTTAAATTTCACGTTTATTTTCACAGAGGACCCAACAACAGAATATGGGTATTCGGGTCGACAGTTTCTTTTTTTTTTCAAATATAATTAATAGGAAATACTCATATTAATCGTTAATGATCGTAATGTAACAATCTAAATCCAACATTAATCCAGACATGCAAAGTCTGGTATTTTTATTAATTATCTATGTGCAAACGACAGTCACAAAGTGACAAGAAACCTTCCATAATCCTAAATTCCTCCGTTTATCAATAGGCTTATTATTACAACATTAAATCATATTTATTCATGCAAGCGATGTAAGTCCTTTCGTTCGCCTCCCTTCATCCTTATAAATAAGCACCAAGCCTCCACCATTTCTCCATCCTCTCTCGTGGCCTTAACCCTTCCTCAGTCCCAAACCCTAGCTTCGATCATGGCCTTGAAATGCTTGCTCCTCTTGATCGCCCTTGCAAACATAGCGGCCGATGGAGACACAGCTCGCGCTATAAAAGCCCCTGTCAACCTGCTAAACCCGGGCCTCCTCAACTTGGCGGCGAGGTTCGAGGCCGTCCAAGACGGTGGTGGGCTGGTCGAGTGCTGGAACGCGCTGGTGGAGCTCAAGTCGTGCACCAACGAGATCATCCTTTTCTTCCTCAACGGGGAGACCAGCTTGGGGCCCGGGTGTTGCGGGGCCATCGATGTCATCACCCGCAACTGCTGGCCTGCGATGCTTACTTCGCTTGGCTTTACGACTGAGGAAGGGAATATACTGCGCGGGTACTGCGATGCGGCGGCTGGGGCATCCCCGGCTGCCTCCCTGACTCCATCTTTGGCCGTGGGTGTGGCTTAGACTAGGACGAGGTTGACAATGTTTTATTCTGCCTTTTGATAGTTAAAGTTGGAAGTTTGAGAGTCTAGCCTTGTTATTCTGCTTGTCACTCCTTTGTGCCACTTGTCCACCAATCATAATAAATCCATAGTACTTCTATTAAGAGAAATATTTGAGGATAGTTTCTAAACAAAATTGACCATTTTATACTCGCTATTACTTCTTTAACGCTTCGATTATTTCGTGGAAAATGAGAACCGACGGAAATATATGAACAAAAAATATCATTGTTTATTTAGGCACAAACCATTTCGGTAATGAACATGACTTTCATCGAATATTTATTTTAAGCCATACACGCGATCATTTTCGGGAAAATATTCATTTTTTGCGAAATAACCGGATATTAGTTCTGCTACTTCCACCTTTTTCTTTGCGCATTTACTGTTCTGTACGAATGTTTCCCCCAAACTAATGTAATTTTCTATGAGCCATCAATCTTTATTAGCTGACTGATAATTCCCCGTAATTGAGACAATTAGTTTTTCTTTTGTGTGGATATTTCCTTCTTTTTTTAATTCTCGAGTGAGTTTAATTCTTATCCTTTCACTCATTATAAAGAAGTTCGAATTTACTAAATGAGGTATTTACCGTACAGTTCCGTCTTTGAATTTGGGGAAAAAAAAATTGAAACATTTTCACCAACCTCTACACAAGAGGGTAGGCCGATACTCGCCAAACTAGACAGAAATAAAAAGGGAAAAGAAAAAAGGTAAAATTATATAAGAATTCAATTTAAAATAAAGAAATCATAAAAAATATATATTCACGCTAGTGCCGACTGTCTTATGCGGCGCCACTACGTTAGAAATTTCCGGTCAACATTGGTCAAATGATCAAATGGACTTAATTGGTAAAGTGTGAAAATGTTTATGACTCAATTGATGAAATTAAAATGTTTATAAGTGAATTGGACAAAGTAAAATAAGTTCATGATTTTTTGGACATTTCTCCCTATTTATTCTCGTTTAGCTCATCACATCCAACAATGGTTGCAACAGCCCTCGTCAAAATCTAGGGTGAGGTCATCACAGCAACGGGCGAGACTAGGCTTACCCTGATCCAAGTAAGGCAACCTCACCCTTGCCCATGGCTCTCGCATGTAGCGCCCCTTGCTGGCCATAGTAAAGAAAAAAAAAAGAGAGAAGAAAAGAAAAGTACAAAGGAATAAATAAATAAATAAATAATTCGAAAAAAATTAAGGTGGTACTAAAAAAAATTCACATTAGTGTCGACCATCCTATCACGTCAGCAATTTTCAGCCAAAATTGATCGATTGTAACTAGCAAAACGTGAAAATATTTAAAATTCAATTGGCTCAATTAAAAAGGTTTATGACTGAATTGATAAAATTACAATAGATTTATGAAGTTTCGAACATTTTTTCACGTTGTGGAGTGTTTCTACCTTTCTTTTCCCATGTCCTCTACAGATAAAAATTGTACTAAATAAATTTGAAAGTGCAGTGAATCAGTGATTGAAGGTAAAACAAATTCTGAATGGAACAAAAATGATATATGAAAACACAACTCTTAAGGATTAGAAAAATCGGAACTAACAGCACGCAGAAATCCTATCATAGCAACTGCTCCAAAAAAATGCCGCAAGTAATGGCAATAGCACGCATACAATTTTTGGAATTACTCAATTTCAAGAGTGGAGATTACATCGAAGACACGGAATTTCTGTATCTCTACATTAGAATACGTCTGGAGTTTGACTCCGTAATTCATATCGGACATTTCTTATTTGGGATGTCCAGGTTTTATCTATTGGACATCTGGATTTATTCTATTTATATCGATTATTAGTGTAATACATCAAGAGACGGATATCGCCATGACTCTGTACTTGTATCTATCTAACATAGAGATGACTTGGTAAGCGCAGCTCCGCTTGAGCTACTAGTGGTTCGGCGAGAGATAGGTCATCTCTCGACTCGGCAAGGTTGATGCTTGACAAATTGGAGGGTTTGCTCCAACTGAACCCTTGGATTAGCCTGGCGAGGAGCATCACGGTCATTGTTGTCCCAAGAGTGGCGGCCACGCACCCGCGTCGTCCAGTGCTAAAAGAAATGAAGCGCAGGTCGGGTTCTGTCAGCACGACCTCAGCTTGGCCACTCATGATGTGCCGGTCCGGCTTGAACTTGAGGGGTTCGTCCCAAACCTTGGGGTTTCTACCGAGGCCGACCCGGCTCAAGAGGATGTGGCTGCCCTTGGGGAGACGATAACCAGCCACCATGGTGTCCGACATGGCGACGTGTGGAACGTTGAAGGGCGCGATTGGGTGGAGCCTAAAGGCTTCCCGGGCACATGCCTTGATGTAGTTGAGCTGGGGGATATCGGATTCTTGGACCAACATCTCCTTACCCACAACTCTATCTATTTCCTCTGTGGCTTTGTTAAGGAGTTCGGGCTGGTTTATCATCTCCGCCATTGCCCATTCAACTGCGTTTGATGGATTGTCCACTGCTGCAATCATAATCTCCTGCATTTAGGTCGTGCATGTTTACGTTAGAATTCAAACTATTCAGACAACTTTGTGTCTGTGGCCTATACATATGGAGACACCAATCAGGATGTTACAGTTTTTCTGGTTTATATTGCGAACACTCTAGGAAGAAGGATATAACTTTACCATGGTCTGCGCTTGAACTTCTTGCGGCGTCAGCAATGGCTTCCCTTGCGAGTCTTTGAGCATAATCAGAACATCTAACAAGTCTTGAGGCTCTTTTTCATCACTCTCCGAACTCGAATCGTCCCTCCATCGTCTGATCCTCTCGCTTATTATGGGCTCATGCAACCTTCGAAGAGTTCTCGCGCTCTCTTTTACTTCCTTCTCATGCCCGTCAAGGTCGAACCCCACCAAGAATGGGAAGTAATCAGAAACACAAAATGCAAAGAGATAGCGCAGTGCACTGAAGATTGCATCTATATGTTGTTCTTCATCAATGGTTGGTCCTCCATCTTCCCTTCCCTTGCCAAAGTATCTCTTGTTGAACATCAACCTCCTTATCACATTCCCACAATAGTGCCTCGTGGTGGTTCTCAAGTTCACTTGATGACCTGAGGTTTTGCATAGGTTGTAGACATATTTCACTAGGTTATCGGCTTCCTCTGCTCTCTTTTCGTGGAGCCACTTGTGCCGAGCCGGGCATATGACCTCTGATGCCAAGACCCGCCTCATCTTCTTCCACTGCTCGCCGTAGGGCGAGAGGACTGCCGTCAAGTAGCTGCTGCTGAAGGTTCTGGACGCCATTGAGACCGGCCTCGAGGAGAACAATGAGTCCTGTTTCCTGAGGACTTCTCGGGCGATTGTTGGACTAGTGACAGGAATGACGTGCGTGCTCCCTAGACGGATGCACGCTATCTCGGTGTCCATCTCCTTCATCAGGCGGTGGATCCATCGGAACACGGGCTTGTTGAGAACCATGCCCAGGGTGGAACCGATCACTGGCCATGGGGCAGGGCCCGGAGGAAGTGGGAATGGATTATGTTTTTTTCTGATGGCTCGGCGACAGAACCGCCGTTTCATGATATTACACAAAGAGATGAATGTCAAGAGAAGTAGGGCATTGATGGTGATCGGGTTGGCGGAGCTCATTGTGGCAGTGGCAGCCGAAGCGTTTGCGGATGGTTATTGGTATCTTTGCCAGTGAAGGTTTTGGACGACCAGGGTTTTGCTATGGAGGAGGAGAAGGGAGAGTTTGTGGGGAAGTGAAGATGCACGTAGGACTCCTTTAAATAGAAGCAGAGGCACACCAATGCGCTGACGGTTCGCACTTGTTCGCTTTCATAGTGATGACGATGAATATCCTTTTGGGCAATGTTGGGTCCCGAGGGGTTGCCACTGCATTTTTACCCACCTCCACTCACCGAAGGACACGTGTCTGAACGGCCCACAATTCAAATTTTCTCAAAAAACTCTTCGCCACTCACTTTCCTGTTTCCGTAAACACCCTTTTCTCTTTCTTCTTCCCTTCTTCCTCACCCACGATCCCCCGTCCTCCCCTCTTTCTTCTTGCTCGGTCTTGCTCGCCCACGATTTTCCCGACACGCTGGTCCTCATCAATGCCAAGCCAGACAAGCTTCACGGCGAGATGCTCGATCTTCAGCACGCCGCCGCTTTCCTTTCCGGCACCAAGATCACATTGTCCGTCGACTAATCCATCGCCGGCCGGGCGCCGAGGCCGAGATGTTGGTGTGAAGGAAAGACCGACTTCCATCACTCATAACACAGAATCGAATCGCAACGGAAACATGAACAGGGGCAACAACAATAAAAGAAAAGATCTCTGAATTATTATGTTTTCTTTTTAACCATTTAGAGAAAAATGACAGAAAAAGCCGCACATGGTCTCTCTCTGTCTCCCTCTATCTAGTGTATCGGCGACAATGATCTGGGACGACCATTTTTTCCAGTATTTTACGGCTTCTTCGTCGCCTTCGCTTGGTGATTCGTCGGATGCGACGGCCGATGGGCAGCGGGTTTCGTCGACGAGATCTCGGCCTCTGTTTCTGAACGAAAGGAAAAGGGGTGTTCATGGAAAAAGGAAAGTGCGTGGGGAAGAGTTGTCTGAGAAAATATGAATTGTGGGCCCATCAGACACGTTGCCTTCGCTGAATGGACGTGGGTAAAAATGCGGTGGCACTTGTGTGTTTCGAGAAAAACGTGTATAGTGCCTGCTTGCCTCTTTCTAACGTCAAAAGTCGGTTGCCAGACGTGATGATGCATCCGACCTTGTAAGGGGCGTGGCTCCTCGGCACATATTTTTTATGGTTCCCAATAAAAGGGTGGAGATCACCTGCCCAAAAAAAAAAAAAATGTGCCCCAATAAAGGGTAGATTTAGGATTTATTTGCTAATTCTCGCATTTACTGTCTACACAACTTAAAAAAGCTAAACTTTGTCAAAATGCCTTTACTTCCTGCGAAAATTCCCACATGTATTAGCCAAAATCCCGACCTGAGTTGTAGATAAACATGGTTACAAACATGAATTTGCTATTAGCAAGATGTGTGTTGATAACGAGGGGTATATAACTGGACCGATTCTACTCAAGAAATCGGGTCGGACCATCCGAAAAATAGGTCCAGGAACCAGTTCTCATTGGAACAAGTCTAGGAATATCAAACGCAATAGAGCAACATGGCAGCGCTCATTTACCTTTCCTCTTAGGCTGTGTTTGGTTGCCTGTATTTTTAGTTAGGATATGATTGGATATGATAAGATATGAAATCTAGGGATTTTACCATATCCTATCCTGTGTTTAGTGAATCGCAGTAATAGAGCCGAATATATTCATATCATATTATATTTATTGTTTGGTATATACGATATATCAATGTAAAATGAATTTGAAAAAACACAAGCGAAAAATATAAGAATCTCTTGTAATTCACTGTTGAATCTAGTAAAAGAAATAAAATATAAATATTTGACTTTTTCTAAAAGGTTTTACCTTTTTTGCGATATTCATTAAACCTCAATATGAAACACAATGTTATAGAGGAGAAGAAGGTTTGACTCTCTTTCTGCTTTTCTTAGATTTTTGATGTGAACCAAAAAGCTAAGAATGAGAGTAAATTTCAATTTTCGTAAAGTTTTATAATAAATTATAAAACCACAAGTAATCATGAAACTTCTACATAAATTAGAAATAGAAAAGACAGAAATGGAGGTGCTAGTTTTTTTAGAAATTTCACTTCTCCTTCTCTTTAAGAATTAGAAAAATTATTTTCAAGTTTGAATATATTTACTTAAAATCTAGTTTCTTCTACTTCATTTTTTACTTTTTTTAATTATAAATCCCTTTTTATCATTATTTTGACTCCCTTCCATCGTTTCTTAGTAAAATTTTCTATTAAATAACAAACTGTACTGTTATACTTAAAATAGATGTAGATACTAAGTGCGTGTGTGTATGCACATGCAAACTATACATTATAAAGAATAAAGAAATCAAATTATAAATATAATTTATAAAAAGAATAAAAATAAAAAAATATTTTTTATTTTGATTTTTATTTCTAACATTAGAATTCAAATTTATTTACAAATAATAATTATTTTATTTTATTATATAAGAACTTTGTTATTCAGAAAAATAATTTTTATACCATAAACAAAAGAAATCCTATTCACCTTTATCCTACCTCCCCCTAGGATAATTATATCCAGGCTATATCCCATTATATCCTGCTATATCCTATCCTGAGTAGGAATTAAACACAGGATATGATAAATTTTATCCTATCCTGTCTTATATCATGACTGTCAAACGTAGCCTTAGCGATTGTTGCTTTTTTAGATAGTGGTTTTTATTATTCGTATTTTATTTTGAACGGTTTTATTGTTACTCATATTATTTTGCTGGAAAAAATTAAACCATAAAAAGAATAAAACAAGAAAAAGGTTCTCGAGTAGATCATAGACAGGACCGGGGAAAAAAAAGATAGGCTCTAAAATAGGTTCTAGGGCAAGCAGGATGAGTTCCAAGTTTCAAAAATTGAGAAACGGTTATACTAGGGAAGATTCCGGATTCTAGGTTTAGAACCTATCCATCCTGGAACCGATCATTCTTATTTATGACACTTAGGTCTTAAAATGATAGGTTCTAAAATAGGTTCTAAGCCATCTCAAGGCTTGCCCGCTGTCGCATATATATTAAATATTCAAAAAATTGGTTCGCCAGTGCCACGTTAATTTCCTGGCAAGCCACGTAGGATGGTTTAATATAAAAATAACGCCATGTCAGATTTTCAGCGCGCCAAATTAGCGCCTGCCACTTAAGTGAACGTTTTTTTTTTAAATTTTTAGCACTTAAATGAACATTTTAAAAGTTGTGGTACTTAAGTGAACGCCGTACAAAAGTTATGGCACTGATAGTATACCGATCTTTGCATTCCATCTTAAATATGTCTACCCTTAATTGATCGCACTTTGTCAATTTTAGAATGATCAACAACCAAGTAGCATTTTTTTCCATGATAATCGCAGCGCAAGTGCTTTGTTTTCAAGGCAGCGCCGGAAGCGGTTGTCTCAGCTCAAGGAGCGGTTCCGAGTTCATTTCATTTTATGCAAAAACTTTCCAGATTCGATACTGCATCACCATCTAAAATGATAGGGTTTTCTAGTTGCGAGATGTGTAAGGGCAAGAATGGGAGCTTCTACATCTCAGGATTGCACGACAATGAGATTCACATGCAGTCAGTCGATCGCCAGACAGCTCCAGTCAGATGGGGAGAAACAAAGGTCGGTAAAATATTGTGGGGCGGTAGAGACAGAAACGTGCAAATGATCTAGGCCCCAGGGAACGATTCAGCGTCAACTTGTGGGGACATGTGCGTTTGCATCCTCGTATTTGTCCTATGGTCAGTGCAAGAAAATGAAGTGCATTCTTGCCCCTCTCAAATCTGTTGTCTGTCCACATTTCGTGCCTTCAACGTTTGTTCTGTGCCCTTAAAACCCTTTCAACTGGTGCTCCTCCGTAAGATCGCACTCTTCCCTGACCCGGCAAACATTGTCATCTGATGCTGACAGGGAACTACATGCCGGAACGAGGGAGAGGGAGGGCATGGGTTATTTTGTGCATTGATGGGAGATTTTATGCAACAAATTGTTTGATTAGTTAAATTTAAAATCCCATCTTCATCTAATAACTTCAATTTTTTTAAATACTCCCACAAATCTCTCACATGGTGTGAGAACATGAAGCCCTACCTCCCCAAATTTTAGGCCTAGGTCAAAGTTCAACGTATGCATGAGGGAGAGCGTCATAATATTTAAGCATTAAATCACACATTCATTTTAGGGCTCCGCTAAGCCAATGGATCCTTTTTGACGGTGCTTTTATAGCCACCAAAGCTAACCCTTTAAAAGAATAATGAAAATAAGAAGCTTATCATTTGGCACAATATTAAGCGCACATGAAGGAGCAAAAGTAGCAAAATTTAGCTTTTCATATTTATTTTACACGATTATTCTGCTTTTATACGTTAGTATGATTTAACAACAATGATATCTAATTGGAAATTCTAATATGACAATTATTAAGCATAATAATAATTCTGTCCACACGATCTCCCAATTAATGAGTTATTTATGCAAAATACGCATGTATGGTGTGTGGAATAAAAGTTATTTTCTTCTTATAGTTTTGTCTTTTAGTTTTAGCTCACAATTGGAAAAGGAAAAAAAGAAAATTGGCAATCAAAAAGGTGAAAAGTTTGTGGTTACAATTGGGTCGGTGGGGATAGGACGGTCATGAAAGCATTCTCCTTTGTTTTATAGATTAGATAGGGGTTGTGATCCCACAAAAATCTCATAATTGATTATAAGGCCGAGGTTGTGTAGTCAGCCAAGTCAAATTATTAACGTGACATGTATCCTAACTAATGTTGTTTTGAATTTCGAAACATCGACTTTGTAATGACCTGTTTTTGTAGGGAAAAGGGTAAAAAAAAGTCCAAAATTTATTGCATTTGTGCCAATTAAATCTAAACCTTTTAATGGTGCCAAAAATTCAGTCATAAATTTTTTGCATTTGTGTCAATTAAGTCCATCTGACTAATTTTGGCTGGAAATCGATGACGTGGATGACGGTTGTTTTACGTGGCACGACTGATGCTAACATGGATATTTTTTTTAGACTTTTTTCTATATTTCTTACAATTTTTTTATGTTTTCTTTATTTCTTCTTTTCCGTTTGTGTTTTTTTTTTTTGGTTGAGGGTCGTCGGCCCTTGCTTGGGACCGGTAGTGGTCGAGTAGCATATAAAACAAAGAGAAAAATAAATAAAAAAAATTAAAATATACAAAATATATAAAAAATGTTCACGTTAGCACCAACCATGTCACATGAAATGACTGGCGCTCAACTAAGCAATTTTCGATTAAAATTGGCCGGTTGGCCTCAGTTGAGACAAGTACGAAAATTTTAGAGCTAAATTAACACCAATAAAAACTTTAGTATTGAATTGACATCAATGGAATAAATTTAGAATTTTTTTGACACTTTCCCTCCATTTTTCTACGTTACCAGTCCCGTAGTGTGACTATCATCCACCTCTTCCACGGGAGGAAGAGTAGCATCATAGCTTCTTAGCAATGGGTGAGAGTTGGCAATTCTTGTTGGAGATCAGCCATGACCATAGAGATAAATATGGCACAAGTGTCATAATTTTCGTACAGCGCTCATTGGAATACCATAACTTTTTTTCGACCACTTAAGCGTCATAACTTTTAAAAAATATTCAGTTGAGTGTTATATCTTTCAATCGATTATTTAAATGTCAGCTTTATTTTTAAAACGTTCACCCAAGTGCCAAAAATCTGATGTGGCATAGACTCGTGGTGAATGTCTTAAAAATAAAATTTGCACTAAATGATCAATTGAAAAGTGATTTTGCACTCAAGTGATTAGAAAAAAAATTATGAAACTTAAACGAGCTCTGAAACAATGGAACTTCTCCATGCTGATATCACCCCAAAGTTAAAGCTTGCTTGGGCAATAATATTATCATGATATAACACCTCTTGGGAAATTGCTTGCTTGTATGCCAAATGACAAAATCGTGAGGCTCGATAAGGGATGGGCCATAACAAACCATGCCTCAAGTAAGTTAATCCATGGTATCACCATATAGTATGAGAGAAAGACTCCCATCAGTATGTGCGGTTTAGAGACAAACCACACGGAAGCTGGTGGGCCTGTAAAGACCCAGTTCGACGAGAGCAGGGAGTGGTTGCGGGGCTCCAACAATGAGCATCTCCTAACAAATTTCTAGTATGGCAAAACGCGTAGTAATAAACCGAGTTGCATGTCATGATAGAGTGTGCCCATGATATATATTAAAAATTGAAATTAACTCAAAAAAGCACCTTTTGACGTAGCGAACAGGGATAAGTTTCGCTGCCTTATTTCAACTTCCAGGTTCTTTTTTGCGCACTTACTATTCTATGCGAATGTTTCTCTAATGTAATTTTCTATGAGCCATCGACATGCGTTAATAGTGCGTGTTCCGATTCTTGCTTATTAGCTGATTGATAATTTTCTGCAATGGAGACAATTATCTTTTCTTTGTATGAGATGTAATTTATATGCATTTTTTAGCATTTATTGAACCTGCTATAATCAGTCAAACACAGAAGATATAGTAACAAGGAAATTGATTATATAGCAGTGACTTTTATGCTAACGGTCCATTTTGGACCACAAAAAAAATAATTAATTTAAAATTTTTGCGGGTCTTTTTTTTTTTTTTTTATAAATTGTGGCTCATAATATATAATTATTTTCACAGTCACTCAAAAACTATCGTGCTACAAAGCCCAATAGTTTTGCTCGAGTGAATTTTAACCAGGAATATTGGTGAAGGGGGTGTAGTTAGTGAAATAGTGATACGGCCCTTTTAGAAATTTTTGTTGATTGTTACTTTTCTTTTCTAAGTCTAGAGATCGTGTCCTTTTTCTTTCGTGAAGATATTCCCTTCTTTTGACTTCCAATCTAGGTGATTCTTGGAGCTTTGAACAGTGTCTATGGTATCGACCCAAAAAAAAAAAAAGTGTCTTTGGCCAGGATAATCTTTGTAGACTTCTCCACGAGTTTACTTTCTTTTCTATTGATACATTAGATTTATACTTATGGGCATAATTGTCATTGTATTGTTTTAGCCCAAAACCCTAGGTATATATTGTAAATTACCTTATCAATGCAAATAACGTTTGCGCAAACTCTACATGGTATCAGAGCGGTGATCCTTTGAGACTGTCTCTTGTATTCTCTCTCTAAGTGATTGCCCCGCGGCTTCACCGATCGAACCCCCCGTGGCTTCCCCAGCATTGGCACCGCCTACGCTCTTACTGCACTCTTTCAATTCTTGCTCGTGGATATTGGCAATTCGGGTTTTATGGATGGGAGTATAGGGATTTGGCGTTGATTAGTCAGATCAATTTCATGGGGATTGAAAATCCAGGTCGTTCAGCTTTTGGTAGCAGGCCCTCTTCGCCTCCTGCTGCAACACCTTTTTCATCAACAAATCCAGTGGTTGGATCAAGGGGATAGCCGAAATTACCTTGATTAGGGGGATAACCAGAAAGATGTTGTTTCTTCGGGGGTAGCCGAAATTACCTTGATTCACATTTTCCTGTTTCCGAGAGCATGCAGAATATGAGCATCAATAGACCGCCATCTGGTTCCTTGCCATTTTCAGTCGGTGCGCAAACATGTGTTTCTCCGAGGGCTCCCGTTTCAGGAGCATTCCCTGTTGGTCCAGTCACAACAGCAGCGCGTCCAGCATTTAGTTCCGCTCATTTTGTGACCGGTCTAATGGTTCCACCAGGAGGTCTACCTTCTACTCCATTAAATAATTGGCCACCAACTTTTGCACATGGCGATTTGGCTGGAGGGCCTCGATTTGCCCCTCCAGGTGGCTCTGCACCTTAGCAGCTGCCTGTTGCTCCTCCGCCAACAGATCAAATTCCTCGAGGACCAAGCATGCGCTCCCTCATGGCTAGTCCCTCAATAAGTTCTCCACTGGCTCCTCCAATGCAATCAAGTTCAACCTTCTCAAGAGCACCTGAGGCGATTTCCATTATTCCGGCACATAAACAGACAACCCACTCTTCCCGTAATAGGTAAGCATCCCAAAATTCAATCTCTCAGATAATGTTATTGGCTTATCTTCGAATTCATTTAATTTCCGTTACTTGGGTTATTGACACTGACGTCACGAACCGCATCACATTTGAACCGCATCACCTTACAAACCTTATACACTATCCTTATCCACATCCCATGCTAGAATTCCAAATGGTGTTGGTGTTCCCATAACCTCACACGGTTTGGTTCTTCTTACCCCCACTATTTCTCTTGAGAATGTACTTTGTGCTCCCTCTTTCAAATATAATTTATTATCAGTCTCCAGGCTTACTGAAACTTTAAACTGGTCAGTCACTTATTTTTTTTTTTCCAAAACATTGTCTTTTTCAGGACATCTTGATGAAGAAGATCATTGGTTAGGGTCATGAGTGCACTGGTCTCTATTACCTGGAGATTCCCACCGGATCTGCCGTTCTTTCTGCTAAAACCTCTTCACCTCATCTTTGGCATGCCTGCTTAGGACATCCATCTGAGTCAATTTTATCTACTTTGCAACAGACTTTAAGCTTTATTCCGGCAAAATAATTAAATCCATGTAATACTTGTCACTTATTCAAGCAAACACGACTATTTGTTCCGTCTAGCACCATTACTTCTTTACGTCCTTTTGAGCTCATTCATGTTGACATTTGGGGACCGTATTCTCATTTTACACATAAGACATGCCGTTATTTTTTATCTATTGTTGATGATTATTCGCGCTACACTTGGATTTTTTTGCTTACATTTAAGTCTGATGCAATTGATTCTCTGATTCGTTTCTTTGCATTTGTTGAAACTCAATTTCAAACTAAAGTCCAAAATGTTCAATATGACAATGGGATTGAATTTCTTTCCTCTCGCTTACAAGAATTTTTTTGCATTCACGATATTCACCATCAGCGCAGTTGCCCTTATACTCCTCAGCAAAATGGAATTGTAGAGCGTAAGCATCGTCACTTGCTCAATGTTGCTCGTGCCTTGCGTTTTCATTCTGGAATGCGTCTTCATTTTTGGGGGATTGTGTTTTAACTACTACTCATCTCCCCGCAACTCTCGAAGGGGCCACCCACCGCCCGAATTTAATAGACTATCAAGTCCTCTCCTCCATAATAAAACCCCCTATGAAGTTCTTTATGGCAAACCACCTTCATATTCTCATCTTAGTGTCTTTGGCTCATTATGTTATGCTTCTACTGGTCATCTTCACTCCGATAAATTTGGCCCTCGAGCGCGCAGATGTGTTATAGTTGGTTCTCCCATAAACCACAAAGGTTACCATCTATATGATCGCCAAGACCACACCACTTTTACTAGTCGCGACGTCATTTTCTATGAAGAAGATTTCCCTTTTCGTCAAACCGTCGACTATACCACATCCAAACAAAGTTCGATAATTCCAATGCCTATACCTAAAATTGGCGAACTATCCACCCCGATGCTTGCACCAACCTCCCAATCTCAACCTCCTGCACCCATGGCAACACAATCACCCACAGAACCCGCAGCCGTGCCTCGGCCATCTCGACAACCCCATCCATCCAACTATC
Organism: Rhodomyrtus tomentosa; assembly: GCA_028455895.1. NCBI lineage: Eukaryota > Viridiplantae > Streptophyta > Magnoliopsida > Myrtales > Myrtaceae > Rhodomyrtus > Rhodomyrtus tomentosa. The sequence continues at coordinate 47,881,625 of JAPCWY010000005.1, forward strand.
TTCGGGACTATCACTGCGCAGTTGTGGCCTCTTATCAATCATATTCGGACTCTAAGGTAACTGAATTCGGTACTCTTTATCCTTTATCGAACGGCTTATCATACTTGCGATTTTCACCCACTCACCGTGGTTTTTTAGCCTCCATATCTTCTGACCAGGAACCTGAATCTTATGACGTTGCGTGTCAATCTCCTAAGTGGCGGGATGCCATGTCTTCTGAGATACATGCCCTTGAATAAAATGATACTTGGAAAATTGTTTCTCTTCCTCCCGGCAAACATCCCATCGGATGTAAATGGGTTTACTGCATCAAATATAATTCCGATGGCAACATCGAGCGCTACAAAGCTGAGCTTGTTGCAAAGGGTTATACTCAAATAGAAGGCATTGATTACCACGACACCTTTGCACCTGTTGCTAAAATGGTAATCGTTCGTACTTTATTAGCTCTTGCTTCGATTCGTCAATGGCCTCTTTACCAGTTAGATGTGAATAACGCTTTTCTGCATGGCGATCTTGACGAAGAGGTTTACATGAGATTTTTACCGGGTTTTCATACTAAAGGGGAGCACTTAGTCTGTTATCTTAAGAAATTACTCTATGATCTTAAACAGGTTTCAAGGCAATGGTTTGCTAAATTTTATTCTGCACTACTTGATGTTGATTTTGAACAGTCTAAGGCGGATTATTCACTTTTTACATTGCTTCGCGGCTCTCTCTTGACTATTGTCCTTGTTTATGTTGATGATTTGGTGATCACGGGTGATGATGAAGTTATGATTCAACTTCTCAAAAGATTTCTTGACACACAATTCCGCATTAAGGATTTGGGTACTCTCAATTATTTCTTGGGCATTGAAGTTTCTCGTTCCAAGTCAGAAATTTTCTTGTCAAAAAGGAAATATGCTCTTGATATTTTGTCTGACGTTGGTCTTTGTCACGCCCCGCACCCTATGCACAAGCGCGCAACTCCCTTTACTGTACTCTCAAGTCCCATGAATTCACTTATCGAGAGATGCATAATGTATTCAAGCATGCAAAAATGTAATATGAAGAATACCTCCGTACATAAGCCAATGGGGACCTGGATAGTGAAAACATAATACATATATAAACAAGAGTTCATACAAAAGTGCAGGTGAGCTAGTCCTGCTGACAGGTTGGGGTAAGAGACTTAATCAAAAGACAATCTATATCTAAGTCCCCGAAAAATAGACAAATCGACAAGGTCATCATCAAAAGACTATAAGGTAACGCTAGGAAACCCCTAGCTCGAATTGATGGAATCGTCAGTCTCTTCTACATCCTCTTCAGGCTCGTAGTCCGAAAAAGTCTCGGAGCGCACATCCACAGCGTCCTCCATCGTAGCATCCTTCAGCTCGTTCTCTAAGGCCTCAATCACAATCACCTTATCGGTGTCCTCCAAGGTTGGGGTGTCCTTAGGCATGTTTCTTGAACCAGTAACGGACACCTCTACCTCTACAGAATCTCGAGTGGGATGACACCAGCTAGGGATTGCTCCTTGAGGCACCTCAGTAGACTTCAAAGGACTCGTGGTAACCTCGCTTACCCTACGAAACCAGATCTCAAACCTATGTGGTTTCCAGTCCTTGTCACCCTCGTCGACCCAGACCACTATATATTTCCTAACATACATGGTACCCCGACCATCCGGAAATTCATCAAAATAGGTGGCCATTTCCTTCGGATCGCCTAGACGTATAGGTAACACTTCAAGGTTTCGAGTTTGAAAAGTCAAGTCCCACAACGGGGTGAGATTCACATCTCACTAAGATAAGTTATAACCCTAGGTCAGACTGACAGTACACCCAGATGAATGCAAATAAAGAACAAGAACACACACTCAACAATACAAGGCACTCATTAGTCATAACATGCCATACGGATATAAGTGATTGACAATCAAGCAATCAAGTCAACATATCTTATCATCCAGGTCAGACATGGAACACAAAATCAAGCCATATAATCCACCCTTCAGAACTTTTTCATGATTCACGCCAGCGTTAAAAATGCCTCAGGCTCGATTCGCGTCATTACGCCTCAGACTATCAAATTGACAAACTCGCGTTAAACGCATCAGGTTTTCAATATCATTCCAGGCATGTGTTTACACATAATCAATCTCGTCCCGTGCTTCAAAGCATCAGGACATCAACCTCCATAACCCCGCGTCTCAACGCATCAGGGTACAATTCAACACAACCCCGTGTCTCAACGCATCAGGGTATCACGAACTTCCAAGCCTGCCAAATTTTATTTCAATTCAAGACTTCATGATCAAGTACAAGCTCATGCATTGAGCTAAGTGTCTACGGCATGCGAGGCAATCAAATTCATCGCTCAATAGTGTCAATTGACTCAAGGCATATGTATTTGGCAAGCATTCAAGCATTTATCAACTCACAATGACGAACACCGAACAATCACACAATAACTCATAAAAAATAATTTAATTCGAAATCAAATCACTCAATCGAGGCCTATTCTTCTCACCAAGGTTTAGAGACCCCTTACCTTAAACTCAATTTAGCAAAATCCTCCTTCCAAGGCCCTCCAATAATTCGGCCCTAGCAATCCAAAATAGGACAGCCGTATACCTAATAAAATTCAACCCGTTTCATCAATTTTCCTCGCCCAATCATCGACAACATATCAATTGATGTCCTCATATGCCTCAATGACAAAATTAGAGCTCGGTAACAGCCCTAATAGCCCCTAAGGTCTCGGTTTGCACAGAACCAAAACAGGGTATTTTTGGTTCTGTGCTCACCTCCACCAATCAACCCACAAATCAACCTTAAACCCCAAATTATCACCTAAACTACTTGCTAACAAATAGTCCTAAGTGTTATAGAGCCTCACCGAAAATTTGAGGGCAAGGCGACGTCGGAAAGTCCACGAACAGGTTCGGTTCTCACATGCCTACCGTCGGTCAGTTTTGTCCACCGAAAAACAACACTAATTCGTCATCAATTCTTCATCAAATTCATCCAAAATTTTTACCTCAGCTCAGCCATTCCTAGTATAACATGTCTACAAATTACCACCGAAAATTTGAAGCGATTCAAGGTCCTATGGAGGCTGAACGAAGATTTACCCTCAGCTGCGATGAAATCCGTCGGCTTCTAGGAGATTGACTGGCCGGAGCTCCTCAGGCGGCCAAATGCTGAAATTTCAATTGGCGCTGGTCGGCAAGAGGTGGGGCTTGGTGTTGGTGGTTGGCGCGAGGTTAGACGGAGGTCGGAAGTGGCGCTTGACGGCGGCGAAGGAGGTGGCAGCGGCTAGTCGGGCTATCGGCGTGGAGAAGAGGAAGAAGAAGAAGAAGAAGAAGATGGAAAGGAGGAGAGGGTCTTCGGCTGAAGCTTGGGGGGAGAGAGAAAGGAATACACTTCAATCACACTTGGTCAATGCCCTTATAATGATAGGTTAAAAGTTGCCAATTAATGCCATAACTTCATCTATTAACACTTGTCCCATAACCATCATTTTGCTCATCCAATGGCCATAATTCACTCCCATTTTCAGTAGCCATGGGGTAGGGTCAATGACCAAAATACCATCACTCAATTATTAAGGCAAGGCCAAGACTTGGGGGGAAAAATGGTAATTTCACCCTCGTCGTCCGGAATGCCGTTTTTTCCAATTCAAATTTCCTTCGATGAGGCGACATCCAATCCAATTATAATGTTGTAATTCTTGACTTTTCATTTTTCAATTTTGAGACTCGTCTCTGGGCTTTTTCTCTATTGAATGTAATTTCACACTATCCCGAACTGACGGATGACTTTTGCAAACGTTACACGCATCGACTCTATGATTCTCGTAACACTTAGGGCTCGTCAGTTTATGGCGACTTTGGTTATCATATAATTGCGAGGGTCTATTACTAGCTCCGACGGCCTCGATCATGATCATTCGATATAGGAAAATTTTACAAATTATACATTGGTTAAGCGACATCACTCGCGCTCCAATAGTATAATGCTAGCAATGCATTCCTTAATCGTTTTTAGACCGGCCTTTAATGGCTCTAAATACTTACTCGGCAATCCTTATGGTCAAAGTGTCATTTCCTATTTGAGTTCCCTAGGTCCACGTACCTTGTCTCGCGTTAGCCTTTCCCTTTTGGTTAGTTAACTTGAGATTGATCAGATCTGAGTGAGATATGACTGGAATACATTGTTAGATATATTCTCATTGAAAATTCTCGAAATGATAGGAAAAATCACAATGTCACAACTCTTCCCCCTTATAGAAATTTCGTCCTAGAAATTTACAATAAACCCAGCTATTCAAACAAATGGGGGTATTGACACCTCATCATTTCCTCGCTTTCTCATGTAGTGCCTTCGGTTCCATGGTGCTCCTAAATGACTTTGACTAGTAGAATCATCTTGTTTCTCAGAACTTGTTCCTTTTGATCTTTGATCTGACTGGCTTTTCTACATAGGATACTCTGTCGTCAACTTCGATAGTTTTATAATCCAGCACGTGCGTCGGGTCCGGCTCGTACTTCTTCAGCATTGACACATAGAAAACGTTGTGTACTTGAGATAAATTTGGCGGCAAAGCAAGTCTGTATGCTAAAGTTCCAATTCGTTCCAAAATCTCAAAAGGACCTACATATCTTGGACTCAACTCTCCTTTCTTCCCAAACTGAAATAGTCTTCACATCGGTGATACTTTAAGGAAAACATGCTCACCTACTTGAAACTCTAGAGGTTTACGTCGCTTGTTAGCATAACTTTTTTGACGACTCTATGCCATCTTCAGCCTATCTCGTATTATCTTTATGGCTTCTACCGATTGCTCTACTAACTCTGGGTTTGTAATACTTCTTTTTCCGACTTTGTCCCAACAAATCGGGGTCCTGCAGGCTCTTCCATACAACGCTTCAAAAGGTGCCATTTGAATGCTTTGTAGATAACTGTTATTATAAGTGAACTCTACTAAATGCAGTTGATCCTCCCATCCACCTTTGAAGTCTATAACACAAGCTTGTAACATGTCCTCGAGCGTCTGAATTGTTTTCTCCGATTGTTCGTTCGTTTATGGATGATACGCTGTACTGAACTGTAGTTGTGTTCCCATGGCATCATGAAGACTCTTCCAGAAGTTCGCCGTAAATTTGTGATCTCTGTCCGACGTAATCGTTACGGGTACTCCGTGTAACCTCACTATCTGACGCGTATACAAATCGACATACTTGTCCATTATGAAATCCTTTCGCACTGAAATGAAATGCGCAGACTTAGTCAATCTGTCCACGATTACCCAAATAGAATCGTAACCTATTTGGCAATCCCATTACGAAATCCATAGTCACGTGCTCCCATTTCCATTCGGGAATCTCTAAAGGTTGGAGTAATCCATTAGGCTTACAGTGTTGTGCCTTTACTTGCTGACACGTCAAGCACTTTGGCACATATTTCGCTACGTCTACCTTCATCCTGTTCCACTAGTAATGTTGACGTAAGTTCTGGTACATTTTCGTGCTACCTGGGTGGATACTGTAATTGCTTCTGTGAGCCTCAGATAAAATCTTTTCCCTAATCTCTTCGTCCTTGGGCAAGCATAGACACCCTTGAAATTTCAAAATTCCATCCTCTAACACTTGGAACTCCGGTTTCCTTTTTGTTGCGTCCATCTCGAGGATCTTCTAAATTTCTGGGTCCGTAGGCTGTAAGGCTTTTATCCTTTCTTGGATCTCAGGTTCTACTCTCAAGGTCGCTACCAAACTAGACAACTGACATACTTCCAATTTGAACTCTGAATCCCTTAGATTTTCAAGTAATGACCATCCTTTAACCAACAGGCAAGCAATACTTGATTTCTGAGTAAGTGCATCCGCGATCTTATTCGCTTTCTCGGGATGATATAAAATGTCGCAATCATAATCTTTAAGTAGTTCAATCCATCGACGTTGTCTCATGTTCAATTCTTTTTGAGAAAAGAGATACTTCAGACTCTGGTGATCTGTATAAATCTAAAACTTCTCGCCACATAAATTATGTCTCAAGATCTTCAGAGCAAAGATGATTGCAGCCAATTCCAAACCATGAGTCGGGTAGTTCATCTCGTGCGGTCTCAATTATCGTGATGCATAAGCTACCACTCTCCCATGTTGCATTAGGACACAACCCAGTCCTTTCAGCGAAGCGTCACTATATATTTCATAGCCTTTAGGTCCTGATGGGATCGTCGATACTGATGCGGTCGTCAACTGATGTTTAAGCTCTTGAAAGCTCTTTACACACTTATCTGTTCATTCAAACTTGGTTTCTTTCTTAGTCAATCTCGTCAACGGAATGGCTATGGACGAAAACTTCTCTACAAAGTGTCGGTAATACCCTGCCAATCCTAAGAAACTCCGGACTTCCGTGATCGTAGTAGGTTTAGGCCAATTCATAACGGCTTCAATCTTTGTAGGGTCCACAGCAATTCCTTCTCCAGATACCACATGACCAAGAAATGCCACTTTATTCAGCCAAAACTTACATTTGCTAAACTTAGCGTAAAGCGAGTGCTTCCTTAGAGTCTACAAAACAATCCTAAAATGCTTTTCATGTTCTTTGCTACTCTTTGAGTAGATTAGAATATCATCGATAAAGACGATAACGAACCTATCCAAGAATTTCTTGAATACCTGATGCATTAAATCCATAAATGCAGCTGGAGTATTGGTCAATCCAAAAGGCATCACGGTGAACTCGTAGTGACCATACCTTGTCCTAAAAGCTGTCTTAGGTATGTCTTCTTTCTTAATTCTCAACTGATGATATTCGGTCCTAAGGTCTATCTTAGAAAATACCGAAGCTCCTTACAACTGATCAAATAAGTCATCAATCCTTGGCGGTGGATACTTATTCTTTACCATTACCTGATTCAACTATCTATAGTCAATGCATAAACGCAAGGACCCATCCTTTTTCCTCACAAACAACACTGGCGCTCCCCATGGTGAAACACTCGATCGAATAAATCCCTTATCTAACAATTCTTGCATTTGCACCTTTAACTCTTTCAATTCTGATAAGGACATTCTATAGGGTGTCTTCGAGATCAGCTCCGTTCTTGGGGCTAACTTGATCACAAATTCAATTTCTCGCTTTGGTGGCAAACCTGGTAATTCTTGGGGAAAGACATCAGGAAACTCACGCACCACTGAAATATTTTCTAATTTCGGTTCTACGACAACTACGACTAAGTAGGCCTGACATCTTTCAGTCATCAGCTTTGTCGCTTCTAACGATGAGACTAAAGGAATCGAGGTTCCTCCTTGACTTCCTACAAATTCAAAATTAGGGCTACCTTCTGGATAAAAACGAATTATCCTACTACCACAATCAACTACCATCCTTTACTTACCCAACCAATCCATTCCTATGATCACATCGAAATCGTACATAGGCAACATAGCCAAGTTTATACTGTCTTTACTACCACCAATGACTATTTTACAATTAGCATAGCCTAATGAAACCAACACATTATCCTTCAACGGGGTAGCAACATGCAGTATCACACTCAACAGTTTCAACTTCATATTAACCAGATCAGCAAATCGAGCAGACACAAACGAGTGCGATGCGTCAGGATCAAATAAGGCATAAACAGCTTGGTCACACGAATAAACCGTACCTGTGACTACGTCAGGCGCTTCTTCCGCTTCCCTGCGTGCCATAACATAGACCATTCCCTAAACTGGGGGTTGGTTCTGATCATTTTGAGGAATGGTAGTTGACGGTCCTGCCTGTGGTCATTGCCCTTGGGGTCTAGCCACTGGAGCTTGAATTGGGCAAGTTCTCATCTGATGGCCCATCTAACCACACTTGAAGCACGCACCGGTCCTAGCCAGATAAGGTCCGTTACCATGCCTCCTGCCACAGAGGCGTCAATTCCAATTTGTTTGGTGCGGCGGCTTTACTATATTCTTCCTTACTAGAGGGATAAAACGTCTATTGCCAGTCATAGGTCTTCTACCAGTCTGGCGATTGTCTCGGAATGAGCTGAACCGCGATCTAGATGCGACAGTCCTCTCCTTCAGATCCCTCTCGATCATGTGTCTCCTTTCATATATTTTCTTGTAAGTCCTCAATTTCAGAGCTATCATCTAGCTGCGAAGCTCGGGTTTCAGTTCATCTTGAAATCTCAACGCCTTCTCCAACAGGTCCTCTACTGATCGGGGCGTATATCTCGACAATCTAGAGAACTCAGATCCGTATTGGTCTACTGTCAGGTGATTCTGATGCAGCTGTAGGAATTCCACCTGCTTTCTCTCCGCGCTGTCTCAGAAAAATACCTATCATTGAATGTGGTAATAAAAGCATTTCACGTCAAGGTCGTTCCTTCTGGAAAAACTCCATTCTTGGTGGCACTCCACCAGTCATTTGCGGTCCCTTCAAGTTGATATACCGCTAGTAGTACCTTTTCCTTATCCGTGTATCTCAAGACTCCAAAAGCTTTCTCAAGCTTCTCTATCCATCTCAGTGCTAATTCAGGGTCTCTAGTCTCATCGAATTGGGTTGGCTTCAGCTTAATAAATTATTCAACCAGTTGGCCCATTTGCCTGGCCACAATAACTTCCTCTTGGGCATTACCTATTTCATTGCCCTGGTCATGGTCGACGTTGTTTCCATTATCTCCTTTATTGCTGTTATTGGCGTTGACAATAGCATCGCAGCTCCTACTGCTTGAGCTATGGCAACATCCCTATCCTGGGTCTGCTTGTTGATGAGGTCGCCAATCCTCTCGAGTGCCCTTAGCACTCCTCCATCCTTGGGTCCTCCGCCACAGGTGGTCTCAAACTAGAGGCTTCGCTTCTAGGTTTTCCAGGTCTTCTGAGTAGATTACTCATTCTTCTATGTCGTTACTACACCTGGACCATTATAATTCTACCACAGAATTAGAAACTTACTCATCTAGTCAATTCCAGCGATACTAAATTATATCTTAAAAGAGGTAGTCATGATAAAACAACCTTTCACACAATTACTCCCATAGGCACTTCAATAAGCAACCATGGCTATTACCCAATTCCTTCCACTTCAGCGGTTCATCAAAACCAGCAATAATCGTTCGCTCAACAGGCCAAAATCCAGGCATGACTTCCAATGATAAACATGAAGCTTATTTTTCATAAACCACCACAATCATATCAATATCACATGTCAACCACATGCACCAAGTCATATGCCATGCATTTTGTGCCTAACTTTAATGGGTCTCCTAAGGTCTCGCTACCCCTCTTGTCCTATCTTACTCCTCTTTATTACTCTAATCCTCAATAAACTTGGATCGAGTTGACCTTGCTCTGATACCAAACGAGCTGGGATGTCACACCCCACACCCTAGGCATGAGCACGTAACCCCCTTCATTGTACTCTCGAGTCACAGGAATTCACTTATCGAGAGATGCATAATGTATTCAAGCATGCGGAAACGTAATATGAAGAACACCTCCGTACATAAACCAATGGGGACCTAGATAGCGAGAACATAATACATATATAAACAAGAGTTCATACAAAAGTGCAGGTGAGCTAGTCCTGCTGACAAGTCGAGGCAAGGGACTTAATCAAAAGACAATCTATATCTAAGTCCTTCAAAAATAGACAAATCGACAAGGTCATCATCAAAAGACTACAAGGTGACGTTAGGAAATCCCTAGGTTGAACTGCTGGAGTCGTCAGTCTCCTCTGCATCCTCTTTAGGCTCGTAGTCCGAAAAAATCTTGAAGCGCACATCCTCAGTGTCGTCCATTGTAGTATCCTCCAGCTCGTCCTCTGAGGCCTCCATCATAATCACCTCATCGATGTCCTCCAAGGTTGGAGTCTTCTCAGGCATGTTTCTTGAACCAGCAATGGACACCTCTACCTCTACAAAATTCTCAGTGGGATGACACCAGCTAAGGATGACTTCTCGAGGCACTTCAGTAGACTTCAACGGACCCGTGGTAACCTCGCCTATCCTACGAAACCAGGCCTCAAACCTATGTGGTTTCCAGTTCTTACCACCCTTGTCGACACAGACCACTGTACACTTCCTAACTTATACGGTACTCCGACCATCCATGAACTCATCGAAATAGGCGGTCATTTCCTTCGGATCGCCTAGACGTATAGGTAACATCTTTAAGGTTTCGGGTCTGAAAAGTAAGGATCCACCCACGACGGGATACGATTCACATCTTAGTAAGACAAGTCCTAACCTTAGGTCAGGCTGATAGTACACCCAGATGAATGCAAAAAAAAGAACAAGAACACGCACTCAACAATACAAGGCACTCATCAGTCATAACATGCCATACGAATACAAGTGATTGACAATCAAGCAATCAAGTCAATATATCTTATCATTCAGGTCAGACATGGAACACAAAATCAAGCCATACAATCCACCCTTCATAACTTTCTCATGATTCACGCCTGCGTTAAAAATGCCTCAGGCTCGATCTGCGTCATTACGCCTCAGACCATCAAATTGACAAACCCGCGTTAAACGTATAAGGTTTTCAATGCCATTTCAGGCCTGTGTTGACATATAATCAATCTCGTCCCCCGCCTCAAAGTATCTGGACATCAACCTCCACAACCCTGTGTCTCAACGCATCAGGGTATAATTCAACACAACCCCGCATCTCAACACATTAGGGTATCACGAGTTCCCAAGCATGCCAAATTTCATTTTAATTTAAGACTTCATGATCAAGTACAAGCTCATGCATTGACCTAAGTGTCTATGGCATGCGAGGCAATCAAATTCATCACTCAACAGTGGGAATCGACTCAAGGCATATGCATTTGGCAAGCATTCAAGCATTCATCAACTCACAATGACGAACACCGAACAATCACACAATAACTCATAAAAATTCATTCAATTCGAAACCAAATCACTCAATCGAGGCCTATCCTTCTCACCAAGATTTAGAGACTCCTTACCTTAAGCTCAATTTAGCAAAATCCTCCTTCTAAGGCCCTCCAATAATTTGGCCCTAGCAATCCAAAATAGGGCAGCTGTATACCTAATAAAATTCAACCCGTTTCATCAATTTTCTTCGCCCAATTATCGAACCACCAAGCATAAACCTTAAGAACATATCAATTGATGTCCTAATATGCCTCAACGATGAAATTAGAGAACATATCAATTGATGTCCTAATATGCCTCAACGATGAAATTAGAGCTCGGTAACACTCCTAACAGCCCTAAGGTCTTGGTTTGCATAGAATTGAAACAAGGTATTTTTGGTTCTGTGCTCACCCCACCAATCAGCCCACAAATCAACCTTAAACCCCAAATTATCTCCTAAACCACTTGCTAACATATAGTCCTAAGTGTTATAGAGCCTCACCAAAAATTTGAGGGCAAGGTGATGCCGGAAAGTCCACGAACAGGTTCGGTTCTCACGAGCCTACCGCCGGTCAGTTTTGTCCACCGAAAAACAACATCAATTCTTCATCAATTCTCCATCAAATTCATCCAAAATTTTTACCTCAGCTTAGTCATTCCTAGTACAACATGTCTATAAATTACCATTGAAAATTTGAAGCGATTCGAGGTCCTATGGGGCTGAACAAAGACTTACCCTCAGCTACAACGAAATCCATCGGCTTTTGGGAGATTGGCTGGTCGAAGCTCCTCTGGCTGCCAAATGCCGAAATTTCAATTGGAGCTGGTCGGCAAGAGGTGGGACTTGGTGTTAGGGGCCGGGACGAGGTCAGACGGCGGCCGGAAGTGGCGCTCGACGGCGGCGAAAGAGGTGGTAGCGGCTGGTCAGGCTCTCGGCGTGAAGAAGAAGAAGAAGAAGAAGATGGCAAGGAGGAGTGGGTCTTCGACTAAAGCTTGGGGGGAGAGAGAAAGGAATATACTTCAATCACACTTGGTCAACTCCCTTAGAATGGTAGGTTAAAAGTTACTAATTAATGCCATAACTTCATCTATTGACACTTGTCCCATATCCATCATTTTACTCATCCAATGGCCATAATTCACTCCCATTTTCGGAAGCCATGGGGTAGGGCCAATGAACAAAATATCCTCACCCAATTATTAAGGTAAGGCCAAGACTTGAGGGCCAAAATGATAATTTCTCCCTTGTTGTCCGGAACGCTGTTTTTTCCAATTCAAATTTCCTTCGATGAGGCGATGTCCAATCCTATTATAATGTTGAAATTCTTAATTTTTCATTTTTCAATTTTGAGACTCGTCGCTGGGCTTTTTCTTTGTCAAATGTAATTTCAGACTATCCCGAACTGACGGGTGGCTTTTGCAGATGTTACGCGTATCGACTATGTGATTCTCATCACACTTAGGGCTCGTCAGTTCATGGCGACTTTGGTTGTCATGTAATTGCGATGGTCTATTACTAGTTCCGACGGCCTCGATCGTCATCGTTCAATATAGGAAAATTTTGCAAATTATACATTGGTTAAGCGGCATCACCCGCGCTCCAATCGTATGACGCTAGCAATGTATTCCTTAATCATTTTTAGATCGACCTTTAATGGCTCTAAATACTCTCTCGGCAATCCTTATGGTCAAAGTGCCATTTTCTATTTGAGTTCCCTAGGTCTACGTACCTTGTCTCGCGTTAGACTTTCCCTTTTGGTCAGTTAACTCGAGATTGATCAGATCTGAGCGAGATATAACTGAAATACATCGTTAGATACATTCTCATTGATAAGTCTCGAAATGATAGGAAAAATCACAATGTCACAGTCTTCTTGGAGGACGTCCTATTGATGCTCCGATGGAACCTAATATACAATTCTCAAACTCCTGTCCATCTCTTAAGGATCCAGGTTCATATCGACAACTTATTGGTAGATTATTATATCTTATAGTAACTCGTCAAGATTTACTCTTTCCAGTGCAACGTCTTAGTCAATTTCTGCACTCTCCTAATGAAGACTATTGGACGCCGCTCTTCGTATTGTGCGATATCTCAAGCATGATCCTGGCGCTGGTTTATTTTTTTCCATCTAATTCTCCTCTCCAACTTAATGGTTATACAGATTCTAATTGGGCATCTTGTTCTACATCTCGACGATCTGTTTCTGGTTACTGCATGTTTCTTGGTTTTTATCTCATCTCATGGCGTTCCAAGAAACAAAGCACCGTTGCATGTTCCTCAGCAGAAGCTGAATATCATGCCATGGCGTATGCTGCTTGCGAAATCACATGACTTCACATGCTTCTCTCGGATCTCCATGTCAGCACTACCATTGCTGATATTTTTTGTGATAATAAAGCGACCATCCATATCGCCACTAATCCTGTCTTCCATGAATGCACCAAATATATTGAGATTGATTGTCATTTGGTTCGTGAGAAAATTCAAGATGAAA